>CM016626.1:86897113-88144045 GCA_005393395.2 Gossypium australe
TTCAGCATTTTGTACAAAACCGTTCATTTTTATCTCCGGGTTCGGATCCGGGTTGCTGGTATCCCACGTTTTGCCGGATACTTGTTCGTATATGGCTTGGAAAGAGTGGTCGGGGTCGGGATCAACGTAGCCGGCGGTGTCCTTGAAGGTAATTTGGGTGGAGTTGGGGTCGGAGGTGGAAATGGGGTTGGATTCGGAGCCTGTGACACCGTCGATTTCTGGGTTTATAGTTTTGAACCAGCCTAACATGTGGTCAAAGGAACGGTTCTCTTGAACCAAAACAACCACTGTTTTGATTGGAGATTTAGTTGCAGAGCTTGTTTCAACTGCCATTGTTGATATCTTGGAGCTTTCTTAACAAGCTCTTTGTTTCTGGCAAAATGGGTATTTTTTTTTTTCTCTCTTTTTGGCCAGAAGCAAAATGGGATTAGCTTAATGTTTTTGGCGTTGAAAGTTAACCATGTTATATATTGATGAATGAGCATGATGTGAATATTTTAGTAATTTTAAACATAGGTGTTTTCGGCTTCCTAAAAAAAAACCATGTGTTTTTGGCAAAAGTTTTAAACCTTTTATCATTTCATCTCCTCTCGATATTTTAATACATTGAATATAATAATAAGTTATATACGTGCACTGAGCATTAACGTTTAGTTAATTTTAATAAAATATTTTAATTTTATACAATTAACATAAGTAATAATTATTTATTATTTATAATATACAACATAAGTAAACATTATTTATAATATATTAGAAATTTTAGCATATGAATATACGTATGAAAACTGTGTACTTAAAACACAAATATGTATTTAAAAATAATATATCATAAATAATGAAACTTTTAACAATCTTTTAGCATAGTGACAAAAGTATATTATTATAGGCATAAAAGCTTAAGTTCAACCCCAAGCGATTCCAAACACTCTCATACTCCACCCCCAATAATAATAATAATAATAATAATAATAACAACAACAACAACAACAACATATGGAATATATATTGTATTAAACTTTAAAAAATGACACCAATTTAGATTAACTTATACACTAACTCAATCAATAGTACAAAAAAATCAAAATAAGGCTTTGATTGGGTGGTAATTTAAGGTTTTACCAATACAATTGGCATGGGTTTGTATTTCGTTAAACCTGTTTATGGGTCGGGCTACTTGCCCATGCTCGAAGGCCCACTCGAAATTTGGGAGGGTTTAGACAAAAATATTACACTCGAAAAATGGGCTTCGACAAACAAATTAGGCTTGTTTAAAATATGGGTTGAACTTGGGCTTGAACATTTAATGCCCAAGCTTGAGCCGACCCGTTTTTAAGTTTGTAATATTTTATATTATGTTATTTTTATATATTATGTATGTAACACACCACAATCGACTCAATCGTCGGATCTCAAATGTAAGATACCACATTCATTGACAAAACAACTACAATTTCATTTATATATCTAATAAACAAGTTATTCAAGCCACTGGGTTCCAAAACTTAATTAAAATACATTATTTAATCAAATTCAAGTTATAAGCGAGCTTAAAAAAGCTCTTAAGAAACACCCATGACAAATGAGAGAGTAAAATGTGAGGATTGCAAAATACAATGGTGACGTCACGACCATGAAAGAGGCATGTCGCGAGACTGAAGGCAGAAGCATGACATCAAAATTGCAACAGAGTTGAGTCGTGACGTAGGATTCAAGAGGTTGATGTCATGGTTTTAGTAGGGGAACATTGTGACCATAAATCATTTGAGCCTCAACAACATATGTCCAATTGATCCCTCACCTAGCTTATTGAAACCAGAAATGAATTGCGTGTTTGAATAGAAATGAACAGAATGAATAGAAAAAGAGAAATGGGAAACATTCAAGAATGATTATGGTTTTCTCTTAAATGGAGAAATGAAATCATTTGAAAATGAATATAGGTTTTCAAAAATGGAAATGGAAATTTGCAATCCTATATGAATTACTTAAAAAATGATCGAAAGAATGAGTTTATGTTTTTGGACTACTTTGAAGCCCAAAAATGAAAATAAACCATTCGGTCATGGTGAACATGTTGAGTTGTGAAATATTGAACATATTTTCTCGAAATTTTAGTAGGGGAAAACTGTCAAAATTTTACCAGGGGTAACGTTTTCCAAATTTTGTTTGGGGTAAAATAGAGATGAGAAAATTGTTTTATATATATAAATATTTTTATTTTGGGAAATCGAGAAACCGAATCGGTTGGATCACATTATAGAGTATTGGGTCAAAAAGGCCCAAGAAGTACTTGTAATTGGACCCGATGTGAGAGAGGCCCAAAACCTTCATGTAACATGAAGGGGGCGACAACCCTAGTAGGAATACTAGGGTGTGCCGTCCACCCCTCTCCTACTCTAAGTAGGAAGTTGTTTTTCTATTTGAAATAAACCACTACAACTCAACAAAGGGTTCTACTTTCTCCAACTATAAATAGATGACACTGGTAGAGCTATTTACACAATTTTGAGAGATTGTTACTCTGCCAAAAAATAAAGAAAATTTATTCTCAACTATGAAATATATTTTTCCAGAATAACAATTCTACCGGTTTCTATTAAAGAAGAGAGAATTTTCATTTTCACCAAAAAAAGAAAAGAATTTTTTTTTCTAGTTCTGTGTTTTGATTTAATTGGTTCGATCCCACATTCGAAACAGTTTGTGGTTTAAGAATAACAGAGAAGATCATTTGGTTGAAAGATTAAAAACTTCAAGGATCTGCTTTTTCGAAAACACATGTATGATTTTGGTTCAAGGTTTAATGTTATAAATATAACAAACTGGGTCTTTTTTTAAAATTTTAAATTCCCATTGTGTAAGAAATTCGTTTTCAAACCGCATTTTTTCCAGCAATTGGTATCAGATCTAGGTTATGCTATATTTATAGTGTAAACCGAGACCGCATCTCTCTTCATCTTATTTGATTAATATTTGATAAGATGTAACATTCTTGTAATCATTCACATGTTTGGGGGAATGTATGTGAATGAATGCAAGATTATATATTCATTATATAACTATTATTTTTTGCCAAGGTTGTGATTCTTAGGAAATAGACCATAGACTATCATCTCCACGTAAGATTATTTTTTATTTTTAGAAATCTTGTAAGTCCAAAAAGAACATAGGACATAAATGTAATTTTTCCAAAAAGGAGTCCATGATGAGGAGAAGATGGAGTAATGGCGGTAAAAGATACAAGGAATGTCTTGTGATAAAAAAACTATATAATTTTTTTCTTTTTCATTAACTTTCTAGAAATAAAACCATGGAAACCTTGGTTGACAATTTTTTTATTACTCATATCTTTATATATCTGTTTAATAATAATTTTTGATATAATTATGATATATATGTATGAAATGATCCATAGTTGACCTATTAAAGATAAAAAGTGTGGTAATGAGAAAATACATGTGTTGTATTGTTCCATTCACTTCTTTAGGTTATTCGATTACTATGAGAAGTATGGTAATAAGAAGGTGCATGTCTAGGATTTGATCTGGTAATGAAAGGCTTGGTTTTTAAGTAGTCAAATACGACTCACGTCCTTTTTCTAGGAACCTACCTGGTGCACAGTTCACATTCACTTCTTTAGTTTTTCCCTTAAAAGAAAAACTATGGAGAGTCCAAATTGTGTATAATTGAATGTGAATATTATAAAATTTCCATAACATGTCATGCATTGAGATAAGCATATCATATAGTTTAGGAAAGAATGCCACATGTACTTGTCATACATATATTGATCATACATTATTGAAATCAGAAATTATAAAAACCTTGTATGTTTTTTAAAATATTGAATGAGAAAAGGTCCCTAAACAAAACCTACGACCTCCATCAATGGTCTCTTGTAATGTCATGAAATGGACTTGCCCCAAGGTAGAAGTTTTCATGTGGTTTTCATTAAGGAGACTTTTTGAAAGTAAGCATAATTTTCTTATGATCATATGATAATTGAACTGGCCCCTGTGGTAGGTATTATCATAAGATACATTAAGAAATTTTATCTTCAAAGAGGATAACTAGTCATAGCATGTTACTCGGTGAGATTGTCCCAAGAGGACTCATTTGTGGTGCATGATGTGATAGGCGTTGAGTTGATAGTTGTACACTTAAGATCATCTAGTTAAGTAACTCCCCAAGGAGTTATGCTTAAGTTAAAATGATGGCCAAACATTACACGATTATTAGTAGGTATGAATGCCTAAGGAATTAGGTTTATGTACTAATTGGATGGAAATTCATGTTCTTATTAGTTGATCATGATCACCCTAAGGTGGCTTGATTCAATGGGTGTGAGAATTATTGTTGCAAGGGCTTACAAATGTTTTCATGGTTTAGTGTAAGACACATGCACCATCTTAATGCATATTGTAATGTTAAAAAACGTTTTTCAAACATTTGCTTAATACAAATATATTAATATATGAATTTTTATTTTCAGTTCGAAAATGGCACCAATTATCTTATTGAACATACTCACTAAAAACAAACTGAATGAAAATAACTACAAGGAATGGAAAAGGAACTTGATAATTGTTCTGAGCTATAAGAAATTTAAAACAGTTCTTGATACTAAATGCCCTCCAGCCACTCAAGCTGAGGTTAGAAAACGCTGGGAAGAGCCTATTGAGATAGCTCGTTACTATATGCTGAAAAGCATGACCAACACTCTGTATAAGCAACTAGAGAGCTGTAAGACTGCTAAAGCAATTCTAGATAAGCTAGAAGACATGTTCAGAGGCCAAGCTGCCTTGGCTCGATATTTTGCTATAACTAGTTTAATAAATTCCCAGTAAAAGCTCAGCACTTCGGTCAAACATCATATGATCACTTTTATGGACTACTTTGCCGAGGCCGCAGACAATAAGGTTAATCTGGACCAGAAATGTAACACCCCTAACCCGTATCCGTCGCCAGAACAGGGTTACGGAGCATTACCTGGACTTTTAAAACATTTTTCAGATAATTCACGCCAATTACTATTCATTAACCGAGATTATTTGTAACATCCCTTAAATGGACCCTCAAGGCCCAATATGAACTTTGGAATCGAGTTGGGACTTAATCATAACCTCTAAGAATTTTTCGCGAATTTACGAAAAAAATTCAAGTTGCTGGTAATGTTCTGTAACCCTGTTCTGGCGACGGATGCGGGTTAGGGGTGTTACAAGAATACTCAAATTGAGATGGTGTTCAAGAGCTTATCCAAGGATTTTGATGGCTTTTGGGTCGCATATATCCATGGAAAAAAACCTAATGCTTACAAAACTCATGAAGAACTTACAATTCTATGAGTTGATGTTGAATGATGATCAACCGATCCGAAGAGCAGAAGCAAATATAGCTATCGCTTCTTTCTCAAAAGGGAAAGGAAATCACGCTAAGAAAGGCAAGACTAAGGTCTCTGGGCCACCACAAGTGGAAAGGAAGAAAACTAGAAAGCCTAAAAACTTATCTAAGTGTAAATGCTTCTTTTGCAATAAGAAATGACACTTCAAGATGAACTGTAAAGAGTGGAAGGAATAACTAGCCACCAAAGGCAAATGTATGTAACTCTTTATGATAGAAGCTTATTTAGTGGAGGATTCAATAGACCATGGGTCTATAACACTCCAAACCTGGCCCTATAATAGGATTTGAGTATAGTGTGTCACTACATGAAAAGAAACTAACTTTGAAACAATTCTGTAGAAGCTTTGAATAATTCTTACAAAGTTATAGATATAAAACATATTTTAGTTGTTATTTTACTAAGGTGAAAGAAGTATCATCAGTTTAAAAATAATAAACAAGTCATATGGCGTATAAGTTCAAATATGGTAACTTTGTAAACAAATTGTATTAACTTAAACCAAATATTAGTACTTCATAAAAGTCTAATCAAAACTGAGTCTTAATAAAAAAGTTCTTTATACAATTCCTTTTTAAAAAAACAATTATGTGCCACCTCATAAGACATGCATGATACAGACACAAAACAATCAACTCACAATCATAACAGCACTCTAGCGTAGTCCTTGAACAAAATCTTCCTTCTATCAGCAACCTTGAGAAGGAAAAAGGAACAACAAAGTAAGTTCGTGTAACAGCCTGATTTAGGGGCTAGTCGAAATAGTGGTCTCGGGACCACTAATCCAGGGCCGGAGAAAATTATTTTAATGTCATTTTATGAGTTATAACACGATTATAAAGGAGCATGAAAATTTTGGTGCTTTAATTTTAGCGATTTCATGCTTAATCGCGAAAAAGGACTAAATCGCATAAAGTGCAAAAGTTCTATTTTATTTTCTAGAGGTGCCAAATAGCCATAGAATATTAAATTGGAAGTCTTTAATGTGCAATTAGGCCATGGGGAAGTGATGGTCGGCCATAGGGGGACAAAGAAATGACTTTGTCAATTGGTTAGGTGAAAATTTGGTGATGAAAATTGATTTTTTTTTATAAAATAAAGAAAGAAAAGATATCATCTTTTCAATCCATCTTCTCCACCAAAAATTTGCAGCAAAATGGGGGTTGAGAACTCAGAAATTTCAGCCAAGCTTTCCTCCTTACAAGTAAGTGATTTTGGTGGCCTTTCTTGAAAATTTTTGTACTTTTGGAATCCCTAAAGCTTAAGCTAGCTAACGAGGGGACTATTTTGCAAAATGGTTAAGAGTATAGGGTTTTTCCATGAGAGCAATTATGTTTTTTTCTGAAATTTTATGGAAGAAAATAAGTCCTAGTTGTCAAATATACAACTTTTGTGAAAGGTGTTTCCATGAAAACACCTAAAAGGACCTTTTTGTAAAGGTTGTGAAATAGATGATAAAGGTGTGAAATAGTTGAAATTTTGAGTGGCTATAAGAGAGAATATGAATCATCTAGGCTATAATGATAAGGAAATTCGACGAAAATTGATATACGAGCCTAGGGGCAAAACCGTAATTTTGCCAAAGTATAAGGGCAAAATCGTAATTTTGCCAAAGTAGAAATTTTAAAATGTATTGATTAGTCTGGTGATTAAATGATTAAATTTTATTGTTATAGATCAAAAAAAAGGAGATTCGGACCTAGAGCGAGGGAAAAGAGAGATTTTGACGAATAGGTCCCTTTTTACCCTTTTGGTATCGAGGTAAGTTCGTGTGCAAATAATGCAACCTTAAGTGAAGTATTTGATATTTTGATGTTGTATGAATTGTATATTTTCTCTATGAAATATATTAAATACATTTTGACGAGATGTCAATAAATGAAAAATCTTCAATTGAACTTTAAGAATGGATAGAATGCAAATACTATGATACTAAGGTTATTAAGGTTCCGTGTAAAACCATATTTGGGATATGGCCTCGGTGTGAGATTTCGTATAAGACCATGTCAAGGACGTGGCATCGATATGATATTTCATGTAAGACCATATCGGGGATATAGCGTTGATGCGATATCGTATGTAAGAGACTTAAAAGTATCTTGTAACATTTTGAGCGATTCAACAGGTATGTTGAAAATAAGGAAGTATGTGGATATGTCATGAGTGGTACAGGTATGTATCCAGAACTCATATGAAGTGATTTTGGTATATAATTAATCCATAGTAAGTTTATGTGTAAATGATGTATTCTTTATTGTATATTTTTTACTCATTAATGCATTGCGTGAATGCGTATAATTATTGTAGAGATCCATTAAAAATGATAAAGAGTGAGGAAATCCTCGAATGAACATTCAAAATAGGAAAATGGGTGTGAATAAATATCCGGGAATGTGATACAAATGGTGGGCTGTGTGCGATACCACCTTATTATTCGTTACCGATGGGCTGTGTGCGATACCATCATGTTTAGCATAAATGGTGGGCTGTGTGATACCACCTTATTAATTATTAAATGGTGGGCTATGTGCGAAACCACTGAGTATTTATTTTTATTCTGAGGTGTTATCGAGAAACTTAACTAAGTGAAATTACATGTGGCTTTGTGGTGATAAATGCGGGGTATAAGTGCAAGTAAAGGTGAACAATGTTTTATGATATGTGTTTGTAATATGTGAAAGTTTGGAATGAGTAAGCATTGTAAATGATTGAATGGGTAACCATGAGCTTAAATGTAAATCTCATTATAGTACCTTTGTGGTTGAGTAAAATAAATGAATGTCAATAGTTGATTATTATTTGCATATGAACTTATTAAGCGTTATTGCTTACTCCTTTTCCTTTCATATCTCTTATAGGTTATTTTAACTAGCTCGGGTTGGAGATCGCTGAAGATGCTTTCACACTATCGAGCAATCATTTGGGTATAAGTTTTCAAGTCTTCTTGAGATATGGCATGTATAGGAATCTTATCTTTTTATTGATTAAGTCATAGTTAATGTAGCCAAATGTGTTGGCCTAAAACGGTTGATGGGTAGATTGTGTATAGCCACGGATGATGGCTTATGTCGATTATAGTTATGCTAGTGCTAGTGCTCTCTTGTGTATGCGAAGCTAGTATGGTTATCATGGATTAAATGTGAAATTAAGTATTATAAATGATGATATGAGAATGACATGTGATGTTGTATGAATGTGTAGATGTGAGGGTAGCAAGATGGCTTGGAAAATAACCTAGAAATTATCCACACAGGTAGACACACGGGCGTGTGTCTAAGCCGTGTGTGACACATGGTCAGCCCCATGGGTATGTGGTTAGGATGTGTGTCCCCTACATGTTAGTTTTACAAGTCAGTATGCTCAGTAGTAAACACACAGGCAGAGACACGGTCGTGTGTCTCAGCCGTGTGGATGGCACGGCTATGGACATGGGCGTGTGCCCAGGCCATGCTAGGTCTACACCTGAATTTGGAATTTAATTCGCCATACAGTCGAAGGACACGGGAGTATGACTGGCCGTGTGATGCAAGTCAATGTCGACCACGGGCCATGCACATAGGAGTGTGACAGGCCGTGTGATGCAAGTTAGTGTCGACCACGGGTGTGGAACATGGGTGTGTCCCTTCTTCCACACGGGCGTGTGGACTGTTTTGAGAAAATTTTATAAGATTTTCTAGAAAGCTTCAAAAGAGTTCAATTTGATCCCGAACCATTCCTAAAGCGTGATTTAAGTCTTGTAGATATGTTTAAGAGGTGTTAATAAAAGTTTTAAATTTATAAGGAGAGTTAAGTATCAGAGTTGTGTGATCGTTTGAACTTAGTGAGTTTCAAAGAAAAAAATCATACAATACATTACTTAGTACATTAACAAACCCTTCTAGAGATCATACATAGATTATGTAGAGTATACCCACTGGCGTATACAGAACACAGACAGACTCAAAATGCAAACTTACTTATCATTTAGGCATATACCATACGCCAACTGAACATAACTTAGAAAAATCCATCTTCATGCCAGCCATGTACCCAGAATATAGGATCAAAAGCATATCATTCAGACTTATTCATAATCATTCTCCCCCTTAACTCCTCATATAATTTTCATTCAGAATAGCATGTTTTATCGTGATCAGCTAATTCAGTTTGCAATATATCTGCCCTACCAGAGGCTACACAAACATATCTGCACATCCTTATCACCACATATCATATTATATTGTATCATACATATCAGAAGTAGATGGTAAGCATAAAGAATGACGCTTACATCATTTTACAAAAAGACTGTTCTCAAATTGATAACTATGGATAACCATTATCCATACAAACATCTTTCATTCATTATCCACTCATACAATTTCCATCATTTACAGAGGAAGAATACTTACCTTACATGAAATATAAAATAAGGAAATTACAACACAGAAACTCTAATACAAGTCTATAAAGTAGGTCTTTGCCCTTATCATTTGGACCTTCGTTAACTTCTTGAGCTATGTCGTGATCTGCCAGTTCGATCTACACATTACCAAAGGCATCACCATGAACATTTATAGTCATATATTTCCATAGGTATTTGCCACATGGACTTACACATTCTCATGTCATGATCTGCTAGTCTAGTCTTCATCTACTGGAGGCTACACAATGAATGGTTTCATATCATACATTACCATGGGTCTCAACTACATGGTCTTATAGTTATTTTCGTATTGTAATCTGCCATTTTGGTTAGCAATATACCTTCCCTACCAGAGGCATCACAAGGGATGTTTTACCCAGAATTTACTTACCCGGATTTAGTCATGCATAATTGACCGATTCATATATTCCCTTATCAGACTTTACCTTTATTCTTACCAATCACTTTCTATTCATATAGTAGTTCATACATAATATCATCACATACATAGCATCCTTACTATGCTTCACCCACTTATCCATTATCTAAGGTGTTATCATTAGATACAAGTCTTTACCTAAACAATTAACATACAAGAGTCAATATAGAGACTCACTTGCTACTCACTTAATTGTAGCTTGAAACACCATACTTGGACATCCATCACGACCCAGCAACAACAACTTCTTAAAGAGCATAGGTTCACCATTAAAACCCATTTGCACACAATTTGCTAACATCTCAACCATAAATAACCACTATGCAAGGCCTTGTACTCATAACTTACTATTCATATAACACATAACGACCTTACTCTTTTAAGAACTTAACATGCAAAACTATATTACTTACAAGGAGGTGGAACAACCATTGGTTTAAACAAGATCCTTAATGTAACACCCCTCACTCGTATTCAATGCCGGAATAGGGTTACGAAACATTACTGAACATATTATACAATTACACATACATTATCAAATTTCAAATATCATTCAATAACATTCACATTGTCCCTAAAACAAGCATACAAGGTCCTAAACATGCACTCGGGTTGGTTCGGGACTACACTGATAATTTAAGAAACTTTTGGGAACACTTAGAAAATTTTCCAATTTACAGGGGACACACGCCCTTGTGGCCTGGCCGTGTGAGACACACGGCCAAAGACACGCCCGTGACACAGGCTGTGTGGACATTCGAAATGGGATCACATGACCGTGTCCTAGCTCGTGTCTGACCCCATGTAACTTTCTGACTTGGGACACACGGCAAACACACACGCCCGTGTGACTAGCTTGTGTGCCCTACAAATGGCTACACATGCCCGTGTGCCAATTCGTGTGCTAGGTCGTGCCAAACCTGTAGGGCATACTAACTTATGCCACACAGCCAAGTCACACGCCCATGTGTGAGGCCGTGTGGAGCATACTGACTTGGTTTCAATTTCAACACTAAGGGACACACGGCCGTGCAACAGAACTGTGTGTCACACACAGCTAAGACACATGCCTGTGTGGACAAAAATAGGCTATTTACCAAGCCAATTTGTCACCCAATTTACATGTGCATACACCAAACTCAAATGGCACAAAACATAGCATATAATAAGCATTCAATCAACCTCAATCAAGCATAATTCATGAAAATTTTATACCTTTATCCACATTACACACAAGTCACAAAATAGGCCATTTCATTTATACCAAATTCACATACACAAATCAACTATTTAGACCCTTTCAAACATGCTTCTTTATGTATCAATTTCACAAACATATAACTTCTCCAAAATCAAACATTTGACATCCACAATATCATATATCCATCCATAAACTCACAACACAAGCCATATACACACATATATATACACAACCAAATTAAGCCAACTCTCATGGCTATATACAAAACCAAACTTTAGACTTTTACAAGTCAATTCAAATGGCTAAATTCATTATCAATCCATAACCAAAATAACCATAATCCTATACATGCCATATACTTAAAACGCTTAAGTTTAAAAGTACTAAAGTGATAGTAGGATAGTGTGATGAAGTCTCCGACGATCTCCGAATCAGAGGTAGCTTTGAAATCACTATAAAACACGAAAAATTAAACAATGTAAGCTATAAAGCTTGGTAAGCTCGTATGTTTAATAAGTATAATTTGCCAATTCATTCACAATTTAAAGAACATAAGTAAATATAAGTAATACATTCAATTCAACAATTTGCACATTGTCATAATTCTATGTATCATGTATAAATTCATCAACTTTAACTTACTTTTCATATGAGCTTATCTATTATCACTTACTAGCCAAACTTATCACGAGTACCTGAACTGATCCGTATCATTGCTTACATCCTCGTACCATCATCTTTTCCCTTTGAACCATTTAGAATAATATCGAATACTCGGGAATCTCGCACCAAAGTGCCACATACTTAGCCAAAGCTATCTCAATTTCATATCACATATATGCTCACTCTCGAGCTATCAACGGGCCTGCTCACACAAGCTGTTGATCAAGACGTAGCTGCATAGTGCTGCTCACACAAGCTGCCAAGTAACTGCAACACATGCCGGTATACTCATCCACCGGTAGAACGTATAAGACCAGCACCCGAATCACATAATCACAGTAATTGCTAATGACATGTCTTTAGTATCCTATTTATTCCTAAGGTTCAACCGGGATTCTCACTGTGACAATGCTTTGTCGATAGATTTCGCAGTGTCGTAATATCACAATTATAATATTTAAGCATATAAACACATATAACATTAAGCTTATTAATCATACAAACTTACCTCGATCATAAAATCAACGAAATGGATCTACTAGTCAATTACCTTGTTTTTCCCCTGATCCAGATCCGAACTTCGTTTTTCTTGATCTATATAATATCAAATTTAGCTTATTGAATAATCTCTATCTTCAATTTAATCCAAAAACACATATTAAGGTACTTTTACATTTTTACCCCTAATATTTCACATTTTTGCAATTTAGTCCTTATTTCATAAAATTACAAATTCATGCAATTCAACCACAACCCATGCTAGCTGCTTTTCAGTTAGGTCCCTAGCAGCCCATATTTTTCATTTATTCCACATTTTAACCACAAAGTTTTCACATTTCACAATTTAATCCTTAATTTGCATTTTCACTAAAAATCACTTAACAAAACTTGTATAACTATCATCAATCATTAAAGCTTATACATATTCATCAATGGAAAACATCCAAAACCTTTAACAAATTTGCAAATTAGTCCCTGGGCTAGCTAGATTAAGCTGTAACGATCTCAAAAACATGGAAATCATTAAAAACTGAGTCAAAAATCACTTACATGCTCAAGGTACCATGGCCGAACCTTCAAAAGCACAAAAATGGTGTTTTTTTTCTTTCTTTAATTTCAGCTAGAAGAAGATGGACAAGAAAAATTGATTTTTGTTTTACTTATTTTATCATTTATTTACTAATTTACTAATATAACCTTAATGTATAACATTTAAAATTCACCTAACCATGTCCATCTTTGTCCACTTACTTTTATAATGGTCTAATTACAACATAAGGACCTCTACTATTTAATTTTCATGGCTATTTAATACCTTTAACTATTAGAATAGCACTTTTGCACTTTACGCAATTTAGTCATTTTTATCGAGTTAAGCATTCAAACAATAAAATTTTTTAACGAAATTTTCACACAATCATACCATCATGCTGTAAACATTAAAATAATAATAAAATAATTATTTTAACTTTGGATTTGTGGTCTTGAAACCACTGTTCTGATTTGACTAAAAACGGGTTGTTACAACTCTCCCCCTTAGGGATTTTCGTCCCCAAAAATCTTACCTAAAAATAGGTTAGGGTACTATTTTCTCATAGCTTCTTCGGGTTCCCATGTAGTTTCTTCAATCCCGTGATGTTGCCACAACACTTTCACTAAATTTATGCGTTTATTTCTTAATTCTTTAACCTCTCGAGCTAAAATTCTGATTAGTTCTTCGTTATACGTCATACCAGGTTAAATCTTTTAACCAATTCACATTATGAGACCAAACCAGCACAATACTCAAACAATTAGGCATACTATACATTTGGCGGTATCGCTTACCAAACTTACTCTTTACTTAACATACTTTCTTAAATAAAAGAATAATCTGAGATAGTATCTTTGATTACTTATGCGGTGATTACCTTACGCCAATTCATATTCGCCAGAAGACTATAAACGGGCGAACTACACTACGCCAAATAAATAATTTCACACTTACACACCTCCAAATCGGGTCCGCAAGATCTGAGGCATGACATCTACCGATACATTGGGCTCCAACAGTTATAATTTTGAAAACTTCTACCGGCACAAGTTCACTTGTACCAATATAAGTATATCTGCAGCTACAAATAAGCTCAAATTAAATGCTTCCAACAGTTAGAATTCATCCCTAAGGACCATAAATGTCCACAAACTTATTCCCTTGTATAAATACAAGTTTAAGACACATCATGACACAAGAGAAACATATCCAAGTATCAAACACAATAGAATCAACTTAAAATCTTTATTTTCTTCATTTCTCTAGTGCATATTATTCAGAGCTTATTGTAATATCTTTTCTAACTCTAAAATCTTTGTGTTTAGAGCATCAATTCACAAACACACAACTACTAGAGGTTCAATGTTAGTTTTCTCATCTTATCTTTGTTGTAAAGAGCATACTTAAGGTTTTTGAGGTATAAAACCTTAAGTAGATTGTAAAAGGTTTCCAGTTGAGCCATAACAACTAAAGGGTTTTAGTTGAGCCATAAAAACTAATGGGAATATTCTATCTTAGCCTTATGAAAAAGACAGGGATTGTAAAGGTTATACCTTTTCCTTGAAAGGTAATAATTCAAATATAGTGAATTGGGAAATCCTTGGTTGAGGTATACCAAGGTAATGGAGGTAGGTAATTGGGGCCGAACCACCATAAATTGAATTGTCCAAGCTTTTCTTCCATTTCCTTATAATTAAGAAAATGTACTTTAAGATCATATTTATTTTGTTATTAACGTTTTAGCAAGTTTTGTATTTAATGTCCATTATAATCTTAGTACAATTGTAACACCCCTAACTCGTATCCATCGCCGGATTAGGATTAAGAGGTATTACGGACAAACGGAATCATTTACAGAATTTCATATTACAGTTCATCCAATGCAATCAAAGTGTCCCATAAATAGGTCAACAAGACCATAAGCAAGCTTTAGAATACGGCCGGGACTAAACTGAACACATACGAAAATTCTCAGAAATTTAAAATTTTTTTCTAAGTTACAGAGGTCACATGACTGTGTGGGCAGGCTGTGTGCCTCCCACGGCCTCAGACACGCCCGTGTGTCTAAGCCGTGTCAAAACAGGGCATACATACTGACCTGTCCACAAGGCCGTGGACACGCCTGTGTGCCTCACCCGTGGTCAATCCTGACTTGCACCACCCGGCTAGTCACATGCCCGTGTGTCCAGCCCGTGGTCGATCCTAACTTGATTTGAATTTCAACCATGAGGGACACGATCGAGCCACACGCCCTTGTGCTCAACCGTGTGGGCAAATATAGGCCATTTTCAAGGCCAAATTGCCACTGACACTTGGGTCATTCCTACAAGCATCATACCAATTCATTTCAGGCGAAAGTAACCAACTTTCACAAGCATTCAAAAGCCTATCAAACTCAACAACTTATGAAACAATAGCTCAACTAAATAACAATCATTTCCAAGCATACTTCATCACATACATACCATTTCCATATGATAACCATTCATCAAATACATGCTTACTAAGCATCCATAAAATTACCATTATCATGACCATTCCATAGCCTTGTAAACATATCAAAATCAACTTCATATAACATAGCATCATATACAAGACACAATCACTTATCTAGCCATATCACATGGCTATATATAAACATATCTCAAACACAACTCCAAAACTACTAGCCTATACATACCATACTTAGTATATACATTTCCAAAAGGTACCAAAATGTGTTTGGGTAGTATGATGATGATCCTTGACGGTCCCTGAGCCTCTCGTAGCTTTAACGATTTAAAAAAAAAATGGAACAAACACACACAAAGTAAGCTTTCCAAAAGCTTATTAAGCCATATACAAATAAGCTTAACATATAATCAATCATAAGCATAATTATTTGAATTCATTAACATATCTTCATTCCAAGCACATGAATAATCTCTTTGGCTCACTTGGTTTGCCATTTCTTACCAATTCATCATATCTCAAGTATCTCACTTGCTCATATCTCAAACATACATATATCTCAAATGTTCCTTTGCATCAATGCACATACTTATTAACTTTTCATGCTTATACAAAGCATACATATCAACGTACCTGAAACGAATATACAACTCAAGTAGTCATTCATTTCTCGGACTTACCCGTTGAACCGTTTGAAACTAAATAGGATACTCAGAGTACTCAGAATAGTCGTACAATGCCAACGTCCCAGACATGGTCTTACATGTAACCAAATATCGATGCCACTATCCTAGACAGGGTCTTACACGAATCAATACGATGCCAATGTCCCAGATATGGTCTTACACGTAAATCTCATATCGAAGCCAACATCCTAGACTTGGTCTTACATGAAATCTTGAATCAATGCCAACGTCCCAGACGTGGTCTTACATGATGTCACATAAGGGACACCAATGTCATGACATACGTAATTCCTATCTATTCCTAGGTTTAGACGAGATTTCTCGGACACTGATACCTTGTCGATATATATACTTAAACTCAGATTTTACATACATTCCATCTCAATGGATATTCATAGCAATTCAAATTTCATACAGATACAAATAATTCAATTCAAGTACATTTATTTGTATATCGACTTACCTCAGATTCGGTTTAACGGAAACGCACTCGACTACTCAATTACTTTCGATTTCCCCCGTTCTATGTCCGTATTCTTCGGTTCTAGATCTATACATATTCAAATTCAACCCATTTATTCACCAAAATATTTAATTCAATCCAAGAACACATATTTAGGGCAATTCATAAATTAAGCCCTCACATTTGCACATTTGGACATTTTAGTCCCTATTTCACAAAATCAAAAAATAAAAAAATTACCATATACCCATGCCTAGCCGAATATTAATGTATCTCATACAAGTCCATACATTTCATTTATTACACAATTTAGTCCCTCAAAATACAATTTTCTCAATTAAGTCTAAATTGCTCAATTTCATCAAAAATTCAAAGACAAACTATGTTAATCAAACACATAGCTTTCATAATTCATCATCAAACCTCATAAAACTCATGAATTCATCAATGGCTCATTTCAAAAGCATCATCAATTCACAAAATTGAGGCATGGTTTTTGAAGTATACAAAGCAACGATTACAAAAACGTAGAAATTATCAAAAACCGAAGTCAAAACTTACCTTAATTTATGCTTCAAGCTAGCCGAATGTCCACAACTCAAAACCCTTGCTTGTTTTTCTTATTTTCGATGGATGAACATAAAAGATGGTGGAATTTTTTGCTTTTGTTTTTGTTTAATAACCTTTGATTTATCAAATTACCTATTTAACCTTTAATACTAAATAGATATAAACATATGTTATAAGGTCATTCTTGACCATGTCCATCCATTTACTACAGTAGTGGGCTAATTGCCTATTAAGGACTTCTCATAATAAAAGCAATAACAATTCAGCACCTATACCAAATGGAAGGCCACTTTTACCTTTTATGCAATTTAGTCATTTGCTCAAATTAAGCACAAAGACGGACAAATTAACTTACAGAACTTTAATACATGCTTAATCACATATCATAGATATAGAAAATAATATTAAAATATTATTCTAACTCGGATTTGTGGTCCCAAAACCACTGTTCCAACTAGGGTCTAAACTGGATTGTTACAATTCTCCCCCTTAGGGATTTTCATCCCCGAAAATCTTACCGTTAAACATGTTAGGATATTGTTGTCTCATTGTATCTTTAGGCTCCCACGTAGCCTCTTCGACTCCGTGTCGATGCCATAACAGTTTCACTAATGAGATTTTCTTATTTCTCAACTCTTTCACTTGACGATCTAAGATACGGATCGACTCTTCTTTGTAAGTCATACCGAATCGAATTTCAATTTCAGATGGAAGAATGACATGTGACGGATTAGATCGGTATCGTCTAAGCATCGATACGTGAAATATATTATGTATCTTTTCTAGCTCAGAGGGCAACAATAATCTGTACGCAACAGGTCCAACACGCTCAATAATTTCATACGACCCGATGAACCTCGGACTCAACTTGCCTTTACGTCTGAATCTGAATACTTTCTTCCACGGAGATACTTTCAAGAACACTTTTTCACCAATTTCAAACTCAATGTCTTTTCTTTTCAAGTCTGCATAGGACTTCTGAGGATAAGATGCTACTTTCAGACTGTCACGAATTACTTTCACTTTCTGTTCAGTGTCTTTTATCAAATCGACCCCGTGTATCTTATTTTCACTGAGCTCTGTCCAATACAGAGGTGTTCGAAATTTGCGTCCGTACAAAGCCTCGTAAGGTGCCATTCTGATGCTCGATTGAAAACTATTATTATACGCAAACTCAATCAATGGCAAATATTGTTCCTACGTACCATTAAACTCAAGAATGCAACATCTCAACATATCCTCAAGTATCTGAATAATCCGTTCAGACTGATCCGTCTGTGGGTGAAAAGCTGTACTGAAATGCAATTTCGTACCTAAAGCTTCTTTCAATTTCTTCCAGAACCATGAAGTAAACCTTGGATCTCTGTCAGACACGATAGACAATAGCACTCCGTGAATCTCACAATATCAGAAATGTAAAGCTCGGCTAATCTATCTAGTGAGTAATCAGATCTTACCGGAATAAAATGGGCTGATTTCGCCAATCGATCAACTATGACCCAAATCGCGTCTTTCTTTCTTGGAGTCATTGGCAATCCAAAAACAAAGTCCATCGTCACTCTATCCCATTTCCACTCAGGAATTAGAATTGGTTGTAATAAACCAGACAAAACCTGATGTTCAGCCTTAATTTACTGACAGGCTAAACATTTCGAAACAAAGTCAGAAATGTCTCATTTCATACCAGTCCACCAATAGTGTTGCTTCAGATCATGGTACATCTTCGTACTTCCCGGATGAACTGTTAGGCCTATTATATGCTTCATTCAAAATTAATTGAATCAACTCTAGGTTTCTCAGAACACAAATTCGATCTCGGAACCTCAAGCAATCATCACCATCAACTCGAAATTCAGAATCAGAATTCGAATCACACTGAGCTTGTTTCGCTAACATTTCATTATCAACTTTCTGAGCATCACATAATTGTTATAAAAACAAGGTTTCGCTCTCAATTCAGCTAAACTGAACCATCATCAGACAGATCTAAATGAGCATTCATAGCACGTAATGCAAACAGTGACTTCTGACTCAATGCATCGGCAACAACATTTGCTTTACCCGGGTGATAGTCTATCACAAGCTCGTAGTCTTTTAAAAGCTCTAACCATCTTCTCTGTCGCAGATTCAAATCTTTCTGGGTCATCAAATATTTCAGACTTTTGTGATCTGAGAACACATGACATTTTTCACCAAAAAGATAATGGCGCCAAATCTTTAGCGCAAACACAATCGCATCTAGTTCAAGATCGTGAGTCGCATAATTCTTTTCATGAGGCTTTAGTTGTCTCGAGGCATAAGCTATTATTTTGCCTTCCTGCATCAGAATGCAACCCAGACCATTCAATGAAGCATCACTATAAATCACGAACTCTTTGCCCAATTCTGGTTGTACCAACACTGGAGCTTCAGTCAAAAGGGCTTTCAACTGATCAAAGCTTTTCTGACATTTATCGGACCATTCATACCTCACATCTTTTTGAAGCAATCTAGTCAACGGAGTAGCCATCATCGAAAAGCCTTTTATGAACCTTCGATAATAACCAGCAAGTCCCAGAAAACTATGAACTTCAAACACATTCTTCGGAGGTTTCCACTCCAAAATAGCAGAAATCTTGCTCGGATCAACTCATATTCCAGAGGCTGATACAATGTGTCCCAGAAAACTAACTTTACGCAACCAGAATTCACATTTACTGAACTTTGCATACAATTTCTTTTCTCGCGGAGTTTGCAATACGATTCTCAGATGCTCAGCATGCTCATTTTCATCACATGAATAAATCAATATGTCATCAATGAAAACAACAACAAATCGATATAGGTACGATCTGAAAATTCTGTTCATCAGATCCAT
This sequence comes from Gossypium australe, assembly GCA_005393395.2. Classification (NCBI taxonomy): domain Eukaryota; kingdom Viridiplantae; phylum Streptophyta; class Magnoliopsida; order Malvales; family Malvaceae; genus Gossypium; species Gossypium australe. The sequence goes on from CM016626.1 coordinate 86,917,283, forward strand.
AAAAATAGCAGGAGCATTTGTTAGTCCAAAAGGCATAACTAAAAAAATCATAATGCCCGTACCTCGTTCTGAAAGCAGTTTTCATGATGTCTGAATCTTTTACTCTCAATTGGTAGTATCCCGTTCTCAGATCTATCTTTGAAAACACAGTGGCTCCTTTTAGCTGATCAAACAAATCATTGATTCTGGGCAGAGGATATTTGTTCTTTATGGTCACTTTGTTCAACTAACGATAATCTATGCACATTCTCATCGCGCCATCTTTTTTTTCACAAACAGATTAGGAGCACCCCAAGTTGAGAAACTCGGTCTTGCAAATCCTCTATCAGTCTACTCTTGCAACTATGATTTTAATTCTTTCAACTCTGTTGGTGCCATTCTATACGGAACTATCAAAATAGAAGTCGTACCAGGCAACAAATCAATACCAAATTCTACTTCATGTATCAGAGGCAATCCCGGTAGTTCTTCAGGGAATACATTAGAGAATTCACAGACAACAGGCACTGATTCAATTTTCCTTTCAGACACTTTCGAATCAATCACATAAGCAAAATATGCCTCATACCCTTTTTTCACATAACTTTGAGCTTTCAACACAGATATCACAGCCGGTAATCCATTCAAGTCATTAGACTCAACCCAAACTATTTCGTCGTTCTGACATCTCAAATCAATGGTCCTTCTTTTGCAATTTACAACAACATCATGCAATGTTAAATAATCCATACCCAAAATTATGTCAAGCTCATCAAATGGTAATAACATCATATCAGCAGGAAAACAGATATCTCGAAACATCAACAGACAGTTCTTGCATACTTTATCAACCAAGACAGTTTTACCTAAGGGGTTCGATACTCTAACAACAAATTTAGTAGACTCTACAGGCAAAGTCTTACTGGATACCAAGTTCATGCATATATACGAATGAGTAGAACCAGGGTCTATCAATGTAATCACAGAAGTATCATAAAGAGTGAATGTACCTGTTATAACATCTGGAGATGAAGCTTCCTCGTGAGCTCGGATGGCATATGCTCTGGCAGGTACTCTAGCTTCAGATCTCGCTACAGTGTCCCTCTTAATTCTTTGACTACCACTGACATTTCTTGTATTTTGAGAAGGTCTACCTCTTGTTGAAACATTATCAGATCTTGGATTCTAAACGATCTCTTGTTCAACAGACTCTGGACAATCTCGGATGAAATGATCTAACGATCCACATCTGAAACAAGCTCGATCATTCAATCTACAACTTCCTGGATGTCTTTTACCATAATGTTTACATTCAGGTCGCTCGGATTGAACATTTCCAACACTTGCCATTGAAGTTGCTTGAGCTTTGGTATTCGACTGCGATCTAGCTCGATCTCTATTCGATTGTCCCACATTTGCCCTGGAACGGCTATGTTCATCTCTGAATTTCTTTGAAGCAGACTGAAATGATTTGCTTGGAAATCTCTTTCTCACATCTCTAGCTTCGGACTCAGCTTTTCTTTTATCTTTCCCGAGTGCTTCAGCTTTGCACGCTTGATCAATAAGTACAACAAACTCTTTTATCTCCAAAATCTCAACTAACAAATGGATATCTTCGTTAAGACCATCTTCAAATCTTCTACACATTATTGCTTCGGTCGATACAGATTCCCGAGCATACTGACTTAATCTCATGAACTCTCGTTCGTATTCGGTGATAGACATACGACCTTGTTTCAATTCCACAAATTCCTTTCATTTCTGATCAATGAATCTCTGACTAATATGTTTCTTCCGAAACTCAATCTGAAAGAAATTCCATGTGGCCCATTCTTTCGGAACAACAGAAATCAAAGTTTTCCACCACTGATAGGCCGCATCTCGTAACAAAGATACAACACATTTAATACTTTCTTCCGGAGTCAAAGACATCTCATCAAATACTCGGATAGTGTTTTCTAACCAGAACTCGGCTTTTTCGGCATCATCATCACTGGTAGCCCTGAACTCTTCAGCCCCATACTTACGGATTTTGTCGACCGGAGGCTTGTTCAACAGATTTATACCCATTACCGGAGGCACAACTGAGGTCTGAGGGGGATTAGACGGGGGCGGAGGTTGTGAAACAGCCGGATCATTTCTCACAAACTAAGTGAACCACTCACTCATCATTTGGAAGAAAGCTTGTTTAGCTTCTTCCTTTTGACCGATCGTAGTCGGTCTTGAATCAGAGGGCATTGTCCCTTGAGTGGAAGCAGGCGCATTGCTTTCTACATCGTCAGCTACGGCTTTTTCGGGATCCATTACTATACGAAAATCACATTTTACACGTCAGGATTCATCACACTACCACAGTTCAGATATATGGCATGTATAGCTAGACTCTTACACGCTATGTTAATCCGAGAATCAGTTAAACCGTAGCTATGATACCATTCAAATGTAACACCCCTAACCTGTATCCATCGCCAAATTAGGGTTAAGAGGTATTACCGAACAAATGGAATCATTTATGGACGTTTCATATTACAGTTCATCCAATGCAATCAAAGTGTCCCATAAATAGGTCAACAAGACCTTAAGCATGCTTTAGAATATGGCCAGGACTAAACTGAACATATTCGAAAATTCTCAGAAATTTTAAATTTTTTTCTAAGCTACAGAGGTCACATGCCCGTGTGGGCAGGCCGTATGCCTCCCACAGCCTCAGACACGCCCATGTGTCTAAGCCGTGTCAAAACAGGGGATACATACTGACTTGTCCACACGGCCGTGGACACACTTGTGTGCCTCACCCGTGGTCAATCCTGACTTGCACCACACGGCCAGTCACACGCCCGTGTGTCCAGCCCGTGGTCGATCCTGACTTGTTTTGAATTTTAACCAAGAGGGACATGGTCGAGCCACACGCCCGTGTGCTCAACCGTGTGAGCAAATATAGGCCATTTTCAAGGCCAAATTGCCACCTACACTTGGGTCATTCCTACAAGCATCATACCAATTCATTTCAGGCAAAAGTAACCAACTTTTACAAGCATTCAAAAGCCTATCAAACTCAACAACTTATGCAACAATAGCTCAACTAAATAACAATCATTTCCAAGCATACTTCATCACATACATACAATTTCCATATGATAACCATTCATCAAATACATGCTTACTAAGTATTCATAAAATTACCATTATCATGACCATTCCATAGCCTTGTAAACATATCAAGATCAACTTCATATAACATAGCATCATATACAAGACACAATCACTTATCTAGCTATATCACATGGCTATATATAAACATATCTCAAACACAACTCCAAAACTACTAGCCTATACATGCCATACTTAGTATATACATTTCGAAAAGGTACAAAATGTGTTCGGGTAGTATGATGATGATCCTCAACGATCCCCGAGCCTCTCGTAGCTTGAACGGTCTAAAAAAACAGAACAAACACATACAAAGTAAGCTTTCCAAAAGCTTAGTAAGCCATATACAAATAAGCTTAACATATAATCAATCATAAGCATAGCTATTTGAATTCATTAACATATCTTCATTTCAAGCACATGAATAATCTCTTTGGCTCACTTTGTAACACCCCTAATCCGTGTCCGTCGCCGGATTAGGGTTATGAGGTATTACCGAATTAATCTCAATTCCAAATAAACATTCAATTGAATTCAAGCATACACAATACGATCATTACTATAATTATAACCTTACAACGTTTTAGACTTAATTTCTAGCATAGCTAAATACATGAGCATATCCACTCAATCACTTCACATCACATTACTAAAGATCCTTTATCAAATTATTTCATCAAACAGTCAAGCATAAATTAAACACATCCTAACCGTATACACAATGACATAATCGAATTTAATATTTCACATACCATCGTTTAATCACATGCTAAATATGTACCCCATGAATTCGGCCGAATAATGTAACAAACTCATCATTCATATTTAAGAGATATTAATAATCTGTCTAATCATGCCTAACATATAAGTATATATACCACTACATACAGAATCAAAGTAACCAAGCCTCAAACGATCACATCATAAATATATAAAATGCACTTGGTCTATATCTATTAAAAGAACAAATGCACCTTTGGTTCCTTAAACAAAATATTCGTGCACAAATCAATTCTCTTATGAACAAACCAAAACAATCATAGAATATACATTCTGTCATTAATGAAAACATCTAATATATAATATATTTATATTATTATGAGTCCAAGCCTTAGCCGAATATACAAATACACCTTATAATAAATTTTAATCCAAACACAATTTATCACCCAATCAAGCCTAAAGCATATGCATACTAAACCTATACAAACTAAATCATCATATCCATTATACCATCAATTATAAATTCATCTCATATATAAATATACTAATACATGTACGAACAAACAAGTTACTATACTTATAATTCATTAAAGACCACACATACTATAATTAAAACATGAAACAATGAAAACTCAAGATATTGAAAGTAAGCCATATTCGCATGGCTTTAATATAGATACATAAACAAAAGTTTCCAACTTAAACGTAGACATTATCCATCCTATACATGCCTTTATCCAAAATAAACCAAACCAAAAGAGTACCAAAAAGGTTGATAATGCGATTGACTTGTTGACGATTTCCCCGAGCCCGTAGCTTGATCAAAATCTATAAACAAAACATTAAGCATCGATTTAAGTCACTCAACCATTTAAACATGATTTAAATCAATTCATGACATAAAACCTATATGTCTTACTTATAACTCACCATAACAAGATATCATTGCCTTACCAATACATAAATTGCCGAATATACATAGATAATTACATAACTAGGTGCATAAATATACTTACAAGAACCTTTTAACCACACTCATACTTTCGCATTTCCAATAACCATATGGCATTTCATATTGTATATATATATATATATATATAAACTTCACAACCAAATGTATAACATCTTTTTCTTTCATCATTTCATTTGTTCACTATCATAGCAGAAATATATATATATATATATATATATGACATTAAAGTATGAAGTACATACCTTGTTGCTAACTTAACAATTTCATTTTCAAAGCTCAAGCTTACTAGATTTGCTTCATGACCTTATTACTATATAAATGAAGTTCGAAATTGAAACTCACCGGTATAGCACCTGCTAAGCTTTAACCCGAATTGCACACATCGAAACTAGGCCTGCTAGACTCAAGGTCTGAGATTTAAACACCGGCATTTAGCCTGCTAGGCAATAAGCCCGAAATATTTCACCGGCACAAGGCCTGCTAGGCTCGAAGCCCGATATAAATCACCGGCACAAGTCCTGCTAGGCTTGAAGCCCGAATAACAACATAATTAATCTTTCAATACACATTTCTTAATGCTAACATATCAAACAAATCATATACATCATATTACATCCACATATCGTATCGGATATACTTATTCATGTCACATTAACAAAAATATATTCAATCTAATTTAATGCCTTTACATTTGGCTAACACATAAATCTATACTCAAAATTATCAAATATCACCATTTAACATGTTCATAATTAACTCTTTAATATATATTTGCTTAAGGACTTACCTCGACTGTCGACGGACAACGTAGGCCGGCTATTCGGTAACCTTTGCCTTTCCCCGATCCAAATCCGTTTTTCTTTGTTCTTGATCTAGACACATTAAAATTTAGCTCATTTAGTTCCAAAACACATAAATGGGCAAATTACCATTTTACCCTTAATGTTTCACATTTTTACAATTTAGTCCTATTTGCACAAAACACAAAATACACAAAATTTCACTATAACACCTTAGGACCGAATATTCATAGGGACTATACAAGTCCATTTCTTTCATTTATTTTGCATTTTAGCCCCCTCAAAAATTCATTTTTGCAATTTAGCCCAAATACTCAAATTCATTAAAATTTCCAATACAAAACATGCTTATTTTTAACATATCTTTAATATAAAATCATCAAACATCAACAACCACAAGAACATGTCAATGGCCGAACATCAAGCATGCTTAAATTTAAAAATTCTAACATGGGTCAGCTAATGTTCGAAGCAACGATCTCAAAAACGTAGAAATTATCAAAAACCGAAGTCAAACTAACCTTTAAATCAAGCTTCCACCATGACCGAATGCTCAAGCTTTTAACCTAAGCTTTTTCTTTTCTTATTTCGGTAGCCAAATGATGAAGACAAACTTTTATTTCATGTTTTTAATTAACATATATTATGGTGTTTAATAATTTACCTATTTAACCTTATAATTAATAATATTTTTAAACATAACATAATGGCAAATTGGACTTTAGCCATCTACTAACTCTTATAATGGGCTAATTGCCCTTTTAACACCTCATGTTAAAAAGCCACACTCAAATTAGTGCATTTCACTTTAGTTTGCAACTTTTACCTTTTATGCGATTAAGTCCTTTTTCTAAATTAAACACGCAAACGATTAAATTTTCCTACGAAACTTTCACACACATTAATTCACATCTAATAGGCACAAAATATAATATTTAAATATTTTTCAGACTCGGATTCGTGGTCTTGAAACCACCGTTTCGATTAGGGTCAAATTCGGACTGTTACACACTTGGTTTGCCATTGCTTACCAATTCATCATATCTCAAGTATCTCACTCGCTCATATCTCAAACATACATATATCTCAAATGTTCCTTTGCATCAATGCACATACTTATTCATTTCTCATGCTTATACAAAGCATACATGTTCCTTTGCATCAATGCACATACTTATTCACCTCTCATGCTTATACAAAGCATACATATCAACGTACTTGAAATGGATATACAACTCATGTAGTCATTCATTTCTCGGACTTGCCCGTTGAACCGTTCGAAACTAAATAGGATACTTAGAGTACTCGGAATAGTCGTACAATGCCAACGTCCCAGACGTGGTCTCCCATCTAACCAAATATCGATGCCACTGTCCCAGACAGGGTCTTACACGAATCAATACGATACCAATGTCCCAGACATGGTCTTACACGTAAATCTCATATCGAAGCCAACGTCCCAAACGTGGTCTTACATGATATCACATAACGAATACCTATGTCTTGACATACGTAATTCCTATCTATTCCTAAGTTCAGACGAGACTTCTCGGACACTGATACCTTGTCGATATATATACTTAAACTCAAATTTCACATACATTCCATCTCAGTGGATATTCATAGCAATTCAACTTTCATATAGATACAAATAATTCAATTCAAGTACATTTATTTGTATATCGACATACCTCAGATTCGATTTAACGGAAACGGACTCGACTACTCAATTACTTTCGATTTCCCCCGTTCTAAGTCCGTATTCTTCGGTTCTAGATCTATACATATTCAAATTCAACCCATTTATTCACCAAAACATTTAATTCAATCCAAGAACACATATTTAGGGTAATTTGCAAATTAGCCCTCACATTTACACATTTGGACATTTTAGTCCCTATTTCACAAAATCACAAAATACAAAAAATTTACTGTAACATCCTGGTTTTGGGGGTTTTGCATCTAATGTATTTTGTATGTGTATGCTATGTTTTGTACATTATTTTGGTGTGTTTGGGGGTCCAGGGAAGGCTCGGGGTTAAGCCGAAGCTTGGTAAAAAATTTTGTTTTGGGCACCTTCAAGGGAGAGCTGACTGGGGCAGGACTTAAGGGTATTTTCTTGTGGTTGTTGACACAAGAATTGAAGTGGCAAAGTGGCAAGGAGGCATCACTTAGAGTGTTGACAGGTGACGCCACAGGGAAGCAAGGAGAGAGTTGGTTCGAGTCGCACAATTTGCATTTTGGAATTCTTTTTGGGGTCAAGGGGAGTAGTGTTGGACGTCAGCTAGGAACCTTGAAGAGTGGAGGTTGAACAAGTCAAACTATTCGAATGGGTGGCTAAGAGGAGAAATAGGAGTTTGAATTGTTCAACTTAGTTTGAATGATTGAATAAGAGGGAATTTAGGAGGAAATTATGGGATTTTGAGAGAGGGAGAGTATTGGCCGAATGTTGGGTTGTGGGGGAAGGTTTGAGCAATCGGTTTTGGCTTGTATTGGTGTGCCGAAACTCATTAGTAGTCTTAGGTTCCATTTTAGTTTCTTTAGAACAAATTCGGGAACTAGGGGGATGTCAGTGCTGTTTTGTGCTTAAGCCTTGGAAGTCTCTTTCTTTTCTTTCTCTTTGAGTCCATAATTCTGGGGTGTGCCGAAATTGCATTAGTCAACATCTATTCTCCTCTCTTTTCTCCTTTAGCCGAATGTGATAGACCATTGATGTACATTCTTTTTCTTCATTTTCTTCTCTCCATCTAAGACTCTCAAGCCGCATCTTAGCATCATTTTACTCATCCTTCCCATTGTTCTCTTATTCATTTTTTCTTCCTCTCATAAGCCGAAATCTTGAAAGCCTCTACCCAATCTCTCTTTCTCCCCACTCATACTCTTAAGCTTCACAAATCGAAAGCAACACACCATTTCTTTTGTGATTACTTTTCTTCTTTTCTTCTTTGCTTATTTTATTTTAAGCCGAAACCATTCTTTTTCCCTCATATTCATACAGAGCCGAAACCCCTATTCACTTCCATTCTTTTTTCTATTTCTTGCTTAAGCCGAACATCCCGTGTGCCATTATTTTTTTTGGCCGAAACTAAACCCTTTGCTACTGATCATTTTCTTTTGATTTTGACCTTCAAAAATCCGTTAGGGTATTTGTATTAGCCTGATACGGTGGAACAAGGTAACAGGAATCTGCTTCGGATCTCTCATCGAGTTGGGTCATTATACGGACGTATTTGAATTCCAAGTCAAATCGGTCAATATCTGAACCCAATCTTTCTATTCGGGATCTCAAGGTAAGGGTTTTCTCCCTAGTAATACGTTTGGGTTCTCTTCTCGTTATTCGCTGACCTTAATCTATTGTTTGTTAATCAGCCGTCATCTCATTATAGTATCTTCTGACCAAGAACGTTTCATGGATTCAAATGCCAGGCAAACGAAGGAAGGGGTTGGACCCGTAAACCCAGCCCCTAATTTCAAGAAACACGCGGTATCTGCTGTTCGAGATTGGCCACCGAGTTATGGACCGGCTTCAGAACAGAATAGTAGGCAGATAGCAGTTGTTCCTGCTAGCGATAGTGTCAACGTAGAGAGTATTATTTTGCGTGTGATCAGGTGTGTAAAACCTCATACGCTTTATTTTAATTGTAATATTAATTGTATGGGCTGAAAAGCCGGAAAAAGGTTGTGATGACAGTCGTGATACCCTTATGGGTAAGGCTAGGGATGCCAGGTACGTGACTGTATCGTTTTCCTTGCATGGATGGATGTATGTGGTAATCTTTTAAGTTGTGGATAGCATGTTACATTCATTATGATATGTATGTTGTACCTGGGATATGGATATGAGATTGAAGGGGAAGTGCTTGATTATTTGGTCATATAGTGATCGGTGGCCAAGCCACGTTATATTATTTTGGTCACCTAGTGATCGGCATTATGACTGACAGCATGACTGTCAGAGTGGTGTGTAGCGGATGGAGGGTTGATTGTAAAAATCCCCACGGTGTGATGGGCTGGTACGGGTTGACGTGTAGAGGATGGAAAAACTAGGTTGGGCGGGGACATATTGCATTCATTCATTTTTATGCCATATTGAGTGGGCTAAGGCCCAATATGCATAGTGGGCCACAAGCTGTTTATGTGATATAGGGGATTTACACATCGAGTCTCGGTGACTCATCCCTTGCTTTACCTTTCAGGTAATCTGTAGATTATGAATATGGGAGCCGAGGCGGACTCGTGGAGGCCATAAAGACTTTACTTTCCGTAAACTTTTCCTGCTTTACTTTAATATTAATTGGGGATTTTATTTGTGTAATAAGGCCTTTCCAAATTAATACTTGGGTTTTATTTTATTTATTTATTGTTTATTTAAAATATGACACTATGCAAACTTAATCACGAAATTAAAAATGGGGTTTTCAAAATACGGGTAACTCAAAACATTCGTTTTCTTTCAAGTATCACCAAGCTTAACGAATATTTGATTAACTAAAGGATGAAATTTTTCCTACACTACCAAACCACCGTTTTCAAAGCCTCGCCTTAATCGAGAAGTTTTGAAATCTACGATTCTTCCTAAACTAAACAAAAGTTTGTTTTTACTTTACCTTGTAACAAACCAGATCTGGTCGTAACGTTTAGGCCGGGTTTGGGATGTTACAATTTTGGTATCAGAGCCTAGGTTGCAAAACTCGGGCTGTGAAATAGGTTCAACAATGTTTTATATAATCGATGTGAATGTTAATTAGAGAAAATGTTTTGATTGAAATATGGCATCCGAGTCTACCGGCACCCGATCCACACAGGTAAGTGTTCTAATTATTTGATGGTGTGTGCATGGAATGATTGTTAGCATGACAAAATATGCTTGTTAGCTCTAGGAAATTCAAACTTTAGAGACTAAAACTTATAGGTTGTGATGTGTTTTGCGAAAACTACTCCCTAAAGCTATTTCTCATAAAATTGCTCGGTATTAAACAGTGGAAGATACTAACTCATAAAACTCTTAATCAGATTAACTCGCAATAGTAGACATGAGTGGTAGAGGAAGTGGACATATTACACGTGGTCGTGAGAGAGGTCAAGGTCATGAGGTTGAACTTTCGGAAGCGAGAAATGAGCCTGAGGGTGAAGTGCCAGCATCATCTGTGGCGGAAGCAGGACCGCAAGGCAGAACTGGTGGAGATGATGCCCTGTCTCAGGCAATGCTGCGTGTATTGGAGAGAGTTACTGGAGCAGGCATGGGTACAGGGGCTCGAAAATCTATGTCGGAACGACTTCGGGCCAATGGAGCGAAAATGTTTAGAGGTATATCTGGCGTAGCTCTTAGTGCAGCTGAGTATTGGCTAGAGGCAGTGGAGTGTATAATGGATGATTTGGACTTCACGGAAGAGGAAAAGTTGAAAGGAGTGGTGTCTCTTCTTCGGGATGAGGCGTATCAATGGTGGCTGACAGTCAGGGATGGTTCAGTGGCTGACCGCATTACCTGGGATTTCTGCAAGTCGGCATTCCAGAGTAAGTACATTGGATTGAGTTATGAGGATGCGCAGCGTGGGGCATTCCTGAATTTGGTTCAGGGAAATAAATCGGTGGCTGAGTGTGAGGCGGAATTCTTACGTCTTAGTCGTTATGCCCAAGGGATAGTGGCCACAGACCATGAGCGTTGTGTTCGGTTTGAAGATGGTCTGAGGGATGATTCGCGAGTGTTGATAGCTCCACAGCGAGAAAGGGAATTAGCTGTCTTAGTGGAAAAGGCTAAGATAGCCGAGGAAGTGAAGCGGTCCGAGAAGCAGAATCATGATAGAGATAGAGGTAGAAATAAAAGAAATTTTGGATTGTCAGGGTCAACTGGGCGTTTTCAGAAAAGACCTAGGTTGGATGGGCCGAGTCGGGTTGTGAGATCTGTTGTTGATAGTGAGCCTCAAAGGTGTGCTCGATGTGGTAAATTTCATTTGGGCGAATGTTGGACGAGTAACAGAAGATGTTTCAGGTGTGGGTCTACTGATCATCAGGTTAGAGACTGTCCACAGGGGGTGGTGCAGGGCCAGTAGGTCAGGGTTATGCTCAGCCGAGTAGAGGTGGTCAGCAACCGCAGAGAGGCCGTGGTCCAGCCAGAGGAGGTAATGGTTTTGGTCGGGGCCGTGGAACACCAGACAGAAGGGCAGGGAACACTGATGTGAGACAGCCGGGATTAGTCTATGCAGCTAGATGCTGAGAGGAGGGTGATGCACCAGATGTCATAACCGGTACGTTTCTTATATATGGGTTGCCTTATACTGCTTTGATTGATATTGGGTCGACACATTCTTATGTTGCTAGTGTGGTATCTGGAACTTTAAGCTTAGACTCTGAGATTGCTTCTAGGGAGATGACTGTAATTAGCCCGTTAGGACAATCTGTAGTGGTGAACAAACTTTATAGGGATGTACCTTTAGAAGTACAAGGGTTGGTTTTCCCGACAAATCTAATGGAACTACCGTTTGGGGAGTTCGATTTGATCTTAGGCATGGACTGGTTGGTAAGATATCGAGCGAACTTGGATTGTGCTGCTAAGCGCATGGTGTTAAAGACTCTTGAGGATGCTGAAGTTTTGGTGATAGGCGAGAGGAGAGACTACTTGTCCAATGTAGTGTCTGCTCTTAAGGCGGAAAGAATGGTGAGAAAATGGTGCATGGCTTTCTTAACCTATGTCAGTGCCTTGGATGCAAAGGAAGTGATCGTAAATGAGGTTAGAACAGTAAAGGAATTTGTGGATGTCTTCCCAGAAGAGCTTCCAGGGTTGCCTCTGGATAGGGAGGTGGAATTCGAAATTGAGCTACTCCCAGGTACGGCTCTGATGTCCATCGCCCCTTACAGGATGGCGTCGAAGGAGCTAGTTGAACTCAAAGCTTAGATCCAAGAGCTTTTAGACCGTGGTTTCATCTGTCCCAGTGTATCTTTGTGGGGAGCGCCAGTGTTGTTTGTGAAGAAGAAAGATGGGTCAATGCGTATGTGCATTGACTACCGTCAGTTGAACAAGTTGACGATCAAAAACAGATACTCGTTGCCGAGGATTAACGACTTGTTCGATCAATTGAGAGGGGCTTCAGTTTTCTCAAAGATAGATTTGAGGTCAGGGTATCATCAACTTAAAGTCAAGGAAGTGGATATCCATAAGACGGCTTTCAGGACTCGCTATGGCCATTACGAATTCTTGGTGATGTCGTTTGGGTTGACTAATGCACCACCAGCATTCATGGACATGATGAACCGAGTATTCCAACCCTACCTAGACTGGTTTGTTGTGGTATTTATAGATGATGTCTTGGTCTATTCAAGATCTGAGGAGGAGCATGATTCGCATCTTCGAGTGGTTTTGCAAATCCTGAGGGAGAAGCGGTTGTACGCCAAATTCAGTAAGTGCGAATTTTGGCTAAGGGAAGTTACTTTTTTGGGCCATGTTGTGTCGGCAGAGGGGATTAGGGTTGATCCCCGAAAAGTTGAAGCTGTGTTAGATTGGAAATCGCCTAAGTCTGTGGCAGAGATTCAGAGTTTCCTTGGTCTTGCTGGGTATTACCGAAGGTTCGTTGAAGGGTTCTCATTAATTGCGGCACCTTTAACCAAGCTGTTGAGGAAAAGGGTACCTTTTGTCTGGACTGACAAGTAACAAGAAAGTTTTGAGAAGTTGAAGAGGATTTTGACGGAGGCTCCGGTGTTGATTCAGCCGAAGGTTGGAAAGGAGTTCGTGGTTTATTGTGATGCTTCACACACAGGATTAGGATGTGTGTTAATGCAAGATGGAAAGGTTGTTGCGTATGCGTCTCGGCAGTTAAGACCGCATGAGTTAAATTATCCCACACATGATTTGGAATTGGCAGCAGTGGTATTTGCCTTGAAGATTTGGAGACATTATCTGTATGGGGAGAAGTCCATCATTTATACAGATCACAAGAGCCTAAAATACCTTCTCACCTAGAAGGAGTTGAATTTAAGGCAGAGGAGATGGATCGAGTTGTTAAAGGATTATGATTGCTCGATTGAATACTATCCAGGAAAAGCTAATGTGGTAGCAGATGCATTAAGTCGTAGGGTAATCTCTGATTTGAGAGCAATGTTTGCTCACCTCAGTTTATATGATGATGGGAGTCTATTAGCTGAACTTCAAGTGAAACCTTCTTGGGTTAGTCAGATTAAAGAGAAGCAGTGGGCTGATGAGTTGTTAAAGTTGAAGTTCCAGTTGAGATTAGGTGATGGGACAACGGAATTCAGTATGAATAGTGATGGGGTATTATGTTTTCGAGGAAAGACTTGCATGCTAAGGGATCCTGAATTGAGGAGTAAGATTTTGCAGGAAGCACATAGCAGCCCATACGCTATGCACCCTGGAGGAAGTAAGATGTATCGGGATTTGCGAGAATAGTTTTGGTGGCTAGGTTTGAAGCAAGAGTAACCAAATTTGTGAGTAAATGTTTGATGTGTCAGCAGGTAAAAGTAGAACATCAGTTGCCTTCGGGGTTGTTGCAGCCGGTGAAGATTCAACAGTGGAAGTGGGAAAGGATCACTATGGACTTTGTTAGTGGGCTACCTCTTACGCCTACTAAGAAAGACTCGGTATGGGTGATTATAGATCGGTTGACGAAGTCCGCTCATTTCATTCCAGTTCATGTCGACTACTCTCTTCAGAGGTTGGCTAAGCTGTATGTGGCAGAAATTGTGAGGTTGCATGGGGTACCGGTATCGATCATATCAGATAGAGACCCAAGGTTTACGTCGCGGTTTTGGAGGGCATTGCATCAGGCATTGGGCACAAGACTAGATTTCAGCACAACTTTTCATCCACAAACTGATGGTCAGTCTGAGAGAGTGATTCGGATCTTGAAGGATATGTTGAGGGGCTGTGTCATTGATTTCAGAGGTAGCTGGGAGGAGTTTCTACCGTTGTCAGAGTTCGCATACAACAACAGTTACCAATCTAGTATTCGTATGGCACCGTATGAAGCGTTGTATGGGCGGAAGTGTCGCACTCCTACTTGCTAGACAGAGTTGGGGGAGCGACAGTTGTTGGGTCCAGAATTGGTTACAGAGATGGTGGAGAAGGTTAAGTTAATCCGGGCTCGATTAAAGGAAGCTTCTGATAGACAGAAGTCCTATGCGGATCTGAAGGGTAAGGACATAGAATTTGCAGTGGGTGATCGGGTTTTCTTAAAAGTTTCACCGTGGAAGAAGGTTCTAAGGTTAGGGTAAACTAAGCCCCAGGTTCATCGGGCCTTATCGTGTGGTGAAGCGTGTGGGACCGGTAGCTTATCAGCTCAAGCTACCTTCAGAATTAAGTCAGATTCATTATGTATTTCATGTTTCTATGTTAAGGCGCTATCGTTCGGATTCGTCTCATGTTGTGCCAGTGGAAGAAATCGAAGTAACGCCTAATCTATCTTTTGAAGAAGAACCAGTGTGGATCTTTGATCGTGATGTTAAGGTATTGCAAAGGAAGACAGTTCCGTTAGTTAAGGTTTTGTGGAGTAACCACAGTTCTGAGGAAGCTACGCGGGAACCAGAGGATACGATGCAATAGCAACACCCTCATCTCTTCTGACCAGGTAATTTTGAGGCTGAAATTTCTTTAAGGGGGTAGAACTGTAACATCCTGGTTTTAGGGGTTCTGCATCTAATGAATGTTGTGTGTGTATGCTATGTTTTGTACATTATTTTGGTATGTTTGGGGGTCCAGGGAAGGCTCGGGGTTAAGCCGAAGCTTGGTAAAAAATTTTGTTTTGGGCACTTTCAGGGGATAGCTGACTGGGGCAGGACTTAAGGGTATTTGCTTGTGGTTGTTGACACAAGAATTGAAGTGGCAAAGTGGCAAGGAGGCACCACTTAGAGTGTTGGCAGGTGACGCCACAGGGAAGCAAGGAGAGAGCTGGTTCGAGTTGCACAATTTGCATTTTGGAATTCTTTTTGGCGTCAAGGGGAGTAGTGTTGGACGTCAGCTAGGACCCTTGAAGAGTGGAGGTTGAACAAGTCAAGCTATTCGAATGGATGGCTAAGAGGAGAAATAAGAGTTTGAATTGTTCAACTTAGTTTGAATGAGTGAACAAGAGGGAATTTAGGAGGAAATTATGGGATTTAGAGAGAGGGAGAGTATTGGCTGAATGTTGGTTTGTGAGGGAAGGTTTGAGCAATCGATTTTGGCTCGTATTGGTGTGCCGAAACTCATTAGTAGTCTTAGGTTCCATTTTAGTTTCTTTAGAACAAATTCGGGAATTAGGGGGATGTGAGTGCCGTTTTGTGCTTAAGCCTTGGAAGTCTCTTTCTTTTCTTTCTCTTTGAGTCCATAATTCTGGGGTGTGCCGAAATTGTATTAGTCAACATCTATTCTCATCTTTTTTCTCCTTTAGCCGAATGTGATAGACCATTGATGCACATTCTTTTTCTTCATTTTCTTCTCTCCATTTAAGACTCTCAAGCTGCATCTTAGCATCGTTTTACTCATCCTTCCCATTGTTCTCTTATTCATTTTCTCTTCTTCTCATAAGCCGAAATCTTGAAAGCCTCTACCCAATCTCTCTTTCTCCCCACTCATACTCTTAAGCTTCACAAACCGAAAGCAACACACCATTTCTTTTGTGATCACTTTTCTTCTTTTCTTCTTTTCTTCTTTGCTTATTTTATTTTAAGCCGAAACCATTCTTTTTCCCTCATATTCATACAGAGCCGAAACCCCTATTCACTTTCATTCTTTTCTCTATTTCTTGCTTAAGCTGAACATCCCTTGTGCCATTATTTTCTTTTTAGCCAAAACTAAGCCCTTTGCTACCGGTCGTTTTCTTTTGATTTTGACCTTCAAAAACCCCTTAGGGTATTTGTATTAGCCTGATACAGTGGAACAAGGTAACAGGAATCTGCTTCGGATCTCTCATCGAGTTGGGTTGTTAAGCGGAAGTATTTGAATTCCAAGTCAAATCGGTCAATCTCTGAACCCAATCTTTCTATTCGGGATCTCAAGGTAAGGGTTTTCTCTCTAGTAATACGTTTGGGTTCTCTTCTCGTTATTTGCTGACCTTAATCCATTGTTTGTTAATCAGCCGTCATCTCATTATAGTATCTTCTAACCAAGAACGTTTCATGGATTCAAATGCCAGCCAAACGAAGGAAGGGGTTGGACCCGTAAACCCAGCCCCTAAGTTCAAGAAACACGCGGTATCTGCTGTTTGAGATTGGCCACCGGGTTGTGGACCGGCTTTAGAATAGAATACTAGGCAGATAGCAGTTGTTCCTGCTAGCGATAGTGTCGACGTAGATAGTATTATTTTGCATGTGATCAGGTGTGTAAAACCTCATACACTTTATTTTAATTGTAATATTAAATGTATGGGCTAAAAAACCGAAAAAAGGCTGTGATGACAGTCGTGATACCCTTACGGGTAAGGCTAGGGATGCCAGGTACATGACTGTATCGTTTTCCTTGCATGGATGGATGTATGTGGTAATCTTTTACGTTGTGGATGGCATGTTGCATTCATTATGATATGTATGTTGTACGTGGGATATGGATATGAGATTGAAGGGGAAGTGCTTGATTATTTGGTCACATAGTGATCGATGGCTAAGCCACGTTAAATTATTTTGGTCACCTAATGATCAGCATTATGACTGACAGCATGACTGTCAGAGTGGCGTGTAGCGGATGGAGGGTTGATTGTAAAAATCCCCACGGTGTGATGGGCTGGTACGGGTTGGCGTGTAGAGGATGGAAAAACTAGGTTGGGCGGAGACATATTGCATTCATTCATTTTTATGCCATATTGAGTGGGCTAAGGCCCAATATGCACAGTGGGCCACAAGTCGTTTATGTGATATAAGGGATTTAAACATTGAGTCTCGGTGACTCACCCCTTGGTTAACCTTTCAGATAATCAGTAGATCGTGAATTTGGGAGCCGAGGCGGACTCGTGGAGGCCATAAAGACTTTACTTTCTATAAGCTTTTCCTGCTTTACTTTAATATTAATTGGGGATTTTATTTGTGTAATAAGGCCTTTCCAAATTAATACTTGGGTTTTATTTTATTTATTTATTGTTTATTTAAAAGTGTGACACTATGCAAACTTAATCACGAAATTAAAAATGGGGTTTTCAAAATACGGGTAACTCAAAACATACGTTTTCTTTCAAGTATCACCAAGCTTAACGAATATTTGATTAACTAAAGGATGAAACCTTTCCTACACTACCAAACTGCTGTTTTCAAAGCTTCGCCTTAATCGAGAAGTTTTCAAATCTACGATTCTTCCTAAACTAAACAAAAGTTTGTTTTTACTTCACCCTGTAACAAACTAGATCTGGTCGTAACGTTTAGGTCGGGTTTGGGATGTTACAATTACCATATACCCATGCTTAGTCAAATATTCATGTATCTCATACAAGTCCATACATTTCATTTATTACACAATTTAGTCCCGCAAAATACTATTTTCTCAATTAAGTCCAAATTGCTCAATTTCATCAAAAATTCAAAGACAAACTATGTTAATCAAACACATAGCTTTCATAATTCATTATCAAACCTCATAAAACTCATGAATTCATCAATGGCTCATTTCAAAAACATCATCAATTCACAAAATTGAGGCATGGGTTTTGAAGTATACAAAGCAATGATTACAAAAACGTAGAAATTATCAAAAACCGAAGTCAAAACTTACCTTAATTTATGCTTCGAGCTAGCCGAATGTCCATAACTCAAAACCCTTGCTTGTTTTTCTTATTTTTGACGGATGAACATAAAAGATGGTGGAATTTTTGGCTTTTATTTTTGTTTAATAACCTTTGATTTATCAAATTACCTATTTAACCTTTAATAATAAATATATAAACATATGTTATAAGGTCATTCTTGACCATGTCCATCCATTTACTACAATAGTGGGCTAATTGCCTATTAAGGACTTCTCATAATAAAAACAATAACAATTCAGCACCTATACCAAATAGAAGGCCACTTTTACCTTTTATGCGATTTAGTCCTTTGCTCAAATTAAGCACACAGAAGGACAAATTAACTTACGAAACTTTAACACATGCGTAATCACAAATTAACTCGGATTTGTTGTCTCGAAACAAGTATTCTGACTAGGGTCTAAATCGGACTGTTACAACAATAGGACTCAAACATTTTGAGAAGTTCACTTACAATATGTGAGCACCTTGTGCATATCTCGAAGGCACAAAACTACAAGTAGATTATAAGATCCTCCGAAGAGGTAGTGTATGCATAATGGTCCACATAACATGCCAGACCAAGAGGTAACAATTCAAAACTCTAGGTGTAAAATGCATAGCTCAGAACCTCACATTACACCAGTATAGAATTCCAGTAAATATCACATATAAGACTCTAATTAGCTTGCCAACTATATCCTAACCTTTCGGTCAAGCTTACACATGCTTAAAGAAAAGATAAAAAGTATTTATAACTTTTTCAATATTCATAGCAACCCAATGAAGTTTAATAACCACAATTCATGCAAAAATAAAGAAAATAAAGGGTCATTAGACCTCATGTGAATAATTAGCATTTTTCAACATAATCCTATCATATAATTTCCATTTTCATATCCAAATATCACATTTTTGTTAATGTTTCATACATGATTTATCAAATTCATACTTCCATCTTCTAATTCCCATATTGTTTATACTTACTAAATTTAACATTATTGAAACCAATTTCAGAGTAAAAACATAACCTTAAAATTTTCCATGTAACATATCATATAATGTGTTGAGCATATTAACACATTTAAATAACCTATTAATACATTTAATATACTTACTAACACACAAGAAAACAAGTTAGTATGTTCTATGAGAATTTGCATTTCCAAACAATAAAATGAGTTTGTGGTGTAACGACCCGAATTTGGGCTTAGTAGAATTGGGCCTATTGGGCCTTAGGCGTAGGAGCGTTTAAAATTTTTGAGAACATGAGAACGGCATTTATGAAAGTTGGACCTATTAGGTGAGTGACTTTGGAAGGTTAGGGGGCCTCTATGAAGTCCCAGGATCAAACTTGGGCTTTAGGAAAATTTTGCTTTTAGGTGAATAAAACCCTGGGAGTTAGTAGGTAGGCTTTAAGAATAAAATGTGGAGAAAAATGACAAAAGGAGTTGTGGTCTAGTGGCAAATGACGCGACATAGGAGACAAGGGAATGACGCCACAAGGAAGCAAGGGGTCCAGGGTTCAAGTCTTGGTGCTTGCATTTTGATTTTCTTTTTAAGTGGACTTTAAACTTTGGCCATAGACTTATATTTAGTTGTGCATGTTTTAAGACAACAAGGAGCTAGTTGGTAAAGTGGCTAGCGGCGTGGATTATGCTACAGTGGAGGCTGGGTTCGAATCTCATGACAAGCAAGGGAGTATTTATTTTGCGGATTGGACGGCCTGAGTTTGTGTTGGATTTAAACTCTACTGAAGAAGGGATCCCACATCGGAAAGCTAGCAAGTGGGAAGGTGAGAAGCTGGCTTTAAATAGAGCTACCTATGAGGAGAGGAAGCATACCTTGGTGGGCATTTGGGCATAGGAGCATTCGGAGCGTGGATTAGCTTTAGACTCCTATCAGGTGATCCCCAGCATTAGAGGATTTGGCACAGCGGAGGACTCTGTGGTGACCATACATCGGAGTGCTTCTTCCAAACTTTAGTAAAAATTTCTGTTTTACTTCATTATGATATTTATTTTAATTTGGGTTTAATTTTATGTAATAAGGCCAATGGGTTTTATTTTTCTTTTATACTTTCATTTCTGATATATTCAAGCTATAAATGATTTAACTCGGGATTTTCTTAAAACGATAACAATAGTTTCAAAATATCACACTTCCGCAATTCATTGAATCTGAATTCTGTTATAAACAAAGTTTTCGAAGATAATAATAACAACGTCTTTACAAGAAAACCATGAAAACAAATTTGATTTTCACAAACAACAAAGCTCGATGTTTCAAAAAGAATACGAACTTTTTAATGAACGCGCAAGTTTTTAAACAACCTTTTTTTTATGTGACACGCCATATCCGGGCCTAACGTCTAGGCCGAGTTTGGGGTGTTACATGTGGCACCTCTAATGGCCTTATACCTCTCTTTTCCTTTGCTAGATTCTTCTCAAGAAATTTCTTTCTCTTCACACACACACACACACACACACACACACACACACACACACACACACATATATATCATAAATACAAAAAATATAAACATACTATCAAAATTAATGACCACTTTAATGGCTCAAGAACTAAACAAAAACATTAAATCATGTAATGATATGAGAAAAAAGTTGAATGACAAGAATTCTTACCCAACACTTCACCTTCTCTCACAAGCTCAACAATCTCACACTAGATCAAACCCTAATTGTGGATGAGGAGAATGATGATGGGTTTTGGTTCAAACATGGTTTATATAAAGTATTTTTGCAAGAAAATGCAAAAAAATAGTGAAAGCTTGAAGAGAAAGTGAGTATAAAATAAGAAAGAATAAAGATGAAAGCTTTTTCTTCTCTAAGAAAACTGGATGCCTAGTTATAGCTTGTTTGGGGGAGGTTCTTTTTCCCCTTTTTATTATTTTATTGTATTTACAAATACAAAGATCGGTAAAAAAGTCAAAGGGTTAATAACATGTGGTCAAAATTAATTTTAAAGGCTAAATTCTTTCATATTTAATCCAAAAATCATTTCATCACCACACATCATTATAATTTCTAATATTTAATCATAATAGGTTCCTAATTGACCAAAATCACTTTAGAGACAAAATTACCATTTTACCCTTCAACTCGTATTTTTACCTAGTTAAGCCTGAAACTTATTATGATTCCTAATGACCTCCCAATAGTCCACAAATAATAAAATCTGTCAAAATTGAATTTTAGAATGAAATTCTTAGAAAGACTCATACAAAAAAGTAAAAAATTTTTGGGCGCTACAACTCTCCCCTCCTAATAAAAATTTTGTCCCCAAATTTACCTAAATCAACTGGAAATTGTTATCTTATGACATCTTTACTTTCCTAAATGACATACTCACCTTTGTGGTTTCACTAAAGTAACTTGACAAAATGTATTCTCTTGTTTTGAAGTTCCTTAAATTTCTCTAGCCAAGATTTTCGTTGGTTCTTCCTCATAAGTCAGATTAGGCTGAAGTTCAATCTTTTCAGGTGCTATGATGTGAGACAAATCAGATATATATCTTCTGAGCATTGAAACATAGGAGACATTATGGATCTTTTCTAAATCTAGAGGTAAAGTTAACTGATATGCTATTGGCCCAATATGCTTGAGTATCTTATAAGGCCAAATGAATCTCAAAAGAAACTTCCTTTTCCTACCAAATTGTAGAACTGTCTTCCAAGGAGATACTTTCAAGAAGACTTTTTCATCAAAACTAAACTCGATCTCTTTTCCTTTCAAATTAACATAAAGCTTCTGTCTATCGAAGGCAACTTTCAAATAATATCGGATAATCCTTTGTCCTTAAGAAACTAATTTTACTATTTTCGGGTAGATTTACTTTCACACCCCATCTCTTTCATTTAATTTTTGTTACTTCATGTGCAAGTATGATAAAAAGCCTAGTGGTTAAGTGTAACAACCCATTTTTTAGTGGTGTCAGAAACAGTGGTTTTGAGGCCACAAATTCAATGAGTAAGTTCGAAAATATTATTATTTAATATTTACAAGTCAAATATGGTTTTAAAAAGGTTTTTGATATGGTAATTTATGTTATATGAATGATTAATTAGTTCAAGTGGCAAGACCTTAAAGTCAAGTGGTTTTAGAAAATGAGGTATCGAGACCTCATTTCTATAAATCGAGCCATAAATATTTATAAAAATATTTACGGAGTGTTTTTTTAGGTTGTATTAAAGTTTCGTTAAGAAATTTTAATGTTTAGATAGTTAATTAATTGAAAAGGATTAAATTGTAAAAGATGCAAAGGTTGAATTCTATTAATTAAAGGTGTATAATAGCTATGAAAGGTGAATTGTTGGACTTAGTTAGTAATTATACCAATTGAATTGTTAGTGGACGGTATTGGGTAACTTAAAGCTTGAAATTTGGTTGATTTTTAAATGGACAAATTTGTAATTTCATAATTAATTGAAATTAAAAGAAACAAAAGGCTTAAATATTACCATCTTTTTGGTTTATTTTCCAACACAACAAAATACCAATGGAAAATTAAGCTAGGTTTTGGCCAGGGTGATTTCTTTATGCATGGTAAGTAATTCTTACCCATTTGTAGTAATTTTTATGTTTTTGAGATCGTTGCAACTAGGTCCAGCTAGCCCGTACCTTCAATTTTGAACCTGTTAAAGATTTTGAATGTTGCCATTGATGAATCTTTATGATTTTAGATGTTAAATAATAAATTTGAAGTATTAGTTGATATTTATACGTATTTTGTTAAGTGAATTTTGATGAATTTAACGATTAAGGATTAAATTATTGAAATAGTAAAAATACAAGGACTTGGTATGAAACTGTTACAAATTTGGGTTGTAATGGATGCTATTAACATTCGGTTGGTATGAATATTCAATAAAAATAGTTAATTTGCATGTTTTAGGCTCAGTGACTAAATTGAATAAAAGTAAAATGTTAGGGAAAATTCTATAAAAATGTCAAAAAGGACTAAATTGCATAAAATGAATTAGCTTTATTGTCTAAATTAATGAATTGAATGAAATTATAATTTAGATCAAGAACGAGTGGAAAATTGAGGAGAAGAGAAAATTACCAAATAGCTCATGTACTTAGTCAATTTTGCAATTTAGCCAGGTAAGTTCATATGAACTATAATCACTTAAATGTTGATTAAATTAAATGTTTAATGGGTTTTTCTAATGCAAATGAATCAATATATATATGTTAAGTGTTATTTTGCAAATTATCATATAGAGAAACGATGGAAATCCAACGACGTTTTGACGACTATCGAGCCCCATTTGAACCTTAGGAATATATAGGATACAAATGGCATGCCATTATTATTACCATGTTTTAGATGCTGGTCTTGACTATCCTATCGATGGTTGAATTTTGACATTTGTTGCAGATACTCGTCAACTTGTGTGAGCAGACCCATTTATGGCTCGAGTGAGCAATGATGTAAAGGAAAAGGAAAAGTAATGGATTCGACCATATGTTTAGCATATTTTGTGTGAGCTGTCCCGCGTATTCGATATTATTCTAAGTTGTTCAACGGGTATGAAAAGGGAAGGAACGATAAATATTCAAATGACTTATGTCATGAAAACTATGAAAAGAAAATATACAATAAAAGCATGTCTATGGTCAAGAAATTGATAATTTCAAGTGATGTTGTTCATATTTAATGACTTATCTTATGTTAATTCAAGTGAGTTATGAATTGATGCACTAACATGAGTTGTTGATGACGCTTAGGCTTGTGCCAAGCTATTGGCTGGATTGTATTATGTTTAATTTTAAATTTATGCATTGAATTGGTAAGTGTCCAAATTGAAATATGCCAATGTTCATGAAAGGGTGGTATGAATCAAAATATGTATTTTCTAATGAAATGGGTTATCATTTGGTTGATGTTTATGCTTGTCTTGTAGTATTCAAATGAAACGAGTAAGAAAAAGTAATGAAACAGTAAGTTCATAATTGAGATGTAATATGATGAAAAAGAGATAGATGAGTTGAATGATGTACTTATTTGTGAGAAATTTACGTATGCTATGGATGAATTTACTTATGTCATGAGTAAATACACTAATATGTGAATTAATAATGTTATTTAAGTTTATGCTAAGTAAATGGAATGGAAAGTAAGTAGTTCATAGTTTTATGAAAAGGTTAATGATGGTGTAATATGTCTTATAAAATCCTATTATGTTAGAAATGAAAAATATATATGATGGTGATAAATGTACTCATTTGTGAGTTGATGGTTATGTAGTTGATATCTTGAAGCATTGTTGTAGGTTTATAAACTACCTATAAAGTTCATTGTTGAAATGGAATGTTATGTTTAAAGTTTATACGAGCTTACTAAGTATTCATTACTTACGTAGTTATTTTTCCTTTTACTTTACAGATTATTAGAAGCTCGATTGGTTTGGAAGCTCGTCGGAGATCTATCACACTATCCAACAATTATATCGGTAGTTTAGATGTGTTGGTCAAGGTTATAATGGCATGTATATGTGGATTTGTGTTTAATGATTTAGTTGTTATGTTTGGCATGTATATATGATACTATGGTTGGTGTACTTTTGGCACTTTGATGCCTTGATGGTTAGTGTTTTTATGGCTAAGTTGATGCATGTTGGGATGACCAATTTGGTATGTGATGGTATGCTTATAATGTGGCTAAATTAGGTTATGCTTTGAGATGGTTATGAATTATATGTATTGGTATGAATATAGTCAATTATGTATATGATTAGGTATATTTGATTGTTTGTGTTTGAGGTGCCTATATGGAATATTGGTTGGATGGTTAAATCTCTTATTGAATTGGTCTTGTTATGCATGATTTGGGTATGTTTTAAGGTCTTGATTATATGTGCAAGTTGCTTGCAGGTTCATGTTTGAATTAGTGAAAGAAATGGCTTGATTTTGGCCATTTTCTTGTCCACACGACCTAAGACATGGGCATGTGTCCCAGTCGTGTGGGACACATGGCAATGCGACACGACCGTGTGTCCCCTATAAGTTTTAAAGGTTGCTTTTCAAAAGTTACATGGCCTAGCACACGGGTGTATGAGGCCATTTTGGGTGTTACA
Source organism: Gossypium australe (assembly GCA_005393395.2). Lineage (NCBI taxonomy): Eukaryota > Viridiplantae > Streptophyta > Magnoliopsida > Malvales > Malvaceae > Gossypium > Gossypium australe. The sequence goes on from CM016626.1 coordinate 86,942,702, forward strand.
GGGCTTGGCACACGGGTGTGTGGCTTGGCCGTGTGACCCAAGTCAGAGAGTTATACTAGCACAGACATGGGCCGGGACACGACTGTGTGCCCCTATTTCGATTATTACACAGCTTGAGACATGGGCGTGTGTCTCATCCGTGTGAGCCTTGCAGTGTGAAATTTTCTAACTTTTTCCTCAATGTTTCAAATGTTTTTGATTTAGTCTCGAATTGTTTCTAAAGTGTTTCTAAGGCCTTAAGGGCTCGATTAAAGGACGTTATGCATATATATGAATGAATTGTGATGCATTTATGTTGAGGTATTAAATGTATGTTTTAAAGTTATGATCTTATGATAACGCTTCGTAACCCTATTCTAGTGATAGATACAGGTTAGGGGTGTTACATTTAGTAGTATCAGAGCTACGATTTAGTTGGTTCTTTGACTGAACGTAGCATGTATGAAGTCTAGAAATACATGCCATTATAAAACATGTGATAGTGTAATGTCTCCTGACTTGAATGAGATTTGTTTCACTTATAGATAGTGATATTTTCCAACCGAGCTAATTTCGAAAATGTTAAAAGCGATACTCAAGTATCTGATTAAAAGTTACTAATGATGAGAAGAAACTCATAAAGGTAAGAGTAGAAGTTCATAATGTTATTGATCGTCAAATTCAAAGTTTTAAATTTATAATGAGAATGATCGAACCTAGAAACTAACTCTGACAACGATTTTGACGCAAGCGCACCTATCGAACAGTAGTATAGTTAAGGCAAGACCGGAATGTTGAACCCAAAGGAACTAAAAGTACTAATACTAACTTTCTTTTTATTATCTAGCCTAAAATAATTGAAGTTGTTGTTTAATCTTAAATTTAACTAACTTCTAAGCTAAAGACACAAAGACAAAAAGAATGAATTGGGGAAATACTGTTGGGAAAACTCAGTTGATTAAGACAATACCCTTAGGAAGAATCCACCTAGACTTGTTATCTAACACTGAACCAGACGATGTATTCACTTGACTTGATCCGTAAGATTCCCTAAGTTATATTAACCCTCTTTCGAGGCGAATAACGTCTAACCCTAGGTTGATTAATTGAAATCTCTTTCTAATTAAAACCTATAGAATCACATTAATTCGATCTATAGACTCCCATATTAGGTTTCACCCTAATCCGGCAAAATCTCGTCACCCTATCTCTAGGTGTGTGATCAACTCCGCTTAATTATGTTAGATCTACTCTTAAGCAGGGACTTTTGCTCCACCACCTAAGCAGATCATACTTGAATTAATATCCCAGAAATATTAACGCAAGAATTAAGCACACATAATTAAGAACAAATCAAATATTTATCATATAGTTCAGAAAACAATAACAAGATCCGTCTTAGTTTCATCCCCTTCAGGTATCTGAAGGGTTTAGTTCATAACAATAAAAGAAAACATCTCAAAAGAAAAGATAAAACAAAACATAAGAAATCCCTAAAACCCCCTGAAGGAACTGAAGGAGAGATCCGTCGTCTTGAGTAGAATTCCGGCTTCTTGAGATGGATCAACTGGCTATCTTCGAGTGTTTCCCACAAATCTGACCTTTTCGGCTTGGCTCCTTGGCCTCGCTAACCGCCCTCTGACTAAGGCCTTGGGTTCCGGCTTCTGCCGAACTCCCTTTCAAGTTGCCCCCTTGGGTGTTTGTATAGACTTTGAGATGCCTTACTTGGTCCCTAAGTATCCTAATTCAAGTAGAATTCCTACTAGGGTGTTTGAATAGGCTTTGGAATGTGTTTCTTTGCCTCCAAGTATCCAAATCCGAGTGAAACTCTTCTTTCCAGCGATAGGGACACAGCCATGGCATATGCCAGTGTAAGTCGTGGCCAGGCCGTGTTCGAGCCTGTTGCATGAGGCACGGCCGTGTGGATTTGGGCCAAGCTGTGTGGATTTCATGGTATGGCCCATTTACTCCGTTTTGGGCCTATTTTTCGTTCTTTCCGTCTTGGGGTGCTCTCCTGAGTATAAAACATGAAAAGAAAGGATTAAGAGCACCTTTTTACATAAATCAAGGGATAAATCATCCAAAAGTATGCTAAATGTGGGATTAAATTATGTTACTTTTACGGTTTATCACATACCCCCACACTTAAGCTTTTGCTTGTCCTCAAGCAAAATTCTTAACTTACAATTAAAACGAACTTCTTCGATTCATAATATTCATCAATGATGCCTCATCATAATTCATAGATAATTTATGCATGGATAATTCAACTCAAAGAGTCCTAAAGATTCAAACAATCAAAGTCATACATTTATAGCCCTGAAAACGTTAGGTGTTTCCCCTCACCTAAATAATTACCTCTGATTCAAAACCTACAAGAATTGACATCCTCACTAAAGATTCACTCAAATCACTCGAAGTGTTTTAAGGTTCATAATTAAGTACTCAAAAGTCGAACATGAAAAGTTAATCCCATAGGCTTGTATGAAAATCAAATCTCCACCACTATAATATGAGATGGTACACAAATCAAAATGTCTTTAACATGGTTGTAATGGGGCTTAAGTGAATTGTGTGGATAAAAGCTGAATTAGAAGGTTAGAATCAATATTGACTTAACAAATTACCTAACCACAAACAACGAACTGATAATGAATAATTATATTAACTGGAAACTAATACAACGAGCTTCTTTTTCAAGAATTGGAATTTACATGCATAAGCTCATAGAACTAATAATGAATATATTTCGATTTTTTTTAAGAACATGTCAAATGTGTGATAATTGATAAATCCAACTACTCGAAATAAAGATCATAGTCAGGCAACTGATCAAATCAAATCTCGACATAAGGGTAGTCAAAAGGAATGGTGATAACAAATACAAAGGGTTTTGGGTTAATATTAGTGGGTGAGTCAATAAAAAGGGGTTGTTAGGATCAACGGGGTTCACTAGGGGTTAATTATGAAGGTAGGATTTTAGTGGAGTAAGTGGGTTAAAACCTAGGTGCCTTTATCATCTCTGTATATCAAATCAAAGGTGTGGTCTCGACATGTATTATCAATGCAAGTTCTAGAATAACAAATCAATGTTGACACACTCATAATCAATAAAGTGAGCACGAAAAAGAATGTATGCTCTAAAAGGCTCAAAGTCTCACAAAAATTATGGGTTTTTGATGTCAACCTTGTAAATTTCAAACTTCAAGGTAACATTCAGATTAAGGTAGACAACCTAAAAATTTTAAAATTTTGAAAAATAGACAAATCATGCTTGATTCTCTAGTATCTTTCAAATTTAATTATCAATGCACAATTATCAATGACTTAATCTAAAACATATCAATAAAAATCATAAATCAAAGGAGATTTCAATCTAATCGTAATATGAGAAACTTACTTTCTGAACAAGGCATAATTCATGGATTTTCAAACAATACTATAGTTAACCCCCCCACACTTAAGATGTACATTGCCCTCAATGTATAAAGATGGATAATATCAAAATAATCATAAAATCATAAGATGGGTAGAGAAGTGAAACTTCCTGAATTTTGGATGAAGTCAATGAAAAGAAACAGGATAGGATTGGAGGTGAATGTGGGGAAGCGTCTCGAACTGTTTGAAATTGAGTCCTCGAAGCAGCCGTCCTGATTTTATTGTATCCCAAGCTAAATCTAAATAGTACGAATAATAAAAATAAAATAATAAAGAAAATAAAAATAAAAATAAAAATAAAAATAAAAGTAAATAATGGAAAATGAAAGAATAAAGATAACGGGAAAAGGAAGGGAAGAAGGGGGTTGAATAGAAATTATGGATATGGTAGTTGGCCCCGCCCTTGTACCCTCCTGTGGTGGCCACACGGCCACGGCCACGGTCGTGTGCAAGGCCGTGTGGTATGAAAATCTGTACTTTGGTTAATTTATGGTTAGGTGCTTAAAGGAAAAATAAAAGTAAAAAATAAAAAATGTAAAAATTAATGGGGTTAGTGCTCGGGTTGCCTCCCGAAGAGCGCTCGTTTATAGTTGTAACACCCCAAACTCGGTCAATATGCTACAACCAAATCTGGTGTGCTACAGGAAAGGGAATTTGGAAAAAACTAACTAAATATTGTGATTTGGGAAAACCTTGCATCGCGTTATTGTAATTTTAGCGAAAATTTAAAGTAGTTGTTTAATTTGAACTGAATTACGAAATCAGGTTTATTTGTCGAAAGCCGAATTTAAGGAATTTCATGAAACTTGTCAGTTGAAAACGATGTTGCGGTTTTAAGTAAAATCTCTAAATCAAATTGTTGCTTGTTATCCATCTTTCGTTAACCATTTAAAAAAAAACTATTTGTTCAAAGTTTTTAATCGTAGAAAACTCCATCTTCGATAGTTTATTAAATATGCAATATCAGCGTTATATCAAAACCCAAATTAAAGTTATAGTGGCCTTATTACATAACAAAAACCCAATTAAAAATAAGTCTGAAATAAGTGAATGAGTTTACGAGAAAAACATCGCATGGCCACCACAAGTCCGCCTCGGCTCCCCAAATCCGCGATCTAATGATTACCTGCAAAATTAAGCAGAGGGGTGAGTCACCGAGAATCAGTGTGTAAATCCCCATTAAACGAAATTTGGGCTCTAAGTCCACAGATGCCTATTGGGCCTTAGCCCATACAATACCACATATTAAGCATGTATGCAATGCAGCCCAGCCCAACCTAATTTTCCATCCTCTACATTACCTGATACAGCCAATCGCCCGTGGCACCAAGCCACTGTGGTTTCAGACCACCGTGATACCAGATCACTGTGACAGAGTCACCAATAATAATATGTGTGGGGCCAACCCACCGTGGTACCAAACCACTGTGACAATTCCTGATAATATATGTGGGGCCAACCTACTGTGGTACCAAACCACTAAGACAAGTCACGGAAATATATATGTACGTGGTGTCAAACCACCGTGGTACCAAACCATTGAGACATAGTCACTGAATAAGATATGTGGGGCCAACCCACTGTGGTACCAAACCTCTGTGACAGTCCCTAAATAACACTTCCCCATTCACATCATATCCCGAGCCCATGCACATATTGACATACTGAGATGAATGCGATCATGCTTCAAATGCACAACTGTCAGCTGTTTCATACATAAACATATTTTCAAACATAAAATTATAGTGGAACTTTCTCGGTGTCTCCAATTTTACCCACAAGGGTTTCTCGACTGTCGATACAGTCATTTGGCTTTCAGCCAACACAATTAATAACGTAATTTAATAAACAGAGTGTGAGAATTACACACCTGATAATGCTCAAGGCCAAACTCGCTACGTCGACGCTTTCACTAGCAGGGACAACGCTATTTGCCTAACCCAGGCAGACGTCGGCTCTCTACCACAACCTGGCGGATAGTCTCGAACCGCTGACACAGCTCGCCTTTTAAATTGAGGAGCGGAGACTATGGGTCCACTCCCCTCCTCAGCTTGACCGATAATTGCACCCATGGAGAAAAATCTGGATCAATACTAAACTATCGCAAAAATAGAGATTTCCTCGGCAAGGGTTGAATTATGACAGAGTAATGAATAAAGGCTCAACACAAAGAACAAAAGAGGCTCCTTACCTTAAACCAGAATGGAAAGGTAAGATTCAAAAATCAATCGATCTTTAGACTTTGGATTTCCAAACGTTCAGCTTCTAGAGTTTCCCCGAGTAAGCGTTTCAAAATAAGAGAAAAGAGAAGGGATTAGCCGAAACCTAATCATCGAAACACCATAGCCATTCGGCTATGACTCCCATAATACCGAAAGGAAAAGAAGAAACAGAAGAACCCACTTACCTTGCGGTTACCAAAGATTTGAGAGAAGAGAATACCGCCCAAAAGTACCTCCTACCTACGACCACTAGACGTAAAAGATAGGGAAGAAAAGAATCGGTATTGAAGGCTCAGTCGTGCGGTCATAACTCAGATAAAGAAAAGAAGAAAAGAAAAACATTTGAACAAGTGAACGTATTACCTTGAAATATCACAATCGGATGAGAAGGACCTTCGGCAATCCCACAAACACCTTGCTCCTTGGTACACGACTAATATTCACAAAGAAAAGACAAGAAGAAGGAATAAGGTGAGAGGTAGCAAGGTTTCGGTTAAAAGAAAAGAAACCAAAAGAAGACTCGGCTTCACAAGAAGATAGTAGCAAGAGGAGAAAAGAGAGTTGAATGAGAAGAGTGGATGGTAAAGAGAGATTCGGCCAAAGATGTCTTGGTAACCTTGAAGAAAAAGGAAATGCACGAATGGGAAGGTTTGTCAAGAAGAGAGAAAAGATGAGAAAGCGTTGAGAAAACAAAAAGAAATGAGAAGAGACTTTAGATGCACATAGGGAGTTTCGGCATACCAAAAGCTAAGCAACCCGAAATAAAACAAAAGCTCACTCACAAATTCGGCACACACACTCTTCTAAGCTTCCGGTTTAGCTAACACACATCCCATGCAGTCACCCCTAGCCCCAAAAACATACATAGCCGAAATTCCCCCTCCCCACTCTCCAACATTCGGCCAACACTACCCACCTTCACCAAATCCCACGATTTCCTCCTACTTTCACTCCCCCACACTCATTTTGAATTAGTAGACCAAGTCTTCCTCCACACACTCCTCCACACCTCCCATTCAAACACTTTGACTTACTCAACCAACCACCATGAAGAGTCCAGCCGAATGCCAACACCTTAGCTCCCTAAGCACCAAAAAATAAAGCTTCTGAATGCTGCTGACGAGACTCGAACTCCTTCTCCCTGCTGCTCCCTTGTGACGTCACACCCTTGCACCTTAAGTGGCGTCTTCTTGCCACTCTACCACACTTCTTCTTGTGTCAACAAACACAAGAAATTACTCTTAAGGCCTGCTTCAAACCGCTCTCCCCACTAAAGTGCCTAAAAACAAAATTTTTACCAAGACTCCAGCTTGACCCCGAGCCTTCCCAGAACCCCCAAACACACCAAATTAGCAAGCAGAGCAAGCCAAACACACAGAAAACATAAAATGTAGAACCTCTAATTCCAGGATGTTACAATAGTCTTAAGCTAGACTTTACCTCTCATTCGTATGGTCATGGTGGTTTGAGGAGGTGAAAATCCTTTCTCATGCGATCAATTCGGTTATTGATATAAATTTTAATCGAGTAGTGTTTACCTTAAAGGTGCTGATTTTGGGACTAGTTACCTCGACTATTCCATCTGGGGAGATTTTGAGTACTTGATCTCCTATCTTAAGCTGGCTTGTCCTATCATTAAGTTCGTCGTGGAGTCGCCTCGTTTTTGCTTCGTGTGTTTTTAATTTCTCTTTGAGGTGTATCTTCCATTCGTCTAGTTCATCGATCCACAGCCTTCGTTCCTCATAAATTTCTTTTTTATTGACACGAGGTCTAGGATCTGGCATCTGCGAAAGAGCTTCAAGAAACGACAAGTTAATATGAAATTTCTTTGGAAGTTTAAGAGACTTACCGAATTGTTCCTCTGTGTGGTCTTTCTTTATCGTATTAGGGTATGGCACAAGATCTTGGTACTCTGTAATTACCGGGTTTGGTAAATCCTGGCTTACCTTAACCTTACCTTCACTTACCACAAGCTCTTGCTTTGGGTCAGATTCTACTAACCTTTCATTGTCATGAGCTGTTACGGCTTGAATTTGCTCTTTTGGGTTAGTTTCAGTGTTGGTTGGTTAGTGTCGTGTGACCCAAGTCAGAGAGTTACACGGGCACAGACACGAGCTGGGACACGGCCATGTGTCCCTATTTCGATTGTTACACGACCTGGCCACACGGCCATGTGACCACTGTAGTGTGAATTTTTCTAACTTTTTCCTTAATGTTTCAAGTGTTTTCAATTTAGTCCCGAAACATTTCTAAAGTGTTTCTAAGGCCCCGAGGGCTCGATTAAGGGATGTTATGCATATATATGAATGAATTATGCCATGTTTATGTTGAGGTATTAAATGTATGTTTTAAAGTTATGATCTTACGGTAATGCTCCATAACCTATTTCGGTGACAGATACGGGTTAGAGGGTGTTACATTAAGAGCTTAATTTGATCCTCTTAAGTCCCATGCTCGAATCCCCCACTACACATTATTTTTCTTAAATTTTTGCATTTAAAATTAGTTAATAGCCTATTTTCAATGATGTTGAAATTGTGGTTTTGAGACCATGATTTTGATGACTGAATTAGTATTTTAATGTTTATTTAATGTCTATAGGGTTATATTAGGGTCATTTTGAATTTTTGTTATGAATTTATGGTTTAATTAGTTAATTAGGTAAAAAGGACTAAATTGAAAAAGGTACAAAAGTTGAGTTCTATTAGTTTAAAGGATCAAATAGATGTTATATCTTAATCTAATAGATTTAGATGATAATTATACCATATAATATGTTAGTGGATAGTTATGGACAAGGTTTCGTTGAAATTTTTAATTATTAATAGGGGTAAAATGATAAATTAGTAATTAATCATAAAATTAGTATGCAAAATTATCATCTTCTTCATTTTAGTTAATTAAAAACCAAAAAATCATTGAAATAGAAGGGGGAAGCTTCGGTCAAGGCATATATTTTCATGCATGGTATGTTTTTTAGTTCTGTTTTTAGTAATTTTTATGTTTTTGAGGTCGTTTTAACTTAATCTAGCTAGCTTGGGGGTCAATTTGTAAAACTGTTAAATGTTTAGGGACTTTCCATTAATGAGTTACATGTGCTTGTGAATTTGGTTGATAGAATATTAAGCTTGATTAAGGAATAAGCATGTTTTGTTAAAATATTTTTTAGTGATTTTGAGTATTAGGGATTAAATTGTTTAAATAGAAAAATTCATTGGAATTAATGTGAAAATTTGATAAATATAGGCTGCTAAGGAACCTATAAAAATCATCTAGCATGAAATTTTGTTAACTGTGGTTAAATTGTAAGTTTCAGGTTTAAGGACTAAATTGCATAAAAGTTAAAATGTCGGGGGTAATTTCATAATTTCACATTAAAATGGGTTATAAGTTAGAATTAATGATATTAAGCTATTTGAATTATTTAATTGAATGAAATTATTATTTAGACCAAGAAAAGAATCAACTGGACTTGAATCGAGGGAAAGCGAAAGTCTTAGATTAGTTCTCGACTTTGCCATAACAATCATTGTTATTTTGATTGTGTGTTCACTAATGCTATGTTAGGTATAATATAAATTAATAATGATAGGTATAATATAAATTAATAATGATACGATGCTATGGATACAAATGACATGTCATTGGGGATTATATGGTTTTGGGTGTTGGTCCTGTGTTTGTTGCGGATTCCCCACAGCTCATATGAGCAGTATCGTGTAGCTAACATCTCAACGCATAACTTGTGTGAACAGGCCCATTTTACAGCTCGTGTGAGCATTATAGATGATGGTTATGGTTACATGTAAAGGCACACTTTGTGTGAGCATTTCGCGAGTATTCGATGTTATTCATTTGGTTCAACGGACAATTAAAGTTTAAAATGAAAACGTGCGTATATAAACGAGCTATGTTATTGAGATTAAGGAATGGAAGTGTAATGCAAGTATTTGAATAGAAAAGGTAACAATTGAATAATGGGAATGAATGTTGTATATAGTGAAGTTCTTTCCATGATATGTGTTATGTTTCATTGGTCGGTATGTTCTCAAGTGTATTTACTAACCTTATGGTGTTGTGATTAGGAAAGGAAAGTATGCTTAAGTATATGAGAAATGCCTTAGTGATTTAATCATTTATATTCGGTAAGTTAAGTTCCTTTATATGAAGTTACTAAGAATTAGTTGCTTATTTAGTTGTTTTCCTTGTATTGTATATCATCAGAAGCTCGATCAGTTGGAATGTAACACCCCTATCCCGTGTTCGTCGCTAGATTAGGGTTAGAAGTGTTACCAGACAGATCGAAAAGCATTTACAGAAATTCATACATTCATTCATCATTCTCGAACATAATGTCCCTTAATACGGTCAACGTGACCTTAAAAATGCTTATAAATCAAGTCGGGACTAAATCGAAACACATACAAAATTTCATGGAAAATTAAAACTTTTCTAAGTTTCAGGGCTTACACGCCCGTGTGGGCAGCCGTGTGCCTCCCACGGCTATTAGACACACCCGTGTGTCCTTTCCGTGGTCTATTCTGATTATACTTCCACGGCCACCAAGCACGCCCGTGTACCCTGGCCGTGGACTATACTGACTTGGTCCCCACGGTCACTAGGCACGCCCGTGTGCCACGACCATGTTCTCATACGCTAGCTACAGACTTTACCCCACGGTCACAAGGCACGCCCGTGTGCCACAACCGTGTGACATTATATGCCATTTTCAAGGCCAAAATGCCACCCACTTGGGTCAAACCTACATACAACATTTACCAACACTTCTTATGCATATTTCACAACCAATAACATACCAAAACAACCATTCTATCAATACATTCAATACCAATTTCAACTATGCCAACTTCCAAGACCCAAATATATATAACATAAGCATAATACATTAATTTGCTTAACTCAAAAGCTTGACCATTTCATGAATCAACTAACCATGCCAAAACATGCTTCACATATCAAGATCACAATGCATAATCCCAACTCATCTCTAGCCAAATCCCATGGCTAAGTTCATATAACAACTTATACCGAATACTAGCCTATACATGCCATATCTAGCTATATACATTTTCATAATGTACCAAAATAAACTTAGTAGTGTGATGATGATCCTTGATGGCCCTGAGCCTTCAGTAGCTTTGACGACCTATAAAACAGAGAAAACACACACAGAGAGTAAGCTTTCCAAAAGCTTAGTAAGTCATAATACAAATAAACTTAGCATAAAAGGCATATATGCAGAAGGTACATTGGCACATAACATTACTTAACAAACTATCACATATTTGCTTTGATCTATATACTTAGCCATAATTACCACATTCATCCATTCAAGAATCATATATATATACATAACTCTTTCATAACCATTCTTACATCTCATTCTCTTTCTCATATTCAATCATACTTTTCTTCAAATCAAAGTCATATAAGTACTTACCTCTTATGCACACTTAGTGTACATCCAAACGTACCTGAAACGAATATAAATTCACATAATTGTTCATAGCTCGGATTTTCTCATTAAACCTTTCGGAATCTAATAGGATACTCAGAAACTCAGAATAATTGTACAATGCCAACGTCCCAGACGAGGTCTTACATGTAATCGGATATTGATGCCACTGTCCCAGACAGGGTCTTACACGAATCAATACGATGCCGATGTCCCAGACATGGTCTTACACGTCAAGCTCATATCGATGCCAACGTCCCAGACGTGGTCTTACACGAATCAATACGATGCCGATGTCCCGGACATGGTCTTACACGTAAAGCTCATATCGATGCCAACGTCCCAGACGTGGTCTTACACGAATCAATACGATGCCGATGTCCCAGACATGGTCTTACACATAATCTCAAATCAATGCTACGTCCCGGACATGGTCTTACCTGATAAAACAAAATAGATACCTTTGTATTCATAAGTTCATACAAGATTTCTCAGATTTATCATTATATCGACTTATCTCAGAATTCATAAACAGATCATATCGTAACCATTCATCTATAGCAATCATCATAAGAATACATATAATTCATTACTAATACGTTTATTTGCATAATGACTTACCTCGGATTCGGTTTAACGGAAACAGAAACAGCTACTCGGTTACCTTCGCTTTCTCGCGATCTAAAGCTGTTTTCCTCGGTTCTTGATCTAAACATATTCAGAATTGACCCTTTTATTCACTAATTCATTCAATTCAATCCATATACACATATTTAGGGCTATTTGCAAATTAACCCTCATAATTGCACAATTTATCAATTTAGTCCATTTTTCTCAAAACATCAAATTCACAAAATCAACCGATACTCATGCTTAGCCCATATTTTTAATCAAATTTTTTATTTGGTCCCTCAAATTACTACTTTCTCAATTTAGCCCTAATTAGCTAAATTCACCAAAAATTCAAGAACAAAGTATGTTCATCTAGCTCAAATCTTTCATTTAACACCATAAATCAACACAAAGCTCAACATATTATCAATGGAATATCTCACAAACATCATCAATACACAAAATTAATACATGGGTTTTGTAGCTCTCAAAGCAACGATTGCGAAAACGTAGAAATTATCGAAAACCAGCTAAAAACTTACCTTGAATTTTGCTTGTAAGTAGCCGAATATGCTAGGCTTTAAAGCTTTCTTTTTCTTTGTGTTTTTCGGTCAAAAGAAAAGAAATAAAATATGAACACTCATCTTTTTGTTTCATTAATCTAATGTTAATAATTCAATTACCAAAATAGCCTTCATTCTATGATTAAAACAATTATACAATATGGGCATTTAAGACTTTTATCCATCCACTATCTATAAGTTGGTATAATAACAACATAAGACCTCCACCTTAACAAAGCCACAGCACATTGGTACTTTAACAAATAGCAAGCAACTTTCACATTCAATGCAATTTCATCATTTTGTCAAATTAAACCTACAGACGAACAAATTAACTTACGAAAATTTAGCACATGCTCAGTCACATATCAACGGCACAGAATATAATATTAAAATATTATACTGACTCGAATTTGTGGTCCTAAAACCACTGTTCCGACTAGGGTGTAAACCCGACTGTTACATGGAATCTTGTCGAAGCTCTATCACACTATCTATTGACCATTTTGGTAGTTTTTGGCTATTTTGACAAACATTTATACATGACATATATAGGACTTTGACATAATAGGTATTTTAGATGAGCTTGTTAATACGGCATGTTTTGGTCTTGTTTGTATCTACTTGTATATATATGTGGTTTAGTTTGGTTTGTAAATGCTTCAACTTATATGATTATGGTCATTTTGGTTACGCTTTTAAAGTGGTAAGTTATGGTGGTGTATATAACACCCTAAACCCAGCCTAGAAGTTACGCCCGAATCCGGAATGTCACATTAAAGGCACAATTCAAAACGTTTTTGCTAATTAAAAATTTAAGGCCCAAAAGCCCAAAATCTTTGAGTCTTATTAATTAAAGATAAAATCCCATTTTATTGTTTTAAGTAATTCAGAAACCAAGTTTAAACATAAGAGCTTACTTAGGTTTAATAATTAAAAAAACAATTAATCTCAAAACGGAAAATAAATCTGAAGTCAAAATGGAGTACAAGGCCTTATTACATCCTCCGAAAATTAAGTAAATAAAAACATGTATTTTGAAACAAATAAATGAAAATTCAAGCCTCTTGTAGTGTGGCCATCTCCGAGTCCTCTCCCACGTCGAGTCGTCTATTCGGGATTACCTGAAACATTAAATTAAAGGGGTGTGAGTTTCGAAACTCAATGTGCACAACCCTTGGCAATCAAATCACTTACAAATATTCACATTGGGCCTAAGCCCTATCAAAATCGGTGGTCTTGGGCTTTAGCCCACAATGACCTCATATCATATCATATTGTATCATTTATAAACAAATAATGCAAAGCCCACCCCAAAAATCCATCCGCTACACACACCATTTCCCTTCCAACCTTATGACTCTTGTGGGGAATTCTAGCTCGACCCACCCCTCCGCTACACACCAAGGGTAGCCCGATTGCGGTACTACCGAACGTTGCAGCAAAGCTGCTTAATCACATATATTAGGCTTAAAGCTTCCGGGGGATCCATAACATACGACCATGCGATCTTGGATCCATACCATACGGCCATGCGATCCTCAAATCTCCCTCCATACCAAAATTCCCACCCATATGCATCCTAAGCAGAATATCATATGAATGCATCAAACATACAAGTAACATCCATAAACTCATATTCGTCACATAGGGGTATTTTCTTCATTTCACTACCTAGGGGTATTTCGGTAATGTTGCAAATCAAGGGTATTTCGGTAATTTCGTAAACCAGGGGTATTTCTGTAATTTCGTAAACCAAGGGTATTTTGGTAATTTCACAAACTAAAGGTATTTTGGTACTTTACAAATCTAGGGGTATTTTAATAAATTTTACAAATATAAGGGTATTTGGTCCCTTTCGGGTTTTAGCTATGAACTTTGGCCCATCAACAAGTCCTCGCGGCTAAAGTGAATAGACACTACGCACCAGGTAGGATTCCAGAAAAGAGGAGGTGGGCCACTAGGGCCGCTTAAGTACCAAGCTTTTCCTAGATCCAATCCTAGACATGCGTACGCCTGTTGCCACACTCCAACCCAGCGACTTGTTCACAGACATGTTTAATTAGATTAAGTTTTATGGAATTTAAGAGTTGTTCAAACTAGGCCTAAGGTTCATAAACCCTAACATACATGTCTACGTTCCCATAAGTCCATCAAGCCCAAATCACACCCTTACGACCCATTAGGCCCAAATCTCATCATATGACCTATTAGGCCCAAAACAAATCCAATTCATGTATCATGCATGACTAATTCAATTCGTAAAACCAACCAAACCATTTCATCAATTCTTAGCCTCAGGGCCCACCGGGCCCATTTAGCCACTTTATGCTTTTCGGCTTTTTGGCATTGCCGATATCGTGTGTGTAGTGTTTGTACACACCTGGTAACCACGCGTGCTACAAATCCCTTAGTCACGACCCTACAATCGACATTACTAGCGATTAACCAAGATTTAACGCATACTTATCAAAAACCGAAACCTCACCGTACCCTTATCGTGTACCTCACGTTCTAGCAGCCCTTCCTTCGCTACTATTGGAGATTATCCTCTAGATCTGCACCCAAACGCCCACCAAGGCATATTAACTTTCCTCATAGAATGCTCTATATATAGCTAGCTTCTCACCTTCCTTCTTTGTATCTTTCCGATGTGGGATCCTTCCATCAGCAGAGTTTAAATCCAACTCAAGCTCTTCCCGTCCAATCTGCAAAATAAATACTCCCTTGCTTGTCATGAGATTCGAACCCTGGCTCTCCTGTAGCATAATCCACGCCGCTAGCCAGTAGGCCACAAGCTCCTCTTGTGTCTAAAATCATGCCCAACTAAAGCTAAGTCTATGGCCAATGTCTAAATCCACTTAAAAAGATAATCTAAAAGAAATGCAAGTGCTACAACTTGAACCTTGGACCTCCTTCCTTCCTTGTGGCGTCACCCCCTTGTCTCTTATGTGGCGTCACTTTGCCACTACACCACACACTCCACTTGTGTCATTTTTCTCCATATTTTATTCTTAAAGCCTACCTACTAACTCCCAGGGTTTTATTCACCTAAAACCAAAATTTTTCCTAAGCCCAAGTTTGATCCTAGGACTTCATAGAAGCCCCCTAGCCTTCCAAAATCACTCACTTAGTAGGTCCAACTTACGTTAAAGCCGTTCTCTTGTTCCCAAAAATATTTAAAATGTTTCTACACTCGGGGCCCAAAAGGCCTAATTCTCCTAGGCCCAATTTTGGGATGTTACAGTGTAGTTTGTGATTGAAATGGTCTTTTTGGTTTAAATGTTATGTGTTTAAGGTGTGGAATTGTAACTTTGTTCTTGAATTAAGTTGGTGTGTGAATTGAGGTGCCTTTTGATCGCATATTGGTTAGACATAGGATGGATGAATATTTGGTATGTGCTTGGTGTTTTGGATGTGCTTTTAACCATGTTAAGTAGGCTAGTTATGGTATGTCTTATTGTGCAAGAAATGGTGCTTGAATTGGCTTGTTAAGGGGTTAAAAAATGGAGCACATGGCTTGGGACATGGGCTGTCACACTACTATGTGCCACACACGACCACCCTACATGGCCGTATGTCATTATTGTTTTAGGTGCAGGTTTCACATGGTTTGAGACACAGCTTGCGACACGGCCATGTGTCTTAACTTAGCATGTAGCACGATTTGGCGCATGTCTTATGACACGACCATGCGACCCAACATCGAATGCACACACGGTTTGGCACACGACCGTGTGCCCTATTTCAAAGACCCACACAGGAGAACACATGGGTTGGGACATGTTCGTGTGTCTAGACCTCGAATGTTCACACGGTTTGGGCTATGTCACACGGTCGTGTGACCGTTGTTTCCAAAATTTTCATGTTTTTCCAAAAATATTTGATTTGTTTTGCATTTATCCCAGATTGTTACCAAATTATTTTTAAGGCCTCATAAGCTTGATTTAAGGCACATAAGTGTATCTTTTACAAGATTAGATTCAATTATTATATTTTAACATCTGATTTGTATAGTAATGCTCCGTAACCCTAATCTGACTATGGAGTCGGGTTAAGGGTGTTATGGAGAGTCTATTCTCTCATTTGTTTTCATATTTTTCTTTCCTCACCTCATCCGCTTTTACACCACCTTGAACCACCATTATTACTAATTAGCCTCCATTCCTCCAATGATTAACCACTGTAACAGTCCGGTTTAGACCCTAGTCAGAATAGTGGTTTCGGGACCACAAATCTGAGTCAAAAATATTTAAATATTATTTTCTATGTCTGCAGTATATGATTAAGCATGTGTGAAATTTTTGTGAGTTAATTTTGTTATTTGTGTGCTTAATTTAAGAAAATGACTAAATTGCATAAAAGGTAAAAGTGACATTCTATATGTTAAGGTGTTGAATTGACATGGCTTATTAAAGGTGAAGTCCTTAAATGGATATTAGACCACTAAACATAGTAGTGGACGATTATGGGCTTGTATATTATAAGTTTTATTTGTTATTAATAAAGGGTAAATTTGTAAATTAGATAATATGTTAATTAAATGAAACAAAAGCATGAAAAATAGCCATTTTCCTATCATCTTTGGCCGAATATCATAAGGAAAGAAAAAAAAAGAACAAGCTAGGGTTCGACACATTTTTGGTTGATTCATGGTATGTTTTTCTTCGGTTTTTTATAATTTCTACGTTCCCGTAATCGTTGCTTCGAGTACTTTGAAACCCATGCATCAATTTTTTGAATTGATGATGAATTTGAAATGTGCCATGGATGAATTCATGAGCTTTGTGAAGTTTGATGATGAAATATGAAATATATGTGTTAGATTAACATGTTTTGTCTTTGGATTTTTGATGATTTTGAGTAATTTGGACTAAATTGTGAAAATAATATTTTGAGGGACTAAAATGTGAAATAAATGAAAAATATGGTTGCTAGGGACCTATAGAGAATTTGGCTAAGCGTGGGTGTGTAGAGATTTTGTGTATTTTATGATTTTGTGAAATAAGGACTAAAATGTCAAAATGTGAAAATGAGAGGGCTAATTTATAAATTGCCCTAAATATGTGTTTTTGGACTGAATTGAATGATTGGTGAATAAATGGATTAAATTGAATATATATGTAACACCCCAAACCCGGCCCATACGTTTCGACCAGATCTGGTATGCTACGGGTTGAACATTGAAAACTTTTGCCTTGTTGATTTTGGAAATCGGAGTTTAGTGAGATAGTAATTAAATAAATAAGCGACTTTAGGGAAAAATCGTGTATAATTTTTTTTTAGAACATGTTCAAGAAAAATCCCATTTTATTATTTCATGCAATTAAACCTTTGACATAATTTCGAAAATTCCAAATATTAAAATACTTAGTTGAAAATAACTATGGGGCCTTATTACATAAATATTCCCAAAATTAAAATGAAACAAAAGAGAACACTGAATTCAAACAGAAATATATATTTCTTTAAATAGAAGTCCCTATGGCCCCTCGAGTCCGTCTCGGCTCCCATGTCCACGATCTACTGCTCATCTGAAAGATTAGGAAAAATGAAAGGGTGAGTCACCAAGACTCAGTGTATAAATCCCGAACACAATGACCTGAGGCCCACAAACACATTATGAGCCCTGGCCCATACATAAAGACAACAATCATAGTTACATGATAAATAATAAATGATGAATTGCCCAACCCATCCTATAATTCTATCCTCTACACACCAACCCGTACCAACCATCACACCTCGGGGAGTTCTACAATCAACCCTCCATCCGCTACACACCATAACGACAGCCGTACTGCCTATTCCTATTAATCAGGAATCATTAAACGTGGCATTGCCACCGATCACTACGTGACCTAACATTAGATTTTGTGGTTTAACCACCGACACCAAGTGACCTATCATGCACTTCCCCTTCATTATCATAGTCCCGCCCCATGCATACATACTTGAAAACAGGAAAATAGGCTTTCACATATATCGATACTCATAGAGAGATTTCTATGATTACGTACCTGGCATCCTATGCAAACCCTTTTTCGAGTTTTATTCGACTGTCTACACAGTCTCTTTCCGGCTTCTAGCCCATAACGTATAAATTACAGTTAAAAAGTGTGTTAGAGATCTACACTCCTGATTACAAACAAGACGAGACTCTCTATGTCGATGCTATCAAAAGCCGATACGACTGCTAACTGCCTAAGATTTTGTTCTGAAGCCGGTCCACAACCCGTGGCCAATCCCGAATTGCTCGCACCGCTTGTTTCTTAAACTTAGGGATTGGTTTTACAGATCCAATCCCCTCCTTTGCCTGATCGATATTTGATTCCATTAAAAGACCTTATCATAACATATGGTTAAGATCACAACTACGATAGTGATTCTAAAGAGAATCTAAGGAGAACCCCTTACCTTGAAATCCTGAAAAGAGAGATATGAAGTTTAGAGACTAACGGTTTCGGCTTTTAGATCTAAGCGATCTACTTCAATTCCCGAATGTCGCCCAACAAGAAAACATCAAACCATTAATCCATTAGCCTTTCGGCTTTGTCTTCTAAAAACTGAAAGAGAAAAAGAATAGATCAGAAGAAATCGTCACCTACCTTTACAAAGAATTCGACAACTCCTAGAAGATTTCGGCTTTTGAGAAGATCAAAAAGAGAATATGATAGGAAGAAATCTATGTAGATTTGCCTTTTAGTGAAGAGATCGGCAAAAGAGAACAGGAGGTATTCGACTATAGAGATGAGAAGAAAGTTCAGAGTTTCGGCTTTTGAAGGAAAGATGTTGAGAAGAATTGGGTGGTTTCGGCTTTGTAGAAGAAAACAGAAAAAGAATAATAGACTTTCGACTTTTGCATAGAAGTGAAGATGAGAGAATAGGCTTAGGGATTTCGGCTTTTACAGAGAATGGGAAAATGGAGAAACCCTAATGTCGAAATTGAAGAAGAGAGTGGGAGAATAAAACCCTAATGCCACCCACTCTATCCATTTAAATGCCGAAAGTTTGCTAAAATTTAATTAAAAGAATTGGGCTTCATGCAACTTGAATTTGGGCCTCCTCAGTTGACGCCACTTCCCTGCTCTTTAAGTGGCGCCACTTTGCCACTGGGCCACAAGCCCATTTGTATCTTAAACCATGCACAACTAATTTTAAATCTATATCCAAATTCTAAAGTCCATTTAAAAAGAAAACCAAAATTTCCTTAAAGCCAAAGTTTGATCCCGGGACTTCATAGAAGCCCTCTAACATTCCAAAATCACTTATCCAATAGGTCCAACTTGCACTAAAGCTGATCTCTTGTTCTCCAAAAATTTTAAACGCTACTATGCTCAAGGCCCATTGGGCTTAATCCTACTAGGCCCAAATTTGGGATGTTATAATGTATAGATCAAGAACAGAAGAGAATAGACTTAGATCGTGAGAAATCGAAAGTAATTGAGTAGCCGAGTTCGTTTCCGTTTATTCGAATCTGAGATAAGTCGATATACAAATAAATGCATTGATATTGATTTATATATGTATATATGAAATTTTATTTTGATGAATGTGTTTGAGATGATAAATATATGAAATTCGAGGAAGTATCGACAACGTATCCATGTCCAAGAAGTCCCGTAAGAACCTAGGAATAGATAGGATTGCATATGTCATGACATAGGTGTCTGATATCTGATATCGTGTAAGACCACGTCTGGGACGTTGGCAGCGGTTTGAGATTTACGTGTAAGACCATGTCTGGGACATTGGCATCATATTTGATTCGTGTAAGACCCTGTCTAGGACAGTGGCATCGATATCTGAGTACATGTAAGACCACGTCTGGGACGTTGGCATTGTACGACTATTCCGAGCATTCTGAGTATCCTATTAGATTCTGAAAGGTTGAATGGCAATTCCGAGAAATAATAAAGAAGGTGAAATGTATATTTATTTCATGTATGTTTGATGAGTATGCTTTATATAAGCATAAAAGGTGATTATATGTACTTAGATGTAATGAATAAAAATATGAAATATATGTGTATGGACGTGCAATAAGCAAAAGTGATATTTGAGATATGATATGTGAGTAAGAAATGGCTAAGCCGATGAGCTAAAGAAAATGATATGAAATTTCCATTGGAAAATCTAAAATGACATTATACTATTTTGCTTATATACATTAATGTTAAGTTTATTTGTATATGGCTTACTAAGCTTTTGGAAAGCTTACTTTGTGTGTGTTTACTCTGTTTCACAGATTGTCAAAGCTACGAAAGGCTCGGGAATAGTCGAGGATCATCACAACACTATCAAACTCTACTTTGGTACTTTTGAATGTGTATATAGCTAAATATGGCATGTATAAGGTAGTTGTTTAGGAACATGTTTAAGTTGTGTTTATAGCCATGTAATATGGCTAGATAAAAATGATGTTTTATGAATGAAGAGTCTTGCTAAATGGTGCTTGATTTTTGGTATGGTTTCATGGTTAAGAAATGGTCATATGAATGGTAAGCTTAATGATGCAAAGTAGGCATATACTTTTGATAAATGGTTGCTATAAGAAAATGGTATATTTGTGATGAATTATGCTTGGAAATGATTGTGAATAGATTAAGCAAAATTGTTGTATAAGATGTTGTGCTTGAGATGCTTTTGATGCTTGAAAAGTTGGCTAATTTTGGCATGAATTGTATTAGTATGTTGCTTGTAGGGATGACCCTAAGTGTGGGTGGCAATTCGGCCTTGTAAATGGCCTATATTTGCCCACACAGTTGAGCACACGGACGTGTGGCTCGACCGTGTCCCCCGTGGTTTTATTTCAAAACAAGTCAGACTTGACCACGGACAAGACACACGGGTGTGTGACTGGCCGTGTGGATCAAGTCAGTAGCAACCATGGGCTGGACACACGGGCATGTGACTGGCCGTGTGTTGCAAGTCAGTAGTAACCACGGGCGAGGCACATGGGCATGTCCACGGTCGTGTGGACAAGTCAGTATGTATGCCCTGTTTTAACACGGCTTAGACACACGGGCGTGTCTGAGGCCGTGTGAGGCACACGGCCTGCCCACACGAGCACCTCTGTAACTTTGAAAAATTTTTAAATTTTTGAGAATTTTCGTATGTGTTCGGTTTAGTCCCAGCCCTATTCTAAAGCATGTTTAAGGTCTCGAAGACTTATTTAAGGGACACTTTGATGTGATTTGTTGTATTATGTTTTGAAATGCCCGTAAAAGTTTCCTATTGTTCGATAATGCCTCTTAACCTAGACCGGTGATGGTTACGCGTTAGGGGTGTTACAAACACCATCATCAAACCTAAACACCACCACTCCATCACTGCCCATTCTCTTTCCACACCCTTTTAGCATTGTCGCACCACCATCGGACCTCCTCCACCGTCACTGCTATTGCTGTCACACCGCCGTATCACCACCACTATTGCCCACCGTTTTTCTAGTGCCCTCAACCTGACCAAATTCACCAGGTTTAGATCTCGGGTGTTACTTTACATAATACTTAGTAAAATTTTTGAAACTGTCAACGTATATCTTTGACTTAAAACATTTTTCTTATTATTATATAAACAAACAAGAGTATTTAAAAATAAAATCATACATCAAACTTATCATAACTTATTATAACACAAAATTTTTCTAAAAACAAACTCTTTATGGCATAACCCTACTATACACCACTTTTCCAAATAGTCCATTGTATGCATAATAACCTAGATCATCGCTTCTTTGGCGTATTACTGGCAGCTCCCTCTTGGGGTACTAACTTTTCAATAATACCTGAAACAAGATAACAGTTGTAAGTTACAGAAACTTAGTCAATTTGAATCCAAAATAGCTTGGAACCTTTCTTGTTGACTTTTACATTCTTGATTTTTGGATCACCCAATTTGTCCTTAGCAGATACCTTCACCTCATCGAATGTATATACACTTATGCACCACTTACCATACTTAATGTATTATCCTTAACTTAACTATTTGGCTGACTTCAAATCTTACCAGACGATACTACCTATTCTCTTCTATTCAGACAACTTTTGTCGTTTATTTAAGAACAATTGAACAAAGGTACTACTTACTGATCTCACTTTTGGCAAATTCTAATACTGAGTTTGATAAATGAAATTATTAATCAGTTCATACCTTGACTCAAACTCCATATATTCACATACTGACGAGAAACACACTAGATCATTCCGAAGAGTTCTAAACATCTATTTTTCATAGCATAATAATACAAGATTTACCAATGACTTAGATTCCAGCTTTCCCCAGAATGAGACATGATACTACTCAAATTTGAAAAATATCAAATAACTCAAATGAGCTTAACCAAAATCAAGCTAACAAACATGTATACATCTCGTAATATAAATACACCCTTATTCCAAACTAACAAACTATTAAGGCAAATTCACTTCTGAAGTACAAACACAATTTCTCATTCAGAATATGCCTTTTACAGCTTATTAGTTTTTCTACCAGATTAGACAACCCAAACTATCCTCCAACTCATCGGATACTTATCATTGAATTAACTATCGGAGAAATCCCATAATTTACCCAGATTTAAACACAAAGGCAAATAACCTAACTTTCCATGCATATTTATATCATCAAATACGCCCTATAAACATATCATGATTCACTACAAATGAAATTTTGAATATGCCACAAAGGCTTAGTAGATAATGCTATACATGCAACATTCAAAATCACGTGTTTACCGTCCCAACGGACTTTCACAGAAGGTGCCATATATTTCACTCTCATGGACTTATACATAACTTAATGTCATAATCTTCTAGTTTGATTTACATATTATCGAAGGCATCACTATGAATATTCATATAATCATATTATGTCATGGGTCTCTGCCACATGGACTTACAGACTTTCATGTTCTAATCCATTAGTCCAGTCTTCATCTTACTCGAGCCATCACCATGAGTTTCTTCATATTATACAATGTTATGGGTCTTAGCCACATGGTTGTCGTTTTGGTTAGAAACATAATTGCCTTACTAGAGGTATCCCAAGGGAAATTTTACTCAAAATTCACTTACCTAGATCTATTCATACATATGACTGATTCGTTCTTTTCCATTTTAGGTTTTACCTGCATTCTTACCACTCAGGTGCTTATTCATACAATGCTTCATACATATCGTCATTATGTTGGGAAATGTGCCCATATTGTAGTAACATGTAATTTTATTCTATGTATTTGAACGATGAATAAATAAATTTCAAATTTCACTATTTTGACTTTTGTATATCTGTCTTTCATATTTTGCATGCATAGCGAAATTGTGACAAGAAAATATTAGCTCATTGATTGTCTAAGTTCAAACTGATGATAAGTAGCATTGTAATAATGTTTACATTGCAAGAAATACAACTTACTTCAGTAGATAATCTAAACCAACCTGTAATCCTGTAAAAGAATCAAAGTGAGCATTTGATTCAATTACCGAGAAGGATTATTATGTCGTCTACAATTCCAATTGAAGATATGACTAGTCTTGGTTATCAGAGCAGTTGACTCCATGGGTAGAGACATAGATGTATTCAATGGGCCTTAGGCGTAGTAGCATTTAAAATTTTTGAGAATGGCATT
This sequence comes from Gossypium australe, assembly GCA_005393395.2. Taxonomy (NCBI): domain Eukaryota; kingdom Viridiplantae; phylum Streptophyta; class Magnoliopsida; order Malvales; family Malvaceae; genus Gossypium; species Gossypium australe. The sequence goes on from CM016626.1 coordinate 86,966,624, forward strand.
AATGCAAGTTAGACTTATTAGGTGAGTGATTTTGGAATGTTAGGGGGCTTCTATGAAGTCCCGGGATCAAACTTTGGCTTTAGGGAAATTTTGGTTTTAGGTGAAAAAAACCCTGGAAATTAGTAGGTAGGCTTTAAGAATAAAATGTGAGAAAATGACACAAGTGGAATGTGTGGTGTAGTGGCAAAGTGACGCCACATAAGAGACAAGGGGGTGACACCACAAGGAAGGAAAGAGGTCCAAGGTTCAAGTCTTGGCTCTTACATTTTGGTTTTCTTTTTACATGGACCTTAGAATTGGGCTATAGATTTATATTTAGTTGCGCATGGTTTAAGACACAAGAGGAGCTTGTGGCCGAGTGGCTAGCGGCGTGGATTATGTTGCAAGGGAGCCTGGGTTCGAATCTCATGACAAGCAGGGGAGTATTTATTTTGCGGAATGGACGGCAAGAGTTTCAGTTGAATTTAAACTCTACTGACGAAGGGATCCCACATCGAAAAGATACAAAGAAGAAAGGTGAAGAGCTAACTATATAAAGAGCATTCCAAGAGGAGAGTTAACATACCTTGGTGGGCGTTTGGGCTCAGGAGTGGTCGCAGCGCGGTTTAGCACCAGATTCCTATCAGGTGTGTAACTCTCTCTACTCTAGTTGTAGAGCGGCAAATGCGAAGTGCCGATCACGGCAATAGTAGCCATACGAGTGTGCGAGCGCACGTGTGGGGCTTCGACGCGATAGTTGAGGCCATTAGTAGTATTCTTGTGGGTTAAGGCTGCTTGGGCCGTGATGGGCTGAAGTGGGTCCAATGGGCCCGTGGGCCCAATGGAATAAATTGTATGATGATGTAGTATACTGTGAACTAGACTAGGTGAAACTTATATATGTGGATAGATTTGTGTTAGGTGGGCCACACGAGCATGTGGGCCCGAATGGGCCAAAATCGAGTTTTAGGCCCAATAGTCCGGTAAAGACCGGAAATGATAACCGAGCCGCTCGGGGCGACATTTGGGCCTTTGGGAAAGGCCATTGCAGGTGCAAAATTACTGATATACCCTTGAAAGGGTAAAGTACCAAAATACCCTTGAGAGGTAAATTACGAAAATGCCCTTGGTGGGTAAAATTACGAAAATACCATTGGTAGGTAAAATTATGGTTATACCCTTAGAGGTTGATTAGCTTGATTATGTTATTTTATGTCTATCTGATTATGATGGTAATTCATGTTATTCTTATATTTGATATATGTTTTGCATACATGACATACTGCATACACGAATTAATATGTTTGCATGGGGTTGGGAATATGTTATGAAAGGGGAAGCGTTCTGGTGGCTCTGCCACAATCTGTTGTAGTGGTCTCCCACGATCTGTTGTAGTGGCTCTGCCACGATCTGTTCTGGTGACTATGTCACGATTCTGACGATGAGCAGCTAACTGCAGCATGACTGCCATCGATGGTGTGTAGCGGTGAGGGTTGATTGTAGAAATCCCCATTGGTGTGATTAGCAGGTACGGGTGGTGTGTAGCGGATGGAAACTTAGGTTGGGATTGGGTTCTGCATCATATGGCATTGATTATCTGATTACCTGCTATACTCTGCTAAAAGGGCTAAAGCCCAGTCTGTTCTGTACGGGCTTCGCCCAAAGTGATTTGTAATGGGCTTCGACCCAGATTGTTTTGATGCATGTTCTTACTGATGAGGGTGTACACACTGAGTTTTCGTAAACTCACCCCCTCTTTTTAAATGTTTCAGGTAACCCCTAGTCGCGGATTTGGGAGTTGAGGCGGACTTGTGGTGGCCATGCAATGTTTTCTCGTAAACTCATTTCTTTTATTTGGGCTTATTTTTATTTGGATTTTTGTTATGTAATAAGGCCCTATAACTTTAATTTTGGTATTTTATTTGGTTTAACTTTTAATTTGATTACTGCCTATTATTATTAAATGTTCAATACGAGAATTTCCTAAACCCTTAATAACCGTTTTCCAAAATGTTAACAAAAGGATAACAAGCGAATAAATATTTAAACTCGAAATTTTTAACAAATGCGCAGTTTTTAAACAACCCTTTTATGTGACATGCCAGATCCGATCGTAACGTTTAGGCCGGGTTTGGGGTGTTACAATTATGGTATCAGAGCCCAGTTTCAAAACTCGGCCGTGGAATGGGTTTGTCAACGTTTTCCAAAAATTGGTTTGAAATATTGTTTAAGAAATATATGCTTTATTGGAAGTATGGCACTCGAGTCTCCGGCACCAAATCCGTAAGTTTCCTGATACTTTGCTTTGTTATATGCTGTATTTCTGGTATCTATTCTGTGTGTTTGGTTTGGATGTGATATTCGGATATAGAATTGGTTGCATATGTAATATTTATCTCCTTTAATGGTTAGGTGTTTTGAGTATGTGTAGGGAGTTCTAAATTCTAGTTACAAGTATATTAGTGTTATTGGAATCAGAGTGCGCAGCGTGAGTGTAGGGTTGTAGGTTGGGACGTATGACTGTTAGTTAGTTGGAAATTTCGAGGACGAAATTTCTTTAAAGAGGGTAGATTTGTAACATCTCGAAACTGAGCCTAGGAGAATTGGGCCCAATGGGCCTTAGGCGTAGTAGCGTTTAAAATTTTTGAGAACGGCATTAATGCAAGTTGGACTTATTAGGTGAGTGATTTTGGAATGTTAGGGGGCTTCTATAAAGTTCCGGGATCAAACTTTGGCTTTAGGGAAATTTTAGTTTTAGGTGAAAAAAACGCTGGAAGTTAGTAGGTAGGATTTAAGAATAAAATGTGAGAAAATGACACAAATGGAATTTGTGGTGTAGTGGCAAAGTGACGCCACATAAGAGACAAGGGGGTGACGCCACAAGGAAGGAAAGAGGTCCAAGGTTCAAGTCTTGGCTCTTGCATTTTGGTTTTCTTTTTACATGGACCTTAGAATTGGGATATAGATTTATATTTAGTTGCGCATGGTTTAAGACACAAGAGGAGCTTGTGGCCAAGTGGCTAGCGGCGTGGATTATGTTGCAAGGGAGCCTGGGTTCGAATCTCATGACAAGCAGGGGAGTATTTTTTTGCGGATTGGACGGCAAGAGTTTCAGTTGAATTTAAACTCTACTGACGAAGGGATCCCACATTGAAAAGATACAAAGTAGGAAGGTGAAGAGCTAGCTATATAAAGAGCATTCCAGGAGGAGAGTTAACATACCTTGGTGGGTGTTTGGGCTCAGAAGTGGTCGCAGCGCGGTTTAGCACCAAATTCCTATCAGGTGTGTAACTCTTTCTACTCTAGTTGTAGAGCGGCAAATGTCGAAGTGCCAGTCACGGCAATAGTAGCCACACGAGCATGCCAGAGCACGTGTGGGGCTTCGACGCGATAGTTGAGGCCATCAATAGTATTCTTGTGGGTTAAGGCTGCTTGGGCCGCGATGGGCCGAAGTGGGTCCAATGGGCCCGTGGGCCCAATGGAATAAATTGTATGATGATGTAGTATACAGTGAACTAGACTAGGTGGAACTTATATACGTGGCTAGATTTGTGTTAGGTGGGCCACACGAGCGTGTGGGCCCGAATGGGCCAAAATCGGGTTTTAGGCCCAATAGCCCGGTAAAGACCGAAAATGGTAATCGAGCCGCTCGGGGCGATATTTGAGCCTTTGGGAAAGGCCATTGCAGGTGCAAAATTATTGATATACCGTTGGAAGGGTAAAGTACCAAAATACCCCTAAGAGGTAAATTACGAAAATGCCCTTGGTGGGTAAAATTACGAAAATACCATTGGTAGGTAAAATTACGGTTATACCCTTAGAGGTTGATTAGCTTGATTATGTTGTTTTATGTCTATCTGATTATGATGGTAATTCATGTTATTCTTATATTTGATATATGTTTTGCATACATGACATACTGCATACACGAATTAATATGTTTGCATGGGGTTGGGAATATGTTATGAAAGGGGAAGCGTTCTGGTGGCTCTGCCACAATCTGTTGTAGTGGCTCTACCACGATCTATTGTAGTGGCTCTGCCACGATCTGTTCTGGTGACTATGTCACGATTCGGACGATGAGCAGCTAACTGCAGCATGACTGCCATCGATGGTGTGTAGCGGTGAGGGTTGATTGTAGAAATCCCCATTGGTGTGATTGGCAGGTACGGGTGGTGTGTAGTGGATGGAAACTTAGGTTGGGATTGGGTTCGGTATCATATGGCATTGATTATCTGGTTATCTACTATACTCTGCTAAAAGGGCTAAAGCCCAGTCTGTTCTGTACGGGCTTCGCCTAAAGTGATTTGTAATGGGCTTTGGCCCAGATTGTTTTGATGCATGTTCTTACTGATGAGGGTGTACACACTGAGTTTTCGTAAACTCACCCCCTCTTTTTAAATGTTTCAGGTAATCCCTAGTCGCGGATTTGGGAGCTGAGGCGGACTTGTGGTGGCCATGCAATGTTTTCTCGTAAACTCATTTCTTTTATTTGGGCTTATTTTTGTTTGGGGTTTTGTTATGCAATAAGGCCCCTATAACTTTAATTTTGGTATTTTATTTGGTTTAACTTTTAATTTGATTACTGCCTATTATTATTAAATGTTCAATACGGGAATTTCCTAAACCTTTAATAACCGTTTTCCAAAATGTTAACAAAAGGATAACAAGCGAATAAATATTTAAACTCGAAATTTTTAAACAAACGCGCAGTTTTTAAACAACCCTTTTATGTGACATGCCAGATCCGGTCGTAACGTTTAGGCCGGGTTTGGGGTGTTACAGACCAAGACCTAAAAACTGGTTGAATTGGGCCTGATATGTGAAACCAGACCGACGGTCCAGCAGATGGCTGGATCGGACCGTTCGGGCATCACTAGCCCATACTGAACCAACTCTTGGTTACGGTGGCTACAACGGTGGCATTCTGGGGGCCAAAAATGGTTGGCGGTGGTGGTTCTTTGGTGTTTGAGTAGTGGAAGAACTACAATCTTACTGGGGATTGTACCAGAGAATTTGATTTCAGATTAACTACTTCAAAAATAATAATTTTTATTAGTTTAATATTAAATTAAATACTTATCTTAATAGTATTTTATTAATTTAATATTAAAGTGATTATCTTAATATTTAATTTAATTTAATGTTTATCTTGTAGATAAATATTCTATTAATAAGATTTAATATTAAATTTAATATAACATTTATCTTAATAAATATTATATTAATTTAATATTAAAGTGATGAAGTTTAATCATAGTTGAACTTTCTAAACTCTCCCTATATAAAGAGAGAATTGGGCCATTATTAGCACACACTTGAATTGAAGAGAAAGTTTGATGCGATCTCGAGTTGCGGAAGTGTTCGAGTCGTAATTGTGCTCGATCGTTAAAATGGAGAAGTATCACTTTTGTTGGGGTTGATGGATATTTGGCTAAGTTTATGTGCAAAAACAAAAGGTTCAATGGCTTAAGAATGAGGGTATTAATTTGGCTAGGGAATAGGAACAAATAAAAATAATAGGTGATGAATAAATGGGTAACGAGCTTAAGGTCAAGAATGAACCAATACTATGAAGAGTATTGACCCGGGACTTATACGACACTTAAGTTGATAGAAGTTGTTAAAATAACCTTGACCCGCTACCTATATTGAGATAGGAACCAAAGGTATGTTGGATGAACGCCACACTCAGCTTAAGAGTAGTGATAAGTTCGAAGAAACAAGAATGACACCACTAGCAAGCTAGATAAGCCAACTTGAGTCTTGGACGAAATTTGAGAGTTGAAATAAACTCACCAAATTATAAAAATTCATCCAAGTAGAAAAATTCTGAATTACAACTTAAGAGCCTCATATTTTTAGGCTCAAATACTAGGCTAGCCGAATAGTCAAATAGGAAACCAAATGGGCAGCTTGTGTGCAGCTTAAATGAGCTGAAACTTCCATGAAGCTTCCAAGAAAGTTCTTTGAAGCTTCTCCAGCATTGGTGACGCCAATGGACAAGTCCTTTGCTGATTCCAATGAGCTGGAATTAAATAAAATTAATTGAAGAGCTGAATGGAGCTGAAATGAAAGCTTTGGTGACTCTTGCACTGCACGAAGGGGCTGCTTGGGGAAAACAATCATTAGCTCACTTGGCTGTTGGTATATACGAAGAGTTTTGGCTTGGAGAAGAGTAATCACCAGCACACCACCCTTAATCCCGTTCATGTATGTAGCTACACCTAATAAATCAGCAAAATTAATTAGTATTAAGACACAATAATTTCGGCAGCATTTAGGACAGATTAAACTTGCACATTAATTCGGCTGGAGCTAAAACATATTAAAATTATGTAATAGGCTAAGAAAAATTAATAACATGTATTAACTAGGACATATTAAAAACATGCATTAAATTAAAACACATTTAAAACATTTTTAAGATGTCCAGATTTTGACACATTAAACACATAATAGTTATTTGAGCTGATTTAACTAATTTAACTAAACACATTTAATTTATTCCAGCAACTAATAAAATGCATAAATTAAATCGAGCTAGGTTTGAGCTTATTGAGCTATGTTTGAGCTTAGTTCAGCTCGTAAAAGATTGCAAGGTGAACTCGTAAGGCTGACCCAAGCCTTCTCGATGTGTCCAGCCAAGGTCTCGCCCTACACTTGATCTGCTAAGGTCAAAATAGCCTCTTTGAACTGCTTGGCTCGTGCTCAGGTGATAGGACCTTGAGGCGGCTCTAAAGGCTCCTTGCTTGAGATAGGTGTGACTCGGGGCGTGGCTGTATCAAAGTTGTAGTTAGAAATTCTTTGAAGAAATTATTTCAGAAAATTTCTATAGATATTTTTCTTATATACAACTTGGCCCAAAAGTTTAGAGAAATTACAAAATTACCCCACTAGTAATTTTTGTGAAAATTTTTCTGATTCAAAACGAGCCCACACTTGGCAGACGTGAGCTTAAGGATAATAGAGAAGACTAGTTGGGAGAAGCGTTCATCCTAGACGAATAAAAAGGGTACAATTTTGACTAAGTGTTTATTACTTTAAATATCACAACAAAGTTCTTATTTTGGAATTTTGTTTAAAACTCTGGTTTTTCCTTAAATTTATTTCCCACTGTGTTTTTCAAATCCCATTTTCCAACAATTGGTATCATGAGCCAGATTGTGCTCAATCTATAAGTATAAATAGATAATCAAAATAAGTTTTTTTTCTTCTTAAATGATTTGATTGCATAGAAAGTGACATTCTTTAGATCTTGTGCATGTTTTGAGTTATATATGGGAATAGATGCAATATTATATATTTGTTATATAATAATTTTTTCCAAGGTTGTGATTATTAGGAAATAGACTGTGGACTATCATCTCCACGTAGGATTATTTTTTTTCTAATTTATAGAATTCTTGTGAGCTAGAAACGGATATAGGACTTAAATGCATTTATTTCAAAAGAAGTCCATGATAATGAGAAGATGGAGCGATGACGGTTGAAGACCCAAGAAATGCCTTGTGGCGAAAAACTATGTAACTTTATTTTTCCATTTATTTTCTAGAAATAGAACCATGGAAACCTTGGTTGACAATTTTATTTTAATTACCTATTTCCTTATATATATATATATATATAATTGTTTATAATATTTATATTATGTAATTTTATAATTGTGATATATATATATATATATATGAGATGATCCATAGTTAATCAATTAAAAAAATAAGAAGTGTGGTAATAAGAAAATACATGTGTTGTGTTGTTTTATTCACTTCTTTAGGTTATTCGCTTACTATGAAAAGTGTGGTAATGAGAAGGTGTATGTCTAGAATTGGCTCTAGCTAGGAAAGACGTGGTTTTTAAGTGATCAAATTTGACTCACCTCCCTTTCTTGAGACTCTACCTGGTGCATAGTTCACATTCACTTCTTCGATTTTTCCCTCAATATAAAAACTGTAGAGTCAAAATTGTTTATTTTATAATTAATTGATTCTTGTGAATAAATGAATGTGAATATTATAAAATTTCCATAGCATGCGATGCATATATTGGAAGCATGTCATATAGATTAGGTAAGAGTGCCACTAGGACTATTGTACGATCTTTCATGAAATATGGGATAAAAGACCTTGCATGTTAATGTGAAATATTAAGTGGGAGAAGGTCCTTGAACAAGACCTACAGCCTCCATTGATGGTCCCTAAGTGATAGCATGATAAAGTTTTGAGTTGGTTTCTACCTTGGCCGCACCCCAAGGTAAACTTTATCATGTGGATTCACTGGATGAGATTTCATTTTAAAGACAACTAGTCATGCATGACTCTTAGTGAGATTTTCCCAAGATGACTCACAAATGAAAGAGTGCTAATGATTGATGTTGAGTCAATGGTTACACACTCAAGATCTTTTTTTATTAAATAGTTTCCCAAGAAATGATATTTAAGCTAGAGATGATGATCAAACGTTAAATGTTCGTTGGTTCGTGTGGAGTCTTGAGAATTAAGATTCACAAACTGATTAGATGTAATCCATGTTCTTGCTAGTTAATCATGGGACCCAAGGTGACATGGTTGATGGGTGTGAGAATGATCGTAAGAATGGAAAAATGTTTTTTTTCAATGTTTTAATACAAGACGCATGCACCATACTACATTCTTGATATGTTGCTAAAATGAAAATATTTGCTTAATACAAAAATAGTAATTAGTGAATCTTTATTTTTTTAGTTCAAATATGTCTCCTACTCCTCTTATTAGCATTCTTATTGAGAATAAATTGAATGGTGATTGTAACACCCCTATCCTATATCCGTCTCCAGAATGGGGTTACGGAGCATTACTGTAAAAAAACGTAACTCAAATTGTTTATTTCCAACATTTCATAATCATTCCAAAATCCAATCAAACACATGCATATCGTCCCTTATTCGAGCTATCGAGTCCTTAGAGCCACTTTAGAAATAATTCAGGACTAAATTGGGAACATTTAAAATTTCATAAAAAAATGGAAAAATTCACACTACAGGGGTCACACGGCCGTGTGGCTAGGTCGTGTGACTCACATGGCTAAGACACATGCGCATGTCTCAGGCCGTGTGGGCATTCAAAGTAAGCACTCAACTTAACAACACATATGCATAATTGGTCACCTTGCTACCATTTTAAAACCTACCATACTTAACTTATACATTGTCATTAGAACTTACCATTTTAACCATTGTTTTCATGCATCCCAAATATACATATATATAACTTATATATATTTGACCATATTTCATCCATATATATTTAGCTTAACTCCATACCAAGTTATACCATGATTTACCACAAGCCAAATTCACATTCAAACATACCAAATGGGTCATAATTCAACCAATTATACTTGACTAAATTATGTATCAAATCATACCCTAAATGATCATTTTGCAAACATGCCAACAATTACCACTTTGGCCGTAAAACCATGTATCAATTTGATCATATAAACACCAACCATTAAGCATCAAAGTGCCAAAAGCACACCAACTATCAAGGCATCAAAATAACATAAGTTTCACAAATTGAAAGCAACATTACATACCAATATCATTATCAAACCTTAGACATAGTCCACCCATACATGCCATTATAACCACGACCAAAGCATCAAAATCTATCGATAAAATTATTGGATAATGTGATGGATCTCCAACTAGCTTCCAACCTGAACGAGCTTCCGATAATCTGTAAAGTAAAGGAAAATAACTATGCAAGCAATGTATGCTTTGTAAGCTCGTATAAACTTTAAACATAATATTCCATTTCAATAATAAACTTTATAGAATAAACATAAATATATGCCAATGTCATAAGACTCATAAATTGATATGATCATCAACTCACAAATGAGTAAGTTCATTAATGTCACATATATTTATCATTCATAACATGATAGGATTTTTATGGGACTTAATAGATAATCATCAACCTTCCTATAAGATTATACACTTTTCAATTTACTCTCTTTTCATTCTGTTCCTAATGCTTATCATAAGCCTAAACAACATTATCAATTCCCAACTTAGTGTATTAATCTATGTTATAGGTATATACATCCATAGCATACGTAAATTTCTCACATATAATACATCATTCAAACTCATTACTTCTTTTCCTCAAATTTCATTTCAACCATTTCATTACCTTTCCTCACCCATCTCATATGCATAACACAAGTTATAAGCATAATTTCAATCATGACTACAAGCTAGTGCATTTAAACATAACTCTTTTGGAATCAACTACACAAATTACATACTTGGATTTATTCCACCTTTTCATGGACATAAGCACATTACCAATTGTACACTTACTGTTTCAGTATATTTCATTAAGATTAAACATGAAGTAATTCAATCACAAACTTGGCACAAGCCTAAACACCACCAACAACATATGCTAGCATAATTGAATATAATTCATATGAACTTAACATAGATAACTATTATACTTGAGCATGATCCAATTGGATTTATCATCCTTCATAACATATCATGTTTTCTGTAACACCCCTATCCCGTGTCTGTCGTCGGATTAGGGTTAAGAATGTTACCTGATAGATCGGAAACTAAATCAGACATTTCATCAAGTATCTCATCAATTACCATCATAGTGTCCCTTTGGTAGATCATCGAGACCTAAAGCATGCTCAAAAATAGGGTCGGGACAAAACTGGAACACATACAAAAATTCTCGAAAATTTAAAACTTTCCTGAGTTACAGGGCTTACACGCCCGTGTGGGTAGACCGTGTGCCTCCCACGGCTGCTTGACACACCCGTGTGTCCTCCCCGTGGTCGAAACTAACTTTGGTCCATGGCCACCAAGCACGACCGTGTACCTTGGATGTGGTCGATCTTGTTGAAAACCATACCGCTACTAGGCACGTCTGTGTGCCAAGGCCGGGTACTCTTATGGTAGCTACTAACTTTGTCCCACGGTCACTAGGCACGCCTGTGTGCCACAACCGTGTGGCAAAATAGGCCATTTGCAAGGCCAAAATGCCACCCACATGGGTCTTACCTACAAGCAAAATCTTCAAGACATCTCATGCCTATTTGGCAACCAAGAACATACCAAAATAACCATCCAAATTACAAGACTTCTCATCACAAGCATAATTCATTCATTTGCTTAATAAAAACTTGACTATTTCATGTATCAACTAACCATGCCAAAAACAAACTTCACATATCACATTCATTCAAGCAAATTCTCAACTCATAACTAGCCAAATCACATGGCTAAGTTCATATAACAAACTTATATAAAAAACTAGCCTATACATGCCATATCTAGCTATATACATTTACAAAATGTACCATAATGAGTTTAGTAGTATGATGACAATCCTTGACGGTCCCGAGCCTTCAATAGCTTTGACGACCTATAAAACAAAGAAAACACACACACAGAGTAAGGTTTCCAAAAGCTTAGTAAGTCATAATACAAACAAACTTAGCATGTAAAGCATATAAGCTTATAGAAACATTGGCAATATTCATATTCATAGCAAATTTCTCACAAATATGCTTTGGTCCATATTCTAGGACATAATTGCTACATTCATCAATTCAAGAATCATATATATATACATAGCTTATTCATAACCATTCTTGTAACTCATTCACATTCTCATATTCACTCTTACATTATTCAAATCAAAATCACATAGGTACTTACCTTTTTATACATGTAACACCCCAAACCCGGTCAACACACCACGACCGAATCTGGCATGTTACAGAGTGAAAACCGTTTGAAAACACAAATGTGTCGGAAAGTTTCCCAAGAGACCCTTTGGTCATTTTAAAAGTTGTTTAAGTGTTGTAAAGGTTGTTTTAAACCTATGCTAGAAAAATTCACTTGATTCTACAAATTTTAGAAAAATGTTTAGTTTTTATTAAAAACTGAGTGTGTCGAGTATAATCAAGTTAAAAACCATTTGCTCTTGAAGTTGTTTGAAAATTTAAGTTATAAAAGCATTCAAGTCACCTCATTATTTTGTGAACTCTGTTACCCGATGGTAACGTTCTTAAAACCCGAAAGAGTTATAGTTTTGAAAACATGCTTTTTACCGGTTAATTTAACAAGTCTATAAATCCAATTTATGAGTAATATAATCAAAGTAAAAGTAAGTAATTAAAACCCAAAATAATATTAGCGGCCTTATTACAAAACCAAAAAAAAAAAAAAAAACCAAAACTGGGATGCATGGCCACCTCGAGTCCTCCTCGGCTCCATATCCGCAATCTATGCCTCATCTGCAAAATGTAAGGGAAGGGGTGAGTCACCAAGACTCAGTGTATAAATCCCCAACCCGGTAATTCAAGCACTTACACAGATCATCAGTAAAACATGCAGATTATGCAACCCATAACCTAGCCATCCAATCTCCTTAACTACCCCGTGTGGTCAAAACCACTGGTGACTGAAGTCACAAATATATATATCGTTGTGGTCAAAACCACTGGTGACCGTAGTCACAAATCAGGTGATGGGGCCAACCCAGCGTGTGGTCAAAACCACTCATGACAATCCAGTAATAATGATGTGGGGCCAACCCACTGTGGTACCAAACCACTGGGACGAGTCACAATATCCATATGTGGTCAAAACCACTGGTAGCCGTAGTCACAAATATCAATAGTGTGGTCGAAACCACTGGTGGTCAAAACCACTGGGACTTAGTCACAAATATTAATAATGTGGTCAAAACCACTGGTGACCGTAGTCACAAATCAAATGATGGGGCCAACCCATCTTCTGGTCAAAACCACTGGTGACAGTCCAAATAATCATCCCCCTCCTCTCATCAATCTCATCAACATCATGCTCATATCATACGTGTCATAATCTCATATATCATGCATTTATGTATAACATGGCATTTTAACAGAACATGATGACATAAACAAACGTACATCGTAAATCACATAATAGGGGACTTACCCGGAATCCAAGCTTATGCCCACAAGGCAAAGTTGCTAATATCAAAGGTTATACAGTAACATAATAAGCATCGTTAAACTAATAAAGTGTGTAAGCGTTTACACACCTGACTAGATGCAGATCTAACGCGAAATCCCAAAACTACACACACTACGAAATCCTGAACGTTACTCCCTCCTTAATTGCCGATTTGGTCTCCTACCAATCCCGAAGCCACACAATTATACTCCTTGCAATCGGCCACCCACCAACACACATGAAAACAATTAGCCTTTGGCTTTGAAAGAATATGAACAGATCCCAAACATTAAACCACTTACCCCAGTTGACAACTAAATCCCGAAGATCCTCTGAATCCGCTACACTCCTCTCTACAATCGGCCAAGTACTACAATCAGCTGTCACAAAACCCAAAAGAATACCTTACGAGTCAAAAGATATCGATCTCATGGATGTATGAGAACCAAGTCAGCCAAAAGCCGGAAGTCAGCTTTTGCTTTACATAAGTCGATGAAGAGAGAATAGAGAAGACAAGGGGAGATTCGGCCATACCACTTACCTCCCTTAACGAAATTGATTCACCAACCCGAGGAGAGAAAGATCTTCACTAGGCTAACATTCGGTCAAAGTGTCAAACAAGAAGAAGAAAATAGGGAGTAAAGAGGTTTCGGCTATGGCTTATGAGTGTCAAAGAGAAGAAAGAAAAACAGTGAAAATGAGAAATAAGGGTTCGACTAAGGTGGATGAAAGGGTTTTCGGCACAAAGGAGATTGAAAGAAGAAAAGATAGGTTTAGAAAGAAAATGAAGAAGGAGGTGTGAGAGTAAGGTTTTGGCTTTGAGCAAGATTAGGAGAAGAAGATATGGACACAAGTGATTTCAGCACAATGGAAAAGGGCTTTTGAGAGAATGAAAAGAAAGGTGCCAAATGGGGGGTCAAGTTATTGATTTCGGCTATGAGCAAAAAGAAGAAAAAGTGAACAAAGGTGGGTTCGGCAAGGAGGCTAACCAAAAAGAACCCGAAAGAAAAGGGGAAGAATGGCCACTTGGGTTTCGGCTTTGGCACAAATGGTGAGAGAAAAGTTGGCTGGCACTTGTACAAAAGGAAAAAGAAAAAGAATCAAGAGGAAGGGTTCCAAAACACACCCCTAGTTAGCCGATTCAAGCCACCTCCTAAAGCACATTCGGCCACCACCAAAACCCCAAAACCGATTGGCCCTATGCCCAAAACACCTTACCAAATTCGGCTGCACACTCTCCCACCTCAAACTCCCCCTTCTTCTCCACGAAATCCTCCCTTCCATTCATTCAAACAAGTTTGGATGAGTCCAACACCTAAAATCTCTCCCCTTCATCCATTTCAAACAAGTTGACTTCATCCAACACATCCAACAGAGTCCTTCCTGAGTACTCCTCCTCTAGCTTGTGGCGTCAAAAAGAAATAGCAAGGAGTGCCATTCCTGCAGCTCGAACACAGGCACTCCCATCCTGCATGTGGCGTCATCTCCTTGGTGCTTAAGTGGCGCCTCCTAGCCACTTTCCCACCTGATTTCTTGTGACAAACTTCCCCAATAAAATCTCTTAACCCCTATCTCCCTTAGTTCCCTTCCCTTAAATGCCAAAACAAAATTCTTAGCCCTAACTCAGGCCTGACCTAGGGTTATATCTAGACCCCAGAACATGACAATTGAACATAACAGACAATTCATCACATGCATCACAAGCAAAATGCAGAGCCCCGATTTAAGGATGTTACAGTTCTACCCCCTTAAAAATAATTTCGGCCTCGAAATTACCTGGTCAAAAGAGTTGAGGGTATTGCTGTCGCATCACATCCTCAGGTTCCCACGTGGCCTCCTCCGTACCATGGTTTCGCCATAATAGTTTCACCAAGGGAACTGACTTCCGCCGCAGAACCTTAACATCCCGATCCAAGATCCGTACCGGCTCCTCCTCGAAAGACAAGTCAGGACTCACCTCTATCTCCTCAACTGGTACCACATGCGACGGATCCGATCGATACCTCCTAAGCATCGAAACATGGAAGAGGTCATGAATCTGACTTAACTCTGCTGGTAGCTCGAGCTGATACGCTACCGGTCCTACTCGCTTCACCACTATATACGGTCCAATGAACCTAGGGCTCAACTTGCCCTTCCGACCAAATCTCAACACTTTCTTCTAGGGCGATACCTTCAGAAAGACCTTATCACCCACAGCATACTCAATATCCCTACGCTTAAGATCGGCGTAAGACTTCTGCCTGTCCGACGCTTCCTTAAGACGAGCTCGAATTACCTTAACCTTATCCTCTGTTTCTGTTACCAACTCCGGACCCAACATTTGTCTTTCACCCAATTCTATCCAACACGTCGGAGTACGACATTTCTGCCCATATAGTGCCTCATATGGTGCCATCTGAATACTCGCTTGATAACTATTGTTATAAGCGAACTCTGCCAAGGGTAGGTACTCCTCCCAACTACCACTGAAATCCAGAACACAGCCTCTTAACATATCTTCTAGAATTTGGATTACCCTTTCGGACTGTCCATCAGACTGCGGGTGAAAAGCTGTGCTGAAATCCAACCTCGTACCCAAAGCCTGATGCAAAGCTTTCCAGAACCTCGACGTGAACCTGGGATCCCTGTCTGAGATAATTGACACCGGCACCCCATGCAACCGCACTATCTCTGCTACATACAGTTTGGCTAACTTCTGAAGCGAATAATCAACCCTTACCGGTATGAAGTGAGCTGACTTAGTCAGACGATCCACAATTACCCAAACTGAGTCCTTCTTGCAAGGCGTGAGGGGAAGCCCACTGACGAAATCCATCGTGACCCTTTCTCACTTCCACTGTGGAATCTTTACCGGCTACAATAGCCCTGATGGCAACTGATGCTCAGCCTTAACTTGCTGGCATGTCAAACACTTGCCCACAAACTCTGTTACTTCCCGCTTAAGACCTGGCCACCAAAACTGTTCCCTTAGATCACGGTACATCTTACTGCCTCCAGGATGCATAGCGTATGGGATGCTATGAGCTTCCTGAAGAATCTGCTGTCTCAATTCCACATCCTTAGGCATGCATACTTTCCCTTGAAAACACAGTACTCAATCACTGCTCAAGCTGAAACCTTCCGACTCACCATTCTGCACTTGCAACCTCCGAGCACTTAAAACCTCATCTGTCAGCTGTTTCTCCTTAACCTGATCAATCCAAAACGTCTTTACTTGCAATTCTGCCAGAAGACTTCCATCATCAAAAAGACTTAGGTGAGCAAACATCGCTCGCAAGTCCGCTACCACCTTACGGCTCAACGCATCAGCTACTACGTTAGCTTTACCCGGATGGTACTCAACCGAACAGTCGTAATCTTTCAACAATTCGACCCACCTTCACTGCCTCAAATTCAAATCCCTTTGAGTCAAGAGATACTTGAGACTCTTATGATCCGTATACACTATTGACTTTTCCCCATACAAGTAATGCCTCCAAATCTTCAAGGCAAAAACCACTGCAGCCAATTCCAAGTCATGTGTCGGATAGTTACCTTCATGAGGCCTCAACTGTCGAGATGCATACGCTACCACTTTTCCATCTTGCATTAGCACACACCCTAAGCCAGTATGTGATGCATCGCAATAAACTGTGAATTCCTTCCCTGCCTCAGGCTGAATCAAAACCGGAGCTTCAGTCAGAATCTTTTTTTAACTTGTCAAAACTCTCATGCTGTTTCTCAGCCCACACAAACGGAACCCCTTTCTTTAACAGCTTAGTCAATGGCGCTGCGATTAAAGAGAAACCCTCTACGAACCTTCTGTAGTATCCTGCCAAACCTAGAAAACTCCGAATCTCTGCAACCGACTTGGGTGGTTTCCAATCCAATACTGCCTCAATCTTACGAGGATCCACCCTAATTCCCTCTGCTGATACAACATGACCCAAGAAAGTCACCTCCTTAAGCCAGAACTCGCACTTACTAAACTTGGTGTACAACTGCTTCTCCCTTAGAACCTGCAGAACCACTCGAAGATGCGCATCATGATCCTCTTCAGATTTCGAGTACACCAAAATGTTGTCAATAAACACTACGATGAACCGATCCAAATACGGCTGAAACACCCGATTCATCATGTCCATGAATGCTGCCAGCGCGTTGGTCAACCCAAAAGGCATTACCAGAAACTCGTAGTGTCCATACCAAGTACAGAATGCCGTCTTATGAATATCAGCCTCCTTCACTTTGAGCTGATGATGCCCCGACCTAAGATCAATCTTAGAGAAAACCGATGCACCCTTGAGTTGATCAAACAAGTCGTCAATTCTGGGCAACGGATACTTGTTTTTGATTGTCAACTTGTTCAGCTGGCGATAGTCTATACACATCCGCATTGTACCATCCTTCTTCTTAACAAAAAGCACTGAAGCTCCCCAAGGCGATACACTCGGTCGGATGAAACCTCTGTCCAACAATTCCTGAATCTGAGCCTTTAACTCCACTAATTCTTTTGGCGCCATCCTATAAGGAGCAATAGATACTGGCGCGGTTCCTGGCAACAGATCTATACCGAACTCAACTTCACAATCCGGAGGCACACCCGGAAGTTCCTCAGGGAATACATCGACAAACTCTCTTACAGTTCAGACATTCTTTACAGCCGCATCCTTAGCTTCCAAAGCACAGACATGCACCGAAAATGCTTCACAACCCTTCCTAACCATTTTCTCAGCCTTCAGTGCAGAGACAACATTAGATAAGTAATCTCTCCTATTACCTATCATCACCACCTCCTCACCTCCCATGGTCTTCAACATTATGCGCTTAGCTGTGCAATCCAAGCTAGCCTGATACTTTACTAGCCAATCCATCCTGAGAATCAGATCGAACTCCCCAAACGGCAGTTCCATCAAGTCAGCCAGAAAAACGACCCCTTGAAGTTCTAGGGGTACCTCCCTATATAGTTTACTTACTTCTACAGAGTGACCTAGAGGGCTTATCATAGTCATCTTCCTAGAAGTAGTCTCAGAGTCTAAGCTCATAGTTTCCACTACACTACTAGCAACATACGAGTGCGTCGAACCAACATCAATTAAAGCATTATAAGGTACTCCAAGAACTAAGAACGTACCGGTTATGACGTCCGGTGCGTCACCCTCCTCTCGACGCCTCGCAGCGTAGACCAACCCAGGTTGTCTCGCCTCTGAACCACCTGCACCTCTGCCCAGTGCTCCGCAGCCTCTACCCGAGCCATTACCTCCCCGGCCTGAACCTCGGCCCCTCTGTGGCTGCTGATTATCCCTCCTAAATTGAGCACGATTCTGATCCTCAGACTGCAGCCTAGCGGATCTCTGAGGACAATCCCTAACTCGATACCCCATCGAACCACACTCAAAGCATCCCATGTTACCATTCCAACATTCTCCCGTGTGAGACTTTCCACACCGAGCACATCGTGGCGGCTACTGAGTATTGGTAGCAGTAGACCTAGCAGCTTGACTCGGCCCACTATACCTAACCCTCTTCTGCTGGTTCCCAGCAAATCCAGATGATCCAGAACTCCTTTTATTCCAGCTCCTATCCTGATTCCGCTTTACAGACTGTTTTACCCCTTCAGCAACCTTAGATTTCTCCACTAGAACGGCAAACTCTCATTCCTGCTGTGGGGCAATTATCATCCGCAGCTCGTCTCTCAGCCCATCCTCAAATCTGACACAACGCTCATGCTCTGTGCCCACAATTCCCCGTGCATACCTACTCAACCGAAGGAATTCCGCCTCATATTCCGAAACAGTCTTATTGCCCTAGACCAATTTCAAGAACACCCTGCGCTGCGCATCAACGTAACTAGCCCCTATGTATATCCTCTGATAGGCTGTTCTAAAGAATTCCCAAGTGAGATCGCCTGCCATCGCTCCGTCCCTAACTGTGAGCCACCACTGATATGACTCATCTCTCAGCAGAGATACTATGCCCTTTAGTTTTTCCTCCGCTGAAAAGTCCAGGTCATCCATAATGCGTTCCGTCGCCTCCAACCAATACTCTGCCGTACTAGGTGCCACACCAGACACACCTCTAAATACCTCTGCACCATTAGCCTTGAGTCGCTCGGTCACAAATTTCCGAGCTCCAGTTCCAACGCCTGCACTCGCAACCCTTTCTAATACCCGTAGTACAGCCTGCAACACTGCGTCATTACCACCCTTCTGATCCTGATATTCCGCGCCCACAGCTGGCGGCGGTGGTACCTCATTTTCTGATCCATGTCCGGACCTTGCAGGTTCCGAGACCGTCATCCTACCCCTACCTCGTCCACGAATATTTCGCCCACGTCCGCGTGCACTCATGACTACCGATATATGAGCAGATTAAAAGTTTTATGCGTTAGACTTTTATTCCACTGTCTATTAAAGCATAATCTTATGAGGGGGTTTAATAAGAGTTTGTTCTGCAAGTACACATCATCCTATTGTTCCAGTTTCTATAGTAGTTCCTACTATTAATCAGTCATGCCATCATCATCCTAATCATACCATCGAAAGCAACAGTTTGGGGTACTTACCTGGGCAGATTGATGCCAGAGACTCGGTGCCATGCTTTCATCACTATACTTTTCCCATAAAAAGCCTTTCATAATCCTTTTTAAAATATTTTTTGGCCTTGGCCCACAGCCGAGCTGTTGAAACTGGCTCTGATACTAAAATTGTAACACCCCAAACCCGGTCAACACACCACGACCGAATCTGGCATGTTACGAAGTGAAAACTGTTTGAAAACACAAATGTGTCGGAAAGTTTCCCAAGAGACTCTTTGGTCGTTTTAAAAGTTGTTTAAGTGTTGTAAAGGTTGTTTTAAACCCATGCTAGAAAAATTCACTTGATTCTACAAATTTTAGAAAAATGTTTAGTTTTTATTAAAAACTGGGTGTGTCGAGTATAATCAAGTTAAAAACCATTTGCTCTTGAAGTTGTTTGAAAATTTAAGTTATAAAAGCATTCAAGTCACCTCATTATTTTGTGAACTCTGTTACCCGATGGTAACGTTCTTAAAACCCGAAAGAGTTATAGTTTTGAAAACATGCTTTTTACCGGTTAATTTAACAAGTCTATAAATCCAATTTATGAGTAATATAATCAAAGTAAAAGTAAGTAATTAAAACCCAAAATAATATTAGCGGCCTTATTACAAAACCAAAAAAAACCAAATTAAAAGAAAGCTAATAAAAACGAAATAAAAGTTTAAAGTCCAAAACCAAAACTGGGATGCATGGCCACCTCGAGTCCTCCTCGGCTCCATATCCGCAATCTATGCCTCATCTGCAAAATGTAAGGGAAGGGGTGAGTCACCAAGACTCAGTGTATAAATCCCCAACCCGGTAATTCAAGCACTTACACAAATCATCAATAAAACATGCAGATTATGCAACCCATAACCTAGCCATCCAATCTCCTTAACTACCCCGTGTGGTCAAAACCACTGGTGACCGAAGTCACAAATATGTATATCGTTGTGGTCAAAACTGCTGGTGACCGTAGTCACAAATCAGGTGATGGGGCCAACCCATCGTGTGGTCAAAACCACTGATGACAATCCCGTAAAAATCATGTGGGGCCAACCCACTGTGGTACCAAATCACTGGGACGAGTCACAAGATCCATATGTGGTCAAAACCACTGGTGACCGTAGTCACAAATATCAATAGTGTGGTCTAAACCACTGGTGGTCAAAACCACTGGGACTTAGTCACAAATATTAATAATGTGGTCAAAACCACTGGTGACCGTAGTCACAAATCAAATGATGGGGCCAACCCATCTTGTGGTCAAAACTACTGGTGACAGTCCAAATAATCATCCCCCTCCTCTCATCAACCCCATCAACATCATGCTCATATCATACGTGTCATAATCTCATATATCATGCATTTATGTATAACATGGCATTTTAACAGAACATGATGACATAAACAAACGTACATCGTAAATCACATAATAGGGGACTTACCCGGAATCCAAGCTTATGCCTACAAGGCAAAGTCGCTAATATCAAAGGTTATACGGTAACATAATAAGCATCGTTAAACTAATAAAGTGTGTAAGCGTTTACACACCTGACTAGATGCAGATCTAACGCGAAATCCCGAAACTACACACACTACGAAATCCCGAACGTTACTTCCTCCTTAATTGCCGATTTGGTCTCCTACCAATCCCGAAGCCACACAATTATACTCCTTGCAATCGGCCACCCACTAACACACATGAAAACAATTAGCCTTTGGCTTTGAAAGAATATGAACAGATCCCAAACGTTAAATCACTTACCCCAGTTGACAACTAAATCCCGAAGATCCTCTGAATCCGCTACACTCCTCTCTACAATCGGCCAAGTACTACAATCTGCTGTCACAAAACCCAAAAGAATACCTTACGAGTCAAAAGATATCGATCTCATGGATGTATGAGAACCAAGTCAGCCAAAAGCCGGAAGTCAGCTTTTGCTTTACATAAGTCGATGAAGAGAGAATAGAGAAGACAAGGGGAGATTCGGCCATACCACTTACCTCCCTTAACGAAATTGATTCACCAACCCGAGGAGAGAAAGATCTTCACTAGGCTAACATTCGGTCAAAGTGTCAAACAAGAAGAAGAAAATAGGGAGTAAAGAGGTTTCGGCTATGGCTTATGAGTGTCAAAGAGAAGAAAGAAAAACAGTGAAAATGAGAAATGAGGGTTCGGCTAAGGTGGATGAAAGGGTTTTCGGCACAAAGGAGATTGAAAGAAGAAAAGATAGGTTTAGAAAGAAAATGAAGAAGGAGGTGTGAGAGTAAGGTTTCGGCTTTGAGCAAGATTAGGAGAAGAAGATATGGACACAAGTGGTTTCGGCACAATGGAAAAGGGGTTTTGAGAGAATGAAAAGAAATATGCCAAATGGGGGGTGAAGTTATTGATTTCGGCTATGAGCAAAAAGAAGAAAATGTGAACAAAGGTGGGTTCGGCAAGGAGGCTAACCAAAAAGAACCCGAAAGAAAAGGGGAAGAATGGCCACTTGGGTTTCTGCTTTGGCACAAATGGTGAGAGAAAAGTCGGCTGGCACTTGTACAAAAGGAAAAAGAAAAAGAATCAAGAGGAAGGGTTCCAAAACACACCCCTAGCTAGCCGATTCAAGCCACCTCCTAAAGCACATTCGGCCACCACCAAAACCCCAAAACCGATTGGCCCTATGCCCAAAACACCTTACTAAATTCGGCTGCACACTCTCCGACCTCAAACTCCCCCTTCTTCTCCACGAAATCCTCCCTTCCATTCATTCAAACAAGTTTGAATGAGTCCAACACCTAAAATCTCTCCCCTTCATCCATTTCAAACAAGTTGACTTCATCCAACACATCCAACATAGTCCTTCTTGAGTACTCCTCCTCTAGCTTGTGGTGTCAAAAAGAAATAGCAAGGAGTGCCATTCCTGCAGCTCGAACATAGGCACTCCCATCCTGCATGTGGCGTCATCTCCTTGGTGCTTAAGTGGCGCCTCCTAGCCACTTTCCCACCTGATTTCTTGTGACAAACTTCCCCAATAAAATCTCTTAACCCCTATCTCCCTTAGTTCCCTTCCTTAAATGCCAAAACAAAATTCTTAGCCCTAACTCAGGCCTGACCTAGGGTTATATCTAGACCCCAGAACATGACAATTGAACATAACAGACAATTCATCACATGCATCACAAGCAAAATGCAGAGCCCCGATTTAAGGATGTTACAATACACACTTAGTGTACATAATACACGTACCTGTAATGGATTTACAATTTTCATAGCCATTAGTATCTCAGACTTGCCCGTTGAACAAATAGGAACCTAACTGTAACCTTTGCTCTTTTGCTGAACATAAATTTAAAAAAAAATAAATGAAGACATTAACATATATAAATTGATAACCTATGCTATGGGCCTTATTACATAAACATTCCCAAAATTAAAACTTAAAGAAAAACAGAAAAAAATAATTTATGGAAAACCTTTAAAGTTGGCTTTCACCAAAGCCATATGTTCTTCACCTTCTTCACCTAGTGAATCCGACTCTAAGAGATGCTCCAATGGGTCATCTACAGAATTATACTCCCATTCTGTAGAGACTAAGGCCTCTAAATCTGACATCGTCGAGCAATCTTCAACTGGATCAAGGAATTTTATAGCATTAAAAATATTAAAAGTAACTTGGTCATCCTAAACTCACATCGTGAGTTTGCCTCTCTGCATGTCAATTAATGTTCTCTCGGTCGCTAGGAAAGGTTTTTCTATGATGATTGGCACCTCCTTGTTTGCTTCAAAATCTAAAATAATAAAGTCAATAGGAGAAATAAACTTATCTGCATGAACCAAAACATCATTGATGTTTCCTTCCCGATGTACTAAATATTGGTTCTCCAGTTGTGGTGTTACGATTGTTATCTCACTTCACCTATACCGAACTTTTTGAACACAGACATGGACATCAAGTTTATGCTCACTCTTAGATCACATAGGGCTTTATCGCAATAAGATTCTCCGTTATTGTAGGGAATGGTAAATCACCCTGGATCTTTCTTCTTCAAGGGTAACTTATTTAGTAAGAATACACTGCACTTCTTCTTCAATACTACAATCTTGAATTCTCCAAGTCTCTTCTTCTTGGACAAAATGTCCTTCATGAACTTCACATAGTTTGGCATTTGTTCTAAGACTTCTACCAATGGGATATTGATATAAAGCTTCTTGAGAACATCTAAGAACTTCTTGAACTACACCTCCTGGTTTTGTTACTTAAACCTTTCTGAATATGGAGGTGGTGGAACCTTAGCTTGAACTAGACAACTTTTTCAAGGAATTGTTTCTGCATCTGACATAGGCGTTAGCTTATTAGAATTGAGTAAGTTAGGATTTACCTATCAGAGTTTTCAGCATTCAGCTTTGCGGAGTGGGAGTTTCAACTTGCAATTGAACTTCCTCTTTGTTAACGAGCCCATCTTTAATCTCAACCTTTCCACTTTGTAATGTGACTGCCTTCCAATGTTCCTTGCCTGAAACTCTTAAATTTTTGGTATCACTAGGCAAAGCTCCTTATGGTCTGTTTCGAAGTTCAGTGGCTAGTTGACTCATTTGATTCTCCATATTTCTCAACGTAGCATCATTCTTCGCCATGTATGCTTTCAGCAAGTTCTCCAAACTATCGAAAGGTTCGATTTAGGGTGATTTTTGAACTTGATGTAGGAATCCTAAAGATTGGTTTGATCTGGGTTGCATGTTGCTGTTACTGGGTACAGCTCCTTGATTACTTTAAGAAAAGTTTGAATGGTTCTGCCATGAAGGGTTATAAAACTTGGATTGTGGTCTTTGCCCATTTCTATGCTGATTTTTGTTTCCTGCATATGTGGCTCGGTAAACTTGTTGTTAACCATGATACATTCTAGCTACTACACATGTATGTGGCACGGTAAACTTTCTAATCATCTAAAACATCGACTTCTTCCTCATAGATGCCATGATTCTCTATGGACATCCTGTTCTACTCATTGTGCACTTGGCTTCATACTTTTTTGTATTGGAAGCATGTAATAGTGAAGTTGATGCTAAGTTGAATTCTGTACTGCTTGACTACAGCTACAAAAGCATATTTGGAGTCAAACTCCATCCCAACCTCTAAATGAATGAAATTTGTTGATGAAGTCACATGCCTTAGTCTTCTATGAAGAAGTTCTGGGAATTTTAAACCACCGTTAGTAGCAAAATTGAGAGTACGCATGTGGAGTGGGGTACGCTGTGAACCCAGGTTATCTCCCAGGTTATCCGATCGAGCAATGTCCTAAGCTTAACCCTCAAATCCCCCATCTTTTGGTTTAGTAGGAATAGGATCTAGTTCTAAAATTACATCAATTTTTGCACCGTCTGCTCCGACCTCCTCCATTGGGTTATTATCTATTTCAAACCCCTCTTCATCCTCTTCATTCTCCTGTCCCTCTTCGTTATCAACCCTGGTTGCAAGTCTAGGGTTGAATGTGCCCTCGTCGATTGAGGTTTTCAGGAGTAGATCATTTGTTCTTATAAATTTGACGTCAATCCTAAAATCATTTTTTTGGCCGACCCCAATAACTTGATGGCGTACCCATGTAACTATTACCAGGGTTGAACATAGGCGTGAAAAATTTGAAATCAAAGGCACTAACAAAATGTCATATGGGTGTACCGTAGGCCCAATGACCAAATACGTTCGACTGTCCCCTGAAGTTGAAATCGAGGGGTGAAACCGATAAATGCTTCACCATTAATGACAATTCAAGGGTTTCTTAGTATGAACTTTGCAGAAATGCTGTAAATCCACCGCACAACCATGTGGTCAGACTTTTCGCTTCTTCATTTGGCATAGAATTTGGCAGACACAGTGTAATCAAGCTCGAGCCATCTTCTTCCTCTTCGAAAAAGTCGGCATATAACTCTAGTACAACATTCCCACTAGAGCAATAAGATTTGATCACCGTCTCTAGCTCGTCCCCTATTATCTCAAAAATGACATATTTAATAGGGTCAAATGATAAAAGATATCTACACTTCAGGCTTGAAATTCTTCTTTGGATCCCCATTTTGCACCTAATCCCTGTCCGAAACTCTTTTAATGTTATGCTGTAGTTGAATGCTAAATCTTCAGATTTGGCTGATATAAAAACGAGCCCAATTTTGGTCTCACAAATTTGATCGTCATAATGGATAACAACTCTGATTCATCTTCTTAACTTGAACCAAATAGTCTGTTCAACATGTTTAAAACCGAGAAAATAGTAAAAAATATAGTTCTCATCACCCAAATTCCTAAACCTACATGTAATTTATCGAATTACCTTTGCTTAAACAACAACATAGGAACGAACTTCAAGTTTTTCACAACAACGCTGATAACTCTTGTCAAAACCATTTTTATTTTAGGTTTGAAAAAAATGGGGTCGACCTAAAAATGTGATGTGGAGTCGCCACCAACCCTTTTGTGTAGGTGTGATTGGATCACCTTGTAGAAAAATAATTTTGGTCTACGAAATAGAAAAATAGGTTCGGGAGTCGGTTACGTACGAGGAAGGATTAGCACCCTCGTACGCCCAAAACTGGTACCAAATTGATTAATTAGTGTCCTTGCATTGAAAACTTGAAAATATTTAAGAAATAATTCTTTTTAAGGAAGGTTAATTAATTTTGAATTAAATCTCAAGATTAACTCGTTTCAAAGGAATAAAAATGTCATATCCAGCACGTTAGGATATAACACGTTTATACCTCGACACTGAGATCGTCTTTGATCTTCAAAACATGCAATTAAAAAGGGTATTTGGTTATTTGGTTGAACGGAAAATTGACACCCAGCACGTTAGGGCATAATTTTTTGAACTTCCAAACACACAAATATTGCCTTATCTTAAAAAAAATTTCAAATACGCAATCCTAAACTCAGCTCAAAATGCATTTTTAATGAAATGAAACATTTAGTAAGAGATTGAACATATTGGAATTTAAAGCATAACACAATAACAAGATGCACAAGTATTAAGCATGAAATACACACAAATTCAACATCATAATAATAATAAGCTATAAG
Source organism: Gossypium australe (assembly GCA_005393395.2). Classification (NCBI taxonomy): domain Eukaryota; kingdom Viridiplantae; phylum Streptophyta; class Magnoliopsida; order Malvales; family Malvaceae; genus Gossypium; species Gossypium australe. Next base: position 86,993,205 of record CM016626.1, read on the forward strand.
ATATAATAATCCTACAAAATTGACAATGGCAAATTAACATAAAATAAAATTTTGGATGCTAACAAATATATTTAAAATAAATAAAGTAAGTTGATTTTAAAATTAACACTTTGTGGAATTATTTACAATGAAATAATTTATGAACGAACTCATTGGATACATATTTTAAAAAGAACTTGCGCATTTAATATATATATGTGAACGTATATAAGTAATAAGATATAAAATGTATGAAATAAATTAAAGTATAAAATAAAATACGATCTTATTATTATATATACATGTATGTATAAAATAATAGCTTATAATTGTTTTTAAAAAAATTAATATTACATAAGTTATCAAAGAAATACATAGTATATGATTTGGAATTGAATATTTTTTCAATAAATATAAAAAATACATGTAGAGGGAAAATAAAAACAAATTAGAACCTTATAGAATAAATTTCAAAATAATTTGATTAAAATAACTTGAATAATGAATAAATTTAATACTAAAAATACATGAATTATAAATAAAATTAACACTTAATCGAAATAAAAAAATAAAATTATAAGGCTATTATATAAATAAACCTAATTACTTAAACAAAATCGAGGATCATATTGCATTTTTGCATGGAAAATAAGGGATTAAACTGGCAAATATTCTAATATCTAAAACGCAGCACATGAACAGGACTAGATTGAAACGACGGATAAATTGCATAAGTCAATTAAGAAACAAATGAAACAAAAACAAGTTTAATCGAAAAACGGTACGATAAATAGGGACTTAATGCACAAATATTCCATTGTCACAAAAGATACGCGGATCTTGTGGTTTTGAATCGGATCAGGTCGGGGCAGATTCACATGGCATCATTTCAAACTTATTGAAACAAAATTAAACGGTGCCGTTCCCCTAATGCATTAAAAACCAGAATTAAAAATAAATTAAAATTTTATTTTCAAACAAAACCCTAACTCCTTTTATTTTCTTCTTCAGCCGCAATCCAAAACTTTCTCTGCTTATCACTAAATCGCCACCGTAAATTGTGAATAGCGGTACACTAACGGTCCAATTTGCTTCAATAATACCGATCTTAAAGCCTCGCTCTCTAACCAACATCTAACTCTGATTGTGACGGAGAAAACGAGGTATATTCACGATGGTTTATCCAACATTTTCACCAAACTCCGATTGCGACGAAGAAGACGAAGACACTTACGACGGTACACACTTCCTTTTTTATTTTCACACACACATACAAAGTACAAGAAAAGTCGCTAAAAGAAACTTTAAATCAAAGGGAAAAAAGGTAATCACCTTAATATTTTTTTTTTTGCTTCTGTTTTCCTATTTCTTCTGTTTGTGTGCGTAAAAAATAACGATGATTACATCAGGCTTTTTATAGCCTAAAAACGAAAGGAAAAATGAAATACACGTTCTATTGAATATTTTCTACTGTATTCTACTATATTCTACACTATTCTGTGGTTCTTGCTACTGTCTTTTACCTTCTATTGCAGGTACAACTGCGGAGGGGATCTCTGCTGATGCTGGGGCACGTGCGCGTGATGGCTGCTGGCGTGGATGCACGCGGAGCGCGCATAGAGGAGAGCTACGGTGCTGGAGAGCTCCAGAAACCTCTAGGGTTTCTGGAAGGCACTGAGAAAGTTGGGTCGTTTGAGCCAGTTTGACATTTGGGTTTCGATTCTTGAGTTTTGTATTTGGGCTTTATTTTAATTTAATTTTGGGTTTAAAATTTAGCTTGAGCCAATTGGGCTTTGTTGTTTTGTAAATAAAGGACTCTGGATTTTTATTTGGACTTTATTTTATTATTATTATTTGTTTATTTGGTTTATTTCTGCTTTTTTTTTAGGTTTAATTTCTAATAAATTGGCCCGGGCGAAATGGGCCTATTACAGTTGCCTCTCTTTTCTCATTGTTGTGTAACGAGAATAGAGCAAAGACTTTAAAAAGTGCCAATTTTGCCCGGTCTTGCCAAATCTTGACCACTTTCAGCGCCTTTCTTCTTCAAATAGCCTCATTCCATCCCACTACATCTTCAGGGGCATGAGAGCTAGTGACTTCAATCTACTCCGCTGCTACCTCGGGAAGATAAGGCTAAGTGACTTGAATCTACTCCATTATCAATATATGGAAATAAGCTTTGCCAAATTCGATCTGCCCCACTGCTATCTTGAGGAGACAAGATTCGAACTTTCCAATCTGCTTCTTTATTATCTCAGGAAGATTTCAATCTTCAGTCTGCTCCACTACCATCTCTAGCCAACAAAATCTGAATTTTCCAGTCTGCTTCCTTACTATCTCAAGAAGACTTCAATCTTCAGTCTGCTCCACTACCATCTCTACGGAACAAATTCTGAACTTTCAGTCTACTTCCTTACTATCTCAGGAAGACTTCAATCTTTAGTCTGCTCCACTACCATCTCTAGGAAACAAAATCTGAACTTTCCAATTTGCTTCCTTACTATCTCAGGAAGACTTCAATCTTCAGTCTGCTCCACTACCATCTCTAGGGAACAAATTTGAACTTTCCAGTCTGCTTCCTTACTATCTCAGGAAGACTTCAATCTTTAGTCTGCTCCACTACCATCTCTAGGGAACAAAGTCTGAACTTTCCAATTTGCTTCCTTACTATCTCAGAAAGACTTCAATCTCTAGTCTGCTTCACTACCATCTCTAGGGAACAAAATCTAAACTTTCTAATCTGCTTCCTTACTATCTCAAGAAGACTTCAATCTTCAGTCTGCTCCACTACCATCTCTAGGGAACAAAATTTGAACTTTCCAATTTGCTTCCTTACTATCTCAGGAAGACTTCCACTGGCTAAAATCTGCTCCATTACCGATACATGGAGATAAGATTCGCCAAATTTGATCTGCCCCACTGCTACTTAGGGAGATAAGATCTACAATCTTCAGTCTGCTCCCTTGCTACCTCAGGGAGATAAGGTTGGTGGTCCTGAATCTGCTCTATTGTCGATACATGAAGCTAAGATCCACCAAATTTGATTTGCTCCACTATTGCTTAGAGAGATAAGATCTACAAACTTCAGTCTGCTCCGCTGCTACCTCAGGGAGATAAGACTTGTATCTTCAACCTGCTCTACTGCAACTTTAGGGAGATAAGGTTGGTGACTTGAATCTGCTCCATTGCCGATACATGGAGATAAGATTCACCAAATTTGATCTGCTCCACTACTGCTTAGGGAGATAAGATCTATAATCTTCATTCTGCTCCGCTGCTACTTCAGAGAGATAAGACCAGTGGCTAAAATCTACTCCATTACCGATACGTGGAGATAAGATTCGCCAAATCCGATCTGCCCCACTGCTATCTCGAGGAGACAAGATCTTCAATTTTTAGTCTACTCCCTTGCTACATCAGGAAGATAAGACCAATGGCTAAAATCTGCTCCATTGTCGATACATGAAGATTGAATTCACCAAATTTGATCTGCTCCACTACTGCTTAGGGAGATAAAATCTGTGAATTCACCGATGTTGCTACACTGTCCTCTGAGGGACATGTCCTGTAGACTCGGTTCCATATGTATATGTTGAATGATCAGGATGCTATGATCAGAATGAATCAAATGCTCCTAGCCACATGTGTTAAGAATGCCAAAAATGTCATGATTCCTCTTTTTTTAATGTAAAATGATTAAGATGCAATGATCGGAATGAATCAAATGCTCTTAACTAAATGATATTATGGATAACATTTGCATTAATGCAGAATGTCATGAGAATGATCCCCTCTTTTATTATTATATTTTTTTAATGTACGATGATTAGGATGCAATGATCGGAATGAATCAAATGCTTCTAACTAAATGATATTATGGATGACATTTGCATGAATGTAGAATGCCATGAGAATGATTCCTCTTCTTTTTTTTTTAATGTACAATGATTAGGATGCAATGATCGGAATGAATAAAATGCTCCTAACTAAATGATACTATGAATGACATTTGCATGAATGCAGCATGTCATGAGAATTATCCTTTGATGAATGTACAATATTTAGGATGCAATGATCGAAATGAATCAAATGCTCCTAGCTGGATAATACTATGAACTTCATTTGCATGAATGCGGAATGTCGTAAGAATGATCTTTTTTAAATGTTTAAGGATTAGGATGCAATGATTGAAATGGATCAAATGCTCCTAACTAAATGTATCATGGATGACATTTGCATGAATGCAAAATGTTATGAGAATGATTAGGATGCAATGATCGAAATGAATCAAATGCCCCTAACTAAAAGTGTTCTGCATGAATGCAGAATTTTATGAGAATGATCCCTGCTTGAGGTGTCATCGTTCATTGTTCATGTAACATCCTTAAAATAGGGGTCTGGCATTTTTGTGTTGTTGCATGCGTTTAGCTCGCTTAGCTTGTTATTTAGGTGTATTTGGGGGTCCTGAGGAGGCTCGGGTTCGAGCCAAAGCTTTGGGAAAATTTTGCTTTTTGGGCACTTAAGGGAGAGAGCTAGTGGAAGCAGGCCTTAAGAATAAATGGTTGTATTTAGATGTCACAAGTAGCAAGGTGGCCTAGTGGTTGGCGTCACAAGGGAGCATGGAAGGGAGGAGAGTGTTCGAATCCCATCTGCTACAACAGGGAGCTTTATTTTTGTGCTCAGGTAAGGGAGGTGGCTGAGTGGAGTTCAAACTCTGGAGGAGAGAGGGAAGACCTGGTCAAACAATTTGAAAGGATGATGGAGAGGGGATTGAGGAGTAAGTTGAAGAGAAAATCATGGGATTTGAGGGTGAGAGGTAGTGCTTGGCCGAATGTGGGCTATGGTGAGGAGAATATTCGGCTAGAGGAGGTTGTTGGGGTGAAAAATTGACATTTTGGAAAAGGGAGCATAACCGAAGCCTTTGGGTGTTTTTGTGCCGAAATTCTTTAGGTGCATTTTAGTTTTCTTTTGCATTTTCGGCACTTACTATTCTCTTTACCAAAACTATTCTCACTTCTTTTCTTTTTCTCTCTTTTGGTTTTTTCTTCCACTTGTTCTTTTTCCTCAACAACACTATAGCTGAACCTCTCTTTTCCATCTCTTACTATTTGTTTCTCCACCATAGCCGAACCTCTCTTGTAGCCATTTTGAATTGATTCTCTCTTGAGTGTCCACCATAGCTGAATTTTATTCTCCTTCATTACTTCTTCATTATTTTCTATTCATTTTCTTTTGCAAGCCGAATCTCCTCTTGTGTCAAACTGAATCTGTTTCTTTCATCTTTTGCTATTAGTCGAACATTAACAGGCAAAAGTACTAGGGTCTCTTTTGTCTGCCGAAAGTCCCTCTTCATTCGATTCTTGCTAGTTCCAAGGTAATAAGTTCCTCTCTTCGTATAATTTTCTTCTCTTCTCTCTTCTAAAGAATCGAAACAATTATCCTTTAACTCCTTTCATTTTAGGCTGAATCTGAATACCCCTCTCCACCTTGAATCGTGCTTGTTCTTTCATGGTAACCGGGGCTCTTGTTAGCAGTGGCTGAATTTTGGGCATCTTGGTAAGTGGCCATGACCGAATAGGGGTGGATGGATGCCCTCATCCATGATTCATTTAGGCCGAAAGGCCGTTTCTTTACTATTTTATTTTGGAACAACAGGTCTAACTCATTTTTTATTTAGGGACTCAACCTAATAATCGAAGGGAGTAACCAACATTCGGGTATAGCAAAGAAGTATTGTATTCTTGGTAAGTAGTGTGGTGTGCTGCCACTTTCGACCTTAGAGTTTTGACATTTTCTGATCGATACTTTCTTCATGGAGGCGAGTGGTAGTCTTACTAAGGGGGCATCCATTAAGGAGCCCAAGGGGATTGGACTTGTAGCCTCTGCTCCTAAGTTCAAACGACGTAGAGTGTCAGCGATTTGAGATTTCTCGCTGGGTTGTGGAAGGGAGCCGACATCTGATTTGGATAAGCAAATCGTGGTCGTTAGCGTTAGTGAGGGTAAGTGTTAGTAAATCGTATGTTTAGCCATGGATTATAGATCTCCCATTGTTTTACTGTAAGCTAATAGTGTGATGTGTTGACTTAGGTGACGTCGATCGGGAGTGTCTAGTTCTTCACGTGATCAGGTGTGTAATCACACTTTTATTTGTTTAGCTACGAAACTTTCTGTGTGTTGGCTAAAAGCCGAAATACCCTTAATGGGTAAGTTAATGGAATATCCCTAATGAGGGAAGTTGGATACAACCCAGGTGAGTAAATTTACTATCATACCTTTAAAGGTAGGCTGAGCATGTTCGTGTATTCTATATATCTGCTATGTGGGTACATTAATGCATTCACGAATTATTATGACATTATAAGTTGCATGGGATTGGGTTATGATATTGATGAAAGGGGAAGTGTAATTCGGTGGCTCTGCCGCATATTTCGGTGACTCTGTCACACTATTTCGGTGGCTCTGCCACATATTTCGGTGACCCTGTCACATTATTTCGGTGGCACTGCCACAATTTCAGCGATGAGCAGCGTGACTGCCATCGAGGTGTGCTACGGATGAGGGTTGATTGTAGAAATCCCCATCGGTGTGTTTTAGCGGGAATGGGTGGTGTGTAGAGGATGGATTATTAGGTTGGGCTGGGTTGCATTGCATTCATTATCTACTAAACCATGCTAATAGGGCTCAGGCCCAGTTTGTTTCCTTAAAGGCTAAGGCTCGGTTTGTATCTGAATGGGCTCGGGCCCAGTTAATATTTGTGTAGGGTTACACACTGAGTTCTCGTAACTCACCCCTCTGCTTAATTTCGCAGGTAATCCCTAGCTTTGAGGGTTTGGAGCCGAGGTGGACTCTGTGGTGGCCATACATTGTCTCGTTAGTAAACACCGTTTTACATTACTTTAAATTAAATTTTAATTTTGAGATTATGTTCTGTAATAAGGCCTCTGGGATTTTATTTTGGTTTTTAGCTTTTAATTCGGTTACTACTTATTATTTTTGAATGCTCAACTCGGGATTTTCTAAAACACTAATAACAGCTTTTCCAAAAATGTTAATAAACGATTACAAACTAAAATTGATAAAATTCTGGGTTTTCTTAAACAGCAGAGACAGTTTCCAAAATATCATGTCTCCACAAGTATTCAAACTTGAATTTCATAACCAAAACAGTTTTCAAAATAATAACAACTTTTTCCAAAGAAATGGACATTAAGCAAGTCATGTTTTTCAATGAACGACGAAACTCGAGATTTTCAAAAGAGATGCGACATTTTCAACACACAACATTTCTAAATAATCGCTTAGCTTTTCAAACAAACAACTAAATTTGAAGATTTGACTTTTTAACGAACGCCTAGTTTTTAAACAACCATTCCATGTGACATGCCAAATCTGGTCGTAACGTCTAGGCCGGGTTTGGGGTGTTACAGTTCATCAGAGCAATATGCTGCCCTTTTCTTCGGCTGGTATTCTCGATAGAAAACTCGAGAAAACCATTATATCTTGCTCAACAGATTTGCCCCACTGTAACTTCGGGGATTCATCTCATTGTGACTTAGGGGTATAAGATCTGAATCTTTTCCAATCTATCCCACTGCAACTCAAGGGTATAGAATTTGTTTTATCCTTAATCCAATCTACTGTAAATCAGGAGTATAGGATCTGTAACTTTTTCCATCAACTGATCACTCTCTGGGTGACCTAACCAAATATGTATGCATGATATTTGCATGGATGCAGAATATCATTTTTTCTCGAGAATGATTCCCCTTTTATACTTGGGTTGACATTGTCCATTTTTCGTCAAGATTGTATTACTGAAGCAATATCTTGACATTTTGTTCAATCACCATTTTTTACAAAAATCCGGAGAGATAGTCTCAATTTAGACTCGTCCTCCACCAATATTTCCATCCCTTAAACTTGGTGGGTTTTAAACGATAGTCCTGCTTCAAGTTCTTTTATTATTCAGAAGCTTCTAGAGTAATATGCGAAACTCCTTTTATGAAAGAATTATTAGTCCACTAATCGTTATTTCAATGCAAAATGCTCGAAAAATATCATAATAATAGAGAGGAAGGAAACTAATTAGGAGCATAGCTCGAAACAAATAAGTTAAGCAAAAATAACAAATGCAATTCAGAAGGAAATTTATTGGTAGTGTATTTTGAAACGAATAAAATAATTAAAGATAGCAAATTCAGAATGGGTAAGATGGAAACTAGGTATCCCAGATATCGCAGCCTGAGCTTCTCTTGTTCAAACTTCTTGAGGACCATTTTGAGCCTAGGATGTGTTTAGGAGATCTCGAGTACTTTGTCAATGCTCCAAGATGTAGCATATCCTTTCTTTGTTAATTCAAGTATAGCAAGATCACCGCATGCCCCTCCTTTGATCAAAATTTGAGCCATCCTTTTTAGGTTTTCAACTCAAATCCCCTTTGGTCTCAAAGCGCCCTTTGCAGGTTTTCACCTTGGCCACTCCTTTTTCTTTCTTCTTTTTTTGATTGAATTCTTTTTATATTTTATTTCTATATTTTTATTTCTTTTCTCTTTTTTTTTTGATTTTTTTTTGGTTGATTTTGTTTTTTTTAAAGGTCTCAAGGCGCCCTTTGCGGGTTTTCACCTTGGCCTCTCCTTTTAGATGAAATCTGGATTCACCAGCCTGAGCATGTCCTTGCCATCTATCTTGGTCAAGGTTAATGATCTTCTAGAACAAGCCTTCTTCACCATAAGGTTTTTCCAAATTTTGGCATTTATTTTCCTTTGAAGTCCTTTTGTATGAGAAGAATCCTTCTTAACACCATGTCCCCATCATGAAATTCTCTTAGGCAAACCTTTTGTCATAAGCCTATATCATCCATTTTTGGTACATTCGACCATGAATACTTTCAATCAAACTTACTGGAGACATTCTGCTTCATCCAATTCAATCAAAGCTTGGAGAAAAGGAATCTTAACCTCCCACGATTACTTCCCTTTCATAAGCCAATGGGAAATATGTTGCCTCGGTGAAGGTTCCAGCCAACGTTCAAGAAACAAAGAGGGTAAATGGTGACTTCTTTATGCCAACCTTTACAAATCTCAATCATTTTTCAAAAATTTTGAATGGTTTTTTGGCTGCCTTTGTTGCGCTGATATGGTGTCTGATCTTTGAACAGATTGTAAATTTTTGGCATTGTGCAATGATGTTAAACATGTTTCTTTCTGACATTCTTTATTGCCACACTTTTTTTGTTTTTCTTTTGTTTTTTGTTTTTTGAATTTGAATTTGAATTTGAATTTGAATTTGAATTTGCATTTGAACTTAAATTTAAAATTAAATCTAAACTTGAGTTTGAATTTTGGATTTGAATTTGAATTTGGATCTAAATTTGGATTTGGATTTGGCTTTAAATTTGAATTTGGATGTAACATCCTGAATTTTTGGGCCTATGCGTTTAATGGGTGGATATGTTTCATGTGTTAATTTAAGTGTTAGGGGTCCAAATTGGGCTCAAGCTTAGGTAGAGGCCTTGATTAAAATTATCTGTTTGGGCATTGTAGGGTTTAAAAGGTAGTATCTATGTTTAAAATACCAAAGTGGGCTTGTGGCCCAATCTTAGGAGGTGACGCCACACAAGGGAGTAAGGGGCCCAAATTTAAGTTTCATGGAGCCCAATTCTTTTAATTTAAGCTAGCTAATTTTAAGCATTAGGGTTAGGTGGAGTGGATGGCAACAAGGCTATAATTTAGGAAAATTTTAATGTTTTTAATTTGTGGATAATAAGCTGATAAAGGAGGGAGGAGTTGGAGCTAATTAAGTCTCTTTTGGATGAGTTAGTAGATTAAGATAAAGGAGAAAAGATAGGATTTATCTGCAAGGATAGGTAAGTGCCGAAATTTCTATAAATAGGGGGGATAGCTAATCAATCCTGGCATTAGAACCCTACCCTTTCTTCTCTTCCTGTGCTGAAAATTTGAGGGCCATCTCACTTGTTTTCTTTTCTCATCTTTTCTCTTCCAAAAGTCGAAAATCACCATTGTTTTCTTTTCTCATCTTTCTCTTACAAAAGCGAAAAACACCACCTCCCTCACCCTTTCTTTCTTTTTTCTTTGAAATTTCCTTTTAGCTGAATCTTCTGATCTCCATTGATTTTCTTCTCCCATTCACTAAAAGCCGAAACTCCTCATTCAATTCTTCTAAAAGCCGAAAAACACATCAGCCTTCTCTTGTTCATCTTTTTCGGGATTTTCTTAAAAGCTGAAATCCCTAGATATCATCTCCTGTGATTACCGAAATCTTTCTGAGGTATCTGCTTGTGCTGAATCTCGAAAGAAACTAAAGGTAAGTATTGATTCGTAAGATTTCAATCTTTTCCGGCTTTCCGGGATTTGAAGGGAGGTCACTCGCTTAGATCTCTAAGATAGAGTTCAGTAACACTCGAATCGTGTTACTTTTGGGATTTCAAGGTAAGGAGATCTATTGATTTTTAACGTGTAAATTTGGGTATTTATTAACCCTTGGCCGAATGTAGGGGAGCCCAAATCTTCGTATTCTTCTGGCTTTTGAGCAAGATTTTAGACTAAGGGTTGTAGATTCAGACAGTAAAGATTTAACTAAGGGAGAAAAACTACGCGATATCAGGTGTGTAACACTTCCACACCATTTAGATTGCCTGTTAAAATATGTTTATTAATCTGTTATATTTTGATAAATGCTGAAATCCCGGCATAACGATTGAAACCCTAAAGAGGGTAAAAGCGAATCACCAGGTTAGTGATCCCTGTCATTCTAAGTGAATGTTCTGATTAAATGATATGAGTATGCCGATTTTCTGTGATTGCATGGGGTTGGGTTTGATGAAAGGGGAAGTTTTCTGTTGTAGCGGCTTTTGCCGTGACCTGTTGTAGCGGCTATTGCCGTGACCTGTTGTAGCGGCTTTTACCGTGACCTGTTGTAGTGGCTTTTGCCATGACCTGTTGTAGTGGCTACGGCCATGATCTGACGATGAGCAGCATGACTGCCATCAATGGTGTGTAGCGGTGTGGGTAGATTGTAGAAATCCCCAATGGTGTGACTGGCAGGTAAGAGTGCCGTATAGCAGATGGAAACCTAGGATTTGGGTTGGGCTTTGCATATTTTCTGATATATTATATTCTGCTATTCTGATCTGTGGGGCTAAGGCCCAAATCTAATGGTGCATAAGGGTTGCACACTGAGTCTCGCGACTCACCCTATTATTTAACAATTTCAGGTAGCACATAGTGCATCGGACCAGGCTGGAGAGGAGCGCGAGGTGGCCATGCGAGAGATTACTTGGATTTAGCAAAGGACTTTACTTATCTTATTTATTTTTAGTATTTTTAATTAGTGGGTTTTAAATTTCATTGTAATAAGGCCACGGGCTATTCATTTTATATTCATGGGCCACTAGCTTTATTTTTATTTGGGTTTAATTTTGGGCTTTTATAATTGATAGACGTTTGAATTATTTTCTTCCTTTAATTAATTTAAGGCATGTATCAATTTCGGTTTTCTTTAAAAATTCACCAAGGTAATTATAACTTTATATCTTATATGACTTAATAAATTATTAAGTTTTTGGTATAAATATTTAAACCGGATAAATGTTTTTCCAAAGTGCCACAACGTTTTATAACATTTCCTTAGTGACATACCAGATCCGGTTGTAGTGTTTGGGCCAGGTTTGAGGTGTTACATTGGATTTGAATTTGGATTTGGATTTGAATTTGATGACTACTGACTTTGTAACTTTAGCATATGAAGCAACCTTCACCCTCTTAGTGAAGTAATTGATAACCATGAAGATGAATTGGTATCGGCTAGATGCTTTTGAAGAGATTTGCCCCATAACATCTATGCCCCACCTATAGAAATAATGGAAGAGGCACATAAGTCTTGTCTCCCCAATTTGGCATTTACGGCGTAACTGACGCAATTTCTTTTTCTTGGTAAACCAGTAGCTCGATCCTCTTGATTAGCCTGACCATCGTAGAACCATTACCATGGGTTCTTAAAATAGCATACCAACATTTCAAACCTGGCGTTCCTCGATATGGTTATGCGAAAACATCTTGAAATTCTTGAAAATAGCTCAAATGATGTCTCGCCTTATTTCTGTGGTGAGTTAGGCTTTTTCCTAAGCTTGCCACGTCCACTGACCCTTTGCAAAGTAGAGTCTATTTTCACTTGTTCTACCATCCTTAACAAATCAAAAGATAGGCTACAATCTCTGTCATCTTCAAAGTTCTTAAATCCCCTAGACCCATATCTCATTCAAAAAGGGAGTCAGTAACAATGTCGCTCATGTCATTGATATCTGGGTACCTAGGTACAAAGGCAATCCAAAGAATAAATGATTCTAAGAATGATTATTTTTATGGTATGGTCATCAGTAAAAAAAATGAAAGAATATTCTAAAACACAAAAGAATGTACAGTATGAAATGTAAAGAATGAAAAAAAGATGCATTTTATTGAAATAAAAAATTCTAGACACAAGCCTATTTCACAAAAGGGTTCTTACTACCTCTAGGCTTAAAGCAACAAGCATGTTCTAAATATTACTCTAGATTAGCTTTAAAAATATAGGGATCCCTTCCACAGTCCCATTGTCTAAAATCTTCCCAAGTATGTAAGGGCTTTGGAAACTTTTATTCCCCGATTCTCTCTTCGGATATGTCATTAATGTTCAGATTCCCTAATATTCCTTCGGGTCTTTGATCTCTTCAATTTATTATCCATCAGGCCTTGCACTAAGGCCCTGATCTCAATTCAGTAGACTTTCGTCAATTCTCAGGTTGCTGAAATAATTTTTAATTAATTAAAATCTTTCTACAAAATTTAATGCATACGATGTGATGTAATGCAAATGCATGAAATGCAATGTAAACGCATGGAATGAATGCAAAGAGAAAGAGAGGCGTTGATTCTAAATTCAATTCCATTAGAAGAACTTTTTTAGAAAATAAATTTCTTTACATAAAACGGATTACATATGTGGCTTTGTCCTCATAGTCCAAGTGAAAAATCCTTTTCTTCGTATCCAGATGTTATGGTCGTGTCCCATGAACTTTCTCAATAGATGCCTCTTCTAGCTCCTTGTTGCTTGATCCAGATCGTGACTCTTCACTCACTTATCCTCCACGATGCTCATAAGCTTCTTTAAGATTATTGAGACGTGATGACTCTCGAATAATCCTTGTTGGCTTGAATCCCCGAGCAATGAGGCAAAGTCATATCAATCTTTTCTCGTTGTGTTTACTTGGACTATATTTGGACGAATGCATTATAACCCACTTTATCAAGTAATCCATTTCCTTATGACAAACTCTTCTATTTAGCAATCGAATATGAATCAACACCTCCTTTCTATGATGATGAAATGCAATGTAGACATAAACAAAATAAAACACGTCAGTATCATATACAAATGGTAAAAATCAAATCAAACAGAAAATAGTCAAACACCTACCCAGGTGACCGCTAGGGTTCAACATAGTTCGACCTAAAGTGGGCTCCTAGGGTTCACTATATGTGGTTTGGTTCTAAAGAGAGGGTACCTGAACCAACAGATTCCTCAATCTTCACCCATTATAGGCTCATATAGATCGAGTTCGGTTCAGGGGAATGCATTTCCCTATGGCCGTGCGGAGATGAAAACCTCACGAAGCACATAGGTACAGATTATCCCGGAAGCAGTCAACTAGCCCATGCGGAGGTGAAAGCCTCACGAAGGCATAGTTTCTCACTCCCACTCAAAGGCGTAACCCCAACGGTCATGCAATGCAGATGCAAGTACTCTACAAAAACTCAACCTCATAGCAATCATAGCACCAACAAATGCATCAAAAGAAACACGATTTTTTAAAACAATTTTCCAAATTTTCAATCAAAAGGACAGAAATTAATCAATCTATGGCCTGACTCTCAACTAGTCCCCAGTGGAGTCGCCAAGCTGTCGAAACCATTTTTATTTTAGGTTTGAAAAAAAATGGGGTCGACTTAAAAATGTGATGTGGAGTTGCCACCAACCCTTTTTTGTGTAGGTGTGATTGGATCACCTTGTAGAAAAATAATTTTGGTCTACGAAATAGAAAAACAGGATCAGGAGTCGGTTACGTACGAGGAAGGATTAGCACCCTCGTACGCCCAAAAATGGTACCAAATTGATTAATTAGTGTCCTTGCGTTGAAAACTTGAAAATATTTAAGAAATAATTCTTTTTAACGAAGGTTAATTAATTTTGAATTGAATCTCAAGATTAACTCGTTTCAAAGAAATAAAAGTGTCATATCCAGCACGTTAGGATATAACACGTTTAAATCTCAACACCGAGATCGTCTTTGATCTTCAAAACATGCAATTAAAAAGGGTATTTGGTTATTTGGTTGAATGAAAAATTGACACCCAGCATGTTAAGGCATAATTTTTCGAACTTCCAAACACATAAATTTTGCCTTATCTTAAAAAAAATTCAAATACGCAATCCTAAACTCAGCTCAAAATGCATTTTTAATGAAATGAAACATTTAGTAAGAGATTGAACATATTGGAATTTAAAGCATAACACAATAACAAGATGCACAAGTATTAAGCATGAAATACACACAAATTCAACATCATACTAATAATAAGCTATAAGATATAATAATCCTACAAAATTGACAATAGCAAATTAACATAAAATAAAATCTTGGATGCTAACAAATATATTTAAAATAAATAAAGTAAGTTGATTTTAAAATTAGCACTTTATGGAATTATTTACAATGAAATAATTTATGAACGAACTCATTAGATACATATTTTAGAAAGAACTTACACATTTAAATATATATATGTGAACGTATATAAGTAAAAGATATAAAATGTATGAAATAAATTAAAGTATACAATAAAATACGATCTTATTATATATACATGTATGTATAAAATAATAGCGTATAATTGTTTTTTAAAAATTAATATTACATAAGTTATCAAAGAAATACATAGTATATAATTTGGAATTGAATATTTTTACAATAAATATAAAAAATACATGTAAAGGGAAAACAAAAACAAATTAGAACATTATAAAATAAATTTCAAAATAATTTGATTAAAATAACTTGAATAATGAATAAATTTAATACTAAAAAAAACATGAATTATAAATAAAATTAACACTTAATCGAAATAAAAAAATAAAATTATAAAGCTATTATATAAATTAACCTAATTATTTAAACAAAATCGAGGATCATATTGAATTTTCGCATGGAAAATAATGGATTGAACTGGCAAATATTCTAATATCTAAAACGCAGCACATGAACAGGACTAGATTGAAACGCCGCGTAAATTTCATAAGTCAATTAAGAAACAAATGAAACATAAACAAGTTTAATCGAAAAACGGTATGATAAATAGGGACTTAATGCACAAATATTCCATTGTCACAAAAGATACGCGGATCTTGCAGTTTTGAATCGGATTGGGTCGGGGCAGATTCACACGGCATCGTTTCAAACTTATTGAAACAAAATTAAACGATGTCGTTCCCCTAATGCATTAAAAACCAGAATGAAAAATAAATTAACATTTTATTTTTAAACAAAACCCTAACTCCCTTTTTTTTCTTCTTCAGCCGCAATCCAAAACTTTCTCTGCTTACCACTAAATCGCCACCGTAAACAGCAAATAGCGGTACACGAACGGTTCGATTTGTTTCAATAATACCGATCTTAAAGCCTCGCTCTCTAAGCAACATCTAACTCCGATTGCGAAGAAGAAAACGAGGTATATTCACGATGGTTTATCCAACATTTTCGCCTAACTCCGATTGCGATGGAGAAGACGAAGACACTTACGACGGTACACACTTCCATTTTTATTTTCGCACACACATACAAAGTACAAGAAAAGTCACTAAAAGCAACTTTAAATCAAAGGGAAAAAAGGAAATCACCTTAATATTTTTTTTTTCTTCTGTTTTCCTATATCTTTTGTTTGTGTGCATAAAAAATAACGATGATTACATCAGGCTTTTTGTAGCCAAAAAACAAAAGGAAAAATGAAATACACGTTCTACTGAATATTTTTTACTGTATTCTACACTATTCTGTGGTTCTTGCTACTGACTTTTGCCTTCTATTTCAGGTACAACTGCGTAGGGGATCTCTGCTGATGCTGGCGCGCGTGCGTGTGATGGCCACTGGCATGGATGCACACGGAGCGCGCATAAAGGAGAGCTGCAGCAATGGAGAGCTCCAGAAACCTCTAGGGTTTCTGGAAGGCATTGAGAAAGCTAGGTCGTTTGGGCCAGTTTTGTAACATCCTGAAATTCGGTATTTTGTGTTTTGCATTATTCCATGCGTTGGGCTAGCTAAGTGTGTGAGTTGTGTGTGTTTGGGGGCTCTAAGAAGGCCTGGGGTTGAGTTGGGCCTTGGTAAAATTTTTGTGTTTGGGCACCTAAAAGGGAGAAGGCAAGTGGCGTCAAGCATAAGGGAATAAGTGGCTAATTTTCTAGCACAAGAGGAGCTAGTAGCAAGGTGGTGAGGCGTCACTTGTAGGAGCTAAGGGGAGGAGTTCGAATCCCACCTATTGCAATTATGGAATTAATTTTTGTGCTGATCAGGTGAAGGTGCTAAGGTTCGGCTGGGACTCTTGTAGGGGGAGTTGAGATTCATTCAAACTCATTTGAATGAGTGATAGGGATGAGATTGAGGAGAAAATCAAAGAGAAAAATAAGGGATAGAGGTGAGAAGGGGTGATGGCCGAATTTTGGGAAGTATTGGGGGGAAGAGTGTCGGTCGAAAGTGGTCTCTTGGGTGAAGAGTGTATTTAGTTTAGTAAGGGGGTTGATGTGCAGAATTATTCTTAGACTTTTTGAGGAGTTTTTGGTTTCATTTGAAGGTTCCTTCTTTTTACCATTTGGTACTTCTTTTCTTACCTAAAACAGTGACCATTAGGGAATACTTTCTCTTCTCTTTCTCATCTTTTCCATAATTTTCTTTTCCTCTCTTCGTTAGACGACATTATTTGGTGACCGAATCTCCCTTGTTCCTTCCTCTCCAAATAGCCAAATCTCTTAAACACCCTATCTTCTCTCCTCTCATCTTCTCTTCTCCATAGCCAAATGTGTGGCCCTCATTATTCTGTTGTTTCACTTTACTTCTAAACCAAAACGTCATCCCCTCCTACTCCCTCACATCGAGTTCTCCTTCTTTTTGTAGTATTCTAGAGGGCTGGCCGAATCTCACATCTTTGTCGACTCAACTGTAGGCACAAGCCGAATCTGTGGAGGTTGGATCCATCTTTGATCAAGGTAGAGGTTTCTATTTTACTCATTGCTATTTCCTCCTGTTCAGTTACTCTTCTAAATCGAATGGGCAATTAGTCTAACCGTTTGTTTTAGGGACTTAACAACTTGCTCTCCTCTGCTCTTTGGTCCTTCAGAAGTAGTGGTAAGCCGAAACCCTCTTCTTAGACAACTACTTTCTCTCATCATACTACTGTTTTCATTGAGACTCTCTTAATGGAGGCAAGTGGTAGCCATACTCAGGGGAAACCGATAAGAGAGCACAAAAGGGGTGGACTTGCAGCCTCTGCTCCCAAGTTCAAGCATAGGGCGGTGTCGGCAGTCCAAGATTTCCCACCAGGTTGTGGAAGAGAACCATCATCTGGTTCGAATAGGCAAATCGTGGTGGTTCGCAATAGTAAGGGTAAGTATTTTAGATAGTTTGATTTAGATACGGATTAAGAAACTCTCTTTCGTTAGTTAATCGGGTGTTATGGTGACATAGGTGATGACGATCAAGAGGGTTTAATTCTCTACGTAATCAGGTGTGTAATCTCACACCACAATCCCGTAGTTTCGTGATTTACTACAAAATCAGTAAAATAAGTCGCCATTGCGTAAGAGTTTAATAACTGAAATATTGCATGAAATCGATTAATGTGCTTAAACAATATTTGCTCTCAAATCTGTTGTAAACATGATAATAAGCTAAAATACGAAAATGTCCCTATGGACCGAATTTGTGAAAAGCCCTAATTGGTCGTTTTACGAAAATACCCTAATGGGCCGACTTATTGAATGCCCTAATGGGTCGTATTACAAAAATGCCCTTATGGGCCGATTTATTACATGCCCTAATGAGTCGACTCACCAAAAAGCTTTACTTGGCTAGTTTTTTAAAATACCCTCGTTGGGGTGATGCTTACTGTACATGTGAATTCTTTCATATATATATACATGTTGCATCTTATCATATTGCATGGGGTGGGGATTTGAATGAAGAGCAGTGTAGCCTTGTGGCATAGCCACAATTCATGTATTTATATGCTTAACTATGTTTTCGGTGGCTCAGCCACAAAAATATTCTCTGATAGCAGCTTGACTGCAATTTTGGTGTGAGCGGCGGGGTGGGTTGACTTGATCCCCACAGGTGTGATTGGCTGGTCGGGGGTGTGGTTGGATGGATGGGTTGGGCTGCATTCATTTCATTGTTTACATTATTATGTTAATGGGCTAGGGCCCAAGACGATGCTACATGAGTTCGGGCCTAGTGGATGACGGTAAGGGGATTACACACTGAGTTCTTGTAACTCACCCCTTCTCTCTATACCTTTGCAGGTAATGCTCAGCAGCAGACTTCGAGCCATGGATGACTCGGTGGAGGCTACACTTTAGGAGCGATGTTTTCAAACCTTAGTAAATTTTTCTTTCTGCTTAGTTTCTTTATTTTCAATATTGTGGGTTTAAACTTGTAATAAAGCCTCTGGGGTTTTAATTTGCTTTATGTTTTAACGTATTTATTATCTTTCATGAATTGTTTAAATCGAGGAATTTCTGAAAACCTAAACCACTTTTTTTTCAAAAATGATTAACAAACGGATTATATAACAAATATGTACAAATAACTAAACTTGGGTTTTCCTTCGAACTACAAACATCATTTTTAAAAGTCACGGTTTTAAAGTATACTAGTTCAGTTTTCATTTCTTCATTCAACTTTTCAAGATTTGTAGTATTTCTAACAAATATTGATAAGCCAAGCTTGTTTTCTTACTTATAACCAAATAACGTCAGCTTTAAAATAATCTTAAGTTTCTCTAAACACTTCTTTTATGTGACATGCTAGATCCGGTCATAACGTATGGGCCGGGTTTGGGGTGTTACTTTTACGGTATCAGAGCCCGGTTGCAAAACTCGACTGTGGTTTGGGTTCCAAAAATGTTTTCCAAGACTGCTGATATTTGATTTATAAATGCATATCTTAGAGGAAGTATGGCACCACGGGTATCCGGCACCAAGTCAGTAAGTTTTTCCTATTCTCATGTTTTGATTATTGTTGTCTGACTATAGAAAGAGGAAGTTTACGAGACAATAGTATACTGGAACTTTTAGCTTTCGAAGCTGAAACTATAGAGATTGAGACCTTAGGATGCTGATCTCGAAAATACCTTTTCTATTCGCACTTCATAAAACATTGGTTAATAAACATTAAACTGCATACTGATTCATAAGACTCTTAATCAGATTAAATCGACTTAGCGAACATGAGCGCTAAAGGACGTGGACGCTGTAGACGTGGCCGGGTAGAGGCCGAGGTGCTAGAGCTGGGTCTGAAGCATCTGGGCATATGCCTGAAATGGACGCACCAGCTTTGCTGGTGACTGAAACTGGGTCACATGATCAAATGGGAGGGGACGACGCTCTGTCCCAAGCTATGCTGCGAGTGCTGGAAAGAGTTTCTGGGGCAAGTATTGGGTCGACAACTCGTGGGTCAATATCTAAGCGACTTATATCTAATGGGGCCGAGCTTTTAGGGGTATTTCGGGTGTAGCCCCAAGTGTAGCAGAGTATTGGCTTGAGGCAGTGGAGCGGATTATGGACGATCTGGACTGTACAGCTGAGCAAAAACTGAAAGGGGTTGTGGCTCACTGTTAGGGAAGGCACTCAGGCTGATCTCATTACCTAGGATTTCTTCAAGACAGCATTCCAGGGGAAGTATGTCGGGGCTAGTTATGTGGATGCTCGAAGAAAGGAATTCTTAAATCTAGTCCAAGGAGGTAAATCTGTGGCAGTGTACGAGGCAAAGTTTCTGCGTTTGAGCCGGTATGCCTGAGAAATAGTGCTGACTGATTATGAACACTGTGTGCGTTTTGAGGATGGGCTGCGTGATGAGTTGCGGGTATTGATAGCCCCGCAGAAGGAGAGGAATTTTGCTACACTGGTAGAAAAGGCTAAGATTGCTGAGAAAGTAAAACACTAAGAATGGCAGAATCGAGATAAGGATAGGGGCAGGAACAAAAGAGATTCTGGGTACTCGGGTACTGCAAGAGGATTTCAGAAAAGGCCCAGGAGTGAGGGGTCAGTTCGAGTGGGTGTTCCAGCTGCTACCAATCAGTTACAGCCTTGTGTGAACTGTGGAAAACTTCACTCTGGTGAGTGCTGGAAGAGAACTGGCAGTTGTTTCAGATGTGGATCCAAAGACCATCGGTATAGAGATTGGCCTCAAGAGCTTGTTCAGACACAGGTAGTTCATCATAGATTTGCGTAGCCAGTTGGGGGCACTCAGCAACCGCCGAGAGGCCGTGGGCCAGGTTGAAGTGGAAATGGTACAGGACGAGGTCAGGGTGTGCTGGGTAGAGGTGGCGGTAACAGGGGTAACACAGAGGCAAGACAGCCATGGTTGGTCTATGCAGTCAGACGTTGAGAGGATGGTGACGCACCGGACGTCATAACCGGTACGTTTTTCATATTTGATGCACCCTTTACCGCTTTGATAGATATTAGATCTACCCATTCATATGTTGCATGTGCTGTGTCTGGAACTTTGGATATCAAATCTGAGGTTACTGCTAGTAAACAACTGTGATTAGCCCCTTAGGACAGTCTGTAGTAGTGAATAAGTTGTTTAGGGATGTGCCCTTAGAAGTCTAGGGAGTAGTATTTCTGGCAAATTTGATGGACCTGCCTTTCGGAGAGTTCGACCTTATATTGGGCATAGACTGGTTGGTTAAGCACCGTGCGAACTTGGACTGTGCTGCAAAGCGGATGGTACTAAAAACTCCTGAGGATAAGGAAGTGATAATGATAGGTGAAAGAAGAAATTATCTGTCTAATGTGGTTTCCGGTTTAAAGGCTGAAAGGTTAGTACGAAAAGGGTGTGAAGCGATCTTAGCCTTCATCAGTGCTTTGGCTGCCAAGGGATTATCGGTAGAAAATGTTAGAATAGTAAAGGAGTTTACAGACGTCTTTCCCGAGGAGCTTCCAGGATTACCTCCAGATCGAGAGGTGGAATTTGGCATTGAGTTGTTGCCAGGAGCGGCTCCAGTGTCCATTGCCCCTTACAGAATGGCGCCAAAGGAGCTAGTGGAACTTAAAGCTCAGATCCAGAAGTTGTTAGGTCGTGGGTTTATTCGACCAAGTGTGTTACTGTGGGGAGCGCCAGTGTTGTTCGTTAAGAAAAAGGATGGGTCGATGCGTATGTGCATCGATTATAGGCAATTGAACAAGTTGACGATCAAGAACAAGTATCCGTTACCGAGGATTGATGACTTGTTCGATCAGCTGCGGGGAGCTTTAGTCTTCTCGAAGATGGACTTGGGATCGGGGTATCATCAGCTTAAGGTCAAAGAGGAGGATATTTATAAGACCGCGTTCTGAACTCGATATGGGCATTACGAGTTCTTGGTGATGTCGTTCGGGGTAACAAATGCACCAGCTGTATTTACGGACATGATGAACCGGGTTTTCCAACCCTATCTAGACCAGTTCGTGGTGGTGTTTATAGATAATATCTTGGTGCACTCAAGGATTGAAGATGAGCATGATTCACATCTACGGGTTGTATTGCAGATATTGAAGGAGAAACAGCTATATGTCAAATTCAGTAAGTGTGAATTTTGGCTGAAGGAGGTGACCTTTTTGGGACATGGCTATATTGGATTGGAAACCACCGAAGTCAGCAAAAATTCGAAGTTTTCTTGGTTTGGCTGGGTACTACAGGCGTTTCGTTGAGGGGTTCTCATTGATTGCTGCACCCCTAACTAAGCTATTGCGTAAAAGAGTACCGTTTGTATGGTCAGATAAGTAACAGGAGAGCTTTGAGAAATTAAAGAAGATTCTGACAGAACCACCAGTATTGATTCAGCCTGAGGCAGGTAAAGACTTTGTTGTTTATTGTGATGCGTCACACACGGGCTTGGGATGTGTGCTGATGCAGGAGGGGAAAATGGTGGCTTATGCATCTCGTCAATTAAGGCCGCATGAGGTGAACTATCCAACTCATGATTTAAAGTTAGCTGCGGTGGTGTTTGCTCTGAAGATTTGGTGACACTACCTGTATGGGGAGAAGTCGATTATCTACATGGACCATAAGAGTCTAAAGTATCTCCTTACCTAGAAGGAGTTGAAATTAAGGCAACGGAGGTGGATAGAATTGTTGAAAGATTATGACTGCTCAATAGAGTATCACCCAGGTAAAGCTAACGTTGTGGTAGACGCATTGAGTCGAAAGGTAATATCAGACTTGAGAGCAATGTTTGCTCATCTCAGTCTTTATGAAGATGGTAGCCTATTAGCTGAACTTCAAGTGAAACCTGCATGGGTAAATGAGATTAGGAAAAGCAGTTGTTAGATGAAAGGTTGGGTTCTCGGCTTCAGCAAGTGGATGGTGGTGAGATAGGGGACTTCGGATTAAACAGGGATGGAGTATTATGTTTCCGCAGAAGAGTTTGTATGCCAAGGGATACTGAATTAAGACAAATGATTCTGCGTGAGGCTCATAGTAGCCCATACGCTATGCATCCCAGTGGAAATAAGATGTATCGAGACCTTCGTGAGCAGTATTGGTGACTAGGGTTGAAACGGGAGGTTACCGACTTCGTGAGTAAGTGCTTGACATGTCAGCAAGTGAAGGCGGAGCATCAACTGCCCTCAGGGTTACAATGGATTCTGTTAGTGGGTTACCCTTAACACCTACTAAGAAAGATTCAGTATGGGTGATTGTGGATCGGTTAACGAAGTCTGCTCATTTCCTACCTGTTCGTACGGACTATTCGTTGCAGAAGTTGGCCAAGCTGTATGTAGTAGAGATTGTAAGGTTGCATGGGGTACCGGTGTCTATCATATCGGACAGGGATCCTAGGTTTACATCTCGGTTTCGGAAGGCTCTACATGAAGCTTTGGGCACAAGGCTAGATTTCAGCACCGCATTCCACCCACGGACTGATGGTCAGTCAGAAAGGGTAATCCAGATTTTAGAAGACATGTTAAGGGGCTGTGTGATTGACTTCAGGGGTAATTGGGAAGATTTTCTACCATTGGCAGAATTCGCGTATAACAACAGTTATCAGGCCAGTATCCAGATGGCACCCTACGAGTCGTTGTATGGTCGTAGGGGTCGTACTCCTACCAGCTGGACAGAGTTGGGAGGGCGCCAGTTATTGGGTCCAGAGTTGATCTCGGAGACTGAGGAAAAGGTTAAGGTAATTCGGGATCAGTTAAAAGAAGCTTCAGATAGACAGAAACCGTATGCAGATCTGAAGCGTAAAGAGATAGAGTTTTCAATGGGAGATCAAGTCTTCTTAAAGGTCTCACCGTGGAAAAAAGGTCTTAAGATTTGGACAGAATGGCAAGTTAAGCCCTAGATTTATCGGACCTTACCGAGTATTGAAGCATGTTGGGCCAGTGGCTTATCAGTTTGAATTACCTCCTGAGTTAAGTCATATTCGTAAGGTATTCCATGTCTCGATGCTAAGGCGTTATCTTTTGGATTCGTCTCATGTAGTGCCGGTGGAGGAAATCGAGATAAGACCCGATTTATCTTTTGAAGAAGAACCAGTGCAGACTCTAGATCAGGATGTCAAGGTGCTGCGAAGGAAATCAGTTCCGTTGGTCAAAGTGCTATGGCGTAATCAGGGGTCAGAGGAAGCCACATGGGAGCCAGAAGATGTAATACGGCGAAAATACCCTCATCTCTTTTAATCAGGTAAATTTCGAGGCCGAAATTTCTTTAAGGGGGTAGAACTGTAACATCCTGATTTGCATTATTCCATGCGTTGGGCTAGCTAAGTTTGTGAGTTGTGTGTTTGGGGGCCCTAAAAAGGCCTGGGGTTGAGTTGGGCCTTGGTAAAATTTTTTTGTTTGGGCACCTAAAGGGAAGAAGGCAAGTGGCGTCAAGCATAAGGGAATAAGTGGGCAATTTGCTAGCACAAGAGGAGCTAGTAGCAAGGTGGTGAGGCGTCACTTGTAGGAGCTAAGAGGGAGGAGTTCGAATCCCACCTATTGCAATTATGGAATTAATTTTTGTGCTGATCAAGTGAAGGTGGTAAGGTTCGGCTGGGACTCTTGCAGGAGGAGTTGAGATTCATTCAAACTCATTCGAGTGAGTGATATGGAAGAGATTGAGGAGGAAATCAATGAGAAAAATAAGAGATAGATGTGAGAAGGGGTGATCGCCGAATTTTGGGAAGTATTGGGGGGAAGAGTGTCGGTCAAAAGTGGTCTCTTGGGTGAAGAGTATATTCAGTTTAGTAAGGGGGTTGATGTGCCAAATTATTCTTAGACTTTTTGAGGAGTTTTTGGTTTCATTCGAAGGTTCCTTCTTTTTACCATTTGGCACTTCTTTTCTTGCCTAAAACCGTGACCATTAGGAAATACTTTCTCTTCTCTTTCTCATCTTTTCCATAATTTTCTTTTCCTCTCTTCGTTAGACGACATTATTTGGTGACTGAATCTCCCTTATTCCTTCCTCTCCAAATAGCCGTATCTCTTAAACACCCTATCTTCTCTCCTCTCATCTTCTCTTCTCCATAGCCGAATGTGCGACCCTCATCATTCCGTTGTTTCACTTTATTTCTAAACCAAAACGTCATCCCCTCCTACTCCCTCACATCGAGTTCTCCTTCTTTTTGTAGTATTCTAGTGGGCTGGCCGAATCTCACATCTTTGTCGACTCAACTGTAGGCACAAGCCGAATCTGTGGAGGTTGGATCCATCTTTGATCAAGGTAGAGGTTTCTATTTTACTCATTGCTATTTCCTCCTGTTCAGTTACTCTTCTAAATCGAATGGGCAATTAGTCTAACCGTTTGTTTTAGGGACTTAACAACTTGCTCTCCTCTGCTCTTTGGTCCTTCGGAAGTAGTGGTAAGCCGAAACCCTCTTCTTAGACAACTACTTTCTCTCATCATACTACTGTTTTCATTGAGACTCTCTTAATGGAGGCAAGTGGTAGACATACTTAGGGGAAACCGATAAGAGAGCATAAAAGGGGTGGACTTGCAGCCTCTGCTCCCAAGTTCAAGCGTAGAGCAGTGTCGGCAGTCCGGGATTTCCCACCAGGTTGTGGAAGGGAACCATCATCTTGTGCGAATAGGCAAATCATGGTGGTTCACGATAGTAAGGGTAAGTATTTTAAATAGTTTGATTTAGATACGGATTAAGAAACTCTCTTTCGTTAGTTAATCGGGTGTTATGGTGACATAGGTGACGACGATCAAGAGGGTTTAATTCTCTACGTAATCAGGTGTGTAACCTTACACCACAATCCCATAGTTTCGTGATTTACCACATAATCGATAAAATAAGTCGCCATTGCGTAAGAGTTTAATAACCGGAATATTACATGAAATCGATTAATGTGCTTAAACAATATTTGCTCTCAAATCCGTTGTAAACATGATAATAAGCTAAAATACGAAAATGTCCCTATGGACCGAATTTGTGAAAAGCCCTAATGGGTCGTTTTATGAAAATGCCCTAATGGGCCGACTTATTAAATGCCCTAATGGGCCATATTACGAAAATGCCCTTATGGGCTGATTTATTACATGCCCTAATGGGCCGACTCACTGAAAAGCTTTACTTGGCTAGTTTATTAAAATACCCTCGTTGGGGTGTTGCTTACTGTACATGTGAATTCTTTCATATATATATATATATATATATATATATGTTGCACCTTATCATATTGCATGGGGTGGGGATTTGAATGAAGAGCAGTGTAGCCTGGTGGCATAGCCACAATTCATGTATTTATATGCTTAACTATGTTTTCGGTGGCTCAGCCATAAAAATATTCTCTGATAGTAGCTTGACTGTAATTTTGGTGTGAGCGACGGAGTGGGTTGACTTGATCCCCACAGGTGTGATTGCCTGGTCGAGGGTGTGATTGGATGGATGGGTTGGACTGGATTCATTTCATTGTTTACATTATTATGTTAATGGGCTAGGGCCCAAGACGATGCTACCTGGGTTCGGGCCCAGTGGATGACGGTAAGGGGATTATACACTGAGTTCTTGTAACTCACCCCCTCTCTATACCTTTGCAGGTAATGCTCAGCAGTAGACTTGGAGCCATGGATGACTCGGTGAAGGCCATACTTTAGGAGCGATGTTTTCTAACCTTAGTAAATTTTTCTTTCTGCTTAGTTTCTCTATTTTTAATATTGTGGGTTTAAACTTGTAATAAGGCCTCTGGGGTTTTAATTTGCTTTATGTTTTAACGTATTTATTATCTTTCATGAATTGTTTAAATCGAGGAATTTCTGAAAACCTAAACAACATTTTTTCAAAAATGATTAACAAACGGATTATATAACAAATATGTACAAATAACTAAACTTGGGTTTTCCTTCGAACTACAAACATCATTTTCAAAAGTCACGGTTTTAAAGTCTACTAGCTCAGTTTTCATTTCTTCAAACAACTTTCCGAGATTCGTAGTATTTCTAACAAATATTTATAAGCCAAGCTTGTTTTCTTAATTATAACCAAATAACGTTAGCTTTAAAACAATCTCAAGTTTCTTTAAACACTTCCTTCATGTGACATGCCAGATCCGGTCATTACGTATGGGCTGGGTTTGGGGTGTTACAAGTTTGACATTTGGGTTTCGGTTCTTGAGTTTTGTATTTGGGCTTTATTTTAATTTAATTTTAGGTTTAAAATTTAGCTTGACCGATTGGGCTTTGTTGTTTTGTAAATAAAGGACTGTGGATTTTTATTTGGACTTTATTTTTTTATTATTATTATTTTATTTATTTGATTTATTTCTGCTATTTTTTTTAGGTTTAATTTTGGAAAAATAGGCCCGGGTGAAATGGGCCTATTACAACTCTTAATGCCAAGTATCCTTAAGATTAACAATTTACTTCAAAGGTCGGTATGCAAACTCAAGGGGTTGTATTGAGTTTATTTTATAGAGCTTTTACACCAATGCACATGAAACGATTCCAACAGCAACACATGCCTCGAGCACCATGGATTTTTGAGGTATACATTTAAAGTTTAAATTTGTGGGGGGAGAAAACGTTCCCCCGCAACGACGTTATTTAGGAATATGAGGTTTAAATATATGAAATTTATCCCAGGAATCCCAGGTTTTAGGGGCTCAAAAGCAATCAAGTTGGCCTGGGTGTTGAAATGGCCAGAGAGAAAACGCTCCCTACAAGAGGCGTTTTCACTTGACATAGAGTGAAAACGCTTCCTGCAAGATGTGTTTTCTGGCCACATGTCTGACATTTTAGTTGAAAATGTGTCTTGCAAGAAGCCTTTTCACTGCCATGTTAGATGAAAATGCCCCTCGCAAGGACCGTTTTCTCTTTGGCCATTTCAACACCTAGGCCAACTTGATTACTTCTAAGCCCCTGCAACCCAGAATTCCTGGGATAAATTTCATACATTGCAACCCATAATTCTTGGGATAAATTAAAAAATTTCCCTTTTTACCCCACCCCATCCCCTATATAAATAGCTATTCTCATCCCCTACTCACCCATGTCTCAGTCTCCTTTAAATTGCTTTTTTTTCTTTTTCTTGCTTATTGAATTCTCCAGGTTTAAAGATTTATTTCTCTCTAGCTTTAAGGGAGACATAATCATAGTTTTAAATCATTTTTGGGTTTATGGTGATGTCGTGGAGCTCAATAACCTACAAAAATTTAACATGTTATATGAGTGGAGTCATCACATGAACCGAGATCGCATTGCAACTCGAGGTCCATGTTAACGGTGATTATACCGTCTTGGGTTGAAGTGTAACTAAGGTTTCAAGTTTACAAAGGTTATGCTATCAAAGGAATGAGCATAATTAGGGCCCTAGTTGACAATGATTATGCGGGCACGATAACGAGTTTCTCCTCGTTGGAGAAGCATGCTTTATAAAACCCATAAGGAAGTATGAGGAAGGAAAATGCAAGAGGCCTTCCAATATAATGAAGTAATTCATGTTGTCCATCTCCACCGAAGGCCACCTTGTTTGTTAACCTGTTACACCCTAATTTTGTCATAGGTTATAATAGCAGGGTCACCGCCTTCGGCGGTGATGGATAAGATGCATTACTTTATTATACTGAAACGACACTTCATTTTTCTTCCTCGCATTTCTGCTTGGGTTTTATAAAGTATCCTTCTCTAATAAGGAAAAACTCGTTGTCGTGCCTGCATCACCACTATCAACTGGGGCCCATATATGCTTCATCCCTTAACAACATAAGCATTGTAAACTTGAAGCCCTAGTTACATTCAACCCGAGACCGTATAATCACCGTCAACTGGGACCTTGAGTTGCAATGCGATTCGACTTCTTGGGTGGTGGCTCCATACTCACATGACAGATGGAATTTGTAGGTCACCCAGCTCTACGGCACTACTATAAATTCAAATATACCTTAAAAGTATAACAATGTTTATTTCAAACACGGACAACAATAAATTTACAAACTTCTAATTTCTAACCGCAAGAAAAATAAAAAAGAATTAGCAAAGTGAAAATACTTTTTCCTTTCTCTCCCCAAAAACAGTATAGATCGATGAATTAAAAAAAAACACACATTATCTTAAATTTCTTTTTTTTTTTCAGAGCTTTAAAATTTTTTAAACGAGATTTTGTAAATGTAACATTTTTTAATGTTTGAAATATATGGAAAAATATTTTAAAAAAATAATGAAATTATTATTGACTAATTTATTTAAAATCAGTAACACAACGTCACTGGATATCATTTACTTTGACTCAAATAGAATCCGGAAAATGAAAATGTAAGTGGTAATTTTTTTAACTTAAATGTAAGTGGTAATTTTTATTTTTTTAACTTAATTATATATTTATTATTATCTAGGAGTCAGATTAGTTTTTTGTAGGTATGATATTAAATATTATTATTTGAGATCTTACACTTTTTTTTAACCCATTTAAACAAGAAATTGGGGTAACCGTTATTTTAACTCATTCCGTCGTTGGAAAATGATAAAGTCACTAGTTAAATTTTGTTAACTTATATATATATTTTCTTATTTCTCAGGTATGAAAAATATAGATCTAAAATATTTTATAGATGAAAGATTCTCCTTATAGTAAACTGTAAAATATAAAGGAAAAGTCTTATATTAATATAACATTTACAATAATTAAAAGTACTTATTCAAAATTGAAAACGATAAATTGAAGTTTATCAAAATCTAAAAACTAAAATGAAGCGCTCGGTGGGATTATTTTGATTGATTTGTTTGATGCAATTTGTCCTCTTACTTGAAACTTTGTATTTAGGTAATTATAAATACGATTGAAAATGAAATCGACATAAATAATATACAAAATCATTGTTGAGTATCTCACCTATTTCAGTTAAATTTGAAAGATAATCTTTCAGTTAAATTCTATTTATTTGTTTTAGTTGAACTCTGATTAGTCTAGATTATTTTATTATTATTTGATCTACGAATTTGGGCTATAAATAAGTTTTTTTGCAACCATAGAAAATACACCCATTAAAAATTAGAACTCATAATACTTTTGGAGAATTTTGTGTTTACGTTTTGGGGTTCTTTGTTTTCGGGTTTCGGGATTTAGTTTTTTATCTCCATCTTTTATATTTTTCGTTCTTTTGACATTATAATAAAATTATCTTTACCTATGGTTTTTTATCCTTTTTAGAGTGGTTTTCCATGTTAAATTTGTATGTTCAATTTCTCAATTTCTTCTACTATTTTTTACTTTTTCGTTGTTTAATCGAGTTGATCCCCAATAAGTGGTATCAAAGTTAGTTCAATTTTCATAGATCAGTCCGTTAATACATGACAACAACAAGGTTTGACATTGAGAAGTTTGATGGTGTCACAGATTTCAATATGTGGCAAGTTTGGATGATGACAATTCTAGTTCAAACCGGCTTAAAAAGGTTATTACGGGAAAAAACCTGAGAATCTAGTTTAGACAAAATAGGAAGAGCTTGATGAAAAGGTCATGTCTACAATCCAGTTGTGCCTCATGAATAGGGTATTGCAGAAGGTATTGATGGAGAAAACCTCATCCGCCTTGTGGAAAAGGGTAGAAACTCTTTATGCAACTAAGTCTCTGGCTAACCGTTTAGTATTGAAACAACGTCTATTTACGTTTCACATGAATGAAGGTGAGTTTCTTAGAGATCAAATTAATCAATTTATTACTCTTTTGAATGATTTAAAGAATGTTGAGGTTAAGAATAACGATGAAGAACAAGCTATGCTATTATTGTGTCCTTTACCCTCTTCATACAAGTATTTTAGGGAGACTCTGATTTATGGCAGAGACAAACTCTCGTGTGAGGATGTGAATGGTCATTTGTTGAGTAAAGACAAACTCGACAATGACTTTGGTTTGGATAGTAAGGCAGATAGGAAAACTTCCGTTTTGGTAGCATCAAAAGAGCGAGACAAAAGGTGTTGCTATTGTAATAAGCTAGTTCATGTCAAAGCAGATTGTTATAAACTACAAAATAAAAGGGTTGCTGAGAGTAACGAGGAAGATGTAGTTGATGCTAATTTGGTTGACAAAAGCTGTGATGATTTCTTATTAGTGTTAACAAGCAATAGCTCCAAGCTTACGTCTGAGTGGATCCTAGATTTAGGATGTTCTTTCCACATGTGTCCTAATAGAGAATGATTCTCCACATACAGTTTGGTTGAAGGTAGAGTTGTGCGCATGAGAAACGATTCATCCAGTGAGTTAATCAGTATTGGTACTGTTAAAATTAATGCATGATGGGACGATTAGGGCATTCTCAGATGTCAAGTATGTACCTAATTTATGAACTTCTAACCCAAAAATTAAGGGTGTTACAACTCACCCCTCATTAAAAAATTTCTTCCCCAAAATTTCCAACTTAATAGAACAGTGGTATAACACAAGCTACACCACTACGTTCCCGCTGCGCACTCTAGTCCCGACGCGATGCGAGCTCACCTACGAAGCCTGTGACGGACGTCAACCATGACCCGATGAAGTTACCTAATGGGCCAATTACACGTTCACGTGCCAAACAATTCAAAGATGCCGCAATGGTTTTGGTGGCACAAATTTGGGATGACCATAAAAGAGAGCCCAAAAACATGCTGAACTCATACAACTTATTTGAAATTGAATATACTAGCCAGTCCGATTGCTAGTTTATTCAACACTTTAATTTACGCATGTTTTATTTTCAGTAGTAACTTCATTTTCCTATTTCTTATTTATTTGTTTAGATAGTACAAGTTTTTTTTTTTTAGTTAGTCTTTGTCGAAGTTGAATATTAGTATGCTCTTACCTAGTGTTTAAATAAGGTGATTAAAATTCTGTCTAGTCGAATTTTAATTAATGTGATTTTATGCATTTTGTAGTGCTCCACGTTTTTGATGTCATGGAAGATGGTAGCTGAAAGTCTAACAAATGTGCAAATGGGTGATGGTGAAAATGCAAGCCTTGAATTTGAAATTATCATGGTGGGTTTTACAAGATGACATACGGCAAAGCATGAATCAACATGGTGGAATTAATGAAATAAACAATTGAACAATTTTTAATTGAAGCAATTACATGATAATGGGATTTGAAGACAATGTGCGTGTGGGTGCATAAGGTAGACCATGCGTGAAAGGCACATGATGGAAAAACATGTTTGTTGGTTGAATAAACAATTGTGGAAATTGAAAATGTGCAGATGGGTGGGTATGAAGGCATGGACGGCTATAGTAGAATAATTAATAATTAGGCATGTGCTTGTGGAATGAATTAAACAATTCTAGGCATTGGACGACAAAAACATGAAAGACAAACAATATGGGACATGGCAACAAAGCATAGTGGAGCTTAATGTGATCCAAGCATGAACGGCACAAAGATATAAGTCACATGGAATAAATAAATGTGGCATGTTTGACTTGAATTAAATAAATAATGGACAAAAATGGGGAGTTGGACGGTATTGAAGAAAACATGAAGGAATGCTCCACATTTTGATGCATGGAATCACTTGTTTATTGTGCTTAAAAGAATGGGACGGCATGCTCCATTATGACAATGAAATTGATTAAAATATTTGGAGCAATTTGAAGATTAGGTTGAACGGCCATAGCCTTCAAATGCCTTATTTTAATTTCAAGTGGCTATACTTTCATGCTCCATGATTTCCTTTGGCCGAATGTTCACAAATGCCCCACCAAGTCAACTACTCGTGCGCACAAAAAGAGATTGAAGCCCTCAAGTTTATTCCTCCCTATTCGGCTATCATTGGAAAAGCCTATAAATATTTTGGACATTTCATTTTGTAAGCAACTTTGAATTTTTATGAAGAAGAATTTTCTTTTGGTGAGTATTCACTCTCCTAATTCTCAAGGTTTGAATTGACTTATCTAGTTTTCCAATGGCATCGTTCTTTCCTTGTTTCGAACTTATCATCCTTTCGGGTGTGGCGTTCATTTACCTATACCGTTGGTTCCTATCTCGCTAGATAGTGGGTCTCGATTTTATTTCAAAACTCATTCCATCAATTTGAAACTTATAAGATTCGGGTCTTTAATTTTTATTAAAGGTTCTTTCTTGTTTCAAATACGTATCCATTTCAACCTATCACCTATCTTTACCTTTCAGAGATTTTATTTCCAATAAAATTATCCCTTTGTTAATTAAAAGAGAAACTACCTAATTTACGATCGGGCAACATTTACGATTCGCCTCCTAACCCAAGACGGATCGTATCATCTGGTATCAGAGCCAATTAAATTAGGCACGTTTTTGATCATCTTGAGTTTTTCCGAGTAAGTTTCAAAAAAAAATTCGAGACAAAAAAATATATATATATATATCGTAGTATCTGGATTTGTAAACTCATCTTTTTTCACCACATCTACTATCGAGCCTTATTTTTCGACCCACCACCTATCAACCTTTCAGTTATTTCTAAGCCTACCCATTTCCGAGACCAATCTTACCTTTTTAACTCTTTAAATAACCTACGAGTTGCTAGTAAGCCAAAGACAACCTTCTAGAATCTAGAAGAGTGAATTTGAGTGGTAAAAGGCAAGAGTGATTACATTAAGTAAAAAGCCAGAAATTGAGTAAAAACACGAGTTTGAGTGTTGATAATTTCCTTGTGAGTGAACAAGTGAGGATTGAAGTGAGGATTCATTAATTTTATTTAACATGTCTAGGAGCCCCGAACATCGAATAATAAGTGACGAAGCATCCGACGCCGCCGGAGGTGGAAGAGGATTGCAACCCCGGAGGAATGATCCTGAAGGGAGAGATCAGGATTTGCAAACAGTAATGCAAGAAATCACACGTATGTTCAGATCAATCAACGAACGATTAGATCGAAGAGATGAACGAAGACCTCGAGCAAACACCCCTCCAATTCCGAGAAGGGGACGAGAACAACCTTGGTTACGTGACAATGACGTCTACGAACCAAGTGAAGCAGACAGTAACCCGACTTTCGAACACGATGAACGGAGAGGAGGTCCACGAGTCCGTGAGCGAAGGGATCGAGAATGGGCCGATGACGACTTGAAGAACATTAAAATGGCGATTCCTGCTTTTCAAGGGCGGTCCGATCCGGAAGCCTACCTTGAGTGGGAAAAGAAGGTGGAATTAATCTTCGAATGTCATAATTATTCAGAAAATAAGAAGGTAAAACTTGCTGCCATCGAATTTTCTGATTACGCCCTTATTTGGTGGGATCAATTAACGACGAGTCGAAGACGGGATGGTGAACGCCCAATATCCACATGGGCGGAAATGAAGGCACTAATGCGGAAAAGATTCATCCCAACCTACTATCACCGCGAGTTGCATCAAAAGTTGCAAAGCCTAACTCAGGGTCACCGAAGCGTGGAGGATTACTACAATGAGATGGAAGTGGCCATGATCCGAGCCAATGTAGAAGAAGAACGAGAAGCCACCATGGCACGTTTTAGCGCTGGCCTCAATCGAGATATCGCAAATATGGTAGAATTACATCATTACATCGATATCATCGAAATGGTTCACATGGCCATAAAGGTCGAAAAACAGCTAAAACGAAAAGCTACGCCTAGAGCAAACCCCAATCATGCTACAACATCGAAGTGGGGGCAAGTGACCAACAAACGGGACATACCGAACCGAGCCAAAGAAACAAGTGGCGGATCCAAGTTTAACAAGCCGATCGGTGAAACGATCAAGGGAAAAATAGAAGCTCTTCCGAATCGATCTCGAGACATTAAGTGTTTCAAATGTTTGGGACGAGGCCATATTGCAAGTCAATGTCCAAATCGAAACACTATGTTTATTCGAGATAATGGCGAGATTGAATCTGAAAGTGAAAAGGAAGATGATGCCAGCGAGACATCCCAAGACGAGAAAGAAGTAGAACAAGCCGAAAGTGGAGAGATCTTGGTAGTAAAAAGGAGCCTTAGCTTACAAGGTGTCGAAAATGAACAACAACGCGAAAACATCTTCCATACGCGTTGCCAAGTACAGGGAAAAATTTGTTGCGTCATTATTGACGGAGGAGGCTGTACTAATGTGGCCAGCACCATATTGGTGGAGAAACTTGGATTGACTACCACCAAACATCCCCATCCGTATAAGCTACAATGGCTTAACGACGCGGGAGAACTCAAGGTCACAAAACAAGTTTTGGTTTCCTTTGCAATAGGGAAGTATCAAGATGAGGTCTTGTGCGATGTGGTTCCGATGCTAGCGGGACATCTCCTGCTTGGACGACCTTGGCAATTTGACAAGCGAGCAATCCATGACGGCTACACTAATCGGTACACTTTTAAGTACTTGGGCCGGAACGTGACACTAGCTCCGCTAACACCCAAGCAAGTTTACGAAGATCAGTTGAAGATGAAGGCATCAATGGAAAAATCAAAAGAAAGTGAGCGGAAAAATGAGAAAGAAAAAGAAAAAAATTAAAAAAAAAAGAGGGACAAGAAAATAAGTGATAAAACAAGAGAGTGGGAACAAAAAGAAAAGGAAACGAAGGAAGAGAATGAAAAAGAAAGTGGAAAAATGAGTGTTTTCGCAAAAGCAAGAGATATTCGAAAGGCTTTGTGTGTGAGACAACCGATGTATGTCCTACTATACAAGGAATCATTTTTGAACACTAACAACTTACCCGAGAATCTTCCTTCTTTTGTGTTGTCTCTGATTCAGGAATTCAAGGACATATTTCCAGATGAGATACCAAGTGGTTTACCGTCCATTCGAGGTATAGAACATCAAATTGACTTGGTGCCGGGAGCTTCCCTGCCCAATCGACCTGCGTACCGGAGCAATCCCGAAGAAACAAAAGAGCTCCAAAAGCAAATCACTGAATTGCTAGAAAAGGGATATATCCGAGAAAGCCTTAGTCCATGCGCGGTACCGGTGTTACTAGTGCCAAAGAAAGATGGTTCGTGGCGAATGTGTGTCGACTGTCGCGCCATCAACAAGATTACCGTCAAATACTGACACCCGATACCCCGACTCGATGACATGCTCGACGAGTTAAGTGGAGCTCGAATCTTTACGAAGATTGACCTCAAAAGTGGCTATCACCAAATTAGGATGCGGGAAGGCGATGAGTGGAAAACGGCTTTCAAAACAAAGTTAGGTTTGTATGAATGGTTGGTAATGCCATTCGGACTTACAAATGCTCCAAGTACTTTTTTGCGACTTATGAATCATGTTTTACGAGCTTTTATTGGCAAATCATGTGTTGTTTATTTTGATGACATATTAGTGTACAGTAAATCTTTGGAGGATCACCTCCAACATCTACGTGCGATTTTAGAAACACTGCGGAAGGAGGTATTGTACACCAATCTCGAGAAATGTTCTTTTTGTACTGACAAGGTTATTTTCTTAGGATACGTCGTAAGTGCAAATGGATTAGAGGTGGACCAAGAGAAGGTTAGAGCAATCCAAGAATGGTTTCGTCCTACAACGGTTAGCCAAGTACGAAGTTTCCATGGGTTGACTAGTTTTTATCGCCGATTCGTGCCCAACTTCAGCACGATAGCCGCTCCTTTAACGAGCGTGATCAAGAAGAATTCAGCTTTCCATTGGTCCGATGAGCAAGAACGGTCTTTTAATTCCATTAAAGAATGTCTTGTTAAAGCTCCATTATTATCCCTTCCTGACTTTACTAAAACTTTTGAAATTGAGTGTGATGCATCAGGTGTAGGGATCGGAGCCGTTCTAACTTAGAATGGAAGACCGGTGGCGTACTTCAGTGAGAAATTGAACGGAGCTGCACTCAATTACCCCGTGTATGACAAAGAGATATACGCTCTAATAAGATCGCTTGAAACGTAGCAACATTACTTGAGGCCGAAAGAGTTTGTTATTCATTCAGATCATGAAGCACTCAAGTATATTAAAGGACAGCACAAGCTCAACAAACGACATGCAAAATGGATCAAGTATTTAGAATCATTTCCATACGTAATTAAGTATAAGAAAGGTAAGCAAAATGTAGTAGCGGATGCGTTATCACGGAGGTACACTTTATTAACCTTTCTTGATTCTAAATTACTTGGTTTCCATCACATTAAAGAATTGTATGCTCATGATACTGATTTTGGCAATGTCTATAATGCTTGTGAGAGTGGTGCTTTTGATAAGTTTTACAGGCATGAAGGATTCCTTTTCAAGGAAAACAAGTTATGTATACCGCAAGGTTCTATGCGAGACATGCTTGTGATAGAGGCACATAGTGGTGGCCTTATGGGTCACTTTGGAAGAGACAAAACATTGTCCACTCTTCAAGAACATTTTTTCTGGCCAGGAATGAGAAAAGATGTCGAACGGATTTGTGAACATTGCATTGCTTGCAAACAATCAAAATCACGGGTCCAGCCTCACGGTTTATATACACCCCTTCCTATTCCAGACACTCCGTGGGTCGACATTTCCATGGATTTCATCCTTGGAATACCAAGATCAAAAACCAGGAAGGACTCGATTTTTGTTGTAGTTGATCGTTTTTCTAAAATGTCCCATTTTATCCCTTGTTCTAAGACTGACGATGCTGTGCATATTGCAAACTTGTTTTTTAGGGAAATCATACGATTGCATGGAGTTCCGAAGACGATCGTATCTGATCGGGACGTAAAATTTTTAAGTCATTTTTGGCGAACTCTGTGGGGAAAGTTAGGGACTAAACTACTATTCTCGACCACGTGTCATCCTCAAATGGATGGACAAACCGAAGTAGTGAACCGGGTCCTATCAACCTTGTTGCGAGCATTGGTGCAAAAAAATCTCAAAACGTGGGAAGACTGTCTGCCCCACATCGAATTTGCTTACAACCGAGCTGTTCATTCTGCAACTAAATTTTCGCCTTTCGAGATTTTTTACGGGTTTAACCCTCTCACTCCTCTTGATTTATTGCCACTGCCTTCAGATAAATTTATCCATTCTGATGCTAGGAAAAAGGCGGACTACATAAAGGAACTGCATCGAAAGGTGCGCGAGAATATTGAGGCAAGAACCAAGCAATATGTCCAACGAGCTAACAAAGGTCGTAGACGCGTTCTCTTTGAACCAGAGGACTGGGTTTGGGTTCATATGCGAAAAGAAAGGTTTCCCAAGCAAAGGCGATCTAAACTTCTCCCAAGGGGGGACGATCCATTTCAAGTCATTGAACGCATAAATGACAACTCGTACAAATTGGACTTGCCAGGTGAGTATAATGTGAGCGCGAGTTTTAATGTTTCTGATCTTTCTCCTTTCGATGTAGGTGATGATTCGAGGACGAATCAACTTAAAGAGGGAGGGGATGATACGAGCTCACCTACGAAGCCTGTGACGGACGTCAACCATGACCCGATGAAGTTACCTAATGGGCCAATTACACGTTCACGTGCCAAACAATTCAAAGATGCCGCAATGGTTTTGGTGGCACAAATTTGGGATGACCATAAAAGAGAGCCCAAAAACATGCTGAACTCATACAACTTATTTGAAGTTGAATATACTAGCCAGTCCGATTGCTAGTTTATTCAACACTTTAATTTACGCATGTTTTATTTTCAGTAGTAACTTCATTTTCTTATTTCTTATTTATTTGTTTAGATAGTACAAGTTTTTTTTTTTTAGTTAGTCTTTGTCGAAGTTGAATATTAGTATGCTCTTACCTAGTGTTTAAATAAGGTGATTAAAATTCTGTCTAGTCGAATTTTAATTAATGTGATTTTATGCATTTTGTAGTGCTCCACGTTTTTGATGTCATGGAAGATGGTAGCTGAAAGTCTAACAAATGTGCAAGTGGGTGATGGTGAAAATGCAAGCCTTGAATTTGAAATTATCATGATGGGTTTTACAAGATGACATACGGCAAAGCATGAATCAACATGGTGGAATTAATGAAATAAACAATTGAACAATTTTTAATTGAAGCAATTACATGATAATGGGATTTGAAGACAATGTGCGTGTGGGTGCATAAGGTAGACCATGCGTGAAAGGCACATGATGGAAAAACATGTTTGTTGGTTGAATAAACAACTGTGAAAATTGAAAATGTGCAGATGGGTGGGTATGAAGGCATGGACGGCTATAGTAGAATAATTAATAATTAGGCATGTGCTTGTGGAATGAATTAAACAATTCTAGGCATTGGACGGCAAAAACATGAAAGACAAACAATATGGGACATGGCAACAAAGCATAGTGGAGCTTAATGTGATCCAAGCATGAACGGCACAAAGATATAAGTCACATGGAATAAATAAATGTGGCATGTTTGACTTGAATTAAATAAATAATGGACAAAAATGGGGAGTTGGACGGTATTGAAGAAAACATGAAGGAATGCTCCACAATTTGATGCATGGAATCATTTGTTTATTGTGCTTAAAAGAATGGGACGGCATGCTCCATTATGACAATGAAATTGATTAAAATATTTGGAGCAATTTGAAGATTAGGTTGAACGGCCATAGCCTTCAAATGCCTTATTTTAATTTCAAGTGGCTATACTTTCATGCTCCATGATTTCCTTTGGCCGAATGTTCACAAATGCCCCACCAAGTCAACCACTCGTGCGCACAAAAAGAGATTGAAGCCCTCAAGTTTATTCCTCCCTATTCGGCTATCATTGGAAAAGCCTATAAATATTTTGCACATTTCATTTTGTAAGCAACTTTGAATTTTTATGAAGAAGAATTTTCTTTTGGTGAGTAT
This sequence comes from Gossypium australe, assembly GCA_005393395.2. Classification (NCBI taxonomy): domain Eukaryota; kingdom Viridiplantae; phylum Streptophyta; class Magnoliopsida; order Malvales; family Malvaceae; genus Gossypium; species Gossypium australe. The sequence continues at coordinate 87,032,633 of CM016626.1, forward strand.
TCACTCTCCTAATTCTCAAGGTTTGAATTGACTTATCTAGTTTTCTAGTGGCGTCGTTCTTTCCTTGTTTCGAACTTATCATCCTTTCGGGTGTGGCGTTCATTTACCTATACCGTTGGTTCCTATCTCGCTAGATAGTGGGTCTCGGTTTTATTTCAAAACTCATTCCATCAATTTGAAACTTATAAGATTCGGGTCTTTAATTTTTATTCAAGGTTCTTTCTTGTTTCAAATACGTATCCATTTCAACTTATCACCTATCTTTACCTTTCAGAGATTTTATTTCCAATAAAATTATCCCTTTGTTAATTAAAAGAAAAACTACCTAATTTACGATCGGGCAATATTTACGATTCGCCTCCTAGCCCGAGACGGACCGTATCACCCCGAACACTTAACCACAGAAGAAGATACACATTTATCCTGTCACACACAATTACTATGCTCTAATCTAATTATTGAAACATTCACAACCATACCTATCTCAAAGTCGTCGAGGACACTCCTGGATTCGATGCTCTGTGGACCTGCATCGAAGACATGCTCCGGCCTCTTTCCAACAAATACCCGGATGGCACTTCTTACAGTGCTCACAAAATGGAGCGCTCGCACCACTACCGACACCCTCCGTAAAACTGCTATTTCCTCTCAAATGCGTTCTAACATGCGTCGCAGAACGAGGCTCCAACCTCACAGAACGTGGCTAGGCCGTGTGGCACTAAATCACTGAATCCCTAGATCCCAAACACACACGCCCATGTGCCCAAGAGACATGGCCATGTGGAAATTGACAAAAATCCCCAAATCGGCCACACGGTCATATGGCACCAAATTTTGCCCAAAAACCTTAATCCCTAATTGAACACGACCGTGTGAACCAGCACATGCCCGGTAAACAGCCTAACAATTAAGTTTTTCGGTCATTGAATCGACCTCCAATCATGACATTCATAAACCAACCATAACCACACCAAATTTCAGCAAAATATAAATGAAACGAGCCTCAATTGCTCATTTACCGAAACACACAAAAGATCACCGAATTCCACAGCAAATTAACAATTCACAAATAAATTAAAAGAGGTTTGAATCCCACACCTGATTCACGATCAAAGATGTTCAGACACCGACTTGACGATAAGGAAGTGACTCTCCAAAATCCACAAGCAAAATCGTTTTCAAAGAAAGAAAAAAAAATAATGAAGAACAAAAAGAAAAGAAGCGAACAAAAAGAAACATCCAGAAAAGAAATAAAAAAATCAACAAAAATACAATAAAATAAAATAAATGTAATAATAAATAATTATATATATTAACTTAAAATAAACTACTATTTAACAAAACAAAACAAATTAACAACATTTCTCCAAAACGCACACACAAGGACTTGAACCTAGAACCTAGAGGTACACTAACACTCACTCAACCACCAGACCAGCAAGCCTATTCTGTCACTAAAATGTGCAACTAAACACAACGGCGCAACCTTCTCGCTGACCCTAACCACAAAACCCAAAACTTCTAACCCCAAAATTCGGGGTGTTACAATGATTCTCCACATACAGTTTGGTTGAAGGTAGAGTTGTGCGCATGAGAAAAAAATCATCTTGTAAGTTAGTCGGTATTGGTACTGTTAAAATTAGGATGCATGATGGGACGATTAGGGCACTCTCAAATGTCAAGTATGCACCTAATTTACGAAAGAATCTCATCTCCTTGAGATTTTAGGCTCGAAAGATTACAGAATCAACATCGAGTCAAGCGACATTAAGGTGTCTTGTGAGGCTCTCGTTTTGTTAAAAGGTAAAAGCACTAGCAATCTTTATATTTTAGAAGGTTCTACAGTGACCAGTGAAATCGGACATCCCTCATCTATTACGAATTTGAAGTCAACTCATTTGGAACGGAGGCAACTTGGTCATAGGAGGGAAAAATGTATGATTGTTTCGCTAAAGAGAGGTTCTCTCTTGGATGCAAGTTTTGAAAAGTTAGAGCACTGTGTTCGTGAAAATTAGACTCAGGTTAGTTTTGATTTGGCAGTGCACAAGTCGAAGGCTAAAAGTCTTTCAGCTTTTAAGTACAGATTCGACTTAATTAATTCATTGCATAGTTCAAGATATACCCATAGCAGGCTTTGGCAAAGATGATGTTTTGGAAATACAAGTCAAGGTGGAGCTTTGTTGAATGTGTCATGTATTTCAGTCAAATTTGAAAGAAAATCTCCCAATTAAACTCTGTTTATTTGTTTCAGTCGAACTCTGATTAGTCTAGATTATTTTATTATTATTTGACCTACGAATTTAGGCTATAAATAGACTCTTTTACAATCTTATAAAATATACCCATTAAAGGTTAGAACTCATAACACTTTTGGAGAATTGTGTTTACGTTTTGAGAGTTCTTTGTTTTTAGGTTTCGGGGTTTAATTTTTTATCTGCATCTTTTGTACTGTTCGTTTTTTTTTTTTTACATTATAGTAAAATTATCTTTGCCTATGGTTTTTTATCATCTTTGGAGGGATTTTTCTACATTAAATTTGTATGTTTAATTTCTCAATTTCTTCCACTATTTTTTACTTATTTGTTGCTTAATTGGGTCGATTCCCAACAATGATGGTGAGAATAAAAAAATAATATTAGATGATAATAAAACATGTGGAAGATAATTTAATTTCAACTAACTCTAGAATTTTATGAAGTTGTTTAGGATATATGATTGTCTAATATTTATAGTATTGGAATGGACGTTTATAATGGTCTAATTAAGTGTTTTTATTAATTTTAACTTATTCAATCGGTTATATTTATCGAAATAATTGGTTTTATGTTGTGTCTGAATATTTTTATTTCTGGATTATTTCTTTTATTTATTCAATTGGTTATATTATGGAATTAACTGTAATAAACTTTAAAATTTTAGAAAAGCTTATTTCTTAACTATTTTTTGAAATTTTGTAATTATAGAAAGTTGACTTAACTTTTTAAAACTAGCATTGACCAATTCGACTTTTGATATAATTTGTCATGTTTTTCATTTTGACTCTACAATTTACCAGATTATTGAATTTCAGCAACATAATGAACCTAATTTTCAGCCGTTTCCTGCCTTAATAATATCACAATTAGTATTGTCTGCAATCTTTGCTAGTTTCTGATTTTTCGGTAAAGAAATCGGGACTGATTACGATTTAGTACTCAACTATCAAAAGCACGTTTTAAGAAAATTAGCTCAACAGTAACAAAATGCTTATTCACCCTCACATTTGAAAGACACGTGGCAATCATATGACTTGCCAAATATTGCACAATAAACTAATCCAAGTAAGTCAAAATTTTTTAAACCTCACTATTTTTAAATTATAAGTGATATTTAAACTATTTTTCTTTTTAGATTGATATATCAATTAGTCAAATTTTTATGTTTATTTTTAAAAAAAACTTAACCCATAAATTAAATTGTAAGTTAAACCAACCAATTGAATTGAAAATGATGATTTGTTTTAATTTGATTGCTATATTAAAATTGGATTGTAAGTGGACTGGTAAAAATTGGATTCAATTTGTAAATTTTTTATGTTTTTTTTCTATTTTTTAAAGTAATTGTATATTTTTAAATTTTATTTATAATAAATAAAAGTTTGAACATTTAGCCTCTTTAAATTTATATTAGAAAAGTACTAATAACTCGAATAAGTGTATTATGTTCATGTATTTACTTTTTGCTCCACTTGAATCATTATTGAACTTATAAAAAATAAATTAAATTTATAAAAATTAAAATTAAAGAGCAAGTTTATTTTTAATATTATGTATATTATACAATAAAACATATTTTTCTCAATTTTGATCCAACATGTTAAATCAAATATTAACTAAATGATATGACCTAGGCCGCATCATGTTTCGATACAACTCGACGACACCGGGATTGGCCTAAACATAAGGGGCCCAAGTGCAAAATGAAGCTTAATTTCAGCTCAACGAGCTCAATCTTAGTTTTCCCCAACTTATCTATCTCGCTCCTAGCTCATTGAGCTCGATTCTATCTCATTTTAATTTATGCATTTTAGTTGCTGGAATAAAACATAATTATGATTTAGTTATTTTTAGTTAATTATAGTTGAGTCTTAAATATGTCTTAAGTCAATCAATGCACGTTAACTAGTACAGCATTTTAATGTGTCTTAGTTTTAGACATCTTTAATACATGATTTATTTCAGACCAATTAAATACGTCTAAGTTGTGTTTAATATGTCTTGTAGGAATTGGGAATGGACGGCATTAAGGTGTTCACATTGGCTGTTACTAGGACGCTTCCTTTGACTGTTCGTATGGCACCATTATGAGCTGAACACAACCTCCCAAGAGTCATTTCGGGTTCAGCAAGAACACTTGTTCTTCAGCTGAATAATCATGTTCACACCTTTGTGGCCATCCAATTTCGTGAGTTCACACCTAAATGGCTACTCAAATTCAGCTGATCATTTGGATGACCATTCATGCGCCCAAGGTGCCTTTATGAGCTGCATGACCATTTGGTTTTTCAAGGCAGCGTCTTAGCTTGCTCACACCAACTTGATCGATCACTTTCCAAGCTAATTCAGCTCCTTCATGAACTCATTTAAAATCAGCTGATTGGAATTATCAATGGAAAAGGCTGTTGGCGTCACCAAGGTGCAAAATACTTCAAGAGATGTGTTGAAGAGTCCAATAGTTATTTTCAGCTTAATTAAGCTGAATTAAAGCTGACCATTTAGCTTACTTAGTGTCCATTTAGCTAGCTATTGTTTGAGCTATAAATATGAAGCTCATTTGATGTAAATCAGACTTTTTGCTCATTTGATGAATGTTTATAACATTTGTGAGTTATTCAACTCTCTTATTTCGTTTAAGACTCAAGTAGACTTATCTAGCTTGCTAGTGGCGTTTTTCTTGTTTCTTTGAACTTATCACTCAACCCCGAGTGCGGCGTTCACCCCCTTGATACCTTTGGTTCCTATCTCTTCATAGATAGTGGGTCAAGGTCCTTTCTATCAACTTTCCATTACCTTAAGTGTTTATAAGTCTCGAGTCAATACTCACTAATAGTATTGGTTCATTCTTGACCTTAAGCTTACCTATGCATTCCAACTATCATCTTTGCCTTATTTTGTTTCCATACCTAGCCGAACCATAACCTATCGTATCCTTAAAACACTTTGCAAACATTCGTTAAGCCTACAATCAGCCGAACATATTCAAACTCCAAGTAAGAACGATACTTCTCAGATTTAACGATCGGCCACAACTACGACCCGAAATACTTCCGCAACTCGGGATCGTATCACTAAATAATTTTTTAATTATCTAAACTTGCCTCAACCCAAATCAATATAAAATGATGATAATAGATGGTTAACTCTTACAGTCTCAAACTAACTATATGGGCTCGGAAAGCAGCAACATCTACTATATTATCTTCTTGGCCTTAATTGCTACTGGTAATCGTACAAAAAAATGATAATACAGCAGGGCATTCATTTATGGATTTTAAATTATATAAATATAACACAGTTATGTTAAAAGAACAAATTAAAGCATATGCTTTTCGTGTAATCTTGCATATAATTAAAAAAAATGTTGAACAAAGAAAAAGGAAACGTGGTCCAATTGGTTTAATTACTTATATAAGTCAATTTTTAAATTTGAGCACAAGTAATTATTGCTAAAGATAATCTATATTTCTTTTAGGGTAAAGGTATACAATGTAGAATCAGTAAACTATAAATACTGACATCTATTTTTTTTTTTCTCAAAAGAAAACAAAAACGACAGCTATTCCTTTTCACAAGTGACAGCTAATTTGTATTAAATATATTCGTGGATGGTTCAAACCAAGCATGATTAACAAAAAATTTGCCGCCCACGGCATACCGCAAGTTAAAAAATATTGAGTTGGTGTTGCTTTTAGAGTCAATTTTATAAAGTAATAAATATTATTTTAAAAATATTTATATATAAAAACTTTAATTACTTTTTTTAAAATTTATTACATAAAACTTTCATCTACATAATAGATGTGTAGTAATATAATATTTTTTAAATTTATATTAATACTTATGGCTGTTAATAATTTACTTCAAATAATCATTTTATTTATTAACAATTTTTTTATGTTCGAACTTTCTAAGCCCCATCTTATACAATTTTCAAGGATAAATCAATTTTTTTAAAAATGTGCTTAGAGTAAATTTTAAATGGACTGAAGCAAGTTTTCTAATTTTATAATGTATATTAAGAAGATACAGTTTTAACTTTCATAATTAGGGTTTGGGTGGTGACAAGTGCCATATAAAGTATAGTTTTAAATATAAAAAAATAAAAAATATATAAAAAACAAGAGATAGGGTAATTTTATTAACTTTGCTTGTGAAGTTAAAAAATTATACTACTCGTCTATCAAATACTAACACTTGTATATTTTAAATATTATTTATTATTATATTGTAACACTCACTCATCCCAATACACAGTAAAAATAAAAATGCTACTGGAACAATTTCTTAACTTGTACAAAATTTTTCTTTTATATAAACATCCAAATCAAAATATAAAGATGTCATTGAAATGAATTTATAGGATTTTGGAAGGATCCAATATTGAATCCGAATTTTATTAACCTTCATATATCTAAATCCGCAATGGTTACAAAATTTTATTAACTTTGTTTATGGAGTTAAAAAATTACACTACTACTCTACCAAATACTAATGCTTGTATATTTTAATATTATTTAATATTATATTGTAACACTCCTCACCCGTCCCAATACACAATACGAATGAAAATGCTATTGTAACATTTTCTTAACTTGTACAAAATTTTCATTTTATATAAACATCCAAATCAAATATATAAAGATGTTATTTAAATCAATTTAGAGGATTTTGGAAGGATCCAATATCAAAGTCAAATTTGCAAACTTTTCAACTTTTAATATCCAAATTCGAATTCGAATTAAACATTATTAACCTTTGGATAACCAAATCCGCAATGGTTACAAAACATACAAAATTTTACTTTTTATGAGATTTGAACACATGATCTTTTATGACTAAAGCTATACTTCAACCATCAAAGTTAGTCTTCAACTTTAGTTAAAATTTATACAAACTAATAAATAATGTATAAATACCAATAAAATAATTTCTAAAAATATCTTCTTCTTTTTTTTTTTTTTGTATTCGTAAACCTAACTGAACAATAAGATGAAGTCATTAAAATTTCTTAATTCGCAATTATCCCTTTAATATTTGATTAATTGAATTAGTTAATTTTTTAAACAAAAAAATAATTAATGTTTATATAATTAAATTAAATATTATGATATGAAATTGTAACACCTCGATACCCGACTCAATCATTGGGTCTAAGCTACAATGGGTCACATTTGTTGTCGAAGCAACTACAGTTTATACATTCAGTTCGATAATCTATATACATTTAATGACAAGTAATTCATATATATTACACGTTATATAATCAATTCTGAGTCTTATACAAGCTTATGAAATCTCGTTTGCTAATCTGAGGTTGATAAGGACCAAAATGTAAAGAATAAAAAGTTTTGATTCAACATCACGACTTCGAGGCTTCCTCGTTGTGACATGAGTCTCTGGTTAGGGCTCGTCGTGATGTTGAAACAACGACATCGCTAGATGGACCCTTTTCTATTTCTCGTCGCGATGTCAGAGGGTTGCCATCGCGGCGTGGCAATCGGTTTCTTCCAAAAATCAACTTGTTATAAGTTAAAAGGGACCTAAAATCACTTATAAATTTCCAAGCAACCAATTTACAACCTATCAATAACTCCAAGTGATAAATACCAAAACATTTAACATCCAAACCATATTCAACCTTACATATTCCATACTAACAAAACATTCACTTAATTTCATAACCATATATCATAAGAAAAAAAACTAAAAAATTGTACATATCCAAACACCATTTCAAATCATTGGCAAAATATCATGTCATGTAATAGTCCACCCGATGAAGTCTTTGTATTTGATTACTATTTAGCATATAGTTGGTAATATAAGAGTAGATAAGAGTAAGTGTTTGTTTTGAATAAGTTGTGGTTTGGCAAACTCTTCAATTAAGTATACGCCACCCTAGATGCTTTGGCGAACTAGTCGAGTTTGCAGTTAATTAGATTTGTTTATTATTTTAGTAAGGTAATTTAGTTAGTTAGGTTGGGATTTAGTTAGAATAAAACTGTAACAACCCATTTTCAGTAAAATCAAAATAGTGGTTTCGGGACCACAAATCCGGGTCAAAAATAAAATTTATTTTTAATTTTATTGCATGGTCCGTATTATGTTAGAAATGTCATGTGAAAATTTTGATAAGAAAATTTTACTGATTACGTGCTTAATTACGAGAAGAACTAAATCGCATAAAATGCAAAAGTTGACTCCTAGTAGCTATAAGGGTTAAATAGCTATGGAATTCAAAACTAGAGGTCATTATATGGTAATTAGACCATTAAAGAAAAAGTATGTAGATATTTTGGTGACTCATCCATTGAAATTTAGAAAAAGGGCAAGGACTAAATTGGAAATTAAAACAATTTAATTAATTAAAAGATGATAAAAGAATTATCATCTTATTTTATATCATATTCAACCCCAAAATACATGGAAACCCTAGGAGAGAGAGAAGAAACTTTCTTGGCTTAATTGAGTAAGTTTTCTTGTCCCGTTTTTAGTAATTTTGATATTTTTGAAACCGGGATAGCTTAATCTATCTATTTGGAGGATCAATTTGAAAAGATATCAAAGTATGGAAATTAGGTCATGGATGAATATGCTGAAAATTTGAAATTTATGGTAGAAAATGAAGGGTTGTTGATAGACAAACAACTTTTACAAAGTGATTTTTGATGGAAACATTATTTAGGGACTAAAATGTAAAGTTGTGAAAATTGAAGAAAATTTCTGAAATTTATAGAATATATGTGCTGTAATTTGTATATTTAAATTTCGGTTAGGCTTGGAATAGGGAGTAAATTGCATAAATTTTATTTTCCGAGCTTAGGGACGAAATTGAAATTTATGGAAAAGTTGGGGGCAAAACGGTAATTTTGCCTAGGATGTAAATTGAGTCCACTTGAATACGAAATGTTATAAATTGATGAATAAATTCATTTATATAGATCTGGACAACACAAATTCGAGGTTAGACTGAGGAAAAGAAAGTTTCGGATTAGTAGATTTTTAAACGCGAACAAAGGGCGAGGTAAGTTCGTGTAACCTAATTGAGCATGTAAATTTGTTAAATTGAATGTTGTGTTTGTATGGAATTTGACTTATATTGATGTGAATTATTTGATTGCTATAATGAAGAATTAAATACATGCTTGAAACAGTGAAAAAGGGGTTAAGTTCTGTTTGAATATTGAATTCCAATGAATAGATGTGCTTTCCCGAAATGAATGAGGTCTTACATTTGTTGTTGACTGATTTAGCTCGGACGATTAATCCTATTAACCTCATTATAAAAAAGGGATTAGCCCTGACAAGTAATCCTGATATAATACCTTTCGAGTATACGTTACAATTAGGAGATAGCCTGGACTGGTAATCCTAATTTAGCTCTTCTAAGCATACATACATAGAGGATTTAGCCTGGACTGGTAATCCTGCTATACGATATGTGGCTCGAGAGTGTGTTCTTTGAATTGGGTGCTCTAATGGGTACTCTTGAATAAGAATTGACGGTTATTGAATTGTGCACCTTGAGTGTACTACTTGGGTATCCATCAGAATTTCAGTGATTCAACGGACAAAACTCTTGGCATGATAAGAGAATTATGGAATTATATGAATGATGTCTTGTAGGAATATAGTATAATGAGCTCATCTATGCTTACTTGATACATATGTGAACATTTGTGTAACTAACTTGTTTGATTGAGTGTATGTGGTTAGGTAAATTTTCCGAATTGATGAAAAGCATGTTATTGAATGCTTATTGTTAAATAATGTAAATTGCTAAGTTTTAATTCCCGTTATACGAACTTACTAAGCATGTAATGCTTACTAGATTTTATTTTCCCTGTTTTATAGTGCTCGAATGCTTGTGAAGGTTGGAGATTAGTTGGAGTATCATCAGACTATCCACTAGCTTATTTTAGGAATATAAAATATAATCATTTTGATATAATGGCATGTATAGGATAACTTGGCCATTGGGGGCTTGAAAATGATGCTTGTAATCTAGCCATTGGAATGGCTAGTAATGGTTTATTTTGACATTGCTTGTAATGTTATACTATGGTAGGTACATATATGTTAAGTAGTTGATCAAATTATGTCTAAAATATGGACTAAACTAAGGTAAGTTTATAAACATATATACTTGTAATGATATGCCATGTTGAATGATATAATTTGCTTAATTTGAATACTAGAATTGGTTGGTTTATGGATATAAGTTTTAGTGCTGGTACACGGGTGTGTGGCTAGGTCGTGTGTCCCTTGCACCTTAAATTTGAGAAACAGAATGCTCAAAATTTAGCACACGGTCAGAGACAAGGGCGTATGTCTCAGCCATGTCACAGGGTCGAACAGGTCTGTAGCACGGGCGTGTCCTAGGGTCACATGGGCATGTCCCTTGGACCACACGGGAGTGTGAGCCCTGTAACTTAGAAAATTTTTGAAATTTCGCAAAAAATTCTTAAAGTTTTTGATTGAGTCCTGAATCAATTCTCAAGCTCATATTGGGCCTCGAAGGTCCATTTAAGGGATATTATGAATAATTTCGGTAAATGAATAGTATTTAATGTGAATTATTCATAAATATTCTGAAAGTTTCTTAATGCTCCGTAACTCTACTCCGGCGACGTATACGGGTTAGGGGTGTTACAAGAACTATGAAACTGTAGATGAAAATACTTAAAATATCATAAGCGTACTTAATCATGAGAATCAAGAGTGTTAGCGGAATTATCTAATTCTCCCACTAGACCTCGTCTTTTTGCTTAAGTATATAAGGATAACAATGACTTTTCTGAAAACCTTTGTGCCTTCTTTATTTTCTTCTTGATTTTTTTTTGAACTTTTTGAAATCTTAAGTCCAAAAAACCTCTTTGAATTTGGGTCACTGTATTCAGCTAGCTTATAAGTTTCTACTAGCTCATTGGTATTTACTGATGAACCCTAGGTTATCTCCAAAGTTATTTACGTATTTTTAGTTCTGCATGCATAAATGTTATAATGGTGTGTAAGGAAGGAAACTTTTGGATTCCGGATTAAGTGTTGATGATTCTTGCATGCATGTTTAGATTTGATAGATCAGTGATCTGATATGTTTAATTATCCTTACTTTTAGCTTAAAAAGCTACAAAATGTCCAAGTGATAAAGGCAAAGGACTTGTTTTAAGGACTTTGCTATAATTTCTAGTGAGTTTCTTCTTACTTCCATGTATTTTGGTCTTCTTTATTTTATAATTGTATAAGGTAAGTGTTCTTTCTTTATAAAGGATAAAAAGTGTATGTGTGTGAATAATAGTTGTCCAGAGTCGTTAGTTTGAGTTCAGTAAGTCTGTGATTCGAAGTATGGGCCATTTTTCAATTTTAAGCTACTACCAACTACTTCTGATATGAATAAATGATATGATGTGAACTGATATGTGGATATATGTTTGTGTAGCCTTTGGTAGGGCAGGTATATTACAAACTAGATCGGCATAACACAATAAAACATGCTATATTGAGTGAAAATGATATAAGGAGTTATGGTGAAGAATGTATATAAATGAGATCGTAGTTTATGTATCTAACTTAGAAATCTGGGTATGTGGATGGCATGAGAATGGATTGTCTGAGTTATATTGAGTTGATGTATAGTATTCACCTATGTGATACACCATTGGCGTACTAAGTCTGTCTAAGTTCTATATATGCCATTTGGCGTACTCTATGATAATGTGTGAATTTCTTTTTAAATATTCAATTGTGTAGTTAGTATTCTTACTTAAGATTTTTTAGAACTCACGAAGTTCATACGAACCTACTCTATTACTTTTTCCTTCTCAGGCTTACTGATTGAAAGAAAGACGTATCTGAAGGACTTCGCCAGAGCCCTGTTGCTATTGTGAGATAGATATTTTGTTTGTACTATACATGACACATGGGGGGTTGACATCTATGTGCATTTTGAGGAGAAAATGTACAAATAACTTTTGTTTGTTAGGACTTTATTTGTATGAAATCTTAGTGAAATTTCATGCTTTGGATATTAAGTTTTATATGCCATTTAATAAAGTCACTAAACTTGAGTTTATACATCATAAGATTTAAACATTATATCCAATCCAATATTGTTTTAATTCAAACATTGAAATTTTACAAGTTTTCCCCAGAACTGATTTTGAATTTAAGATGATTTCTAAGTAGTGACACGTCATACTTGGATCTTTCTAAAGGATCGTCCAACTAACACATCAAACTGGCATCGAAGTGCCTCATCAAATAGTCTGAATTAGGGTAACTGGCACATAACATGCATACTGGTGTACAAAATGCATCCTAGCACACAAAGTGTGTACTGGCACGTAAAGTGCATCTTGGCGCATACGTGCATAATCCCATACATAACTGAATCCCATGGAAAGCCAACTATATCGGACAGAACCCAAACAAATAACAGGGTATCATATTCAACCTATTTACAAATTAGCACGATTTCCAATTATTAAACTTATTCACTTTCGCAATTCAATTATATTAACATCTTACATTGTAACACCCCTTACTCGTATCCGACGTCGGGACAGAGTACGGGGCGTTACCTAACTTAAACACATGCATACACACAATTTCAAATCATAAAAATCCGTTCAAATTTTAAAACTTTTCAAACTTCCTCTTAACATCCTTAATATAGGCCTACGAGGCCCAAAACACATCTTAGAAACATTTCGAGATCAAATCAAGTTCCTTGGAAAACTTTAGAAAACTGTTATCAAAACAGGGCCATACGTCCATGTGGAAAGGAACAGGCCCTTGTGCAGGCCGTGTTACCACACACACCCATGTCCCTTGTCCGTGCGGACTTATTTCTCAATTCGAACTTGCAGGGGTTTTCCCACGGCCTGACACACGCCCGGGTCCTTCACACGGCCAGGACACGCCCGTGTATGAAAACCTTGACATTCTGTTTCTGATGTCATCATCTCCACAAGGTCACACGGCCAAGGCACACACTCGTGCCCTTAGACCGTGTGGTGAATTAAATTCCTAATTCAGGTGCAGACTTCACACGGCCTGGGCACATGCCCATGTCCTAAGATCGTGTCTTCCACATGGTTGAGACACATGGCCGTGTCTCAGCCCGTGTGGTTACTAATACGCATTTTGTTTTGCCAACTTAGAATGCAGGGGGACACACGGCCAAACCGCACACCTATGGGGCAGACTGTGTGTCACACACGGCCTAGACACACGCCTGTTTGTCTACCCGTGTGGACAAGAACAAAGCTATTTACCAAGCCTTTTTGCCACCATTACTTGCACCAACATAAGCCACATCAACAACCTACTCATTCATGAAATAATATAACAAGTACTCAACCAAGTAATTTGTACATCCATGAAAAACATCATCATTTTCATATAAAAATAAAGAGTAATGGCCATCAACCGTGGCCTTATACAAAATGAGTTGAGTAACATTAATAGCCAACCTCTTGGCTAACCAATATGACATATAATAAAATAATGAAGTTCCTATACATGCCATACCCAAAATAATCAAACTTTACTATACCAAAAGAATAGCTTGATAGTGTGAACCGAGCTCCGACGTCCTACGATCCCCGAGCTAGGTTGGCGATACTACAAGGAAAGGGAAAAGAGAGGGAGTAAGCATAAAGCTTAGTAAGTTTCCATGCAATAGGTAACTGTAACACCCTTAACCCGTAACCATCGCCGGTCTAAGGTTAAGAAGTATTACCGAACATCCCAGAACTTTTACGATCATTTTACAACACAAAGTACATTAATGTCAAAACATAACAAAATATAATCATATAGTCCCTTAATGAGGTCTACGAGACCTTAAACATGGATTAGAAAGGGGTCAGGACTAAACCGTATGGGCAAAAATAAGCCATTTGCAAGGTTAATTTGCCACCCACACTTAGGGTCACACCTACAAGCACAAACCAATACAATTTCATACCCCAAATGGCATTCAAACATACCAAAACATACTCAATTTAATCTCTTAACATCATCATTCATCTTCCTATACAAATCCATCTTAACATATCAATCCAAATTATCAACTACACATTCAAAATCATGTAAACCAAGCATCATTTAATCCCTACCACAAGTACACATTTAAACCACCATTCTCATCAACCAATTTAAGCATGAAACATACCATTTCCATTTTCACTAATTCATACCATATTCATCATTCACATAACCCACATATATATACCAATATCATTCAACTTCCAAGCCATATCACATGGCAAGATCTAACAACTCAAAATATACCATAATAACTAGCCTATACATGCCATATACCCAAATATATACAACTTCAAAAAGTACCAAAATAAATAGTCGATAGTGTGATTGAGTCGCTGACAATCCCCAGATCCGAGCTAGCTTTAATTACACTGTAAAACAGAGAAAACTTCACACAATAAGCTTTAAACCTTAGTAAGTTCGTAATATAATACTCTTAACTCAATGATTCAAAATTTAATATATAAAATAAACCATCATATAGATCAATTCACAATAATACAAAATTTTATTCCATAGCCAACACTCACATAACCATCCATTCATCAATTTACCAAATCATCAACCACATAGGTTCCGTATGTACCTTTGCCAACACTTAGTTAATGAACACTTTTGCTACTCAATGCTCAATACCACATTTCGTTCAATCTTCATTAATCATTCAAGTTACTTGCACACTTAGTGCCAATTTCTTAGCTGAAGCTTTTAATATCATCGCAAGCTTAGTGCCTTTACATTAAAACCAAATCTAACTCGGTATCGTACACACATTGCCAATCAATATAGTCAATGTTTTCTTTATTTCGCACACACAGTGCCATTCTCCATTGTATCAGTTCCATTTCGCACACTTAGTGCCACATCTCTCAATCCACATTTAACATTAATAATTCATCGACCACATAATCTTTCATTATATAACACATGAGCATAAGTTTAACAATTCGTATTATAAACGAACTTACCTCGGATGTAGAAATACCGAGACTAGTCAATTAATCGAGCACTTTGTTTTTGCCTCGATCTAAGTCCAAATTCCTCTTTTCTTGATCTATACATATTCAAATTTAACACTTTCATTCATCAACTCATTCAATTTAATCCATATACTCATATTTAGGGCCTTTTACAAAATAGCCCTCACATTTTCACATTTTAGTTCCTATTTTATAAAATCACAAAATACACATAATTTCAATATTCCCATGCTTGGCCGAATATTCCTCATGTTCATACAAGCTCACATATTTCATTTATTTCACATTTTAGTCCTTCAATTTCTCATTTTCATAATTTAGTCCCAATTACTCAAATTCACCAAAAATTCAAAGACAAAATATGTTAATCTATCACATATCTTTCATATTTCATCATTAACTACCACAAAGTTCAAACATTCATCAATGGCACATCTCAAAATCTTCACCAAATTCTAAAATTAAAGCATGGGCTTGATAATACACTAAGCAACGATCACAAAAACGTAAAAATCACTAAAAGCCGAGCTCAAAACACTTACCAATTAAGCTCACAAGTGCCGAACCCTAAAAGTTCATCAATGGCTTTCTTCTTCCACTATATTCGGCCAAAAGAAAGATGATAATATGGATTTCTTATTTGTTTTATTGTAATATAACATTTAATAGTTAAATACAAATTTTAACCTTAATGAATATTAATAATAACACCAAAAGCCATGCCATTATCATCCATTTACTATCAAATGGTTTAATCACAACATAAGGACTTCTCATTTAAGAAGCCATGTCAAATAAGTACTTTAACAATCAGCACACAGCTTTTACATTTTATACGATTAAGTCCTTTTTTGCAAATTAAGCACACAATCGATAAAATTAAATCACGAAACTTTCACACATGTTAATTCACATACTATAAGCACAAAAAATAATATTAAAATATTTTTTTGACTCGAATTTGTGGTCCCGAAACCACTATTCTGACTAGGGTCTAAACTGGGCTGTTACAACTCTCCCCCCTTAAGTATTTTCGTCCCCGAAAATCTTACCAGTGAATAGGTTCGAATATTGCTCTCTCATAACATCTTCAGGCTCCCACATAGCCTCTTCAACTCCGTGTTTGTGCCACAACACTTTCACTAAATAAATCTTCTTATTTCTCAATTCTTTCATCTCACGTGCCAAAACTTGAATCAGTTCTTCAATATGCGACAAATCTGACTGAATCTCAACCTCAGTGGGAGCAATCAAATGAGATGGATCAGATCTGTATCGTCGAAGCATCGATACGTGAAATACATTATGAATCTTCTCTAATTCAAGTGGCAATAACAATTTATAAGCAACTTGTAACACCCCAAACCCAGCCTAGAAGTTAGGCCCGAGTCTAGAATGTCACATTAAAGGCACACTTCAAAACGATTTTACAATTTAACAATTTAAGGCCCAAAAGCCCAAAACCCTTGTATCTTGTTAGGTTACGTTGAAAAGCCCATATTTTAGAAAACATTCATAGGTTGAGTTATTCCGAAAACCATGTTAACCTTAGAAATTTTACTTAAGTTTATTAACTGGATAATTGAAACAAAATAATAAAACCCAAAATCCAAAGTCAATTAGGAGTTACATGGCCTTATTACAATTCAGTGAAAAAGAAATAAAGTATTTAAAATAAATTCATTTAAACAAAATAAAACATTTGATCAGCTTGTAGTGTGGCCATCTCCGAGTCCTCTCCCACGTCGAGCTGTCTATTCAGGATCACCTGAAACATTAAATAAAAGGGCGTGAGTTGCGAAACTCAGTGTGCACAACCATTGGAAATCAAATCACATACAATATTCACACTGGCCCTAAGCCCTATCAAAATCTGTGGTCTTGGGCCTTAGCCCACAATGACCTCATATCATATCATATACAAACAAGATAATGCAAAACCCTCCCCAAAAATCCATCTGCTACACACACCATTTCCCTTCCAACCATAGCACACCTGTGGGGATTTCTAAATCAACCCACCCATCCTCTACACACCAAAGGTAGCCCGGTTGCAGTACTACCTAACGTTGCAGCAAAGCGGCTAATCATATAATGGGCTTAAAGCCTCCGGTGGATCCATGGCCATACGACTATGCGATCCTCAAATTTTTCTCCGTACCATAAGCATCCTAAGTAGAATATCATATGAATGCATCAAACACATGATTAACATCCAAAAACTCACATTCATCACATAGGGGTATTTTCGTCATTTCACTACCCAGGGGTATTTTCGTAATTCTACCCTATAGGGGTATTTTGGTAATTTGGCAAGATAGGGGTATCTTGGTAATTTTTCCAAAACATGGGTGTTTTGGTAATTTGTAAAACGAGGGTATTCTGGTAATTTTTATAACAGGGGTATTCTGGAAATTTTACAAATCTAAGGGTATTTTAGTAATTTACAAATCTAGGGGTATTTTAGTAATTTTACAAATCTAAGGGTATTTGGTCCCTCTCGGGTTTTAGTTATGAACTTTGGCCCATCAACAAGTCCTCGCGACTAGAGTGAACAAACACTACGCACCAAGGAGGATTCCAGAGAAGAGGAAGTGGGCCGTTAGGGCCGCTTAAGTACCAAGCTCTCCTTAGATCCAATCCTAGACATACGTATGTCCGTTGCCACACTCTAACCCAAGACTTGTTCATGGACATGTTTAATTAAATTAAGTCTTATTCCATTAACCCTAACATACTTGTCTACGTCCCCATAAAGCCCATCAAACCCAAATTACACCTTTACAGCCCATTAGGCCCAAATCACATCCTTATGGCCCTTTAGGTCCAAAACAATTCCAGATCAAGTATTATGCTTGACAAACTCAATTCATACACCAAACCAAACAAACTCATCAAACCTAACCTTAGGGCCCACCGGGCCCATTTAGCCACTTTTGGCTTTTCAACTTTTCGGCATTGCTGATATCGTTTGTGTAGTGTGTGTACACACCTGGTATCTACGCGCGCTGCAAACCCCTTAGTCACAAACCTACAATTGACATTACTAACAATTAACCAAGGCTTTAACACATACTTAACAAAAACCGAAACCTTACAGTACCCTTACCGTGTGCCTTACGTTCTAGTAGCCCTTCCTTTACTACTATTGGCGATTATCCTCTAGTTCTGCACCCAAACACCTATATCGTCAAAACCAAGTGATCAATATTGATCATAAATCATCCCTACGAGCCACATTAGATTCGGCCATTTACTAAACCATGACTGAGTCGAGAACACTTACCACGTTGTTAGCAACCCTTACCTACCACACTTGCGATTGTCGAGCCTTACCCTTGTTAATACAGGTTAACGACAAGAATTGGGTTAGATAGCCCTTCGGCTTTTAACAAAACTCGCTAAAAGATCAACTAAGCACTTACCGAAATTCTCCTTTGATCCTGCGGCTTAAGTCCGGCTTTTGAGACTAGTAAGGTGACAGATGCAATTCGAAAACACTAGGGAGAATAAGAAAAGAGGTGATTCGGCTAGAACCAAGTCGTGAACCAAAAAGGAAATTTGAGAAGGAAGAGTATGAAGGATTCAGCAAAGAGGGATGATAGAATTTTCGACAATGGATGGAATTTGACTTAGTAAAATTTCGGCAAAAAGGGAGAATCCACTTGAGGGGAAGAATAAAACTAAAGAATGCTCAAAGAACCTTTCAGCATTCGGCCCCTTCTCTTTTTAAAGCCATAGGCCGAACACTCCCCTCCCTTAGAGTCCCATTCGACACCATCACATCCTTACTCCCCATCTCCTAACTTTTCTCCCTTATCTTCACCTTAAATTTCTCTACTGAACACTCCCTTTCAGAGTCCCCTCCAACGCCAACTCCTTCTGTCCAGGCACAAAAAATAAAACTCCTTAATTCTCCCTTCTTTAGGCCTCGAACCTTGGACCTCCTTAACTGACAAACACGCCACTTCATAGCTCCTAAAAGACGCCACTTTCCACTGGACCACAACCCCATTTGTGTCCTTTCTTCTCTTAATTTGCTTATGAGGCCTCATGCCTGAGACTAGGGTCCACTAAACAAGACAAATGAATTTTTCCCTATGGTCACCCCTATCTCTAAGGCTTCAAAGAATCCCGATAATACTTTAATATTATTATTCTAAGTGCTACACATACATATTAACTTCCATGCATAGAAATTAGGGTTTTGGGATTTTTTTGGGGCGTTACACAACTGGCCCAATTCGTTCGATGATCTCATATGGCCCGATGAACCTCGGACTCAATTTGCCTTTTTTACCGAAACGAAGTATTTTCTTCCATTGAGACACTTTCAAAAACATTTTATCACCAATCTCAAATTCAATATATTTCCGTTTCAAATCTGCATAAGACTTCTGACGATCTAAAGCTGCTTTCAGACAATCACGAATCACTTTCACTTGCTGCTCAGTCTCTTTGATTAAATCAACCCCGTGAATCTTATTCTCGCTAAGCTCAGTCCAATATAATGAAGTTCTACATTTACGACCGTAAAGAGCCTCATATGGTGCCATTTTGATGCTAGATTGAAAACTATTATTGTACGCAAATTCAATCAACGACAAATGTTTTTCCTGCGTATTTTCAAACTCAAGAATACAACATCTTAACATATCCTCAAGAATTTGAATGATCCACTCGGATTGACCATCCGTTTGCGGATGAAATGCAATACTGAAATGCAGCTTTGTGCCTAGAGCCTCTTGTAATTTCTTCCAAAACCGCGAGGTAAATCTCGGATCTCTGTCAGACACAATGGATAATGGTACCCCCTACAGTCTCACAATCTCAGAACTATACAATTTGACTAACTTATCAAGTGAATAATTTGTTCTCACCTGAACAAAATGCGCTGATTTTGTCAATCTGTCAACTATCACCCAGATTGCATCTTTCTTCCTCAGAGATAAAGGCAATCCTGACACAAAGTCCATCGTGATTCTCTCCCATTTCCACTTAGACATCATAATCGATTGTAAAAAACCGGATGGAACTTGATGTTTAGCTTTAACTTGATGACAAACTAAACATCTCAAAACAAACTCTGAGATATCCCGTTTCATACCATGCCACCAATAAAACTGTTTCAGATCATTATACATTTTTGTACTTCCCGAATGAACAAACAAACGACTGAGCTTCGTTCGAAATCAACTGAATCAACTCTGAATTTCTCGAAATACAAATTCGATCTCGAAATCTCAAACAATCATCATTATCAACTCAAAATTCTGAATCAGAATTCAAACCACACTGATCTTGTTTTGCCATCATTTCAGCATCACTCTTCTGAGCATCACAAATCTGACGTATAAACATTGGCCTCACTTTCAATTCAGCCAAAATCGAACCATCATCACACAGATCTATCTGAGTACTCATTGCTTGTAAAGCAAATAAAGACTTTCAGCTCAAAGCATCAGCAACAATGTTAGCTTTTCCCGGATGATAATCAATTACGAATTCATAGTCTTTTAGTAATTCTAACCATCTCTGCTGTCTCAAATCTATTGTTGAAAACACTGTGGCCCCTTTTAATTGATCAAAAAAATCATCAATTCGTGGTAGAGGATATTTATTTTTTATTGTCACTTTGTTCAACTGTCGATAATCAATACACATCTTCATAGTACCATCTTTCTTTTTCACAAACAACACAGGAGCACCATAGGGCGAGAAACTCGATCGTGTAAATTCTCTATATGTCAACTCTTGCAACGGAGACTTCTACTTTGTCAATTCTGTCGGTGCCATTCTATACAGAGCTATTGAGATAGGAGTTGTTCCCGGCACTAAATTAATACCAAACTCAACTTCTCATATTGGAGGTAATCCCGGTAGTTCTTTAGGAAACACATCATGGAACTCACAAACCACATGCACAGATTCAACTTTCTTTTCCGTCACTTTTGTATCTATCACATATGCAAGATAAGCTTCACAACCCTTTTTCACATAATTCAAGGCTTTCATCGAAGATATTACTGCTGGTAGTCCATTCAAATCACTGGGTTCAATTCGAACTATCTCACATTCTGACTTCTCAAATCAATACTCTTCTGTTTACAATTTACAATAGCATTATGCAAGGTTAGCCAATCCATACCCAGAATTATATCAAATTTATCGAATGGTAGCAGCATTAAATTAGCCGGAAAACAAATATCCCGAAACATCAATGGACAATTCTTGCATAATTTATCAACAAGAACACACTTGCCTAAGGGGTTCGATACTTTAGTTACAAACTCAGTAGACTCAATAGGTAGAGTCTTACTAGATACTAAATTCACACACACATATGAATGAGTAGACTCTGGATCTATCAATGCAATCACATCAGTATCAAATAAAGTAAAAGTACCAGTTATGACGTCTGGAGGTGATGCTTCTTCACGAGCGTGAATAGTATAGGCTCGGGCAGGTGCTCTCGCCTTAGATCTCACAGTTGTATCTGTCGTTCCTCTCTGACTACCACTCACATTTCTGGTGTTTCTGGGTGGTCAACCTCTAGCTGTCGTATTACTCAGTCTAGCACTCTGAACATTATCTTTCTCAGCTAACTCTAGACAATCCCGAATAAAGTGATCTCGTGATCCACATTTATAACAAACTCTGTTATTGTACTTGCCCCAGCATTCTCCAATATGACGTCTTCCACACTGTCTACACTCAGGCTTATTGTTCCTAACACTTCCAACACTTGATTACATTGGAGTTTGAGTTTTAGGGCTAGTATTTTGTTTCACACGATCTCTACTCGAATGTCCAAATAAAACATTTGAGCGATTGGTTGTATATCTAAATCTCTTTGAAGAAGATTGATACGACTTACTCATCGACCTTTTTCTTTCGTCTCTAGCTTCTGAATCTGCTTTCTTCTTTTCTTTGCTAAGTTCCTCGACTTTGCAAGCCCTTTCAACCAATACTACGAATTCATTCAAATCAAGTATTCCGACCAGAAGTTTAATGTCTTCACTCAGCCATTCAATGAAGCTTTTACACATAATAGTTTCGGTCGAAACACATTCCCGTGCATACTATCTTAATCTCATAAATTCCCATTCGTACTCAGTAACAGACATGCGGCCCTGTTTCAACTCTATGAACTCTTTACATTTCTGATCTATGAATTGTTGACTGATATATTTCTTCCAAAATTCAACTTGAAAGAAATCCCAGGTGATTCTCTCTCTCGGAACCACAGATATCAACGTTTTCCACCAATTATATGCCGTATCTCTCAACAATGAAATAACACATTTTAAGCATTCATCAGGAGTCAATGACATCTCATCAAACACTCGAATTGTATTCTCGAGCCAAAACTCAGCTCGCTCGGCATCATTATCCACTGTGGCCCTAAACTCTTCGGCCTCGTACTTTCAAATTTTATCCACAGGAGCCTTACTCAATCGAATCAGATCTGAAACTTGTGGCATTATGGGAACTTACAGGGGTGGAGGTTGTTGAGCAGCCGGATTCGTTCGAACGAACTCCGAAAACCACTCACTCATCATTTGGAAGAAGGCTTGCTTAGCCTCTCCCTCGTGACTACTATCAATCGGCCTAGATTCGGCAGGCGCTATCCCTTGAGCGAGAGCAAGCACATTACTCTCAACATCATCAGCAACTGCTCAATCGAGATCCATTTACTATACGAACACACATTTTTAACTATCAGGATTCATCACACTATCGTAATTATATATATGGCATGTATAGCTAGACTCAAACATGCTACATTAGTCCTAGAATCGACTAAATCGTAGCTTTGATACTAATAAAATGTAACACCCTTAACCCGTAACCATCGCCGGCCTAGGGTTAAAAAGTATTACCAAACATCCCAGAACCTTTACGATCATTTTACAACACAAAGTACATTAATGTCAAAACATACCAAAATATAATCATATAATCCCTTAATGAGGTCTACGAGACCTTAAACATGCATTAGAAAGGGGTCGGGACTAAACTGAACACATACAACATTTTTTCAAAAACTTAATATTTTTCAAAGTTACAGAGGTCACACGTCCGTGTGGGCAGGCCGTGTGCCTCACATGGCCTCAGACATGCCTGTGTGATAAACCGTAAAAGTAACATATTTTAAGCCCACATTTAGTATGCTTTTGGATGAATTAAGCCTCGATTTATGTAAAAAGGTGCTCTTAATCCTTTGTTTTCATGTTTTATACCAAAGAAAGCACCCGAGGATGAAAAGAACGGAAAATGGGCCCAAAACAGAGTAAATGGCCCATATCACGAAATCCACGCGGCTTGGGCCCAAAACCACACGGCCGTGCCTCCCGTCCTACTAGAACACGACCGTCTCCCTATTCACACGGCCGTGCCTCATTCATCAGGATTGAACACGGCCTGGCCACGACTTACACGGGCATGTGCCATGGCCGTGTCCCTGTCCCAGGAAAGAGCAATTTCATTCAGATTTGGATACTTAGGGGCAAAGAAACCTATTTCCAAAGCCTATATAAACCCCCTAAGTATTACCTGAAAGAGGGCGGTTAGCTAGGCCACTCGAAGATAGCCAGTTGATCAATCTCAAGAAGTCAGAATTCTACTCAAGACGGCAGATCTCTCCTTCAATTCCTTCAGGGAGTTTTAGGGATTCCTTATTTTTTGTTTTATCTTTTCTTTTGAGATGTTCTCTTTTATTATTATGAACTAAACCCTCAGATACCTGAGGGGGATGAAACCTAAGACAGATCTTGTTATTGTTTTCTGAACGATATGATAAATACTTGACTTGTTCTTAATTATGTGTGCTTAATTCTTATGTTAATATTTCTGGGATATTGATTCAAATATGATGTGCTTAGGTGGTGGAGCAAAAGTCCCTGCTTAAGAGTAGATCTAGCATAATTAAACGGAGTTGATCACACGCCTAGAGATAGGGTGACGAGATTTTGCCGGATTAGGGTGAAACCTAATATGGGAGTCCATAGATCGAGTTAATGCGATTCCATGGGTTTTAATTAGAAAGAGATTTCAATTAATCAACCTAGGGTTAGATGTTATTCGCTTCGAGAGAGGGTTTAATATAACTTAGGGAATCTTACGGATCAAGTCAAGTGAATACATCGTCTGGTTCAATGTTAGATAACAAGTGAAGTCTAGGTGGATTCTTCCTAAGGGTATCATCTTAATCAACTGAGTTTTCCCAACAATATTTTCCCCAATTCATTCTTTTTGTCTTTGCGTCTTTAGTTTAGTTGATAGTTAAATTTAAATTATATAAACATTCACTTAATTCTTAGGCTAAATAATAGAAAGAGAGTTAGTATTAGTACTTTTGGTTCCTTTGGGATTTGATATTCCGGTCTTGCCTAAACTATACTACTGGTCGATAGGTGCGCTTGCCTTAAAATTGTTGTCAGAGTTAGTTTCCAGGTTCGATCATTCTCATTATACATTTAAAAGCTTTGATTTCGACGATCACCTATGTGTCCAAGCTATAGTTGACACTGACTTCCATCACACGGCCTGTCACACGTCTGTGTGTCTAGCCCGTGGTCGAAATGACTTGCATCACATGGCTAGTCACACGCCCGTGTATCTAACCTGTGTGCGAGCTTGACTTGAATCACACGCCCGTGTGCTCAACAGTGAGGGTAAATATAGGTTATTTGCAAGGTGAATTTGCCACCCACAATTGGGGTCACACCTACAAGCACAAACCAGTATAATTTCATACCACAAATGGCATTCAAACATACCAAAACATACTCAATTTAATCTCTTAACATCATCATTCATCTTCCTATACAAATCCATCTTAACACATCAATCCAAATTATCAACTACACATTCAAAATCATGTAAACCAAGCATCATTTAATCCATACCACAAGTACACATTTAAACCACCATTCTCATCAACTAATTTAAGCATGAAACATACCATTTCCATTTTCACTAATTCATACCATATTCATCATTCACATAACCCACATATATATACCAATATCATTCAACTTCCAATCCATATCACATGGCAGGATCTAACAACTCAAAATATACCACAATAACTAGCCTATACATGCCATATACCCAAATATATACAACTTCAAAAAGTACCAAAATAAATAGCTGATAGTGTGATTGAGTCGTTGACGATCCTCAGATCCGAGCTAGCTTTAATTACTCTGTAAAACAGAGAATACTTCACACAGTAACCTTTAAAGCTTAGTAAGTTCGTAATATAATATTCTTAACTCAATGATTCAAAATTTAATATATAAAATAAACTATCACATAGATTAATTCACAATAATACACAATTTTATTCCATAGCCATTACTCACATAACCATCCATTCATCAATTTACCAAATCATCAACCACATAGGTTCCATACGTACCTTTGCCAACACTTAGCTAATGAACACTTTTGCTACTCAATGCTCAATACCACATTTCGTCCAATCTTCATTAATCATTCAAGTTACTCGCTCACTTAGTGCCAATTTCTTAGCAGAAGCTTTTAATATCATCACACACTTAGTGCCTTTACATTAAAACTGAATCTAACTCGGTATCGCACACACAATGCCAATCAATGTAGTCGATGTTTCTTTATTTCGCACACACAGTGTCGTTATCCACTGTATTAATTCTATTTCGCACACTTAGTGCCACATTTCTCAATCCACATTTAACATTAATAATTTATCAACCACGTAATCTTTCATTATATAACTCATGAGCATAAATTTAACAATTCGTATTATTAACAAACTTACCTCGGATGTAGAAATACCGAGACTAGTCAATTCAGCAACAAGGGTTTCAACACTTGACTGATAGTAGATAATAATCGATCTGTGATGGAGGAAAACAACAAGGGTTTGGCACAAATAAGAATTTTGGCAAGGGAAAATATGGTGGTGATCTGACAATAGAAAAGTTTGGCTATGAGAGAATTGGGCAAAAATGATTCGGCTTTAGGAGACTTCGGCAATTGGGAGAATTTGGCTACGGGAAAATCTATTAAGGGAAGAAAAGAAAGACTGATGAAAGCTCAAAAACCCTTCAAAGCATTCGGCCTCTCCTTTTATAGCCACCAGCCGAATACTCCTTTCCCCACAGTCCCATTCGGCACCAATTTTTCCCTCTCCTCATCTCCTAACTTTTCTCCTGATAACACCTTAGCCTTATCCGAATTTTCCTCCATTATCAGTTCCCCTTACCACTCAAATACTCTAGCGCAAGAGTTCATATTCAACACAACTCTGGCCATCCACTTATGCAAAATAAAACACTCCAAAAATACCACTCCTAATGCTCGAACCTTGAACCTCCTCAGCTGACAACCTTATAGCTCCCCAAGTGACGCCACTTGCCACTGGACCACGAGCCCATTTGTGCCCTATTTTCTCTTAATCTGCTTAAGAGGCCTAATGCCTGAGACTAGGGTCCACTAAAGCAAGAAAAATAAAAATTTCCCTATGGTCTTCCCTATCTGTAAGGCTTCAAATAACCCTCAAAGCCCACATGCCAATTGTCATTTTCTCGTTCACTTAAAAAATTTTTTTAAGACCCAAAGCCCAAAGCCCAATAGGCCCAATACTTCTAGGCACAAATTCGGGGCGTTACAATTCTACCCCTTTAAAGAAATTTCGTCCTCGAAATTTCCAACGAACTATTCATCGCACCGCTCAAGTCACACCACTATGCTTTCGCTGCGCACTTTGATTCCAATAATTTCAACAAATACCCAAAACATCCACCTGTTGCAAACATTTCCAAACACACGCGGAAGAAGTACCAAATTTAGATTCAAATGTTAACTAGCCCTAACACTTCCATGTCTTCTACCGCGGCCTCTTGCACCTCTTCTAGCGCTCATCGTTGCGTGCGTATTTCTGGCTTAGAATTTTTATGAAATTAGTTCATAGCTTCACTGTTTAAAGCACATTTCTTATGCTAGTAACAATTTAAAAGTTGTTTCACGGTCGTAAATCCACTACATGCATAAGTTTCCTACGGGCTTTAATCTCTAAGAACCTATTGTTTGAAGTAGCCCAATATCTAAATACAGTTCAGTAAATTTAAACAAAGGTAAACACAGAAAACTTACTTGGCTTGATGCCTAGGGCTCGGTGAACCACACTTCAAGAATCCTGGAAAAACTTTTTAATCTACTTATTTTTAAACACCCAAAATCTAAGGCCCATTTCATAGCCCGAGCTTTGCAACCGGGCTCTGATACCACTAAATGTAACACCCCCAGACCCAGCCCGGACGTCATGGCTGAATCTGGCGATGTCACATTGAAGGGATAATTCAAAACGATTTTTGCTAAGTTAAAATTTAAGGCCCCAAAGCCTTGATAAACCGTAAAAGTAACATATTTTAATCCCACATTTAGCATATTTTTGGATGATTATTCCTTGATTCATGTAAAAAGGTGCTTTTAATCCTTTCTTTTCATGACTTATACTCAAGAA
This sequence comes from Gossypium australe, assembly GCA_005393395.2. Lineage (NCBI taxonomy): Eukaryota > Viridiplantae > Streptophyta > Magnoliopsida > Malvales > Malvaceae > Gossypium > Gossypium australe. The sequence goes on from CM016626.1 coordinate 87,060,436, forward strand.
AGAACCCAAGGATGGAAAGAACGAGAAACGAGCCTAAATCGAACCAAATTAGGCCAAAGAGGAAATCGACACGGCCTGGGCTTAAGCCCACATGGCCGTGCCTCATTGAGCAATAAGAACACGGCCTGATCCCGATTCGCACGGTCGTGCCTCATTAAAAAAATCCGAACACGGCTTAAAGACCATTCACACGGGCATGTGACATGGCCGTGTCCCTGTCGTGGCAAAGAGCAATTTTAATCGGAAAAGGATACTTAGGGCCAAAGAAACGCATCCCAAGAGCCTATATAAACCCCCTAAAGTGCAACCTGAAAGGGGGCGGTGAGCTAGGCCAAGGAGCCAAGCCGAAAAGGTCAGATTAGTGGGAATCACTCGAAGATAGCCAGTTGATCCATCTCAAGAAGCCAGAATTCTACTCAAGACGGTAGATCTCTCCTTCAATTCCTTCAGGGAGTTTTAGGGATTTCTTATGTTTTGTTTTATCTTTTCTTCTGAGATGTTTTCTTTTATTATTATGAACTAAACCCTTTAGATACCTGAAGGAGATGAAACCTAAGACGAATCTTGTTATTGTTTTCTGAACTATATGATAAATACTTGATTTGTTCTTAATTATGTGTGCTTAATCCTTGTATTAATATTTCTGGGATATTGATTCAAGTTGAATGTGCTTAGGTGGAGGAGAAAAAGTCCCTGCCTAAGAGTAGATTTAGCATAATTAAGCGGAGTTGATCGCGAGCCTAGAGATAGGGTGACGAGATTTTGCCGGATTAGGGTGAAACCTAATATGAGAGTCCATAGATCGAGTTAATGCGATTCTAGGGGTTTTAATTAGAAAGAGATTTCAATTAATCAACCTAGAGTTAGAAGTTATTCGCCTCGAGAGAGGGTTTAATATAACTTAGGGAATCTTACGGATCAAGTCAAGTGAATAAATCGTCTGGTTCAGTGTTAGATAACAAGAGAAGTCTAGGTGGATTCTTCCTAAGGGTATCGTCGTAATCAACTAAGTTTTCCCAACAATATTTCCCCAATTCGTTCTTTTTGTCTTGAGTCTTTAGCTTAGTAGTTAGTTAAATTTAGATTAGATAACAACTTCACTTATTTTAGGCTAGATAATAAAAAGAAAGTTAGTATTAGTACTTTTAGTTCCTTTGGGTTCGACAATTCGGTCTTGCTTAAGCTATACTACTGTTCGATAGGTGCACTTGCCTTAAATCGTTGTCAGAGTTAGTTTCCAGGTTCGATCATTCTTATTCATATAAATTTAAAACTCTGAAATCTAATGATCAAGTTTTTGGCGACGTTGCTGTGGAACTAAAATATTAAGAAAACTCCATTTTTATTACTTTAGCCGTTATTTTTATTTTCTACAATTTACTTTTATTTTTTTATCTTTAGGTTAAATTTTGATTTTGCTAAATTTTCTTTCTTTTCTCACCAGGTACCTCTAGTTTATGACTAGAAGGAACCCGAAAGGACCACTACTATACGATAGTGATATTGAAGCTACCACTCGCAGGAATCGCAGAGAAATTAGGCAAACCCTAAATTACACAGCAGAAGAGTGAGAAGGCAGATCCAATCCTATTGAAGGGATGGATAAGAATAATCCACCACCACAAGATGTGGCAGAACACAATGCTCCGCGTACTATGTATGATTATGCTAAACCTTATTTAACAGGAGCAGAATCGTGTATTGTTAGGCCTGCTATAGTTGCTAATAATTTTGAATTAAAACCTAACATTATAAAAATGATTCAACAATTTATTCAATTTGATGGTTTGCAGGATGAAGACCCAAATACTCTTATAGCTAATTTTTTAGAGTTCTGTGATACCTTCAAAATAAATGGCGTTTCTGATGATGCCATACGTCTTCGGTTATTTCCTTTTCATTAAGGAATAAAGCCAAATAGTGGTTAAATTCGTTACCACGAGGGTCAATCACTACGTGGGATCAAATGATCGAAAAATTTTTATTAAAATATTTCCCACTGGCCAAAACGGCCAAATTACGGAATGATATCTCTTCGTTTGTGTAGATGGATTTAGAGACATTATACGACGCATGGGAGAGATAAAAGGATCTCTTGAGAAGGTGTCCGCACCATGGTTTACCCTTATGGCTTCAAGTCCAAACTTTTTATAACGGTGTAAACCCCTCAACGAGGCAACTAATTGATTCAGCTGCCGGTGGAACCTTGAACAACAGAACTTCTAAAGTAGCCTATGAGTTTATTGAAGAAATGCCACTGAATAACTATTAGTGGCAGGTTACAAGGACCAAACCAACAAAATCAGCCGGAGTTTTAAACCTCGATGCAGTAAACCATGCTATCAACACAGGTAGAGATGATGAATAAAAAGCTTGATAGTTTGTGTTCTTTATAGGCACATCCAATAATACAGTGCGACGCAAGTGGAGTTGTGGCGAACCTTGAGTACCCACCCTACCAACCGGGCGTAGAGAGCGAATAGATGAACTATATAGGTAATAATTTTAGATTTAATAATAACCCTTATAGTAATACTTATAATCTAGGTTGGAGGAACCACCCAAATTTTACATGGGGAGGTCAAGGAAATCAAGGAAATCAAAGACAACAACCTTCTGAAAATTTCCAAAATCAATCTTATCCGCAGAAAAAGAAGCCGAACCTTGAAGAGATGCTGACAAAATTCATGGCAGCCACAGAAAACCATTTCCAAAACACTGAAACAAACCAATGAACATTGATTGAAAAGATCAAGAGCCAAGTTAAGGAATTTACTATGTCAGTTGGACAACTTGCAAAGTTAATGTCCGAACGACCGCAAGGGCGTCTACCTAGCAACACTGAGATTAACCCAAAGGAGCAAATCCAAGCCATCACAGCTCATGATAGTATAGGGTTAGATGAAACCAATTCAATACAAGGAAACGAGGTAAAAGAAGGTAAAGTGGAGGTAACACAGGAAAAGCCAAAATTGGTAATCAAGGAGTACCAACCTCGCATACCTTATCCCGAAGCGATAAAGAGGGACGATACAGAGGAACAGTTGGGTAAGTTTCTTAAACTTTTAAAGAAATTACATATAAACTTACCTCTTCTTGAAGCTCTTTTTCAGATGCCAGATTTGAGGAAATTTTAAAATAGCTCTTGACGAACAAGCGCAAATTAGACGAGGAGCCACATGTGGAATTAAACGCAGTATGCTCAGCAATGTTACAGAACAGACTACTGCGGAAGCAAAAAGATCCAGGGAGTTTTACAATTCCATGTTTAATTGGTAGACTAACTGTTGATAATGCATTAGCTGATTTAGGGGCAAGTATAAATGTCATGCCTTATAAAATGTTTAAACAACTAGGTCTAGGGAAACCCAAACAAACTAGGATGAGCATTCAATTAGCTGATAAAACTGTTAGAATTCCTAGGGGTATTATTGAAGATGTTCTTGTAAAAATTGATAAATTCGTTTTCCCAGTAGATTTTGTTGTCTTAGACATGGATGAGGATAATTCGATTCCCCTAATTTTAGGAAGACCCTTTTTAGCAACTGCTAGGACCAAAATTGATGTTAGTATAGGAGAACTAATACTTCAAGTAGGGGACGAATCGATCAGTTTACAACCTCTTAACTCGGCCAGCACAACAATTGATGAAGGTGAAAAAGCAAATTCAGTTGATAACCAGGTTGTTCAACTTTCACCACAAGAAACACCACAAGGATACAAACCTGAGCCAAATCATGGACCTCGTGCCAACACAGAAGAATTACACAAGGAGCGAAGCCTTAAGTTCAATAGATTAGAAGAGTGGAAGACACACTTTAAAGCGGAACTAGAACCGCACAAAGAAAAACCGAAGGAGCCCCCAGAAGAGCTCATAGGAATATCAAACCACTTCAAAATAGGAGACCAGGTATTGTTAGATAAATCAGATCGTCGAATCGCCATGTCAGACCTGAAAGCAAACAAAGAAATCCCCCTCGAGGTACACAATATCTTCCCATACGGAACAGTCGAGGTAAGCAACCCCATATTCGACACTTTTAAGGTACACGTCTCTCGACTTAAACTTTATCAAGAAAATAGAACTATAAGTGTGAGGGAAGATATTCAAACTTTTAAACCTCCCTGATTTTTCAAATACGAGGAAAGTCTAGCTTAAGACTATAAACGAGCGCTTCTCGGGAGGCAACCCGAGCACAAACACAATTTATTTTTACATTCTGCTTTCAATTTATTTTCTTTCCTTCTTTTCTTTCTGAATACCTAGTTGTAAACTAACTAAAAGTGCAGATTTCTAGACCACACGGTCTTACACACGGCCGTGGCTGTGACCGTGTGGAAGTACAGAATCTTCGTACTGACATAGCAGAGGCGGTACGAATCAAATCTCAAACCACCCCACCACGGGCACCGACAAAGCGCCACGGTCGTGGACGACACTGACTTATCAAAAACGGTCGTGGCTGGCTAAAAAACGGGCATAGAGAATCAACACGCTTAGACACACGGCCGTGTGAGGCGGTCGTGTGAAACGACACGCCCTCAGTCCACGAGCGTGGGGAAGTACCAAAATTGAGCCTCTATTTAAACACCAACCCCCTTCCCATTCTTCTCATCTACTTTCCACCTCTTTTCTTATACCCTTTTCTCAGATTCCCCTCTCCATAACAAGTCTCTATAACTCTTGAGCCACACCAAAGCCATGACGAAGAAGCGGAAGAAAGCAAGCATAGTCTCCTCAAAGGAGACCTCTATACATAAGTTCATGCCGGCCGCTTCACCCAAACAACAAGCCAAGGGTCTTTGAGACCATTTAGTTTCTATTTTTCTTTTCTCTTTTGCTTCAATTTCTTTCCCTTTGACAATCTTATGCTTAATCTAGTTTAATTTATTTTAGTTTCTTAGTGTCAGGTTCAAAAGGCTGTTAGGGAATCACCATGACCACGACCATAGCCATGCCACTTCAGCCACCGCTAGCACCTCCGCAGCCTTAGAGGTCACACCCACCTCGCGAACCTTCTAAAAATAAGGACTCCTCGGTCCATCCATCTTTTCTTTTAATTTAATTTTACTTTCTATTTTCCTTCTCTTTAGTTTTCTCGTCCTTAATTATATATTTAGTTTGTTTTAAATATGTCTTAATAAATCCTGGCTAATTCTTCACGAGCTCCCAAATTTCTTCATCTAGCGTAGAGCTCGTTAGTAACCGCCACAACAAAAGACGACACCTTCAACGTATTCTCCACATCCTCCAAGGAATCCATCCATAATTCAAGAAGTGTCACTTTTCCCCTCTCTTTTGATTATCTAATAACTGTTATTATCTATCTTTGTACATTGAGGGCAATGTACATCTTAAGTGTGGGGGGTAAAAGTGCCTAACCTTTTGCATTATTCTCAATCCCCGAGGATAAAAGTGCCAAACTTTTTTCATTATTCTCAAATCCCTGAATTATATTCTGTTCTTAAGTAATTTTCTCATATTACTAATTAGGATGAAATTTCAGATGAATTATGATCTTTATTGACGTGTTTCTAAGTAAGCCATAGTTAATGGTGCATTGATGATTAAATTAGAAGAATATTAGAGAATCAAGCATGATAAGTCTATTTTTCAGGATTAAAATTTTTTCAATAGGTTGTCTACCTGAATCTGAATGTTACCTTGAAATTTAAAATTTACGAGGTTGATGTCAAAAACACCCATAATTTTTGTGAGATTTTGAGCCTTATAGAGCATATATTCTTTTTCATGCTCACTTTATTGATTATGAGTGTGTCAACATTGAACTGTTATTCTAGAACTTGCCTCGATTATACATGTTGAGACCACACCTATGATTTGATATATCGAGATGATAAAGGCACCTAGGTTTTAACCCACTCACTCCACTAAAACGCCTACCTCCATAATTAACCCCTAGTGAACCCCGTTGATCCTAACAACCCTTTTTATTGACTCACCCACTAATATTACCCCAAAACTCTTTGTATTTGTTATCACCATTCCTTTTGACTACCCTTATATCGAGATTTGATTTGATTTGATTAGTGATAAATTGTAATTATAACATATTATAAACCCACATTTAGCTCACTTTTCGATGATTTATTCCTTGATTTATATAAAAAGGTGCTTGTATTCCCTTCTTTTCATATCTTGTACCCAGGAAAGCACCTGAGGATGAAAAGAACAAAAAATGAGCCCAAAATGGAGTAAATGGGCCATAGCACGAGATCGACACAGTCTGGCCCAAAGTCCACACGGCCATGCCTCGACGATCACCTAGAGCATGGCCTCAACCCCGCCTCACACGGTCGTGCCTCAAGTTAAAAATCTGAACACGATCTGAAGTCGATCCACACGGGCGTGTGCCATGGCCGTGCCTCTGTCACTGGAAAGAGAAATTTCAATCGGAAAAGGATACTTAGGGAGAAAGAATCGCATTCCGAGAGCTTATATATATCCCCTAAGTCCCACCTTTGAAAAGGCGTCAAAGCTAGGCCAAGGAGCCAAGCCGGAAAGGTCAGAGTTAGGGAATAACGCGAGGATAGCCAGTTGATCCATCCCAATAAGCCGGAGTTATACTCAAGACAGAGGAATTCTCCTTCAATACCTTCAGGGGGTTTTTAGGATTTCCTTATGTTTTGTTTTAGCTTTTCTCTTGAGATGTTCTTTTTATTCATTATGAACTAAACCCCTCAGATACCTGAAGGAGATGAAACCTAGATGAATTTTGTTATCTGATTTCTGAATTTTATGATAATTACTTAGTATGTTCTTAATTATGTTGCTTAATCCAAATCTGATGTGCTTAGGTGGAGGACCCTGCCTAAGAGTAGATCTAACATAATTAAGCGGAGTTGATCGAACGCCTAGAGATAGGGTTACGAGATTTACTGCTATTCTAGGGGGTTATTATAAGCGAACGAGAGTTCCACTAATTAACCTAGGGTTAGACGTTATTCGCCTCGAGAGAGGGTTTAATATAGGTTAGGGAGTCCTACGGATCAAGCTAAGTAAAGAAATCGTATAATTCAGGGTTAGGTAACAAGTGAAGTCTAGGTGGATTCTTCCTGAGGGTATCGTCGTGATCAATTGAGTTTTTCTTCAAGTTATTTTCCAAATCGTTCTTTTTGTCTTTGTGTCCTTAGCTTAGTCGTCGTCAATTTAGTTTAAAAGCGACTTCACTCCGCTTTTAATGCTAAATAATAAAAAGAAAGTTAGTATGAGTACTTTTAGTTCCTTTGGGTTCGATAAATCCGGTCTTCTATACTACTGTTCGATAGGTACACTTGCCTTTAATCGTTGTCAGAGTTAGTCTCCAGGTTCGATCATTCTTTTATAAACTTTTAAAGCTCTGATTTCAGCGATCAAGTTTTTGGCACCGTTGCCAGGGAACTAAAATATTAAGAAAACTCTATTTTTATTACTTTAGCCCTAATTTTTATTTTTCGTAATTTTTTTTGTTTTTATTCCTATTTTTTTTTTTTTTACTTTTTACTGAATCTTCTTTTTCTTTTCTAGCAGGTACCTCTAGTTTATGACTAGAAGGAACCCAAGAGGACCTTTGATATTTGACAGTGAAATCGAAGCCACCGCTCGCAGGAATCGTCGAGAAACCAGGCAAGCCTTAGATTACACAGAAATAGAGGAAGAAGGCAGATCTAATCCTACTAAAGGGATGGACGAGAATAACCCACCACCACGCGATGTGGGGGAAAATAATGTTCCACGTACAATGTTTGATTATGCGAAATCGCATTTAACAGGAGCAGAATCGAGTATCATTAGGCCTGCTATAGCTGCTAACAATTTTGAATTAAAGCCTAACACAATACAAATGATTCAACAGTTTGTTCAATTTGATGGTTTGCAGGACGAGGATCCAAACATGCATATAGCTAACTTTTTAGAGTTCTGTGATACTTTCAAAATAAATGGCTTTTCTGATGATGCCATACGTCTTCGGTTATTTCCTTTTTCATTGAGAAATAAAGCTAAACAGTGGTTAAACTCGTTACAACGAGGGTCAATCACTACATGGGATCAAATGACTGAAAATTTTTTAATGAAATATTTCCCACCGGCCAAAACGGCCAAATTACGGAATGATATCTCTTCTTTTGTGCAGATGGATTTAGAGACATTATATGACGCATGGGAGAGATTCAAGGATCTCTTGAGGAGGTGCCCACACCATGGCTTACCCTTGTGGCTACAAGTCCAAACTTTTTATAACGGTGTAAATCCCTCAACAAGGCAACTAATTGATTCAGCCGCCGGTGGAACACTGAACAACAAAACTCTAGAAGTAGCATACGAGTTCATCGAAGAGATGTCACTGAATAATTACCAGTGGCAGGCCTCAAGAACCAAACCAACAAAATTAGCGGGAGTGTTCAACATCGATGCAGTGACCAAGCTATCAATGCAGCTAGAGATGATGAATAAAAAGCTTGATAGTTTGTGTTCCTCGCAGGCACATCTAGTCATGCAGTGCGACGCAAGTGGAACCGTGGCGAATCCTGAGTACCCACCCTACCAACCGGAAGCAGAAAGCGACCAGATGAACTATATAGGTAATAATTTCCGATCTTATAATAATCCTTATAATAACACTTACAATCCAGGTTGGAGGAACCTCCCAAATTTTTCGTGGGAGGTCAAGGAAATCAAGGAAATCAAAGGCAACAACCCCCTCAAAATTTCCAAAATCAGCCTTATCCACAAGAGAAGAGATCAACTCACGAGAAGATGCTAACAAAATCGGCAATCACAGAAAAACGCCTACAAGATACTCAGAGAACCCTTAAAGATCAACAAACGTCAATTGAAAAACTTATTGAGTCATTTGGGGAACTCACTAAGACGGTTGCATTACTTACTAAGATGAGCTGTGAAATGCGGGCAGAAATTTTTCCTAAAGGGATAGAACGGGTAAAAGCAATCACACTAAGAAGTGGAAAGGAATTAGTCGACCCAAAGAAACAAATCCCAAATGAAGACAACAAGGCCGGCAATGAGGGGATTGAGGATGCAAATCCAGTACTCAAAGAGAAAAAACCACCAATTCTATATCCAGCAAAGTTGAAAAAAGAATGAATTGATGCCCAATATGGTATGTTTCTTGAACTTTTTAAACAAATACATATTAACTTACCTTTTGTTGAAGCCATTTCACAGATGCTGAAGTACGCAAAATTCTTAAAGGAACTCCTGACAAATAAACGAAAACTTGAAGAAGTATCAACGGTGGAACTTAATGAAGAGTGCTCAGCCATCCTCCAAAATAAACGACCAACCAAACTAAAAGACCCAGGAAGTTTTACTATCCCTTGTTTAATTGGTAGCTTGAATTTTAAGAAAGCATTAGCTGATCTAGGCACCAGTATAAATTTAATTCCTTACAAAATGTTTAAACAACTAGATCTTGGGGAACCAACACCTACTAGGATGAGTATTCAGTTAGCAGATAGATCTATTAAATATCCTAGAGGAGTTATCGAAGATGTCTTGGTAAAAATTGATAAATTTATTTTCCTTGTTGATTTCGTTGTGTTAGACATGGATGAAGAAATTAATGTTCCTTTAATCTTAGGGTGTCCCTTTTTAGCCACTGCTAGGACTGTTATTGATGTAGGTGATGGTAAACTCGCACTGAGGATAGGTGATGAAGAAATTATTTTTCAAATTTATGATGCCATGCAATATTCTAAAGAGCAAGATGATTCCTATTATTTTGTTGATTCTACTGATCATATCATTCAAAATTCATTACAAGAAATCATACATGAGGACACGATGGAACTGTGCCTGACTCAAGAAGAGGGGGAAGAAGATGAAGACGATGAGCTAAATCTGAATACATCAGCATCCAGACAAATGAAGGAAGAAAGCATTAAAAATGATAACGAAATAAAACAAAAACCCTCCATCGAAGAGCCACCCAAATTGGAATTAAATCAGTTTCCAAAACACTTAGAATATGCATTCCTCGAGGAAAATTCTACGTTACGAGTAATCATCTCTTCAGAACTAGAACCCAAGGAAAAAGAGGAGCTGATAAAGGTACTAAGAGAACATAAAAAAGCCATAGGTTGGAAAATTTTTGACATCAAGGGAATAAGCCCCGCGTTCTGAACCCACAAAATTTTAATGGAAGAAGAATACAAGCCATGTGTGCAACCCCAGAGACGGTTAAACCCCAACATGAAAGAAGTGGTCAAAGCTGAGGTAATTACACTTCTAGATGCAGGAATAATTTATCCTATTTCTTACAGCACTTGGGTAAGTCCTGTGCAGGTAGTTCCAAAGAAAGGAGGAATGATGGTGGTGCCCAATGAAAAAAATGAGTTAATTCCCACAAGAACAATTACAGGTTGGAGAGTCTTTATAGAGTATAGAAAGCTGAATGATGCCACCAGAAAAGATCACTTCCCTCTGCCTTTCATAGATCAAATGTTGGAAAGATTATCCGGGCATATGTACTACTGCTTCTTGGACGGACTCTCTGGCTACTTCCAAATCCCCATAGCTCCTGAAGATCAAGAGAAAACAACATTTACATGCCCATACGGTACGTTTGCTTATCATAGAATGCCTTTTGGATTATGTAATGCTCCTGCTACTTTTCAGCGTTGCATGTTGGTAATCTTTGACGAACTTGTGGAAGACATCATGGAGGTATTTATGGATGATTTCTTGGTATTCGGTAATTCTTTCCATCTTTGCCTTAAAAATTTAAAACGAGTTCTAATGAGATGTGAGGAAACAAACCTTGTTTTGAATTGGGAAAAATGTCACTTTATGGTCAGAGAAGGAATTGTGTTAGGACATAAGATTTCTAGTAAATGGATTAAGGTAGATAAAGCAAAGGTTGAAGCCATAGAAAAACTACCTTCCCCTAGTTCTGTTAAGGCTATTAGAAGCTTTTTAGGACATGCAGGGTTCTATAGAAGATTTATAAAAGATTTTTCTAAAATAGCTAAGCCTTTGACAAAATTACTAGAAAAATATGTTCCTTTCGATTTCAACCAGGAATGTTTAGATGCATTTAATATCCTTAAGGATAAATTAATAAATGCACCGATTATAATTGCACCTGATTGGAACTTACCCTTTGAACTAATGTGTGATGCAAGTGATTTTGCAGTAGGTGCAGTTTTGGGACAACGAAGAGACAAGCATTTTCAACCAATTTACTACGCTAGCAGAACACTAACACCCGCACAAGAAAACTATACCACCACAGAGAAAGAATTGCTAGCCGTAGTATTTGCTTTTGATAAATTTAGACAGTATCTAATAATTTCTAAAGTTGTCGTTTACACTGACCATTCAACTATTCGTTATCTTTTAAAGAAACCTAATGCAAAACCCAGACTTATACGATGGATTTTACTCTTACAGGAATTTGACTTGGAAATACAAGATAAGAAGGGAGCCGAGAATCTTGCAGCGGATCACCTTTCTAGACTTGAAAATCCACACTCCAAAGAGCTCGATGAAAGTGAAATAAATGATTCGTTTCCCGAAGAACAACTCTTTTCTATAACACATTCTAATGTACCATGGTTTGCAAATATTGCGAATTATTTAGCAGCTAACGTCTTGCCAAAAAATTTAACACATCACCAAAAGAAGCTATTCTTTACTGATGTGAAAAATTATTTTTGGGAAGACCCCTTTCTTTTCCGCATATGTGCAAATCAGGTAATTCAAAAATGTGTTACAAAGACAGAAGCAAGCAAAATCTTGGAGCATTGCCATTTAGGACCGTCAAGAGGACACTACAGTGGTATTAAGACAGCACACAAAATACTCAAATCAGGTTCTTATTGGCCCACTCTATTTAAAGATGCCAACAGGTATGTTACCTCGTGTGATAGATGCCAAAGAATAGGTAATATTTCTAAACGTGATGAAATGCCTCAAACATATATGTTATCATGTGAAATACTTGATGTATGGGGTATTGATTTTATGGGACCATTCCCTAGTTTGTTTGGAAACAAGTACATCCTAGTAGCAGTTGATTATATGTCAAAATGGGTAGAAGCGAAAGCTTTACCTACCAATGATGCTAGGGTATTAGTTAAATTTCTCAAAAAATTGTTTTCCCGATTTGGGACACCGAGAGCCATCATTAGTGATAGGGGTACTCATTTTTGCAATACTCAATTTGAAAAAGTTCTAAAAATATATGGAGTATACCACAGGACAGCCACCCCATATCATCCTCAAACCAGTGGGCAAGTTGAGGTAGCAAACCAAGAACTGAAACGCATTCTAGAAAAAATGGTTGAATCAAATAGAAAAGATTGGGCATTAAAAGTAGATGATGCTTTATGGGCCTATAGGACATCATTTAAAACACCTCTAGGGACATCCCCATACAAACTTGTATACGAGAAAAGCTGTCATCTACTATTCAAATTAGAACACAAAGCTTTTTCGGCAATAAAATTTTTGAATTCTGACCTCAAAATTGTAGGAAAGAGAAGAATGATGCAGATGAACGAGCTGGACGAATAGAGAACGGAAGCCTATGAGAACTCAAAATTGTACAAGGAAGCAACAAAGCGACGCGACGATGCTCGCCTCAAGAGATCAAAACAATTCGAAGTAGGAGACATGGTCCTACTATACAACTCAAGGCTTAAACTATTTCTGGGAAAGCTAAAATCAAGATGGTCAGGCCCATTCACGATCAAAACAATTTTTCCATACGGCACCTTCGAGGTAACTCATCCCACTAAAGGCACATTCAAGGTAAATGGTCACCGACTTAAAATTTATAATGGTACAGAATATGGAGATATTAGAGAGGAGCTTCTGCTCCATGAGCATTCTTTTAGAACCGAAAACAGGGAAAGTCTAGCTTAAGACTATAAACAAGTGCTTCTCGGGAGGCAACCCGAGCACTAACCCACTAACATTTTATGTCAATTTTTCTAACACCACACTGAAATAGTCTAATAGAAGTGCAGGTTTTTATACATGGCCTTGAACACGGGCGTGTCAATGGCCGTGTGCGAGACAGAGGATGAACCATGGGCGTGCCAAGAGCCGTGCCCAAACAGGAAAAAATTTCTTTCATTAACACGGGATGCGATACCAGAACACGCCTGTGCTAGCTAACAGTTTGAAGCTACTGACTTGCACACCACGGGCAAAACATGGCCGTGCCCAATGACCGTGTGGAGATACTGACTTGCCACACACGGGTGTTACACGCCCGTGCTACCTCACCATGCCAACATCTTGACTTATCGAACACGGGCGTGCCCAATGGACCCACGGCCGTGCCAAGAAACCTGAACGCGCCCAAATCCTGGAAATCTCAAAAAGCACGGGCGATTTCAAATTCACATAGGCATGGCGATAGCCCGTGCCCCCTCCCCTATATATAAAACTAACCGTCACCCTCCCCAAATCCTAACCCTAAAATCAGTTTTAACCCCCATTCTCTCCAAATCCAGTCGCACCACCATATCCCTACACCTAAAACCGCCTTCCCTCGCCATTTTTCTCCAAAAACCACCTAAGAACCATTCACACGCCCGCACCACAGCCGTGCTACCAAGCACCACACCCACGCCACCGCTGTGTTCGTGCTGCAGACTCCGCGCCACCGTCGTGCTCCGCCCGTGTTTGATTGTTTCACACTATTCCAAACTCTCGTTCTCTTCACTACTTTAATTCCTTGACTCAAAAACTCAAATATTATGTCATTTTGCCTTATTCTTTTCCATTTTGTTTAGTATTAAGCATGATTTATTGTCAATGGTTTTTTCAAAGATTCATGAATACTCTGATGCATTGGTTGCTAATTGACTCCATTTTAGGCATAAAATTTCACAATGTTTGATTTACTTCTTTGCTAGGGAGCATCACTACTGTCAAGAAATACCTCCATTTATCATTTTGCTTGATTTAGTACAAAAATAATTTGGCTACATTATTTTCAAGGAACTGCTTTATATTTGATTTTTTTTTCAGGAACCATGTCAACATCCCGAATCAAACGGTCAGCCCCAAACAAGAAAAGAAAGGGGCCCAGATCATCCTCCACAAGTGCCTCTATCGAGCTTCGACACTCATTCCTCCGATTTCCTCAAGCAGCTCAGGAAGAGAGGTACAAGACAATCTGGGATTGACCTCGAGGCACCGGTAGATGCATCGACTGGGATGCAATAGAACAAGTTGGAATTGCAACCGATATTCAAGCCTACCTCTCGACCGACCCGTGGGAACAATTCTTCTCAATCATCGAGCCCACTTACTTGGAGCTCACATTAGAATTTTGCACCACCTTCACTTTACAAACGGTGATGGCACAGTTCGATGATCCAGGAACCATCCAATTCCGTTTAGGGGGCACAGTACGTCGACTAAGCATCCTACAATTCGGCTCGGCACTCAGACTATATACGCCAGAATTCATAGAAGAGAACCCACTCTCTGAGTTAAACCGCCAGCTACATTGCACCCCCTCACCTGCTGGAAAAACTTAGCACCCACCACGAGCGTCTACGACCCCAGTCGCTCGAAGGCGACAGCCCTTCCCCCACCCCTACGATACATCCACGCCATTCTCGCTCATACAATCATAGGTCACCGAGAGAACACTTGCATGGTAAACAAACACGATGTTTACTACCTCTCGTGCATGTTAGAAGGGTACGTGTTCGATTTGGCATACTTCATCGCCTGTGCAATACAGCACCAGACAGAGCCGCACAGAAAAGGGATTTTATCGATGGGGCCATACATCACAAGGTTGGCTCGATACTTTGGTCTCCTCAACATTGAGGCTCAAATCAACTCCTTCACACTGATGGGCCACATGGCACCTCAGGGCATCCAGACAATGCTCCACATGAGAATGATCAAACACCATCGAGGGACTGACCCCCTCAGTACCGGATAGTGACATTCACAGATGAGAGAGAGGCCGAGGATATTCCTGACAATGTCCCACCACGATCAGAGGAGGCACCGAATCCGAGCCAGCATCCGTACCGAGCACCACCATCATTAGCGGACATCTCTACACGACTCGACCAGTTTGAGTTGTACTTCGCTGAAAACACCCGGCACTTTAATGGGATAGAGGCGACTCTTCAACAAATATGCCAGCACCTGCACATTCAATCACCAGCACCACCACCGAACGATGAGGACCTCTGAGTCCTATTAATTTGTTATCTTTGATTATATATTTTTATTTTATTTTATGTTTTTATTGTGTTGATTTTAATTTGAACTTTTATTATTATTACAAACTTTAACTATTGGCTATCTAACTATTCAAGCATCCCTATCCACATATTTATCACATCATCGTTAACTAGCGACTTTCTAGAATAAAATACACACTCCACATACACAAACGCACAACTAGGAGAAATACAAAAGGTCACCGGATGCCACACACTTTCCACATCCTCCGAGGATCTCATCCGTAAATCCAGGAAGTAACACTTTCTCTCTTATCTTTTGATTAATCACTAATTATCATTATTTATCTTTGTACATTGAGGGCAATGTACATCTTAAGTGTGGGGGGGTAAAAGTGTCAAACTTTTTTCATTATTCTCAAATCCCTGATTTAGTCTTGTTTTTATGCAATGTTGTCATATTAGTAATTAGGATGAAATTTCTTATGATTTGTGATTTTTATTGACATGTTTTAGAATAAGTCATAGTTAATTGTACATATATGATTAAATTTTAAGATACTAGAGAATTAAGCATGATAAGTCTATTTTTCACGAATTAAAAAATTTTGTTAGGTTATTGACCTAAATTTGAATACTACTTTGAAATTTGAATTTCACGAGGATGATGTCAAAACACCCATAATTTTTGTGAGATTTTGAGCCTTACAGAGCATATATTCTTTTTCATGCTAGTTCTTTGATTATGAGTGTGTCTACCATGAACTGTTATTCTAGAACTTGCCTCGTTTATGCATGTCGAGACCACATTTTTGATTTGATATTACAGAAATGATAAAGGCACCTAGGTTTTAACCCACTTACACCACTAAATAGCCTACCCTTAACAATTAACCCCTAGTAAACCCCTTGGATCCTAACAAACCCTTTTTATTGACTCACCTACTAATATTAACCCTAAGCCCCTTTATATTCACCCTTTCTTTTGACTACCCCTTAATCGAGAATTGATTTGATCAAGTTACCTAAGTATATTATTTTGGTAGTTAAATTTATCTTGTATTATTTAGTTTGCTCTAAAAAAAATTCAAAGTTCAGTATTAGTGGTGAGCTTATACAGTTAAAGTTTATATACCGAAAGAAAAGCTCGTGTTATTAGGATTATTATTCTCAATTAATGTAATTATTATTCCGGTTTTCATTAAGGTAGGTACTTATCAAATTCGATCTCGATTCTAACCCTCTAATTTCAGCCTGTAACCACACCTTTAACCCTGGCCCCGTTACAACCCTAACAAAGACCTTTTGATCTGTTTATCATCTTATATTACAGTGGTGAAGATTTGATTTTCAGGCAAGCCTATGGGATTAACTTTTCAGGTTCGACTTATGAGCGATCTTTTCCTGAACCTTAAACACTTTAGAGTGATTTGAGTAAATCCTTAGTGAGGACATCAATCCTTGTCGGTTTTGAATTGAAAAGGTAGTTACTTAAATGAGGGGAGGCACCTACGTTTTCGAAGTACAAATTCATGACTTCTCTCGTTTAAATCTTTAGGACTCTTTGAATTGAATTATCCATGTATGAATTATCTATGAATTATGATGAGCCATTGTTGATAGGAATTGTGAATTATGGAAAGTTCGTTTCAATTGTAAGTTGAGAATTTTGCTTGAGGACAAGCAAAAGCTTAAGTGTGGGGGTATTTGTTAAACCATAATTATAACATATTTTAAACCCACATTTAGCTCACTTTTCGATGATTTATTCCTTGATTTATATAAAAAGGTGCTTGTAATCCCTTCTTTTCATATCTTATACCTATGAAAGCACCCGAGGATGAAAAGAACACAAAACGGGCCCAAAACGGAGTAAATGGGCCTTAGCACGAGATCGACACGGCCTAGCCCAAAGTCTACATGGCCGTGCCTTGACGATCACCTAGAGCATGGCCTCAACCCCGTCTCAACGGCCGTGCCTCAAGTTAGAAATCCGAACACGATCTGAAGTCGATCTATACGGGCGTGTACCATGGCCGTGCCTCTATCGCTGGAAAGAGCAATTTCAATCGGAAAAGGATACTTAGGGAGAAAGAATCGCATTCTGAGAGCCTATATATATCCCTAAGTCCCACCTTTGAAAAGGTGTCAAAGCTAGGCCAAGGAGCCAAGCCGGAAAGGTCAGAGTTAGGGAATAACGCGAGGATAGCCAGTTGATCCATCCCAAGAAGCCGGAGTTATACTCAAGACGGCGGAATTCTCTTTCAATACCTTTAGGGGGTTTTTAGGATTTCCTTATGTTTTGTTTTATCTTTTCTCTTGAGATGTTCTTTTTATTCATTATGAACTAAACCCCTCAGATACCTGAAGGAGATGAAACCTAGATGAATTTTGTTATTTGATTTCTACTGATAATTACTTAGTTTGTTCTTAATTATGCTGCTTAATCCAAATCTGATGTGCTTAGGTGGAGGAGGAATAGACCCTACCTAAGAGTAGATCTAACATAATTAAGCGGAGTTGATCGAACGCCTAGAGATAGGGTTACGAGATTTTGCTGGATTAGGGTGAAACCTAATATGGGAATCCATTGATCGATTTACTGCTATTCTAGGGGGTTATTATAAGCGAACGAGAGTTCCACTAATTCACCTAGGGTTAGACGTTATTTGCCTCGAGAGAGGGTTTAATATAGGTTAGGGAGTCTTACGGATCAAGCTAAGTAAAGAAATCATATAATTCAGGGTTAGGTAACAAGTGAAGTCTAGGTGGATTCTTCTTTAGGGTATCGTCGTGATCAATTGAGTTTTTCTTCAAGTTATTTTCCAAATCGTTCTTTTTGTCTTTGTGTCCTTAGCTTAGTCGTCGTCAATTTAGTTTAAAAGCAACTTCACTCTGTTTTTAAGGCTAAATAATAAAAAGAAAGTTAGTATTAGTACTTTTAGTTCTTTTGGGTTCGATAAATCCGGTCTTGCCTAAGCTATACTACTGTTCGATAGGTACACTTACCTTCAATCGTTGTCAGAGTTAGTCTCCAGGTTCGATCATTCTTTTATAAATTTTTAAAGCTCTGATTTCAGCGATCAATTAGTTACCTAATTATATTATTTCAGTAGTTGAATTTATCTTTTATTACTTGATTTGTTCTTAAAAAAATCGAAGTTTATTCAGTATTAGTAATATGAAAAGTGAGCTTATACGGTTAAAAGTCTATTTATCAAAAGAAAAGCTCGTATTATTAGGATTATTACTTTTCAGTTGATGTAGTTACTTATTATTCGATAGGTAACTTGTCAGGTCAGTCTCGATTCTAACCTTCTGATTCAACCTTTATCCACACCTTTAACCTTAGGATCGTTACAACCCTGTTAAAGACCTTTTGATCTGTTTATCATCTCATTTTACAGTAGTGGAGATTTGATTTTCAGGCAAGCCTATGGGATTAACTTTTCAGGTTTGACTTTTTAGTGCTCTTTTCCTGAACCTTAAACACTTCGAGTGATTTGACTGAATCTTTTGTGAGGATGCCAGTCCTTGTAGGTTTTGAATTAAGGGTAATTATTCAGGTAAGGGGAAACACCTACGTTTTCGTGAATACAAATGTATGACTTATATTGTTTGAATCTTTAGGACTCTTCGAGTTAGATCATCCATGTATTAATTATCTATGAATTATGATAAGACATTGTTGATAGGAATTATGAATCATGGAAAGTTCATTTTAATTGTGAGTTGAGAATTTTGCTTGAGGACAAGCAAAAGCTTAAGTGTGGGGGTATGTGATAAACCGTAAAAGTAACATATTTTAATCCCACATTTAGCATATTTTCGGATGATTTATTCCTTGATTCATGTAAAAAGGTGCTTTTAATCCTTTCTTTTCATGACTTATACTCAGGAAAGCACCCAAGGATGGAAAGAACAAGAAACGGGCTTAAAATGAACCAAATTAGGCCAAAGAGGAAATCGACACGGCCTAGACTTAAGCCCACACGGCCGTGCCTCATTAAAGAAATTCGAACACGGCTTAAAGACCATTCACACGGGCGTGTGACATGGCTGTGTCCCTGTCGTGGCAAAGAGCAATTTTAATCGGAAAAAGATACTTAGGGCCAAAGAAACGCATTCCAAGAGCCTATATCCCTAAAGTGCAACCTAAAAGGGGGCGGTGAGCTAGGCCAAGGAGCCAAGCCGAAAAGGTCAGATTTGTTGGAATCACTCGAAGATAGCCAGTTGATCCATCTCAAGAAGCCAGAATTCTACTCAAGATGGCGGATCTCTCCTTCAATTCCTTCAGGGAATTTTAGGGATTTCTTATGTTTTGTTTTATCTTTTCTTCTGAGATGTTTTCTTTTATTATTATGAACTAAACCCTTCAGATACCTGAAGGGGATGAAACCTAAGATGAATCTTGTTATTATTTTCTGAACTATATGATAAATACTTGATTTGTTCTTAATTATGTGTGCTTAATCCTTGTGTCAATATTTCTGGGATATTGATTCAAGTTGGATGTGCTTAGGTGGAGGAGCAAAAGTCCCTGCTTAAGAGTAAATCTAGCATAATTAAGCGGAGTTGATCGCGCGCCTAGAGATAGCGTGACGAGATTTTTCCGGATTAGGGTGAAACCTAATATGGGAGTCCATAGATCGAGTTAATGCGATTCTAGGGGTTTTAATTAGAAAGAGATTTCAATTAATCAACCTAGGGTTAGACATTATTCGCCTCAAGAGAGGGTTTAATATAACTTAGGGAATCTTACGAATCAAGTCAAGTGAATAAATCGTCTGGTTTAGTGTTAGATAACAAGAGAAGTCTAGGTGGATTCTTCCTAAGGGTATCGTCGTAATCAACTAAGTTTTCACAACATTATTTCCCCAATTCGTTCTTTTTGTCTTGAGTCTTTAGCTTAGTAGTTAGTTAAATTTAGATTAGATAACAACTTTACTTATTTTAGGCTAGATAATAAAAAGAAAGTTAGTATTAGTACTTTTAGTTCCTTTGGGTTCGACAATCCGTTCTTACCTAAGCTATACTACTATTCGATAGGTGCACTTGCCTTAAATCGTTGTCAGAGTTAGTTTCCAGGTTCGATCATTCTCATTCATATAAATTTAAAACTCTGAAATCTAACGATCAAGCCCAAAATCCTTGAGTCTTGTTAACTAATGATAAAAGACCATTTAATTATTTTAAGTATTCCAAAAATCATGTTTAAACATAAGAAATTTACTCAGGTTTAACAATTAAGTAAACAGTTGAAACAACAAAACTCAAAATCCAAAGTCAAATCGGAGTACAAGGCCTTATTACATACAACAAAAATAAAGTAATTAAAATCATGTCTTTTGAGACAAATAAATAAAACTTCTAAGTAACTTGTAGTGTGGCCAAGTCCTCTCCCACGTCGAGCCGTTTACTGAGGATCACCTGAAACATTTAATAAAAAGGGTGTGAGTTTCAAAACTCAGTGTGTACGACCCTTGGTAATCCAATCAACATACAATTATCACATTGGGCCTAAGCCCTATCGAAAACGGTGGTCTTGGGCCTTAGCCCACAATGACCTCATATCACATCAGTATCACATGAATGCAATGCACCGATCCCAAATCTAACCCTGCACTCCATTTCCCTTCCAACCCTACACTCTTTTGGGGATTTAAATATCAACCCACCAATCCCTACACTCCAAAGGTAGCACCAACAGCGGCACTACTCCGACGTTGCAGCAAAGTTGCTATAATGGGCTTAAAGCCACTGGTGGATCCACAGTCGTCAAGTGTCTATGCGATCCTCAAATCTTCCTTCGTATCATCAAAACCCACCCAAGTGCAACATTTATTTCATGAATGCAACATACACATTTTCACACATTCGACACTTAGGGGTATTTTAGTCATTTCACTACCCAAGGGTATTTCTGTAAATCTACTCTACAGGGGTGTTTAGGTAATTTTACGAATCAGGGGTATTTTGGAAATTTTATAAATCAGGGATATTTTGGTAATTCCATAAATCAAAGGTATTCTAGTAATTTTACAAATCAGGGATATTTTAGTAATTTTGCAAATCTAAGGACATTTTGGTAATTTTCAAATCAGGGTATTTTTACAAATCTAAGGATATTTTGGCAATTTTCAAATCAGGGGTATTTGGTCGCTCTCGGGTTTTAGTTATGAACTTTGGCCCATTAACAAGTCCTTGCTGTTAAAGTGAACAGACACTATGCACCAAGTAGGATTCCAGATAAGAGGAGGTGGGCCACTAGGACCGCTTAAGTACAAGCTCTCCCTAGATCCAATCTTAGACATGCATATGTCCGTTGCCACACTCTAACCCAGCGACTTGTCCACAGACATGTTTAATTAATAGATTAAGTCTTATGCGGTTTAAGAGTTGTTCAGAACTAGGCCTAAAGTCCATTAAACCCTAGCATACTTGTCTATGTCCCCATAAAGCCCATCAAGCCCATTTCACGTTAATATAGCCCATTATGCCCAAATCACATCCTTATGGCCGATTAGACCTAGATCTCATTCATATGGCCTATTAGGCCCAAAACAATTCCAGATCATGAAACCTACATGACTAACTCAATTCATATAACCAAATCAATCAATTTTATCAACTTAGCCTCAGGGCCCACCGTGCCCATTTAGCCACTTTCGGCTTTTCAACTTTCCGGCATTGCCAATATCATGTGTGACCTGGTTATTGCGACGTGCTATACTATCCTTAGCCTTGAACCTACAACCAACCAACCTTCAATCAATCACTAAATCAAAACATTTACCAAAAGCCGAAGCCTAACCGTAACCTTACCGTGTGCCACCGGGTTCTAATAGCCCTTCCTTAGCTACTAATCAGGAGTATCCCCTAGATCTACACTCACACATACACCATCAAAATCCTAGTGACTCATAATCCACAGAAGTCACCCTTATAGATCATACACACATTCGGCCATTCACTTAAACCGCAATCGAGTTGAGTACACTTACCCTTGCTAACGATCCTACCACGCTTGTGATCTTTGAACCTTATCCTTGTTATCACAGAGTTAACGACAAGACAGTTAGATAGCCTTTCGAATTTTAGCAAAACATACAAAAGAGGTTAACCGAATACTTACCAAATCCACTTTTGATCCTGCGGCCTAGACAACTATTAACTAGATCCGACTTTCAACACTTGACTGATAGTAGATAATAATCGATCTGTGATGGAGGAAAACAACAAGGGTTTGGCACAAATAGGAATTTTGGGAAGGGAAAAGATGGCGATAATTCAACAATAGAAAAGTTTGGCTATGAGAGAATTCGGCAAAAATGATTCTTCTTTAGGAGATTTTGACAATTGGGAGAATATGGCAACGGGAAAACCGATTAAGGGAAGAAAAGAAAGACTAATGAAAGCTCAAAAACCCTTCAAAGCATTTGGCCTCTCCTTTTATAGCCACCAGCCTAATACTCCTTTCCCCACAGTCCCATTTGGCACCAATTCATCCCTCTCCTCATCTTCTAACTTTTCTCTTGATATCACCTTAGCCTTATCCGAATTTTCCTCCATTATCAGTTCCCCTTACCACTCAAATACTCCAGCGCAAGAGTTCATATTCAACACAACTCTGGTCGTCGACCTATGCAAAATAAAACACTCCAAAAATACCACTCCTAATGCTTGAACCTTGGACCTCCTCACCTAACAACATGCCACCTTATAGCTCCCCAAGTGACGCCACTTGCCACTGGACCACATGCCCATTTGTGTCTTATTTTCTCTTAATCTGCTTAAGAGGCCTAATGCCTGAGACTAGGGTCAACTAAAGCAAGAAAAATAAATTTTTCCCTATGGTCTTCCCTATCTCTAAGGCTTCAAATAACCTTCAAAGCCCACATGCCAATTGTCATTTTCTCGTTCACTTAAAAAA
Organism: Gossypium australe; assembly: GCA_005393395.2. Taxonomy (NCBI): domain Eukaryota; kingdom Viridiplantae; phylum Streptophyta; class Magnoliopsida; order Malvales; family Malvaceae; genus Gossypium; species Gossypium australe. The sequence goes on from CM016626.1 coordinate 87,083,555, forward strand.
CATTTATGAGACCCAAAGCCCAAAGCCCAAAGCTTAATAGGCCCAATACTTCTAGGACCAAATTCGGGGCGTGAATTGGCACTTTTAGCTTGTAGATTAAAACTTTCGCACTTTATGCGATTTAGTCCTTTTTCGCAGTTAAGCATGCAATCGCTAAAATTAATGCACCAAAATTTTCATACCCTCATATAATCATGCTATAACTCATAATATAATATTAAAATAATTTTCTCCGAACTCGGTTTAGTGGTTTCGAAACCACTATTCTAACTAGCCCCAAATCGAGCTGTTACATACATACACTTCATAATATTCAACACATCTCAACCAATCTCATGGTGTCTACATATATCAATTCGAACATTTCATGTTATTTAACATTTTATTCAATTTAGTCCTCTATTTTAGCAATATCAATCAAATTCAATCCAGAGCTTATATTTCGTTAAGAACTCAACTTGAATACCTCTAAATGTAGTTAATATGCAAATGTAACCAATTAATACGAACTTAAATTGTTAATGTACAAACCAAGATTTCATGTGTCACTCGTTGACAATTTTTTGCTTTTCGTTTCCCTCTCGGTAGTTTGTTGTTGCCGTTAGCTACGAATAATCAGAAACACGTCACACTATCAAATTACAGGCAAATCAAAATCAAATACCAAATTTCACTTATTTTACAAATTATTCAATCTAGTCCATAAAACTGAGACAAGCATAACTTTCAATATAGGGCCTCAGATTAAAATTTGATTTCACCAAAACTCATTAGGGACCCTCTATTTTCTATCCTTAACAGCAATTCATGAATACTGTACATTTTATTCAATTTAAACCCCAATGTACGAAACTAATAATTAAGATTTATAATTTAGTCCTTTTCATATACTAAGCTCAATTTCTAACAAATTCACACAAATTTCATTCAATTCTCAACAATAGTAACTTTGAAAAACTTTAAAAATTTTAGAAATTGGTACATGGGCTAGCTAAATCAAGCTCCCATAACACCAAATCTACAAAAAGTATAAGAAAAATGACTTAATTACGTTACCTAATTAAGTGGCTGAATGGTAGGAACCATTGAAAATTTTCTTTATTTTTCTTTTATGGTAGACAACCTGAGGTAGAAGATGAAGAGAAAATTCTCTTTCTTTCCTCCACAAGTCATATTTATACTTGGTTTAATGATGATTAACTTTAGTCAATCATGTTTAAATTATAAATTATTCTTAATTCTACTTATTTAATGAAATATCCTTGTGTCATCCACTAAGTCTTATTTGAGCATGGTCTAATTGCTATTTTAGACCATTGGTTAATTGCAATTAAAATCCCCAAGCCATTTACTAATTAAAAATCTATAGCGATTAGACTTTACTATTTAGTCCTTAGGCCCTGATTAATAACAATTTCAGTTAAATCACTTAACCAAATTTCAATTCATCAATACAATAGCCTCATAAGTATCTCAAATAAATATTTATGGACTCAGTTTATAGAAATAGGGTCCCAAAACGGCCCTATTCGACACCATTGGAAGCCGAGTAATTATAATATTCCCCTATTAATAAAATGCAGTCCCGAAATTTACCTGAAAAGATGTGGGGATACTGGGATTTCATTGCTTCTTCTGGTTTCCATGTCACCTGTTCAACTCTATGTCTACGCCATAGAACCTTTACCAAAGGCACTCATTTATTCCTTAGCTTTTTCACTTTTCAAGCTAAGATTTCGACCGGTTCTTCCGCATAGGATAAATCAGACTGAACTTCAATTTCTTCCATTAGAATTGTCGGAGCATGGATCTATGAAATACATCATGAATCTTTTGCAATTCTGAAGGTACAACTAGGTGATATGTAATCAGTCCAACTCTCTTGACAATCTCATACGATCCGATAAACCTGAGAATCAATTTTCCTTTGTGACCAAAACGCAAAATATTTTTCCATAGAGATACTTTCAAGAATACTTTATCATCCACTGTGTATTCGATATCTCTTCATTTCAGATCAAGATAGCTGCTTTCAATCTACCCATGATTAATTTTACCATATTTTCAGTTTCCTGAATCAATTCGGCCCAACAACCCTTCTTTAGCTCAATTCTGACCAACAGATAGGTGTTTTACACCTATGACTATATAAAGCTTCATATGGAGCCATCTGAATGCTCAATTGGAAATTGTTATTATACTCAAACTAGTTAATAGAAATATTGTTCCCAGCTAGACTCAAGATCAATAACACAGGTTCACAAAATATCTTTCAAAACTTGAATGACTCACTCTGATTGGCCATCAAACTAAAGATGGAAAATCATGCTGAAATTTAACCTCGTACCTAATAATTCATGCAAATACTTCCAAAATCTTGAGGTAAAACGAGGATATCGGTCGGAGATAATAGACAGAAACACACCGTATAGTCAACTATCTCACGAATTAAACTTCAGATAACTTTGGGAGTGTAACACCCCAAAGCCGGCCTAGAAGTTTGGCTCGAATCCGGCGTGTCACATCAAAGGCATAATTCAAATGATTTTGCTAATTAAAAATTTTAAGGCCCAGAAGCCCAAAATACTTGAGTCTTGTTAAGTAATGAAAAAAACCCATCTTATAATTTCAAGTACTTCAGAAACCAAGTTTAATCGTAAGAAATTTACTCAGGTTTAATAATTAAGCAAACAGTTGAAACAACAAAACCCAAAGTCTAAAGTCAAAATGGAGTACAAGGCCTTATTACATCCAACGAAAATAAGCAATTAAAACTATGTCTTTTGAAATAAAAATTTAATCATCTTGTAGTTTGGCCATTTCCGAGTCCTCTCCCACGTCGAGCCATTCACTAAGGATCACCTGAAACATTAAACAAAGGGTGTGAGTTTCGAAACTCAGTGTGTACAACCCTTGGCATTCAATTCAATATATGATTATCACAACGGCCTTAGCCTTATCAAAATCGGTGGTCTTGGGCCTTGGCCCACAATGACCTCATATCATATCATATCATATCATATCATATCATATGCAATTTAAGGTAATGCAAAACCCTCCCCTAAAAATCCATCCGCTACACACCATTTCCCTTCCAACCCTACACACTTGTGGGGATTTCAAAATCGACCCACCCATCCTCTACACTCCAAGGATAGCACTCACAGCGATAATACTCAACGTTGCAGCAAAGCTGCTAATCATATAATGGGCTTAAAGCCATCGATGGATCCATGGTCGTCGAGCGACTATGCGATCCTCAAATCTTCCTTCATACCATAATTCCCACCCATATGCATCCTAAGCAGAATATCATATGAATGCAACATGCACATGAGTAACATCCAAAAAACTCATACTCATCACATAGGGGTATTTTCGTCATTTCACAACCCAAGGGTATTTCCATAAATCTACTCTACAGGGGTATCTAGTCAATTTTGCAAAACAGAGGTACTTTGGAAATTTTATAAATCAGGGATGTTTTGGTAATTCTACAAACCAAAGGTATTCTGATAGTTTCACAATTCGGGGCTATTTTAGTGATTTTGCAAATCTAAGGATGCTTTGGGTAATTTTCAAACTAAGGGTATTTTGGTTATTTTCAAATTAGGGGTATTTTAGTAATTTTACAAATTTAGAGGTATTTGGTCCCTCTCGGGTTTTAGTTATGAACTTTGGCCCATTAACAAGTTCTTGCGGCTAAAGTGAATAGACACTATGCACCAGGTAGGATTCTAGAGAAGAGGAGGTGGGCCGCTAGGGCTGCTTAAGTACCAAGCTCTCCCTAGATCCAATCCTAGACAGGCATATGCCCGTTACCACACTCAAACCTACCGACTTGTCCACGGACATGTTCAATTATTAGAGAGTCTTATGCAGTTTAAGAGTTGTTCAGTACTACACCTAAAGCCCATAAAACCCTAGCATACTAGTCTACGTCCCCATAAAGCCCATCAACCCATTTCTCGTTCATATAACCCAGAATGGCCACATCACATTTTTATGGCCCACTAGGCCTAAATCTCAATCATATGACCCATTAGGCCTAAAAGAAATCCAGATCATGTAACATGTATGGTTAACCCAATTCATATAATCAAATTAATCCATTTCATCAAACTTAGCCTCAGGGCCCACCGGCCCCATTTAGCCATTTTCAGCTTTTCGGCTTTTCAGCATTGCCGATTTCGTGTATGCATAGTGTTTGTATACAGTTGGTTACCGCGACGTGCTATTCTATCCTTAGCCTTGAACCTACAACCAACCAACCTTCAATCAACCACTCATACTTAATCAAAATATTTACTCAAAAGCTGAAACCTTACCGTAATCTTACCGTGTGCCACTGGGTTCTAGTAGCCCTTCCTTAGCTATTAATCGCAACTGTTCCCTAGATCTGCCTTCACACATATTTCATCAAAATCGAGTGACTCATTTCTCACATAAGTCACCCCTATAAGCCATACCTACATTCGGCCATCTATTAATCCATAACTAAGACGAGTACACTTACCACTTTGCTAACGATCCTTACCACGCTTGCGATCTCTGAACCCTACCCTTGTTAATACATGGTTAACGATGATAAGAAGTTAGGTAGCCTTTCGACTTTAGCAAAACGTACAAAAGTGGTTAACTGAATACTTACCAAATCCACTTTCGATCCTGCAGCCTAAATTCGGCTTTTGAGATTAGTATGGTGACAGAGACAATTCAACACCAATAGAGAGAAGAAGAGAAGAAGTGATCGGCTAGAACTAAAGGTGTACAAGAGAAGGGATTTAAGAAGAGAAGGTATGAGGAATTCGACTAGAGAGAAATCCAAAATTTCGACAAAGGAATGATGTGTTTTTTTCGGCAAATGGAAGAATTCGGCTAAGGGGGAAAAAGAAATGTAATGGAACCCAAGGAACCTCTCCAAGGAATTCGACACCTCCTTTTATAGCCAATAGCTGAATCCTACCTTCCCTCACAATCCAATTCGGCACCAACTCTTCCCACCTCTCATCTCCTAATTTTTCTCCATGATATCTCCCTTATTTTATCCAAAATTCCCTCCTTTATCAGCTCACAAGACCAATTCAAACACTTCAACAAATGAGTCCAAATTCCACACAACTCTGGCCGTCCACTAAGCAAAATAAACACTCCAAAAACACCTTACCACTACTCGAACCTTGGACCTCTTCATGCCACTTTGTAGCTCCCTTAGTGACGCCACCTTGCCATTGGACCACAAGCCCATTTGTGTCCTATTTTCCACTTTATCTGCTTAAGAGGCCTAATGCTTGAGACTAGGGTCCAATAAAGCAAGAAAAAATAAAATTTTCCCTATGGTCATCCTTATCTCTAAGACTTCAAATAATCCCAGTAATACCTTAAAATTAATATTCTAAGTGCTACTCATACATACCAACCTCAGTGCACAGAAATTTAAATTTTCGAAATTTTTGGGGTGTTACATCCCAATAGGCCCAAATCTACTAGGCCCAAATTCGGGGCGTTACAATTCTACTCTCCTTATAGAAATTTCGTCCTCGAAATTTCCAACTAACTATCAATCGTACTACCCAAGTCTGACCACTATGCTTTCGCTGCGCACTCTAATTCTAAAGACAAAATAAACACTTAGTATACTACAGTAGGTAGGCACCATTATTCGCATTTGGAGCGTCTTCGTCCCCTTGGCGACGTGCTGCATAAACCAAACCTGGCTGCCTCACCTCCGCATAACCTGCACCTCTACCTGGTGCTCCACGATCGCGTTCATTACCATAATCGCCCCTGGCTTGTCCATGACCCCTTGGTGGTTGTTGACCACCCCTGTGAGGCTGAAAATTACCTCTACCAATGGCTCGCTCCTAATCTAGCCTTCTTGGGCACTCCCAAACCCTATGCTCCATAGATCCACAGCCCAAACATGCTCCCATCCTCCTCCAACATTCGCCCGGATGCCTTCTCCCACACTCCGCAGAAAGTGGTATTCCGTTATTAGCAGCAGCAACAGGGGCCTCAGCTCTGATCAGCCCATTCACTCTGGCCCTCCTTGCAGGCCTCTGCTCAGTCCCCATAGCTTCCCCGTTCTGTTTGTTCTTGCCCTTCTCCTTTTCTGGGTGAAGGCGCTTCGTGTGCTTTACTTCCTCTGCTATCTTTGCTTTCTCCACCAAGACCGTAAAGTCCCGCTCCCTCTGGGGAGATATAAACACCCTAATGTTGTCTCTTAACCCATCCTCGAACCGTAGACATCTCTCATGCTCTCTTGCGACTATCCCCTTCGTATATCGACTGAGGCGCAAAAATCAGCCTCATACTCTGCTACCGACTTATGTCCCTGAGTCAAACTCAAAAACTCCTTCCTTCGTGCATCCACATAGGCCGCTCCAATGTACTTCCCCTAGAATGTTGACTTGAAGAACTCCTAGGTGATCTGCTCCGGTTGGTTGCCCTCATTTACGATCAACCACCACTGATAGGCTTCCTCCCTAAGTAAGGATATCGCCCCTTTTAACTTTTGTTCATCCATGCAATCCAGATCATCCATTATCCTTTCAGTAGCTTCCAACCAATACTCCACCACACTCGGGGCCACCCCTGCTACTCCTTTAAAAATCTCTGCCCCATTAGCTCGGAGTCGCTCGACGATTGACCCATGACTTCTCGTACCATTATTGGGCCCAACGACCCTTTCTGAGATCCTTAACATGGCCTGCGATACAGCATCTTTTGTAGCAGCAGCCCGTTCATATGGTCCCCTTTCAACTACTGGTGAAGTCGGAGCCTCCTCTATTCCAACGTTGGGCATATGGCCCGAATCTGACGACCCGGCCCTAACTCTGCCATGGCCTCGGTCGCAACCTCTTGTACCTCTTTTAGCGCTCATCGTTGCGTATTTCTGAAATAAAAATTTTATGAAATTAGTACACAGTTCCACTTGTTTAGGGCACATGTCTTATGCGAGTAACATTTTTTTAAAGTTATTACGCGGTCGAGAATCCACTACAGGCTTAAGTTTCCTACGGGATCTAGTCTCTAAAAGCCTATTTTAAGTAGCCCATTTTCTATATAGTTCAGTAATTTAAACAAATGTACTACAGAAAACTTACTTGGCTCGACGTCGAGGGCTCGGTGAACCACACTTCAAGAATGCTGTAAAAAACTTTTTAATCTACTTGTTTTAAAAACCCAAAATCTATGGCCTATTTCACAGCCCGAGCTTTGCAACCGGGCTCTGATACCACTAAATGTAACAGCCCAAACTCGGCCTAGAAGTTAGGCCTGAACCCGGCGTGTCACATCAAAGGCATAATACAAACGATTTTGCTAATTAAAAATTTTAAAGCCCAAAATCCTTGAGTCTTGTTAAGTAATGAAAAAAATCCATTTTATAATTTTAAATACTTCGGAAATAAAGTTTAATCGTAAGAAATTTACTCAGATTTAATAATTAAGTAAACAGTTGAAACAACAAAACCCAAAGTCTAAAGTCAAAATGGAGTACAAGGCCTTATTACATCCAACGAAAATAAGCAATTAAAACTATGTCTTTTGAAATAAAAATTTAATCATCTTGTAGTGTGGCCATCTCCGAGTCCTCTCCCATGTCGAGTCATTCACTCAGGATCACCTGAAACATTAAACAAATGGTGTGAGTTTCGAAACTCAGTGTGTATAACCCTTGGCATTCAATTCAATATATAATTATCACAATGGCCTGAGCCCTATCAAAATCGGTGGTCTTGGGCCATGGCCCATAATGACCTCATATCATATCATATCATATCATATGCAAATTCAGGTAATGCAAAACCCTCCCCCAAAAATCCATCCGGTACACACCATTTCCCTTCCAACCCAAAACACTTGTGGGGATTTCAAAATCGACCCACCCATCCTCTACACTCCAAGGATAGCACTCACAGTGGCACTACTCAACGTTGCAGCAAAGCTGCTAATCATATAATGGGCTAAAAGCCACCGATGGATCCATGGCCATCGAGCGACTATGCGATCATCAAATCTTCCTCCGTACCATAATTCCCACCCATATGCATCCTAAGCAGAATATCATATGAATGCAACATGCACATGAGTAACATCCACAAAACTCATACTCATCACATAGGGGTATTTTCGTCGTTTCACAACCCAAGGGTATTTCTGTAAATCTACTCTACAGGGGTATTTAGGTAATTTTGTAAAACAGAGGTACTTTGGAAATTTTGTACATCAAGGATGTTGTGGTAATTCTGCAAACCAAGGGTATTCTGGTAATTTCACAATTTGGGCTATTTTAGTGATTTTGCAAATCTAAGGATGTTTTGGGTAATTTTCAAACTAAGGGTATTTTGGTTATTTTCAAATCAGGGGTATTTTAGTAATTTTACAAATCTAGGGGTATTTGGTCCCTCTCGGGTTTTAGTTATGAACTTTGGCCCATTAACAAGTCCTGGGGCAAAAGTGAACAAACACTATGCACCAGGTAGGATTCTAGAGAAGAGGAGATGGGCCGCTAGGGCCACTTAAGTACCAAGCTCTCCCTAAATACAATTCTAGACATGCATATGCCCGTTACCACACTCTAACCTAGCGACTTGTCCACGGACATGTTTAATTATTAGAGAGTCTTATGCGGTTTAAGAGTTGTTCAGTACTACGCCTAAAGTCCATAAAACCCTAGCATACTAGTCTATGTCCCCATAAAGCCCATCAACCCATTTCTCGTTCATATAACCTATAATGGCCACATCACATTTTTATGGTCCACTAGGCCCAAATCTCAATCATATGACCCATTAGGCCTAAAAGAAATCTAGATCATGTAACATGTATGGTTAACCCAATTCATATAATCAAATTAATCCATTTCATCAAACTTAGCCTCAGGGCCCACCGAGCCCATTTAGCCACTTTCAGCTTTTCGTCATTGTCGATTTCGTGTGTGCATAGTGTTTGTACACACCTAGTTACCGCGACGTGCTATTCTATCCTTAGCCTTGAACCTACAACCAACCAACCTTCAATCAAACACTCATACTTAATCAAAATATTTACTCAAAAGCCGAAACCTTATCGTAACCTTACCGTGTGCCACCGGGTTCTAGTAGCCCTTCCTCAGCTATTAATTGTAAGTGTTCCCTAGGTCTACATTCACACATATTTCATCAAAATCGAGTGACTCATTTCTCACGTAAGTCACCCCTATAAGCCATACCTACATTCGGCCATCCATTAATCCATAACTAAGATGAGTACACTTACCACTCTACTAACGATCCTTACCACGCTTGCGATCTCTGAACCCTACCCTTGTTAATACAAGGTTAACGACGATGAGAAGTTAGATAGCCTTTCGTCTTTTAGCAAAACGTACAAAAGAGGTTAACCGAATACTTACCAACTCCACTTTCGATCCTGCGGCCTAAATTCGACTTTTGAGATTAGTACGGTGACAGAGACAATTCGGCACCAATAGGGATAAGAAGAGGAGAAGTGATCGGCTAGAACTAAAGGTGAACAAGAGAAGGTATGGGGAATGCAGCTAGAGAGAAAACCAAAATTTCGGCAAAGGAATGATGTGCTTTTTTTTTTTTTTGGCAAATGGAAGAATTCAGCTAAGGGGAAGAAAAAGAAATGTAATGGAACCCAAGGAACCTCTCCAAGGAATTCGGCACCTCCTTTTATAGCCAATAGATGAATCCTACCTTCCCCCATAGTCCAATTCGGCACCAACTCTTCCCACCTCTCATCTCCTAATTTTTCTCCATGATATCTCCTTTGTCTCATCCGAAATTCCCTCCTTTATCAGCTCACAAGACCAATTCAAACACTTCAACAAACTAGTCCAAATTCCACACAACTCTAGCCGTCCACTAAGCAAAGTAAACACTCCATAAACACCTTACCGCTACTCGAACCTTCGACCTCTTCAAGCCACCTTGTAGCTCCCTTAGTGTCGCCACCTTGCCACTAGACCACAAGCCCATTTGTGTCCTATTTTCCCTTAATCTGCTTAAGAGGCCTAATGACTGAGACTAGGGTCCACTAAAGCAAGAAAAAATAAATTTTTCCCTATGGTCATCCCTATCTCTAAGACTTCAAATAATCCCGACAATACCTTAAAATTAATATTCTAAGTGCTACTCATACATCCTAACCTCAATGTACAGAAATTTAATGTTTCGAGATTTTTGGGGCATTACAACCCAATAGGCCCAAATCTACTAGGCCCAAATTCGGGGCGTTACAGGGAGTGACTAATTAGTTCTCACTTGAAGGAAATGAGCAGATTTCATCAGTCGATCCTCTATTACCCAAATCTCATTTCTTTTTCTTGGAGATAATGGTAGACTACAAAATCTATCACTCCCGGTTTAATTTTAGATCCGAACATTAGGACAGGTGAGGAGTTAATTGAATAGAATGATAAGTTGGTGGGCTCTATTGGAAAGCTTGGAAAGTTTTTTGGCCCGTTGGTAAATAATTGAATTCTAAATCTGGTTGAGTTAAATTGGAATTAGCTAGTTCCTTAATGAAAACAAAATGATTGTTGATGGATGGTTACTTGGACCATGTGTAAGAAGGGTTATATATATATGAGCAGAGGATTTTTCAAAAGGAAAAATTCTACTCATTTCTGTTTTACTTTCATTCATTCTCCATCATCTTTTTCAATTGCTCTGAAGGAGAGAAAAGTTAGGAAGATTGCATGGGGCAGTGATCATGAGGATTGGGGTATGGGAGTAGAATATCTGAGGAACAGGTAAGCCTCTATATATTTTTGTATTGTAGTTTGAGAAAGGAGAGTAAGGAGTTCTGAAATATCTAGGAAGTTTTGAATGATATTGAATTCTGGGTTTTGAGGTTTGAATATCTTTGATTTAACCAATATATATATAGTTGTCATGCTTAGCTGCCAAGATGAAGGAGACTCTGATGTTTGGACAAGCTAAGCTAGCGAGGACGAAGGATGTGGGGTAAGTTTCTATACTTTACCTTTGGTTGTAGATCTATCAGATATACTAATTCTAACTTTCAAATGTGTTTGGATTCGAGGAAATTGACATTAGGCTATGTTTTTGTCGTAAACGACAGGAGACAGTGGTGTTTAATGGAATGGTAGACGTAGTCAAAGATCACATATGAGGACATACCCTGGGGATTTGTTTGGAAAAGACTCTTATAGATAGAGAGCTCTTTAGGAAACATATGGAGAGACAAAAGAATGCGAAACATGACTCATCTACTTCACTAGGGCAAGTGGGAGACTATTGGATCTGGTGCCCTAAGTGTAGTATTTTCCTCAATATACACTTGTAACTTTTTCGAGCAAATTTGTTAATAAAACAAATTCATTGATTACATTAATATATTTTGTATAATTTTCCTCACATGGTTTTTGCAGGCAAAGCAAAATGGAAGCAAACATTGCTAATTGGTTTTGTCTAAATGTTTAACTAATACTAAAAGGCATTATGTGGTCAGATCGTATTATGGAAAGACAACTTGTATTAGTAGATGAACCTAAACATGTCATTAGTCTAATAAAAAATGAGAAAACTGATTAAAAGTGTAACACCCTAAACCCGGCCTAGAAGTTTCAGCCTGAATTTGGTGACCTATATTAGCCACCGAAGTGAATCTATGTTGACTCCCAACCTAACCTCCAACACACTACTTAAGTCTCAACAAAAGTTATACTAACTTAAAACACAACAGCGGTAATAGAAAGCAAACATACGAGCTTAAAAAACAAACATAAGTAGGTTCGTATGCCTCACAACAACATACTTAAGAGTTGGTAGCACAACTTAGACTTTTCAAATGACAACATAGTTTGCATAACAAGAAAACATATGAGTTCACAGTCTAGTTTAAGGCATAGGCTCGCATACTTTTTAGACTTCGTATGAAATCACATAATTCAAGAGTTCGCATTTGCAACAATCAAAATAAGTTCCAAAGCACACAGGATATCATAGGTTTAAATACAAAGGAATAAGTTCATTAAAAATGAACAGTTCACAAATATATCATGCTTTTGCAAATAGATAGACCTCGCAACAATAAGGAACATGCATGCAAGGGTTATTATATTTCAATATGGTTTGCATATAATCATGGGTTCACATGCATATATGGGTTCGCATATCTTACCAGTGGTTCACAAGTAATAAAATGATCATAAGAAGGGTACACATGAAATTAAGGTTTGCATCACTTACACGAGATCACTTACATTTATGGGATTACATAGTTAGGGGTAAGCATGTAAATATGGCATGCAACATACAGTAAACCTTAATAATAAATCTAACTTGCATGTAAATAAAACACAATACTCTCATGCATGGATAGTATCAACTTTATTTATGAAATAACAAGTACTTTAAACATGGTTCACAAATCAATGTACTAAGAATTTAAACGTAACTAAATAGTCTAAACTTCAAATAATATTGTCATATTCATAAAGTTAGAAATATAACATTTAATTCTAAACCCATAATAATAATCCCATCACCTTTAACCTAGGTTCGCCAATATCTAATCAGGAGTGCACCTCGCCACATCATTGACCTCCCTAATGCTAATCTGCGACCTACTTAACTAAGAAGAAGTAAGAGAGGAGTGGGTGAAATCATTGTGAACTTAGTGAAAAATAAAAAAAGTTAGGATATGTCTTAGAAATAGATTTTTTAAAAAAGGAAACTTTAGTCTTGAAAATGTTTCGCATGCTAGGTTTGAGAGTGAGGTTGCCAAAACCCAGTTCGTACATTCTATCAGAAAGCATGACTTTGGAAACTAGTTTTGAAAACTCATTACCCTTTTCATAAAACATAATTGGTAGGACTTGCCTTAAAATCATGAAACCTATTTCGTTTCTAAAAAATCTTTAAAAACTAGAGTTTGGGTTCGCCCTAAAATCGTGCGACCAAATCGTACTTTTTAGAAAAACCTTTTCTTTGAACATGTTATGCCTTAGCTCGCAAGGCTAGTTCATAATTACGAGCATAGTTTATCGTAGGTCACAAGACTAGCTCGTCACTTTGTCTATTTGAATATAATCTAACTGAACTTGTAGAGGAGCACGCACTTTGAAACATATCACACTAGCTTGCATACAGCTGGTCTCACTGAGGAGCACAATCACTTAAGCTCGCATGGGGAGCTTTACTGATACACAGCTTCTCACTTAAGCTCACGTGGGGAGTTTCACTATTACATAACTTGTAAAACTGTTTCTAAAAAATTTCTGTAGAACATTTGCTCGCATAAGAGCTCGAACAAAACTGTGCTTTAAAAATCTTATTTTCAAACCATATTTGTAAACAGAGGTTTATAGGTTTAAAGCATATCTTTTCAGAAAATGTACATTTGAAACTTGTTTCAAAAACATAATTCTTAAAAGGAACATATTAGTATAAATGAAACAACACGACAATTAACATACTCCAAATAATTCCAGACTGCTCATCAGAAAATGGAGAAACTTAAACAAGTTTATCTTTGCCTTTATCCTTGCTGGTAGATGGTCTAGCTGGTTCGTAACAAACATACACACATATTACTTAAGTAGAACAAGACATACAGAATTCATGCAATGCAAATCTGGACAAACACACCCAACAACACAGAGGCTTACTATGATAGCTACTAACTGAACTTAGAACAGAGACTTTGATAGTAGAAAATTCAGTAAAGAATTCATAGAATTAAAGGTAGTATTTATAGACCTAAGTGTCTTGATAATCTTTGGATACCTTACTTGACTTAGGAAAGTTATTACTTGCATGTAAAGCATTACTAGACACACTAAATATTTATTTCCTAGTTTGAGTCTGACTTTATCTTTTACTAGTGAACCCCACTTCCCAACAAGATTGGTGATCCCCTGTTCGCAGGGAAACTATTGAACACCAGCTCACCATCACATTAGTGAACCTACCTCGCAGAGAAATTGGTGAACCCAACTTGGTAATGGATATGGCGAACCACTTACTACATCTTTAGGCATACATTGCAACTGGCGAACCCCCTTGCTGATACTCTTTTGGTGAATCACCAGCTCGCCTAAACCTTGGCGAACACCCAGTTCATCGAAACACTGGTGAACCCTTCACTTGAGAAGCCAAAACTTCCAGGCCCATTTGCGGTGTGTTACAGTCTTCCCCAATTAAGACATTTCGTTCTTGAAATGTTCATCTTCAAATATCTTAGGATATTGTTTCCTCATTGCTTCGTTTGTTTCCCAGGTTACTTCATTGGTCTTACGGTTTCGCCAAAAAAACTTTGACCAAAGGGATCCATTTGTTTAAAAAAGACTTTCACCTCGCAAGCTACAATATTCACTGGGTCTTCCTCGTAAGTTAAACCAAGTTGCACCTCAACTTCATCTGCTGCTATTGCATGATATGGGTTTGTGCAATACCTCCTTAGCTTAGAAACATAGAAAACATCTTGTATCTTGTCGAGTTCACGGGGTAACTTGAGTCGATAGGCTATAGGACCAACTCTTTCCTCTACTTCATAAAGACTAATAAACATTGGGCTTAGCTTGCTTTTACGCCCAAATCTTAGGACTTTCTTCCATGGTGATACCTTCAGAAACACATGCTCGCCCACTTGGCACTCAACGTCTCACTGTTTCAAATCAACATATGACTTTTGTCTGTCTAAGGCAACCTCAAGCCTTTCACAAACTAGTTTCATCTTGTCCTTTGTTTAGCGAACCAGTTCAGGTCTAAGGATTTTCTTCTCATGTAACTTAGCCCAATAAAGAGTTGTTCGACACCTCCTTCCATAAAGTGATTTAAAGGGTGCTAGTTGAATGCTTGCTTGATAAGTATTGTTATATGCGAAATTAGCCAACGATAAATATCGTTCCCAGTATTCTGCGAACTCCAAAACACAGCTTCGCAAAATGTCTTCCAACACTTGTATCACTCTCTCAGGTTAGCCATCTGTTTGAGGATGATAAGCAGCACTGAATTGAAGCTTCAAACCCAAAGCTCCTTGTATGTTTTCCAAAATCGCGATGGTCTCAAGTTATAGAAATTAGCACGCCATGCAATCGAACTATTTTGGCAACATAAATCTTGGCGAACCTTTGCAAAGAATAGATCCTGCGAATGGCTAAAAAGTGCGAACACTTCATTAGGCGATCTAAAATCACCCAAACTTCATCCTTCTTAGTCGCAATCACTAGCAACCCAGTCACAAAATCCATGGTGATTCTTTCCCACTTCCACTTAGGTATTTTTAGTGTCTGCAACACTCCTGAAGAAAATTGATGCTCGACTTTGACCTTCTGACAAGTTAATCACTTCGCCACAAATTTTGTAACAGTTTACTTTAAACCAGACCATCAATACAGTTCACAGAGTTCACAATACATCTTATTTCTGCCTAGGTGCACCGCATAAGAATTATTATGGCCTCTTTAAATATCATTTGTAGAAGCTCTTCATCACTAGGCACGCAAAGCCTTCCACGAAAATAAAGCACTCCTTCATCGTTAAGTGCAAAATGGCCTCACACTCCTTCTTCCACTTGACGAACCCTCTTCGCCAACTCATTAGTAACTTATTTTGCCTTAATCTACTGTGACAGTGCTAGTCTTACTTGTAATTTTGAGAGCAATCCCCTAACACTTGTCACACTTAGCTACGCGAACATAGCTCACAGCTCACTCATAGACTTCCTGCTCAAAGTGTATACTATAACATTTGCCTTACCTGGGTGATACTCTATCACGCAATCGTAGTCCTTCAGTAGCTCGATCCACCTTCTTTGTCATAGATTTAGTTCTTTTTCTAAAATTAAATACTTGAGACTTTTGTGATAAGTATAGATTGTACACTTCTCACCTATAGGTAGTGTCACCAAATCTTTCTTATAGTATGCCCAAAGACCAATCATGAGATGATTGTAATTACGCACTTGTTTTACCTTATTTATTAATATAAGGTATGACCATTATTATTTCAGTTTCTTTTTATGTATATATAAATAAACTAAATTGTAATAAAATCTTAAGAAAATATGATTATTCTTAAAATGGTCTAAATCAAGTATTATTGTGGGCTTGGACAACAATGATGCATTGAGAATAATGTGTAGTTGATTGATGAAAAAGTGTTGTCATTGACATAGAGATGTCAAAATCAGTACATGTGTACGTGTTAAAGAATAACATATTGGACTTACCCGCTATGAGTATGTTTCTTGGAGTATTATGTAATAGTCACAAACATAATCATAGTGATAACTATGTATACGATTCTCATACTTGAGATCATCATTATCCCAACATCGTGAGTCTTATATTTTGATATAGTCAAACATCTTCCGTAATAGGTTGTATTATAAAGACTGATGTTGGATATGTCACAATCTATATAGTGAGATATGGTTGATTAATATATAATTTGTCTCTCCTACATAATGGTAGCAATATCTTAGGCCACTTGATTGAGTGAGACTAAAAATGCATGGCCATACTCGAATAAGTTGATATGAGATACACTTATTTGTTTATTGTAGTCTACTCGAGATATCAAGAAATATGGGACCGGAATATGCAAGTGTGACTGTTCCATGACTTGTGTCCAATCTAGATATAAAGTAAAAAAGAATGTAATACATGGAAGGTTTATCACAAAAGGGTTATGTCGAATTGCGACTTCTTGTAACTTAGGAAATAATGATGCATTGCTAGATGCCACTCATTTCTTGTATTATCCGAAATGTTCTAGTATTACTACTAACGTTACAAGAGCTTATAGGGTCACACCCTATAGTTGAAGCAAACATAATCCAAATACATTTGGTATTCTATCTAGCTCTCACATGAACTAAATTAATTTTTTGAATTAATTTAATTTGATAGTTAAATATTGAACACATTATATGTACAAACTTGTTGTACACAAATAGAGAGCATATTTAAAATTATTATATGAATTTGATTCATATAAAATATTAATTGTATATATTTTATTGCAATTATTAATATAAACAGTTATGATAATAATTTTGATTAAAATATAAAGGACACAGAAAATGATATTCTTTTGGAAAGAATGTAATTATTTTTTATTACTTTCCTTTTGTTTCTCTAATAATAAGGGAATAAACTTGTTTTCTTTTTGAGATATGATATCAAAAAAATAAATAAATAAAAGGAAGACATCCCTTAGTGTGTTAGGGTTACCAAGTAATGTAACACCCCAAACCCGACCTAGAAGTTAGGCCCAAATCTGGTGTGTCACATTGAGGTGAAAACAGTGGTTCAGTTGAAAACTCTTATTGCTATTTAAAAACTGAAGTCCCAGTTTGCGTATGTTATTATTAATCGACGTATATTAAAAGTTATTAATTTTCAAAAGCTTTTTGCTGTTCAAAAACCTTAGATTTCGTGTGCTTATCTTCAAAATGTGGATTATTAGAAATTATTCCTGAAAAACATTATCTTTTTTTTTTTAAAACCTTGTTTATTTGCGGAAGCTTAATTTAAAACACTTGACTTATGAAAACGTGATATTTACAGTTTAGTTGCGAAAGCGTAGCGTTTTGAAAATAGATATTGTTTTTGGAAATCTACGATCCAATGTTTAGCAGATTTAAACATATTAAGCTAAAATCCCAAACTAAAAAAAATTAGAATTTAGGAGAGGCCTTATTACAACCCAATAAAAACAGTTTAAGTAAAGTAAAGTATAGTACTAAAATCCGAAACTACTCGTAGTGTGGCCACCTCCGAGTCCTCCAGTACGTCGAACCACCTACTGAGGGTTACCTGGAAAGATTAAAAAAAGGGGCGAGTTTACGAAACTCAGTGTGTACAACCCTAATCAGTAAGAACATGCATCACAATAATCCGGGCCGAAGCCCATTACAGAACGGCAACATTTGGGCCCTGTGTAACACCCCAAACCCGGCCCAAACACCACGACCGGATCTGGTATGTCACTAAGAAAATTTTGGAAAACATGTCGTATTTTCAGAAAATATTCTTCTAAAGTTTACCCTTTTATTCAAAAAAATAAATAGTTGATAGTTTAAATAAAATATGCCTTTATGAATTAAAAACCCAAATTTAAATACATGCATTAGTTCAATAAGAATTTAAATAACTAAAAGTAATTAAAGCCCAAAATATAACAAAATATAAACTAGTGGCCCATGGCCTTATTACAACGAGATTTAAAATCCATTAATTAAAATACAATATAAAATAATTAACTTGAGTCTTTTTGCCAAATCTACATATTCTTCTGTATGGCCACCTTGCGTTCCTCCCCAGCCCGGTCCGAAGCACTAGGTATCACCTGAAATGTTAATTAAAAGGATGAGTCGCGAGACTCAGTGTGCAACCCTCATGCACCACTAGATTTTGGCCTTAGGCCCATAAAACAGATTAATAATTTCATTTATAAAAAATAACAAATAATATGCAAGGCCTAACCCATTTGCCTAGGTTTCCATCCGCTACACGCCCCCGTACCAGCCATGCACACCATTGGGGATTTCTACAATCGACCCACACCGCTACACGCCAAGATGGCAGTCATGCTGCTCATCAACATATTATGGCCGAAGCCCTTATAACAGATCACGGCATTAGCCGCTACAACATATAACAGATCACGGTATAAACTGCTACACATATAACGTATAACTTCCTCCTTTCATCAACCCAACCCATGCAATCATATACAAGCAAATTACTTATAACATTTAATCAGACTATTCACTGACCTGGCGATTTGCGTTACCCTTTTTGGGCTTCCCACATTAAGTCGAGATTTCGACATTTATCATAACATATAAACTTATGAACATATATTAGTCTCACAGATCTAAAGGGTGGGGAAGTATTACACACCTGATATCGCGAAATCTCCTATCCTTAGTTGATATCCAAATCTACTACCCTCAATGTAAAGCCTTGCTCAAAAGCCGGAAAATCACACGAAGATTTAGCCCTTCAATATTCGGCCAAGGTTAATAAATCTCAACCTACACATTAAAACTAATAGATCTCTTACCTAATTTTTCGAATCCCGAAAGTCATTAAGAAAACGTCACCTTCCTACCTTCGGCTTTTCCACAAATCGGCACTATAGATCTCAGCAAGAAAGGATTTGGTTTCAAACAGTAGAGTAAAATCGACAGGGCCTTAGAAAACTGATTCGGATTAGAAACTTGATAAAAGAGAATTGAAGAAATTGTAAAGAAGCAAAATCCCAAAACTTACTAGATTAAAGAGGAGTATTCAACTATGGTGCACCTTCGGGAAAATTAGCCTTGAAGATTCGGTTATAGGAGAAGGAAAATATGAACAAAAGAGAATTCGGCTTTTAGAGAAAATACTGAGGAGAGGAGAAAATATCTAGGGAGTTTCGGTTTTGAAAAGAAATTAAAACAAATGGAAAAAGAGAATTTCGGCTAGGTGAGGAAGAAGAGAGAAAAATTGGAAGAAAGGATGATCACTTGGCTTATATAGATTTTGGCAATACAATCCCCCTCCCAGAGTTGGATTTTCGGCCAACTCTGCTGTCATCTGATAGCTTTTATCCCACCTATTATCTTAATCCCTTAGCTCCTCAAAAATAGCCCTAATCTTTCTTTTCATATTATCAGCACTTTATCACTAAAATAAAAGAATTAAATCCCCTAAATTTTAGCAAGTGTGCCGTCCACTTAACTCTCCTAGGTTGCTGAATTTTTTACCCAATCTTTTGGGCTCCAAGCGGCCAAATTTGGGCCCTTCCCAAATGCTTGTGACGCAACTTTAAGCTCCCCCTCTACTGTGCCCCTAGCTACTAGGCCACAAGCCCAATATATCAATTAAATTACCCAAATCACTATTTTTAAACCCTAAGGTGACTAATCCAAATATTTAATCAAGGCCTCAGTTCAACCTCAAATTCTTAAATTACAAATTAATCAAGTACCACATATAAATGCACAGGCCTATATTTAGGATATTACACCCTGGCCCATAATAGCCTCAGTTGGGCCTTAACCCATATCGAATGTCACACATCATATATATCTGGGCCTAAACCCATCTCAATATCATACTCCTAATATGCAATGCATTAATGCCCATACCAACCCTGCACTCCGTCTCCTGTCCAACCATACACTCCTGTGGGGATTTAATCGACCTACCCATCCCTACACTCCGTATGTAGCACCGGTTGCGGCACTAACTTATTGGTACAACATGGCTGCTCGGTGGCTAAAAAAAAGTCTTCGGTGGATCCACAGTCGTCAAGCGACCATGCGATCCTATTAGCACTTCCTCCGAATTAATAATCTCATTCCCATGCAACATACCATAATAAAAATATGATAACAATCATAAATCGCATACAAAAATAAACATATAACAAAAATAACCATATAACATATAGGGGCATTTTTGTCATTTTGCCCTTCAAGAGCATATCGGTCATTTTACCCATTGAGGGTATTTCAGAAATTTTACGACCTTTCTAGAGGTCTATAGTCACCTCGCGCGACAAGGTAACATATTTAATCAAATCGGTGTATTTGGGCCCAAAGCCCAAAACTCAGCCCAGGTGGGCCCACACCCTCTTGTGGCCCATCCAGCCCAAAACTACTGCCTTTGGCCATGTGATCGCCATGGCCAGCACCTTATTTCCTATCCGTCTATGTAATTTACTCGCGTACGGCCCATGGGCCCACTCAGCCCATTTCAACCACATGAGGCCCACTCACGCATCTTGCGTCCATTTCCGTGGGCTCGGTCTACCACACGTACGTTCGCACGATCATGTGGCATCACTTCGCTGATATTTCAGCATTTCAACATTTGTCGATCTATAGTTGAAATGGTGTGCGTACACACCTGATACGAGCGTAGGTTGGACCCTCGAGATAACACACCTATAAATCCAAATACTTTAACCATTAGCCTTAACCTCTTAAAAGATTTCAAAAACTGAATTACCACACCATTTGGGACACTTACCACAAGACGTGGTTCCTTTCAACCGAGTATCGATTAGACAACTTTGTTTCTTCCTTGGCCAATGTGAACAGCCCTAAATCGATTGATGCACAAGGGGTGTTAGCATCTCACAACATTCGGCATCAGAGAAATTTTAACAATGATAAGCGCTACTTACTCTTAGATTCAGCGACAGGAAATCCCCTAACCAGGAAGAGTTCAACCACGTTCGATTTTCAGAAGTGACGATACTCTAGAGAGAAAAAGAAGAGATTAAAATGCCCATGAGATCATAAGGAGTAAATTCGGCTTTCACTAACTTAGTTAACTAAGTAACAAGAAGAGAGAAACATTGGAACCGACAATACCAGTTGAAGAAGAATTTGACTGTTTCTCCCCTAAAGAATTCGACCCTTACAAACTGGAACCCCAACAATTCGATCGAGAAAATAATGAGTAGCTTCGGCCTCTAACCAAGGTTAAGCCGAATGGAGAAGGGGAGATTTCGATCACAAAAGTACACCCCAACCAATGATGAACATAGAAAAGATGGTGGAAATCAGCTTTCAGAAAAGAAACGAAACGGTAAGAATGATGAAATAAGATGAAGGGTGTGTTGATACGGTTTAGGGAAAATGAGAGAAAGGATCGTTCCAACAGGAGGAGAAGTGTAGGAGAAGTAGAAGAAATGGAAACAAGAAAATTGGTAGATGTTAGAGAAGCAAAGAAACCCGAACTGATGAAGAACTAGCAAACTGCAACACTCACAAGAACACCCAAAAGAATTCGGCACCTTCTAAAACTAAGACACTTGCAGTTTTCCACACTTACACCAAAAGACCAAAAATGTTCCCTTAGACCTCTATTCAGCCGAATTTCTCCCTCTCACACCCCCACTCACGTCCAACTCTCCCACTCCCCCAAATCCCACAATTTTCTCCCCTTCCTACTCCACCATTCACTCTCAATCATTCATTCAAATAGATTTGACCGATTCAAATCTTCACCTGGTAGAGTCCCATGCCAAGTCCACCTCTTCTCTCCCTTGGGCACAAAAGAAATACAATGCATGTGGGATTCGAACCTCCAACCTCCTTGCACACCCCTTGACGCCACACACTCCACTTGTGTCTTAAAAACATGAGCCATTAAAGATAAGCCTACAGCCAAAGTCTAATTCCATTTAAAAGAAAATAATATAAAAGAAAAGCAAGTACTAATACTAGAACCTTGGATCCCTTGCCTCCTTGTGGCGTCACTCCCTTGCTCCTTAAGTGGGGCCAGCTTGCCACCACACCACAACTCTTTTTGTGTCAGCAAAACAACAATAACTTTCCCTTAAGCGTTACTTCCAACAGTCCTCTCCCGAAAAGAGCCAAAAACCAAATTTTCACCAAAGCTCAACCTTGAACCCAGGTCTCTATAGGACCTCCAAACGCACTCAAATAGCAAGCCAAATAAACACAACATGGATTTAAACAAAACTACTAACCCCTAACTTTT
This sequence comes from Gossypium australe, assembly GCA_005393395.2. NCBI lineage: Eukaryota > Viridiplantae > Streptophyta > Magnoliopsida > Malvales > Malvaceae > Gossypium > Gossypium australe. The sequence continues at coordinate 87,106,044 of CM016626.1, forward strand.
GGGGTGTTACAATTCTATCCAATTAAAAAAATTTCATCCTCAAAATTTTCAACTATCTACTAGCTGCACACTACCGGTTCTACCACTATGCTACTGCAGCGCACTCTAGTCCTAATTGCAACCCAGGTAAATAACACATTACGGGTAAAGTACGTACCAGTTTTCACATCTGGAGCGTCTCTATCCCCTCGGCAACGTGCTGCGTAAACCAATGCTGGCTGCCTTTCCTCCGCGGACCAGCACCTCCACCTGGAGCTCCACAGTCCAAACCGTTTCCATTCCTAGCATGAGCACGACCTTTAGGTGGTTGCTGTCCACCCCTCAGTGGCTGCACGTTATCCCTACCGAAAGCATACCTCAGATCTGGTCTTCTGGGACACTCTTTTAGACGATGATCCATGAAGCCACAACCCAGACAAGCCCCTATCCTTCTCCAGCACTCACCCACATGACCTTTCCCACAAGTAGCACAAGGTGGTAACCCAATAGTAGCAACAGGGGGCCCAGCTCTGACTGGCCCATCTACTCTAGCCCTTCTCTTAAATCTCTGATCAGAATCGGAATGCTTAGACTCCCTCTTGTTTCTGGCCCTTTCTCTTTCCCTATTTAGACGCTCAGAGCGCTTCACATCGTCAGTGATCTTAGCTTTCTTTACTAATGTAGCGAAGTCCCTCTCCCTCTGTGGAGCTATCAGTACCCGGAGACTGTCCTTCAGGCCATCTTCGAACCGAACACATCGTTCATACTCTGTTGCCACAATTCCTTGAACATACCAGCTAAGTCACAAAAATTCTACCTCGTACTCAGCCACAGACTTGTCTCCTTGAACTAGATTTAGAAATTCTTTTCTACGAGCATCGACATAGCTAGCGCCCACATACTTTCCTAGAAATGTGGACATGGAGAATTCCCAGGTCAACCGATCAGACGAGGTACCCTCTTTTACCGTAAGCCACCACTGGTAGGCTTCATCCCTCAGTAAAGACACAACACCCTTCAACTTTTGTTTCGACGTGCAGTCGAGGTCCTCCATAACTCTTTCGGTGGCTTCTAGCCAGTACTCCGCCACACTTGGGGCCACCCCAGAAATTCCCTTGAAGTTCTCTGCTCTATTGGACCGGAGTCGTTCCGTAACTGACCCACGACCCCCAATAACATTATTAGGCTCAACAGACCCAACAACTCTTTCCAAAATACAAAGCATTGCCTAAGATAGCGCGTCATCCCCAGTAGCTCGGTCGAATGACCCTGCCTCGGTTACCGGTGAAGCTGGCACTTCTTCCGCCTCGACATTGGGCATGTGGTTTGACGCCGAAGACCCAGCCCTAGCACTTCCACGGCCTCTACCACGGCCTCTTGCACCCCTTCTAGCACTCATTATCACTTCACGTATTATCTGAATTAGAAATTTTATGAATTTAGCTCATAGTTCCAAGATTTAAACAAATGTATTATGAAAGTAATAGTTAAGATTTGTTTTCACCATCGCAAGCTCACTACAGTTTTAGTCCCCAACGGGCCTCAGTTTTACTCTAACTAAGAGTCTTAGCATAGTCTATCATCTAAAGTAAGCCCAGTAACTATCTACAGTATAACAGCTTAAAACAGATAGGAGAACTTACTTGGTCTGGCGCTGGAGACTCAATGTGCCACACAAAAATCTTCTAAAACCACTTCAAAATCATTTGTAAACATCTTTAAAATAGAAACTAAAGCTCATTTCACAGCCCGAGTTTTGCAACTGGACTCTGATACCAATTAAATGTAACACCCCAAACCCGACCTAGAAGTTAAGCCCAAATCTGGCGTGCCACATTGAGGTGAAAACCGTGGTTCCGTTGAAAACTCTTATTGCTATTTAAAAACTAAAGTCCCAGTTTGCGTATGTTATTATTAATCGACGTTTATTAAAACTTATTAATTTTTAAAAACTTTTTGCTGTTCAAAAACCTCAGATTTCGTGTGCTTATCTTCAAAATGTGGATTATTAGAAATCATTCCTAAAAAACATTATCTTTTTTTTAAAAGAACCTTGTTTATTTGCGGAAGCTTAATTTAAAACACTTGACTTATGAAAACGTGATATTTACAGTTTAGTTGCGAAACCGTAGTGTTTTGAAAACAGATATTGTTTTGGAAATCCGCGATCCAATGTTTAGCAGATTTAAACATATTAAGCTAAAATCCCAAACTTAAATAAACATAATTTAGGAGAGGCCTTATTACAACCCAATAAAAACGGTTTAAGTAAAGTAAAGTATAGTACTCAAATTCGAAAATGCTCGTAGTGTGGCCACCTCCGAGTCCTCCAGTATGTCGAACCCCCTAGTGAGGGTTACCTAGAAAAATTAAAAAGAGGGGGTGAGTTTACGAAACTCAATGTGTACAACCCTCATCAGTAAGAACATGCATCACAACAATCTGGGCCGAAGCCCATTACAAAACGGCGGAATTTGGGCCCTGGCCCATAATAGCCTCAGTTGGGCCTTAACCCATATCAAATGTCACACATCATATATATCTGGGCCTAAACCCATCTCAATATCATACTCCAAATATGCAATGCATTAATGCCCATACCAACCCTGCACTCCGTCTCCTGTCCAACCATACACTCCTGTGGGAATTTAATCGACCCACCCATCCCTACACTCCTTATGTAGCACCGGTTGCGGCACTAACTTATCGGTGCAACATGGCTGCTCGGTGGCTAAAAAAAGCCTTCGGTGGATCCACAGTCGTCAAGCAACCATGCGATCCTATTAGCACTTCCTCCAAATTAATAATCTCGTTCCCATGCAACATAATAAGACATGAATGCAACATACCATAATAAAAATATGATAACAATTATAAATCGCATACAAAAATAACCATATAACATGTATGGACGTTTTCGTCATTTTGCCCTTTAGGGGCATATTAGTCATTTTACCTATTGAGGGTATTTCAGAAATTTTACGACCTTTTCGGAGGTCTACAGTCACCTCGCACGACAAGGTAACATATTTAATCAAATCGGTGTATTTGGGCCCAAAGCCCAAAACTCAACCCAGGTGGGCCCACACACTAGTGTGGCCCATTCGGCCCAAAATTGCTTTAAGCCATGTGATCGCCATGGCCGACACCTTATTTCCTATCCGCCCATGTAATTTACTCGCGTAAGGCCCATGGGTCGGTTGGGCCCGCTCGACCCATTTTAACCACACAAGGCCCGAAACAAACTAAGCCCATGAGAACGCTCATGGTGGCCTCACTCATCTTGCGTCCATTTTCGTGGGCTCGGTCCACCACACGTGCGTTCGCATGCTCATGTGGCATCACTTTGCTGATATTTCGACATTTCGAGATTTGCCGATCTATAGTTGAAATGGTGTGAGTACACACCTGATACGAGCGTAGGTTGGACCCTCGAGATAGCGCACCTATAAATCCAAATACTTTAACCATTAGCCTTAACCTCTTACAAGATTTCAAAACCCAAATTACCAAACCATTTGGGAAACTTACCACTAGACGTGGTTCTTTTCAACCGAGTACTGATTAGACATCTTCATTTCTTCCTTGGCCAATGTGAACAACCCTAAATCAATTGATGCATAAGGGGTGTTAGCATCTCACAACATTTGGCATCAGAGAAATTTTAACAATGATAAGCGCTAGTTACTCTTAGATTCGGCGACAGCAAATCCCCTAACCAGGAGGAGTTCAACCACGTTTGATTTTTAGAATTGACGATACTCTAGAGAGAAAAAGAAGAAATTAAAATGCCCATGAGATCACAAAGAGTAAATTCGACTTTCACTAACTTAGTTAACTAAGTAACAAGAAGAGAGAAACATTAGAACCGACAATACCAGTTGAAGAAGAATTCGACTGTTTCTCCCTTAAAGAATTTGACCCTTACAAACTGGAACCCCAACGATTTGATCGAGAAAAGAATGAGTAGCTTCGGCCTTTAACCAAGGTTAAGTCGAATGGAGAGGGGAGATTTCGGTCAAAAAAGTACACCCCAACCAACTATGAACGTAGAAAAGATGGTGGAAATCAGATTTTGGAAAAGAAACGAAACGGCAAGAATGATGAAATAAGATGAAGGGTGTGTTGATACGGTTTAGGGAAAAGGAGAGAAAAGATCGTTCCGATAGGAGGAGAAGTATAGGAGAAGTAGAAGAAATGGAAACATGAAAATTGGTAGATGTAAGAGAAGCAAAGAAACCCGAACTGATGAAGAACTAGCAAATCGCAACACTCACAAGAACACCCAAAAGAATTCGGCACCTTCTAAAACTAAGACACTTTTGGTTTTCCACACTTACACAAAAAGACCAAAAATGTTCCCTTAGACCCCTATTCAGCCGAATTTCTGCCTCTCACACCCCCACTCACGTCAAACTCTCCCACTCCCCCAAATCCCACGATTTTCTCCCCTTCCTGCTCCACCATTCACTCTCCATCATTCATTCAAACAGATTTGACCGATTCAAATCATCACCTGGTAGCGTCCCACGCCAACTCCACCTCTTCTCCCCCTTGGGCACAAAATAAAACTCCAATACATTGCATGTGGGATTCGAACCTCCAACCTCCTTGCACACCCATTGACGCCACACACTTCACTTGTCTCTTAAAAACATGAGCCATTAAAGATAAGCCTACAGCCAAAGTCTAATTCCATTTAAAAGAAAATAATCTAAAAGAAAAGCAAGTACCAAGACTAGAACCTTGGATCCCTTGCCTCCCTGTGGCTCACTCCCTTGCTCCTTAAGTGACGCCACCTTGCCACCACACCACAACTCTTTTTGTGTCAGCAAAACACCAATAACTTTCCCTTAAGCCTTACTTCCAACAGTCCTCTCCCCTAAAGAGCCAAAAACCAAATTTTCGCCAAAGCTCAACCTTGAACCCAGGCCTCTATAAGACCCTCAAACGCACTAAAATAGCAAGCCAAATAAACACAACATGGATTTAAACAAAACTACTAACCCCTAACTTTTAGGGTGTTATAGGTAAACACTTAAAAAAAAAAGGGTCTAGCAACTATGTTTGAGTTCTCTCTAAAATTGTTCAAAGATTTTTTTGTTTGTGGTTGACTGGGCAGACTATGTGGAGCCGAGACATTTTTGTTGTGGCCTAGATTGACATCGGGCAAAGGATTTCAACCAACAAAATTACACACCATTTTACCAATTTGAAAAGCTATATTTTTAACCCTATTGCAACCTAATTCATTCCTCTTAGATGGATCCGTGGTTGATGATCATTAGAATAATTTTTTGTTGCACCACGGGGCGTACTGGAAGTCCCAACAATCTTCAGTGCGAACATAACTACTACCAGCTCCATGTCATGGGTTGGGTAGTTACGCTCGTGAAAATTTAGTTGTCTAGAAGTATAAGCTACCACTTTCCCTTGTTGCATCAGTACGCATCCAAGCCATGTGTGAAAGGCATCGCTGTAAACCACAAACTTCTTTCTCAGTTCTGGTTGTGTCAACACAGGGGTTCTGGTGAGGATTTCCTTAAGCTTATTGAAGCTTTTTTTCTTTTATCTTCCAAGAGAACTCCTCTTTCTTCTGGAGCAACTTTGTTAAGGGTGCTACTATACTGGTGAACCCTTCAACAAACATGCGATAGTACCCTGTGAACCCCTCAATCACTCTTCTCAATGATCTCTATTCTAGAATGGCTTTGATCCTTTTTGGGTCTATACAAACCCTTTTAGCTTAAACAATGTACCCCAAAAATGTAATTTCTTTCAACCAAAACTGACACTTACCGTACTTCGTGAACAACTGCTTTTTTCGCAGAATTTGCACTACAATTTGCATATGGGTGCTGTGCTCTTCCTTAGTTCGTGAGTACACCAGGATGTCGTCAATGACGACAACCACAAACCTATCCAAGTCTTCATGCAATAACCAGGTCCATGAAAGCTGCAAGTGTATTTGTCAATCAAAAGGGCATCACCAAAAACTCGTAATGCCTATATCTCGTCCTAAAAGCTGTCTTCAGTACATCAGATTCCTGCACCTTGAGTTGGTAATAACTAGATCGCAAGTTGATCTTTGAGAACATAGTAGCACATCGTAATTTATCAAACAAGTTATCGATTCACGAAAACGGGTACTTGTTTCTAATAGTAAACTTATTCAATTGTCTACAGTACGATGCACATCCTCATGCTTCCATCCTTCTTTACAAACAACACTAGGGAACCCAAAGTGATATGCTTGGTCAAATGAATCCTTTATCTAGTAGGTCCTAAAGTTGTATCATCAACTCCTTGAGTTCCTTCGGTGCCATGCGATATGGTGTGGTAGACACTAGCGAACTACCATGGTACAACTCAGTGGCGAACTCCGCCTCGCGGTTTGGAGGTAGTCCAACGAGCTTGTCATGAAACACACCTGGGAAATCTTACATAGTTCAGATCTCACGAATAGCTTTCACCATATCTTACAAACCCATCACAAATGTGAGATAGGCTTCGTAGCCCTTACCTAACATATTCTCTACCTTCAACGTTGAGACTATGTTGGACATTGCTCGAAACTGCTCACCTAAAACAACCACTTCTTTGCCTCCACTGCTTTGTAGAGTGACTTCCTTTAACTCGAAACCAATTTTGGCTTTATGCTCAGTCAAACAGTCCATTCCCAAAATCATGTCGAATCCATAGAACGATAAATCCATAAAGTTTGCATAGAAAAGTTGACCTTATACTTCTAGTGGACAATGACAGTATACTCCATTGACTAACATAATATCCCCAAATAAGCTAGTAATGGTCACACCCTTTTCTATTGTCTTTATGGTATTCCCAACTCACTAGCTAGTTCACTCAAAACATACAAGTGTGTTGAACTAGAGTCAATTAAGGAAAATAAGGGAATAGTTTACAGAGTGAAGGTACTTGTAATAACATCGGTGGTACCTTGCTTATGTCGCTCCCTCACAGTATAGACTCATGCAAGGCCTCCTAACTCTTCCATTTGTTTTACAATAGTATCGGCTAGATTTCATTGCCCAACTTACCTTGTCTTGCCACCTCTATTTTTCCTTGACCACGAGCACCAGCTTGCACTTGAGTAGGGTTCGCAACTTGAGCTTGCGACCCTCTTGTCATTTTGGACAGTCTCTAACAAAGTGATCCTTCGAACCACACTTGAAACACCCTTCAGTCTTTTTGTGACACTCTCCAAGATGATTCTCTTTGCAAAGTTTACATTATATCCAGTTCGTAGACTCATGAAAACACTTCTTCTTATCCTGGGTGTCCTTCTTCTGACGCGAACGATCTGTCCTAAAAATTTGCTTGACATTTCTGCTGTAGTTTTGTGACTCACAATCCCTCTTGGACCTTCAACCAGATAGTTGCTTTTCAGTTCACGAAGCCTTAATATCTTCAATGGCTTTGGCTTTGTCCACTAGCTCATCAAAGTTCGCAGCGTCGTGAGTCACTAGGTAGAGTTGAATGTCACGATGTAGTCCAAAATGAAACCTCTAACATCGGTTCTTCTCCTACAAGACCATCTCTTCAATGTACTTCCTCAGTCGCACAAACTCAACCTTGTACTCAGTTATTGACAATTCACCTTACTTTAGGTTGACGAAGTCTCAGTTGCGAACCTCCAAATACTGCTCACCCGTAAAGTTTTTTTTGAAGGTTCTCAAGAAGAACTTCTATGTCAGTCTATCCGCAACAATTCCATGCTTTACAGTATTCCACCAACAATGTGCTTCTTCGATGAGTAGGGACACAGTGCATCCCAACTTCTCTTGATCAGAACAGGCCATCTATTCAAGGATTTTCTCAACACCCTTAAGCCAATACTCAACCTTAGTGGGATCAGCTTCATGGACACCACTAAATTCCTTGCCACTTAAAGTTCGCAGACACTTTAGTGGTACTCCACGATTTATAGGTGCAACATTGGGTCTAGCAGCTCACTGAAATGCGCTAATCATAGCCTAAACAAGAGGCTCCATGCTTTCTTCTAAATCACTTTCCATGTGGTGTCGCTCTTACGTAGTCGAAAGTTGGTGACCTTTTGTGCAAAGCAGCTTCATTCACACGGGTTCTCATCTATACGAAGAGGCATTCTTGCTTACTCAAAACATATACAAGATACTGACTTTAGGTAAGACATTAAACACATAACTAGGTATCTGACCGCCTCTGGACGTACTAATGTCCAGGGTAGAAATCCTGCACAACAGATATAGAAGATGATATCCGCAAGTATACGGGTAAGGTTGTAATATAGTTACAACGGAGTAGGTGAGTACTTTGAGAATTGTACCTAAGGGAGGCAAGCACTAAATTAATTCTAGCCTAAACCTAAATCGATCTAATTAGTACATTAAATGGATTTTAGTACAATGAGTAAAAAAAAAGGTTGGGGTAACCTATACTAATAATAAGAAGAAAAGAAAGAAAAGAAGATAAAGAAATAAATCAAGAGAAATAAAATAATAAAATAAATATCAAATCTAGACATGGGTGACTAGCTCGCTTCAGTAACTATGACCAACAGTCGTTTCAGGTTTTCTTGTTCAATCAACTAGTTAATACCCTAGTAGGACCTTCCAATATTCTACTAAAATATTGAGTCAGAAAGAACTACTTATCACTTGACCTCACAATCTGGACCGGTTCAGGGCTAAAGTGTTCACGGATAGGACATAAAAAATTTGGCTTAATTCCCACCTTAATGACTTCCTAGTGTTGTTTGGCCTAGGGTTTAGGTTCTTCCTCTATTGAACAGGTGATCTGCTAAGAAGCCCCTACAAAATAATTCATTAATCTTACCTTCACTCACTAATCCCCCACAGGGGGATTAGTTCCTCATGGATCTAATAAACAATATAAACTTGATAGAAAGAATAAACATGAAGTACAATTCTAGATAATAGAGTTTAGAAAAAGCCTGATTTGCATTAGAATTTAAGCACAGAATCCTCACAGAGTTTGATGGTATATCACAAATTTGATTTTCCCACAAAAGTAAATAACAAGAACTGAAATAAACCATAAGCCTAAGAGAAAATAAAAATAAAGTCTAGATCTTAAAGATAAAATTATACAATATGAGAGGTGTCCCTGACATGTGTTAAATGAGCCTATTTATAGACTTTAGATTGGTTGTTGTCCTTAACCCTAGGTTAGATGTTGTCCTCGTGCTTAACATTTGATTGTGAGAACCAAAATGCCCCTAGTTCATAATTATTTCCCGTACAGAGCTGATGTCACGACAAACCAGGTCCTCTATCACAACATCGAGGGTAGTATACTCATCTTCAGGGTATATTTAGGGGTATGTCGTGACATCCTCAGGCTATGTCGCGACATCAAAGGCAGTCTTGGATTTCTTCTATTTTTCTCCCTATGTTATAACATCTAATTCTCCGTGTTGCAACATAGCAACCAGTATTGAGTTAGCACACCTTCTAATAGTCTCATGTACAATCACAAAGTATATTAGCTCACCCTTAGGCCTCGTTCAGACCCTAAGGTCAATAAAAGACTCAAATTACTCATTTTTATTGATAAACTTATAAAAATGTGATTGAAACTTCACTAAACTGCTTATGTTCAAGCTCATAAAGTTTGAAAACTAGTTTAATCTAATACACCAAATTACGACAAATCAAACTCCCCCAAACTTAAGTCATTTCTTATCCTCTAGCTGCACAAACAAAAATAATAAATGAAAAGACGACCCTTGAACAAGTATGGTACAAGTGTTAGGTTTGGAGCACATGAATAAGCATTTCATATTCACACATAATCTTGACATGATATTTAGCTTACTTACAACTTGTGATATCAAACATCTAAGTTCAGTATATTACAAAGCATTCAATCATTCAGAGTCTCAAATTAGGAATCCATCAATAAATTATACAAGTAATTTGATTATCCTAGCAGAATATAGATAGTCATAAATGCAATTATTCAATATGGTTCAAATTGTGAATAAGTCTACCTAAAGCACATAGGGTTTTTCAGCTTGTAACATTTTAAGGCTTAGGGCAGGTATCGATTTCAAGAATAGTAAGCATCAAGTAGTTTCAAGCACAAAAATAGTTTGGTGTATCATATTGTTCCCTATTGTCCCCCTTAGTGACTGTTTTCCCACTCACCACCTTATTTCTCATTCTCTTACATTCCTTTTATCTCCTTATAGGAAATCTTAGTATTATATAGTAACTATGGCTAGCTCACAAGTTTTTGTGCAATAATGACCAAGTTTTTCTACGATTATGACTTTGTCACTTTTTCTTTCTTTTTCATGGTACCTCACTCACAATTGCTTTTACGTTTCACGTACTTTTTCTATTCGTTAAATTTTAATTTTGATTTCTTTTCTTTGTGCACTTCTAAGCTAACCTATAATCACTATACTCTACTTGTCCCTCAATATCTATAACCACACGTTTATGATCATACAATTCAGGACCAAAGAAAATGGTCAGCACAAATTATTATTTTTAGCTCGGGTTCTATATAGAGGTTCATCAAGAAGGGTTTTCTGGCTCAAAATAGGCACTAAAGATGAATAAACAGGGTTGGCTTTTCGGCTCTAGGTGTATACCAGACAATGCCTTCGGTCATCCCTAGTGATCGTCGAAATCAGAGCTTTAAAATTTATAATGCCAATGATTGAACTTGGAAACTAACTCTGACAACGATTTAAGGCAAGCGCACCTATCGAACAGTAGTATAGTTTAGGCAAGATCAGAATATCGAATCCCAAAGGAACTAAAAGTACTAATACTAACTCTTTTTCTATTATTTAGCCTAAGAATTAAGTGAATGGTTATCTAATCTAAATTTAACTATCAACTAAACTAAAGACGCAAAGACAAAAAGAGAATGAATTGGGGAAAAATAACTTGGAAGAAAAACCAATTGATTAAGACGATACCCTTAGGAAGAATCCACCTAGACTTCACTTGTTATCTAACACTGAACCAGACAATGTATTCACTTGACTTGATCAGTAAGATTCCCTAAGTTATATTAAACCATCTATCAAAGCGAATAACGTCTAACCCTAGGTTGATTAATTGAAATCTCTTTCTAATTAAAACCCTTAGAATTGCATTAACTCGATCTATGGACTCCCATATTAGGTTTCACCCTAATCCGAAAAAATCTCGTCACCCTATCTCTAGGCACGCGATCAACTCCGCTTAATTATGCTAGATCTACTCTTAAGCAGGGACTTTTGCTCCTCCACCTAAGCACATCATACTTGAATCAATATCCCGAAAATATTAACATAAGAATTAAGCACACATAATTAAGAACAAGTCAAATATTTATCATATAGTTCAGAAAATAATAATAAGATCCGTCTTAGGTTTCATCCTCTTCAGGTATCTGAAGGGTTTAGTTCATAATAATAAAACAAAACATCTCAAAAGAAATGATAAAACAAAACATAAGAAATCCCTAAAACTCCCTGAAGGAATTAAAAGAGAGATCCGCCGTCTTGAGTAGAATTCTAGCTTCTTGAGATGAATCAACTGGCTATCTTCGAGTGATCCTCCACAAATCTGACCTTTTCGGCTTGGCTCCTTGGCCTAGCTAACCGCCCTCTTTCAGGTAACACTTAGGGGGTTTATATAGGCTTTCGAAATATGTTTCTTTGCCCCTAAGTATCCAAATCCGAATGAAATTGCTCTTTCCTGTGACAGGGACACGGCCACGGCACACACCTGTGTGGATCGTGGTCAGGCTGTGCTCGAAATTCTTTAATGGGGCACGACCGTGTTAATCGAGATCAGGCTGTGTTATAGTAGATTGACGTGGAACGGCGGTGTAGGCTTAAGTGCAAGCCGTGTCGATTTCCTCTTTGGACCATTTTGGTCCGTTTTAGGCCCGTTTCTCATTTTTTCATCCTCGAGTTCTTTCCTGAGTATAAGAGATGAAAAGAAAGGATTAAGAGCACCTTTTTACATAATTCAAGGATTAAAAGCATACTAAATGTGAGCTTAAAATATGTTACTTTTACGGTTTACCAAATACCCCCACACTTAAGCTTTTGCTTGTCCTCAAGCAAAATTCTCAACTTACAATTAAAACGAACTTTCCATAATTCATAATTCCTATCGAAAATGTCTCATCATAATTCATAGATAATTTTTACATGGATAATTTAACTCAAAGAGTCCTAAAGATTCAAACAATCAAAGTCATGCATTTGTAGCATGAAAACGTAGGTGTCTCCCCTTATCTAAATAATTACCTTTAATTCAAAATCGACAAGGACTGACATCCTCACAAAAGATTCACTCAAATCATTCAAAAAGTGTTTAAGGTTCAAAATTAAGCACTCAAAAGTCGAACCTGAAAAGTTAATCCCATAGGCTTGCCTGAAAATCAAATCTCCACCACTGTAAAATAAGATGATAAATAGATCAAAAAGTCTTTAACAGGGTTGTAACGGGGCTAGGGTTAAAGGTGTGGAAAAAGGCTGAATTAGGAGGTTAAAATCGAGATTGACCTGACAATTTACCTAACTAGAAAAATGAACTAATCCTAAATAATTACATCAATTGGAAACTAATAATACGAGCTTTTTCTTCAAGATTTGGAATTTAATGCATAAGCTTCACTTAATCACACAACTAATAATGAATATACTTCCTTTTTTTAAGAACAAGTCAAATAATAGGAACGAACTTTTACAACTGAAATATAGAACATAGTTAGGCAACTGTTCAAAATCAAATCTCGACAAAAAGGGAGTCTAGAATGGTGATAACAAATACAAAGGTTTTTGGGTTAATTTTAGTGGGTGAGTCAATAAAAAAGGGTTGTTAGGATCAACGGGGTTCACTAGGGGTTAATTGTGGAGGTAGGCTTTTTAGTGGAGTGAGTGGGTTAAAACCTAGGTGCCTTTGTCATGTCTGTATATCAAATCAAAGGTGTGGTTCGATATGTATGAACGAGGCAAGTTCTAGAATAACAATTCAAAGTTGACACACTCATAATAAAAAAGTAAGCACGAAAAAAATGTATGCTCTAAAAGGCTCAAAAACCTCACAAAAAATTATGGGTATTTTGATGTCAACCTCGTAAATTTCAAACTTCAAAGTAATATTCAGATTTAGGTTAACAACCTAGCAAAAATTTTAATTTTGAAAAATAGACTTATCATGCTTGATTCTCTAGTATCTTAAAATTTCAATCATCAATGCACAATTGACTATGACTTACTCAAAAGCCTGTCAATAAAAATCATAAATTATCATAAATTTTGTCCTAATTAGTAATATGAAGAAATTACTTAAAAACAAGACTAAATTCAGGGATTTGAGAATAATGCAAAAAGTTAGGCACTTTTTTGAAATAACTATTCACCCCCACACTTAAGATGTACATTGCCCTCAATGTACAAAGATAGATAATTAATCATGTAATACTAAATCAAAAAGAGAAGGGGAGAAGTAACACTTCCTGAATTTTTGGATGGATTCCTTGAGTTGGAAGAGGTCGTGATAAAAGATGACTTATGTAGTAGTGAATTACTCCTAGTGATTTTTTCGTTTATATGGATTGTGCAATTGAAACTGTGAAATCATCAGTTAGATATCTTGGAGACGGAAATAAATATGTGTTAGGCATACTCGAAGGTTAGGTAACCAATGATAATCATAATAAGAGTTTGCAATGTATAAGAAAAAAGTTCAAATTAAGATAAATAAAAATTAAAATAGAGAAACAATAAAATTAAAATAAACTTAAAATAAAGAAAAGAAAAGTTAGATAATTAAAAGGACTCAGAGGTCCTCATCATCGGCCAGGTCGTGTGGTGGTGTCTGTGATAGATAATTAAAAGGACTCAGAGGTCCTCATCATCGGCAGTGTCGTGTGGTGGTGTCGGTGATGAGATATGGAAGTGATGGCATATTTGCTGAAAGGTGGCCTCGATCCCATCAAAATGTCGAGCGGTGTTACTGAACTACTGCGTATAGTACTGCTCGAACTGGGTGAGGCATGCAGAGATATCCGACAAAGAAGCTAATGTATGTAAGGGTTGCTGGCTCAAGACTGGTGCCTCCTGTGGTGGTGGTGGGGCATCATCATTAATGTCCTCGGGCTCTGCCTCGTCTATCGCTAATCGGTACTGAGGGGGGTCGATCCCACGACGATATTTAATCATCCTCATGTGCAACATTGTCTAGATGCCCTGAGGTATCATCTGGCCGATCAGTGTGAGCGAGGAAATCTAAGTGTCGGTGTTGAGGAGGCCAAAGTGTCGAGCCAACCGTGTGATGTACGGCCCCATTGATAAAATACCGCTCCTGTGCGGCTCTGTCTGGTGTTGAATCGCACGGGCTATGAAGTATGCAAGGTCGAAAACGTGCCCATCTGACATGTACGATAAGTAGTAGACGTCGTGTCTATTTACCACACCTGTGCTCTCATGTCGACCCGTAATAGTGTGAGCTAGAATAGCATGGATATACTGTAGGGATGGAGCAAGGGCTATCGCCTTGGAGCGACTGGGGTCGTAGATGCCCGTGTTGGGGTGTAAGCTGTGCCAGCAGCTGATGGGGGTGCAGTGGAGCTAACGATTTAGCTTGGAGAGTGGATTTTCTGCTACAAACTCATTTGTATAGAGTCCGAGTGCCGTCCCAAATTGCGGTACGCTTAGTCCACTTACTGTTCCCCCTAAACGGAATTGAATTGTTCTCGGGTCGTCGTATTGTGCCATCACTTTCTGTAGGGTAAAAGTGGTGCAAAACTCAAGGGTGACTTCCAAATATGTGGGCTCGATGATGGAGAAAAATTGTTCCTACGACTCGGTTGAGAGAAGGGCTCGAATATTGTTTGCTAGCCCGACCTGTTCCAAGGCGTCCCAGTCAATGCACCTACCGGTGCCAAGAGGTCTTTCCTGTAGTGCCTTGAATCGTTCTCCTTGGGCTTCCTAAGTAAATTGGAGGAAGCGGTGTCGTATTTCGGAAGAGGCACTGGCTGAGGATGTGCGGGTCCCTTTCTTTTCTTAGTTGGGGCGGCCGTGGTTCGTTTGTACCAAATTAAATTGAGCATTGTCATCTAGACTCGAGATATTTAAATGCTAAATACGATTATTCTAACTATGAGCAACCAATTCTATCTAATAAATATCTACAGCAAAGTGTTCAAACAATCAATATGAGTTTTACCATAAAGTAGATAACGCTACTATTGAAAAAGAAACTAGCTATCATGAAAAATTGAAACAAGTTCTAAAATTTTTAATGAATTATTCTAAAATAAAAGAAAATAAAATATTTAATGCTTAATATAAAAACAAAACACAATATTATGAAATTTATCAAATAATCAGTTAAGAAAATGAAGTAATGAAGGCAACCAGGTGTTGTGGTGGTGTGAATCGACGGAACACGGGCTGAGCACGGTGGTGCTGTGATTTTTTCTGCAGGTGCACGGCTGTGGCGGGGGCGTGGGTTGCTGCAGCACGACAGTGGCGAGGGTATGGGCGTGCTTTTTGTATGGTTTTTGGAGAGAAGGGAAGGGAAAGGAGTTTTGGAAAGGTTGAGGGATTCGGTGTGGCCAGATTTGAGAGAAAAGAGGCTGAGAAATTGGTTTAGGGTTGATTTGTGGGAAGATGAGCAGTTAATTTGCTTAAATAGGGGTGGGGGCACGGGCAAGTGCCACGCCCATGTGTGTGTTTTTCAAATTTGGGCGCATTCGCTATGTTGGCCACGCCCGTGTTCCTTGGGCGTGTGCGATTGTGTTCGCTTCTCCCATGCCCGTGCTACGTTTGCCACGCTCGTGTACATATAGTCAGTGTTGCACACGTTTGGTATACACGGGCATGGCTTGTGCCCGTGTTCGTTTACTCAGGATAGACCACGGTTGCTTCGCACGGCCGTGGTCATTTTATCTCAACCCGTTCTTCTTTTCGCACGTCTACCTGGACACTCGTTTTCTTTTCCATGGAGACCACACGGCCACGGGCATGCCCATGTGTAAGGCCGTATGGTCTGAAACCTGTACTTTCCTGCATCAGTTAGTTTGAAAAATTAAAATGTGAAAATTAATGTGGTTAGTGGAGTTAGTGCTCGGGTTGCCTCCCGAGAAGCGCTGTAAGCTAGACTTACCCTGTTCTCATTTCTAAAAGGAGGTTCACGGAGCTGAAGCTCATCTCTTAATTCCTTGAAATCCTCACCATAATAAATTTTCAGTCGATGGCCATTTACCTTGAATGTTCCTTGAGTTGGATGGGTTACCTCGGCTGTGCCGTGAGGAAAAATAGATTTTATCATGAATGGTCCTAACCACCTTGATTTCAGCTTTCCAGGAAATAGTTTGAGCCTTGAATTATACAGCAGGACTAAGTCTCCTACTTCGAATTGCTTTGATTGTTTTAAACGAGCATCATGGAGTCATTTTGTTGCCTCCTTATATGGTCGTGAATTCTCACAGGCCTCAGTTCGCCATTCATTCAATTCGTTTAACTACATCATCCTTTTCTCCCCTGCAGTTTTGAGATCGTAATTCAAGAATTTTATCGCCCAGTAGGCTTTGTGTTCTAACTCAAATGGTAGATGACAACTCTTTCCGTAAACGAGTTTATATGGGGACGTCCCTAGAGGCATTTTAAATGTTGTTCTGTAGGCCCATAAAGCATCATCTACCTTTATTTCCCAATCCTTCCTATTTGATTCAACCGTTTTCTCTAGGATTTGCTTAAGCTCTCGATTTGCCACTTCGACTTGCCTACTGGTTTGGGGATGATAAGGGGTAGCTGTTATGTGGTGTACTCCATATTTTCTTAAGACTTTTTCAAATTGAGTATTGCAAAAGTGAGTACCCCTATCGCTGATGATTGCTCTAGGTGTTCCAAAATGAGAGAAAAGTTTCTTAAGAAACTTTACTACAGCTCTAGCATCGTTAGTAGGTAAAGCTTGAGCCTCCACCCATTTTGACATGTAATCAACCGCTACTAAGATGTATTTATTTCCAAATGAACAAGGGAACGTGTAACATCCCAAAAGTTAGGGGTTAGTAGTTTTGTTTAAATCCATGTTGTGCTCCTTTGGCTTGCTATTTCAATGTGCTTTGGGGTCCTATAGAGGCTTGGGTTCAAGTTTGAGCCTTGGAAAAATTTTGGATTTTTTGTCTTTAGTGGAGAGGGCTTTGGAAAGTAGGACATAAGTTTAATTCCATGTGTTTAAGAGACTCAAGGTGAGCATTTGGTGGAGTGGTGGTGACGTCTTTGGCAGAGCAAGGGGGAAGGAGTTCGAATCCCACTATTGGCAAATTGAAGGATTTTATTTTGCTCAGGAGGAGGCAAGAGGCTGTGTTGGAATCAAACACTGATGGAAAAGTGTTTGAATAAGTCAAATGGTTCAAATGGATGGATGAGAGGGTTTGTAGGAGGAAAAAGGGGAGAAAATCATGGAATTCAAGTGGAGAAAGGTGTTGGCCGTATGTGGGGGTCTCTAAGGGGGTAATTTTGGCTGAAGTGGGTGATTTGGTAGCACTTTCGGCCTTGGTTAGTAGGAGTGACGTTTTCTGAGAGAACATTTCCGGGTTTTTCTTATTTAGCACATTTTTTACTTCTCTTTGCATTTTTTTTCTTTTTCTTTCTTTTCTCTCAAAGGTATCTTTGCCGAAACCTCTAGTTACTATTATCCTTTTTGTTTTTTTTAATCTTTTTCTTCTTATGCACATTTTAGTCGAAAATCTCATCTCTTTCACCAATTCTTCAAAAGTCGAACCACACTTCTTCTACTTCTTCTTCTTTGCTTCTTTGCTTCTTTAATTCTGTCTCCACTATTACTGAACCCCTCCTACTTTTTAATCTTTCTCTTTTCTTTGATCGATAGCCACCATACCATTTTGATCCTTGCGGCCGTTTGCTAAGGGTGTTACTTTTAGGGCCGAATCGTTTTCCTCTAGTCGACTTTTCTTTTAGCAAAGGTAATGCCTCTATTTCTTTGTTCATTACTCTTCTTCTCTTGACTAAATCGGATTTAAACCATCCATTGTTATTCTAAACTTCGTCTTGTTCTCTTTTGGGGTAAGGGCCGTATCAAGTCACCTTTTTGCCGCCGCTCATCAATCTCTTAGCTTTGGTTCCGGAAGTTGTGTGGTAAGTGGGTGTTAGGCCGAATGTGGTTGATTGTGTGGTACGGTTTGATTACTTTTTCTTTGGCCGAGAAGGATGTTAGTAACATTTGTTCTTGTGTCAACTTCTGCTAGGGTTTCGAAATGCGTTATCAGTGGTATAGCCAAACCCCTATTATTGTGGTGGAAGTCTCGGAGTTTTGATAAGTGAAATAGATTGTTTTCCAATCGCAGTTCTGAGTTGAAGTTGTAAAGAGGATTTTAGTCTAACTGTTAATCGAATGTACCTTTAGGTGCCTCGGGGAGAAGCGTGTTTCGTAGTCCGAATCAGGTGTGTACTCACACCATTTTGTTTATCGATTGACAAATGCCGAAAAGCTGACAACTGTGACTTCTCGAGTGTGCGAACACTCGTAGTGGTAATTCGAGATATGAATCGTGACGTTAAGTCATTGAGAGTGTCACGAACACTCTCATGAAACTGAGGCTGTAACGAGCCTAACCGGGCCGAAACGGGCTTAGCGGGCCCAATGGGCTATTCAGCCCACATGGGCGAAATTGATAGACAAGTGTTATGCAATATATAACCGAATGCGAAATCTACAAACCTGGAATCGAGACCATGAGATTTGGGCCACACGAGCGTGTGGGCCTATTTGGGCCTAAAATGGATTTTAGGCCCAATAGCTCTGTAGAGACCCAAAAAGTGTCTCGAGTCGCTCGATGTGACAATAGGCCTTTGGAAAGGCTGTCAAAGGTGAAATTACCGAAATATCCCTGGTTTGTGAAATTATTGAATTACCCTCGATGGGTAAAATGACCGATATGCCCTTGAAGGGCAAAATGAAGAAAATGCCCCTATGTGTTATATGGTTATTTTTGTATACGATTTATAATTGTTATCATATGTTTAATTTTGAAAGGTTGCATTCATGTGATACCATGTTGCATGGGGATGGGATTATCTGAAAGGGGAAGTGCAAATAGGATCGCATGGTCGCTTGACGACTGTGGATCCACCAAAGGCTTTTTAGCCACCGAGCAGCCATGCTGCACTGATAAGTTAGTGCCGCAACTGGTGCTACATAAGGAGTGTAGGGATGGGTGGGTCGATTAAATCCCCACAGGAGTGTAGGGTTGGACAAGAGACGGAATGCAGGGTTGGTATGGGCATTAATGCATTGCATATATGGATTATATTACTGAGATGGGCTTAGGCCCAGATTTATATATATATGATATGTGACATTTGATATGGGTTAAGGCCCAACCGAGGCTGTTTTGGGCTAAGGCCCAATTGCCACCATTACTTTAATGGGCTTGGGCCTGAATTGTTTTGATGCATGTTCTTATTGATGAGGGTGTACACACTGAGTTTTCATAAACTCACCCCCTCTTTTAAATTTCTCTCAGGTGATCCTCAGTAGGCGGTACGACGTACTGGAGGACTTGGAGGTGGCCACACTACGAGCAGCTTTGGGTTTTAGTATTCTATTCTACTTTGTTTAAACTATTTTTTTTTTATTTTGGGTTAATATTTTGTAATAAGGCCTCTCTTAAATTCTAGTTTTTAACTTGGGATTTTTAGTTATTGTTATTTAAATCTGTTAAAAGATGAACACGGTTTTTCCCAAAACGATAATTGTTTTCTAAACACTACGTTTCCGTAACTCAATTTTTGGATAACGGGTCTTCATAAATCATCGTTTTAATTAAGCTTTTGCAACAAACAAATTTTGAAGGTAATAACTTTTTAATAAAAGCCGATTAATAACAAACAAATGCAAATTGGGACTTTAGTTTTTTTTAAATATCAAGAAGGGTTTTCAATGAAAAATGCGATTTTCGAAAAACACCTCAATGTGACACGTCAGATTGGGCCTAACTACTAGGCCGGGTTTGGGGTGTTACAAAACGGACCCATAAAGTCAATACCCCATACATCAAATATTTCACATGATAACATATATGTTTAAGGCTTTTCATCGCATTTAGAAATATTACCTGATCTTTGGCATTTATCACATGAAGCGGCATACCTGTTGGCATCTTTGAAAAGAGTTGGCCAACAAAATCCAGATTCGAGTATTTTGTGTGCTGTCTTAATCCCGCTGTAATGTCCACCTGAAGGTCCTGAATGGCAGTGTACCAGGATTTTACTTGCTTCCGCCCTTGTAACGCATATCCAAATTACTTGATCTGCGCATATGCGGAAAAGAAAAGGGTATTCCCAAAAATAGTTTTTCGCATTAGCAAAGAATCATTTGTTTTGATGATGTGTTAACCTTTTTGGTAAGATGTTACCCGCTAAATAATTCGCAATATCTGCAAACCATGGTACCTCAAAGTTGGTTATAGAAAAGAGTTATTCTTCAGGGAACGAGTCGTTTATCTCACTTTCGTCAAGCTCTTCGATATGTGGGTTCTCAAGTCTGGAGAGGTGATCTGCTGCAAGGTTTTCAGCTCCCTTTTTATCATGTATTTCCACATCAAATTCCTGTAAGAGTAAGATCCATCGTATGAGTTGAGGTTTTGCATTAGGTTTAGTTGAGAGATAACAAAGAGCTGAATGATCAGTGTAAACAACAACTTTAGATAATATTAAATATTGCCTAAATTTGTCAAAAGCAAAAACTACAACTAGCAATTCTTTCTCTGTGGTGGTATAGTTTTCTTGTGCAGGTGTCAATGTTCTACTAGCATAATAAATTGGCTGAAAATGCTTGTCTCTTCGTTGTCCCAGAACTGCACCTACTGCAAAATCACTCGCATCACACATTAGTTCAAAGGGTAAATTCCAATCAGGTGCAATTATAATCGAGGCATTTATTAGTTTATCCTTGAGGACATTTAATGCATCTAAACATTCCTGATCAAAATTGAAAGGAATATCTTTTTCTAGTAATTTTGTTAAAGGCTTAGCTATTTTAGAAAAATCCTTAATGAATCTTCTGTAAAATCCAACATGTCCTAAAAAGCTTCTAATAGCCTTAACTGAACTAGGGGGAGGTAATTTTTCTATGGTTTCAATCTTTGCTTTATCTACCTCAATCCCTTTACTAGAAATCTTATGTCCTAGCACAATCCCTTCTCTAACCATAAAGTGACATTTTTCCCAATTCAAGACAAGATTCATCTCCTCACATCTTATTATAACTCGTTCTAAATTGTTAAGGAAAAGGTGGAAAGAATTACCGAACACCGAGAAGTCATCCATAAATACCTCCATGATGTCTTCCACAAGTTCATCAAAGATGGCCAACATGCAGCGCTGAAAAGTAGCAGGAGCATTACATAATCCAAAAGGCATTCTACGATAAGCAAACGTACCGTATGGGCATGTAAATGTTGTCTTCTCTTGATCTTCAGGCGCTATTGGGATTTCGAAGTAGCTGGAGAGTCTGTCCAAGAAGCAGTAGTACATATGCCCAGACAACCTTTCTAACATCTGATCAATAAAGGGTAGAGGGAAGTGATCTTTTCTGGTTGCGTCATTCAGCTACCTATAGTCTATACAGACTTTCTAACCTGTGACTGTCCTGGTGGGGAATAATTCATTATTTTCGTTGGTTACCACAGTCATGCCTCCTTTCTTTGGAACTACTTGCACAGGACTTACCCAAGTGCTGTCAGAAATAGGATAAATTATTCCTGCATCTAGAAGTTTAATTACCTCGGCTTTGACAACTTCTTTCATATTGGGGTTTAACCGTATTTGAGGTTGCACACACAGTTTATACTTATCTTCCATTAAAATTTTATGGGTGCAAAATGATGGGCTTATTCTTTTAATGTCCGACATTTTCCACGCTATGGACCTTTTGTGTTTCCGTAGTACCCTTAGCAACTCTTCTTTCTCTTGGGGTCCTAGTTCCGAGGAGATGATTACTGGTAGCGTAGAATTATCCCCTAGGAATGCGTATTCTAAGTGCTTTGGTAATTGTTTTAGTTCTAGCTTGGGTGGCTCATCAATAGAGGGTTTTTGATTTAATTCGTCATTAATCTTGATGTCTTCTATTTTCATCTATCTAGAAGGTGATGCATTGGGATTCTCTTCATCGGTATCATCATCATTCCCCTTACCTTGTGAAAGACATAGTTCCAACGTGTCACTTGCATGATTTCCTACAAAGATTCTTGAAAAATGTGATCAGTGGCATCAACAAAGTAACAAGAATCATCTTGTTCTCTAGAATAAAGCATGGCATCATAAATTTGGAACACAATTTCTTCATTTCCTACTCTTAATGCGAGTTTACCATCACCAACATTAATGACAGCCCTAGCAGTAGCTAGAAAGGGTCGCCACAAAATTAAAGGTACCTCTACGTCCTCATTCATATCAAGCACAACAAAATCAACGAGAAATATAAATTTATCTACTTTTACTAGAACATCTTCAATAATTCCCCTAAGATACTTAACAGATCTGTCAGGTAACTGAATACTCATCATAGTGGGTATTGGTTCCCCGAGACCAAGTTACTTAAACATTTTATAAGGCATTAGATTAATACTGGCACCTAAGTCAGCTAATGCTTTTTCTATGTTCAAACTACCAATTAAACAAGGGATAGTGAAACTTCCTGGATCTTTCAATTTGGCTGGTAGCTTGTTTTGGATGATAGCTGAGCATTCCTCATTAAGTTCTACTGTTGAAATTTCCTCAAACTTCCTTTTATTTGTTAGAAGCTCTTTTAAAAATTTTGCATATGTTGGCATCTGCAAAATAGCTTCAACAAAAGGTAAGTTAATATGTAGCTGTTTGAAAAGTTGAAGAAATTTACCATATTGTGCATCTAAGCGATCTTTCTTCAACTTTGCTGAATATGGGATTATTGGTTTAGTTTCCTCGCAAGTCGGAGTTATCTTTGCCTCATCGGGATCATGTGGTACCTCCTTCTTTGTTTCGATTAACTCCTTTCCACTTCTCAGTGTCACTGCCTGGACCTGCTCTTTTTCCCTAGATAAGGTTTCGAATCGTATTTCAGAAACTAACCTAGTAAGTTGCCCGATTTGATCCTTGAGTTCCTGTGACAATGCCTCAAGTTTTGTTTTTGTCCTCTGGAAACGTGTGTCTAAGGCTGTTATGAAGTTTGTCAGGACCTCTTCAAGGTTCGACTTATTTTCCTGTGGGTAAGGCTGTTGTTGGAAGTTTTGGGATGGTTGTGATCTTTGATTTCTTTGACCACCCCATGAGAAATTGGGGTGGTTCTTCCAACCTGGATTATAAGTATTACTATAAGGGTTATTGCTAGAACGAAAATTATTACCCATATAGTTCATTTGTTCGGGCTCCATGCCCTGTCCGTAGGGTGGGTACTCAGGATTCACCACTCCTTCACTTGCGTCGCACTGCATAACTGAATGTGCCTACGAAGAACCATAAAAACTATCAAATTTTTTATGTAGCAATTCTACCTGATTTGATAGCGCGGTTACTGCATCAATGTTGTAAACTTCGGCTGCTTTAGCTGGCCTTGTCCTTGTAATTTGCCACTGATAGTTATTCAGTGACATCTCCTCTATAAACTCATAGGCTGCTTCAGGAGTTTTGTTGTTCAGGGTTCCACCGACAGCTGAATCAATTAGTTGCCTTGTTGAAGGGTTCACACCATTATAAAAAGTTTGGACCTGTAGCCACAATGGTAATCCGTGGTGTGGGCACCTCCTTAACAAATCTTTGTATCTCTCTCATACATCGTATAGTGTCTCTGAATCTTTCTGCACAAAAGAAGAGATATCATTCCTTAATTTGGCCGTTTTGGCCGGTGGAAAATATTTTAATTTTTGATCATTTGATCCCATGTAGTGATTGAGCCTCGTGGAAGAGAATGTAACCACTGTTTGGCTTTATTTCTCAAGGAAAAGGGAAATAACTAAAGAAGGATGGAATCATCAAAAACGCCATTTATCTTGAAGGTGTCACAAAATTCTAGGAAATTTGCTAAGTGTGTGTTAGGAACCTCATCCTGCAAACCATCAAACTGAACAAACTGTTGTATCATCTGTATAGTGTTAGGTTTTAGTTCAAAATTATTTGCAGCAATAGTAGGCCTAATAATACTAGACTCAGTTCCTGTTAAACTAGGTTTAGCATAATCATACGTAGTACGTGGAGCATGATGTTCGGCCATCTTTGGAGGTGGCAGATTATTCTCTACCATCTCTTCTGTGGTATTTATTTCGGCTTATTGCTCTTCGTTTATGAAGTTTAGGCTTCGCCTTATTTCTCTGCGATTTCTACGAACAGTACCTTCAATATCACTATCGTAAAGTAGAGGTCCTGTCGGGTTCCTTCTAGTCATAAACTAGAGGTACCTGAAAGGGATAAAAGAAAAAAGGAAGAAAATTTAGAAAAACAAAAATAAAATTTAATTGCAAAAATAAATATAAATATGGCTAAAGTAATAAAAATTAAGCTTTCTTAATATTTTAGTTCCTCGACAACGGCACCAAAAACATGATCGTCGAAATCAGAGCTTTAAAATTTATAATGAGAATGATCGAACTTGGAAACTAACTCTAACAACGATTTTAAGGCAAGCGCACCTATCAAACAGGAGTATAGTTTAGGCAAGACCGGAATATCGAATCCCAAAGGAACCAAAAGTACTAATACTAACTCTCTTTCTATTATTTAGCCTAAGAATTAGGTGAATGGTTATCTAATCTAAATTTAACTATCAATTAAACTAAAGACGCAAAGACAGAAAGAGAATGAATTGGGGAAAAATAACTTGGAAGAAAAACCAATTGATTAAGACGATACCCTTAGGAAGAATCCACCTAAACTTTACTTGTTATCTAACACTGAACCAGATGATGTATTCACTTGACTTGATCCGTAAGATTCCCTAAGTTATATTAAACCTTCTCTCGAAGCGAATAACGTCTAACCCTAGGTTGATTAATTGAAATCTCTTTCTAATTAAAACCCCTAGAATCGTATTAACTCGATTTATGGACTCCCATATTAGGTTTCACCCTAATCCGGAAAAATCTCGTCACCCTATCTCTAGGCGCGCGATCAACTCCGCTTAATTATGCTAGATCTACTCTTAAGCAGGGACTTTTGCTCCTCCACCTAAGCACATCATACTTGAATCAATATCCATGAAATATTAACACAAGAATTAAGCACACATAATTAAGAACAAGTCAAATATTTATCATATAGTTCAGAAAACAATAACAAGATCCGTCTTAAGTTTCATCCCCTTTAGGTATCTGAAGGGTTTAGTTCATAATAATAAAACAAAACATCTCAAAAGAAAAGATAAAACAAAACATAAGAAATCCCTAAAACTCCCTGAAGGAATTGAAGGAGAGATCCGCCGTCTTGAGTAGAATTTCGGCTTCTTGAGATGAATCAACTAGCTATCTTCGAGTGATCCTCCACAAATCTGAGCCTTTTTGGCTTGGTTCCTTAGCCTAGCTCACTGCCCTCTTTCAGGTAACACTTAGGGGTTTATATAGGCCTCCAAAATATGTTTCTTTGCCCCTAAGTATCCAAATCTGAATGAAATTGCTCTTTCCTGCGACAGGGACACGGCCATGGCACACGCCCGTGTGGATCATGGTCAGGCCATGCTAGGACTTCTTTAATGGGGCACGACCGTGTGTGTAACATCCCGAAATTGGGCCTAGTAGGATTGGACCCATTGGGCCTTGGGCTTAGGAGTGTTTAAAATCTTCGAGAATATGTGAATGGTGTTATTGCAAATTGGACTTATTAGTTAAGTGAATTTGGAAGGTTACGAGGTTTCTATGAAGTCTCGGGTTTAATTGGGCTTTAGGAAAAATTTGGTATTTTAGCACTTTAAGGAGAGAGCTATCAAGACATATGGAAATTTGTGAGTAAATAGCTTGCATAAATGAGCAATTGGTAAAGAGGATATGATGCCATATGAAGCACCTTGAGGGAAGAGGTTCAAATCCCATTGTGTGCAAATTTTGATTATTTTTGCATGCTTTCCTTAAGTGTCGGTCAAGAGGTATTTATGGTAAGGTGGACTTCTTATTTTTGGCAAGATGGCTAAGAGAAAAAGGCAAGGTTGAAGTTGGGGAAAGGAATCAAGAGAAATAGGAAAGAAAGGGGGACATGAGGCTTATTCATGGGTGATGTTTTGGAAAGCTTGGGTGGCCAAACTCTTATCCTAGGGGGGATGCATGTGGACGGTTTTTGGAGTATTTAGGTGGCTGAAATTTTATTTGGCATTTGGTAAAGTCTTAGCTTTGTTTTGGCCAAAAATCCTTTTGACAACTTTGTGCCATTTCTCTCAATTTTGCAACCCTCCTTGCCAAATCATAGTAGCACAATAGTGCATTGTTTTTCCCCTCAAATTCTTTTCTTTTCCTTTGCTTTGTACTGAAATTACAAGCCTTGGTGACCATATTTTCTTCTTTCTTTTTACTTTGACCGAATTCCCCTAGCACAATTGTGCACTTTCTTGCTCTTTTGTTTGATCAAGATTTTCATCTATTGTTTATTTCCCTTTTGATAGCCGAAATTAGGCACTCTTCTTCCATCCAATCTCTTCTTAATCAAATTGGTAAGTGATCGTATATTCCTCTTTTCATTTCTTTTTCTTTTTCTTCCAAGCCGTATATAGGTGAAGGGGGTGTATTGTGGTGATTCTTTCTCAAGCCGAATAAGGTGTGGCTAACATTGTTTTTGTGTTAATCACTTCTAAGGACTCGAAGTACTTTATCGGAGGGCCAATCGAACACCTATCCCTTGTAACAAGAGACTCGGATTGTTGGTAAGTGTATAGATTTTTAATCAATCGAAATAATTGGTTGAAGTGGTAAATTTGGTTTTGGGATTAATTGTTGATCGATTGTATCTTTAGGTGCCGCGGAGAATATCGTGTTACGGATTCCGAATAAGGTGTGTAATCTCGTACCCTTCCGAATATATGTTTGAATTGGTGAGTAAATCTCACATCTCTCTGAAAGTTATGAAATTTCTGTGTTTCGGTAGAAATACCGAAGAAAACCGATAATCGACATCCGTGATCACTCGGACGTGCGTATGCTCGTAGTGGTAATCATGTTTTGTAATAAAACAATTTCGGTTAGAAATAGTGATGTGAATTTGAAAAATCACGAGAAATTGGATAAAAGGAATTACAAAGTGAATAAGATCTCAAATCAAAGATTACTGTGTCTATTTTAATATGGAAGAAACGGAGAAGGAAAAGGAATAATATATTCTGAGATATGTTAATTTTAGTGAGACTGGTTCTGAATGATTTTGGGGTATTCTGTTCTGTTTTGGAAAAATCATATAAAATTGTACAAAGTGAATCTACTTTCAAAAGAAACAAGTGGGAACAGTATATGAAAAGCGTACAGTAAGATATTTGAGATTAAGGTAAGAGAGGTCGGAATCATTGGACAGTGAAACAAGGGAAACTTCAAGGAATTAACTGTACTAAATGGTTAAGCTAAAATTTCTGGAAAACTTATAGTAGAAAGATATACGAGTCTAGTTTCAAGGAAAATTTACGGATTTAGATTTTGAGTTTCCAAACTCGAGTTATAGTCAGTTTAGTCAGTACGATGCAGATGGACAGTTTCAATTTTATGCCCCAAATTAGTAATTAAGCCTAGGTTGCGAAATTACCATCATACCCTTAGAGGGTAAATTACCGAATTACCCTTAGTGGGTACAATTACCGAATTATGGAAATGCCTTTATGGGCTGAATTACGAAAATGCCCCTAATGGGCTGAATTACAAAATGTCCTTGTAGACCGAATTACAAAAATACCCTTTTAGGGCCAAATGTGATATTTGATATATGGGCCAAATGTGATATGTTGCTCTATGGGCCTCATGTGTTAATGGGCCGTTTCGATAGATTGAATAATTGGCCGAATTGCTAGATTGATTAATGGGCCAAATTGCTAGTCTGCTTAAAGGGCCAACTTGCTAGATTGTTTAATGGGCCAACTTGTATTATGGGCCTTATGTTGAAATTATCTTATGAATATTGTTATGCTTTGTATATGCATACACGATTGCATGGGTTGGGATAAAAATTGAAGAGAAGTTCTGGTGGCTCTGCCACAATCTAGTTCGGTGGCTCTGCCACAATCTAGTTCGGTGGCTCTGCCACAATCATTTTAAATGGCTTTATGCCTGCGATTGGTGTGTTGGCGGGGTGGGTTGACTTGATCCCCACAGGTGTGCTGGTTGGTACGGGTGGTGTGTAGCAGATGGAAAACTAGGTTTGGTTGGGAAATTGCATAACACATGCATGTTATATATATGATATTATGCTATGATTGTAAATGGGCTTAGGCCCAAAATATTGCTATGTGTGTTCCGACCCAGTGGATGAGGGTAAGGGGATTACACACTGAGTTCTTGTAACTCATCCCCTTCTCTTAACCTTTGTAGGTAATGCTCCGTAGTGAGGACTTGGGCCCACGGATGACTCGGTGGAGGCTATACTTCCGAAATGGTGTTATCAAATTTTAAATTTCTATTTCCGTTTATTTTATTATTTTGCTATTTTGGTTTAAATTGTAATAAGGCCTCTGGAGTATTTTATTATTTGCTTCATGGTTGGTTTACTTAGTATTGTGCTTAAATTGTTTAAAACGAGAATTTTTTCTAAAAACGTAAATAAAGGTTTTCCAAAAATCGATTAACAAATGGATTTCAAAATAAACTTTTACAAATATGATTTAACTCAAACTTTCTTCCAAATTATTAACGACATTTACAAAAGTCACGGTTTTAAAGTTCAATTCCTTGATTTGTATCATCAATCAATCTTTCAAAAATACTTGTATTTTATCAACGTTTCCGCAATGTTTCAAGATGCTTTTGTAACTCTATTTCAAACGTCATATTTTCGTAAATCGTTTATTTCTAATATGCTTTCACAACCAAAAAGGTTTATTAAAGATAATTATGTTTTCACGTAGACACAATTGCTTAAGTGTTTTGGGTTTTAACAAAGAGGCCGTAATTCTCAAACAAGTTTTTAACAATTGCAAAGATGGTTTTGAAAAACACTTCCATGTGGCACGCCAGATTTGGGCCTAACATCTAGGCCGGGTTTGGGGTGTTACAGTGAGAATCGAGATCAGGCCGTGTTCTAGTAGATTGACATGGCACGGCCGTGTGGGTTTCCAGGCCGTGTCGATTTCCTCTTTGACCCATTTTGGTCTGTTTTAGGCCCGTTTCTCGTTCTTTTCATCCTCGGGTGCTTTCCTGAGTATAAGACATGAAAAGAAAGGATTAAGAGCACCTTTTTACATAAATCGAGGCTTAAATCATCCAAAATCATACTAAATGTGAGCTTAAAATATGTTACTTTTACGGTTTATCACCTTGGTATCCTAACATTAACAAATCTAGTTAACCAAACAATCACAAATTCAACAATTTATCATTCATACTAGCATGCTCGTTTCCTTGCATTCTCTATATCATTCAGTACATTTGATTGTTTAATACCTATTTACAGTGTAATATATAGAACTTAACAGTCTAATAATAAAAAATTAAAATCACCTATCATCATGCCAAATATTGTTGTAAATACAATGAACCTATGTACATGTTCCTAACCAATCACATGTATTTCTACAAGCTCAAGCACACAATTGACAAGAAAAATAAAAGAAAAGCATGATTTTTTTTTAAAAAAGATATTCTATGTTACCCCCCATACTTTAGATAACGCGTTGTCCTCAATTATAGCCTTGTAAAAGATAAAGAAAGAAGTTACTCGATTGATCGTGATAGTGTCGCAGGTTATTGGTGCGTGGAAAAAAGTTACTTGATTGATCGCGATAGTGTCGTAGGCTTTTGGTGCGTGCTTCTTCCCTGAAAATTCACACTATTTGTGTTTCTGCTATGTGATGAGTTTGTACAAAAATTCTTAAACATATCAATTGAATTCTTTAATAGTTTATTAAATATTATAATATCCTAATAATTAACTTGATTTTCTAATAGAATTTAAACTTTAAAAAATAGTTTTACTAAATATATTTTTATTCATTAATCATCTTCTTTCTGGAGTCCTCGTCTTCTCTCCTCCTTTTGTTTCCTCTCTAGAATCATGTATTGCTTATAGACTTCATCTCCTAGCAACTTCTTCAAAGGATTCAACTTTTTATCCAGATGCTCCATAGATACTCCTGCTCTCTTGCATAAGCATGTAATTATATGCGGAAAGAATGTTCCTTCTTTTTTCTGATTTCTTACACACTCGATCATATTTTGATATATCCATGTGCCGATGCATAAATGCTTCTTTTGCAGGATAACATAAACCAAAATCGCTTGGATTAGGTAATATCTGATAGATCAGTTGTACGCTAGATCCTTGAACATACAAATTTCATCCATATCTTTGCCTTTGGGGACATTAATGCTTGGTTGAATGCCTCAGGTATTGTTGTTCCCGTCTTATATGTCTACAATTTTTTCCTTCTATTAGGAATCTCAAAATCTCTTCCATGTCTACATTTTTGAATTCTTTAAGGTCTATTTTGTACAAGTAATCCCGATAATAATATAGAGCATCAAAAAACTGTCAAACACTTCTTTCAGTTACTAGAACATTAATTCCTCTTACTTTAACAAAGGTTCACATCTCATAGAATGGTCTTGTCGCTTCTCTTTCTTTCAATGCTAGATAAAATTCATGTACTAGAGGTATCACTATTGGTTTTTCAGGTGGCAAACAGAAATTAGTTCACTCTTTTTCTGTTGCAATCTCCCACACGCCTTTACAATTTCTCATAATGGATCAAATACTTGTTCTTTGATGAACGTGTAAGGCTAGAGTTGTTGTAGATATTTGTCTATGTGGCTTTTGTTATTCTTGTCACATTCTTGAATAGTGGTAAAGGAATATTGTTTTCCCCCCAATGATGTGTAGGTAATAAGGAGAATGATATGACCTATTTATCTTTGAGGAATATAGTAATATGCTTTGGGAATTATTGTTGTGTTAGGAAATATATTTCTAATTGTTAGAATTTTAAAAAACTCTAAATCTATTGTAATTCAATAAAAAAAGTTAGAAGCTAACTTAAAATTCAAACATTAGATTAGTAGGTGTGTCACGACATGTCGAAAGCAATTTACCTGTTCCAAATCCCGTGCGAGGCCGCCACATCATATGTTGAAGCTAGGACAATGACACCAGTTTTTTTTAGCATTTTTTATTGTGTCACTTGTTTCATTTGGTTCCCATTGGTTCTTTAACTAATCCTTATTTCTATCTTGGCTCCATATGATTTTGCATTGTAAGGTTTGAGTATCAATGACTTCCTTTGTTGTTCCTTTGAAGTAATGTTTGACTCTCTAACCATTTACAAGAAAAAAATTGACCTCCTTTTCCTATTAATTCTATCGCCCTATGAGGTGTCACCTGTTTATGGTATATGGGCCAATCCATCTTGATTTTAGTTTTCCAGGGAATAATTTCAATCTTGAATTATATAACAACACATTCTGCCTAGGTAAGAACTCTCACTTCTTGATCTTTGCATCATGCCGAAGTCTTCTCCTTTTTTTGTATAATTTTGGATCTAACTTCAATTCTTTGATTTCCCAATATGTTTTCTTTTCTAATTCAATCGGTAGGTGGAAATTTTTTTAGTAAACTAGTTTATTAGGAGACATACCCAATGCAGACTCTAATCTCGCTGCCCAATCCTTTCTACTTGGGTTTACGGTCTTTTCTAAAATGCCTTTAATTTCTCTGTTGGATACCTCTACATGGCCATTATCTTGAGGATGAGACGATGTTGTTATTTGATGTCTCACACTATATTTGGCGAAGGTAGCTTTAAATTGTTAACTATAGAAATGTGATCCTTCATCACTTACGAACGCACGGGGTGTCCCAAATCTAGAAAAGAATATTTTTCCTTAAAAATCTCACCACTACTTTAGTGTCATTGGTAGGTAATGGTACAACTTCCACCTATACATAATCAACAGCTAGCAGAATATACTGGTTCCTGAAAGAACTTGGGAATGGTCCCATAAAGTAAATTCCCCAGACATTGAATACCTCTACTTCAAGTGTCCCGATTTGTGGCATTTCGTCTCTTCTTGATATACTCCCAGTTCTTTGGCATTTCTCACATTTTTGAATGGATTCATAAGAGCCTTTCTTCATTGCTGGCCAATAGAATCCTGATTGTAGTAATTTATGGGTTGTTCTTTCTCCTCCAAAATGTCCCCCACATGGGGAGGTATGACATCCTTGTAGAATATTAGCTACTTCCTTCTCTGCTACACATCTTCTTACCAGTTGATTTTCACACTACTAGAAAAGATACAGATCTTCCCAGATATAATTTTTCACTTCATGCATGATCCATTTCTTTTGTTTGCAAGATAATTGTGGTGGAAAAACACCTTTAACGGTATAGTTTTTACATAATCATCATACCATGGAGTGCCATTATTTCTGAACCTTGTTTTGTGGATATCTACTCTGAACAATTGTTTGTTAATAAAAGTCTCTTTTATTTTTTTAGATTCTGATTGTTCCGAGTCATTTTCTATTCTAGATAGATAGTCTATAATTTGATTTTCTATTCCTTCCCTATCCATTATCCATAAATCAAAATCTTAAAGTAGTAATAACCATCTCATTAATCTAGATTTTGTTTCCTTTTTCTTCATGACATATTTTAATGTTGAATGATCAGCGTAAACATAAACTCTGTTTACCATCAGATACAGTTGGAGTTTTTCACAAGCAAACACAACGACAAGAATTTCCATTTCAGTCATAGTGTAATCACATTGTGTCGGATTGAGTGTCTTACTTGTATAATGAATGGCTCCAAATAGGTTATTTCTTTTTTATCCTAGCACTGCCCCACAACATAGTCACTAGCACCACACATTATAACAAAAGGTTCTGACCAGTTAGGAGTAATAAATAAGTTTTTCTTCAATTAGCTCAAAAGCTTTGATGCATTCCTATACAAATACAAACGGTGTTTATTTTTACAATAGTTGATTCAGTGGCTTAGAGATATGGACGAAATATTTATAAACTGCCTGTAAAACCCAGCATGACCTAAAAATTTTCTCACTCCTCAAACTAGTGTACGATTCAAAAGTTTCTTTGTAACACCCCTAACCCATATCCATCACTGGATTAAGGTTATGGAGCATTACCGTACAATCAAAAACCTTTAAACATAATATCATTCAATAATTTAAACACATCATAAACCATTCATTCACATACATACTGTCTCTAAGTCGAGCCCTCGAGGCCATAAAAATAACATAGAGGTAATTCGGGACCAATTTGAATCAATTTAGAAAATTTTGGGGAAAAATAGCAAAATTTGAAAACAGGGGACACATGGCCGTGTGCCTCACATGCTTGATAGACACGCCCGTGTCTCAAGCTGTGTAACCTTGGAACTAGGGACACATGGTTGTGTCCCAGCCGTGTCCTCACCTGTGTAACTCTCTGAGTAGGGTCACACGGCATTGTCACATGCCTGTGTGCTAGGCCGTGTGCTAGGTCATGTAACTCACTGACTTGCATACAAAAGACCATCAGGTGACACACGACCGTGTCGCAAGGCCATGTGCCTCATACCATCTAGTCACATGCCCATGTCTTAGGCCACGTGAGCACCAACGTGCACACTTTCAAATACACATATGGGAGTACAATTCAACTTCAAACATTCTCAAACATAATCATATATCCATTCTCAACTTGTAACCACAACACATTTATCTCTTTAAACATACATCCATTTCTTTACAAGCATTAAGGTAACCTATAGCAAACTGTGTCATACTATGAACTTACAAACATATTTAGGTAACAAGTAGGAAATCACAAGTTGATCAAGTGCACAACATGTCACAACATTTTACTAAAAAAATAGGCATTCAACATAACAATACATAGGGTCCTAGTACATGCCATATACCAAAACCGAGAAATTAATTCTACCAAGATTCTCGAATAATGTGATTCCTAGCGTTAACTTGATCATCTTAGCCTTCAAAATTTAATCTACAAAATGAACAAATTTGTAGGAAAGCTTAAATGAAGCTTAGTAAGTTCGTTTATAATTTCATAACCTTTCCAATCAAAGATAGATTTAATCAACTTCAAGTGTAAAGATTTCCATTATACGCAGTTTATAACAGTAACTACAACCAACTCAGTAGTTCAATATACTTCATGAGCCTCGCTCGATTGAACTTCAGTAGTATATTTATAGATTTCTACTCATTGGAGCTTCACTTAGTATAACAATAGAATTTGATCAATTAAACATCAGCTAGTATAACAGTAAGATTTATCAGTTAAGCTCCATTCAGTATAACGGTATGAATTGGCTCGATAGAGCGTACTTCCAGTATATGAAACAATGTTCACTAACAACGTATTAACAAGAATGTAAGCATTTAATAGTATAATTAAACATACGAATTTACTGGACTGTTTTGCAGAAGATTCTAAAGTACAGGGACTACTCCGCGATTTTCCCTTTTCTACGATTATCGGCACGTTCTTGATCCAAAAATAATAATTTCATTCCATTGATTAGAATAATAACATAATTTTATCCATTTCATGCAATTTAGTCCTTTTTGGTAAATGTGCATATTTACCCTTCAATCTTTCATTTTTATTCAATTTAATCCCTAGGTCCTAATCATGCAAATTATCTACTTTTCCTTCACACCCATTTTAGTTCCATATCTTCATATCAACTCCTATTTGCAATAATTTCATCCCAAGTACAAGAAATTTATCATTTGAATCTATTTAGTCCCTAAACATCAAAATCACTAGAAATCACTTTACAAAATAGTCCACCCAAAGAATAAGGTTTCATATTTCCATCATAAACTTCAAAGAATAGCTCAACTCATCGATGACAACATTTATAACTTTTAACAGTTTCACAAATTGATCCTCGGCTTAGCTAGATCAAGCTAATACGAACTCAAAAACATAAAAATTACTAAAAATAGGCTAGAATTCACTTACAAATTGAAGCTTCAAAGCTTGGAACCTAAAACCCTAAAGTTTTCACCTTTACCGTGAAGAAGATAAGCTAATTCATCCAATTTCATCTTTTAATTTCTAATTTTATTTTATATAGTTAGGTTTTTTTTTTGTAATTATTACAACTTTCATAATTACTTTCTTAATTAACGATGCTTAAGCCTAATTAAACCATTTTTACTTAAGCAAATCATTATTCTAATCCACTAACTAAATTCCATGGTTTAATTGTCCATTTAGTCCTTTTATTTAACTACTCGACCTTTGTAGTTTTTACAATTCAGTCCTTTTAACTTATTAAACTATCCAAACAATAAAATTTCTCAACAAAAAATTAATATGACTCTATAGACCTCATAAATATACTATTTAAATAATATCGACGTAGTATTTCCTTGAGATTATGGTCTCGAAACCACTGTTCCTGACACCACTAAAAATTGGGTTGTTACAACTGTCCCCTCTTAGTAAATTTCTTACTAGTAAATAGATGTAGGTACTATGATCTCATTGAGTCTTCAGTTTCCCAAGTAGTTTTTTCTGCCCCTTGACGATTCCATAAAACTTTAACTAGTGGTACTATTTTATTCCAAAGATCTTTTACCTCATGCCTCAAATTCCTAATTGGTTCTTCAGAATACGATAAGCCCGTCTGTATCTCAATCTCACAGGGACAGGTTACATGTGAAGGGTCTGACTGGTATCGTCTCAACATCGAAACATGAAAGATATTATGGATCTTATCAAGTTTCGAAGGCAAAGCTAATATGTATGCCACAGGGCCAAATCTCTTTATAATCTCATATGGTTCAATAAATCTCAGACACAAGTTTCCTTTTTTTCCCAAAACGTAGCACTTTTCTCCAGGGCAAGACTTTCAGAAATACTCGGTTGCCAATGGTAAACTCTATATCATTCCATTTTAAATCTGCATACGACTTTTGATGATTAGACACCGATTTTAACAATTACGAATTACCTGTACTTGTCCTCTATTTCCCGTATCAGATTGGTACCAACGAGCTTAGATTCGTTCAACTCTGACCAGTACAGTGGCATTCTACATTTTCTTCGGTACAAAGCCTCAAACGACGCCATTTAAAAGCTTGATTTGTAACACCCCTAACCCGTATCCTCGCTAGATTAGGGTTAAAGGCGGTACCAGACAAATCAAAAACTTTTACAAGCATTTCATACAACCATTCATCAATCACAATCTAGGTGTCCCTTATATAGGTCAACGAGACCTTAATCATGCTTTAGAGTAGGGCCGGGACTAAACCGAACACATACGAAAATTCTCAGAAATTTAAAACTTTTCTAAGTTATGAAGGCCACACGCCCGTGTGGGCAGGTCGTGTGCCTTCCACGGACACCAAACACACCCATGTGTGTTGGTCGTGCCAAAATAGAGCTTATATACTGACTTATCCACACGGTCAGCAGACACGCCTGTGTGCTATGACCGTGTACTCTTAAGCTAAATACTGCCTTATTCACACGGCTGCTAGGCACGTCCGTGTGCCATGGCCGTGTACACTTGGGCTGCTACTGACTTATACCCGCGGCTAGTTGACACGCCCGCGTCATGGCCGTGAAGTATTAGACTAGACACTGACTTAATCACACGGCTACTAGGCACGCCCGTGTGCCCTGGCCGTGTAGGCAAAACAGGCCACTTGCAAAGCCAAAGTGCCACCCATACAAGGATCTATCCCTATAAGCAAATTACCAATTCATTTCATGCACATTTGGTAACCAAAAACATATCATATTAATCATCAAATCTCCACAAACAATTACAATACTAATCATACCAATTTGTACAATCAAAGTACATATTCATTCAAACATGATTCATCCTCATTTACCTTTCATATATCCTCTTCTTTGATCAAACATGCATACTCACATTTCATTCATATACTTACCATTAACATGACCACTTCATAGATACCAAGTCATACCAAATCATACATTATGTTTCATATTTACTCATGCATATTATCAGCACTTAGGTAGCCATATCTCATGGCTAATTATACACTTTTTAACCTTAATCCAAAACAACTAGCCTATACATACCATATTTAGATAAATACACATTTCAAAAGTATCAAAATGAATTTGAATATTGTGATGATGACCCTTGACGGTCCCCGAGCCTTCAGTAGCTTTGACGATCTATAAAATAGAGAAAACACATACAGAGTAAGCTTTCAAAAGCTTAGTAAGCCATATACAAATAAACTTAACATAAAAATGCTCATAACTGTATTGATGCAATAACAATAAGAGTTCTCATAGCATATACATCTCACATAGAGTTTGGCTCACTTGCTTAGTCATAACTTATCACATTCTTCAACTCAATACCACATATACACATAGCTCATTTAGGCATAATTTCACATATCATCTCATCATCGCATTACACATATTCATCTTATTAAGTTCATATAGATACTTACCTTTTATACACACTTAGTGTACATCCAAGCGTACCTGAAACAGATATACAATCACATAATTGTTCGTAGCTCAGATTTTCGCATTGAACCGTTCAGAATCTAATAGGACATGCAGAATACTCATAATAGCCGTACAATGCCAATGTCCCAAACGTGGTCTTACATGTAATCAGATGTCGATGCCACTGTCCCAGACAGGGTCTTACACAAATCAATACGATGCCAATGTCCCAGACATGGTCTTACACGTAAGTCTCATATCGACGCCAACGTCACAGACATGGTCTTACACGAAACCTCGATTCAATGCCAACGTCCAAGACATGGTCTTACATGATAACACATAACATACACCTATGTCATGACATAGTTAATCCTATCTATTCCTAGATTCGTACGGGACTTCTCGGATGTTAACACTATGTCGATCTTATCTCGAAATTCATGTATACAACATCTTATAAGCATTCATTATTATCAATAGTCATATGAACATACATAATTCAATACAATTACATTTATTTGTATATTGACTTACCTCGGATTCGGATATTCATTCGAACTCGATTATTCAACTACCTTCGATTTCCCGCAATCCAAGTCCATTTTCTTTGGTTCTTGATCTTAATTTTGGATCAAAC
Organism: Gossypium australe; assembly: GCA_005393395.2. Classification (NCBI taxonomy): domain Eukaryota; kingdom Viridiplantae; phylum Streptophyta; class Magnoliopsida; order Malvales; family Malvaceae; genus Gossypium; species Gossypium australe. Next base: position 87,144,305 of record CM016626.1, read on the forward strand.
CTAGCTGAAACCTTGAAAGTTCTTATTCTTTCTTTCTTTTTGTAATTTCAGTGAAATGAAGGAATAAAATATGATCACTTTCATCCTTTTGTTTTGTTATTATAACATTAACATCTATTTTAGTAATTTACCCGTTTTAACATAAGATATAAACATAAGTACATAAGGTTATAAATGTCTTCTAATCATCCACTATCTAAAAAGTGGTTTAATTTCCTCATAAGGCCATAACATTCAAAAGCAAAAACACATAGGTGCTTTATCAAATAGCACACAAATTTTGCATTTAATGTAATTTAGCCTTTTTTTCACAAATTAAACACACAAATGATCAAATTTTCATACGAGGCTTCCACACCTGCTTAGTCACATATCAAAGAAACAGAAAATAATATTAAAATATTATTCAGAATCAGATTTGTGGTCTCAAAACCACTATTCTGACTAGGGTCTAAACCAGACTGTTACAATTCTCTCCCTTAGGGATTTTCGTCCCCGAAAATCTTACCATTAAACAAATTCGGATATTGCTGTCTCATTGAATCTTCAGGTTTCCACGTTGGCTCTTCTATTCTGTGTCGATGCCATAACACTTTTACTAACGGAATTCTTTTGTTTCTCAACTCTCTTACTTCACGAGCTAAGATACGAATTGGTTTCTCTTCATAAGTCATATCAGATCGGATTTCAATATCATATGGAGTAATTACATGTGACGGATCGAATCAGTATCTACAGAGCATTGATACATGAAATACATTATGTATCTTCTCTAGCTCGGAGGGCAACCTCAATCTATATGCAACAAGTCCAACTCGCTCAATGATCTCATACGGTCCGATGAACCTCGGACTTAACTTGCCTTTACGTCCGAATCGAAGTACTTTCTTCCACGGAGACACTTTCAGAAATACTTTGTCACTGATCTCATACTCAACATCTTTTCTTTTCAAGTCTGCATAAGACTTCTGATGATCAGATGCTACTTTCAAACTATCTCGGATCACTTTCACTTTATGTTCTGTATCTTTTATCAAATCGACCCCGTGTAGCTTATTTTCATTGAGTTCGGTCCAATATAGAGGTGTTCAACATTTATGTCCGTACAAAGCTTCATAAGGTGCCATTTTAATGCTCGGCTGAAAACTATTGTTATAAGCAAATTCAATTAGTGGCAAGTACTGTTCCCATGTACCATTAAACTCAAGAATGCAGCATCTCAACATATCCTCAAGAATCTATATAACCCGTTCAGATTGACCATCGGTTTGTGGATGAAAAGCTGTACTAAAATACAATTTCGTGCCCAAAGCTTCTTGTAGTTTCTTCCAGAATCGTGATGTAAATCTCGGGTCTCGGCCTGACACAATGGATAGTGGTACCCCGTGCAATCTCACAATATCTGTAATGTAGAGCTTGGCTAATCTATCGAGTAAATAATCAAATCATACCGGAATAAAATGGGCGAATTTCGTCAATCGATCAACTACAACCCAAATCGCATCTTTCTTTTTCTGAGTCAGAGGCACTCCTGTAACAAAATCCATTGTTACTCTATCCCATTTCCACTCGGGAATCAGAATTGGTTTCAACAACCCAGACGGAACCTGATGCTCAGCTTTGACTTGCTGACAGACTAAACACTTCGAAACAAAGTCAAAAATGTCTCTTTTCATACCAGACCACCAATAATATTGCTTCAGGTCATGATACATTTTAGTACTTCCCAGATGAACAGATAGACGACTATCATGAGCTTCACTCAAAATTAACTGAATCAACTTTGAGTTTCTTGGAACACAAATTCGATTTCGAAATCTCAAGCAATCATCATCATCAACTCAAAATTTAGAATCAAAATTTTAATCATACTGAGCTCGTTTTGCTAACAATTTGTTATCAACTTTCTGAGCATCGCAAATATGCTATAAAAACAACGGGTTTGCTTTCAATTCAGATATCACTAAACTATCATCAGACAAGTCTAATTGAGCATTTAAAACTCGTAGTGCAGACAATGATTTTCTACTCAGTGCATCAGCAACGACATTTGCTTTACCTGGGTGATAATCTATCACAAGCTCGTAGTCTTTCAACAATTCTAACCATCTTCTCTGTCGCAGATTCAAATCTTTCTTAGTCATTAGATATTTCAGACTTTTATGATCTGAAAACACATCGCATTTTTCACCAAACAGATATTTTCGCCAAATCTTTAATGCGAATACAATCGCAGCTAGCTCAAGGTCGTACGTTGGATAATTCTTTTCATGCGGCGTTAATTGTCTCGAGGCATAAGCTATAACTTTGCCTTCTTGCATCAGTACACATCCCGGACCATTCAACTAAGCATCACTGTATATCACAAATTCTTTACCCAATTCTGGTTGTACTAACACTGGAGCTTCAGTTAACAGTGTTTTCAACTGATCAAAAATTTTTTGACATTTATCGGACCATTCAAATCTTACATCTTTTTGAAGCAATCTAGTTAACGGAGTTGCTATCATCGAAAAGCCTTTTACGAACCGACGATAATAACCAACGAGTCCTAGAAAACTGCGGACTTCAGATACATTCTTCGGAGTTTTCCAATCTAGAATAGTAGAAATCTTGCTCGGATCAACTAATATACCAAAGGCCGATACAATATGTCCCAGAAAACTAACTTCACGTAACTAGAATTCAAATTTACTGAATTTCGCATACAATTGCTTTTCTCACAAAGTTTGCAACACAATCCTTAGATGCTCGGCATGCTCAGTCTCATCTCATGAATAAATCAAAATGTCGTCAATGAATACAACAACAAATCGATCTAGGTAAGGTCTGAATTCTGTTCATCAAATCCATAAAAACAGTAGAAGCATTTTTTAGTCCAAAAGGCATAAATAAAAACTCATAATGCCCGTACCTTGTTCTGAAAGCTATTTTCAGAATGGCTGAATCTTTTACCCTTAACTGATAATATCCCGATCTCAGATCTATCTTTGAAAACACAGTAGCTCCTTTTAACTGATCAAAAAAATCGTCAATCCTAGGCAACGAATATTTATTCTTTATTGTCACTTTGTTCAACTGACGATAATCAATGCACATTCTCATCGTGTCATCTTTCTTTTTCACAAACAGAGCAGGAGACCCCAAGGTGAGCAACTCGGTCTTGCAAACCCTCTATTAGTTAACTCTTGCAACTGACACTTTAATTCTTTCAACTCTGTTGTTGTCATTCTATACAGAGCTATCAATATTGGAGGCAATCTCGGAAATTCTTCAGGGAATACATCAGAAAACTCATAAACAACTGGTACTGATTCAACTTTCTTCTCAGACACTTTCAAATCAATTACAGAAGGAAAGTAGGCTTCATATCCCTTTTTCATATAACTCTGAGCTTTTAATACATATATCACAGCAGACAAACCTTTTAAATCACTAGACTCAACTCTGACTATTTCATCATTCGAACATCTCAGATCAATAGTCTTTCTTTTACAATTCACAACAGCATCATACAATGTTAACCAATCCATACCCAGAATGATATCAAACTCATCAAATGGTAATAGCATCAAATCAATAGGGAAACAGATATCTCGAAACATTAACGGATAGTTTTTGCATACTTTGTCAACCAGAACACTTTTACCTAAGGGGTTCGATACTTTTATAGCAAACTCAGTAGACTCTACAGGCAAAGTCTTACTGGATACTAAGTTCATGCATATATACGAATGTGTAGAACCAGGGTCTATCAATGCAATCACAGTAGTATCATAAAGTATAAATGTACCCGTTATAACATCTGGAGACGAAGCTTCCACACGAGCTCGGATAGCATATACTCTGGCAAGTGCTCTAGCTTTAGATCTTGTGACATTATCTCTCGTAGTTCTCTGACCACCACTGACATTTATTACATTTCGGGAAAGCCTACCTCTTCCTGAAGCATTATCAGTCTCGAATTCTGGGCAGTCTCTGGCTCAACAGACTCTGAGCAATCACGGATAAAATGATCTAGTGATCCACATTTGAAACAAGCTTGGTCATTCAATCTACAGCTTCACGGATGTCTTTTCCCACAATGTTTACATCCAGGTTTCTCGGATCGAACATTTCCAACACTTGCTATTGAAGTTGCTGGAGTTTTGGAGCTCATTCGTGACCTAACTCTATCTCTATTCGATTGTCCCACATTAACCGTTGAACGGCTATGCTCATCTCAAAATTTCTTCGAAGCAGATTGAAATGATTTACTCGGAAATCTTTTTATCACCTCTCTAGCTTCAAACTCAACTTTCCATTTATCTTTCCCGAGTGCCTCAGCTTTGCATGCTCGGTCAACGAGTACAACGAACTCTTTTATTTCCAAAATCCCAACAAGTAAACGGATATCTTTATCAAGACCATCTTCGAATCTTTTGCAGATTATTACCTCAGTGGATACACATTCACGAGCATACTGACTCAATCTCACGAACTCTTGTTCATATTTCGTAACATACATACGGCCCTGTTTCAATTCTAGAAATTCTTTCTGTTTCTGATCAATAAATCTCTCACCGATGTATTTCTTCCGAAATTCAACCTAAAAGAAGTCCCATGTGACCTGCTCTTTCGGAACAACAAAAATCAAAGTTTTCCACCACTGATAGGCTGCATCTCGTAACAGTGAGACAACACATTTAATATTTCCTCCGGAGTTAAAGACATCTCATCGAATACACGGATAGTTTTTTCTAACCAGAACTCGGCTTTCTGGGCATCATCATCACTAGTAGCCGGATTATTTCTCATAAATTGAGTGAACCATTCACTCATCATCTGGAAGAAAGCTTGTTTAGCTTCTCCCTCTTGACCGTTCGTAGCCGGTCTCAAATCAGATGGCGCTGTCCCTTGCATGGGAGCAGGCGTATTACTTTCTACATCATCAGCTATGGTTCTTTCGGGATCCATTACTATATGTAAAACACATTTTACACGTCAGGATTCATCACACTATCACAGTTCAAATATATGGCATGTAAAACAAGACTCTAACACGTTACATTAGTCCGAGAATTCACTAAACCGTAGCATCGATACCAATCAAATGTAACACCCCTAACACGTATACATCACTAGATTAGGGTTAAAGGCGTTACCGGACAAATCAGAAACTTTTACATACATTTCATACAACCATTCACCCTTATAGGTCAACGAGACCTTAATCATACTTTAGAGTAGGGGCGGGACTAAACCGAACACATACGGAAATTCTCAGAAATTTAAAACTTTTCTAAGTTATAAAGGCCACACGCCCGTGTGGGCAGGCTGTGAGCCTTCCACGGACACCAAACACACCCATGTGTCTTGGCTGTGCCAAAATAGAGCTTATATACTGACTTATCCACACGGTCAGTAGACACGCCCGTGTGCTATGACCGTGTACTCTTAAGCTAAATACTGCCTTATTCACACGGCTGCTAGGCACGTCCGTGTGCGATGGCCGTGTACACATAGGCTGGCTACTGACTTATACCCATGGCTAGTTGACACACCTGCGTCATGGTCGTGAATTATTAGACTAGACACTGACTTAATCACACGGCTACTAGGCACGCCCGTGTGCCCTGGCCCTATAGGCAAAACAGGCCACTTGCAAAGCCAAAGTGCCACCCACACAAGGGTCTATCCCTATAAGCAAATTACCAATTCATTTCATGTACATTTGGTAACCAAAAACATATCAAATTAATCATCGAATCTCCACAACCAATTACAATACTAATCATACCAATTTGTACAACCAAAGTACATATGCATTCAAGCATGATTCATCCTTGTTTACCTTTCATATATCCTCTTCTTTGAACAAACATGCATACTCACATTTCATCCATATACTTACCATTAACATGACCACTTCATAGTTACCAAGTCATACCAAATCATACATTATGTTTCATATTTACTCATGCATATTATCAACACTTCGGTAGCCACATCTCATGGCTAATTATACACTTTTTAACCTTAATCCAAAAAAACTAGCCTATACATGCCATATTTAGATAAATACACATTTCAAAAGTACCAAAATTAATTTGAATATTGTGATGATGACCCTCAACGGTCCCCGAGCCTTCACTAGCTTTGACGATCTATAAAATAGAGAAAACACACAGAGTAAGCTTTCAAAAGCTTAGTAAGCCATATACAAATAAACTTAACATAAAAATGCTCATAACCGTATTGATGCAATAACAATAATGGTTCTCATAGCATATACATCTCACATAGAGTTTGGCTCACTTGCTTAGTCATAACTTATCACAATCTTCAACTCATTACCACATATACACATAGCTCATTTAGGCATAATTTCACATATCATCTCATCATCCCATTACACATATTCATCTTAGTAAGTTCATATAGATACTTACCTTTTATACACACTTAGTGTACATACCAAACGTACCTAAAAATGATATACAATCACATAATCGTTCGTAGCTCGGATCTACCCGTTGAACCGTTCGAAATCTAATAGGACAAGCAGAATACTCAAAATAGTCATACAATGCCAACATCCCAGACGTGGTCTTACATGTAATCAGATGTCGATGCCACTATCCCAGACAGGGTCTTACACGAATCAATACGATGCCAATGTCCCAAACGTGGTCTTACACGTACATCTCATATTGATGCCAACGTCCCAGACGTGGTCTTACACAAAATCTCGAATCAATGCCAATGTCCAAGACGTGGTCTTACATGATAACACATAACAGACACCTATATCATGACATAGTTAATCCTATCTATTCCTAGATTCGTACGGGACTTCTCGGATGTTAACACTATGTCAATCTTATCTCAGAATTCATGTATACAACATATTATAAGCATTCATCATTATCAATAGTCATATGAACATACATAATTCAATACAATTACATTTATTTGTATATTGACTTACCTCGGATTCGGATATTCGTTCGGACTCGATTATTGGACTACCTTAGCTTTCCCGCGATCTAAGTTCGTTTTCTTCAATTCGTGATCTTAATTTTGGATTAAACATAGCCAAAACCTTGAAAGTTCTTATTCTTTCTTTCTTTTTGTAATTTAGGTCAAATGAAGGAATAAAAGATGATCACTTTCATCTTTTTGTTTTGTTATTATAACACTAACATCTATTTTACTAATTTACCCCTTTTAACATAACATATAAACATATGTACATAAGGTTATAAATGTCTTCTAATCATCCACTATCTAAAAAGAGGTTTAATTGCCTCATAAGGCCATAACATTCAAAAGCCAAAACACATAGGTGCTTTATCAAATAGCACACAAATTTTGCATTTAATGCAATTTAGCCCTTTTTCTCAAATTAAACACACAAATGATCAAATTTTCATAGGAGGCTTCCACACATGCTTAGTCACATATCAAAGACACAGAAAATAATATTAAAATATTAATCAGACTCGGATTTGTGGTTTCAAAATCACTGTTCCGGCTAGGGTCTAAACCGGACTGTTACATGATTGGTAACTGCTGTTATAAGTAAATTCCACCAACGACAAATATATCTCCTAACTACCTTCAAACTCGAGGATGCAACATCGTAACATGTCTTCCAAGATTTGAATTACCCGCTCTGACTACCCATTTGTCTACGGTTGATATGTTGTGCTGAAATTAAGCTTGGATCCCAGTGCCTCGTGAAGCTTACCCCAAAATATCGAGGTAAATCTTGGATCTCTATAAGTGAGAATGGATGAAGGCAGTCTGTGCAATCTAACAATCTCTAATACATATAATTCTGCTAACTTCTCAAACGAGTAATCAGTACAAATTGGAATGAAATGAGCTGACTTAGTCAATCGGTCAACAATAACCCAAATCAAGTCTTTCTTTGTCGGTGTCATTGGAAGTCCCATTACAAAATCCCTTATAATTTATTCCCATTTTAATTCAGGGATAGTAATAGGTTGTAGCAACCCAGACGATACCTCATCAACTTTTATCTACTAGCAAACTAGGCATTTAGCCATGAACTCTAAAACCTCGCGTTCCATTCCCGGCCACCAGTACATTTTCTTTAGATTGTTTTACATTTTAGTACTACCTAGATGTATAGAGTATGTACTACTATGAGCCTTTGATAAAATGTCTTGTTTCAATTTTGGATTATTCGGTACACATATTCTGTTATGAAAATATATCATACTATTATCCCCAACAGTGAATCATGTAGTCAAGTCATTCTGGATTTGTTCCCATTTGGCGGATAACTTTAGATCTTCCATTCCAACTCTCGAATCCGCTGAAGGAATTAGTCCTGAGTTCAGCTACAATAGAACTATCACTTTCTAGTGTTAAATGTGCATTCACAGCTCTCAGAACAAACATTGATTTCTGACTTAAAGCATCTTTAACAACATTAGCTTTTCCGGGATGATAATTAATTACAAGATCATAGTATTTTGAGAATTCTAACCATCATTGCTGTCTCAAATTCAGTTCCTTTTGAATCATTAAATACTTCAGACTTTTATGATCTGTAAATATGTGGCATTTTCATCGTAAATGAAGTAACGCCAGATTTTCAAGGCAAAGACAATAGTAGCTAATTCCAAGTCGTGTATCAGGTAGTTTCTTTTGTGAGGCTTTAACTGTCAAGAAGCATACAATTACCTTTCCAGTCTACATTAACACACATCCCAATCCACTAAGTGATGCGTCATTGTAAATAACAAATTCATTCCTAGATTCAGGTAATGTCAATATAGGAGCTTCTTTCAACATCCTCTTTAATCGGTCAAAACTCTGTTGGCATGCATCTAACCAAACAAACTGAACATACTTCTATAATAACTTGTTCACCGATAAGTCTATTATAGAGTTCTTAAGAAAACGTTGGTAGTATCCTACTAACCCCAGGAAACTTCATACCTCTGTGACATTCTTCGATGCTTTCTAGTTGGTAATAGCGAGATCTTACTCGGGTCAACATGTATCCCATATGCAAAAACCATATGCCCCAGAAACCCAACTTCCTTAAGCCAGAATTCACATTTGCTAAACTTTGCATTCAACTGTTTTTCGCACAAAATCTGCAGTACAGTCCTTAAGCGTTGAGCATGTTTAGATTCCAACTAGGAGTAAATCAGTATATCATCTATAAATGCAACCAAAAATCTATCCAATTGATGTTGGAAACCCAGTTCATCAAATCCATAAATGCAGTAGGAGCATTAGTCAATCCGAATGGCATTTCTAAAAATTCATAATGACCATATCGGGTTCTGAATGCAGTCTTCATCGCATCATAATCTTTCACTCGTATCTGATAATATCCTGATTTGAGATCTATTTTAGAAAACACAGTTTCTCCCTTCATTTTATCAAATATACAATGTAGTTGATATTTATTCTTCAGCGTCACTTTGTTCAGTTGTCGATAGTCTATACACAATCTCAATATACCATCTTTCTTTTTCTCAAATAGTACTACTGCACCCCAAGGAGACACACTCGTACGAATAAAATGTCTATCTAATAATTCTTGCAACTGTGCTTTAAGTTCATTCAACTTATTCGGTGCCATTCTATAAGGTGGAATCAATATTGGTATAATTCTCGATATCAAATCAATAACAAATTCAACTTCACATTCTGATGGTAAACCTGGTAATTCTTAAGGAAATACTTCTGCAGATTCATTGACAATAGGTACTTGATCCAACTTCAACCCAGAATCCCAAGTATCCAATATGTAAGCCAGAAATGCTTCCCAACCTTTAGAAATAATCTTCTGTGCAGTAATCGTCGATACGACTCTAGTAAAATTGTTTAATATGCCTGATTCAACTGTGAATAATACACATGTAAGGCATTTCAAATTGACTCTTTTCTGTCTATAGTTAACCACTGCATCATGTAACAATAGCCAGTCTATACCCAGTATTATATCAATCTCATAAAAATGCAGTAACTTTATATTAGTAAAGAACTCATAGCTTTGGACTTTCAGTGGACATTTGTAATTTGAATATGAAATTCAGTTGATTCAACCAGTAAATTTTTATTAATGGCTAATGCAGTGCAAATATATGAATGGGTTGATCCAGGGTCGATCAAAGCATATACAGTAAAATCAAAAAGATAAAAATATACCCGTAACAACAGGCCCAGTAGACTCCTCTCTGGCTCGTATATAATAAGTTCGAGCAAGTGCTCTAACCTTAGATCTAGTGGTGGCATCTTTAGCATCAGTACAACTCATCCATGCATTATTATTCTTACCAGGGCACCTTCCCTTTTGTGGCATTGACGGGGGTTTTACACTTCGATCATCTTTTTCTCCTGGTGGTTTCAGACAAGTTCGTCCGAAATGGTCAGTCGCTCCACATCTTAGACATGCACCTGCCTTATATCTGAATTCTTCAATGTGAGGCCTACCATAGAAATCACATAGCAGTTTGTGGACATTACGAACACTAGACATACTATCATCAAGTCGATTTTATAACTTCGAATCAGGCTGTCTTGGTCTGCTTCTGCTAAAAAAAATTTTGATGATACAGTAACACGATTATCTTCTTCTCTTGCTTTTTTCGGTGGCGGGGCGGAGAACCTACTAGGAAAATTTCTTTTATTGAAGTATCGTGCCTTTCTTTCTCTCTATCTCTTTTGGTTAAGAATTTCCTCCATCTTCTGAGCCCAGTCAGACAATACTACAAACCTTTGTATTTCTGTGCCACCTATCATCATTTTGATCTCATCATTTAGTCTATCTTCAAAATGGGTACACATTTCCTCCTCTGTAGGCACAATCTCTCGAGCATACTTACTGAGATATGGAAACTCTCTCTCGTACTCAGCCACTGATTTATTTCCTTGTTTCAGTTCCAGAAACTTTTTCTTTTTCTTATACAAGTACCTCTTGCTGATGTATTTCTTTTTAAATTTTAATTTAAATAAATCCTAGTGAATATCATTCTCCGATACTACTGCAGTTATTGTCACCCACCAGCTGTAAGCTTTTTCTCTCAACATTGATACAACACATATAAGATAATCATCAGGGTTAAAGGCCATTTCATAAAAACCCATTGAATAGTTTCGAGCTAGTATTCAGCCTTTTCAGGATCATCCTTAGATCTACCCCGAAATTCTTCAGCCCTATACTTCCTGACTTTATCTGTAGAAATTCTTCGATTCAACCCAATCATCGGAGAAGGAGGAGGCATTGCAGGAGGTATAGTAGGTGGTACTTCAGGAGGTGCCGCAGAAGGAGTAGTAGGTGAAGTAGGAGGAGGCAATATCCGTGGCATCATTGGATTATTCCGCATAAACTCAAAGAACCACTATCCCATCAGTCTATAGAACATATTTTTAACCTCATTTTCAGACATTGGTAGGATCAATATACTATGACTCGTACTAGTGTCAGTAGTTGAGACATTACTGTCCACTTCATTAGTCTCCTCTAGTTCAATGTCTAATGGTATCTTTTAGAATCTACAAAGAAATAGGGTTAGTCCGAATCAATTTATATCACACCATCACAAGTTATATGGCATGTACCTTCTAAGTTTTAAACACATTACACTCAGTCTGAGAATCGACTAAACCGTAGCTCCGATATCACTAAACGTAACACCCCTAACCCGTATCTGTAATCAGATTAAGGTTATGGAACATTATCGTACAATCAAAAACCTCTAAACATAATATCATTCAATAATTTAAACACATTATAAACCATTCATTCACATACATACTATCTCTAATTCAGGACTAATTTGAATCAATTTAGAAAATTTTGGGGAAAAGTTACAAAATTTGAAAACAGAGGACACACGATCGTGTGGCCAGGCCATGTGCCTCATACAGCTTAGAGACACACCCGTGTCTCAGGCCATGTAACCTTCAAACTAGGGACATACGACCGTGTCCTAGCCTGTGTCCTCACCCATGTACCTCTCTGACTAGGGTCACACAGTCGTGTCACATGCACGTGTGCCAAGTCATGTGCTAGGCCGTGTAACTCACTAACTTGCACACAAAACACCATCAGGTGACACACGACTGTGTCACAAAACCGTGTGCCTCACACGGTCGAGTAACAAGCCCGTGTCTCAGGCCGTGTGAGCCGTAATTTACCCATTTCTTTCTCAATTACACTCCCTTATTGCATAGGTACATACACATTTTCAAATACACATATGGGAGGTATAATACAACTTCAAACATTCTCAAACATAATCATATATCCATTCTCAACTTGTAAGGTAACACCCCTAACCCAGCCCATGCGTTTCGACCGGATCTGGCGTGTCACGGGTTGTACATTGAAAACTTTTGCTTTGTTGGTTTTGAAAGTTGTAAGTTATTTAGACATAACTTAGATAGATAAATGACATTTTAAAGATAAACTCCTTTGTATTATTATTATTATTAAGTATAAATAAACTTTGTCATAAATTCATAAATTTCAGAAAATTGAAACCTGCTTAGTTGAATAAAAACTAGGGGCTTTATTACATAAATATTCCCAAAGTGAAATAAAATAAACGTAAAGAAATCACGAAAATAACTTGTAGAAATAAAAACTTGATGGCCCCTCGAGTCCGTCTCGGCTCCCATGTCCACGATCTACTGCTCAACTGGAGAAGTAGAGAAAAGGAAAGCGTGAGTCACCAAGACTCAGTGTATAAATCTCAAAACACACAACGACCTGAGCCCACAAACACATTATGGGCCCTGGCCCATACATAAAGGTATCAATCATAATGACATGGTAAACAATAAATAATGAGTGATAATCCAACCCATCCTAGGTTTCCATCCTCTACACACCAACCCGTACCAACCATCACACCTTGGGGATTTCTACAATCAACCCTCCATCCGCTACACACCATAACGACAGTCATACTGCCTATTCCTGTTGTTCAAGAATCATTAAACGTGGTATAGCCACCGATCACTATGTGACCTAACATTTACTTTTGTGGGATTTCTACCACCGATCACCAAGTGACCTATCATGCACTTCCCCTTCAATATCATAAACCCCCCATGCATACACATATTAAGAAAACATCTTGCAGCTTACATATATTTCGATAGACATAGAGAGTTCTATGTATACGTACCTGGCATCCATGCCTAACCCATTTAGGGTTCCATTCGACTGTCTATACAGCCTCTTTTTGGCTTTTTAGCCCATAACATATATATATATATATATATATATATATATATATATATATAGACATACATACAAGAATAATAGTGTGTTAGAGATCTACACACCTGATTACCGATAAAACAATGCTTTCTATGTCGACGCTATCCTTAGTCGACACAACTGCTATCTGCCTAAGGTATTGTTCAGAATCTGGTCCACAACCAAGTGGCCAATCTCGAAAGGCAGATACCGCTCATTTCTTAAACTTAGGGATTCTCTCCTTTGCCTGATCCATATTTAATTCCATCACAAGTCCTTGTCAGAACTACTATCACAATTTATGATCGTTAATCCTCATCATAAAGTTAAGATCTTGCATATAATGAACGAATCTAGTAAAAATCTAAGGAAAATCTTCTTACCTTAAAATCCCGAAATTGAAGACTAGTGATTTTCGGCTTTTAGATCTAGACGACCAAGTTTCCTTCAAATCCCGAAATGCCGCCCAACATAGAACCATTAAACTATTAGCTTTTCGGCTTTTACCTTTCAAGAACTGAAAGAGAACATGAGAAACTAACAGGAGTCGACACTTACCTTAACACAGGGATTCGACTAGCACTAGAAAGAAGATTCGGCAATGCCAAAGAAAAAGATTTAAATGCCGGAAGGATAGAACTAATTCTCAAATAGGATGAATAAAGAAAAGCTATGGAGATTTTGGCTTTTTAGAGAAATCGGCTCAAGGGGAAAAGGAATGGAGAAGAGGTTTCAGCTTTTGAAGAAATTGAAGAAAAGAAATTGGAGAGGAAGAGGCTAAGAATTTCAGCACAAAGAGTGAAGAGAGAATTAGGGTTTAAATGCCAGAATCAAGGAGCTATCCCCCCTATTTATAGGAATTTTGGCACCTCCTGTATAAAATCAAAAACGCCCTTCCTAATTAATTAAAATTCAAGCTAAATGAAAGGGAAAATTTGGCACCCCTTTGCCATGCAGTAGCCGATTTCTTTACTCCTCTAAGTGGTGGATTTTCGGCCATCACCTTCCTTGTAGATAGGCTCCTATCTTTTCTACTTTTTATCTTCTAAATTATCAATTATAAAATCCATATAAATTCTCCTATTTTTGAGCCTTGTAGCCGTCCACTTCATTAAACCCTAATGCCGAAATTTAACTCACTTAAATTAAAAGATTTGGGCTCCATAAAACTTAAATTTTGGGCCCCTAGCTCCTTGTGTGTGGCGTCACTCCTTGCTCTATTTTAAGTGCCGAAAATGGCCCAAAACATGGGCTCCTTGCGGCCAAAACTTAGGCCTCTTTAATTGTTAATGGCACCACTATCTAATTCCCTTACAGTGCCACCTATTGTTGGGCCACAAGCCCACGTTGGTATTTTAAACATAATTACCACTTTTTAACCCTATAATGCCCAATCTAATAATTTAGCCAAAGCCTTTGCCTAATCCTGAGCCCAATTTGGACCCCTATCACTTAAATTAACATATTAAACCTATCCATACACTAAATGCATAGGCCCATAAATTTAGGATGTTACAGTTCTACCCCCTTAAGGAAATTTCGTCCTCGAAATTACCTGATCAGAAAAGATGGGGGTATTGCTGCTGCATTGCTTCCTCGGGTTCCCACGTAGCCTCCTCAGAACCATGATTCCTCCACAGCACCTTAACCAAAGGAACCATTTTCCTTCTCAACACCTTGACATCACGATCCAAAATTTCTACTGGTTCCTCTTCGAAGGATAGATCAGGTCTTACCTCGATTTCCTCCATAGGCACAACGTGAGACGGATCCAAACGGTATCGTCTTAGCATGGAGATGTGAAATACATCGTGAATTTAACTTAACTCCGGAGGTAACTCCAGCTGATAGGCTACTGGTCCTACTCGCTTCATCACACGATATGGTCCGATAAATCTGGGACTTAATTTACCCTTTCGACCAAACCTTAGTACCTTTTTCCACGGCGACACCTTTAGGAATACTTTATCACCCACTGCAAACTCTATGTCCTTACGCTTTAAATCAGCATAGGACTTTTGTCTGTCCGACACCTCCTTCAGTTGATCCCGAATCAATTCAACCTTCTCTTCTGTCTCGGTCACCAACTCCGGACGCAAAATCCGATGTTACTCTAGTTCTGTCCAGCAGGTAGGAGTACGACACTTCCGCCCGTACAAAGCTTCGTAGGGCGCCATCAGAATACTTGATTGGTAGCTATTGTTGTAAACAAATTCTGCTAACGGTAAGAACTCTTCCCAACTACCTCTGAAATCAATGACACATCCTCTCAACATGTCCTCCAAGATCTGAATCACCCGCTCAGACCGTCCATCGGTCTGAGGATGAAAAGCTATACTGAAATCCAACTTCGTACCCAACGCCTGATGCAACGCCTTCCAAAATCGAGAGGTGAACCTAGGGTCCCTATCTGATATGATCGAAACCGGTACTCCATGCAACCTCACCACCTCCGTTATGTATAATTTGGCTAACTTCTGCAAGGAATAGTCAACACGTAGAGGTATGAAGTGTGCGGACTTCGTCAGGCGATCAACAACTACCCAAATCGCATCTTTCTTAGTGGGTGTGAGGGGAAGCCCACTAACAAAGTCCATGGTGATTCTTTCCCACTTCCATTGTGGAATCTTCACTGGCTGCAATAATCTTGATGGTAACTGATGTTCCGCCTTGACCTGCTGACAGGTCAAACACTTACCCACCAATTCAGTTACTTCTTGCTTCAAACCCGGCCACCAAAACTGATCTCTCAAATCCCGAAACATCTTACTTTCCCCAGGGTACATAGCGTATGCACTACCATGTGCCTCATTCAAAATCCTACGCCTTAACTCCGGATCTTTTGGCATGCAAACTTTCCCTCGAAAGCATAACAATCCTTCCTCATTCATACTGAATTCTGCTGGCCCATCCTTTGAGATTAGCGGCAATTTCCCATTTAGCAACTCATCGGTCTGTTGCCTCTCCTTTACCTGGTTGATCCAAGAGGGTTTTACTTGAAGTTCCGCTAATAAACTTCCATCCTCATATAAACTAAGGTGAGAAAACATTGCTCTTAAGTCAGAGACTACTTTACGACTTAGAGCATCCGCCACTACATTAGCCTTACCCAGGTGATAATCGATCGAGCAATCGTAATCCTTTAGCAACTTGATCCACCTTCTCTGCCTTAGATTCAACTCCTTTTGAGTCAAAAGATACTTCAAGCTCTTATGATCTGTGTAAATGACAGATTTCTCCCCGTACAAATAATGCCTCCAAATTTTTAAGGCAAACACCACTGTCGCCAATTCCAAGTCATGAGTCGGATAATTCGATTCATGCGGTCTTAACTGCAGAGATGCATATGCAACCACCTTTCCATCTTGCATCAACACACATCCTAATCCTGTGTGTGACGCATCACAGTAAATTACAAACTCCTTCCCTGCCTCCAGCTGAATCAATACCGGAGCTTCCGTCAGAAACCTCTTTAACTTTTCGAAACTCTCCTGCTGGTTATCAGACCAAACAAACTGAACTCATTTCCATAGCAACTTAGTCAATAGTGCCGCAATCGAATAAAATCCTTCAACAAACCTTCTGTAATACCGAGCTAAGCCAAGAAAACTCCTCATCTCAGCCACAGACCTAGGTGGCTTCCAATCCAACACCGCTTCGATCTTCCGAGGGTCAACCCTAATCCCTTCCGCTGACACAACGTACCCTAGAAACGTAACTTCCCTTAGCCAAAATTCACACTTACTGAATTTGGCATACAACTGTTTCTCTCTTAAAATCTGTAAAACTATTCATAGATGAGGATCGTGCTCCTCCTCAGACTTCGAATAAACCAAGATATCGTCTATAAACACCACGACACACCGATCTAGGTAGGGTTGGAACACTCGGTTTATCATGTCCATGAACGCTACTGGCGCGTTGGTCAATCCAAATGGCATCACCATAAACTCATAGTGACCGTAGCGAGTCCAAAAAGCTGTCTTATGAATATTCGCCTCTTTGACCCTAAGCTGATGGTACCCTGACCTCTGATCTATCTTTGAAAAGACTGAGGCCCCCTTCAACTGATTGAACAAGTCATCGATCCTTGGCAACGGATACTTGTTCTTGATTGTTAGCTTATTCAACTAGCGATAATCAATGCACATACGCATTGATCCATCCCTCTTCTTAACAAATAACACCGGCGCTCCCCAAGGCGACACACTTGGCCGAATAAACCCTCTATCCAGCAACTCCTGAATCTGTGCTTTCAACTCCACCAACTCCTTTGGCGCCATCCTATATGAAGCAATAGATACTGGCGCTGTTCTCGGAAGAATATCGATACCAAACTCCACTTCACGATCTGGGGGTAATCCCGGAAGCTCTTCAGGGAAAACATCAGGAAATTCCTTTACCGTCCAGACGTCCCCAACAGTCAGATCTTTGGCTTCCAGAGCCCGAACAAATAATAGAACTGCCTCGCACCCTTTCCTCACCATCCTTTCTGCTCTTAGGGCAGTTATTACATTCGACAGACAGTTCCCCCTTTCTCCTATCACCAACACTTCATCACCCTTGGGGGTTTTTAACACCATACGCTTGGCCGCATAATCTAGATTAGCTTGATACTTCACAAGCCAATCCATGCCTAAATTTAAATCAAACTCCCCGAACGGTAATTCCATTAGATCCGTTCGAAAAACTATCCCCTGAACTTCTAGAGATACTTCCCGATAGAGTTTATCCACTACTACAGATTGTCCTAACGGGCTAAGACAGTCATTGCCCTAGGGGTAATATTAGATTCTAACCTTAGAGTTCCAGATACGCTACTAGCTACATACGAATGCGTCGACCCAATGTCAATCAATGCAGTGTAAGGCAAGCCAAAAATTAAAAACGTACCGGTTATGACATCCGGAGTGTCGGCCTCCTCTCGACGTCTGACAACATAGACCAACCCTGGCTGTCTCGCCTCAGTGTTTCCTACCCCTTGACCTGGTGCTCCACGACCCCGACCAGCACCATTACCACCTCTGGCTGCACCATGACCTCTCTGTGGCTGCTGACCTCCTCTGCCAGGCTGAGCATTCCCTCGACCCATGGTCCCTTCACCGTCCCGTTGTTGCGGACAGTTTCTAACTTGGTGGTCCATAGATCCACACCTAAAACACTTCCCACTGCCTGCCCAACACTCACCGGCATGAAATTTGCCACATCGAGCACACTTTGGTGTTTGGTTAGCAGCAGCAGGTTTCTCTTCCCGTTTCGGTCCATCAGACTTGGACCTTTTCTGAGTATGCCCGGTTGACGATCCGAAATTCCTCTTATTTCCACCCCTATCTCTATCTCGATTTAATTTTTCAGTTCGCTTTACCTCCTCGGCTATCTTAGCCTTTTCCACTAGGACAGCAAATTCCCTCTCCCGCTGTAGGGCTATCAAAACACGCAAATCATCCCTCAGGCCATCTTCGAACCTAACACAATGCTCATGCTTCGTGGCTACCATCCCACGAGCATAACGGCTAAGGCATAAGAATTCAGCTTCATACGCAGCCACTGACCTACTCCCTTGAACTAGATTCAGAAATGCTCTGCGCTGCGCATCCACATAACTTGATCCAATGTATTTATTCTGAAACGCCATTTTAAAGAAATCCTAGGTGATACGGTCAGCCATTGTACCATCCTTAACCGTAAGCCACCATTGATAGGCTTCATCCCGCAGGAGAGATACAACTCCTTTCAACTTCTCCTCCTCCGTGAAATCCAAATCAGCCATTATGCGTTCTACCGCCTCCAATCAACACTCAGCTGAACTTGGGGCTACACCAGAAATTCCTCTAAACACTTCTGCCCTATTGGCCCTAAGCCGCTCCGACACAGATTTCCAGGCTCCAGTGCCCATACCTGCCCCAGCAACCCTCTCTAAAACCCTTAACATTGCCTAAGATACCGCATCATCTCCGCAGTCTGATCCTAAAATTCCTCTTCCGCAGCTGGCATCTCATTTCCAGATCCATGACCAGATCCTACTGGTTCCGACACCGTCATCCTACCCCTACCACGACCACGTGGCGGACGTCCTCTACCCTTTGTACTCATTCTACTGCTTCGCGTTTATTTGATTAGAAATTTTATGAATTATTAGTTTTCTTTCACTGATTAACCACGAACAGTCTTATGAATAGTAGTTTTAAGAGTAATTCTTTCGAATTCGCAATTACATTCACAATTCAGTCTCAAGTTCGTCTCCTCTAATTTTAGGAAACACATACATTCAATCATCAACATACAAATAACATCAATGAACTTACATTCATCACGTAAGAGTGTTTTCGTTGTTTCACTACCAGGGGTATTTTCGTAATTTTCCAAAATTGGGTTCCTTGGTGATTTTGTGAAATAAGGGCATTTTGGTAATTTTGCAATCTGGGGGCATTTCGGTAATTTTACAATCTAAGGGTATTTCGGTAATTTGGCAATCTGGGAGTATTTCGGTAATTTGACAATCCGGGGGTATTTCAGTAATTTTGCGAATCAAGGGTGATTTGGTAATTTTACAAACCAGGGATATTTTGATGTTGTTGTTGTTGACGTTTTTTTTTTTGAAACAAGGTTACGTTGAAAAATCTCGTTTCATAAACCGGGTTACTCTTGTAAACATGAGGTTTTCGGGTAAAATTTTTCCAAAACAAAGGTATTTTATAAATTCATGGTTGGTTGGAATTTTTTTTTCAAATAGGCTAGCTGGTCCCTTCCGGGTTTTAATTATAGGGTTTAGCCCATCAACAAGTCCTCGTAGCTAGGGTGAACAGTCACTACGCACCAGGTAAGATTCTAGTGAAGAGGAGGTGAGTCACTAGGACTGCTTAAGTACCAAGCTCTCCCTGAATCCACTCCTAGACATGCGTATGCCCGTTGCCACACCCTAACTCAGCTAAGGTGAACAGTCATTACGCACCAGGTAAGATTCCAGCGAAGAGGAGGTGAGTCACTAGGACTGCTTAAATACCAAGCTCTTCCGGATCCAATCCTAGACATGCGTATGCCTGTTGCCACACCCTAGTCTTGCGACTCGTGTACGGGTTTGTTCAGAGAAATTAAGTCTTATGAAATTGAAGAGTTGTTTATCTAAGCCTATGGTTCATCAATACTATCATACTAGTCTACGTCTCTCAAGCCCATTAGCCCACATATATATCACAACAAAAGTTTAGAATACTTATCTGCGTGGATCGGGTGCCGGTAGACTCGAAGGCCATATCTTCAACCCAAAACTTTCTTTTCTCAATATCACTTCTATTTTACAGAATATTACTAGACCCATTTCACAGCCCGAGTTTTGAACTGGGCTTTGATACCAAAATGTAACACCCCTAACCCGGCCCATACGTTTCGACCAGATCTGGCGTGTCACGGGTTGTACATTGAAAACATTTGCTTTGTTGGTTTTGAAAGTCGTAAGTTATTTAGACATAACTTAGATAGATAAATGACATTTTAAAGATAAACTCCTTTGTATTATTATTATTAAGTATAAATAAACTTTGTCATAAATTCATAAATTTCAGAACATTGAAACCTGCTTAGTTGAATAAAAACTAGGGGCATTATTACATAAATATTCCCAAAGTGAAATAAAATGAACTTAAAGAAATCCTGAAAATAACTTGTAGAAATAAAAACTTGATGGCCCCTCGAGTCTGTCTCGGCTCTAATGTCCACGATCTACTGCTCATCTGGAGAAGTAGAGAAAAGGAAAGCGTGAGTCACCAAGACTCAGTGCATAAATCTCAAAACACACAACGACCTGAGCCCACAAACACATTATGGGCCCTGGCCCATACATAAAGGTATCAATCATAATGACATGGTAAACAATAAATAATGAATAATAATCCAAACCATCCTAGGTTTCCATACTCTACACACCAACCCGTACCAACCATCACACCTTGGGGATTTCTACAATCAACCCTCCATCCGCTACACACCATAACGACAGCCGTACTGCCTATTCCTGTTGTTCAGGAATCATTAAACTTGGCATAGCCACCGATCACTATGTGACCTAACATTTACTTTTGTGGGATTTCTACCACCGATCACCAAGTGACCTATCATGCACTTCCCCTTCAATATCATAAACCCCCGCATGCATACACATATTAAGAAAACATCTTGCAGGCTTACATATATTTCGATACACATAGAGAGTTCTATGTATACGTACCTAGCATCCATGCCTAACTCATTTAGGGTTCCATTCGACTGTCTATACAGCCTCTTTTCGGCTTTTTAGCCCATAACATATATATATAGACATACATACAAGAATAATAGTGTGTTAGAGATCTACACACCTGATTACCTATAAAATAATACTTTCTATGTCGACGCTGTCCTTAGTCGACACAACTGCTATCTACCTAAGGTGTCGTTCAGAGGCTGGTCCACAACCAAGTGGCCAATCTCGAACGGTAGATACCACTCGTTTCTTAAACTTAGGGATTCTCTCATTTGCCTAATCCATTTTTAATTCCATCACAAGTCCTTGTCAGAACTACTATAACAATTTATGATCGTTAATCCTCATCATAAAGTTAAGATCTTCCATATAATGAACAAATCTAGTAAAAATCTAGGGAAAATCTTCTTACCTTAAAATCCCAAAATTGAAGACTAGTGATTTTTGGCTTTTAGATCTAGACGACCAAGTTTCCTTCAAATCCCGGAATGCCACCCAACATAGAACCATTAAACTATTAGCTTTTTGGCTTTTGCCTTTCAAGAACCGAAATAGAACGTGAGAAACTAATAGGAGTCGACACTTACCTTAACACAGGGATTCAGCTAGCACTAGAGAGAAGATTCGGCAATACCAAAGAAAAAGATTTAAATGCCGGAAGGATAGAACTAATTCTCAAATAGGATGAATAAAGAAAAGCTATAGAGATTTTGGCTTTTTAGAGAAATCGGCTCAAGGGGAAAAAGAATGAAGAAGAGGTTTCGACTTTTGAAGAAATTGAAGAAAAGAAATTGGAGAGGAAGAGGCTAAGAATTTCGGCACAAAGAGTGAAGAGAGAATTAGGGTTTAAATGCTAGAATCAAGGAGCTATCCCCCCTATTTATAGGAATTTTGGTACCTCCTGTATAAAACTAAAAACGCCCTTCCTAATTAATTAAAATTCAAGCTATATGAAAGGGAAAATTCGGCACCCTTTTGCCATGCAGTAGCCGATTTCTTTTCTCCTTTAAGTGGTGGATTTTCGGCCATCACCTTCCTTGTAGATAGGCTCCTATCTTTTCTCCTTTTTATCTTCTAAATTACCAATTATAAAATCCATATAAATCCTCCTATTTTTGAGCCTTGTAGCCGTCCACTTCATTAAACCCTAATGCCGAAATTTAACTCACTTAAATTATAAGATTTGGGCTCCATAAAACTTAAATTTTGGACCCCTAACTCCTTGTGTGTTGCGTCACTCCTTGCTCTATTTTAAGTGCCGAAAATGGCCCAAAACATGGGCTCCTTACGGCCAAAACTTGGGCCTCTTTAATTACTAATGGCGCCACCTTTTAATTCCCTTACAGTGCCACCTATTGTTGGGACACAAGCTCGCGTTGGTATTTTAAACATAATTACCACCTTTTAACTCTATAATGCCCAATCTAATAATTTAACCAAGGCCTTTGCCTAATCCTGAGCCCAATTTGGACCCCTATCACTTAAATTAACATATTAAACTTATCCATACACTAAATGCATAGGCCCATAAATTTAGGATGTTACATGTAACCATAACAAATTTATCTCTTTAAACATACATTCATTTCATTACAAGCATTAAGGTAACCTATATGATACCATGTCATACTATGAACTTACAAACATATTTAGGTAACAATTAGGAAATCAAAAGTTGATCAAGTACATAGCATGTCACAACATTTTATTCAAAACTAGTCATTCGACATAACAATCCATAGGGTCCTAGCGTGATTCCTAGCGTTAACCCGAACTTCTTAGCCTTCAACACGTAATATAAGAAATGAACAAATTTATAGGAATGCTTAAATGAAGCTTAGTAATTTCGTTTAGAATTTCATAACCTTTCCAATCAAAGATAGATTTAATCAACTTCAAGTGTAGGGATTTCCATTATACGTAGTTTATAACAGTAATTACAACCAACTTAGTTGATCAATATACTCCGTGAGCATTTCTCAATTGAACTTTTGCAATATATTCATAGATTTCTACTCATTTGAGCTTCACTCAGTATAACAATAGAATTTGATCAATTAAACATCAACCAGTATAACAGTAAGATTATAACGGTATGATTTGCTCGACTGAGCTTCATTCAGTATAAAGGTATGATTTGGCTCGACAGAGCATGCTTCTAGTATATGAAACAATGTTCACTAACAACGTATTAACAAGAATTTAAGAATTTAAGAGTATAATTAAACATATGAACTTACCAGACTGTTTTGTGGAAAATTGCAAAGTACATGGACTACTCTGTGATTTTCCCTTTTTCACGATTATCGCCACCTTCTTGATCTAAAAATAATAATTTCATTCCATTGATTAGAATAATAACATAATTTGATCCATTTCATGCAATTGAGTTATTTTTGGTAAATTTGCATATTTACCCCTCAATCTTTCATTTTTCTTCAATTTAATCTGTAGGCCCTACTCATGCAAATTACCCATTTTTCCTTAACACCCTTGTTAGTCGATTTTTCCATATATTCATATAAGTTCCTATTTGCAATTTATCATTTGAATCAATTTAGTTCCTAAACATTAAAATCACTACAAATCACTTTACAAAATAATCCACCCAAATAATAAGGTTTCATATTTCCATCTTAAACTTTAAAAAATAGCTTAACTCATCAATGGCAACATTTATAACATTTAACAGATTCACTAATTGATCCTCGGGTTAGTCAAATCAAGCTAATACGAACTCAAAAACAAAAAAAAAATTACTAAAAATAGGCTAGAATTCACTTACAAATTGCAGCTTCAAAGCTGAACCTAAAACCCTAATGTAACAGACCGATTTTGGGTCTAGTCGGAACAGTGGTTTCGGGACCACAAAACTGACGCAGTAAAAATTATTTTTATTACATTTTAATGGTCTACAATTTTATGGAATAAATTCGTGAAAATTTCGTTCAAAAATTTTGACGTTTGGGCACTCAAATTAGTTAAAGGGACTAAATTGCAAAAGGTGCAAAATGTGTATTCTAGAAGCTAGAGGTGTTTAATTGCTATGAAATTTTAAATTGGAGGTCTTTAAATAGTAATTAGACCATTATACTTTATTATGGACAAAAATGGACATGGTTAGGTGAAATTTCAAAGTTTGGCATTAAGGCCATTTTAGTAAAATGGTAAATAAAGACAAATAAAACTAAAATAAAAGATGTCATCTTATTCAATTTCATCCCTTAGTGGAAAACTTTGAAGATTCTCCATAGCTAGGGTTTTGGCCAACTTTCAAGCTCGATTGTAAGTCCGTTCTTGCCCCGTTTTTTAATCCTCTTTACATTTTTAAAGTCGTTGTAACCCGATCTATCTATTTCTACCTCTAATTTAAGATATGACCAAGGTCTAAGGTCTGAACCATGTTAGACATGGGTCTAAATTGATGTTTAATGGTAGATTATGCAAATTTGATGTTGGATAAACAACTTTTACTAAGTGATTTTTGATGAAAATGTCAAAAAGGACCTATTTGTAAAAGTTGTAAAATATGTAGTAGAAGTGTGATTTAATGAAAAATGTTGGCTGCTATGAGTATGAAAATGGTTCAGCTAGGCTTCGGTTTTGAATAAATTGACTATATTTCATTTTACGAGCCTAGGGACTAAAGTGTAAAATGTTGAAAAGTTACGAGCAAAAATGTAATTTTTCCATAATGTGATTTTTGGACTGTATTGAATAATGTGAGTATTAAATGAGTTACATTTGCTATTATAGATCAAGAAAAATGAAGTTCGAACCTAGATCGGGGGAAGAATAAAGTGTTTGACGATTAGGTCCATTCTCACTATTTTTTTACCGAGGTAAGTTCGTATGTTAATAATGCAATGTTATAATTGTATTTATAATGTTTTGTTATTGCAAGAATTGTATGATTGACTCTATTGGTGTTATTGACGAAGTTTTGACAAGCGAGAAAATCTCAGTTGAACCTTGGAATAGATTAGGATACAAGTGACATATCACTAGGAACCCATGTGATTATGTGATTATGTGACCCGGGTGCTGGTCCTGTACGTCCTATCGGTGGTTGGGTATACCAGCATATGTTGGGGATACCTGACAGCTTGTGTGAGCAGCACTGCGTAGCTACGTCTCGACTGACAGCTTGTGTGAGCAGGCTCGAGGATAGCTCGAGAGTATGCCTATATATGTTATGAGATTTGTGGTAGCATTGGCTACATCTGTTGCACTTATGTGAAAAATTTTTCGTGTATCCGATAGTATTCAAAGTGGTTAAACGGGTGTGTCAAAGATGGGAAAGTATGTGATTATGTTACAAGTTAGTACATGTATGTACGAAAAACTCAAAGAAAATGGATTCAGTATATGATAAACTATTGGTAAGGATGTGATTGAATGAGTTATGCTTATTAAGTTTTAATGACACTTATGTTAGCACATGTTATGTTTTTCATATGACAAATGTATAATTAATGTTGTTTATTATTCGCTTATGAACTTACTAAGCTTTATAGCCTCCTCCCCTTTCTTTCCGTTATCTTATAGTGTCACCAAGCTAGCTCGAGGATTGGAGATCGTCAGTGATCCATTCGCACTATCAACCATTCTTTTGGGTATCACTGAAATGTCAATATTTTGAGTTATAGCATGTATAGGGACTTAGTCATTTTTTTATATGTGTCATTAGAAATGTGGCCAAATGTATTGGCTTATAATGGTTAACGATTTCATTTTGTATATGGCCTTGAATGATGGCTTATGTTGGTAGAAGTATATTTATATGTTGTAACCATTCATGAATGTGGAAACTTGCAGGATTTGTGTTGATATATTATGATGTTAAAGCATGATAGTTAGCATGTGGATATGATGTTAATACCTTGGTTGTGGATGTTTTGGTCTCCTAAGTATACTTGAATTGGTATTATATGATGTTGTGTAGGTATGTGCATGGAAGGGTGGCAAAATGCTTGGTAAATAGCTTTCTTTTGTCCACAAGGGTAGGCACACGGGCGTGTGTCTTGGTCGTGTGAAGCTTGCACTTAATTCGAATTAAATTAAATAACCACATGGCCTAGCACACGGGCATGTGGCACAACCGTGTGGCACAAGTCAGAGAGCCCCCTAATTTGAACATGGTCTGAAGCACGGGCGTGTCCCTTGGACCACACAGACGTGTGAGCCCTGCAGTTAGCAAAAATTTTCTAAGTTTAGTATAAATTTCCTGAGTTTTTGGTTTAGTCCCAAACTACTTCCGATGCACATTTTGGGCATCTAGGCATATATTAGGGACTTTATGATTGAATGTGGGTGGTTTAAATTTGGATGCAAATTTTACGATTCAATTTGTATGAATGTTTGTGTTGTATGTCCGATAATACCTCGTACTCTGTTCCGGCATTGAATATGGGTAAGGGGTGTTACATTTAGTGGTATCAGAGATACGGTTTAGTCAATTCTCGGACTAACGTAGCGTGTGTAAGAGTCTAGATATACATGCCATAAATGAACCGTGATAGTGGGATGATTACTGACAACTTTAAATTGTGTTTTCATATAGTAAATGGATCCCAATTGAGCTAAAACTGATGACGTAGAAAGTAATGCACCGGCTCTCACTCAAGGGACCGCGCCATCTAAAAGTAGACCAGTGAAAATTGGTCTAGGAGAAGGGGCTAAGGAAGCCTTCCTCCACATGATGAATGAGTAGTATACGGAATTTGTTCGAACAAATCCGACTGCTCAACCCCCTCCACCCCTACCTATTCCTCAGCCGATTCTTGTAGCTCCACAAGGTATGGAATTTAAAGGATTGGGAAAGCCTCCGGTTGATAAGATTTGAAAGCATGGGGCTGAAGATTTCAGAGCTAATGTCGATGATGATCCCTAGAGAGTCAAGTTTTGGCTCGAAAACTCCATCAGGGTATTTGATGAACTGTCTTGCACAACGGATGAATGTCTAATATGTGCTGTGTTACTTCTGAGAGACTCAACATATTGTGGTGGAAAAATCTTGTGTCAGTAGTACCGAGAGAGAGGGTTAACTGGGAATTCTTCCAAGATGAATTTAGGAAGAAATATACCAGCCAACGGTTCATTGATCAGAAACGTAAGGAGTTTTTAGAGCTAAAACAGGGCCGAATGTCTGTAACCGAGTACCAATGAGAGTTTGTCATGCTCAGTAAGTACGCTCAAGAATGTGTTTCCACCGAGGCTATCATGTGCAAAAGGTTTGAAGAAGGGTTGAATGAAGATATCCGATTATTATTTGGAGTTTTTGAGCTGAAAGAAGTTGTGGTGCTATTCTACCGAGCTTGTAAAGTTCAAGAACTAAGCAAGGAGAAGAGGAAAGTTGAGTCTAAGGCTAGAGATGTAAGAAAAAGGCCGATGAGTAAGTCGTTTCAATCTCAGTCTAAGAAATTGAGAGATTTGTACGCTCGTTCGAGTGCTTCAGCTAGGTATTCCAATAGAGATCGTGGGAAACAATATTCGGGTTCTAAAGCCCAAACTACGTCGATAGCGAGTGTTGGTAATGTTAGATCCAATCGACCTGAATGTCAACACTGTGGTAGGCGACATCCCGGTGAATGTAGAATGAATGGCTAAGCATTCTTTAAGTGTGGCTCACAAGACCACTTTATTCGGGACTACCCTGAGATGGCTGAGAAAAATAAGATTCAGAATGCAAGATCGAGCAACACTGCCACTAGAAGGAGACCCCAAGGAATACGGGGAATGCAACCAGTTGTAAAGGTGTAAACAAAGATTCAACTGTAAGATCCGAGGCTAGAACACCTGCTAGAGCCTATGCTATCCGTGCTCGCGAAGAAGCGTCGTCTCCCGATGTTATCACTGGTACTTTTCTCTCTATAATACTAATGTAGTTGCATTGATTAATCCTGCATCAACTCATTCTTATGTTTGCTTGAAATTGGTAGCTAGTAAGAGCTTACCTGTTGAGTTTACTGAGTTTGTGATTAAAGTTTCAAACCCCTTAGGCAAACATGCATTACTTGATAGAGTTTGCAAGAATTATCCCTTGATGATTCGAGGTCACTGTTTTTTGGCTGATTTCATGTTGTTGCCATTTGATGAGTTTGGCGTTATTTTGGCTATGGATTGGTTAACACTACATGATGCAGTATTGAATTATAGAAGGAAATTATTAAATAGAAATGTGAAAATGGTGAAATTCTTCGGATTGATTCAGATGAGTCAGGTGAGTTATCTGTTGTGATCTCTTTGATGTCTGCCCAGAGATATGTAAGAAAAGATTGTGAAGCTTATCTAGCTTATGTGTTGAATACAAAAGTGTCTGAATTGAAAATTGAATCACTGCCGGTAGTTTGTGAATATCCAATTGTTTTTCCAGAAGAGTTGTATGGGTTGCCACCGATTAGAGAAGTTGAGTTTGGTATTGATTTAGTGCCAGGGACTTCACCGATATCGATTGCTCCGTATAGAATGTCTCTGACCGAATTAATAGAATTAAAAGCTCAGTTGCAAGAGTTGATAGATAAAGGTTTTGCAAGACCGAGTTTTTCTCCCTGGGGTGCACCAATATTATTTGTAAAGAAGAAAGACAGATCAATGAGACTTTGTATTGATTATCGGTAGCTTAACAATGTAATGATAAATAACAAGTATCCTTTGCCAAGAATTGATGACTTGTTTAATCAGTTGAAAGGGGCAACAGTGTTTTTGAAGATTGATTTGAGATCTGGCTACTACCAGTTGAGAGTTAAAGAGTCGGATGTACTGAAAACCACTTTCAGAACAAGGTACGGGCATTCTGAATTTCTTGTCATGCCTTTCAGACTAACTAATGCTCCTACTATTTTTATGGACTTGATGAATTGAATCTTCTGACCATATTAAGATAAATTCGTGGTTGTGTTTATTGATGATATTCTGATTTACTCTCGAGATGAGACTAAGCATGCCGAGCACTTAAGAATTGTATTGCAGACTATGAAAGATAAGAAATTATTTGCTAAATTCAGTAAAAGTGAGTTTTGGCTCCGAGAAGTAAGATTTTTTGGACATATTGTTTCAGGAGATGGTATTCGGGTTGATCCAAGTAAGATTTCAGCAATTGTTGATTAGAAGCCGCCAAGAAATGTATCAGAGGTTAGAATCTTTTTGGGATTAGCCAACTATATAGGTAATTTGTTAAGGGTTTTTCGATGATTGCTACTCCTATGACTAAGTTGTTGCAAAAAGATTTTAAGTTTGAATGGTCCAAAAAATGTCAGTAAAGTTTTGAGAAGTTAAAGGCATTATTGACTGAGGCACCGATTTTAGTGCAACCTGAACCGGGAAAAGAGTTTGTGATGTATAGCTATGCATCATTGAATGGGTTAGGATGTGTATTGATGCAAGAGGGCAAAGTGATAGCCTATGCCTCCAGACAGTTGAAACTGCATGAGAAGAATTATCTGATGCACGATCTAGAATTGGCTGCCATAGTGCTTGCTTTGAAGGTTTAGAGACATCATTTGTATAGTGAGAAGTGTCATATCTTTACCAATCATAAAGAGCTTAAAATATTTGATGACTTAGAATGATTTGAATTTGCAACAATGGAGATGGTTCGAGCTACTAAAAGATCATGATCTAGTGATTGACTACCATCCCGGAAAGGCGAACATACTCGCAGTTGCTTTGAGCAGAAAGTCCTTGTTTGCCTTGAAAGTTATGAATATGAGGTTGAATTTATCTGAGGATGGTTTGATTTTAGCTGAATTGAGAGCTAGACCAGTATTTCTTTAGGAAATTTGTGAAGCCTAGAAAAGTGATAGTGAATTGCAAGCCAAAAGAGCTTAGTGTGAATCGGGTAGTGATTTAGACTTTCGAATAAGTTCTGATGATTGCTTAATGTTCTGAGATAGAGTATATGTACCGAAAAGTGATGAGATTATTCAGAAGATTCTGTATGAGGCACATAATGGTTGTTTATTTGTTTATCTGGGCAGTACGAAAATGTATAATGATTTGAAGAAATTGTAATTATGATCGGGTATGAAGCAAGATATTTCAAAGTTTATTTCAAGATGTTTGATTTGTCAACAAGTAAAAGCCGAGCACCAAGTACCTTCAAGTTTACTTTAGCCAGTAATGGTACCCGAATGGAAATGGGACATAATTATGATGGATTTCGTAACTGGATTACCTTTGACTCAAAAAAAAGAAAGATGTTGTTTGGGTCGTTGTTGATAGATTGATGAAATCGGCTCACTTTATTCTAGTATGTACCAATTAATCACTTGATAAGCTAGCTGAATTATACATTGTCGTGATTGTTAGATTGCACGGGGTGCCTATTTCTATTATTTTGGATAGAGATTGGAGGTTTACGCTCAGATTTTAGAAGAAGTTACAAGAAGCTTTAGGTACAAAGTTACACTTTAGTACTGCATTTCATCCACAAACCAACGATCAATCTGAAAGACCGATTCAAATTCTCGAAGATATACTCTGATGTTGTGTTTTATAATTTGAAGGTAGTTGAGAAAAATATCTACCTTTAGTTGAATTTTCTTATAACAACAGTTTTCAGTCGAGTATTAAGATGGCACCGTATGAGGCATTGTAGGGTCGCAAGTGTCGAACTCTATTGTACTGGACCGAACTCAGTGAGAGACAGATCCACAGGGTTGATTTGGTTAGAGGACCGAATAGAAAGTGAAACTAATTCGTGATTGTTTGAAAGTAGCTTCAGATCGACAGAAATCCTACGCGGATTTGAAAAGAAAAGATATTGAGTTTCAAGTTGGTGATCAAGTATTTCTGAAAGTATCTCCATGGAGGAAAATTCTGAGATTTGTTTGCGAAGGCAAGTTGAGTCCACATTTCATTGGGTCGTATGAGATAGTTGAAAGAGTAGGGTCAGTGGCATATCATTAGCTTTGCTGACAGAGTTGGAAAGGATTCACAATGTATTTCATGTGTTGATGTTGCAACGTTATCGATCAGATCCTTCGCACATAATTTCTCCGACATAGGTTGAGATTCGACCTGATATGACATATGGTTAAGAATCAATTAAAATGTTAGCTTGGGAAGTCAAACAGTTGAGAAATAAAAGTATAGCCCTAGTAAAGGTTTTGTGGCAACGACACAGGGATGAAGAGGCTACGTGGGAACCCGAGGAAGCTATGAGAAAACAATACCCAAACTTCTTTTCTGGTAAAATTTTCGGGGACGAAAATCCCTAAAGGGGAGAGTTGTAACAGGTCGAATTTGGGTCTAATCAGAATAGTGGTTTCGGGACCACAAATCCAACACAATAAAATTTATTTTTATGGTCTACAGTTTTATGGAATGATTTCGTGAAAATTTCATTCGAAAATTTTGACACTTGGGCACCCAATTTAGTTAAAAGGACTAAATTACAAAAGGTGCAAAAGGTGTGTTCTAGAAGCTAGAGGTGTCTAATTACTATGAGTTTTTAAATTGGAGATCCTTAAATAGTAATTAGACCATTATACTTTATTATGGACAAAAATGGGCATGGTTAGGTGAAATTTCAAAGTTTGGCATTAAGGGCATTTTGGTAAAATGGTAAATAAAGACAAATAAAACTACAATAAAAGATGACATGTTCTTCAATTTCATCCTTTAGTACCGAAATTTGAAGAGTCTCCATAGCTAGGGTTTTGGCCAACTTTCAAGCTCGATTGTAAGTCCATTCTTGCCTCATTTTTAATCCTCTTTACATTTTTAAAGTCGTTCTAACCCGTTCTATCTATTTCTACCACTAATTTAAGATATGACCAAGGTCTAAGGTCTGAACCATGTTAGACATGGGTCTAAATTGATGTTTAATGGTAGATTATGCAAATTTGATGTTGGATAAACAAATTTTACAAAGTGATTTTTGATGAAAATGTCAAAAAGGACCTATTTGTAAAATTTGTAAAATATGTAGTAGAAGTGTGATTTAATGAAAAATGTGGGCTGTTATGAGTATGAAAATGGTTTGGCTAGGCTTGGGTTTTGAAGAAATTAACTATATTTCATTTTATGAGCCTAGGGACTAAAGTGTAAAATGTTGAAAAGTTACGGGCAAAAATGTAATTTTACCATAATATGATTTTTGGACTGAATTGAATAATGTGAGTATTAAATGAGTTAAATTTGCTATTATGGATCAAGAAAAATGAAGTTCGGGCCTATATCGGGGGAAAAACAAAGTGTTTCACGATTAGGTCCATTCTTACTATTTTTGTACCGAGGTAAGTTTGTATGTTAATAATGCAACGTTATAATTGTATTTATAATGTTTTGTTATTGTATGAATTTTATGATTGACTCTTTGGGTGTAATTGACGAAGTTTCGACAAGCGAGAAAATCCTTGTTGAACCTTAGGAATAGATTAAGATACAAGTGACATGTCACTAGGAACCCATGTGATTATGTGGTTATGTGACCCGGGTGCTGGTCCTGTACGTCCTACCGGTGGCTGGGTATACCGGCATATGTTGCGGATACCTGACAGCATGTGTCAGCTACATCTCGATTGACAGCTTGTGTGAGTAGGCCCAACGATAGCTCGAGAGTGAGCCTATATGTGTTATGAGATTTGTGGTAGCATTGGCTACATATGTGGCACTTATGTGCAAATTTTTCCGTGTATCCGATAGTATTCCAAGTGGTTCAACAGGTATGTCAAAGATGGGTAAGTATGTGATTATGTTGTGAGTTAGTACAGGTATGTACGAAAAACTCAAAGAAAATGGGTTCGGTATATGATGAACTATTGGTAATGATGTGATTGATTGAGTTATGCTTATGAAGTTTTAATAACACTTATGTTAGCACATGTTATGTTATTCATATGACAAATGTATAATTGATGTTGTTTATTATTTGCATATGAACTTACTAAGCTTTATAGCTTACTCCCCTTTCTTTCCCTTATCTTATAGTGTCACCAAGATAGCTCAGGGATTAGAGATTGTCGGAGATCCATTCACACTATCAACCATTCTTTTGGTTATTATTGAAATGTTAATATTTTGAGTTATAGCATGTATAGGGACTTAGTCATTTGGTTATATGTGTCATTGGAAATGTGGCCAAATGTATTGGCTTATAATGGTTAACGATTTCATTTTGTATATGGCCATGAATGATGGCTTATGTTGGTGGAAGTATAGTTATATGTTGATACCATTCATGAATGTGGAAACTTGCATGATTTGTGTTGATATATTATGATGTTAAAGCATGATAGATGTTAGCATGTGTATGTGATGTTAATACCTTGGCTGTGGATGTTTTGGTTGCCTAAGTATGCTTGAATTGGCATTATATGATGTTGTGTAGGTATGTGCATGGAAGGGTGGAAAAAGGCTTGGTAAATAACCTTATTTTGTCTACATGGGTAGGCACATGGGCATGTGTCTTGGTCGTATGTAACACACGGCTTGCCGCACGGCTGTGTGTATTGGTCGTGTGTCCCTTGTACCTTAGTTTAAAAAAATAGAATGTCCAGAATATAGCACAAGGGTAGAGACACGGCCGTGTGCCTTAGCCGTGTGTGCTACATGGCCTAGGACACGGGCGTGTGTCTTGGCCATGTGAAACCTGCACTTAATTCAAATTAAATTAAATAACCACATAGCCTATCACACGAGCGTGTGGCACGGCCGTGTGGCACAAGTCAGAGAGCACCCTCAATTGAACACGGTCTGAAGCACGAGCGTTTCCCAGGGTCACACGGGCGTGTCCCTTGGACCACACGGGTGTGTGAGCCTTGCAGTTAGCAAAAATTTTCTATGTTTAGTAAAAATTTCCTGAGTTTTCAGTTTTGTCCCAAACCACTTCCAATGTACGTTTTGGGCATCGTAGGCTCGTATTAGGGACTTTATGATTGAATGTGGATGGTTTTAATTTGGACGCAAATTTTATGATTCGATTTGTATGAATATTGTGTTGTATGTCTGGTAATGCCTCGTACTCTGTTCCGCGTTGAATACGAGTAAGGGGTGTTACACCTAAAGTTTTCACCTTTGCCATGAAGAAGATGAGCTAATTCATCCAATTTTTTTTTTTAATTCCTAATTTCGTTTTATATAGCTAGGTTTTTTTGTAATTATTACAAATTTCATAATTACTTTCTTAATTAACGATGTTTAACCCTAATTAAACCATTTTTACTTAAGATCGTCATTCCAATCCATTCACTAAATTCCATGGTTTAGTTGTCCTTTAGTCCCTCTAATTTAACTACTCAACCTTTGTAGTTTTTATAATTCAATCCTTTTTATGTATTAAACTATCCAAACAATAAAATTTCTCAGCCAAAATTTAATATGACTCTATAGACCTCATAAATATACTAATTAAATAATATCTACGTAGTATTTCCTCAGAATTATGGTCTCAAAACCACTGTTTCTGACACCACTAAAAATCAGGCTGTTACATTCTTAATAACCTTAATTTTAGCTTTGTTTACTTTTAGGCCTTTTCTTGAAATTTGATGCCCTAAAATCAATCCCTCTTTGAACATAAAATGACATTTTTTCCTGATCCAGTACTAGGTTGGTTTCTATGAATCTTTGTAGGACTTTTTTAAGATTGCCCAAACATTCTTAAAATGAATCTCCATATACCAAGAAATCATCCACAAACACGTCCAAGCCTTCCTCTAGCATGTCAATGAACATAAGAGCCATACATCTCATAAAGGTCATTGGGGCATTGCACAGCCCAAATGGAATTCGTTTGAAAGCATAGGTACCAAAAGGACTTGTGAACGTAGTTTTTTCTTGGTCATTCGAATGTATTATGATTTGATGGTATCCTGAGTATCCATCTAGGAAACAGTAATAATCATTCCCTACCAACCTATCACGCATTTGATCAATAAATGGAAGTGCGAAATGATATATTTTTTGTTGCATCATTTAATTTTCGATAACCGATACATACTTTCCAACTAGTAACTGTTCTTGTTGGAATTAATTCATTCTTATCATTTTCAACCACGGTCAGCCCACCTTTCTTTGGAACACACTACGTAAGACTAACCTATTCACTGTCAAAAATAGCAAAAACAATATATGCATCTAACCATTGAAGTAATTCTTTTTTACCACTCCCTTTATAGCTGGATAAAGTCACAGTTGTGCATCTACTACAGGTTTTTTCCTTCTTCTATTCTAATATTATGTCGACACAACGCAAGATTGATTCCTTTAATGTAACACCCCAAACCCGGCCCATGCGTTTCGACCAGATCTGGCATGTTAACACTTTAACAGTTTTAGAAAGTACAAGTTAACTAGTTAATATTTGAATAAAGAAGTGACTTTTTGAAAATAAATCTTTGTATTTTTTATTAAATATAATAAAACCTTTGACACAATTCCATAAGCTGCAGAACATCTTTAAAAAAACAAATAAAGAAACTACTTAGATGTACATAATCTATGTGGGCCTTATTACATAAAATTTTTCCAAAACTATAAACTTAAGAAAAACCGAAATAATCAAAAATAGAGAAATCAAAACTTGATGGCCCCTCGAGTCCGTCTCGGCTCCCATGTCCACGTTCTACTGCTCATCTGGAGAAGTAGAGAAAAGGAAAGCTTGAGTCACCAAGACTCAGTGTATAAATCTCAAAGCATACAACGACCTGAGCCCACAAACACATTATGGGCCCTGTCCCATACATAAAGGTACCAATCATAATCACATGGTAAACAATAAATAATGAATAATAACCCAACCCATCCTAGGTTTCCATCCTCTACACACCATCCCGTACCAACCATCACACCTTGGGGATTTCTACAATCAACCCTCCATCCGCTACACACCATAACGACAGCCGTACTGCCTATTCCTGTTGTTCAGGAATCATTAAATGTGGCATAGCCACCGATCACTATGTGACCTAAAAATTACTTTTGTGGGATTTCTACCACCGATCACCAAGTGACCTATCATGCACTTCCCCTTCGTCATATCAAAATTCCCACCCCATGCATAATACATAAAGAGAACATCAAGCAGACTTACATATATTTCGATACACATAGGGAGATCTATGTTTACGTACCTGGCATCCTTGCCTTACCCATTTAGGGTTCCATTCGACTGTCTATATAGCCTCTTTCAGGCTTTTTAGCCCATAACATACATATAGACATACATACAGGATTAATAGTGTGTTAGGGACCTACACACCTGATTACCGTTAGAACGATGCTTTCTATGTCGACGCTATCCGTAGTTGACACAACTGCTATCTGCCTAAGATGTTGTTCAGAAGCCGGTCCACAACCAAGTGGCCAATCTCGAACGGCAGATACTGCTCATTTCTTAAACTTAGGGATTCTCTCCTTTGCCTGATCCATGTTTAATTCCATGACAAGTCCTTATCAGAACTACTATCACCATATTTGATCGTTAATCCTCATCATAAAGTTAAGATCTTGTAAAAAATGAATAAATCTAGTAGAAATCTAGGGAAAATCTCCTTACCTTAAAATCCCGAAATTAGAGACTAGCTATTTTCGGCTTTTAGATCTAGTTGACCAAGCTTCCTTCAAATCCTGAATTGCCGCCCAACATAGAACCATTAAACTTATTAGCTTTTCGGCTTTTGCCTTTCAAAAACCGGGAAAAGATCATGCGAACTAATCAGAAATCGACACTTACCTTAGCACAGGAGGTTCGGCTAGCACTAGAGAGAGGATTCGACAATGCCAAAGGAAGTTTTAAATGCTGGAATAGATAGAACTAATTCTCAAATAGGATGAATAAAGAAAAACTATAGAGATTTTGGCCTTTTAAAGAAATCGGCTCAAGGGGAAAAAGAATGGAGAAAAGGTTTCGGCTTTTGAAGAAATTGAAGAAAAGAAAATTGGAGAGGGAGAGGCTAAGGAATTCGGCACAAAGAAAGAAGAGAGAATTAGGGTTTTAAATGCCAGAATCAAGGAGCTATCCCCCCTATTTATAGAAATTTCGGCACCTCTTGTATAAAACCGAAAACGCCCTTCCTAATTAATTAAAATTCAAGCTATATGAAAGGGAAAATTCGGCACCCCTTTGCCATGCAGTAGCTGATTTCTTTACTCCTCTAAGTGGTGGATTTTCGGCTATCACCTTCCTTGTAGATAGGCTCATATCTTTTCTCCTTTTTATCTTCTAAATTATCAATTTTAAAATCCATATAAATCCTCCTACTTTTGAGCCTTGTAGCCGTCCACCTCGTTAAACCCTAATGCCGAAATTTAACTCACTTAAATTAAAAGATTTGGGCTTCATGAAACTTAAATTTTGGGCCCCTAACTCCTTGTGTGTGGCGTCACCCCTTGCTCCCTTTTAAATGCCGAAAATGGCCCAAAAACATGGGCTCCTTGCGGCCAAAACTTGGGCCTCTTTAATTGTTAATGGCGCCACCTTCTAATTCCCTTACAGTGCCACCTATTGTTGGGCCACAAGCCCACGTTGGTATTTTAAACATAACTACCACCTTTTAACTCTATAATGCCCAATCTAATAATTTAACCAAGGCCTTTGCCTAATCCTGAGCCCAATTTGGACCCCTATCACTTAAATTAACATATTAAACCTATCCCTACACTAAATGCATAGGCCCATAAATTTAGGATGTTACAGTTCTGCCCCCTTAAAAAAATTTTCGTCCTCGAAATTACCTGATCAGAAAAGATGGGGGTATTGCTGCTGCATTGCTTCCTCGGGTTCCCACGTAGCCTCCTTAGAACCATGATTCCTCCACAGCACCTTAACCAAAGGAACTGTTTTCCTTCTCAACACCTTGACATCACGATCCAAAATTTCTACT
Organism: Gossypium australe; assembly: GCA_005393395.2. Taxonomy (NCBI): domain Eukaryota; kingdom Viridiplantae; phylum Streptophyta; class Magnoliopsida; order Malvales; family Malvaceae; genus Gossypium; species Gossypium australe. The sequence goes on from CM016626.1 coordinate 87,182,613, forward strand.
GGTTCCTCTTCGAAGGATAGATTAGGTCTTACCTCAATTTCCTCCACAGGCACAACATGAGACGGATCTGAACGGTAACGTCTTAGCATGGAGACATGAAATACATCGTGAATTTGGCTTAACTCCGGAGGTAATTCCAGCTGAAAGGCTACTGGACCTACTCGCTTCATCACCCGATATGGTCCAATAAATCTGGGACTTAATTTACCCTTTCGACCAAACCTTAGTACTTTTTTCCACGGCGACACCTTTAGGAATACTTTATCACCCACTGCGAACTCTATGTCCTTACGCTTTAAATCAGCATAGGACTTTTGCCTGTCCGACGCCTCCTTCAATCGAACCCGAATCAATTTAACCTTCTCTTCTATCTCGGTCACCAACTCCGGACCCAAAATTCGACGTTCCCCTAGTTCTGTCCAACAGGTAGGAGTACGACATTTTCGCCCGTACAAAGCTTCGTAGGGCGCCATCTGAAAACTTGACTGGTAGCTATTGTTGTAAGCAAATTCTGCTAACGGTAAGAGCTCTTCCCAACTACCTCTGAAATCAATGACACATCCTCTCAATATGTCCTCCAAGATCTGAATCACCCGCTCAGACTGTCCATCGGTCTGAGGATGAAACGCTGTACTGAAATCCAACTTCGTACCCAACGCCTGATGCAACGCCTTCCAAATTCGAGAGGTGAACATAGGGTCCCTATCTGATATGATCGAAACCGGTACTCCATGCAACCTCACCACCTCTTCTATGTATAATTTGGTTAACTTCTGCAAGGAATAGTCAACACGTACGGGTATGAAGTGTGTGGACTTCGTCAGGCGATCAACAACTACCCAAATCGTATCTTTCTTAGTGGGTGTGAGGGGAAGTCCACTAACAAAGTCCATGGTGATTCTTTCCCACTTCCATTGTGGAATCTTCATTGGCTGCAATAATCCTGATGGTAACTGATGTTCCGCCTTGACCTGCTGACAGGTCAAACACTTACCCACCAATTCAGTTACTTCTTGCTTCAAACTCGGCCACCAAAATTGATCTCTCAAATCTCGAAACATCTTACTTCCCCCAGGGTGCATAGCGTATGCACTACCATGCGTCTCATTCAAAATCCTATGCCTTAACTCCAGATCTTTTGGCATGCAAACTTTCCCTCGAAAGCAAAACAATCCTTCCTCACTCATACTGAATTCTGCTGGCCCATCCTTTGAGATTAGCGGCAATTTCCCTTTTAGCAACTCATTATTCTGTTTCCTCTCCTTTATCTGGCTGATCCAAGAGGGTTTTACTTGAAGTTCCGCTAATAAACTTCCATCCTCATATAAACTAAGGTGAGCAAACATTGCTCTTAAGTCAGAGACTACTTTACGACTTAGAGCATCCACCACTACATTAGCCTTACCCGAGTGATACTCGATCGAGCAATCATAATCCTTTAGCAACTCGATCCACCTTCTCTGCCTTAGATTCAACTCTTTCTGAGTCAAAAGATACTTCAAGCTCTTATGATCTGTGTAAATGACAAATTTCTCCCCGTACAAATAATGCCTCCAAATTTTTAAGGCAAACACCACTGCCGCCAATTCCAAGTCATGAGTCGGATAATTCGATTCATGCGGCCTTAACTGCCGAGATGCATATGCAACCACCTTTCCATCTTGCACCAACACACATCCTAATCCTGCGTGTGACGCATCACAGTAAATTACAAACTCCTTCCCTGCCTCCGGCTAAATCAATACCGGAGCCTCCATTAGAAACCTCTTTATCTTTTCGAAACTCTCCTGCTGCTTATCAGACCAAACAAACTGAACTCCTTTCCGTAGCAACTTAGTCAATGGTGCCGCAATCGAAGAAAATCCTTCAACAAACCTTCGGTAATACCTAGCTAAGCAAAGAAAACTCCTAATCTCAGCCACAGACCTAGGTGGCTTCCAATCCAACACCGCTTCGATCTTCCGAGGGTCAACCCTAATCCCTTCCGCCGACACAACGTGCCCTAGAAACGTAACTTCCCTTAGCCAAAATTCACACTTACTGAATTTGGCATACAACTGTTTCTCTCTTAGAATCTGCAAAACTATTCGCAGATGAGCATCGTGCTCCTCCTCCAACTTCGAATAAACCAAGATATCGTCTATAAACACCATGACACACCGGTCTAGGTAGGGTTGGAACACTTGGTTCATCATGTCCATGAACGCTGCTGGCGTGTTGGTCAATCCAAATGGCATTACCATAAACTCATAGTGACCATAGCGAGTCCTAAAAGACGTCTTATGAATATCCGCCTCCTTGACCCTAAGCTGATGGTACCCTGACCTCAAATCTATCTTTGAAAAGACTGAGGCCCCCTTCAACTGATCAAACAAGTCATCGATCCTTGGCAATGGGTACATGTTCTTGATTGTTAGCTTATTCAACTGGCGATAATCAATGCACATACGCATTGATCCATCCTTCTTCTTAACAAATAACACTGGCGCTCCCCAAGGTGACACACTCGGTCGTATAAACCCTCTATCCAGCAACTCCTGAATCTACGCTTTTAACTCCACCAACTCCTTCGGCGCCATCCTATATGGAGCAATAGATACCGGCGCTGTTCCCGGAAGAAGATCGATACCAAACTCCACTTCACGATCTGGGGGTAATCCCGGAAGCTCTTCAGGGAAAACATCAGGTAATTCCTTTATCTTTGGCTTCTAAAGCTCTAACAAACAATGAAACTACCTCGCACCCTTTCCTTACCATCCTTTCTGCTCTCAATGCAGTCACTACATTCAACAAACAGTTCCTCCTTTCTCCTATCACCAACACTTCATCACCCTCGGGGGTTTTTAGCACCATACGCTTGGCTGCACAATCCAGGTTAGCTTGATACTTCACAAGCCAATCCATGCCTAAAATTAAATCAAACTCCCCGAACAGTAATTCCATTAGATCCGTTCGAAAAACTATTCCCTGAACTTCTAGAGGTACTTTTCGATAGAGCTTATCCACAACTATAGATTGTCCTAACGGGCTAACTACAGTCATTCCCCTAGGGGTAATTTCATATTCTAACCTTAGAGTTCCAGATATGCTACTAGCTACATACGAATGCGTCAACCCAATGTCAATCAATGCAGTGTAAGGCAAGCCAAAAATTAAAAACGTACCGGTTATGACATCCGGTGCGTCAGCCTCCTCTCGACGTCTAACAGCGTAGACCAACCCTGGCTGTCTCGCCTCAGTGTTTCCTGCCCCTTGGCCTGGTGTGCCACGACCCCGACCAGCACCATGACCACCTCTGGCTGCCCCATGACCTCTTTGTGGCTGCTGACCTCCTCTACCAGGCTGAGCATTCCCTCGACCCATGGTCCCTTCACCATCCTGTTGCTGCAGACAGTTTCTAACTTGGTGGTCCGTAGATCCACACCTAAAATACTTCCCAATACCTGCCCAACATTCTCCGGCTTGAAATTTGCCACATCGAGCACACTTTGGTATCTGGTTAGCAGCAGTGGGTTTCTCTTCTCGTTTCGGTCCATCAGGCCTGGGCCTTTTCTGAGTACGCCCAATTGCTCCTGACGATCCAAAATTTCTCTTATTTCCACCCCTATCTCTATCCCGATTTAATTTCTCAGTTCGCTTTACCTCCTCGGCTATCTTAGCCTTTTCCACTAGGACAGCAAATTCTCTCTCTCGCTGTAGGGCTATCAAAACACGCAAATCATCTCTCAAGCCATCTTCGAACCTAACACAACGTTCATGCTCTGTGGCTACCATCCCACGAGCATAACGGCTAAGGCGTAAGAACTCAGCTTCATACGCAGCCACTGACCTACTCCCTTGCACCAAATTCAGAAATGCTCTATGTTGCGTATCCACATAACTCGATCCAATGTACTTATTTTGAAACACCGTTTTACAGAAATCCCAGGTGATACGGTCAGCCACAGCACCATCCTTAACCGAAAGCCACCATTGATATGCTTCATCCCGCAGGAGAGATACAACCCCTTTCAACTTCTCCTCCTCCGTGAAATCCAAATCATCCATTATGCGTTCTACTGCCCCCAACCAGTACTCAGCTGAACTTGGGACTACACCAGAAATTCCCCTAAACACTTCTGTCCCGTTGGCCCTAAGCTGCTCCGGCACAGATTTCCGAGCTCTTGTGCCCATACTAGCCCCAGCAACCCTCTCTAAGACCCTTAACATTGCCTGAGATACCGTATCATCTTCGGCAGTCTGATCCTAAAATTCCTCCTCTGTAGCTGGCATCTCGTTTCCAGAACCATGACCAGACCCTACTGGTTCTGACACTGTCATCCTACCCCTACCACGACCACGCAGCGGACGTCCTCGACCCCTTGTACTCATTCTACCGCTTCGCTTTTATCTGATTAGAAATTTTATGAGTTATTAGTTTTCTTCCACTGATTAACCACGAACAGTCTTATGAATAGTAGTTTTAGAGTAGTTCTTTCGAATTCCCATTCACAATTCAGTCTCAAGTTCGTATCCTTTAATTCTAGTAAACACATACATTCAATCATCAACATACAGATAACATCCATGAACTTACATTCATCACGTAAGGGCATTTTCGTTGTTTCACTACCTAGGGTATTTTCGTAATTTTTCCTATAGGGGTGTTTTCATAATTTTTCAAAATAGGGTTCCTTAGTGATTTTGTGAAATAAGGGTATTTTGGTAATTTTGCAATCTGGGGGTATTTTGGTAATTTTGAAATCCGGGGGTATTTCGATAATTTGACAATATAGGGTATGTCGGTAATTTGACAATCTGGGGGTATTTCGGTAATTTGACAATCTGGGGGCATTTCAGTAATTTTGAAATCTAGGGGTATTTCGATAATTTTGAAATCTGGGGGTATTTCGGTAATTTTGAAATCTGGGGTATTTTGGTAATTCTGCAAATCAGGGGTAATTTGGTAATTTTACAAACCAGGGATATTTTGATGTTGTTGCTATTTTTTTTTACACAGGGGTACTTTTGGAAAATCTAGTTTCATAATCTGGGCTACTGTTGTAAACATGAGATTTTTGGGTAAATTTTCAAAACATAGGTATTTTATAAATTACGGTTGTTCTGGAAATTTTCACAAACCGAGGTTATTTTAGAAATTTTGCAACACTTGGTATTTGATTGTGAAATAGGGTAGCTGGTCCCTTTTGGGTTTTAATTGTAGGGTTTAGCCCATCAACAAGTCCTCGTAGCTAGGATGAACAGTCACTACGCACCAGGTAAGATTCTAGCGAAGAGGAGGTGAGTCACTAGGACTGCTTAAGTACCAAGCTCTCCCTGAACCCACTCCTAGACATGCGTATGCCTATTGCCACACCCTAATTCGGCTAAAGTGAACAGTCACTGCGCACCAGGTAAGATTCCAACAAAGAGGAGGTGAGTCACTAGGACTGCTTAAATACCAAGCTCTTCCGAATCCAATCCTAGACATGCGTATGCCTGTTGCCACACCCCAGTCTTGCGACTTGTTCATGGGTTTTGTTTATTGAAATTAAATCTTATGGAATTGAAGAGTTGTTTATCTAAATCTAAGGTCCATTAATACTATCATACGAATCTATGTCCCTTTAGCCCATTAAGCCCACATTTATATCACAGTCAAGAGTTCAGAATACCTACCTGCGTGGATCGGGTGCCGGTAAACTCGAAGGCCATATCTTCAAACTAGACATTTTTCTTAAATTTTTTTTTCAAAACACATCTAGGCCCATTTCACAGCCCGAGTTTTCAACTGGGCTCTGATACCAAATTGTAACACCCCAAACCCGGCCCATGCGTTTCGACCAGATCTGGCATGTTAACACTTTAACAGTTTTAGAAAGTACAAGTTAACTAGTTAATATTTGAATAAAGAAGTGACTTTTTGAAAATAAATCTTTGTATTTTTTATTAAATATAATAAAACCTTTGACACAATTCCATAAGCTGCAGAACATCTTTAAAAAAACAAATAAAGAAACTACTTAGATGTACATAATCTATGTGGGCCTTATTACATAAAATTTTTCCAAAACTATAAACTTAAGAAAAACCGAAATAATCAAAAATAGAGAAATCAAAACTTGATGGCCCCTCGAGTCCGTCTCGGCTCCCATGTCCACGTTCTACTGCTCATCTGGAGAAGTAGAGAAAAGGAAAGCTTGAGTCACCAAGACTCAGTGTATAAATCTCAAAGCATACAACGACCTGAGCCCACAAACACATTATGGGCCCTGTCCCATACATAAAGGTACCAATCATAATCACATGGTAAACAATAAATAATGAATAATAACCCAACCCATCCTAGGTTTCCATCCTCTACACACTATCCCGTACCAACCATCACACCTTGGGGATTTCTACAATCAACCCTCCATCCGCTACACACCATAACGACAGCCGTACTGCCTATTCCTGTTGTTCAGGAATCATTAAATGTGGCATAGCCACCGATCACTATGTGACCTAAAAATTACTTTTGTGGGATTTCTACCACCGATCACCAAGTGACCTATCATGCACTTCCCCTTCGTCATATCAAAATTCCCACCCCATGCATACATACATAAAGAGAACATCAAGCAGACTTACATATATTTCGATACACATAGGGAGATCTATGTTTACGTACCTGGCATCCTTGCCTAACCCATTTAGGGTTCCATTCGACTGTCTACACAGCCTCTTTCCGGCTTTTTAGCCCATAACATACATATAGACATACATACAGATTAATAGTGTGTTAGGGACCTACACACCTGATTACCGTTAGAACGATGCTTTCTATGTCGACGCTATCCGTAGTCGACACAACTGCTATCTGCCTAAGATGTTATCCAGAAGCCGGTCCACAACCAAGTGGCCAATCTCGAACGGCAGATACTGCTCGTTTCTTAAACTTAAGGATTCTCTCCTTTGCCTGATCCATGTTTAATTCCATCACAAGTCCTTATCAGAACTACTATCACCATATTTGATCGTTAATCCTCATCATAAAGTTAAGATCTTGTATAAAATGAATAAATCTAGTAGAAATCTAGGGAAAATCTCCTTACCTTAAAATCCCAAAATTGGAGACTAGTTATTTTTGGCTTTTAGATCTAGTTGACCAAGCTTCCTTCAAATCCCGAATTGCCGCCCAACATAGAACCATTAAACTTATTAGCTTTTCGGCTTTTGCCTTTCAAAAACCGGGAATAGATCATGAGAACTAATCAGAAATCAACACTTACCTTAGCACAGGAGGTTTGGCTAGCACTAGAGAGAGGATTCGGCAATGCCAAAGGAAGTTTTAAATGCCGGAATAGATAGAACTAATTCTCAAATAGGATAAATAAAGAAAAACTATAGAGATTTCGGCTTTTTAGAGAAATCGGCTCAAGGGGAAAAAGAATGGAGAAGAGGTTTCGGCTTTTGAAGAAATTGAAGAAAAGAAAATTGGAGAGGGAGAGGCTAAGGAATTCGGCACAAAGAAAGAAGAGGGAATTAGGGTTTTAAATGCCAGAATCAAGGAGCTATCCCCCCTATTTATAGAAATTTCGGCACCTCTTGTATAAAACCGAAAACGCCCTTCCTAATTAATTAAAATTCAAGCTATATGAAAGGGAAAATTCGGCACCCCTTTGCCATGTAGTAGCCGATTTCTTTACTCCTCTAAGTGGTGGATTTTTGGCCATCACCTTCCTTGTAGATAGGCTCCTATCTTTTCTCCTTTTTATCTTCTAAATTATCAATTTTAAAATCCATATAAATCCTCCTACTTTTGAGCCTTGTAGCCGTCCACCTCATTAAACCCTAATGCCGAAATTTAACTCACTTAAATTAAAAGATTTGGGCTTCATGAAACTTAAATTTTGTGCCCCTAACTCCTTGTGTGTGGCGTCACCCTTGCTCCCTTTTAAATGCCGAAAATGGCCCAAAAACATGGCTTGCGGCCAAAACTTGGGCCTCTTTAATTGTTAATGGCGCCACCTTCTAATTCCCTTACAGTGTCACCTATTGTTGGGCCACAAGCCCACGTTGGTATTTTAAACATTATTACCATCTTTTAACTCTATAATGCCCAATCTAATAATTTAACCAAGGCCTTTGCCTAATCCTGAGCCCAATTTGGACCCCTATGACTTAAATTAACATATTAAACCTATCCCTACACTAAATGCATAGGCCCATAAATTTAGGATGTTACATTTAACGTCAGCTATTGTCCATCCTATGGCTTTTTTTGTGTGTTTTTAAAACACTTAAGCTTTTTCTTATTTTAAGCCTAGCATGATAGTTATAATCATTGGTAATGTATTTTACTTCCCTAAATATTCGTATTTTATGTGTTCCATTAAAGGTTTTCATTCTAACTTAGGAGCTTTAATAATGGATGACATCATTTTTGTTGTGCTTAAAAGAAATTGTTTTGGTTGTCCCTTACTTTGACACTACCAATCTAACTGGATAGCTATCTGAGCATTTTCATGTTCAATCTTATCCTATTTTTCTTTTTCTGATTCATATTTATGATCAGCCAAATTTGTTGTAACGGTCTCTAGTTTATTCCACTTTTGCTTCTCTATTTTGTTTTTTTCCTAATTCCCCTACTTCTAATTCTTGATGTATTCCATAGGAAAATTCATTTTCACTAAATCATTCTAATATTTCCATTACCTCCTTCCAAATTTTCTTCCAGATGCTCCTTCTAGTCATGATATCAAATTTTTGCCTGTTTTGACTATTCAATTTGTCGTAAAAATGTTGGATTTGACAATTGTTTTAAATATTTCCCAGGCTTGTCCTAATTTTTTCAGTAATATATTGTTTAAATTTAAATAAATTTTCATAAATTCTAAGTACCTAAGTCATTGGGAAGACCCGACGAAGTAATAACTGCACAAAATCAATCCATGCTACAACTACATGTTTTGCCAGCTTGTTTGTGAATTAGGTGGCTTTGCCCAAAACAATATGTACTGACAGTTTTTGTCTTCAAATTTGGTGGCTTTGTCCACATATGTGCTGGTGTGTTATGGATAGATGAGTTCTAGGGAACACCTTTTGGTGTGTAGCGATGATGTGTAGAACATTTTAAAAGAAATTGCTTAACTAAAATACTTACCCTGATACGAAATAACCAATGATCATAAAAGAACCATAGCTTCCAGATCATCTATGTAAGATACATTCAGACTTCAGGAAGGTATCAATAAATACCACTTAAGGAAAAGGAAGAAAAAAGAAGAAGCCTTTCAAAACTCATCTCTCACATATAAATATGACTCCACTTACTTAGTGGAATTTAACAAGTGCCATATGCTTCAAAACATGCCTTCTTAATGGCCTACAATTTTTGAGGGAAATATAAATAAACACCTTGAAATCATAATGATCATGTAACAGCCCGTTTTCAGTGAAATCAGAAGAATGGTTTCAGGACCACAAATCTGACAAGTAAATTTTTATTTTATTATTATAATGTCTATGGATATATTCGTATGATCGTATAAAAATTTTGTTAAGAAATTTTGACGTTTGCATGATTAATTAAGTGAAAAGGACTAAATCGTAAAAAGTGTAAAAGTAGAGTTCTATTAGTAAAAAGGGTCAAATGGCTATGACACTTTAAAGTTAGAGGACTTAGATGGTAATTAGACCATTAGTGTGGTTAGTGGACATTCATGGTAAGGTTTATTTGAAATTATGAATGTTTTTAAAGGACAAAAAGGTAAATAAGTAATTAAAGGTTAAATTAATAAAACAAATAGCCTTCATCTTCTTAAATATTTGTTCCAAAAAAATTGAAAGAGGAAGAAACCATTTTTGGGGTTCTTGAGTTCGACAAGCTTGGGTGTCTGGATGTAAGTGTTTCTTAGCCCCGTTATTAATGATTTTTATGTTTTCCGGATTGTTTTAGCTTAATCTTGCTAGTCTGGGGATCAATTTGTAAATTTCTTAAAGATTGAGGGTTATCGCATGAATTTTCTTGCATGATTCTTGATGCTTAATGATAGGTTATAAGTCCTTGTTGATGAATAAACAAGTTTTGTAAAGTGATTTTTTATGAAAATGGCATTTAGGGGCTTATTTGTAAAAGTAGTAAAAGTTCATCTTAAATTTGTGAAATGATGGTTTGTATGGATTGATTTAAGTCCCTAGAGAAATTGGCTAGCTTGAAAGGTCAATTAAAATGCTTTAATTTCAATTTATGAGCTTAAGGACTAAACTGTGAAAAGTTAAAATGTTAGGACAAAATAGTAATTTTACAAATATATGAAATGTGGACTGTATTGAATGTTAAGGATATTAAATCGATTAAATTTTCCCATTTAGATTAAGATAGGCCACGTACGGATCTAAATCGGGGAAAGCTAAAGCCTCGAACTAGTCGATCTCGTTTCTACGCCCTAGTCGTCGAGGTAATTTCATATGTATGAATTACTATATTTATGGTATGCAATTGTATGTTATTATGTGTTTATAATGCTATTGAACGATAAATATTCAAATTAATTCCATGATAGTTATTGAGTCCCGATTGTGTAACACCCCTAACCCGTATCTATTGCCGAAACAGGGTTATGGAGCATTACCAGAGTTTACAGTTCAATTATAGTTATTCATTTCCGAAAATCAATCATAATCAGTCATAATGTCCCTCATATGGGTCCTCGAGGCCCAAAATACATACTAGAATCGAGTCGGGACTAAACTGGAATCACAAAAAATTTTTCACGGAATCTCAAAGTTTTTCTTAGGTGTAGGGGACACAGGCCCGTGTGGCCAATGACACGCCCATGTCTCAAGCTGTGTGGGCATTCGATGTGAGGCACACAGCTGTGTTCCAGCCCGTGTCCTTACTCGTGTAACTCTCTGAGTTGGGTCACACGGCCAGCCACACGCCCGTGTGCTAGACCGTGTGGACAATTTAATTTTTGAAAATTAGGTGTAGGGGTTACAAGGGTAGGACACATGCCCATGTGTTGGGCCGTCTGTCTCACTTGGTAGAGACACATGCCCATGTCTCTACTCGTGTGCTCAATTCTGAGCATTCTGTTTCTCTAATTTTAAGATGCAGGGGACACACGGCTAAACTACATGCCTGTGCGCATGGTCGTGTGTCACACACGGTTGAGACACACGCTCGTGTGTCTACCAGTGTGGATGAAAATAGGTCATTTTCATGACCACTTTTCTCACCCAAATTATCTTCAACCTACACCAATACATACATACATATACCAACCACTTCAAGACATTAAAACCAAGCCAATATTAACATTTATATAAGATATATAATCACATGTATTCAAACTTCCCTTTTGTAATACATATATACTTTCCATAATTAAATCAAATCATACCAAGCACACATATGTTAATCATATTATAACCTCATATATATATTCACTAAACATACTATCATTAGCCATTCCAATGGCTAGATTACAAACAACCACTATATGCCTATATTGGCCAAGTTAACCTATACATGCCATTATACCATAATAAATTTATACCAAAACGGGCTGAAGGATAGTGTGATGATGCTCCGACCGATTCCAACCTTTACGAGCTTCCAAGTACTATAAAATAGACAAAAGAAAATTGAGTAAGCATTTCAAATACTTAGTAAGTTCGTATAACAGGAATTTAACTTACCATATATTCACATTTCAGATAAGCATACAAAAGTGCATCGAACCAATTATGCCAATAGCCTAAAACACACAACTTCACCAATCATGTTAGTTAAGTAATTTACATAATACCAAGAACATGGATGAGCTCATCATTTAATGGCTTTCATATATATATATATATATATATACTTTCCATATCATTATTCCATACCACATGTATATTTCCATAACAAATCATTTCAAATTCAGCTTAGCCATGTTAGAACTTTATCCGTTGAATTTATTTGAAATATCGATGGATACACTCATGTAGTACACTTAAAGTGTACAAAACTAAAATCTGTCAATTCATATCCAGGGGTACCCAATTAGGGCACATAATTAGGAAGCATACTCTAGAGCCATATATCAGGATGCTTATGTGAGCCATATATCAAGAAGCTTATCCTGGCTAAACAGGAAACTCATAAGAGTTTTAATCAGGAAGATCATTGAGTTTAATAGGTAACTCCGAAGAGTTATTATCAGGGAGCTCCGGGTGGCATAACAGGGAGTTCAAGTGAGCCATGTTAGGAAGCTCATAAGAGCCTATATCAAGACGCCCACAAAGAGTTGTGTTTGTGTTCGTAATAAATTCTGGATCACAACCAATCGAATCATGTAACAGGACACTCACAAAGAGCTGCGGTAGTGCGCAGCACATGCAGGATCACTACCGATCAGGATGCTCATAGGAACTATATAACAGGATGCTCGAGAGGGCTTATAACAGGATTGCTCATCCGAGCTATATTCTGTCCGCAACATATGCAGGACCACATTCAATATGGGAAATCATGTATCCATCGACTTTCATTATTCAAATGAAACTTAACAATTTTTGAACATTATCGGACATGTGATTATTTCATACATTTATAACATTTATATAATTCACATAAATACGTACCACACTCAATTCAACCATAAAAATAAACACAATTTAGTTATACGAACTTACCTCGTCACTTGTTCGTTTATGAAAATCTACTAATCTTATACTTTTTGTTTTCCTCGATCCAACTCAGTATTAGGTCTTTCCGAATCTATATAAATGAATTTAACATCAATTCCCATCCTAGGCAAAGTTACTATTTTGGCCCTATACCTTTCATAGATGATAATTTCGTCCCTAGGCTCGGAAAATGAAATTCATGCAATTTAATCCTTATTCCAAGCCTAACCGATTTTTACATATAATCTTTACATCACATATATTTCATAAAAATTAGAAATTTTTCAATGAATTTTACATCTTTACAATTTAGTCCCTAAATCACAATTTCATGTAAATTCACTTTACAAAAGTTGTTTCTCTATCAACAACCTTTCATTTTATACCATAAATTTCATATTTTCAACATATTCATCCATGGCAAAAATTTCTATACTTTAATATCTTTTCAAATTGATCCCTAAAATAGATAGATGAAGTTATTTCGATCTCAAAAATATAAAAATTACTAAAAACAGGACAAGATTACTTACCCAATTAAGCCAAGAAAGCTAGCTTTCTCTTTCCTAGGGTTTCCATGTATTTGGGGATGAAGATGATATAAAATGATGATATTAAACCTTTATTTAATTTATCATCTTTTAATTTTTTTCACTTTCCAATTTAGTCATTTTCTTTTCCTAATTTTCCATGGATGATTCACCAAAAGTATCTACTAACTTTTCTTTAATGGTCTAATTACCATAAAAGGACCTCAAATTTTGAATTCCATAGCTATTTAATACTTATAGCTACTAGAATTCAACTTTTGCATTTTATGCAATTTGATCCTTTTGTAACATCCTGAAAAGGGCCTATGCATTTTCGATTTAATTGTACGAAATGACATGTCTTATGTGTTATGAATATATTTTGAACATTTTTGGAAACCTGGAAATGTATGGAAATGTTAAGTTTAAAAGAGGGAAGTGAACATTTTTGGAAACTAAGAAAGGTAAGGAAATGATTTGGAAATGATTCAAAAGAGGAAAGTGAACATTTCTGGAAACTTGGAAATGTAAGGAAATGTTAAGTTTAAAGGAGGCAAACGAAAATTTTTGGAAACTTGGAAATGTAAAGAAATGTCAAGTTTTAAGGTTTAAAAAGAGGAAATTAAGGCAATGTGGCCTTAAGAAAATTAATAGGAGGAATTTGACACACAAACAGGCTTGGAAAAGTGGCCTGAAGATATCACTTAAGGCCCAGGTAGGTGACGCCACCAGCTATGCAAGTGGGCCTGAGTTCGAGTCACTTGGGGAGCAAATAAAAGAAGTTTTATTTTTGCTTCCAGAAGCAGAGAGGTGGACGGCATTAAGGCTCTTAAAAGAGGAGTTTTATTCTCTTTAAATTTCGGCTAAATAGAAGGATAAATGATGATTTATCTTAAATTATTTTCAAGGAGATAATAAAGGATTATTCTTTTAATAAAGTGATAAAGATATGAGAGTGGTGGCCAAGTAAGGGACTCTAGCCTAGTAATTTTGGCTATAAAAGGAAGAGTAACGCTATTCTTAATTCATTCTTTTCTCTTCAAGAAAACCTCTGCCGAAATTCTCTAAAGTTTCTCCTCTTCTCTCTGCCGAATTCTCTCTGCCATTATTCTCTTTTTCTCTTTTCTTTTCTTCTTCTATTACAAACACAATCAAAAGCCGAAGATACCAATAGCCCTAGTCGATTTCTCACTAAGCCTCAAGAGCCGGAATTGTTATCCACATCAAAGCCATAGCTGAATACTGCTAAGGGTTCAAGCAAGAGTTCCATCAAATTATACAGTAAGGGTAAGATTAGGTTAGATTTTCATTCTATTTCTTTTAAGGCTGTCGAAATTAAGATTCTAATACCCTTAATATCTGTTGCCGAAGAGATCTTTCGAGATTTACTAAGTGTCGACTATAAGGAAGGAGAAGTTCTTTTCCCGAAGGTACACCATAAGCCGCGTGTTCCCTAGTTATTCGGTGAGTTTCGGGATTTAAAATCCACAAGGTAAGTGTCTATAGCATTCGGCCAAGGCTTATTTTAGTAGTTAGATCTATTATTATGTGTTTTAAGCCGAAAACTAACAGATTCAAGAGATCTAGTGAGTAGCCGATTTCAAAGGAGAAGAATACAAGTTTTGGGGATTTGACTATAGTCAATTCGACAATAAGGTAGGTTTTAAGAATACAAATCCTACTAGGATTTGGTTTTATAGGCTTTATGCTAACATATTAAGGTTACCAAATGTAGGAATTGAGATCTAAAGCAATAGATTGGTTTTTTCGGGATTTCAAGGAATTCGTTAAGCAAATGAGGTGTGTAATCCACACTAATTCTTAATATGTTTTATGGCAATATTTAATATGTGCATGTTTATAAGAATGTGAATATGGCTAAGGTACCGTGTTACGATACAAAGTACTCAGGTACGTTTCCTACTCATACTAGGATTACGAAATATGTTATATTTAACATGTGAAAAGTGACATGCATGTGAATTTAAGTATGATATGCATGATATGAATAATATGGGGCATTCGGGTTATATGAGAAAGGGGAAGTGAATGTGGTGACTTCGGTCTCACTATCTGAATGTGGTGACTTCGGTCACAATATCTGAATGTGGTAACTTCGGTTACATTATCTGAATGTGGTAACTTCGGTTACATTATCTGAATGTGGTGTCTCATGACACAATTATCTGAATCTGGTGGCTATGCCACGAATTTTATATGGGCGATGAGCACGTCGACTGCAGCGACTGCCTTCGATGGAGTGTAGCGGAAGGAGGGTTGACTTAGTAGTCCCCACGGTGTGCAGGTTGGTACGGGGATGTGTAGCGGATGGCATCTAGGTTTGGGTTCGGGATTACATCATTATCTTGAATTATTATGTGAACATGATATGTATGGTATGCCTAAATCTATTAAATTTTAGTGTTGGTTGCACATTGAGTCTGTTTGACTCACCCCGTTGGGGAATATTTTTCAGGTGATGAGCAGTAATGGATCGGGTCGGCAGGAGCTTAGGGATGGCCATGCACAGCAAGAAATCTATGATTTGGACTTTTATTTTATTTTAAGTATTTTAAATTTTAATTTTTAGAATATTTGATGTAATAAGGCCATAGTTGAATTTCTCTATTTTTACTTTTATTTGTTAACCCTAAATGTTTGTCACTCTAAATAAATGGATTTCAATATAAGATAAATTGGTTTCCAACACAAGCCCAACCCAAAACAATATATTTTTTTAAAAATCGCACAAGTTTTTCCTAAGAAGCAAAAGAATTTGAACCGGTTTTCTTGAGGAACATACCAAATCTGGTCAAAGCTCGTGGGCCGGGTTTGGGGTGTTTCACCTTTCCACAATTAAACATGAAATCGATAAAATTTTCTTATCAAAATTTTCATACGTCTTTCGTATCATAATGCAAACCATGCAATAATATTAATATAAATTTTGTTTATGACTCGAATTTATGGTCCCGAAACCACTGTTCTGATTTCACTAAAAATGGGTTGTTACAGGTTTAACCTTAGGAATTCATAGGATACAAATGACATGTCATTAGGGATTTCATGTTTCGGGTGCTGGTCTTGAATGCCCGATTGATGGCTAAGGTCATGTATTTGTTGCGGATACTCCACAGCTCATGTGAGCAGACTGATTTCATAGCTTAAGCGTACTTTGTGTGAGCTTTCCCGAGTATTTGATGATATTCTAACGGTTCAATGAGCATGAGAAGGAATTGAAAAGGCAAGTTTCCAAATGGAATAATGCATATGCACATGAAAAGTTGAATGAATCAAATGAAGTACGTTCATGTAGAAATGGCTTACTCGATATTTAATTCAAGATAGTTATGTATTAATGCACTAACTTTTGTATTGTTGATGATGATGCTTAGGCTTGTGCCAAGCTTGTGGTTGGATTACATTATGATTATACTTAATGTTACTTAGATGGAATGGTAAGTTATGTTTCATGTTCTATGAACTTACTAAGCATTATGTGCTTACGTAGTTTTCTTTCCTATGTTTTATAAATTATCGGAAGCTCGTTTGGTTTGGAAGCTCATCGGAGATCTATCACACTATCCAGCATAAATTTTGGTAGTTTTTGATGTTTTGACCAAGGTTATAATGGCACGGATAGGTGGACTTATAATGATGTTTAGTTGAAAGCTTAGATGAGAATTTGGTATGTATAAGATGTTTGGTTTGGTACATTTGATGCCTTGCTAGTTTATGTCAATGTGTCTATCTTGTTACATGTTTGAATGACTCAAATGGTATGTGCTAGGTTAGTTTGATTATGGATAAGATATGACATGTTTTTGGAATGTATTGAGATAAATGTTGATGATTGAAATGTGGTAACATATACATGTTTAGGTAAATTGTGGATGAATGCATTTTAGGTGCGTTATATGAGATATTGGTTGATTGATTTTGGACTAGTGAATTGGTCATTTCATGTAAGTTTTGGTCATGTTTTGATGTCTGGATTAGGTGCACAAAAGGCCTATACGTGTGTGCATGATTTGGTGTTGAAAATGGCTTGATTTTGGGCAAACTTATGTCTACACAGCCTGAGATATAGGCGTGTGACTTAGCCGTGGTGACACAGTCGTGTGTCCCCTGTAGGTTCCTTTGCATGCAAGTCAATTAGTTACACGGCCTAGCACACGGCCTGGCATACGGGCGTATGGGGCTATTTCGAGAGTTACACAACCTGGTACACGGGCTAGGACACAGTTGTGTGTCCCTATTTCAAAGGTTACATGGCCTAAGACATAGGCATGTGTCTCAGCCGTGTGACCCCTGTAGTCAATTTTTTCTAAATTTTTCTTAGACTTTCCAAAAGTTTCCAATTTAGTCCAGAATTGTTTCTAAGGTGTTTCTAGGGCCTCGAGGGCTCGATTTAGGGACAATATGTATGTGAATGAATGTTTTATATTATGTTTTCGATGATGTATGAAATGTATGTATTAATATTTTGTTTGTACAATAATACTCTTTAACCCTAATCTGGCGATGGATATGGGTTAGGGTGTTACATTTAGTGGTATCAAAGCCAGGTATATTCGGTTCTCGAACTAAACGTAGTATGTATGAGTCTAGAAATACATGCCATTATATAACCTGTGATAGTGTGATAACTCCTAACTCAAATTGAACTATGTTTTCATCTAGATAAGATGTCATCCAAACGAGTTTATTTCGATGAAGTAGAATGTAACGTGCAAGCCTCTGTTCACGGAGCAACGTCTAGTGGTCGTAGGCCTGTACCTAAGGGCTGTCGAGGAGAGGCAAAAGAAACCTTCTTTCAGATGATGTCTGAGAGGTTTTCAGAGTTCGTGTGAACGAACCCAATGGCTCAACGACCTCTACCCCACTTGTACCCTAACCGGTCCCCGTAGTTCCTCAAGATTTGGAACCAATGCGAGTAAACAAACCTCCAGTTGATAAAATTTGTAAGTATTGGGCTAAAGAGTTCTAAGATACAGTTGAAGATGATCTAGAGAGAGCTGAGTTCTTGATAGAAATCACGATGAGTCTTTGATGAATTGCCATGTACACCGACGAAATGCTTAAAATGTGTTGTTTCAGTGTTGAAAGATTCGGCTTATCAATTGTGGAACACCTTGGTTGTGATAGTACTGAGAGATAGAGTAAACTGGAAGTTCCTTCAGAAAAAGTTTAGAAAGAAATATATGAGTCAGAGGTTTCTAGATAAGAAACATAAAAAGTTCCTTGAATTGAAGCGAGGTAGTATGTCAGTATTGAACTATGAGAGGGAATTTGTTTGACTTAGTAAGTATGCCAGGCAATGTATACCAAGCAATGTATATCGATAGAGGTTGCTTTGTGCACTCATTTTGAAGATGGTTTAAATGAAGATATTAAGTTATTAGTTGGGATTCTCGAGTTGAAAGAATTTGTTGTTCTGGTGGACAAATCACAAAAGGTCGAGGAACTTAGCAAAGCAAAGAGAAAAGCCAATTTTGAAGCTTGTGATTCGGGGAAAAAGCCTATGAGAAAGTCATATTCATTGCCATCAAAGAAGTCGAAAGAATTTCACAGTCGCTCGTTAACTTTAGTGGGTTATTCTGGGAAAGATAGAGGAAAACAACATTTGAGCTCGAAACCTTAGGCTACATCTGTAGCGAGCGTGGGCAGTGTTAGAAACAACAAGCCTGAATTTTAGCAATGTGATAGACGACACTTCAGTGAATGCTGATTGAAAGATGGGTCATGTTTTAAATGCGGTTCTTATGAGATCATCTCAGAGATTTCCCTAAAAGGTCAGCTAAAGAAAAGGCTCAGACTACTCGTTCAAGTAATGCAGTTGCGAGAGGGAGACCACCCCAGAACATTGAAAATGTGGGTAATAGTCGTTGTGGGATGAAAGATTCTACTATGAGATTTGAGGCACGAGCACCAGCCAAAGCTTACGCGATTCGTGCTCGAGAGGAAGCTTCAGCGCCTGATCTGATCACTAATACATATTCCATCTTTGATACTAATCTTAATGTTTTGATTGACCTGGAGTCAATGCACTCATATGTATGCATGACTTTAGTGTCAAATAAGAAAATACCTTTTGAATCTACTGAGTTTGTGATTAAAGTAACGAACCCTTTAGGTTAGTATGTGTTAGTTGATAAATTCTATAAATGATTTGGGGTTGCAATGTCTCGGCTGATTTAATCTTACTACCCTTTGATTAATTTAATGTGATTCTGGGTATGGACTGGTTATCTCCGCATGATGCTGCTGTAAACTGTAGACGAAATCATATTGAGTTGAAGTGTCAGAACGGTGAAAAGCTTCGAATTGAATCAGATAGATTGGATAGTACATCTAATGTTATTACGACTATGTTGGCACATAAATATGTTAGAAAAGACTGTAAAGCGTATCTCACTTATATATTTGATCTAGAGTTGCAGAATTGAAGTTAGAATCAGTTCTGATTGTATGTGAGTTTACAGACGTGTTCCCAAAAGAGTTACCAAGGTTACCGCAGATCAGAGAAGTTGAGTTTGCTATTTAATTGATGTCGGGAACATCTCTGATATCGATAGCTCCGTATAGAATGGCACCTATAGAATTAAAAGAGTTGAAAACATAGTTACAAGAGTTAAAAAATAGGGGCTTTGCTCGACCCAACTTTTCTCCTTGGGGTGCTCTTATTTTATTTGTCAAGAAAAAGGATAGATCAATACGACTGTGTATCAATTATCGACAGCTCAACAAAGTCACGATCAAGAATAAGTATCCATTGCCACGTATCAATGATTTGTTTGACAAGTTGAAAGGTTGGACAGTATTCTAAAAGATTAATCTCTTTTCTAGTTATTATCAATTAAAGGTTAAAGACTCCGATGTACCAAAAACTACATTCAAAACTAGGTACGGATATTATGAGTTTCTTGTGATACCATTTGGTTTAACGAATGCACCTGTAGTGTTTATGGAGTTGATGAATAGAATATTTACACCATACTTAGATAGATTTGTTGTTGTATTCATTGATGACATTCTGATCTATTCACGTACTATACCTTTGGCGAAAACTCATTCCATACTTACCCTTTATCAATTAACACGAACTACTCCTTAATATACCAGAATATCATGAAGTCAAAATCTTACTAACTCATGTGTCGATTACTATACAGCCACATGTATACTCCAAAGTAATCATTTGGGTGGATAATACTATTTACTGCTATATGCCTTAAATTCAGACCTGCCAAATCTTTGATGTTACAACTATCCTCCTTTTAACAAAATTTTGTATTTGAAATTTCTATCTTTGGTGAATTTCAATTGTATAACTGATAACTAACTGACCACGCCAAGCGAATACCATGAGTTGGGAAAATTCAAATTTTGGCAATTGCATGTGTAAATTTAAACGTTAGACGCTTACCCTTTTTCACAGATGTCAAGATTATATTGAAGAACCTAAACAGTTTCCACAAAGTAAACTTTTTGAATAGGTTGTTCCTATAAAACAGATAAGCAAACACTGTTACAAACACTTTTTTGAAACCAATCGAAATCCCTAACTTTCCATCAGTTTAATATTTCTCTATTCTTCATCTTTAGTTTCAAATTTTTCCCAAAGGTAACTCCTTTTCTTTCTTTCATTTTCATTCTATTGCATTACCATCACATGCAATGGTTTGAACTACAACTAGAGGAAGAGGTCGAGGCCATGCCAAACTAAACATCACACCCAGTAATCCTATTCCATTTAGACCTTGAGAATTCAAAGATAGACCACCGCTGATAGAGACAAATATGCTCAATTGTAGCACTACTAAAGACGAAATGAACCGATATTTAGGAGTTCAGGGTATCCAAGACCCAAACTTTGCTTACAATTTTCAACAACCCCAACATTGCCTTTTGAGTGACAACATCATAGGTTTCATCTTACCTCTAATTCTGCTAGAAGTCGATTTCCATTTGCCACTAAACCCATTCTTTTGTGTCGAGCTAACTAAATATGACATTGCACTAGCTGACCACCTCCGGACGTACTAACATCTAGAGTGTGATTAATACAACTACATATATAGATTTGAGGCAGTGTCTGTAAGTATACGGATCAGGATGTAGTATAGCTTTACAATGAAGTAGGTAAGTACTTTGAGGATCGTACCTAAGAGAGGTGAGTATTAAGTTAAAGTTAACCTAAACACAAATAGAATTAATTAGTAGTTCAAATAAATTATATTATGATAAAACGTAAAGGAAAGATTTTTAGGGTTTTTATAAATAAATATTAAAAATTTCATGAATAAAAGGGACTTCGAAAAACTAATTTCTAAAATCAATCAAATGAAGACATGGGTGATTGGCTTGCTTTGGTGATTATATCTTATTCCTATTTCGGGTTTCTATTCAATCAACTAGTTATTACCCTAGTAGGATCTCTCGATCTTTCACTAAACTAATGAGTTGACAATCACTATTTATCTCTCGACCTCATAGTCTAGACCACTTCGAGGCTAAGGTGTTCAATGATAGGCCATAACAAATTTGGTTTAATTCCTACCTAAATGGCTTTCTAGGGTTGTCAAGCCTAGGATTTAAGTTCTTCCTCTCCCGAGCAGCTGACCCACTAAGAAAACCCTACAAAGTAATTAATCAATCACACCTCCATTCGCTAATCCTTCATAATAGGATTAGTTTCTCATGGAATCCATAAACATAGTAAACTTGATGATAAATTATAAAAGCCTGATTTTGGGCTTAGTCGGAACAGTGGTTTCGGGACCACAAATTTGATGTTGAGAAATTTATTTTAATTATATTTTTATGGTTTACAATATCACGGAATGATTTCATGAAAATCTCATTCGAAAATTTTAACGTTTAGGCACTCAATTTAGTCAAAAGGACTAAATTATAAAAAGTGCAGAAGTTGAGTTCTACATGTTAGAGGTATCCAATTGTTATGAAATTTTAAATTGGAGGTCCTTAAATGATAATTAGGCCATTGGTTAAGTTGGTGGACAAAAATGGACGTGGATGGGTATGTTTCAAAAGATTTTTTAAGGGGTATTTTGGTAATTTAGTGAATTAAATGAATTAAAAACAAAATTTAAATTCCAAATTTGTCCATCTTCGATCTTAGGCCAAATTTAACATGTGGGAAGCCATGCATAGGGATTTCAAGCTTTCCAAGCTTCATGGTAAGTCCATTCTAGCCCCATTTTCATGTTCTTTTGCGTTTTTGGAGTCCTGGTAACTTGATTTAGCTTATTCTAGCAATAATTTAACCTAGGGTTCATATTTGGAAAAATACCCATAGGTGAAATGTATTTATTTTGATTTTTTATGGCAGAATATGAAGCTTAGAATTATGTTAAAAAAACTTTTACTAAGCGATTTTCAGTGAAAACGAGTAAAACGACATAATCGGCAAAAATACCTAATGTACATAAGTGCATGTTAGAGCAAGAATTTGATGTTGCCATAGAAGGGAAAAATGATTAGCACGTTATAAAACATAAGAATAAGGGATGACGTTTAATTTTCAAGCCTAGGGGCAAAATCATAATTATGCAAAAAGTTTAGGGGCAAAATTGTAATTTTGCCAAAGTTTGAGTTAGGGACTGTCTTGAGTAGTACATTTATTAAATAAGTGAAATGTGATGTCTTAGACCCCGAAAAATGAGATTTGGACCTAGAACGGGAGGAAAATCGAAAATCGAGAAAATTGGTAAAATGACCATTTTGGTATCGAGGTAAGTTCATATATTTAATAAGCATTTAATTATGCATATTTGAATGATAAATTGATATTTTGGCCATAAATACTATAGTATTGAGGTTCAGATATAATGATTAATGTTCGATAATAATTCGATATTGGAAAGAGAACTTGTATAATTTATATGTTAGACCATATCTTGTATTATGGCTTTGTATGATAACAAGAAAGTATTGACTAGCATAGTTTGATGAGAATAAGTTAAGTTGATGATATGATGAGATTTAGAATGTAAGTATGTAAGTCGAGTAGCATTTTATTATTATGCAATTGTTGTTATTAGTAATGTTATTATTGAGTTATGCGACTAACCTTGAGAGTTTGAGCAAGTATGTTTCAGCTATGACTTGACAAGGCATTGATATCTCAAAGTCCATCGCTATACCATGGCAATTAAGGAAGAATTGACAGAAAAGTCCATGCTCATAACATGGCATTTAAGGAGGAATTGATGGTTAAGGATACCATGTAAGACCATGTCAAGACATGGCATTGGTAAGGCAAGGATCCCGTGTAAGACCATGTCAAGACATGACATCGACATTGATTAAGGACTCCATGTAAGACCACATCAAGATGTGGCATTGGCACTAAGACAAGGATACCATGTAAGACCATGTTTGGAACATGGCATTTGGTAAGACAAGGATACCATGTAAGACCATGTTTGGAACATGGCATTTGGTAAAATAAGGATATCATGTAAGACCATGCGAAGGCATGGTATTGATAAGTTCTATAAGGCAAGGAAATCATGTAAGACCATGTCAAGACATGGCATTGATGAGTTACTATAAGGAAAAGGTCCCATGTAAGACCATGCCAAGGCATGGCATTGGTGAGTTCATAAGGCAAGGATACCACGTAAGACCATGTCAAGACATGGCAATTGATAAGTTCAAAAAGGAAAAGGTTCTCGAGTAGTCCAAAGAGTAAGTCAAAGAAATGACAAGGTGAGAACATGAAGAAAGAGTACAGGTATGAGTACAGGTATGCATTTAAGGCTTATTTAATATTGAGATTGTAAGTAATTGAGATTATCAAGTATTAAGTAAGTTATGAGTTTTCAGTTATGCTTGTGTCACTTTATGACATGATTGGCAATATGCCTATATTATGAAAGAGTACTCATGTGTTAAGTGAGAATGTTGCAGGAATGTAAGCAAGCTATTAAGTAAGGTGCCCTTCGTATTCTGAGCCTTTGGTAAGGTTAACGATGAGTTCACTGGGAAAATCGATTAAGTGAAATTATGTGTGGCTTGTAGTGATAAGTGTAGGTATATGCAAGTGTAACGTATGAGCAATATGCTCGATATGTAATCGGAAATTAGAAAGATTGTTATAGGTAAGTAATGAATACAACTAAAGTGAGTGAGAGTAAAAATTTACAAATAAAACTGTTTTGGACAGCAGCAGTTACGTGATTTTGAAAAATCACCAAAAATAGTAGAAATTGAGTCTATTTTCATATAAAAGAAATAGAGCAAACAAAGGATTTGTATAATTTGAGATATTTAAATTGTTGTGAGACTGGTTCAGAATTACTACGTGATCCCTTGTTCTGTCTTGGAAAAATCATTTAAAATTGTACAAAAATAATTATGTGATATAATTTATAATCCTGAAATTCTGAATGAGTCTAGTTTCAAATAAACTAAACAACAAGGTGATATGAATTCTGTACAAGGAGATAATTGACTCGTACTTAAGAGAGCTCAGAATAGTCAAATAGTGAAACAGGGGAAATTTTAATGAATAAACTGTACTAATTGGCAAGATCAAAAATTTTAGAAATTTTATGTATGAAGATATGTGAGTCTAGTTTTAGGGAAAATTAGCGGTTTGTAATTTGGAGCTCTGTAGTTCAAGAAATAAATAATTTAGTGACAGCGATTCAAGTAGACAGATTAATGTAAACATGAGTAATAAGGTATAAGCATGTGATTTAACGATTGTATCAATTAGAGAACTTGTTGCGAGGATTTGTCTCGTTGAGGCTTTGGTAAGGCTACAAATGAGTAAGTTGAGAAAGTAAGAACTTAGCATTATTTATGCAAGTTATGACAGCTTAGTAGTAAGCTAAATTCATTGCTAATGCTTATTATTTTTACATGTGAACTTACTAAGCTTTATAAGCTTACCCCCTTTTCTTTCACATGTTTCACAGTCCTATTAAACAAGCTCGGGTTGAAGGTCGTCGGAGATCGCTTCACACTATCAAGCTATCTATGGGTATCTTTATTTATAAATGATTTAATTTATGGCATGTATAGGGGCTTGACTAAGTCATTTTGTATATGTGTTAATTAATTTGATTAAACATATTGCTTCATAACGGTAATAAGGATTATTCTGTATTTAGCCATGAGTTGTGGCTCATATTGGTCATGGAGTTATAATGCTTGTATATGCATGTGTTTGTTAAAGTTTAAATTAAAAGTGAAATTTTGTGGCTCGGGATTTGGTAGAATGTATTGTTAAGTCTGGTAATGCCTCGTACCCGGTTCCAGCGTAGTATATGGGTAAGGGGTGTTACATTTAATGGTATCAGAGATTTGGTTTAGTCGGTTCTCGGACTACCATAGTGAGTGTGAGAGTCTAGCTATACATGTCATATTGAACTGTGATAGTGTGACGACTCCCGACCCTGATGTAAATTGTTATATTAGATAGTGCAGACAGTGTGCTTATGATGAGTTGAGACTCGTAAAAAGTAAGAATAGTAGTTTATGATGTTTATGTGATGATGAATAAATTGTGGATGGGAATTTCTCTTGAAATATGAAAGATGAGATGTAAGGAAAGTTTATACTATGATAAGTGTTAATGTTTGATTGGCATTTGTATGATGCTATGAGTATAACTTGTGCAATTAAGTGAATGTTATGAGTTTAACTTGTATGATGCTATGAGTATAACTTGTATGATGCTACAGAATGATTTCGTGAAAATCTCATTCGAAAATTTTGACGTTTAGGCACTCGATTTAGTCAAAAGGACTAAATTGTAAAAAGGGCAAAAGTTGTGTTCTAAATGTTAGAGGTGTTCAATTGTTATGAAATTTTAAATTGGAGGTCCTTAAATGATAATTAGGCCATTGGTTAAGTTGGTGGACAAAAATGGACATGGATGGGTATGTTTCAAAAGATTTTTTTAAGGGGTATTTTGGTAATTTATTGAATTAAATGAATTAAAAACAAAATTTAAATGCCAAATTTGTCCATCTTCAAGCTTAGGCCGAATTTAACATGTGGGAAGCCATGGATAGGGTTTTCAAGCTTTCCAAGCTTCATGGTAAGTCCATTCTAGCCCCGTTTTTCATGTTCTTTTGCGTTTTTGGAGTCCCGGTAACTTGATTTAGCTTATTCTAGCAATAAGTTAACCTAGTGTTCATATTTGGAAAAATACCCATAGGTGAAATGTATTTATTTTGATTTTTTATGGTAGAATATGAAGCTTAGAATTATGTTAAACAACTTTTACTAAGCGATTTTAAGTGAAAACGAGTAAAACGACATAATCGGCATAGATACCTAATGTACATAAGTGCTTGTTAGAGCAAGAATTTGATGTTGCCATAGAAGGGAAAAATGATTAGCATGTTACAAAACATAAGAATAAGGGATGACGTTTAATTTTTGAGCCTAGGGGCAAAATCATAATTATGCAAAAGTTTAGGGGCAAAACTATAATTTTGCCAATGTAACACCCCAAACCCGGTCAACACGCCACGACCAAATCTAGCATGTCACAGGGGAAAACGTTTTGAAGAAAAACGAGTTACCGATTAAATTTTGTGGGAAAAACTCTTTGTTACTATGTGCTTGTAGAAAACAGGTGCATGATTAGTTAAAAACTGATAGTTTACTTTGAAATCCCGGAAATAAATTTTAAAACTTAGTTGCATTTTAAAAGAACCCAAATGGTTAATTTGAAAACCGTTTCTATTTGAATTTGGAATCCTAAGTTTGGAAACCGTTTGAGTTGTCGAAAACAATTAAGTTGTTAAATATTATCAAATGATTTATATTACCCGATGGTAAAGTTTTGAAAACCATTGCGTTTTGTAGTTTAGAAAACTTTGCGCTCATATTATTAAATTAACCATGTAGTTTATTTAGCCATGTTTAAAACAAGTCTAAAGCATATAAATAATCCAAAAAAAAAAAACATAATTTGAAAGGCCTTATTACAAATCCAAATAAAGATGAAAAACCGAATTTAAATAAAATAAAGTACCCAAACCAAAGTCCGTATAGAATCAAATTTTTATTGCATGGCCTCCTCGAGTCCATCCGGCTCCTCGTCTGCACTCTACGAATCACCTGTAAAGGTAAGGGAGAAGGTGATTCACCAAGACTCAGTGCATAAATCCTTCCCCCAATTGATGCAACATACTTATACAATTTATAACCAAGCAATATATATAATGCACCCAAACCTAGCCATCCATAACTCCTTTTCTACCCCGTGTGGTACCAAACCAGTGGTGGTGCCAAACCACTGGTGACCCAAAGTCACGAATAATCAAGTTGTGGGGCCAACCCACGTTGTGATACCAAATCACTGGCGACAATCCCGTAATATCAAATGTGGGGCCAACCCACTGTGGTGCGAAGCCACTGGGACGAGTCGCTATGAGGTGCCAAACCTCTGGTGTCCCAAAGACACAAAATAACTATGGTACCAAACCACTGGAGGTGCCAAACCTCTGGTGTCCCAAAGACACGGATATCAAATCTTCCCCCTCCTCTCATATCACCCAAACCAATGTATTACGAGTGTAAATCATGCTATCATGCTTTGATATGAACATATAACAAATATATATCGTAGATCATGATATTAAACAACATATAGCAACATCATATCGAAACGGACTTACCCGAATCCTTGCTCATAGCCATCAAGGTATCATATCAAGGTCTCACAGTTTTCGGCTTTAATAACATGATTAGTTTATATATATATATATATATATATTACCGAATTATAAAGTGTGTAAGGTACACACCTGTCACTATCGAAATCACTAAATCCCGAAGACCCGATCTACCACACTAGATCTCCTTGTCCTACATTCGGCCAATACTTAGATTAATAACATAGACCATTTGGCCATACCACTAAATCCCGAAGGATGAAATAACGTATAACTAACACAATCCTTACCCTTGATTTACCAAAATCGATTGTCAGAGAATTGAGGCTTAGATCGATTGCTTCCAAAGTCCCGAAGAGTCTAGAAGAAAATTGGTTCCTATGAATATTTAGAACCTTGCTAACAAATGCCCAAAAATTCGGCCTTTGCCCTCATGAAAAACGACAGAGAAAAGAGAAAAGGAATAAGGAAATTCGGCCAAGACACTTACCTATCTTCAAAACCAATTAGAGAAGAACCCAAAGAGAATCTACCCTTGTTGATATTCGGCCAAGACAAATCAAAAAGGGAATGGGAAGTTTCGGCTATGGTTTTGAAAGAATAAAACAAATGATATGTGGCTAAAAAGAAATGAAGTACGAGAGTGGCAAAGAAAAATAAAAAAAATGAGAGAGAGAGAATTCGGCTTTAGCAAACAATGGAAGAAAAACCAAGAGAGATGGGGAAGAAGAAGGTTCGGCCAAAAGGAAAGTAAAAGAAGAGATGTAGGTTTTTAACAAATATGAAAAGAAAGGAAAAGAAAGATGGGAACAAAAGAGGTTCTTTTCGGCTACAAAGAAATAAAAGATGAGAGGGAGGTTCCAAAGGAGATTCGGCCAAATACCTAAGAGGAAAAATCAACAAACACCTATGGACATTCGGCTTTTGATTCACTTTGGTGCACTAGAGAGAAATCGGAAAAACTCAAAGGGTTTTCGGTTATGACACAAAAAAAAAAGAATGAAGGCCTTCCAAGTTAACCGAAAATGACCACCTAACCAAAGGAAATTTTGGCACCAACTAGCTACCAACAAAACAAAATTCGGTCACTTCCCCCTAGGCCCCAAACCGTCCAAATACATGGACTCCAAAGTCAAACTTTTCCACACAAAACTTTCCATAGCAAAACACCCTACATCATGCCTTATGTTCTCACATCAATCCTTAATCAATATGATTTCTTTCCCAAAAATCAAGCTTACCTAAACTATTATTCAACTTCCCATAAAAATTTTAAAGTCCAACTTACCAAATAAAAAGCTTGACCGACACTTGATGTAAGGATGCAGAAAATAAAGTTTCCAAAATGCATTCCATGCTATTCGAACCACTCCCCTCAAGCAACCCTTCATGCGCCATATCGACTATGCCACTAACTCCTCATGTGCTAAATTTAGACACTTAAATTAGCTTAAATGTCAGGGTCACCTGATCCACTTCACTGATTTCTTCAAACTTAAAATTATTCTAACTTCGTTAATAATTCCAATCTTTCACAAGACTATGCTAAGCACACAAAAAATCCTACCCGAGCTAACACAAGTAACAAGATGATACTCAAATCTTTAGGATGTTACAGCCAAAGTTTGATTTAGGGACTGTTTTGAGTAGTACATTAATTAAATAAGTGAAATGTGATGTCTTAGACCCCGAAAAACGAGATTTGGACCTAGAACGAGAGGAAAATCGAAAATCGAGAAAGTTGGTAAAATGACCGTTTTTGTATCGAGGTAAGTTCATATGTTTAATAAGCATTTAATTTTTCATATTTCAATGATAAATTGATATTTTGGCCATAAATACTATAGTATTGAGTTTCAGATATAATGATTAATGTTCGATAATAATTCGATATTGGAAAGAGAACTTGTATAAATTATATGTTAGACCATATTTTGTATTATGGCTTTGTATGATAACAAGAAAGTATTGACTAGCATAGTTTGATGAGAATAAGTTAAGTTGATGATATGATGAGATTTAGAATGTAAGTATGTAAGTTGAGTAGCATTTTATTATTATGCAATATTGTTATTAGTAATGTTATTATTGAGTTATGTGACTAACCTTGAGAATTTGAGCAAGTATGTTTCAGCTATGACTTGACAAGGCATTGATATCTCAAAGTCCATGGCTATACCATGGCAATTAAGGAAGAATTGACGGAAAAGTCCATGTTCATAACATGGCATTAAAGGAGGAATTGACGGTTAAGGATACCATGTAAGACCATGTCAAGACATGGCATTGGTAAGGCAAGGATCCCGTGTAAGACCTTGTCAAGACATGGCATCGACATTGATTAAGGACTCCATGTAAGACCATGTTTGGAACATGGCATTTGGTAAGACAAGGATACCATGTAAGACCATGTTTGGAACATGGCATTTGGTAAGACAAGGATATCATGTAAGACCATGCCAAGGCATGACATTGATAAGTTCTATAAGGCAAGGAAATCATTTAAGACCATGTCAAGACATGGCATTGATGAGTTACTGTAAGGCAAAGGTCCCATGTAAGACCATGCCAAGGCATGGCATTGGTGAGTTCATAAGGCAAGGATACCACGTAAGACCATGTCAAGACATGGCAATGGGAAGTTCAAAAAGGAAAAAGTTCCCGAGTAGTCCAAAGAGTAAGTCAAAGAAATGACAAGGTGAGAACATGAAGAAAGAGTACAGGTCTGAGTACAGGTATGCATTTAAGGCTTATTTAATATTGAGATTGTAAGTAATTGAGATTATCAAGTATTAAGTAAGTGATGAGTTTTCAGTTATGCTTGTGACACTTTATGACATGATTGGCCATATACCTATATTATGAAAGAGTACTCATGTGTTAAGTGAGAATGTTGCAGGTATGTAAGCAAGCTATTAAGTAAGGTGCCCTTTGTATTCTGAGCCTTTGGTAAGGTTACCGATGAGTTCACCGGGAAAATCGATTAAGTGAAATTATGTGTGGCTTGTAGTGATAAGTGTAGGTATATGCATGTGTAACGTATGAGCAATATGCTCGATATGTAATCGGAAATTAGAAAGATTGTTATAGGTAAGTAATGAATACAACTAAAGTGAGTGAGAGCAAAAATTTACTAATAAAACTGTTTTGGACAGCACCAGTAACGTGATTTTGAAAACTCACCAAAAATAGTAGAAATTGAGTTGTACGTTGGATGAGATATTTATTTAAATCTTATTGAGTCTATTTTCATATAAAAGAAACAGAGCAAACAAAGGATTTGTATAATTTGAGATATTTAAATTTTTGTGAGACTGGTTCAGAATAACTACGTGATCCCCTGTTCTGTCTTGGAAAAATAACTAACAATTGTACAAAAATAATTATGTGATATAATTTATATTCCTGAAATTCTGAATGAGTCTAGTTTCAAATAAACTAAACAATAAGGTCATATGAATTCTGTACAAGGAGATAATTGACTTGTAGTGAAGAGGGGTCAGAATAGTCAAACAGTGAAACAGGAGAAATTTTAATGAATAAACTGTACTAATTGGAAAGACCTAAAGTTGTAGAAATTTTATGGTATGAAGATATGTGAGTCTAGTTTCAGGGAAAATTAGCGGTTTGTGATTTGGAGCTTTGTATTTCAAGAAACAAATAATTTAGTAACAGTGATTCAAGTAGACAGATTAATGTGAACATGAGTAATAAGGTATAAGCATGTGATTTAATGATTGTATCAATTAGAGAACTTGTTGCAAGGATTTGTCTCATTGAGGATTTGGTAAGGCTACAAATGAGTAAGTTGAGAAAGTAAGAACTTAGCATTATTTATGCAAGTTATGATAGCTTAGTATTAAGCTAAATTCATTGCTAATGCTTATTATTTTTACATGTGAACTTACTAAGCTTTATAAGCTTACCCCCTTTTCTTTCCCATGTTTCAGAGTCCTATTAAACAAGCTCGGGCTGAAGGTCGTCGGAGATCGCTTCACACTATCAAGCTATCTATGGGTATCTTTATTTATAAATGATTTAAGTTATGGCATGTATAGGGGCTTGACTAAGTCATTTTATATATGTGTTAATTAATTTGATTAAACGTATTGCTTCGTAACGGTAATAAGGATTATTCTGTATTTAGCCACGAGTTGTGGCTCATATTGGTTATGGAGTTAAAATGCTTGTTTATGCACGTGTTTGTTAAAGTTTAAATAATAAGTGAAATTTTGTGGCTCGGGATTTGGTAGAATGTATTGTTAAGTCTGGTAATGCCTCGTACCCGGTTCCGGCGTGTAACACCCCGAACCCGGCCCATTCACTACGACCGAATTTGAAATGCCACTGCGGAAAACATTTGGAAATAATCTGACTTGTAGGTAAAGTATATAAAAACTTATTGTCTTTAGGAAAGAAAACCTTGTGTATTTAAAATTTCGAAATAAATTAAGTAGTTACAAAATTCCCGGATTAAAACTTTATTTTATATACTTAAGAAAAATAAAATCACTTGCAATTAATATTTAAATTGTCAATCCATAATAGAACATAATAATAAAGATACTTAAAGAAAATACTTAAATACTTCAATGGGCCATAATACAATAAACACTTAATCAAAATACTGAAACTATAAATACTTCATTAATTAAAATATCTTCTGCATGGGCCACCTCGTATCCACTCCAACCCGGTCCGATCATCATATCACCTGCGATGTTTGATAAAATATTTGGGTGAGTCATACAGACTCAGTGTGTAACTAATCCACTGAATTCCACCCACATGTTAACCACATATTAACCCATAAATCAAATGACAAGATATCATGTTCACAATTTAACACATTCTGGGCTTGGCCCATATTCATAACACTTAACGGGTAACAGGGTAATTAACCACAAAATCTCCACATACTGGGCTTAGCCCATTTCTTATTCAAATCCACCTTCACATACTGGGCTTGGCCCAGTTCCACATTAATCCACATATCAATTGGGCTTGGCCCACATTCATATTAAATTCACATATTAGATACAATTATGCAAAGTGTACCCAACCCAAACCTAGGGTCCATCCTCTACACACCCCCGTATCCAGCCTACCACACACCAGGGGATTAACAAATCACCCTCTCCTTTTCACTCCAAAGGCAATCAATGCCGTCCACGTGCAATTAAGCACAATAATCCACAACGCGACCTCAGTCAGCGCCAATCCACGATGTAGCCGTAGCTAACACCAAAACCACGATGGGACACATAGTCGCTCATCAACCACGATATGGCACATAGCCGATATCAACCACGATGAGGCACATAGCCACTCATCAAGCCACGCGAACTATATCGCAATTAATCCACAACGTGACCTTAGTCAACATCAATCCACGATGTAGCTCAAGGCTAACATCAAACCACGTACTCGAAGTACACCCGTACCTTCTTTCATATCCCACCCATGCACATGCACATGTAATAATGGCATAATAATAAATGCATGCACATGTTATTAAGGCAGACAATCATATTTCTATAGGCATTGTCACATTCACATCGGCACTGTCACATTCTTATCAACAGATAATACTAACCTGATTATCGTTATACCCCTTTTAGGGTAATCACCACATAACTGCCACTGCACTGATTAGCACATAAATCACACATGCAAGTATAACATACATATCACAAACCCGGAAAATGGTAGACTAACTACACACCTGATCACTTGTAGAACTACACTTTCAAGATCGACGCTATCACTAAGTGATACTACGGCTATCTGCCTATTTTGCTGCTCTGACGCTGGTCCACACCCCGGTGGCCAGTCTCGAACCGCTGAGACAGATCTTTTCTTAAACTTCGGGATAGGGACTTTCCCTTTACCTTCTTGATCGGCATCCATGTCCATTAATGATATCTTAATCAGAACCAAACGATTAACTGATAACATCATAATCTAAATATACCAAATTTAACTATACTTACTAAATATTCTTACCAACGAATCAAATCCCGGAAGCTTCGCTTACTATAGTCGTTCTGCCCCTAAAGACCATAATCCAAATCGGTCAACATTATTACACTAAATATGGCCTATGGCCGAATAGTACAAACCTACTTACCTTACTTACCGAAAATCTCGAGTCACCACTTAACTATGTAGCTGTCGAAAACCCTATATTCCATATGTTAAAATCGGCTAAAACATAATTTCAAGAATAATGGCCGTTGGCCGAATATTACCAATTGCTTACCTTAATCTCTGCAAATCCCGAAAGACTCCTTTTAATGCTCCCAAAGCACCAATGGCACCCCTGGCTTCTAAAACTTGCAACAAAGAAGAGAGAGTGAGGCCACTATGGGATTTGGCTATGGCTTCTAAATGGCAAGGGGTTATTCGGCTATCCAAGAAAATATGTAGAATTAAAGTTGAAGAAAAGAGAAAGAATAGGGAGAAGAAGTGAGAAGCAATTCGGCTCAAAGAGGGAGAATTAGAGGAACAATTTTTCGGCCAAGGAAAATAAAATGAAGAAAAGAATAGCTAAAGGATGGTCCCCCCTATTTATACTACTCAAATTCGGCAATCCTACCTCTTCTCAAATTCCACTTCCTTCTCCTATAATAACTCTTGCACATATTCAAAAAAAATAAATCTATAGTTATCTTATATCCATCAACTTAAAATAAATCCACCTTTATCACCTTAATTAATAAAATAAAATTTATCCATCATTAATCCTTTATCAAACTCTTAAATCATCTCTTATCTACCTATAAAAGAATAAAATAATAATAATCTTCTATCTACTAATCTAAACTAAAAATAAATAAATTAACAATTATCCTACTCCAGCCAAATTTTAAAAGGATAAAT
This sequence comes from Gossypium australe, assembly GCA_005393395.2. Classification (NCBI taxonomy): domain Eukaryota; kingdom Viridiplantae; phylum Streptophyta; class Magnoliopsida; order Malvales; family Malvaceae; genus Gossypium; species Gossypium australe. The sequence goes on from CM016626.1 coordinate 87,217,333, forward strand.
GAGCTTAATCCTCTTTCAATTAAAAGTCTAATTGCCGTCCAATGCTTCCTTCTCTCTTGGCGCCAAAAAGCCAAAATTAAAACACCCAACTGCTACTCACACGACTTGAACCCGAGACCTACCGAAACCCTTAACTGCAGGTAACGCCCCAGCCACTCTGCCATGATGCGGTTTGTGATATGATTCACCCAAAACTTCTTTTAAGACCTACCTAGCCCAAGCGCCTTCTTGCCGCACAAAAATAAAAGGCCCTTTCTCGCTTCCTTCGCAACTTGAACTCAAGACCTGCTGGAGCCTCACTGCCGCAAGCCACATATAGCGCTCCAAGCCACTTTACCACTCCGACTTTCATGTCTGTAAACCTTGCCATTTATTTTTAAGGCCTTCCTAGCCCAATTTCACTTGTTGACGCAAAAAGGGAAAATAAAACACTCCCATGCCGCCAACAGGATTCGAACCAAGGCCCTTGCCCAGGCGTCATTCCAGGCCCTTAAGTGGCGCCCTTAAGCCACTTTACCAAGCCCCTTTTTATGTCCAAACACGCCTAAGGTTTTCCTTAAAGTCTCCCTGGCCTTACTCCCATTCCAGACGCAAAAAGAAAAGCCCATTGCTTCCCACGCTGCTCGAACCCTGTCCACCTAGCACCTTGAGGCGTCACTCCCCTAAGCACTAAGTGCCGCCTCCTAGCCAATTTACCACTTGGATTTCTTGTGCCCTAAACCCCCAAAATTTTCTTAAGGCCTCTTCAGCCTAATTTCCTCCTTTAACTTAAAATTTCCATATTTTTCCAAAGCTTCCTCTTCCATCCTAGAGTTTCCAAAGCCCCTCAAACACCTCCAAACACACTCACTGAGCCCATTAACACATGAATTATGCACTAAATGCATAACCCCTAATCTAGGATGTTATAGTTCTACCCTCCTTAAAATAATTTCGTCCTCGAAATTACTTACTAACGAATAGTCGTACTCATCACACTACGCTTCCGTTGCGCACTCTGATCTTAATTAAACTAACAGATTCCTTAGATGCTATCTCAAAATTCGCATTCAAGGTTCCATACACTTTGCTAGCATGCAAACACGAACTATCTCATAACAATCAAGGCAATAAAAAGATTCCAGGTTTAGAGAACATACCCGGCCCTATTTGGTCCAACTTCCTCCTTGCTATGACTAATTGCCTAAGCCAACCTTGCTTGCCTTGCATCTGAACCTTCAGCACCTCTGCTTGGGGTTCCACGACCTTGGCCTCGAGCCCTATCCATCACTTGAGGACATTTCTTAACCAAATGAGCCTTAGACCCACACCGGAAACATTCCTTGTTATTTCCCCAACATTCTCCTACATGGGCTCTCCCACATTGAGCACATACACGACTTCGATTCTCAGCAACTGGTATAGGTGCACGTACAGAATTCTCGATCCTTGGTCTTTTCTGAAATCTACAAACGATGCTGACGGTCCAAAACTTCTCTTATTCTCGTTCCTATCCTTATCTCGGTTTTCTTTTATAGTCCTCTTAAGTTCCTCAGCGATCCGAGCTTTCTCCACTAGAATGGCGAAGTCTCTTTCTCTGTGCGGAGCAGTCAACTCTCGCAACTTATCTCGTAGCCCATCTTCAAACCGGACACTCCTTTCATAATCCGTAGCCACGATCCCTTTGGCATACTGACTTAGCCGCACAAATTCTGCTTCATATTCCGCTACCGACATACTTCCTTGTACCAAGTTAAGAAACGCCTTCCTCTGCGAGTCTAAGTAGCTAGCTCCAACGTACTTCCCTTCAAACTTAAGCTTAAAATATTCCCAATCCACTCGATCTGCTGGAACACCTTGCCTGACGGTGAGCCACCATCGAGAAGCTTCATCTCGGAGCAACGAGACAGCACCTTTCAGCTTTTCATCAGGAGTACAGTCCAAATCGTCCATGATTCTTTCGACTGCCTCCAACCAATACTCCGCTACATTCGGAGCCACTCCCGATACTCCTCTAAAAACTTCAGCTCCGTTTGACCTAAGCCTTTCCGATACTGACTTCCGTGCTCCACTTCCCATACTGGCTCCTGCCACTCGCTCTAGCACTCGTAACATGGCCCGCAATACTGCGTCATCTTCTCCTGTCCGATCTTGATCCTCCGCGCCCACTGCTGGCGGCAGCACATCGTTTTCTGACCCATGGCCAGACCCTACTGGTTCCGATACTGCCATTCTACCTCTACCGCGACCACGACGACCACGTCCCCTAGAACTCATTTCTAACGTCGCGATTTATCTGATTAAAAATTTTATGCATTAGTACTTTTGTTCCACTGATTAACCGCGAACAATTTTATGAAAAAAATTTTAGGAGTGGTTCTTTCGTATTCATACATGCACACAGTCTTTACCTTCATGCATTCATCAATCAATTATGAACTTTCGTTCATTCAGAGAGATGTTGTAGTTTTCATTGTTGTCGTTTTTCCACTACCCAGGGGTATTTTCGTAATTTGTCCTACAGGGGTATTTTCGTAATAAATCAGGATCAATTTGAAAATCCTTATAAACCAAAGGTATTTCAAAAACTCGGGGTAATCTTGAAAATTTATTTTCCAAAGTAGAGATGTTGCCAAAAAAAAATCCAGAAATCGGGGTTATTTTGGTAATTTTGGAAGTCAGGGGCATTTTCGTAAATTTCCCAAATCAAAGTATCTTGATATTTTAAAATTAAGGTTCTTGGTATTTTTGTAAAGTGAGAATAATTTAAAAAGAATCGAGGGTAATATGGTAATTTTATAAACCAAGGGCATTTCGATAATTTTACAATCAGGGGTATTTAGGTAATTTTGTAACTCGAAAAGACGTCTTTCAAAGATTAGGGCTTACCTACCAAAGGGTAACTTAGTGATTCTAAAACAGGAGTTTTTAGTATTTTCATAAAGTAGAAATATCTTAACAACAGTCGAGGGTATTTTGGAAATTCACAACTAGGGGCATTTTTGTAATTTTGTAAGTTGGACATATGTCGAAAAATTTCCCAAGTCTAAAATAGTTTTACAAATCAAAAAGGGTAATTTAATGTTTTAAAAACTAGGGTTTTTATAAAACTGCATGGCTAGTCCCTTTCGGGTTTTAGTGATTGGTTTAGCCCGTGAATAAGTCCTCTTGGTTAGGGTGAACGGTTACTACGCACCAGGTAGGATTCGAGTAAAGAGGAGGTGAGTCGCTAGGACTGCTTAAATACCAAGCTCTTACTGAATCCACTTCTAGACATGCGCACAACAGTTACCACACCCTAGCTCGGCGACTTAATCACAGGTTTGTTTAATGGTCCTTAAGTCTTATGTACTTGTGTTTGAGTAGACTAGTCCTAGGGTTCAATAGATCCTAGTTCACTAATCTACGTTCCCATAAAAGCCCATACATTTCACATATTCAAATCACTTCAGAAGTCAGAAGTACTTACCCGGTGGACGTCGGGCCGGAGATACAGGTGCCATGCCAGAATAACCTGAAAAATTTCTTAAAAGTCCATATTTTTGACAAGCCCATTTTTGAAAATGTTTTTGGACCCAAAACCCTCAAAGCCGAGTTTTGAACTAGGCTCTGATACCAAACTGTAACACCCCGAACCCGGCCCATTCACTACGACCGAATTTGAAATGCCACTGCGGAAAACGTTTGGAAATAATCTGACTTGTAGGTAAAGTATATAAAAACTTATTGTCTTTAGGAAAGAAAACCTTGTGTATTTAAAATTTCGAAATAAATTAAGTAGTTACAGAATTCCCGGATTAAAACTTTATTTTATATACTTAAGAAAAATAAAATCACTTGCAATTAATATTTAAATTGTCAATCCATAATAGAACATAATAATAAAGATACTTAAAGAAAATACTTAAATACTTCAATGGGCCTTAATACAATAAACACTTAATCAAAATACTAAAACTATAAATACTTAATTAATTAAAATATCTTCTGCATGGGCCACCTCGTATCCACTCCAACCCGGTCCGATCATCATATCACCTGCGATGTTTGATAAAATATTTGGGTGAGTCATACAGACTCAGTGTGTAACTAATCCACTGAATTCCACCCATATGTTAACCACATATTAACCCATAAATCAAATGACAAGATATCATGTTCACAATTTAACACATTCTGGGCTTGGCCCATATTCATAACACTTAACGAGTAACAGGGTAATTAACCACAAAATCTCCACATACTAGGCTTAGCCCATTTCTTATTCAAATCCACCTTCACATACTGGGCTTGGCCCAGTTCCACATTAATCCACATATCAATTGGGCTTGGCCCACATTCATATTAAATTCACATATTAGATACAATTATGCAAAGTGTACCCAACCCAAACCTAGGGTCCATCCTCTACACACCCCCGTATCCAGCCTACCACACACCAGGGGATTAACAAATCACCCTCTCCTTTTCACTCCAAAGGCAATCAATGCCGTCCACGTGCAATTAAGCACAATAATCCACAACGCGACCTCAGTCAGCGCCAATCCACGATGTAGCCGTAGCTAACACCAAAACCACAATGGGACACATAGTCGCTCATCAACCACGATATGGCACATAGCCGATATCAACCACGATGAGGCACATAGCCACTCATCAAGCCACGCGAACTATATCGCAATTAATCCACAACTTGGCCTCAGTCAACGTCAATCCATGATGTAGCTCAAGGCTAACATCAAACCACGTACTCGAAGTACACCCGTACCTTCTTTCATATCCCACCCATGCACATGCACATGTAATAATGGCATAATAATAAATGCATGCACATTTTATTAAGGCAGACAATCATATTTCTATAGGCATTGTCACATTCACATCGGCACTGTCACATTCTTATCAACAGATAATACTAACCTGATTATCGTTATACCCCTTTTAGGGTAATCACCACATAACTGCCACTGCACTGATTAGCACATAAATCACACATGCAAGTATAACATACATATCACATACCCGGAAAACGGTAGACTAACTACACACCTGATCACTTGTAAAACTACGCTTTCAAGATCGACGCTATCACTAAGTGATACTACGGCTATCTGCCTATTTTGCTGCTCTGACGCTGGCCCACACCCCGGTGGCCAATCCCGAAACGCTGAGACAGATCTTTTCTTAAACATCGGGATAGGGACTTTCCCTTTACCTTCTTGACCGACATCCATGTCCATTAATGATATCTTAATCAGAACCAAACGGTTAACTGATAACATCATAATCTAAATATACCAAATTTAACTATACTTACTAAATATTCTTACCAACGAATCGAATCCCGGAAGCTTCGCTTACTATAGTCGTTCCGCCCCTAAAGACCATAATCCAAATCGGTCAACATTATTACACTAAATATGGCCTATGGCCGAATAGTACAAACCTACTTACCTTACTTACCGAAAATCCCGAGTCACCACTTAACTATGTAGCTGTCGAAAACCCTATATTCCATATGTTAAAATCGGCTAAAACATAATTTCAAGAATAATGGCCCTTGGCCGAATATTACCAATTGCTTACCTTAATCTCTGCAAATCCCAAAAGACTCCTTTTAATGCTCCCAACGCACCAATGGCACCTCTGGCTTCTAAAACTTGCAACAAAGAAGAGAGAGTGAGGCCACTATGGGATTCGGCTATGGCTTCTAAATGGCAAGGGGTTATTCGGCTATCCAAGAAAATATGTAGAATTAAAGTTGAAGAAAAGAGAAAGAATAGGGAGAAGAAGTGAGAAGCAATTCGGCTCAAAGAGAGAGAATTAGAGGAACAATTTTCGGCCAAGGAAAATAAAATGAAGGAAAAAATAGCTAAAGGATGGTCACCCCTATTTATACTACTCAAATTCGGCAATCCCACCTCTTCTCAAATGCCACTTCCTTCTCCTATAATAACTCTTGAACACATATTCAAAAAAAATAAATCTATAGTTATCTTATATCCATCAACTTAAAATAAATCCACCTTTATCACCTTAATTAATAAAATAAAATTTATCCATCATTAATCCTTTATCAAACTCTTAAATCATCTCTTATCTACCTATAAAAGAATAAAACAATAATAATCTTCTATCTACTAATCTAAACTAAAAATAAATAAATTAACAATTATCCTACTCCAGCCGAATTTTAAAAGGATAAATGAGCTTAATCCTCTTTCAATTAAACGTCTAATTGCCGTCCAATGCTTCCTTCTCTCTTGGCGCCAAAAGCCAAAATTAAAACACCCAACTGCTGCTCACACGACTTGAACCGGAGACCTACCGAAACCCTTAACTGCAGGTAACGCCCCAGCCACTCTGCCATGACGCGGTTTGTGATATGATTCACCCAAAACTTCTTTTAAGACCTACCTAGCCCAAGCGCCTTCTTACCGCACAAAAATAAAAGGCCCTTTCTCGCTTCCTTCGCATCTCGAACTCAAGACCTGCTGGAGTCTCACTGCCGCAAGCCACATATAGCGCTCCAAGCCACTTTACCACTCCGACTTTCATGTCCGTAAACCTTGCCATTTATTTTTAAGGTCTTCCTAGCCCAATTTCACTTCTTGACGCAAAAGGGAAAATAAAACACTCCCATGCCGCCAACGGGATTCGAACCAAGGCCCTTGCCCATGCGTCATTCCAGGCCCTTAAGTGGCGCCCTTAAGCCACTTTACCAAGCCCCTTTTTATGTCCAAACACGCCTAAGGTTTTCCTTAAAGTCTCCCTGGCCTTGATCCTCTTCCAGATGCAAAAAGAAAAGCCCATTGCTTCCTACGCTACTCGAACGCTGTCCACCTAGCACCTTGAGGCGTCACTCCCCTAAGCACTAAGTGGCGCCTCCTAGCCAATTTACCACTTGGATTTCTTGTGTCCTAAACCCCCAAAATTTTCTTAAGGCCTCTTCAGCTTAATTTCCTCCTTTAACTTAAAATTTCCATATTTTTCCAAAGCTTCCTCTTCCATCCTAGAGTTTCCAGAGCCCCTCAAACACACTCACTGAGCCCACTAACACATGAATTATGCACTAAATGCATAAGCCCTAATCTAGGATGTTACACGGCGTAGTATACGAGTAAGGGGTGTTACATGTAGTGGTATCATAGCTTTGGTTTAGTCGGTTCTCGGACTACCATAGTGAGTGTGAGAGTCTAGCTATACATGCCATATTGAACTGTGATAGTGTGACGACTCCCGACCCTGATGTATATTGTTTTATTAGATAGATGCACACTTCAACCGAGCTAAATTTGATAGTGCAGACAGTGCGTTTATGACGAGTTGAGACTCGTAAAAAGTAAGAATAGTAGTTTATGATGTTTATGTGATGATGAATAAATTGTGGATGGGAATTTCTCTTGAAATATGAAAGATGAGATGAAAGGAAAGTTTATACTATGATAAGTGTTCATGTTTGATTGGCATTTGTATGATGCTATGAGTATAACTTGTGAAATTAAGTGAATGTTATGAGTAATTTTACTCGAGATTTATGAATGAAAGTATTAGTGCACTTGTTTGTATAAGATGATAGGAAGGTTGTGTAAAATGAGTATGCATGTTAAGTTACTTGAAACAAAATATATATATTGATGAGTGTTAAGTTATATGATGAGTATATAAGAGGCAAGTCAGAGGCGTTACAACCTCACCCCCTTCCAATAAGGTATGTTATAAAGAAATTTCATGAAATTTAGACCGAATGGGTTTACAAGTGGAAGACTAAAGAGTTGAATTGTAGATTAATTGACAACGTGATCAGAGTTGAGAATGGTTTAGTAAATGAACACAGTTGCAGAAAAGATGTCAGATTAATATGAAAATCATTCGGATTCCGAAATGTTATAGATAAAGAAAGGTACTTAACTAATTAACTCATCCAGGTATGAGGCCTAAAGTATGTAATTGCTGGAATTTATTCTAAATTTATTTCTGTTTGCAATTGGAATAATATCAGATTAAGAATGACAGAATTAGATAGTGAAATCATGATCGAGATGTATTAATGATTGAATGCAGTGTTTATGTTTGAGAAATTATAGCAATCTCTTTCGACTATTATATGTTTCCATTTACTCTCAGAGGAATATATATCTGCAAGATTTCGAATGAAATTCCTATAGTATAAGAATGTCAGCTAAATTTACAGGTAGATGAAAGCATTGTAGTCTATTTGAGCTATGATCGAAATTGCTCTATCTTTTTTGGTTTTCTGCATCATGCACAGATAGAAAGTTGACGATAAGGTCCATATGATGTTAGCTTCCAGTTTTACAAGCTATTACTCAATAAAAGTAAAGGAAGATTGTGTGGCTTTTGTTAAGATTATTTTTAGTACTTAAGAGTATTTTCTGTGTAGCTCTATGATTTGAGATTTTGTTATTTTTGTTTCCTTAATAAATTATTGTTCAAAGTATCAGCCATGAGATATCAGTAGGAAATGTTCCATTGATGAAAATGGTTTCTTCTTATTATTAAAATGCTTATGATGATTATAAGTTTTGACTTGATGGCAAGAGTACTTTGATACAGTTACCAGAGGTATAAAGATTGTGCTTTTGTATTGGTTGTTATGGAAATTTGTGTTTAAATTTCTCCGATGATCGAGATGTTTTGTTTTCAGCCGGGACATTATCTACTAAAGTAATTGAGAAGTTAGTCTTGTTATGGTACTATGATTTTTAAGTTGTATGAGTATTGTGGCATCAGTATAGTTAAGTGCTTCGACGAGTAACAGTTGAAGTAAATTCTATTATAAGTTTAATCTTTCTCTAGATTTGAGAAGAAATTGAAGTTGGCAAAGTGTGAATGATAGGAAGTTCAACTTAGACCTGTGTATTGGTTTTCATTTTCAAATGATATTGATATATATATCAGCGAGTTAAAGATAGAATGTTATGATGTCTAGCACAGTGATAATTATCTGTTTATTTAAGAAGTAAGATGTTGAAGATGCCGAGACTATATGAGAAGCTCAAAGTGACTTGTGAAATTAGACCTAAATCCATTAACTGGTGAGATTTTCAGGGACGAAAATCCCCAAAGGGGAGAGAGTTGTAACAGCCCGATTTTGGGCTTAGTCGAAACAGTGGTTTCAGGACCACAAATTCGATGTTGAGAAATTTATTTTATTTATATTTTTATGGTCTACAATTTCACGGAATGATTTAGTGAAAATCTCATTCGAAAAGTTTGGCGTTTAGGCACTCAATTTAGTCAAAAGGATTAAATTGTAAAAAGTGCAAAAGTTGAGTTCTACATGTTAGACGTGTCCAGTTGTTATGAAATTTTAAATTGGAGGTCCTTAAATGATAATTAGGCCATTGGTTAAGTTGGTGGACAAAAATGGACAATGGATGGGTATGTTTCAAAAGATTTTTTTAAGGGGCATTTTAGTAATTTAGTGAATTAAATGAATTAAAAACAAATTTTAAATGCCAAATTTGTCCATCTTCAAGCTTAGGCCGAATTTAACATGTGGGAAGCCATGGATAGGGTTTTCAAGCTTTCCAAGCTTCATGGTAAGTCCATTCTAGCCCCGTTTTTCATGTTCTTTTGCGTTTTTGGAGTCCCGGTAACTTGATTTACCTTATTCTAGCAATAATTTAACCTAGGGTTCTGTAACACCCCTAACCTGTATCCGTCGCCGGATTTGGGTTACGAGGCATTATTAAAGAAAATACAACTTTCGTACATTCACATAATCACACAGAACATTTGCGCAAATATATATGCAAATCATGAGCTTATCACTATAATGACATTTAAACATTTAATAATTAGTAATTACTTATTTTCATAAATAAGTATACGTGAACTTAATAGAACAAACAAACATTTCACAAAATTTAATATCCAATAATCACAAGTGCATAGTGTATATATATGTGTACTTAATATGCTAAGATAAGACATATTTGATATAATCATCCATAATTACTAAGTGATCAAATATTATACTTCAATCCTTAATACTGACATATTTATCAAGCTTATTTTATGATACAACTACCTTAGTATTCATTTAAATGCAACATGCCACAGATGCCATTTTATTTCGAACCAATTACACCAAACCTTGTAGTTAAGCTACTATTAAATCATTATGGTTACATGCAATTATCAATTGCTTTCACACTTATGAACTAAGATACAAAACATTTCAAATATAATTATAAGTACATATAACCGAATATGCATAACCTTAACTCTTATAATTACGCACAATATAAGTTATAACTTCTTACCATAATTGACCTTTCATTACTATAAATCTCAAACCAACTTAACATAGAATACAAACATATAGACCATACCTTGACCGAACATACAAATTGCATTTTCACAATTTATGACTATCTGTACCTTTCGTTAACAATGAACCTAACAATCAAATAATATATACATACTACTTTGATTAGAAAGTCACTATTATGGCCTATCCGAATCTACTATATTAAACAACAACGAATCCGATTCAAGTTTTTCTCCAACCGAATAGATAATTTTTGTAACACTCATTCGTATTATGTAATACCTAAACCACATCCAAATGTAATCAAACATTCATAGCATGAGCAAAATATTTCATCAAAACACATGAGCAATTTAACCAAACCAAATAGCCATCTTCGACTGGCTAATACATATACATGCTTAAGTATCATTAGTAACACAACATAGATAGCCTATACATGCCTTTTCGAATAATAAACAAATTTATCAATACCAAAAAGAGATTCGATAGTGTGGTTAACTTCTTCAAGGATCCGTCGAGTCCGTAGCTTGAACCAAAATCTATAAAATAAAAGTAAACAAGAACACACAGTAAGCTTGCTAGCTTAGTAAGTCTTAAGCAAAACATTATCACTCTCAATGATTTCACATTTAAAACAACCAACTCATGAACTTAAATAAACATTTCTTATCTTATACTTATATACATTATGGTCGAACATGTATATACATACATAACACCTCCTCGTATCTTCTTTTTCACAAAGGCATCACATTCATACATCTATACACTCCCATATGCATGTTCATAGATCACTTAAGTAGAGATAATACATACCTTACAACCGAATTACAAATTCACTCCCAATTGATTAGGCATACCTAGTTTATTAGCTAGATCTTACTAAACATTACCTGGATCTCACACCTCGGCACTAAGCCTGCTGAACTCGAGGTCCGAAATCATAACACCGGCACTAGGCCTGCTAGGCATAAAGCCCGAACATATCACCGGCACGAGGCCTGCTAGGCATAAAGCCTGAAACATATCACCGGCACTAGGCCTGCTAGGCATAAAGCCTGAAACATATCACCGGCACGAGGCCTGCTAGGCATAAAGCCTGAAACATATCACCGGTACGAGGCCTGCTAGGCATAAAGCCCGAAACATATCAATGTGATCAATCATTCCACACACACATTTCATAACTATATTGCATATCCAATCCAAATAAGCTTATTCACATTAAACAACTAAAAACATTACGTCATTGTACAATCCCACAATTCACATCGAGACACTTATTTATATCACATTATCAAATTAAGCAGTCAATCTAATATACTATATATATATATTCGGCTATGACATGGATATGTACTAAAATTTATCAAACATTAACATTTAATATGTTCATAAATAATTTTTGGACATATTTCAGCTTAAGGACTTACCTCGGTTGTCGATAGATCGTGTAAATCGACTATTCGAGAACCTTTGTCTTTCCGTGATCCAATTCCGTTTTTCTTTGTTCTTGATCTAAACATATCAAAAGTAATATCATTCAAGCACATTTCATTTCAATTTAGTCCCAAAACACATAAATGGGCAAATTACTATTTTACCCCTAATATTTCACAACTTTGCAATTTAGTCCTATTTGCACAAAACACAAAATACACATAATTTGCACATAATTCTTTAGGGCCGAATACTCCTAGGGACTATACAAGCCCTCACATTTCACTTATTTTGCAATTAGGCCCCTCTAAGAATTTATTTTTACAATTTAATCCTATTTACTCAATTTTCACTAAAACTTCAATACAAAACTTATCAATCTTAATCTATCCTAAGATTAAAATTCATCAAACATCAATTATCATAAAACAATGGTAATGGTCGAACCTTAGACATGCTTAGATTTAAAAATTACAACATGGGTTGGTTACGGTTTGAAGCAACGATCTCAAAAACGTAAAAATTAACAAAAAACCGAAATCAAACTAACCTTGATTTTGTACTTCTAATTGCCGAAAATCAAAGGAACAAAAACCCCTTTTTCTTTCTCCCACTTTCGGCCAAAGAATAAAATGAGATGATAATGGCTTTCTTTTTACATAATTATGAATATAATAGGTTATTTAATTAATTTACTAATATAACCTTTAAAATAAAATAAACTATTACATATATTAATGGCATATTAGTCAAAAGCCATCCACTAACTTATAAAATGGGATATTTACCCATTTAATACTTCAAAATAAGAAGCCATCATCATTCTAGCACTTTACACTAAAGAATGCAACTTTTACGCCTTACGCGATTTAGTCCTTTTTATCAAATTAAGCACTCAAACAATAAAATTTTTCTACGAAACTTTCACACACATTAATTCACATATAAATAACACAAAATATAATATTTTAAAATTTATCGAACTCGGATTCGTGGTCCCGAAACCACCATTCCGATTAGGGTCAAATTCGGTCAGTTACAACTCTCCCCCCTTTAGGATTTTCGTCCCCAAAAATCTTACCGTTAAACAAAGTCGGATATTGTTGCCTCATTGTATCCTCAGGCTCCCACGTAGCCTCTTCAACTCCGTGATGATTCCATAGTACTTTTACTAATGGAATTCTCTTCTTTCTCAACTCTTTTATTTCCCGAGCTAAAATACGGATCGGTTCTTCCTCATATGTCAAATCGGATTGGATTTCAATCTCTGACGGTGTGATCACATGAGACGAATCTGATCTGTACTTACGAAGCATCGAAACATGAAATACGTCATGTATCTTTTCTAACTCAGAGGGCAACTTCAATCTATAAGCAACAGGCCCAATACGTTCGATGATTTCATATGGTCCGATAAATCTCGGACTCAACTTGCCTTTCTGACCAAATCGGAGTACTTTTTTCCACGGAGAAACTTTTAAGAATACACGATCTCCGACCTGAAATTCAATGTCTTTACGTTTCAAATCAGCATAGGACTTTTGACGATCCGAAGCAGCTTTCAAATTGCCTCTAATAATAGCTACCTTCTGTTCTATTTCTTTAATCAAATCAACCCCGTGAATCTTATTCTCGCTGAGCTCAGTCCAGTATAACGGTGTTCGACATTTTCTCCCGTACAAAGCTTCATAAGGCGCCATTTTGATACTAGATTGAAAGCTATTATTGTAAGCAAATTCAATCAAAGGTAGGTATCGTTCCCAATTACCTTCAAATTCGAGAACACAACATCTCAACATGTCCTCAAGTATCTGAATAGTTCGCTCAGACTGACCGTCTGTCTGCGGATGAAAGGCTGTACTAAAATGAAGTTTAGTACCTAAAGCATCTTGCAACTTCTTCCAAAACCGCAATGTGAATCTCAGATCTCTGTCTGAAACGATGGAACTTGGTACACCATGCAACCTTACAACCTGTGATACATACAATTCAGCAAGTTTATCAAGTGAATAGTTTGTATGTACTGGCACAAAATGAGCTGATTTAGTCAGTCTATCAACTATTACCCAGACGGCATCTTTCTTACTCGGTGACATAGGAAGACCGGATACAAAATCCATTGTAATTCTATCCCATTTCCATTCAGGTATCATGATTGGCTGAAGTAGTCCGGATGGCATTTGATGCTCAGCTTTTACTTGTTGACAAACTAAGCATTTAGAAACAAATTCAGATATATCCCGTTTCATGCCAGGCCACCAATAGAACTGTCTCAAATCATTATACATTTTCGTGCTACCCGGATGTATCGATAGTCGACTACTATGAGCCTCACTCAGAATCATCTGAATCAAATCTGAGTTCTTTGGAACACACATTCGGCTTTTAAAATTCAAACAGTCATTTGTATCAATTTGAAAATCTGACTCTGCATCTTTTTCACACTGAATTCGCCTAGCAATCAAATCTTTGTCAACTTTCTGTACATCACAAATCTGCTGGATAAACATCGGTCTTGCTTGTAACTCGGCTATGATCGAACCATCACTAGACATAGCCATCTGTGCGTTCATTGCACGAAGAGCAAACAATGATTTCCGACTTAACGCATCCGCAACAACGTTAGCTTTTCCCGGATGATAGTCAATCACTAATTCGTAATCTTTTAACAATTCCAGCCACCTGCGTTGTCTTAAATTCAAGTCTTTTTGAGTCATCAAAAACTTCAGACTTTTGTGATCCGAGTAAACATGGCATTTCTCGCCAAATAAGTAAGACGCCAAATTTTCAATGCGAACACAATGGCTGCTAATTCAAGATCATGCGTCGGGTAATTTCTTTCATGCGGCTTCAATTGTCTCGAAGCGTAGGCTATAACTTTGCCTTCCTGCATCAAAACGCAACCCAATCCATTCAAGGAAGTATCACTAAAAACAACAAATTCTTTACCCGATTCAGGCTGAGCTAACATTGGAGCTTCGGTCAAAAGGGCTTTCAACTGCTCGAAACTTTTCTGACACTTCTCTGACCACTCAAACTTGACGTCTTTCTGTAGTAGCTTTGTCAAAGGTGTAGCTATCACAGAAAAACCTTTTACAAACCATTTGTAATAGCCCGTAAGTCCCAGAAAACTTTGAATCTCGAAAACATTCTTCGGTGGCTTCCAATCAAGTATAGCCGAAATTTTGTTCGGATCGACTCGAATACCTGATGCTGAAACAACATGTCCCAAGAAGCTGACTTCTTTCATCCAGAACTCACACTTGCTAAACTTCGCATACAACTGTTGATCTCTCAAAGTTTGTAGAACTAATCTCAAATTATCGGCATGCTCGGTTTCATTTTTGGAGTAGATCAGTATATCATCAATAAACACTACTACAAACCGATCCAAAAACTGTCTGAAGACTCGATTCATTAAATCCATAAAAACAGTAGGTGCATTAGTGAGTCCAAAAGGCATAACCAGAAACTCAAAATGTCCGTACCTCGTCCGGAATGCAGTCTTTGGCACATCTGTATCTCTGACTCGCAACTGATAATAACCTGATCTCAAATCTACCTTCGAAAATACTGAAGCCCCTTTCAACTGATCAAACAAATCATCAATCTGAGGTAACGGGTACTTATTCTTTATCGTTACCTTATTCAGTTGCCGATAATCAATACACATTCGCATCGTTCCATCTTTCTTCTTTACAAAAAGAACTGGTGCACCCCAAGGGGAAAAACTCGGTCGTGCAAAACCCCTATCTGTCAACTCTTGCAACTGCGCTTTCAACTCTTTTAACTCAGTAGGTGCCATCCGATACGGAGCTATCGAAATCGGAGTCGTTCCTGGTACTAATTCAATGCCGAACTCAATCTTTCGTACTGGTGGTAAACCCGGTAGTTCTTCAGGAAACACGTCTGGGTATTCACACACAACCGGTACAGATTGAATATGCTTTTCAGACACTTTATTGTCCAGTACATAGGCCAAATAAGCTTCGCACCCTTTTCTCACATACTTCTGGGCTAACATCGAAGATATTATTGTAGGAAACCCACTTAAATCACTGGATTCAATTCTGATGATCTCACCGTTCTGGCATCTCAAATCAATAAGCTTTCTTTTGCAATTCACCACTGCATCATGTGAAGTTAACCAGTCCATCCCCAAAATTAGATCGAACTCATTGAAGGGCAACAACATTAAATCGGCTGGGAAGAAAAAATCCCGAATCATCAATGGGCAACCTCTACACACTTTATTAACAAGTACGCATCTACCCAAAGGGTTGGACACACGAATCACGAACTTAGTAGACTCAACTGGCAGAGTCTTACTGATTACTAGAGTTTCACAGACATATGAATGAGTCGAACCAGGATCAATCAATGCAATCACAGTAGTATCATAAAGGGTGAAAGTACCGGTAATGACATCGGGGGAGGAAGCATCCTCTCTGGCTCGTGTAGCATAAGCTCTAGCTGGAGCTCTAGCCTCAGATCGAACTGCAGTGTTCTTCGTTCCTCTCTGACTACCACCTACATTGCCTGAATGTCTGGGTGGCCTGCCTCGTACTGACGCGTTGCTCGACTTAATGTTCTGAACTGTATTCTGCTCAACTAACATTGGACATTCTCTAATAAAATGATCTGACGATCCACATTTAAAGCAAGACCAATCATGAAATCTACAACTCCCAGAATGCCATTTCCCACAATGCTTGCATTCAACTTGATTCTGTGGAACGTTACCAACACTGGCCATCGAGGTAGCTCGGGAGCCCACTGGAGGTCGATCACGTCTAGGTACATCTGAAGTAGCTTTATATCGGCTGAAATCATCTCTGAACTTTTTAGATGTGGAATGGAAATTCTTACCCGACGATCTCTTTCGAGTGTCTCTAGCTTCTGTCTCAGCCTTTCTTTTTTCCTTCCCGAGCTCTTCAGCTTTGCA
Organism: Gossypium australe; assembly: GCA_005393395.2. Taxonomy (NCBI): domain Eukaryota; kingdom Viridiplantae; phylum Streptophyta; class Magnoliopsida; order Malvales; family Malvaceae; genus Gossypium; species Gossypium australe. Next base: position 87,234,000 of record CM016626.1, read on the forward strand.
AGCTCGCTCGACTAGTGTCACAAACTCTTTGATTTCAAGAATGCCAACAAGCAACTTTAAATCTTCATTCAACCCATCTTCGAATCTTTTGCACATAATAGCTTCAGTGGAAACACACTCTCTAGCATATCTGCTGAGCTTGACAAATTTCCGTTCATATTCTGTTACGGTCATTCGCCCCTGTTTCAGTTCAAGAAATTCTTTACGTTTCTGGTCGATGAATCTCTGGCTGATATATTTCTTGCGAAATTCATTCTGGAAGAATTCCCATGTCACTTTTTCTTTCGGGACTACTGATACTAGTGTATTCCACCAGTGATATGCAGTGACCCGAAGTAAAGATATAGCACACTTTAGGCATTCATTGGGAGTACAAGATAGCTCATCTAATACCCGAATAGTGTTATCAAGCCACATTTCGACTCGCTCTGCGTCATCATCATCATTGGCCCTGAATTCTTCGGCCCCAAATTTCCCGATTTTATCAACTAGAGGCCTACTAGATCTCATCGGATCTATCATCGGGGGTGCTGAAGGAATCGGAGTTGGATTATTCGGGGGTGGAGGTTGAGGTACAGCTGGATTAGTCTGAATAAACTGGGTAAACCACTCATTCATCATCTGATAGAAGGCTTGTTTAGCCTGCCCCTCGTGGCTACCCGAAACTGGTCGAGAGTCTACCGGCACTGATCCGTGTGCACGGTCAGGCGCTACACTCTCTACATCATCCGCTACGGCTCTTTCAGGACCAGTGTCCATTTACTATTTAAAACACAGTTCAGAATGTCAGAAATCACCACACTATCGATATATGATAAAGGCATGTATAGCTAGAGTCACACGCGCTACGGCAGTCCTAGAATCGACTAAACCGTAAACTCTGATACCAATAAAATGTAACACCCCTAACCCGTATCCGTCGCCGGATTTGGGTTACGAGGCATTATTAAAGAAAATACAATTTTCGTACATTCACATAATCACACAGAACATTTGCGCAAATATATATGCAAATCATGAGCTTATCACTATAATGACATTTAAACATTTAATAATTAGTAATTACTTATTTTCATAAATAAGTATACGTGAACTTAATAGAACAAACAAACATTTCACAAAATTTAATATCCAATAATCACAAGTGCATAGTATATATATATGTGTACTTAATATGCTAAGATAAGACATATTTGATATAATCATCCATAATTACTAAGTGATCAAATATTATACTTCAATCCTTAATACTGACATATTTATCAAGCTTATTTTATGATACAACTACCTTAGTATTCATTTAAATGCAACATGCCACAGATGCCATTTTATTTCGAACCAATTACACCAAACCTTGTAGTTAAGCTACTATTAAATCATTATGGTTACATGCAATTATCAATTGCTTTCACACTTATGAAATAAGATACAAAACATTTCAAATATAATTATAAGTACATATAACCGAATATGCATAACCTTAACTCTTATAATTACGCACAATATAAGTTATAACTTCTTACCATAATTGACCTTTCATTACTATAAATCTCAAACCAACTTAACCTAGAATACAAACATATAGACCATACCTTGACCGAACATACAAATCGCATTTTCACAATTTATGACTATCTGTACCTTTCTTTAACAATGAACCTAACAATCAAATAATATATACATACTACTTTGATTAGAAAGTCACTATTATGGCCTATCCGAATCTACTATATTAAACAACAACGAATCCGAGTCAAGTTTTTCTCCAACCGAATAGATAATTTTTGTAACACTCATTCGTATCATGTAATACCTAAACCACATCCAAATGCAATCAAACATTCATAGCATGAGCAAAATATTTCATCAAAACACATGAGCAATTTAACCAAACCAAATAGCCATCTTCGCCTGGCTAATACATATACATGCTTAAGTATCATTAGTAACACATCATAGATAGCCTATACATGCCTTTTCGAATAATAAACAAATTTATCAATACCAAAAAGAGATTCGATAGTGTGGTTAACTTCTTCAAGGATCCATCGAGTCCGTAGCTTGAACCAAAATTTATAAAATAAAAGTAAACAAGAACACACAGTAAGCTTGCTAGCTTAGTAAGTCTTAAGCAAAACATTATCACTCTCAATGATTCCACATTTAAAACAACCAGCTCATGAACTTAGATAAACATTTCTTATCTTATACTTATATACATTATGGTCGAACATGTATATACATACATAACACCTCCTCGTATCTTCTTTTTCACAAAGGCATCACATTCATACATCTATACACTCCCATATGCATGTTCATAGATCACTTAAGTAGAGATAATACATACCTTACAACCGAATTACAAATTCACTCCCAATTGATTAGGTATACCTAGTTTATTAGCTAGATCTTACTAAACATTACCTGGATCTCACACCTCAGCACTAAGCCTGCTGAACTCGAGGTCCGAAATCATAACACCGGCACTAGGCCTGCTAGGCATAAAGCCCGAACATATCACCGGCACGAGGCCTGCTAGGCATAAAGCCTGAAACATATCACCGGCACTAGGCCTGCTAGGCATAAAGCCTGAAACATATCACCGGCACGAGGCCCGCTAGGCATAAAGCCCGAAACATATCAATGTGATCAATCATTCCACACACACATTTCATAACTATATTGCATATCCAATCCAAATAAGCTTATTCACATTAAACAACTAAAAACATTACGTCATTGTACAATCCCACAATTCACATCGAGACACTTATTCATATCACATTATCAAATTAAGCAGTCAATCTAATATACTATATATATTCGGCTATGACATGAATATGCACTAAAATTTATCAAACATTAAATTTAATATGTTCATAAATAATTTTTGGACATATTTCAGCTTAAGGACTTACCTCGGTTGTCGATAGATCGTGTAAATCGGCTATTTGAGAACCTTTGTCTTTCCCCGATCCAATTCTGTTTTTCTTTGTTCTTGATCTAAACATATGAAAAGTAATCTCATTCAAGCACATTTCATTTCAATTTAGTCCCAAAACACATAAATGGGCAAATTACTATTTTACCCCTAATATTTCACAACTTTGTAATTTAGTCCTATTTGCACAAAACACAAAATACACATAATTTGCACATAATTCTTTAGGGCCGAATACTCCTAGGGACTATACAATCCCTCACATTTCACTTATTTTGCAATTAGGCCCCTCTAAGAATTTATTTTTACAATTTAATCCTATTTACTCAATTTTCACTAAAACTTCAATACAAAACTTATCAATCTTAATCTATCCTAAGATTAAAATTCATCAAACATCAATTATCATAAAACAATGGTAATGGCCGAACCTTAGACATGCTTAGATTTAAAAATTACAACATGGGTCGGTTACGGTTTGAAGCAACGATCTCAAAAACGTAAAAATTAACAAAAACCGAAATCAAACTAACCTTGATTTTGTACTTCTAATTGCCGAAAATCAAAGGAACAAAAACCCCTTTTTCTTTCTCCCACTTTCGGCCAAAGAATAAAATGAGATGATAATGGTTTTCTTTTAACATAATTATGAATATAATAGGTTATTTAATTAATTTACTAATATAACCTTTAAAATAAAATAAACTATTACATATATTAATGGCATATTAGTCAAAAGCCATCCACTAACTTATAAAATGGGATATTTACCCATTTAATACTTCAAAATAAGAAGCCATCATCATTCTAGCACTTTACACTAAAGAATGCAACTTTTACGCCTTACGCGATTTAGTCCTTTTTATCAAATTAAGCACTCAAACAATAAAATTTTTCTACGAAACTTTCACACACATTAATTCACATATAAATAACACAAAGTATAATATTTTAAAATTTATCGGACTCGGATTTGTGGTCCCGAAACCACCATTCCGATTAGGGTCAAATTCGGTCTGTTACAGGTTCATATTTGGAAAAATACCAGGTGAAATGTATTTATTTTGATTTTTTATGGCAGAATATGAAGCTGAGAATTATGTTAAACAACTTTTACTAAGCGATTTCAAGTGAAAATAAGTAAAACGACATAATCGGCAAAAATACCTAATGTACGTAAGTGCATGTTAGAGCAAGAATTTGATGTTTCCATAGAAGGGAAAAATGATTAGCATGTTATAAAACATAAGAATAAGGGATGACTTTTAATTTTCAAGCCTAGGGGAAGAATCATAATTATGCAAAAGTTTAGGGGCAAAATTGTAATTTTGCCAAAGTTTGAGTTAGGGACTGTTTTGAGTAGTACATTAATTAAATAAGTGAAATGTGATGTCTTAGACCCCAAAAAACGAGATTTGGACCTAGAACGGGAGGAAAATCGAAGATCAAGAAAGTTGGTAAAATGACCGTTTTGGTATCGAGGTAAGTTCATATGTTTAATAAGCATTGAATTATGCATATTTGAATGATAAATTGATATTTTGGCCATAAATACTATAGTATTAAGTTTCAGATATAATGATTAATGTTCGATAATAATTCGATATTGGAAAGAGAACTTGTATAATTTATATGTTAGACTATATTTTGTATTATGGCTTTGTATGATAACAAGAAAGTATTGACTAGCATAGTTTGATGAGAATAAGTTAAGTTGATGATATGATGAGATTTAGAATGTAAGTATGTAAGTTGAGTAGCAGTTTATTATTATGCAATTATTGTTATTAGTAATGTTATTATTGAGTTATATGACTAACCTTGAGAACTTGAGCAAGTATGTTTCAGCTATGACTTGACAAGGCATTGATATCTCAAAGTTCATGGCTATACCATGGCAATTAAGGAAGAATTGATGGAAAAGTCCATGTTCATAACATGGCATTTAAGTAGGAATTGGTGGTTAAGGATACCATGTAAGACCATGTCAAGACACGGCATTGGTAAGGCAAGGATCCCGTGTAAGACCATGTCAAGACATAGCATTGACATTGATTAAGGACTCCATGTAAGACCACATCAAGATGTGGCATTGGCACTAAGACAAGGATACCATGTAAGACTATGTTTGGAACATGGCATTTGGTAAGACAAGGATACCATGTAAGACCATGTTTGGAACATGGCATTTGGTAAGATAAGGATATCATGTAAGACCATGCCAAGGTATGGCATTGATAAGTTCTATAAGGCAAGGAAATCATGTAAGACCATGTCAAGACATGGCATTGATGAGTTACTATGTAACATCCTGAATTTTTGGGCCTATGCATTTAATGGGTGAATATGTGTAATGAGTTAATTTGAGCATTAGAGGCCCAAATTGGGCTCAGGATTGGGCTGAAGCTTTAGTTAAATTTTTGTTTGGGCACTATAAGGTTTAAAAGGTGGTATCTGAGTTTAAAATATTAAAATAGGCTTGTGGCCCAGTGGTCAGTGGTGCCACTTAGGGAGCAAGGAGGTGACGCCATACAAGGGGAGTAAGGGGCCCAAATTTAAGTTTCATGGAGCCCAATTCTTCTAATTTAAGTTAGCTAATTTTCGGCATTAGGGTTAGGTGGAGTGGATGGCAACAAGGCTCAAAAATAGGAGGATTTATGTGAATGGGATAATGTAGATATTATAGTTGATAATATGGAAGATAATGGAGAAAAGATAGGAATTATCTGCAAGGCTAAGTGGTGGCCGAATTTCAAACTCTAAGGGGGAGGAGAAATTGGTTTCTGATATAGCTAAGGGTGCTGAAATTTCCCTTGCTAATTAACTGGTTTTAGTTGTTAAAAGAGGGCAATTCCGGCTTTTGGTTAGTAGGAGTGCCGAAACTTTAAATAGTCAGGTGAGGGTTCTCTTCTTTATTTTTCAGCATTTAGTGTTTCCATCTTTTCTTTCTCTTCTTCTCTGAGTAAAAGCCGAAATTCCTAACCCTATTCCCTCATCTTCACTTTGATTCAAAAGCTGAAACTCCATTGTTCTTTTCTCTTCTTTCTTCTAAAAGTCGAAACCTCATAATCCTTTTTCTACATTCTTTTCTTTTGAACTTTGCTAAAGCCGAACCTACCTCTGGTCAGCCGAAATTCTATTTTCTTCTTCCTGTCAATTTCTTCATTAAAAGCCGAAACTACATAGACTCATTCCTATCATCTTCTGATCTTCTCAAAAAGCCGGAATCTCAAAGGGGTAGTCAAATTCTTTGTGTTAAGGTGAGTGCCGATTTTCCTATCTCTTCAATTTCTCTTTCGATTTTTGGAAGACAAAGCCGAAAAGCTAATAGTTTAATGGTTTTACGTATTTTCTTGTTGGGTGACATCGGGAATTGAAGTAGATCTCTTAGATCTAAAAGCTGGAAACACTAGTCCCTGTATCTCATATCACTTTTCAGGATTTCAAGGTAAGGATTTCAATTCTCCTTAAGATGATCAACCGTTTTCTTTTCATTAGTTGTGCCTTAACCTAATGTTTCGTTACCGGCTTCTGAACAACACCTTAGGCAGATAGCGGTGGTGTTCGCTACGGATAGCGTCGACTTAGAGGGTCTCGTTCTAATGGTAATCAGGTGTGTAGATCTCTAACACACTATTAAATCTGTATGTGTATATAGGTGTTGTGGGCTAAGAGCCGGAAAATAGGCTGTGTGAACAGTCGTATTACCAAGAAAGGGTAGGCAGAGGATGTCAGGTACGTAATCATAGAAATCTCTCTATGTGTATCGATGTATGTGATAGATTGTGAACTTTTAGGTAGTATATTGTTTTGATTTTGCATGTATGTATGCATGGGATGGGATTGATATGATGAATGGGAAGAAGGTCGCATAGCGATCGGTGGCTTTGCCACATAGGTCACATGGTGATCGGTCTTTATGATAGGCAGCTCAGCTGTCGAAATGCTACGATGTGTTATTAAGGTCGCATGGCAATCGGTGGCTTTGCCACATAGGTCACACAGTGGTCGGTCTTTAAGACAGGCAGCACAGCTGTCGATATGGTGTGTAGCGGTTGGCGGGTTGATTGTAGAAATCCCCAAGGTGTGATGGTTGGTACGGGTTGGTGTGTAGAGGATGGATTTCTAGGATGGGTTGGGCTATTCATCATTCATTATTTTCATGTATTTATGATTGATGCCTTTATGTATGGGCCAGGGCTCATAATGTGTTTGTGGGCCAAGCCTTTGATGTGTCTTCGGGATTTACACACTGAGTCTTGGTGACTCACCCTATTATTTTTCCTTAACTTTGCAGGTGAGCAGTAGATCGTGGACATGGGAGCCGAGACTGACTCGAGGGGCCATCAAATTTTAATTCTATAGATCATTTTCGGTTTTTCTTCAAGTTTTTAGTTTTGGGAATATTTATGTAATAAGGCCTCATAGTTTATATTCACCTAAGTAGTTTTTAATGTTTGCAACTTATGAAATTATGTCAAGGGTTTAATTATACGAAATAATAATAATACAAGGTTTTCTTTTCAAATGTCACTTATTTATTCAAATATTGTCTAATTAACTTACGATTTCCAAAACCAACAAAGAAAAAGTTTTCAATGTACAATCCGTAGCATACCAGATCTGTTCGGAACTTATGGGCCGGGTTTAGGGTGTTACATACTATAAGGCAAAGGTCTCATGTAAGACCATGCCAAGGCATGGCATTGGTGAGTTCATAAGGCAAGGATACCACGTAAGACCATGTCAAGACATGGCAATGGCAAGTTCAAAAAGGAAAAGGTTCCCGAGTAGTCCAAAGAGTAAGTCAAAGAAATGACAAGGTGGGAACATGAAGAAAGAGTACAGGTATGAGTACAGGTATGCATTTAAGGCTTATTTAATATTGAGATTGTAAGTAATTGAGATTATCAAGTATTAAGTAAGTGATGAGTTTTCAGTTATGCTTGTGACACTTTATGACATGATTGGCAATATGCCTATATTATGAAAGAGTACTCATGTGTTAAGTGAGAATGTTGCAGGTATGTAAGCAAGCTATTAAGTAAGGTGCCCTTTGTATTCTAAGCCTTTGGTAAGGTTACCGATCAGTTCACCGGGAAAATCGATTAAGTGAAATTATGTGTGGCTTGTAGTGATAAGTGTAAGTATATGCATGTGTAACGTATGAGCAATATGCTCGATATGTAATCGGAAATTAGAAAGATTGTTATAGGTAAGTAATGAATACAACTAAAGTGAGTGAGAGCAAAAATTTACAAATAAAACTGTTTTGGACAGTAGCAGTTACGTGATTTTGAAAAATCACCAAAAATAGTAAAAATTGAATTATAAGTTGGATGAGATATTTACTTAAAGCTTATTGAGCCTATTTTCATATAAAAGAAATATAGCAAACAAAAGATTTGTATAATTTGAGATATTTAAATATTTGTGAGACTGGTTCAGAATGACTACATGATCCCCTGTTCTATCTTGGAAAAATAATTAAAAATTGTACAAAAATAATTTTGTGATATAATTTATATTCCTGAAATTCTGAATGAGTCTAGTTTCAAATAACTAAACAATAAGGTCATATGAATTCTGTACAAGGTGATAATTGACTCGTAGTGAAGAGAGGTCAGAATAGTCAAACAGTGAAACAGGAGAACTTTTAATGAATAAAATGTACTAATTGGAAAGGCCAAAAATTCTAGAAATTTTATGGTATGAAGATATATGAGTCTAGTTTCAGGGAAAATTAGCAGTTTGTAATTTGGAGCTCTGTAGTTCAAGAAATAAATAATTTAGTGACAGCGATTCAAATAGACAGATTAATGTGAACATGAGTAATAAGGTATAAGCATGTGATTTAATGATTGTATCAATTAGAGAACTTGTTGTGAGGATTTGTCTTGTTGAGGCTTTGGTAAGGCTAGAAATGAGTAATTTGAGAAAGTAAGAACTTAGCATTATTTATGGAAGTTATGACAGCTTAGTAGTAAGCTAAATTCATTGCTAATGCTTATTATTTTTACATGTGAACTTACTAAGCTTTAAAAGCTTACCCCCTTTTCTCTCCCATGTTTCAGAGTCCTATTAAACAAGCTCAGGCTGAAGGTCGTCGGAGATTGCTTCATACTATCAAGCTATCTATGGGTATATTTATTTATAAATGATTTAAGTTATGGCATGTATAGGGGCTTGACTAAGTCATTTTGTATATGTGTTAATTAATTTGATTAAACGTATTGCTTCATAACGGTAATAAGGATTATTCTGTATTTAGCGACGAGTTATGGCTTATATTGGTCATGGAGTTATAATGCTTGTATATGCATGTGTTTGTTAAAGTTTAAATTATAAGTGAAATTTTTTGGCTCGGGATTTGGTAGAATGTATTGTTAAGTCTGGTAATGCCTCGTACCTGGTTTCGGCGTAGTATACGGGTAAGGGGTGTTACATAAATATATGCATGAAAAATAAATCAAGAATAAAGTTTAGAGAATCCTGATTATATTCGATTGAGGAAGTGGGCAAATCCTCAAACGTTTGACTGCGTCTACAAATCATGTTCTCCGAAGAGCACGAATGAAAAGAACTAAAAAGAAATCTAAACCCTAAGAGAGTTAGGAGCCTATTTATAAAAAATAACTAAAAAAAACTAAAAACTAAATTACAAAGAAAAACTTAGAATATAAAAAAGCTATCCTTTAACAAGTGTTTAGGAGCCTATTTATAGAGTTAGGGTTGTTGTTGTCCTCAACCCTAGGTTAGCTTATGCTTTTGTGATTAAATTTTAATTGTACGAACCAAAACGCCCTTGGCTTGTAAATATCTCTCGTACAGGGCTAGTGTCATGACACCCTAGTGCTTGTGTCGCGACATTAAGGGCGGTATGTGTAGTTCAGGGATGGCTTCAGGGGTGTGTCACGACACCAAAGGCAGTATGGCAATTCTAGCATTCTGCTCCCTACATTGCAACCTCGAACTCCCTGTGTTGCAACATAGCGATCAATAATGAGTTCCTATGCCCTTGCATGGTCTCCTGCACACTAACTAAGTATGTTAGATCGCCTTTAAGCCTCATTCGGCCCCTAAGGTCAATAAAAGACTCAAAATGCACTTTTAATTAAATGTAAATTAAACTATAAAAACCTGACTAAAACATAATAAAGTGCTTGTATTTAAGCTCCTCATGTGAGAAAACAAGTTTAATCAGCCACACCATATTACGGCAAATCACCAGGGTAATTATGTACCCTTTCTTAGTGGACATTGGTGGCTTTCTACATTGATTCCTTCAAACACAATGAGCCACCACTATTGGGGGTTTTCCAAAAATTCTATCAATTGAAGATGAAAAGATAGGGGACTTTTGCTGGTAGTGCTCATTTCAGCGTTCGCACAAGCCATGAACCCATCGTTCAGAATAATATGTCCAATCTTCATCAAAGAAAAGATAAGTTTATAAGAGTTATTTATAAACTCAAATCGGGGTTTGGCTTTCCTACACGATGGTCCCTTCCCAATGAAAGTATTTGTGCACAAGTTCAATCAGCAGATTCTCAAATTGTAACACCCCTTACCCGTATTCGACGCCAAAACAGGGTACGAGGCATTACCAGTCTTACACGCAAGCAATCATACGAAACCAAGACGTGACTTTTCACTCAAATTTAGAACTTTTCATAAACATTTATTTCATCCCTTGAACAAGCCTACGAGGCCCAAAACATACATAAGGAGTAGTTCAGATCTAAACCGAAAACTTATGAACATTTAGAAAAATTTTTCTCAAAACAGGGCCACACGCCCGTGTGGAAAGGAGCACGCCCGTGTGGGTAGGCCATGGTATCACATACGCCCATGTCCCTTGTCCATGCGGATTTATTTCTCAATTCGAACCTACAGGGGTTTGCACACAGCCTGACACACACCCGTGTCCGTGGCCCGTGTCCCTCACATGGCCATGACACCCCCGTGTCCTAACTCATGTGCAAAAACCTTAACATTCTGTTTATGACGTTATCACCCCAATAATGTCATACAGCCAAGGCACACGCTCGTGTCCTTAGACCGTGTGGCGAATAAAATTCCTAAACTCAGGTGTAGACTTCACATGGCCTGGGCACACGCCCATGTCCTATGGTCGTGTCTTCCACACGGTTGAGACACACGGCCGTGCCTCAGCCTGTGTGGTTACTACTGGACATTTTGTTTTGCCAAATTAGAATGCAAGGGGACACATGGCCAAACCACATGCCCATGTGGCAGACCGTGTGTCACACACGGCCTAGACACATGCTCGTGTGTCTACCCATGTGGACAAGAACAAGGCTATTTACCAAGCCCCTTTCTGCCACCCCTACTTGCACCATCATAAACCACATCAAGCAATCTACTTATTGATGTATAAATATATCATTTACTCGACCATGTATTTAGCATATTCATGAAAAAAAAAAACATCATCATTTCATATATTAATAAGAAATAGCCCTCAACTATGGCCTTATACAAAAGAATTCATCTTCAATTAAGCCAACACATTTGGCCAAGACAATATGACATCCAAACAAAGACTAGGTCCCTATACATGCCATACTCAAAATTCCAAGTCTAACTATACCAAGGTGTGTGGATAGTGTGGGTGATCCTCCGACGGTCTCCGTATCCCGAGCTAGCTCTTCAACACTATAAAATAAGGGAAAAGAGAAGGGAGTAAGCTATAAGCTTAGTAAGTCTGTATGTAAACAATGAACATCATATCAATCAAGAATAATTCAAATCCTCATAATTATACTTACTCATTTCAAATCTTACCACATCTTAAACACATATCATAATACATTGCCTACATTTACATGCAATTCCTGCACTTATCACCACAAAGCCACATGTAATTTCACTTAGACAAAGTTTTCCAATGAACACTTCGGAATATTACTAGATACACGGTGGTTTCACACACAGGCCACCATTAATTAACAATAAGGTGGTATCGCACACAACCCACCAATAATAATATGACCACGGATGTTTATCCGTATCTTTTTCCTATTCCAAAGGTTCATCCAAAATTTTCCTCACTTTTTATCATTTCAATAGATACCAATAATGTTCATTCACATTTCACATAATGTATTAATATGTAAAAACATAACTAAAAATGATGTATCATTTACACATAAACTTACCTCGATGCAAAATATGTCAATTTGCAATTTAGTCCGAAACCTTGCCTTTTCCTCGGTCAAGGTTGATTCCATGTTCTTCTTGATCTGTAATGACATATTTAGCTTATTAATTAATCACATTAATCAAATTACTCCAAAATTCCTATTTTTGGCAAAATTACTGTTTTGCCCCTAAACTTTCACAAAATGACTATTTTTCCCCTAGGATCGTAAAATGAAATGTGTTTATTTTTCACACATCCCAAGCCTATTTGATCCATAGTCCCACTTATAGCAACTCATAATTTCAATTATTTCACACATTTACCACCTATTTTTACAACCTTTACAAAAAAGGTACTTTTAGGTGTTTTCATGGAAACACCTTTTACAAAAGTTTTGTATTTATCAACCAAGATTCATTTTCTTCCATAAAATTTCAGCAAAAACATAAATAATCACATGGAAAATCCCTAGAATCTCAAGCATTTTGCAAAATAGTCCTTCATTAGCTAGCTTAAGCTTTAGGGGTTCCAAAAGTACAAAAATTTTCAAGAAAGACCACCAAAATCACTTACTTGCAAGGAGTGTAAATTGCTGAAAATTTCAAGCTTCCAAAACCCCTCTTTGGCTGATATTTTTGGTGGAGGAAGAAGGAGATTAAAAAAAGATGATAGCCTTTCTTTTGTTTTATTCTATTTTATTCAATTAAGTCACCTAATCCACCAAACCTTGACCAATTTGATTTTCTTGTCCCTATGGCCAACTATCACCCTTAGAAAGGCCTAATTGCACATTAAAGACCTCCAATTTAAGGTTCTATAGCTATTTAACACCTCTAGCTTGTAAAATAAAACTTTCACACTTTATGCAATTTAGTCCTTTTTTTCAAAATTAAGCATGCAATCACTAAAATTAATGCACCCCAAATTTTCATGAACTCATATAATCATGCCATAACCTAAATAATATAAAAGTATTTTTCTTCGATCTCAGATTAGTGGTTCTGAAACCACTGTTCCGACTAGCCCTAAAATCGGGCTATTACACAACTTGCAATAAGTCAATAAAAATGGTTAAGAAAAATGTGTGTACTTGATTTGGTGGAACTCATTATAGGTAAAAACAATTTCCAGTATTTCTTACAAGACTTAAGCCCCAATGGTTACCGATCGAATGATTCTATTAAGTGGTTGAATGATCTCACAATTCCTTATGCTTTTGAAGCTTGACTATACCATTCAAATAGTGGTTTAACACATATTTTGTTGAGGCACAAAAGAGAACCTCCTTTCTATTTTTATAGCATTTGTGGTATTTGCCCATGAGATTGGATATTACTGATCATGTTATATCTTCTACGTCATCTTCAATCTGGCTAATTCTCCTATTGATGGTGCAGGGTCTTCACTGCATTCACATACCCTAAACATGGACATTTCCTCTTTCTTAAAGAAGCTCCATCAAGTAAGACAGTAGCAAACAAAATGAAGAAAGGGGTTAGATTAGAAGAAAGAACTCAAGAGTCCAAAAGCAGTGTTTTCCCTTAATTAGTAAGGCATAAACCACATAAGGAGCCTGTCACTACAGTTACCCACTCATCTTCAGTTCCTGCTCTACCCAAGGTTCCATTATTACATGAAGATTCTGCCTATCAAATAGGTTCTCCTATACATATTTTTGATCCCTCAATGTTGGAGAATCCTACTATGGCAATTCCTTAATTCAATCAACTGTCTTTCCCACTCAACCACAAGATACTCCCTCTGTTGGAATAAGAAAAAAATTCCTTAGCATGATCTTTTAGAGTTAGTACCAACATCTATTTCCCTTGATACCATTTTTCAACAATGATAGAGTTCAATGCCTCAATAGTTAAGGACGACTTTTTCCTCTTACTTTTCCTCAAATTTTGAAGGATCTCCTCTTTCACTCATAGCAAGAGTTCACAAAGCTTTATCAGTGGAAGTTACAAAACAAATATCAAGAGTCTATTGATATGATTGAGAGGCTAGATGTAACACCTGGTTTAGGGGTTATGCAGTTTGAGTATAATGTGGGTGTTTGGAAGGTTCTTGGGTGTGCTTGGATGTGTTTTGAGGTTTTAAGAACGCTCGGAGTAAACGGGAAGACCTTGGAAAACTTTTAGATTTTTAGTGTGAAAAGGGAATCGGGCCAAGGGAGGCCTTAAGAATTATTTTTGGTAATCTATGGCACAAGTAAGGCTTTGGCAAAGTGGCTGTACGCGCAGCTTAAGGGGCTGGAGGTAGCGCCTTTGAGGGTCTTAGGTTCGATCCAAGAAGGCAGCAGTTGGGTTTTAATTTTTTGGATTATGGCGCTACAGGGATGGAAGCCTTACAAGAGCTGGGGCGCGTATTTGGCACAAGAAGCAGCTGGTCCAGGTGGTGCTCGTGGGGCACTTAGGCGCTGGAGGAGTGATAGGCGCAGGTTCGAGCGCCTGGAGCAGCATTTTGGGCGTGATTTATTTTATGCGGTTATGGGGCTGGAGTAAGAAGGGTTAAAATTGAATGATGGGGTTGTTGGCATAAAAATCAAAGTGGCCGAGCGGCCTGGGCGTTGGAAGTAAGGCGTGCAGCAGCAAGGTCTTGTGTTCGAGACCTTTGGCCAGCATAAAGGGTGTTTTTTTTATTATTATTTGATTTTTATGCAAATTGAAAGGCAGTGGACGGCACATGGAGTTTAAATTGGAAGATAAGGATGAGCTTTGTTTTATTTTCTTTTGAATTCGGTGGGATAATGGTTTGATTTTGGTTTTTTTTATTGAAGGATAAAGGTGGGATATTGTTTTATTTTTGAATTGATTTTTAATGGTTGGCTGGGAGTGAATTAGGAGATTTGAGTAATTCAAATTATTTTGAATTAGTGGCTGGGAGTGGATTGGTGGTATTTGGCCGAATCTTGGAGGAGTTTTTGGGGGAGTGTGGACGGCTTGGTATGGGGTTTTGGTGTGCCGAATTTTCATTTTGACATTATAGGTGTTTTCGGTCATGAGTTAGCAAGCTAAAGTTCTTTCTCTTTTTGTCTTTAGTAGCCGAAACTTCAAGAGTATTTTCTCTCATTTAGTTGCCGAAAGTTTTGCTTTGTCCCTTGATTTTATGCTTGTGGCCGAATGTTTCTTTTCACTTCTTCTTGCTATTTCATTTGAGTAAGCCGAATGTGAAACTCTCTCCTCTGCATATTTCTTTCTTTGATTTGAGCACCTTGATAGCCGAAACTCCATTCTCTAAAAACATTTTCTTCATTTCCTTTCACTTTCAAGCCGAAGGTACCCTCCCTCATGTATCTTTATTTTCTTTCTTCTCCTAAACTCTTAAGCCGATTCTTTCCCTTGTAACTAAGGTGTTGGCCGAATCTTTTTTTCCCTTGTAGTTTTGTCCTTGGTCGATTGTTAGGAGGGGTGTGGATTGTTTTTGGGGTTTTGTTTCCAATCGTTGGAGAAGGTAAAAGGTAAGGCCGAATGCCTTATGGTTATCCTCTGTTCTCTGTCGACAGCTACAAGGGTAAGAGTGGATTTTTGGTATTTGTTTGGAAGGATATTAATCTTATTTGGTAATTATTTCGTTATAGGGTCTCCGGATTTTGGTGGCGATCAGGTAAACCAATTATCTTTGGGTAAGCAATTGGTAGGTGGTGGTAAGAGGTTGAATGTTGGTTTATCTTTTAGTTTTGGTTTGAGAGACTAATTGTTTATGTTTAGGGGAGGGCCAATTGTTAGAGGAACCATTGGTTGGTTCGGGATTTGGTAAGAAACCAAAACAATCGTGAGGTAAGGATTAGTTGATAACCCCTTTGGTTTAAAATGGTTTTAGCCGATTGGTTTGAGTGCTTATGTGTGTTTGGCCGATTGTTTTAGGTGCAAGGTTATCGAGGATCTTAGGACGATTCTTTGATTAAGGCTTTCAGGTGTGTACACACACACACACTCTTCTAGTAATAAATGTGCTTACTATATTGTGTACTTAAACACACTGCTCTGTATTATATGTTTATACATGTTGTGTGTTGTTTGGATCCATGGAAAGGTGGATGGAATACCATTAAGGTATGAGGCAAGGGGGCAGGTAAGTCCCGGTTATGTGTTGTCATATTGATGCTTTTGGTAAGCATGCTATATCTGATATGTGTGCTATACTACTGTATTGTTGATAAACAATATGTATGTTGCTAAACAAAGCATGATGTATATTTCGGTTAAATGCATATAAGTGGTTGTTGTGGGTTGTACGAGTGGAGGGGGCAGTGATATTTTGTGCTGACGAGCACCAGTGTTTTGGTAACACAACTTTGTGACTTTGGGTCACCAGAGGTTTGGCACCTCAGCGTCTCGTCCCCGTGGTTTCGCACCACAGTGGGTTGGCCCCACAAGGTGGTATTGAGGGATTAACGCCAGTGATTTGGTATCACACGATGGGTTGGCCCCATCAATTGATTTGTGACTTCGGTCACCAGTGTTTTGGTAACACACTTTGTGTCTTTGGGACACCAGTGGTTTGGCACCACATTGACGGATATCGTGTCTTCGGACACCAGAGGTTTGGCACCTCCAGTGATTTGGCATCACATCTGTGACTATACGTCACCAGTGGTTTGGCACCACCAGTGGTTTGGTACCACACGGGGTAGAGAAAGGTGTTGTGGATGGCTAGGTTTGGTGCATATTAATTGGATGCATGATGAGTATGATTATGTTTGTATTTGATAATTTACTAATCCGGGAAAAAAAGGGGTTGCACACTGAGTCTTGGTGACTCACCTTTTTCCTTTAACCATTTCAGGTAGTGCATAAAGCTAGACCGGGATCGGAGAGGACAAGGTGGCCCATGCCGAAGATGATGATTTAATATTTTATGCTTGATTTTGATACTAGTATTTCATTTTAAGTATTGGGTTGTATCAAAGGCCACTTTATTATTTTGGTATTATTTTAACTATGGTTTATTAATTTAAATTGCTATGTGAAAAAGATTTATGGGTTGCAACCTATTTATTCAAATTAGTTTATATACTAAAGTTTTAAAAATGCATAAGTTTTGATAGCACAGTTTTACTCATAAGCTTAAGTGGATATGCTTTCCAAAATTCAACAAAACTACAATGATTTATACTAAGTTAGAAAGATTTTTCAACCGACTTTCCCCAGTGACATAACCAGATTCGGTCGTAGTGAATGGGCCGGGTTTGGGGGTGTTACAGATTGGTATCAGAGCCCGGTTCAAAACTCGGCTTTGAGGGTTTTGGGCTCGAAACAGTTTTCAAAATGGGCTTTTCGAAATGTGGGCTTTTATAAAAAGTTTTTCAGATTATTCTGGCATGGCACCTGTGTCTCCGGCCCGAAGTCCACCAGGTAAGTACTTCGGACTCTCTAGAAGTGATTTGTTTATATGAACTGTTATGGGCTTTGTTGGGCTCGTAGAATAGAATGATAGGGCCATTGGACCCTAGGACTAGTCTACTCAAACACATGCATAAGACTTAAATACAATCAAACAAACCTGTGAAGTAAGTCGTCGTGTTAAGGTGTGGCAACCTGTGTGCGCATGTCTAGGATTGGTATTCGGTGGGAGCTTGGTACTTAAGCAATCCGCGTGACTCACCTCCTCTCCACTCGAATCCTACCTGGTGCGTAGCTACGGTTCACCTTAACCAAGAGGACTTGTTCATAGGCTAAACCAATTATTAAAACCCGAAAGGGATTTGACCTGATTGTTTTAAAATATCCTGTTTTAAAGTTTTCAACTTTACCCCTTTGGTTTGTAAAACTCCAAATCAGATTTTGAAAGATATTTTCTCGGTTTACAAAATTACCAGAATGCCCCTAGTGGCAAAATTACAAAAATGCCCCTGTGTTATGAAATTACAGTACTACCCTCAACTTTTGATAAAACGATTTTTACTTTACAAAATACCAAAATTTTGAGGTTTCAAAATATTAAGATATCTTGGTTTGTGAAAATTTTCGAAAATACCCCTGGTTGATAAAATTACCAAAACGCCCTTGGGTCGTTAAATTTTTAGATTTCACTCGACTTTTACTAAATATTCCTGTTTTACTAAATATTAAAAAAATAAAAAAAATATATATTTTGTGAAATGTTGTGATATTCTGATTTGGAGAATTTACGAAAATGCCCCTAATTTCCAAAATTACAAAAATAGCCCTGCTTTTTGAAATTTTTGCAACATACTTTGTTGGAAAAACGAAATTTCCAAGATAACCCCTGAGACTTTGTAAATTTTGAAATATCTTTAAGTTAGAAAACTATTTTCAAAATTTACCCTGAGTTACGGCCGATATACTCTTTTAGGAAAAATGACGAAATTACCCCTAGGTAGGGTATGAAACTTGATTGCTCGAAAGAACTTCTCTCGGAAACTTCTTTGCATAAAATTTGCCCGTGGTTAAACAGTGGAACCCAATTTCTAATGCATAAAATTTTTAATCAGATTAAATCGATGCGCTAGATATGAGTTCTAGGGGGCGTGGTCGCGGTTCTCGTGGACGTGGTAGAGGCAGGATGGCAGTACCAGAACCGGTTGGGTCAGAGAGCAATGTGCCGCCGTCACCAGCTGTTGGAGTTGAGCAGCAGGATCAGACCGGAGGAGGTAGCGCAGTATCGCAGGCTATGCTGCGGGTGCTTGAGCAAGTAGCAGGAACCAATGTGGTCAGTGGTATCGCTATCTTCGTGGAAGAAGCTCCGATAGCTGAGGAAGTCAGAGGGACTGAAAGGCAGAATAGAGATAGAATAAGGAACCGAGACGAAAGGAGCTCGGGACCGTCGGAATTGTTTGGGAGGTCTCAGAAAAGACCGAGGGTCGAGGCATCTGCTCGTGTTTCTATGTCAGTTGTTGGGAACCCAGATCGTCCGTGTGCTCAGTGCGGAAGGTATCACGTGGGCAAGTGCTGGAATCGTGTTCGGGAATGTTTCAGATGCCAATCCAAGTCGCATCTGGTTAAGCATTGTCCCCTGAATCCGAACAGGACTCGGACAGTGGGTCAAGGTTTTGTGCAGCCTGGCAGAGGTGGTCAGCAAGCAATGAGAGGTCGTGGTCCGAACCATGGAGGAAATGGTTTCGGTCAAGGTCGTGAAGCTTTGGTTCGTCGGAAGGAGGATAGTGACGAGCTCAGAGTGCGCAGCGATAGCGTAACGTGGGGAGTTAACTTGTGGATTGTTAGTCTAGCCAAGTAATTTCGAGGACGAAATTATTTTAAGGAGGGTAGAATTGTAACACCCTGGTTTAGGGGTTATGCAGTTTGAGTATAATGTGGGTGTTTGGAAGGTTCTTGGGTGTGCTTGGATGTGTTTTGAGGTTTTAAGAACGCTCGGAGTAAACGGGAAGACCTTGGAAAACTTTTAGATTTTTAGTGTGAAAAGGGAATCGTGCCAAGGGAGGCCTTAAGAATTATTTTTGGTAATCTATGGCACAAGTAAGGCTTTGGCAAAGTGGTTGTACGCGCAGCTTAAGGGGCTGGAGGTAGCGCCTTTGAGGGTCTTTGGTTTGATCCAAGAAGGCAGCAGTTGGGTTTTAATTTTTTGGATTATGGCGCTACAGGGATGGAAGCCTTACAAGAGCTGGGGCGCGTATTTGGCACAAGAAGCAGCTGGTCCATGTGGTGCTCGTGGGGCACTTAGGCACTGGAGGAGTGATAGGCGCAGGTTCGAGCGCCTGGAGCAGCTTTTGGGCGTGATTTATTTTATGCGGTTATGGGGCTGGAGTAAGAAGGGTTAAAATTGAATGATGGGGGTTGTTGGCATAAAAATCAAAGTGGCCGAGCGGCCTGGGCGTTGGAAGTAAGGCGTGCAGCAGCAAGGTCTTGTGTTCGAGACCTTTGGCCAGCATAAAGGGTGTTTTTTTTATTATTATTTGATTTTTATGCAAATTGAAAGGCAGTGGACGGCACATGGAGTTTAAATTGGAAGATAAGGATGAGCTTTGTTTTATTTTCTTTTGAATTCGGTGGGATAATGGTTTGATTTTGGTTTTTTTTATTGAAGGATAAAGGTGGGATATTGTTTTATTTTTGAATTGATTTTTAGTGGTTGGCTGGGAGTGAATTAGGAGATTTGAGTAATTCAAATTATTTTGAATTAGTGGCTGGGAGTGGATTGGTGGTATTTGGCTGAATCTTGGGGGAGTTTTTGGGGGAGTGTGGACGGCTTGGTATGGGGTTTTGGTGTGCCGAATTTTCATTTTGACATTATAGGTGTTTTCGGTCATGAGTTAGCAAGCTAAAGTTCTTTCTCTTTTTGTCTTTAGTAGTCAAAACTTCAAGAGTATTTTCTCTCATTTAGTTGCCGAAAGTTTTGCTTTGTCCCTTGATTTTATGCTTGTGGCCGAATGTTTCTTTTCACTTCTTCTTGCTATTTCATTTGAGTAAGCCGAATGTGGAACTCTCTCCTCTGCATATTTCTTTCTTTGATTTGAGCACCTTGATAGCCGAAACTCTATTCTCTAAAAACATTTTCTTCATTTCCTTTCACTTTCAAGCCGAAGGTACCCTCCCTCATGTATCTTTATTTTCTTTCTTCTCCTAAACTCTTAAGCCGATTCTTTCCCTTGTGACTAAGGTGTTGGCCGAATCTTCTTTTCCCTTGTAGTTTTGTCCTTGGTCGATTGTTAGGAGGGGTGTGGATTGTTTTTGGGGTTTTGTTTCCAATCGTTGGAGAAGGTAAAAGGTAAGGCCGAATGCCTTATGGTTATCCTCTGTTCTCTGTCGACAGCTACAAGGGTAAGAGTGGATTTTTGGTATTTGTTTGGAAGGATATTAATCTTATTTGGTAATTATTTCGTTATAGGGTCTCCGGATTTTGGTGGCGATCAGGTGAAGCAATTATCTTTGGGTAAGCAATTGGTAGGTGGTGGTAAGAGGTTGAATGTTGGTTTATCTTTTAGTTTTGGTTTGAGAGACTAATTGTTTATGTTTAGGGGAGGGCCGATTGTTAGAGGAACCATTGGTTGGTTCGGGATTTGGTAAGAAACCAAAACAATCGTGAGGTAAGGATTAATCGATAACCCCTTTGGTTTAAAATGGTTTTAGCTGATTGGTTTGAGTGCTTATGTTTGTTTGGCCGATTGTTTTAGGTGCAAGGTTATCTAGGATCTTAGGACGATTCTTTGATTAAGGCTTTCAGGTGTGTACACACACACACACACTCTTCTAGTAATAAATGTGCTTACTATATTGTGTACTTAAACACACTGCTCTGTATTATATGTTTATACATGTTGTGTGTTATTTGGATCCATGGAAAGGTGGATGGAATACCATTAAGGTATGAGGCAAGGGGGCAGGTAAGTCCCGGTTATGTGTTGTCATATTGATGCTTTTGGTAAGCATGCTATATCTGATATGTGTGCTATACTACTGTATTGTTGATAAACAATATGTATGTTGCTAAACAAAGCATGATGTATATTTCGGTTAAATGCATATAAGTGGTTGTTGTGGGTTGTACGAGTGGAGGGGGCAGTGATATTTTGTGCTGACGAGCACCAGTGTTTTGGTAACACAACTTTGTGACTTTGGGTCTCCAGAGGTTTGGCACCTCCAGAGGTTTGGCACCTCAGCGTCTCGTCCCCGTGGTTTCGCACCACAGTGGGTTGGCCCCACAAGGCGGTATTGAGGGATTGACGCCAGTGATTTGGTATCACACGATGGGTTGGCCCCATCAATTGATTTGTGACTTCGGTCACCAGTGTTTTGGTAACACACTTTGTGTCTTTGGGACACCAGTGGTTTGGCACCACATTGACGGATATCGTGTCTTCGGACACCAGAGGTTTGGCACCTCCAGTGATTTGGCATCACATCTATGACTATACGTCACCAGTGGTTTGGCACCACCAGTGGTTTGGTACCATACGGGGTAGAGAAAGGTGTTGTGGATGGCTAGGTTGGGTGCATATTAATTGGATGCATGATGAGTATGATTATGTTTGTATTTGATAATTTACTAATCCGGGAAAAAAAGGGGTTGCACACTGAGTCTTGGTGACTCACCTTTTTCCTTTAGCCATTTCAGGTAGTGCATAAAGCTGGATCGGGATCGGAGAGGACAAGGTGGCCCATGCCGAAGATGATGATTTAATATTTTATGCTTGATTTTGATACTAGTATTTCATTTTAAGTATTGGGTTGTCACAAAGGCCACTTTATTATTTTGGTATTATTTTAACTATGGTTTATTAATTTAAATTGCTATGTGTAAAAGATTTATGGGTTGCAACCTATTTATTCAAATTAGTTTATATACTAAAGTTTTAAAAATGCATAAGTTTTGATAGCACAGTTTTACTCATAAGCTTAAGTGGATATGCTTTCCAAAATTCAACAAAACTACAATGATTTATACTAAGTTAGAAAGATTTTTCAACCAACTTTCCCCAGTGACATAACCAGATTCGGTCGTAGTGAATGGGCCGGGTTTGGGGGTGTTACACTAGATGCCCGAGTCATAACTCTGAAGGGTAAACATAAGGATGCTCAAACTGAGAATGAAAAGTTAAAAGAGGAGGCCAATTAGTTGAAGGCTGAGAAGTTTATTTTGGAAGAAAAACTCATAGCACATGAAGAATTTCTCAGAGTAGAATTAAAAAGTCTATGCCAGTCTCTGCATAAAATTTCAAAAAATTTAGGAGGATACCAAGAAGAATTGTAATGATGCTCTACCAGAATAGAGATCGAATCTGATTCTAGACACTTAAGTGGTTGCAGGTCCTCTTGATCGTAGTCACCTAGACTTCAATTGTCTGAAAAACATTTCTTCTAAGTCACTTAGATTTAACATTTACCATCCTAAGGGTGATGAATGGGAAGCATTTCAAAGGGAGTGGAAATAATCAGAGGACTTTATTATTCCTTCTGTAAGACCCAGATTTTGCTCGGGCCAATTTTAAACCCAAAACCCAGGGCTCGTTAGAATAAACAAAAAAAACCAACCAATAAAATAGTGTCCAGATTACAGTTCAATTACAATAGGCCCAAGCCCGATTTACAAACTGCCTAAAAAGGCCAAAAACATTAAAAATTTTTAGAAAAATTTAGGGTTTCTAAAAACCCTAAATTAGCCTAGCCCCCGCCCCTCTTCTGACATCCACTTGCCTCTGCTCTGCCACCTCTTGCCCACTGTTGCCAAAGCTCCACCGCCACCATCATGTCACCATTGCCACTTGCACCTGCAAAACAAAAAGAAGAAAAGACAGAAAGTTTGTAAAAATCAGCTATAAAAGCCGACTCAAAGCATTGTAACAAGGGGATTTTTCCGAACTCAAAAAAGAAAAACGAATATAGAGAAATCGAAAACAAGAATAAATTTGGAAGGTTAATTTTGCTTTTTCCTTTCGATTATTACTATTGATTTCTATTTATTTTTACTTATTATCTTCAAACTTTTAAAACAAAAAAGAGAAAGAGGGAGGAGATACCTGAAAAGGCTCGTGGACCCGTCGTCGGAGATCCCCCTCCGTTGTCGGAATCGGGCTTAACAACGCGGGCAAGGGACTCCTTTTCGGTTTTTCTAGGTTAGGGGAATACTCAGCCTTTGGTGCACTTTAAGAGGCGTTTGAACGGCGCCTCTTCACATTTCTGACCACCACGCATGGCTATCGCCGACAATGGTCCGGTGACGGGTTCTAGGCCAAAATCAAGGCTGGGAGAGAGAGAGTTTTCTGATTTTTTTAAGGGGAATGATACAAATGAATTTTGAACGACGCCGTTTCATGCAAAGGCCATTAGCGCCAAAACGGCGCCGTTTGGAGAAAATCCGCGCGTGACCCGACTCGTCCAGAGGATCAGCGTTTTTTTTTACTTTTGGGGCAAATTGCCCATTTGAACCTTCCGCATTTTCAGTTTTTAAAATTAGATTTTCTGTTATTTTAATTTTGGCCTAGAAATTTCCCGCAGTTTTAAATTTAATCCCTATTTAAACGTTGTGTTTAATGCCTCATGTAAATTGCACTTTTTGTCACTCTACGTTGCGCGCGTGCTACAATGTAGTCCTCTCTTTTTATTTTTTTTCGAATTTACTCCTTTATTTCTATTTTGATTCCAATTTAATCCCTCTTTGATTATTTAGCTACTTTGTTGCTAGATCAATCAAATTTTTTTATTATCATTAATTATTATTATTTATTATCTCTATATTATGTTATATGCTATTATTCTTTACTTTATTATTATCATCAGTATTATTATTTTTATTACTATCATTATTATAATCACCATTACTATTTTCATTTTATTACTCTCATTTTATTATTATTACTATTATTATTATTATTATTATTATCATTATCATTACTATCATTTTATTCTTTTTATTACTAGTATCATTATTATTATTTTAATTATCACTTTATTATTATTATTATTATTATTATTATTATTATTATTATTATTATTTATATTTACTATATTTACATCCATATTTGTTTTCTTAGTCTTGCACTATATTTTTAAACAAAATACATTTTGTGAAATTATCATATTTCATTTAAAGGTTTTTAAAATAAGGCAATGTTTTGTATTTAGAAATTCGGGGAATAGTGCCCTAGCGTGCTGGGTTTCGATTTTCCGTTTGAATAAATAACCTAACATCCTTTTAACAAACTTTGTAAATCATGAGATGACTTTAATTACGAGAGATTAAAAAATTGTGTCCTAGCGTGCTGGACGTGATGTTTATATCCTTTCGAAACAAAGAAATCTCAATTTTTAACTCAAACATCTATTTTTATTTTCTTAGTTTAAAACTATTAAACAAAAATACATTTTGTGAAATTATTATACTTCATCCAAAGGTTTTAAAATAAGGCAATGTTTGTGTTTAGAAATTCGGGGAATTGTGCCCTAACGTGCTGGGTCTCAATTTCCCGTTTGACTAAATAACTAAACATCCTTTTAATAAATTTCGTAAATCACGGGATAACTTTGATTACGAAGGTTTAAATTATCGTGTCCTAACGTGCTGAATGTGATGTTTGTATCCTCTCGGAACAAAGGAATCTCAAATTTCGGCCCAAATTATCCAAACATTTTCTAAAGGATCTGTATTTTAAAATCTTTTCAAATTTCCGACATTAAGACACTAATTAATCAATTTGGTACCAATGCTAACCTTTCCTCGCACGTAACCGACTCTCGAACCCATTTTCTCAAATTTCGTAGACCGAAAAAAACACTATTTTAGTAAACCAAAACGTTTTATTAAAACAAAGGTGATCCCATCACACCAAATAAAGATCGGTGGCGACTCCTGTTTTACTTTCATTTTCAAAACACTAGTTGATTTCCGTTTAAAAAAACGGTTACGACAGCTTGGCGACTCCGCTGGGGATTTCAAATAAGAGAGCCAAGCCACGAGTTGATTACTTCCTGTCTTTTTGTCAAAAATTGAAAACTTGGTTTTAATATACGATCCTTTCTTTGCATTTCATCTGCTTTGTGTTACAATCTTCATCATTGTATTCATATTTCCTTTATTTACTTTAAGCTTTTGGAAATCTTTTCACATTCCATTGCATGATCGTCGTGGTCACACCTTTTAAGTGGGAGTGAGAAACTATTCCTTCGTGAGGTCTTCACCTCCGTGCAGGATAGTGGATCGCTTTCGGGATACATCCGTACCTATGTCTTCGTGAGATTTTCATCTTCTTGCAGCCATAGGGAAATGTATTCCCCTGAACTGAACTCGATCCGTATGAACCTATAATGGGTGAGGATCGAGGAATCTACTAGTTCGGGTACCCTTTACTTTAGAATCGAACCTCATATAGAGAGACCTAAGAGCCTACCCTAGGTAGAACTGTACCAAACCCTAGTGGTCACCCAGATAGGTGTCCCATTTTTGTTGATTATTTTTTCTGCACTGACGTATTTTGTTTTGTTCTGTTTTGATTGCATTGCACCGTATCATCTTAGAAAGGAGGTGTTGATTCATATTCGATTGCTAAATAGAAGAGTTTGTCATAAGGAAATGTGTTACTTGATAAAGTGGACCTGGGAGCGTTTTGGGCAACAAGACTGCGGAAGAAATTCCTGTAGTATTTAGAAGCTTACTCAGAGTAATGTACAAAACGTACTTGTTGCTTTAAGCCTAGAAGCAATAAGATTTCTTTTGTGAAATAGGCTTGTGTCCAGAATTACTATTTCAATAAAATACATCTCTTAGAACAAATATTTTCTTTCTTTTTCATACTATACATTCTATTTATTCTTCATTCATAAATAATCATTCTTGGAATTATTTATTCTTTGGAATTTAACTTCATACCCACAATGGGTCCCAGATATCAATGACATGAGCGACGTTGTTACTGACTCCCTTTCTAGTGGGATATGTGTCTAGAGGGATCTAAGGACTTGGAAGATGACAGAGAGTGCAACTTATTTCCTAACTTGTTAAAAATGGTAGACCCTACCTTACGAAGTGACAGCGGACACTACGAGCTAGCGAGGGAGATGAAAATGGAAGCTTAGCCCACCGCAAGAATAAGGCAAGGCATCATTGAGTTATCTCTAAGAATTCACAGATGTTATCGCATGATCACCAAGACACGCCTAGGCTTCTGAAACGTGGGTATGCTGTTAAGATTCCCTATATGTAGGGCATGGACGTTATTAAGCCAGTCTCCTCAAAAGCTTTTAGCCAACATCGATTCATATTCATGGTCGTTGGTTACCTCACTGATAGGGTGAAGGTCGCTTCACATGCCAAAATTACAAAGTCAGCAGTTATCAAATTTAAATTCAAATCCAAAAAAAAAAAATGGCAATAAAGAATGCCAGAAAGAAATGTGTTTAACATAATTGCACAAATTTACAGTCTGTTCAAAGATCAGACACCATTCAGTGCAGCAAAGGCAGTAAAAAAAATTCAATTTTTTTTAAAACAAATGACTGAGATTTGTAAAGGTTGGTATAGAGAAGTTACCATTTACCCTCTAGGTTTCTTGAATGTTGGCCAGGACCTTCACCAGGGCAACATCTTTCTTGTTGGTTCATAAAAGGGGAGCAACGGTTAGAAGTTAAGATTCCTTTTCTCCAGGTTGGATGAAATAGAATGTCTACAGTAAGCTTGATTGAAAGTATTCATGGTCAAATGTACCAAAAATGGATGATACGGGCTTATGAAAAAAAGGTTCGCTCAAGAGGATTTCAAGAGGAGAACCTGGCATTAAGAAGGATTCTTCTTATCCAAAAGGACTCCAGAGGAAAAGTAAATGCCTTATACAGCAAAGAAGGCCTGTTCTGGGGAAACATGGATACTAACCAAGATGGATGGCAAGGACCTGCCCAATCCTGTGAGTTAAGATTTGATAAAAAAAGTTTTCCAAAAAAAAAAACAACAACACAAAAAAGGGCACTTTAAGACCAAATGGGGTTTGAGTTGAAAACCCGAGAAGGGCGGCTTAAATTTTGATCAAAAGTAGGGCATACAGCAGTCTTGCTATGCCTGAATTAACAAGGAAGAAGTATGTTGCGTCATGGGGCATTGACAAAGTACTCCGAATCCCCTAAACACATATTGAGCTTACAATGGTCCTCAAAAAGTTTGAACAGAGAAGCTCAGGCTGCGATATCTGGGACACCTAGTTTCCATTTTACCCATTTTTGTTATTTGTGGTTATTTTATTCCTTTCAAAATACACTACCAATAAACTTCCTTCTTGATTGCATTTGCTAGCTTTGATTAACCTGTTTGTTTCGAGCTATGCTCCCAATCAATTTCCTTCTTGTCTATTGTTATAATTTCTTTCAGGCATTTTGCATTGAAATAATGATTAATGGACTAGCGACACTTTCACAAAAGGAGTTTCGCATATTACTCTAGGAACTTCTAAATAGTACAAGAACCCGAAATAGGACTATTGCTTAAAACTCCTCAAGTTTAAAGGATGGAAATTTTGGTAGAGGAAAAGTCTGAACTAAGGCTATCTCTTCAAATTTTGTCAAAAATGGTGATTCAACAAAATAGCAAGATATTACGTCAGTAATACCATCTTGACGAAAAAGGGGCAATGTTAACCCATGTGTAAATGGGGAATCATTCGCGAGAAAAAATGATATTCTGTATCCGTGCAAATATCATGCATACACACCTGGTCATGACACCGAGAGAATGGAAAGGTGTAGTGGACCAAATCATTTGAATAAGTTACAAATTCTATGCCCTTGAGTCATAGTGAGATAGATTGAAGATGATACAAATTTTATACCCTTGAGTCGCAATGAGATGGATTGGAGATGACACAGACCCTATCCCCCCTGAAGTTGCAAAGAAGGGGTCTGAAGATGGTATAAGCCTTAAAGTGCTATAGGTATCATGGAATGGACCTTGAAGTTACATTGGGGCAAGTTATTTGAGCAAAATATGATTGTTTCTTTGAGTTTTTGGCAAAGGTACCAGCAAGGCGAGATAGCAACGTAATACGTCAGCAATAAGACTCTGATGAACGACGATCAATGACAACCCTAAGCATTAAAAAGGGATCATTTCATTTTACATTCATACATCAACATTAGAAGTGTTTCAATCATCGCATCCTGATCCTTATACATTTTTAACAAAGCATCATTATAATGACATTCTGCATTCATGCAAATGTCCTCCATAATATCATTTAGTTAAGAGCATTAGATTTATTCCGATCATAGCATCCTAATCATTTGGCATAAACACAAGCATATAAAACTGAGTCTACAGGACATGTCCCCAGAGGACAGTGTAGCAACACTGGTGAAGCCACCATCCTATTGCCACTAACCAGCAGTGGAATAGGTTGAAGATTGTCCTATTGCCACTGACCAGCAGTGGAATACATTGAAAATCATCCTATTGCCACTGACCAGCAGTGGAATAGGTTGAAGATTGTCCTATTGCCACTAACCAGCAGTGGTATAGGTTGAAACCATCCTATTGCCACTGACTAGCAGTAGAATAGGTTGAAAACCATCCTATTACCGCTGACCAACAGTGGAATAGGTTGAAGATTGTCCTATTGCCACTGACCAGCAGTGGAATAGGTTGAAAACCATCCTATTGCCACTGACTAGCAGTGGAATAGGTTGAAGATTGTCCTATTACCACAGACCAGCAGTGGAATAGGTTGAAGATCATCCTATTGCCACTGACCAGCAGTGGAATAGGTTGAAGATTGTCCTATTGCCACTGACCAATAGTGAAATAGGTTGAAGATTGTCCTATTGCCACTGACCGGCAGTGGAATAGGTTGAAAACTATCCTATTGTCGCTGACCAGCATTGGAATAGGTTGAAGATTGTCTTATTGCCACTGACCAGTAGTGGAATAGGTTGAAGATTGTCCTATTGCCACTGACCAGCAGTGGAATAGTTTGAAAACTATCCTATTGCCACTGACCAGCATTGGAATAGGTTGAAGATTGTCCTATTACCACTGACCAGTAGTGGAATAGGTTGAAGATTGTCCTATTGCCACTGACCAGCAGTGGAATAGTTTGAAAACCATCCTATTGCCATTGACCAGCAGTAGAATAGGTTGAAGATTGTCCTATTTCCACCAACCAGTAGTGGAATAGGTTGAAGACCATCCTATTGCCACTGACCAGCAGTGGAATAGGTTGAAAACCATCTTATTGCCACTGACCAGCAGTGGAATAGGTTGAAGATTTGCCTATTGCCACTAACCAGCAGTGGAATAGGTTGAAGATTGTCCTGTTGCCACTGACCAGTAGTGGATAGGTTGAAGATTGTCCTATTGCCACTGATTGGTAGTGGAATAGGTTGAAAACCATCCTATTGCTGCTGAACAGCATTGGAATAGGTTGAAGATTGTCCTATTGCCACTGACCAACAGTGGAATAGGTTGAAGACCATCCTATTGCCACTGACCAGCATTGGAATAGGTTGAAGATTGTCCTATTGCCACTGACTAGCAGTTGAATAGGTTGAAGACCATCCTATTGCCACTGACCAGCAGTGGAATAGGTTGAAGATTATCCTATTGCCACTGACCAGCAGTGGAATAGGTTGAAGACCATCCTATTGCCACTGACCAGCAGTGGAATAGGTTGAAGATTGTCCTATTTCCACTGACCAGCAATGGAATAGGTTGAAGATTATCCTATTGCCATTGACCAGTAGTGGAATAGGTTAAAGATTGTAGATCTTGTCGCCCTAACCAGTAGTGGGGCAAGATCGAAGGCAAATCTTGGCTCCCTAAACAGTAGGGAACACGATTTAAGCCACCATCCTATTGCCCTAACCAGCAGCGGAATAGGCCGAAGATTGTAGATCTTGTCGCCCTAACCAGTAGTGGGGCAAGATCGAAGGAAAATCTTGGCTCCCTAAACAGCAAGGAACATGATTTAAGCCACCATCCTATTGCCCTGACCAACAGCGGAATAGGTTGAAGATTGTCGATCTTGTCGCCCTAACCAGTAGTGGGGCAAGATCGAAGGCAAATCTTGTCTCCATAAACAGTAGGGAACATGATTTAAGCCACCGTCCTATGTCCTGGACCAGTAGTGGAATAGGCTGAAGATCACAAACCTTATCTCCCTGGAGATACAGTGGAGCAATTTAAAATAAACAAGTCTCATCCCCTCGAAGTTAGCAAGTCTGGCATTCCTGATGTTGTAGGAGCAGATTGAAGATAGCAGGTTTGGCATTCTTGATGTTGCAGGAGCAGATTGAAGTTAGCAGATCTGGCATTCTTGAAATTGCAGGAGCAGGTCGAAGACATCAAATCTCATCTCCCGAGGTTGCAGTGGAGCAGATTAAAACTACAAGTCCTATCCCTCCGAAGTGACGGCGGTGTGAATCAAAGCAACATGATGTAGTGGACTAGAATGAAGCTACCTAACAATAGAAGCACCAAAACAAGTCGCGATTCGGTGAGACCGGGCAAAATCGGTCCTTTTAAAGTCTTTGCTTCATTCTCGTTACATGACAATGAGCAAAGAGGGGCAGCTGTAAGACCCAGATTTTGCCCGAGCCAATTTTAAACCCAAAACTCGGGGCCCGTTATAATAAACCAAAAAAAAACCAACCAATAAAATAGTGTCCAGATTATAGTCCAATTACAATAGGCCCAAGCCCGATTTACAAATGGCCCAAAAAGGCCCAAAACATTATAATTTTTCAGAAAAATTTAAGGTTTCTAAAAACCCTAAATTAGCCTAGCCGCCACCCCTCTTCTGACATCCACTTGCCTCTGCTCTGCCACCGCCTGCCTACTGTTGCCAAAGCTCCACTGCCACCATCATGTCACCATGGCCACTTGCACCTGCAAAATAGAAAGAAGAAAAGATAGAAAGTTTGTAAAAATTAGCTATAAAAGCCGACTCAAAGCATTGTAACAAGGGGAATTTTTCGAACTCAAAAAAGAAAATCGAATACAGAGAAATCGAAAACAAGAATGAATTTTGAAGGCTGATTTTGCTTTTTCCTTTCGATTATTACTATTGATTTCTATTTATTTTTACTTATTATCTTCAAACTTTTAAAACAAAAAAGAGAAAGAGGGAGGAGATACTTGAAAAGGCTCGTGGACCCGTCGTCGGAGATCCCCCTCCGTCGTCAAAATCGGGCTTAACAATGCGGGCAAATGACTCATTTTTAGTTTTCTAGGCTAGGGGAATAATCGGCCTTTGGTGCACTTTAAGAGGCGTTTGAACGGCGCCTCTTCGCCTTTCCGACCACCACGCATGGCGATCGCCGGCGGTGGTCTGGCGAGGGTTCTAGGCCGAAATCAAGGCTAGGAGAGAGAGAGTTTTCTGATTTTTTTAAGGGGAATGATACAAATGAATTTTGAAACAAAAAATATTGCTTTTATAATACGTAGAAACGACGTCGTTTCATGCAAAGGCCATTAGCGCCAAAACGGCGTCGTTTGGAGAGGATCCGCGTGCGCAACCCGAACCGTCCAGAGGATCAGCATTTTTTTTGCTTTTGGGGAAAATTACCCATTTGGTCCTTCCGCATTTTTAGTTTTTAAAATTAGTTTTTCTGTTATTTTAATTTTGGCCCAAAAATTTCGCGCAGTTTTAAATTTAATCCCTATTTAAACGCTGTGTTTAATGCCTCGGGTAAATTGCACTTTTCGTCCCTCTACGTTGCGCGAGTGCTACAATGTAGTCCTCCCTTTTATATTTTTTTCGAATTTACCCCTTTACTTCTATTTTGATTCCAATTTAATCCCTCTTTGATTATTTAGCTACTTTGTTGTTAGATCAATCAAATTTTTTTATTATCATTAATTATTATTTATTATCTCTATATTATGTTATATGTTATTATTCTTTACTTTATTATTATCATCAGTATTATTATTTTTTATTACTATTATTATTATAATCACCATTACTATTATCATTTTATTACTCTCATTTTATTATTATTACTGTTATTATTATATTATTAATATTATTATCATTATCATTACTATCATTTTATTCTTTTTATTACTAGTATCATTATTATTATTTTCATTATCACTTTATTATTATTATTATTATTATTATTAGTATTTTTATATTTACTATATTTACATTCATATTTGTTTTCCTAGTCTTGTACTATATTATTAAACAAAATACATTTTGTGAAATTATCATATTTCATTTAAAGTTTTTAAAATAAGGCAATGTTTTGTATTTAGAAATTCGGGGAATAGTGCCCTAACGTGCTGGGTTTCGATTTTCCTTTTGACTAAATAACCTAACATCCTTTTAACAAACTTCGTAAATCATGAGATGACTTCGATTACGAGATATTAAAATATTGTGTCCTAACGTGCTGGACGTGATGTTTATATCCTTTCGGAACAAAGAAATCTCAATTTTTAACTCAAACATCTATATTTATTTTCTTAGTTTAACACTATTAAACAAAAATACATTTTGCGAAATTAATATATTCCATCCAAAGGTTTTAAAATAAGGCAATGTTTGTGTTTAGAAATTCGGGGAATAGTGCCCTAACGTGCTGGGTCTCGATTTCCTGTTTGACTAAATAACTAAACATCCTTCTAATAAATTTCGTAAATCACGAGATAACTTTGATTACGAAGGTTTAAAATATCGTGTTCTAACGTGCTGGATGTGATGTTTGTATCCTCTCGGAACAAAGGAATCTCAAATTTTAGCCCAAATTATCCAAACATTTTCTAAAGGATCTGTATTTTAAAATCTTTTCAAATTTCCGACATTAAGACACTAATTAATCAATTTCGTACCAATTTTGGGCGTGACGAGGGTGCTAACCCTTCCTCGCACGTAACCGACTCCCAAACCCATTTTCTCAAATTTTGTAGACCGAAAAAAAAACACTGTTTTAGTAAACCAAAACGTTTTATTAAAACAAAGGTGATCCGATCACACCAAATAAAGATCGGTGGCGACTCCCGTTTTACTTTCGTTTTCAAAACACTAGTCGATTTCCGTTTAAAAAAATGGTTACGACACCTTCTACACCCAACAATATTCACAACGATGAAAGCCTATTCAATGAGGGTCAAAATCTTGAAGATCTTCCTCCAATCGAAGAGGCCCCCACTGAATCCACTGATCAACCTACTAAGGGATATTCATTGCAATTTTTTGTACTTTCCCTTTTATTATTTCAGTAACGAATCTCACTTTATTAATGAACCTACTCATTTTATCTCTAATTGTCTTACTTATCTTAGTCATTTTACTATCTTTCTCAAAGTGCTAAATTTCACATGCCTGAGAGACTAAGCTAGGCTTGGCGCATTATGCAAACAGGGCTCCTTTCCACATTATCTATTTGAGAACTGGCTAAATCGGGCTTTGATACAGACTTATAATGCCTCAAACCCAACCAGATTTACTAGGTCTAGATTTAGGGTGTTACTACACAAAGCTTAACCATTAATGAAAACAATTTACAATTTCTCATTTCTTTAAACATGTTATTTGAAATATTAATTAGAGAATTATTGTATCAAAACAAGGGAAGTAACTTAAAATAATCTTATTACAACAGAATCAATACAAATCCTTACAAAATGGACATTTATTTAATATAGACTCAAAATGTGTATTCCTAGGCTACGCCACATCTCCACTGCATGCATAATAACCCACTTCGCCACTGCCTTGGCGTACTCCTGGCATCGTCCCTCCAGGCAAAGTCACTTTTCAGATACCTAAAAACAATGATGAAAAATCTTGTAAATACACGAGAACTTGTGAGCTCATTATAAAATTTTCTTGATGGATACTTTGCAATCTTGTATGAACTACTAGGTGCCAATTATTCTGCATCATTTATTTCAGCAGATACAACCACAACTTCCATTATGTTATACACCAACTATCATGTTCTTGTCATACTCAATCTTCCTTATCTAACTCACTAAGGAATCCTTACAAATGCTTCGTAAATCTCTTGTCCCATAATAATTTCTTAACAGAACATACCTTCAAAAACCACTTCAAACAATATATGCCTTAATCCATGCTTCTATTTCAAATAGTTGTTCACTGACTTTTATCAATGGCTGATACACATATGTTTGGCAAATACTTACGCAGAATTTAAAACCATCAATTCATACTCGACATACCCTGATTCAGTACCACACATATCCATACTAATAAATCACAACATAGAGCATTCTCACAAATTCCATACCATGTTATATTAGAATCCCATTAATCAGGTGCGAGCGTACGCGTTAAAACAACTAATTTATGAAATAATTTTTACAGCCCAGTTTTACTGCAAACATACAGGTCAGTTGTAATATTTATAGTGTTACAATGAAACACCAAAGTGTTCCAGGGATCAAACCCAAAATAAGAGGTAATTGAGTAATAATTAACATACACAATAGAGGCTAAGTAGCTAATAATACTATTTTATATTACAGTGATTGATAAAAGATAAGTTTGCAAGAAAATTAAAAATTCTACTCTATGGACTAAATTGCAAGAAATTTTAACTAGAGGGACTATTTAGCAAATGACTAATGGGATTGGTTGTCTTCGATGTGGTTCACCAAATCTCGGACTAGGGACATAAATCGCATAAATTACCAAGTGTCCCCATTTTATCTTCCGATATCAATTTCACTGACTTAGACGAATTAGGTTTGGTTTACCTTTCGATCTCGTCGATTAATCCAAGGCTAACAAACATAGGCAACTAGGCGACAAGATTATCTTCCGGTATCACTTTATTTTAATATTCCCTTAGGGGTGTCACTACCTAAGTTCTTATTTCTATTTAAATTAGTCCAATTTGTTACGATTTAGTCATTTGTCCAAAGATTTTTAGTTTATCCACATCTCAATCAACCAACCTTCTTAAGGATTTAGCTACACATGCTTAAAGTCAAGAAAATAAACATAACAATAGAAAACAAAGTAACCATAAAAATAAACCTTAAGAAAAATGTGAAACTTGATATTTTTATGGCCCCAAGGGCACAACTAAGGGACAATATGCATGTATATGAATGGATTATGTTATGTTTATATTGATGTTTGAAATGCATGTTTCTATGTTATGTTTATACGGTAATACTTCGTAACCCTATTCTGGCGACTAATTCGAGTTAAGGGTGTTACATTATATGCCCTCTGATGGTCTCTTGCACACTCATTAAATATATTAGCTCACTTTTAGGCCTCATTTAGAAACTAAGGCCAATAAAAGAATCATAATACACTTTTTATTGCATTTAGACTAAACTATGAAAACTTAATTACGACATAATGAAAATGCTAATATTCAACCTGCTCAAGTGCAACAACTAGTTTAATCTACTACTCCGAACTACGGGAGATCAAACTCCTGCACACTTAAGTCATTGCTTGTCTTCAAGCATGGCAATCAAAAACAGCAAATTAAAAGAAGACCCTTGAGCAAGTATAGTACAAATGTTGGCTTTGGAGTATGTAACTAGGCATTTGATATTTAAACATA
Organism: Gossypium australe; assembly: GCA_005393395.2. Classification (NCBI taxonomy): domain Eukaryota; kingdom Viridiplantae; phylum Streptophyta; class Magnoliopsida; order Malvales; family Malvaceae; genus Gossypium; species Gossypium australe. The sequence goes on from CM016626.1 coordinate 87,270,061, forward strand.
ACCTTGACATGATATATAGCTGACTTACCACTTTTGATATCAAACAACTAACTTCATTATATTTCAAGGGATACAAACATTAAGGTTTTTAAATGTATGGATCCATTAATAAATTATACAAGTAATTTGATTATCCTAGCAGAATACAAATGGTAGTAAATGTATTTTTTTAATATGGTGTCAATTCCTAAATAAGTCTACCTAGGTTACATAGGGCTTTTCGGTTTGTAACGTTCTGATGCCTAGGACAAGTTTGGAGTTCAAGAACAATAAGAATCAAAACAGTTTCAACCACGAAAATAGGTTGGCATATCGTATTGTTCCCTATTCTCCACCCTTAGTGACCCTTACCCACTCACCACCTTATTTCTCATTCTTTCACCTTCCTTATTTGTCCACATAAGAAATCACAGCATAATACAACAACTATGGCTACCTCACTACTTTTTGTGCACTAATGAATGAGTTTTTTTCTATTTTTGTGACTTTTTCACCTTTTTGTTTTTCAATAAATCTCACTCACAAATGATTTTTCTTTTCAAGTACTTTTTCTACTCGTTTTGATTTTCTTTTTGAATTTTTCTTTTGTTTCGCACTTATAAGCAAACCATAATCACTATATCTACTTAATCTTCAATATGTATGGTCAGACGTCTATAGTCAAGCAATTCAAGACCAAAAAGAGAGGGAAAATACAAATTAATATTTTTGGCTCAGGTTTTGTGTGGAGGTTTATCAAAAAGTGTTTTCTGACTCAAATATAGGTACTAAAGATGAATAAACAGGGTTATTTTTTTGCTTTGGGTGTATACCAAAAATGCCTTAGGTCATCCCTAGGTATCCAATATTCACAAATTTAATCAACCAAACAATCACAAATTCAACAATCTATCATACATACTAGCATGCTCGTTTCGATGTATACTCTATATCATTTGGTACATTTAATGGCTCAATGCCTATTGACAATGTGATATATAGAACTTAGTAGTCTAATAATAATTATAAAATTAAAATTCATCTACTATCATGCCAAATTTATAGTAAATATAATCAACCTATATAAATGCTCCTAACCAATAACTTCTATTTCTATAAGCTCAAGCACACAATTGAAAATAAAAATTAAAAGAGAATCATAAAAATTAAATACAAATTCCTTATGTTACCCCCCACACTTTAGATAACACAGTGTCCTCAATGTGTAGCCCTAAAAGGATAAGGAAAAAAGTCACTCGATTGATCGTGGTAGTTCTGTAATTGTTGGTGGGGGCTCCCTTCTATTTGTCATTGAAAGCTCTGAATTTTTGTGTTTCTTTCATGTGAAGTTCCTACACAGAAAACTTAGAATAGAAAAATAAAACAAATAACAATCTACTGTTAATTCCACTCCTAAAAATAACAAATAAAAATTATCCCAAAATTAATTACAATCTTTTAAAATAAAAGGTTCATCTAAATCCTCAAATTGGGATAACTGCCCACTCTCCATAGGTGCTTTCCCCTTCCCCAAGACATCTCCTTGGAAAGAGCCCCCACTCGACAAATTTGCATGTCTGGTCGGACTACGAATGATAAGACCCTTTGGTGTGGAATACTATGGCTGGAATGCTACCTCATAGAAGTCCTCCTCTCTTTGAAAGTCTAGCTCCATCACCTCGCCTTCCTCTTCCGAGTTTGTCACCTCATCTTCCACCTCTTCTTCTTCTTGATGGCTTTGTATCGGGCCAAACATATCTGGTGGATAATTTGGAACCCTTAAGTTGTTCATCCATGCAAATACTAGTAGTACAGGGCTCGTTTCTTTTATCCATCTTATCATTTTGTCTAGTTTTTGTTCACTACTCCTACCTGCCTCTTTCTGAGATTTCGATTTTACCTTCCATTTGAGCTAAGCTAGGACATCCATCTTTTCTTTTCTCCTTTGGTTTCAATCAAGAATTTTCTTTTGGTTGAGTTTTGCGTACTAAATGTACATAGAATAACTGATTAAACTTCTTGTTGGGTGCAAAAATTGCTCATTCTCTTCCATTGGAACCTCTGCACTCTTGCAAAGTGCTGTCACGAGATAAGGAAAGAAAATTCCAACTTTCTACAAAAAGTATTGACATTAGAAACATTAATTAGCTACCAGAAACATTATAGCTTGATTGAAATTTTTCAGAAGTCCTGTATCTGGTCGGAGGTTCCATTCTCCTCAATTTTTAATTAAGTATTTTACGATGCTTTCCATATCAATGTCTTTAAGTCCTGTTATATCAATATTTTATAAGTAATTAGATTCATTATAAGGAGCATCATAATATTTGCAAATATTTTTCGAAGAGAATGGCACATCCTTACCCCTTACTATTACTGTTTTTCAATCTCTCCATGAGGTTGTTAGGTTTCCTTGTCCTTAAGAGCAGCATATAATTCCTAGACAAGTAGGATAACAATAGTTTCTTTGGGAGTGACACAGAATCATTCCCATATATGGTACCTGACTAGTGACCAAATTTCATTGCAAAGAACCATCAATGGTTTGAATCCCCGTTCATGAATAATTGTTCTTCCCTATAATTCAATGAAGTATTTTTCGACATTGAGGTTTCAGAATTTCAAAGGGTTTGAAACCATCGGTGTTTCTTATGCCTTAGCTTTCCTAACTCTTTGAGGAGGCATATTGAATATATTTCTATCTTATCAATAGTAACAAAATAAAAAATATATTTAAAGGTAATAAGATAATAAACTTGTAACATTCGTAACCTGTATTCATCGCCGGATTAGGGTTACAGAGCATTACCAAACTTATTACAAAAATAATCATACATTTCTTGTACATTTTTCATTTCAAACTAAAAATCAATCATAATCAATCACATTGTCCCTAATATGAGCCTACTAGGCTCAAATCATGCATTAGAAGTGGTTCGGGACTAAACCGATAACTCAAGAAAATTTCTGTCAAACATAGAAAATTTTCAAAATATAGGGTACACATGCCCGTGTGGTCCGGCTGTGTGTCTCATATGGCCAAAGACACGCCTCTGTCATAAGCCGTCTGGACATTTGAAATAGGATCACATGGCCGTGTCCTAGCCCATGTCCAACCCCGTGTAACTCTCTGACTTGGGCCACACGGCCAACCACATGCCCGTGTGACTAGCCTATGTGCCCTTCGAAATGGCCACACACGCCCGTGTGCCAGGCCGTGTGTTAGGCCGTGCCAAAACTACAGGGTATACTGACTTATGCCACAAGGCCAAGTCACATGCCCGTGTGTTGGGCCGTGTGGAGTATACTGACTTGGTTTCTAATTAAACACCAGGGGACACACAGTCGTGTCACCTGACCGTGTGCCATACACGGCTGAGACACACGCCCATGTCTCTACCCGTGTGGACAAAAATGGGCTATTTTCCAAGCTATCTTTCTCACCCAATCTTGCATTTACCTACACAAACCAAATGGCACATAACATGGCATAAATAGGCATTCAAACCAATCTCAACCAAGCCTAATTCATGCTTATTCCATAACACGAACTATAATGTTCATAACATCATAATTTACCTATTCAAAACATACCAATTTCACATTCACAAATCACCTAATTGGTTAACTTCATATATACATTATCTTGCCTAAAATCACAACATACCAATTCACAACAATCATTCATCTAGCAATTACCAATCACATAACATAGGCCATTTACACATATATAAATATACATCACCAAGCATGCCAAAATAATCCAAATCACATGGCTATACACTTAACCAAAACACACATCATTTACAAGCCAATTCAAATGGCTAAATCCATTACTAACACATATAACATACCAACCACAACTCCTATACATGCCATATAACCAAATAGATAAGTTCAAAAGTGTAATATCCCAGATTTAGGGGTTATGCATTTGGTGCATAATTCATGAGTTAGTAGGCTCAGTGGATGGTTGAGTGTGTTTTAGGGGTTTTGAGAACCCTAGGGTGTAGTAGAATGCTTTGGGAAATTATGAGATTTTATGTTTAAAAGGGGAGAGCTTGGCTAAGGAGGCCTTAAGGAAATTTGTGTGGGAGTTTATGACACAAAGATAGCATTGGAAAAGTGGCTTGGGACGCTACCTTAGGGGCTTGGAGGGTTGCGTCAAAGGGACCTTCAAAGGGAGGTGGTTCGAGTCACGTTGACAGCATGGGGGTGTTGTTTTATTTTGCATGTTGGCGTCAAGGGAAAGGGGAAGTAATGGACGGCATGTGGACTTCCAAAAGGATGAGATAAGCCTTGATTTTCTTTTTAAATTTTGGCTTAAGATAGAAGATAATTGGGATTTTGTTTTATTTATTTTAAATGATAAGATAAGAGATAAATGAGGAGATTAATAAAGGATTTGATAAGGAGTTGAGGTGGTGGCCGAATGGGGGGTTCTTTGGGTTGGTATATTCGGTCTTGGAAGGGGGCTTAAGTGCCGAATTTTGTTGTTTCTTCCCTTAGTCTCTCTTGCCGAAACTTTGTAGTCAAGAAGATCCTCTCTTTTTTTTTCTCTCATCTATTTTGCTTCTTGGCCGATCCTATTCCTCTTTCTCAAACTCTTTTCTTTTCTTTTAGTTAGCCGAATCACCATGGCCTTCACTTCTTCTTCTCATAAGTTTCTCAAAGGCCGAAATATACTTGTGATAGCTGAATACCCCTTTGTTATTAAGAGTCATAGCCGAATATCAAAGTGTCCTTATTCTCCTTCTTCTGTCGCAAGTCTCAAAAGCCGAAAGTCAACATCTCTTTTATCCTGTCGACATTTAGAGCTAGTGGACTATTCGTGTGATGGTAAGTATTTTCTCCCTTGGTAATCGGTTTTGAGTTCTTCTTCATAAGTATGCCGGAATCTATAGTTGGGCCTTGGACTAAGGTTGGCCGAATGTCCATTAAGGCCATAGTGACGTGTTCTTTTGTATGTAGCCAAGGGAAGGAAGCATTAAAGGATTCGTTCGGGATCGAGTACTCAAGGTAAGCAGTGTAAGTATTCGGCCAAGGGCCATTTTCATGGATTTATATGATAGGCCGATTCTAATAGTTGTTTAGCAGGGATTTCAACTACTCAAGGAACAAGTAACAGTTTTTGGGATTTCGATTTAGCAAGGTAAGTGGTTGCTAATATTCGGCCATAGGCCATATTTGGTATAATGATGATCAATTGTGTACCATGGTTCTTAGGAGCAAATCGACAGGAGTAAGCCAGCCTTCGGGATTCAAGATCATTTCGGTAAGGATATTTAGTAAGTGTAGATTCGATTCGATATATTTAGATTAAGGTATTAGTGATTAACCGTTTGATTTGATTAAGTATCGTTGATGGAGGCGAATACTAGTCAAGGAGGACAAGGGGTAGTCCCTATCCCTAAGTTCAAGAATTGATCAGTTTCTGCAGTTCGGGATTGGCCACTAGGGTGTGGGCCAGCGTCAGAGCAGGAAAGTAGGCAGATAGCCGTAGTGACGCTTAGTGATAACATCGGGATCGAGAGCATAGTGCTTCAGGTTATCAGGTGTGTGATTAACCCACCGTTTTCCGGGTTTATGTTATGTATGTGATATTTGTATGTGTTATGTATGTACTAACTATTGCAGTGATCATTAAGAAATGGATACCCTTAAGGGGTATGCCGATAATCAGGTCAGTATCAATCTGAATGTGATGTGGTTATTAATTTGTGTATGTGATTGAATACCTGAATAACATGTACATTCATTATTTATCACGGCACTATTTTATGTTGCATGTGCATGGGTGGGATATGAATATGAAAGAAGGACAGGGTGTACTTCGAGTACGTGGTTTAGTGATGGCTACGAGCCTCACGAGAATTGATGAGTGGCTCTGTGCCTCATCGTGGTTGATATAGGCTATGTGCCATATCGTGGTTAATGATGGCTTTGTGCTCATCGTGGTTTTGATGATAGCTACGAGCTACATCGTGGATTGGCGCTGACTGAGGTCGCGTTGTGGATTAATTGCGATTTGGTTCGCGTGGACGGCATTAATTGCCAGATTGGTGTGTAACGGTTGAAGGGTGATTTAGTAATCCCCTGGTGTGTGGTGGCTGGGTACGGGGGTGTGTAGAGGATGGACCCTAGGCTGGGTTGGGTGCATTTTGCATAAATCTGTATGATATGTGAATTAAAGTGGAAATGGGCCAAGCCCAATATGTGATGTGGATTAATGTGAAAATGGGCCAAGCCCAATATGTGGACTCAAGAGGATAAATTGCCTTATCATATAATATGTGATGTGGATTAATGTGAAAATGGGCCAAGCCCAATATGTGGACTCAAGAGGATAAATTGCCTTATCATATAATATGTGATGTGGATATGGGCCAAGCCCAATAAGTGAAAACATGTGAATAAGTTGCATTGATATCTGATATGTGGGTTAATATGTGGTTTTGATATGTGGGTGGAATTCAGTGGACTAATTACACACTGAGTCTGTTTGACTCACCCAAATTTTACCAACATCGCAGGTGATACGTGTTGCTTGGACCGGGTTGGAGTGGATACGAGGTGGCCCATGCAGAAGATATTTTAATTGTTTACGTATTTATATTTTCAGTATTTCTAAGTATTTATTTATTGTAATAAGGGCCATTTAAGGTACTTACGGATTATTATCATGTTTTAAGTTGGATTGTCGATTATATTATTTCCTGGAAATGTTTATTTTTAGCAACTAACATTTTAAAAATATATATACTAAAGTTTTTAATCCGGGAATTTGTAACAACTCAATTTATTTCGGAATTTTAAATACACAATGTTTTACTAAAGATAATAAATTTATATGTTTTTACTTTAAGTCGTAAGCTTTTCAAACGTTTTCCGCAGTGGCATTCTAAATTCGGTCGTAGTGTAAGGGCTGGGTTTGGGGTGTTACAGTTTGGTATCAGAGCCCGGTTTAAAACTCGGCTTTGAGGGTTTTGTGTCCAAAAACATTTTTCTTTAAGATGGGCTTTTCAAAAATATGGATTTTCATGAAATTTTTCAGGTTAGTTCTGGCATGGCACCTGTAACTCCGACCCGAAGTCCACCAGATAAGTACCTCTGACTATTGAAGTGCTTTGTATATGTGAAGTTGATGGGCATTATGGGAACGTAGATTAGTGAACTAGGATCTATTGAACCCTAAGACTAGTCTACTCCAACACAGAATGCATAAGACGTAAGGACAATCAAACAAACCTCTGACTAAGTCGGCGAGTTAGGGTGTGGCAACAGTTGTGCGCATGTCTAGGAGTGGATTCGGTAAGAGCTTGGTATTTAAGCAGTCCTAGCGACTCACCTCCTCTTTACTCGAATCCTACCTGGTGCGTAGTGACGGTTCACCCTAACCAAGAGGACTTATTCACGGGCTAAACCCGATAATTAAAACCCGAAAGGAACTAGCCACATAGTTTTATAAAAACCTTAGTTTTAAAATCCTCAAATTACCCTTTTTGATTGTTAAAAACCTGATTTGTAAAATTTTTTTGAAATATTTCGGATTTACAAAAATTACCCAAATACCCCTGTGTTGTAAATTACTAAAATACCCTTAGTTTTTGAGATTTCCAAAGTACCCTCGACTTTTGGTTAAAATATTCCTACTCTATAAAATACCGAACACCCTAATTTTCAAAATAGCAAGATACCCTGATTTGGGAGAATTTACTAAAATGCCCCTGACTTCCAAAATTACCAAAATGACCCTGATTTCAGAAATTTTTGCAATACCTTTGATTTAGGAAAATTTTTAAAATACCCTCTAGTTGTGAAAATTTTAGAATGCTTTTGATTTATAAAGATTATTTTCGAATTGACCCCAATTTATTACCAAAATACCCCTGTAGGACAAATGACGAAATTACCCCTGGGTTGGGAATGGACAAAGATGCCCATAGTAGTGTGATGAATACATGAATGTGAATCTCTGAATTAGAATAGTGAACTTGCGTCAAAACTTTGGTTGATCGAAAGAACTACTTCTAAAACTTCTTTTCATAAAACTGCTCGCGGATAAACAGTGGAACAAAGTACTAATGCATAAAACTTTTTAATCAGATTAAATCGCGATGTTAGATATGAGTTCTAGTGGACGTGGTAGAGGTAGAATGACAGTATCAGAACCGGTAGGGTCTGGCCATGGGTCAGAAAACGATGTGCCGCTGCCAGCAGTGGGCGCGGAGGAACAAGATCAGGCAGGAGGAGATGACGCTAGGTCGCAGGCTATGCTGCGAGTGCTAGAGCGAGTCGCGGGAGCTAATGTGGGTAATGGAGTTCGGAAATCAGTGCCTGAGAGACTTAGGTTGAATGGAGCTGAAGTTTTCAGAGGAGTGTCTGGAGTGGCTCCGAACGTGGCGGAGTACTGGCTAGAGGCAGTCGAAAGAATCATGGGCGATTTGGACTGCACTGTTGAGGAAAAGCTTAAAGGTGCTGTTTCGCTGCTTCGAGATGAGGCTTATAGGTGGTGGCTCACTGTCAGACAAGGTACCCCTACAGATCGAGTGGATTGGGGGTATTTTAAAGTTAAGTTTGAAGGAAAATATGTTGGAGCTAGTTATTTAGACTCGCAAAGGAAGGCGTTTTTAAACTTGGTACAAGGAAGTAAGTCGGTAGCAGAGTATGAAGCGGAATTTGTGCGGTTAAGTCAGTACGCTAAGGGGATTGTGGCTACGAATCACGAGAGGTGTGTCCGGTTCGAAGACGCGTTGCGAGACGAGCTATGGGTATTGATTGCTCTGCAGAGAGAAAGAGACTTTGCTATTCTAGTGGAGAAAGCTCGAATCGCTGAGGAAGTTAAGAGGACTGTGAGACAGAACCGAGATAAGGTGGGAACTGGAACAAGAGAAGTTTTGGACCGTCAGAGTCATCTGAAGATTTTCAGAAAAGACCAAGGATTGAAAATTCTGTGCGTGCATCTGTACCGGTTGCTGAGAATCGGAGTCGTACATGTGCTCAGTGCGGGAGAGTTCATGCAGGAGAGTGTTGGGGAAATAGTAAGGAATGTTTCCGGTGTGGGTCTAAGGCTCATTTGGTTAACAAATGTCCTCAAGTGATGGATAGGACTCGGGCAGTAGGCCAGGGTTATGGGCAGCCTGGCAGAGGTGGTCAGCAAGTGACAAGGAATCGTGGTCCGAACCATGGAAGGAATGGTTCCGGCCGAGGTCGTGGAACACCAAGCAGAGGTGCTGAGGGTTCAAATACGAGGCAACCAAGGTTGGTTTAAGCAGTCAGTCGCCGCAAAGAGGAAGATGAGCCACATATGATATCGGGTACATGACTTATTTCTGGAATGTCCGTATTGCCTTGTTTGTTGTAGAGTTAGCTCATTCTTGTATTGCTAGTGAGGTGTTTGGAACCTTGACTGTGAACTTTGAGATTGTGCATAGGAAATGTGTTGGTTTTATTAAGATCCGAATGCGCAGCAGTAGCGTAGTGTGGTGAGTTAGGATGTACGATTGTTCGTTAGTAAGTAATTTCGCGGACGAAATTATTTTTAAGGAGGGAAGAACTGTAATATCCCAGATTTAGGGGTTATGCATTTGGTGCATAATTCATGAGTTAGTAGGCTCAGTGCATGGTTGAGTGTGTTTTAGGGGTTTTGAGAACCCTCGGGTGTAGTAGAATGCTGTGGGAAATTATGAGATTTTATGTTTAAAAGGGGAGAGCTTGGCTAAGGAGGCCTTAAGGAAATTTGTGTGGGAGTTTATGACACAAAGATAGCATTGGAAAAGTGGCTTGGGATGCTACCTTAGGGGCTTGGAGGGTTGCGTCAAAGGGAGCTTCAAAGGGAGGTGGTTCAAGTCATGTTGACAGCATGGGGGTGTTGTTTTATTTTGCATGTTGGCGTCAAGGGAAAGGGGAAGTAATGGACGGCATGTGGACTTCCAAAAGGATGAGATAAGCCTTGATTTTCTTTTTAAATTTTGGCTTAAGATAGAAGATAATTGGGATTTTGTTTTATTTATTTTAAATGATAAGATAAGAGATAAATGAGGAGATTAATAAGGGATTTGATAAGGAGTTGAGGTGGTAGCCGAATGGGGGGTTCTTTGGGTTGGTATATTTGGTCTTGGAAGAGGGCTTAAGTGCCGAATTTTGTTGTTTCTTCCCTTAGTCTCTCTTACCGAAACTTTGTAGTCAAGAAGATCCTCTCTTTTTTTTTTCTCTCATCTATTTTGCTTCTTGGCCGATCCTATTCCTCTTTCTCAAACTCTCTTCTTTTCTTTTGGTTAGCCGAAACACCATAGCCTTCACTTCTTCTTCTCATCAGTTTCTCAAAGGCCGAAATATACTTGTGATAGCCGAATACCCCTTTGTTATTAAGAGTCATAGCCGAATATCAAAGTGTCCTTATTCTCCTTCTTCTGTCGCAAGTCTCAAAAGCCGAAAGTCAACATCTCTTTTATCCTGTCGACATTTAGAGCTAGTGGACTATTCGTGTGGTGGTATGTATTTTCTCCCTTGGTAATCGGTTTTGAGTTCTTCTTCATAAGTATGCCGGAATCTATAGTTGGGCCTTGGACTAAGGTTGGCCGAATGTCCATTAAGGCCATAGTGACGTGTTCTTTTGTATGTAGCCAAGGGAAGGAAGCATTAAAGGATTCGTTCGGGATCGAGTACTCAAGGTAAGCAGTGTAAGTATTCGGCCAAGTTCCATTTTCATGGATTTATGTGATAGGCCGATTCTAATAGTTATTTAGCAGGGATTTCGACTACTCAAGGAACAAGTACCAGTTTTTGGAATTTCGATTTAGCAAGGTAAGTGGTTGCTAATATTCGGCCATAGGCCATATTTGGTATAAGTGATGATCGATTGTGTACCATGGTTCTTAGGAGCAAATCGACAGGAGTAAGCCAGCCTTCGGGATTCAAGATCATTTCGATAAGGATATTTAGTAAGTGTAGATTCGATTCGATATATTTAGATTAAGGTATTAGTGATTAACCGTTTGATCTGATTAAGTATTGTTGATGGAGGCGAATACCAGTCAAGGAGGACAAGGGGTAGTCCCTATCCCTAAGTTCAAGAAGAGATCAGTTTCTGCAGTTCAGGATTGGCCACCGGGGTGTGGGCCAACGTCAGAGCAGGAAAGTAGGCAGATAGCCGTAGTGACGCTTAGTGATAGCATCGGGATCGAGAGCGTAGTGCTTCAGGTTATCAGGTGTGTGATTAACCCACCGTTTTCCGGGTTTATGTTATGTATGTGATATTTGTATGTGTTATGTATGTACTAACTATTGCAGTGATCATTAAGAAATGGATACCCTTAAGGGGTATGCCGATAATCAGGTCAGTATCAATCTGAATGTGATGTGGTTATTAATTTGTGTATGTGATTGAATACCTGAATAACATGTACATGCATTATTTATCACGGCACTATTTTATGTTGCATGTGCATGGGTGGGATATGAATATGAAAGAAGGACAGGGTGTACTTCGAGTACGTGGTTTAGTGATGGCTACGAGCCTCACGAGAATTGATGAGTGGCTCTGTGCCTCATCGTGGTTGATATAGGCTATGTGCCATATCGTGGTTAATGATGGCTTTGTGCTCATCGTGGTTTTGATGATAGCTACGAGCTACATCGTGGATTGGCGCTGACTGAGGTCGCGTTGTGGATTAATTGCGATTTAGTTCGCGTGGACGGCATTAATTGCCAAATTGGTGTGTAGCAGTTGGAGGGTGATTTAGTAATCCCCTGATGTGTGGTGGCTGGGTACGGGGGTGTGTAAAGGATGGACCCTAGGCTAGGTTGGGTGCATTTTGCATAAATCTGTATGATATGTGAATTAAAGTGGAAATGGGCCAAGCCCAATATGTGATGTGGATTAATGTGAAAATGGGCCAAGCCCAATATGTGGACTCAAGAGGATAAACTGCCTTATCATATAATATGTTATGTGGATTAATGTGAAAATAGGCCAAGCCCAATATGTGGACTCAAGATGATAAATCGCCTTATCATATAATATGTGATGAAACACCCCACACCCGGCCCACGAGCCTTGACCGGATCTGGTATGTTCCTCGGTGTAAACCGTTTCAAATTCTTTTGTGACTTAGGAAAAATTTGTGTGTTTTGAGAGTAAAATGGTTTTGGGTTGGGCTTGAGTTGAAAACGAGTTTATTTGAGGTGACAAAATATTTAGAGTTTATTTGAAAATAAATTTCACTTGATCTTTAATTAATAAAAATTTGTACCGTAATAAATAAAGGAAAAATAAAGTAGTTTAACTATGGCCTTATTACATCAAATAATTCCCAAAAATAAAATAAAAGTCCAAATAATAAAATTTTCCTTGCTGTGCATGGCCGCCTTTAAGCTCGTGCCGACCCGGTCCATTACTGATCATCACCTGGAAGAAAAAGTTCCCCAACGAGGTGAGTCAAACAGACTCAATGTGTACACAAACACTAAGTCTTAACATTTCAGGCATGCATTATCATATCACATACATATTCAAATAACAGGTAAAAATCATGATGCAACCCAAACCCAAACATATTAAGCTATCCGCTACACTCCCCCGTACCAACCTGTACACCGTGGGGACTACTAAGTCGACCCTCCTTCCGCTACACTCCATATCGCGGTCTTAGGTCACCGCATTCGTTGTCTTAGGTCACCACGTTCAGATTACTGTGGTCTTAGATCACCACATTCAGATATCACGGTCTTAGGTCACCATGTTCGTGGTCTTAGGTCAGCATAAATATGCCAGAGTTCACATTCTTATTCTTATTCTCATGTTACATTTAACATATTTCATAATCCTAGTAGGAGTAGGAAATGTACCTGAGTACTTTCTTACACTTTCATATTTTTAATATCACATACATATATTTATTAAACATGCCATAAAACATATTAAGAATTAGTGTGGGGTACACACCTGATTCACTTAACAACTTCACTGAAATCTCGAGATCTGATCTACGGCCTTAGATCTCAATTCCTACATTTGATTAATCACTTACTATTTAGTAAAAACCTATTTGGCTATAAAACCAAATCCTAGTAGGATTTGTACACCTAAAACTTACCTTGTTGCCGATTGACTTAAGAACCAAGTCCCGAAGCTTTGTGTCCTTCTTCCTTGTATTCGGCCAACTCTAGATCCTTTAACATATTAGTTTTCGGCTTTTAAGATAATAAAAGATAGATCCAAACACTAAAATAAGCCTTGGCCGAATGCTATAGACACTTACCTTGTGGATTTTAAATCCCGAAATTCACTGAATAACTAGGGAACACGTAGCTTATGGTGTACCTTCAGGAAAAGAACTTCTTCTTCCTTGTAGTCGACACTTAGTAAATCCCGGAAGATCCTTCCAAATTTCGGCAAACAAGTTTCTAATGGGATTAGTCCTAGATTTCGGTAAATCTTAAAAGAAAAAGGATAAAAATTGAATGATATCTTACCCTTACTTTAGATATCGACAGTTCCTTTGCTTGAAGTCTCAAACTATTCGGCTATGGCCTTGATCTTAGCAAGCTTTCGGCTTTTGGAATATTGAGAGGAGAAGAATGAAGAAGAAAAGAATAGGGGTTGCAGAGAAAATTCGGCAGAGGTTATCAAGGAAGAGTAAATAATGCTGAATGGCCTCTCTATTCCTTTTATAGCCGATTTTACTAGCTAGAGTCCCTTACTTGGCCACCACTCTTCTATTTGATAGCTTTATCCTTTGTATTATCACCAAATAAAAGAATTTAATCCAACCATTATCTCTTGAAAATAATGATAAATAAATCCCTTATTTATCCATCATTTAGCCGAATTTTAAAGAGAATAAAACTCTTCCTTTTTAAATAGCTTGTGCCGTCCACCTCACTTCTTCTGGAAGCAAAATAAAATTTCTTTTATTTGCTTCCCATGTGACTCGAACTCAGGCCCACTTGCTCATGTAGGTGGCGTCACTTACCTAGGCCTTAAGTGGCATTTCCAGGCCACTTTTCCAAGCCTATTTGTGTGTCAAATTCCTCCTATTATTTCTCTTAAGGCCACCTTGCCTTAGTTTTCTCTTTTTAAGCCTTAAAACTTGACATTTCTTTACATTTCCAAGTTTCCAAAAATTTTCGTTTGACTCTTTAAACTTGACATTTCCTTACATTTCCAAGTTTCCAGAAATGTTTACTTTCCTCTTTTGAATTATTTCCACATCATTTCCTTACATTTCCCTACATTGCCTTACATTTCCATACATTTCCACACATTTCCACACATTTCCATACATTTCCATACATTTCCAAGATTCTAATAATGCACACCACACATCCATATCACAGTAAACATGCTATTTCATAAAATTAAGCAAAAATGCACACAATGGGATTCTTCCCTCAAAGTACTTCACTTGATGCCATAACCCTTGCACCTTAGATGGCGTCCCTTGCCACTTTTCCACATCACTTCTTGTGTCCTAAACTCCCCAAAACCTTTCTTAAGGCTACCTTAGCCTAGCTCCCCCTTTTTAACTTAAAAACCAATAATTGTCCAAAGCTTTCTCTTACATCCTAGGATTTTAAAAACCCTTAATTCACTTCCAAACACTGCCAAAACCTACTACTCATGAATTATGCACGAACGCATAACCCCTAATCTAGGATGTTACATGTGATGTGGATATGGGCCAAGCCCAATAAGTGAAAACATGTGAATAAGTTGCATTGATATCTGATATGTGGGTTAATATGTGGTTTTGATATGTGGGTGGAATTCAGTGGACTAATTACACACTGAGTCTGTTTGACTCACCCAAAATTTACCAACATCGCAGGTGATACGTGTTGCTTGGACCGGGTTGGAGTGGATACGAGGTGGACCATACAGAAGATATTTTAATTGTTTACGTATTTATATTTTCAGTATTTCTAAGTATTTATTTATTGTAATAAGTGCCATTTAAGGTACTTACGGATTATTATCATGTTTTAAGTTGGATTATCGATTATATTATTTCCTGGAAATGTTTATTTTTAGCAACTTACATATTAAAAATATATATACTAGAGTTTTTAATCCGGGAATTTGTAACAACTCAATTTATTTCGGAATTTTAAATACACAATGTTTTACTAAAGATAATAAATTTATATGTTTTTACTTTAAGTCGTAAGCTTTTCAAACGTTTTCCGCAGTGGCATTCTAAATTCGGTCGTAGTGTATGGGCCGGGTTTGGGGTGTTACAAAAAGTACCAAAATGACAGCGGATAGTGTTCTGAGATGTTTGACGACTCCAAAATCTGAGCAAGCTTCGATAATAACTATAAATCACTAAAAAGTAAACAAAGTAAGCTATAAAGCTTAGTAAGCTCATATAATTAATAAGTAAGACTCACCATTCATTCACCATTCAAGTAAAGTAAACATAATATACTACAAAATCATTTAATCACAAGGTTTACATATATTCATTCACATAATTAATCATGAACTCACAATTTCATGAATTCAATTCCTATATGATTTTCGTACATACCTGAACTGATACGTATCTACTCTCACCATTCCATATCTTTGCTACACCCGTTGAACCATTTGGAATAATATTGGATACTCGTGAATCTCGCACCCTAAGTGCCAATACATAGTCGATGCTATCTCAATCTCATATCTCATGCACTCTCGAGCTATCAACGGGTCTGCTCACACAAGCTGAAGGTTAAGATGTAGCTACATGGTGCTGCTCACAGAAGCTGAGGAGAATCTGCAACACATGCTGGAAAACTCAGCCACCAGTGGAATGTACGGACAAGCACCCAAAACACATAACCCCTAACGACATGTCATTTGTATCCTAATCTATTCCTAAGGTTCAATTGGGATTTCACATTGTCGAATCTTCGTTGAACATGTCCGTAAGGTTGTATTCATAATGAATTCAATAATAAAGCATTTAAAACACAATATATGAATGCTTACTAACATACGAACTTATCTCGATCACAAAAACGTCAGAACAAGATCGACTAGTCTAACACTTTATTTTTCCCCTGATCTAGATCAAACTTCGCTTTTCTTGATCTATAAATAATCAAATTTAACTTATTTAATTACCATTCTATTCAATTTAGCCCAAAATGCATATTATGGCAAAATTACACTTTTGCCCCTAATATTTCAACATCTTTACACTTTAGTCCTTAGCTCATAAAAATACAAATTCATGCAATTAGGTCCCTACCCAAGCTAGCCAAATTTCCCTTATTATCAAAGCAGCCCATATTTTTCATTATTTCACACATTTACCACATAATTTTCATTTTTCACAAATAAACCCCTAATTTGCAATTTCACCCAAAATCACTTAACAAATGTTGTTTATCTAACAACAACCATTCATTTTCTATCACGAAACATCAAAATACACACATATTCATCAATGGTAAAACCCTAAACCTTTAACAATTTTGCAAATTAGTCCCTGGGCTAGCTAGATTAAGTTATAACGACTCTAAAAGCATAGAAATCATTAAAAACCGATTCAAAATCACTTACATGCACAAGGATGAACTTATCGAACCTTTGAACCTTAAAAATGGTGTTCTAACCTCAAATTTTCGGTGGATCTTGAAGATGAATGAAAACAATTTGATTTTGTTTTATTAATTTTAACTTTAATTACTAAATTACAAAACTAACCTTAAAAATTATCACAATTTTCAAAATTGACAAACCATTATCATCCACTAACATATTAATGGGATATCCGCAACTCAATTTTTTTTAAATATCACATTTTTGTAAATCATTTATTTTAAATTAAGCTTCCATAACAATAAGGTTTTAAATGTAATAACGTTTTAAAAGGGAATAACTTTTTAATAAACCACGATTAAAAATAAACAAACGTAAACTGAGGTTTTGTACAAGTTTTAAATTTCAAGAAGGGTTTTCAATGAAAACATTGTTTTCAAAAAACACTTCAATGTGACACGCCAGATTCGGCCATAACGTCTAGCCGGGTTTGGGGTGTTACATTTAGTGGTATCAGAGCCTAGTTGCAAAACTCGGTTATGGAACGGGTTTTCAAATTTTGGATTTTAATAAGTTGTTTTTCAATATGTGAAGTGTTTGAGATATTTCTTCTGTAAAGTGTGGCACACCGAGTCTCCGATGCTGAATCCGTAAGTTTTCTGAATACTTTTGTCTGTTTAGAAACTGAAATATAGTAAGTTAGGAAGTATTGTGGCTACTTTAGAAATCAGATCATACCACTCTAGATAGAGCAAACTGAAACTATAGGGGACAGAAGCTATACTGAGCCTATGACGGCAAAAACAAAACTCTAAACTACTATTGCTCATAAAATATCTGCTTAATTACTGGATATGTAAACAAATGTGCATAAAATTTCTAATTCTGATAATACACATAGCGATAATCAACACAAGGGGTACTCGTGAACGAGGTACAATAGGCCGTGGTTGAGGCCGTAGAGGTGCTGGAGTTGGGTCCTCGTCGTCCGGCAATATACCTAAAATTGGAATCAGAGTGCGCAACGAGAGCATAGCGCTGTAGTCTATATATGCGACCATTCTAATAGTTGGAAATTTCGAGGACGAAATTTCTTTAAGGGAGGTAGAATTGTAACGCCCTGAATTTTGGGCCTAGAAGTATTGTGCCTTATGTATGGATCAGTAAGAAGGTTGTACATAAGTATTTAATTGTGCAAGGAAATGACACAATTAAATGTCTACTTCAGTGGTTAAGGGTCCTGAGAAGTGTTGGAGAAGTCCTGGGTTCAAACCTGGGCTTTAGCAAAAATTTTAGTTTTTAAGTGAATAAAACCATTGCTGCTTGATAGTAGGCCTTTTAGATATGTGTGGTTAAAATATGACACAAAAAGCCTATTGATCTAGTGGTGGTGGCATTACAAGTGTGGCAAGGGGATCTGAGGTTCGAGTGTTGGCGCAGCATAGGGGCATTTATTTTGCAGTTAGGACAGCTAGAATTTGTGTTGCAGTAGAAGTCTGATGGATGAGAGGAGTTTGAATTAGTCATGGACGGATTTTACGAGCAAATCATGGAGAGGATTATGGAGAGATTTTAGGAGGAAAAATAGGAGTTTGAGTTGTTGAAGGTTGTTGCTTAATTTGCTAAGGGAAAAATAGTATTCGGTTTTGGTCATTTCTGAGTGTTGGTATTCTTTTCATTTGTTTAGTGGCCGAATACTGTGTTTCCGGGAACTCTCTTCTTTGCTTTTTGGTACAACGTGAGCTGCTCTATTTTTCTATTATGTAAAAGCCGAACCTTCTTTTACCATTCGGGTACTTTGGGAAAATTTGGTTTCTTTTCTCTATTAGCTGAATACCCCTTTTGTTTTCTTCAATCACTTCACACAGTCAGCCGAATCTCTACTCGTGTTTTTTCTCCATTTCCTTTCCCTTCTCTTTCCATTCAATAAGCCTAGGCCGAATGTCCTGCTCACATCTTTGGCTTCATTGATTATTTCTTTTTGGCCGAACTCACCATACCATCCCCTCTCTTTTTGTTTTTGGACTTCTTCATTGTGTTTAAACCGAGTCTCTTCTTTTGCTCATCGTTGGGGTGGTCGCATACTCTGCTTATTTTCTCTCTAAATCCCGATTGTTTCCATACTCTACTGGTGGTATATTGAGTTGATATCTGCAAGCGATCTTGAAAAATCAATAGGTATTCAAAAGTTCCCTCTCTTGTTCTCTATTATTGTGATATGTGTGCGAATCTGTTTCCTTTTATCTTTTCACTGAAAGTCGAATATTTCTTTCCTTCATGTTCTTTGATGGCTGAATGGTGATCCCTTCCTCTTAGTGTGGTGATCGTTGGGTTTTAGGTATTCTCGAGGAGTGGAGAAGTGCAGAAGCTACTCAAGTCGTCAAACCCTGTCTTCCACTATTCAATTAAGGGACAGACATTACCTTACCTTTTGAATAGGTCGAATATCTCTATATATTTCTGTAAGACTAATATTCATGGGTTTAAGCCACAATTATGATCAGTCCCCATCTGTTAAAATCTTTTGTTATCGCAGGTTATCGGCAAGAAAAGTGTGATCGGTTTTAGCCCATGAGCTAAAAGGAACAGGCCGTAGTTCATTCAATCAAGGTAAGGTAGTAAGTGCCTTTTTGGGAACAGATGTGGTAAGAAGGTGTTTTACCCTAACATATTAAGGACTAACATTGGATCGCGATGATTTTAGGTTAGGTGCTCATAGATCTTGGAATGATTCCGTAAAAAGGTGTGTAATCACACTATCTCTACTGTGAATCGGCAAAAGCTGAAACTTCGGCATTCGAGGCCTCACGAGCGTGCGATCGCTCATGTGGTAAACCGAGCACACAAATCATGGGCGATAGATTGTAGAGGCCACTACGAGCGTTCTCGTGATCTTGGGCCTCATTTGGCTGAAATGGGTCGTGTGGGCCCAATGGGCTCGTGGGCCCCATACAGATAAAATCCATGTTAAGTGGGAAATACTGGACTGGGCTATGTAGTTCACGTAGCCGTGACAGAATTTGGGCTAAATGGGCCGCACGAGCGTGCGGGCCCACTTGGGCCAAATATTGGGCCTTGGGCCCATTTACAACGTAATGATCGTAATACCCCTGTAGGGTAAGATGGTCGTAATGCCCCTGTAGGGTAAATTGGCCGTAATACCCCCATAGGGTAAAATGACCGTAATACCTCTGTAGGGTAAAATGACTATAATACCTCTATAGGGTAAAATGACCGTAATACCCTTATAGGGTAAAATAACCGTAATGCCCCTGTAAGGTAAAACGAACGTCATGCCCCCATCGGGTAAAATGACCGTAATGCCCCTATAGGGTAAAATGACCATAATGTCGTTGTAGGGTAAAATGATCATAATGCCCCTGTAGAGTAAAATGACTGTAATGCCCCTGTAGGGTAAAATGACCGTAATGCCACTGGAGGGTAAATGACTATTTTGCCCCTCGAGGGTAAATGACTGATTTGTGCTATGATTTGATTGACTTAACTGTGAATGATATGACTCATTCTAAGCATGGCATACTGCATACAAGACATACTGCATGGGATTGGGATCTTGTATTGGAGGAAGTGATTGATATGTGAGGGTCGCATGGGTCGTGCTAGACCACTGTGGACACACCGATGGCTTTAAGCCGATTATGTGATTGGCAACTCTGCTGCAATATTGGTTAGTGCCGCAACCGGTGCTACATAAGAAGTGTAGGGATGGGTGGGTCGATTTAGTCACTACAGGAGTGTAAGGTTGGACAAGAGACGGAGTGCAGGGTTGGTTTGGGTATTTATGCATTGCATATACTGATTCTAAGATTGAGATAGGCTTAGGCCCAGATATATGTGATATGTGACATTTGATATGGGCTAAAGCCCAACCGAGGCTGATCGGGGCAAAGGCCCAATTGCCACCGTTACTGTAATGGGTTAAGGCCCACACTGTATTGTTATTGTTAAAAGGCTCAAGCCCAGACTGATTCTGTTTCTGTATACTGATTGTTTTTTTAATACGGGGATTATACACTTAGTTTTCGTAAACTCACCCCGTTTTTAACCTTTCAGGTAATCCCCAGCGTTAGACGGTTCAAAGCTGCGAGGGACTCGGAGAGGGCAACACAACTGCACAAGTTTTATTTTGTTTAGCTCATTTACTTAAGAATGAGCTTATTGGTTCATATTGTAATAATGCCTTTATAATTTTTGGATTTTAAATTTTGGGATTTGATTTGATTGTGATTTATATTTGTTAGAAGTAGAACATCATTTTCCAAAATAATAACTATTTTCTAACACTACGTTTCCGCAACTCAATTTTTTTAAATATCACATTTTCGTAAATCATTTGTTTTAAATTAAGCTTCCGCAACAATAAGGTTTTAAAGGTAATAACGTTTTAAAAGGGAATAACTTTTTAATAAACCATGATTAAAAATAAACAAAAGCAAACTGAGGTTTTGTACAAGTTTTAATTTTCAAGAAGGATTTTCAATGAAAACATGGTTTTCGAAAAACACTTGTAACACCCCAAACCCGGCCTATGCATTAAGTCCAAATTTGACATGCCACACAAATCGAACTTTCATCTAGTCGTCAATAATTTAAGAAAACAAATCTTCAAAATGATTTTGGAGATGGAGTTTATCAAAAATCGAGGTTAATTTGAAATCCATGATTTTGAAGACATCAGAGTTTATAATTTGATTTTCAGAGAAATAATTGGTTGAAATAAATTCATAAAAGAGTTTTCACAGAAATTTTGTGAGTTAGTGATATTTAAGAAAAACCCCCTTTTTATACGCAAGTTTAAGAAAACATTTATAAAAATTAAAACAGCCTCATTTAAGTATCTAAAACATATTAAAATCCATCCACAAAATAAAAATCCATGAAACAATACCAGAGGCCTTATCACATTGCAACTGAAATAAAACATAAATAAAAATACTTAAAAGAAGATCAAAGTTTATATAAACCATCATTTGTAGTATGGCCTCCTCACGAAGTCATCTCCGGCCCAAGCCTCCATCAATTATCATTACCTGAGAAGGGTAAGAAAAACAGGGTGAGTTACTTAGAACTCAATGTGTAACCCACTTACCTTGTTCACTGGGCCAGAATCAATTAAGCATTTCATTTGGGCTTGAGCCCATTTACAAATGTACAATATATAAATCAAATAAATATGCATGTGATATGCAATTCCCAACCAAGTCTAATTTCCATCTGCTACACACCACCCGTACCAACCATCGCACCTATGGGGATCAAGTCAACCAATCACAAGCATTAAGCCATTTTAAATATTTGTGGTAGAGCCACCGAACTAGATTGTGACATAGTCACCAAACTAGAGGCATTAAGCCAATTAAAATATTTTTGGCAGAGCCACCTAACTAGATTTTGGCAACAGGCCTTTCTTCTCTTCGTCAATTATCCCAACCCATGCAGTCATGTATATATATATATATATAATGCATAATGATATATTCATAAGGTAAATTTCAACAAAAAGCCCATATTACAAGTTATCAATTTGGCTCATTAGTCAAAATAGCAATTTGGCCCATTTAACGATCTAGCAAACTTTGGCCCATTTAACGATCTAGCAAACTTTTGGCCCATTTAACGATCTAGCAAATTGTGGCCCATTTAACACATGAGGCCTTTTTCACAATTTTCACACTTGGCCAACTTATCAAACTAATCATATGGCCCAAAATACCACTTTTTAACAATATAGCCCATTAAGGGCAAATCCGTAATTTTTTCCACAACCTTAATACCGATTTCATGCGTTCACACCAAAAAGTGCTAATATACCGTATTTTCCAATTTTACCAAATTTACGATTTTTATTCTATTACTACGGTATAGTATAACCCGTGAGATAAGTGTGAAGTTACACACCTGATTACGGTGAGAACTATACTTTCCCGCTCGTCGATACCTAAAAACGTATCACACTCGATTAGAACACTGATACTAAATATAAATCTATATTAAGATAAACGATCTAGATCTTTACCCTCAGAATTTCGAACAGCAATTATTTGTGGTCTCTCCCCGATTGATGGTTCATAACCCGATGAAGAACCACGAACAGTCAAAGGCTCAGGAGTACGAATGACTTCAAATAATTGATTTTCGCCAGATGAGGGTCCACAACCTGGTGGAAAGTCTCAGATTCCCGAAACAACCCTTCGTTTGAAATTAGGGGAAATAGCGGAACCGCCCCTCTTCTAAACACTATTCACCGCTCTTTTCGAACCTATCTTGTTTGCCACAAAATCCTACGTTCATGGAAATGATAATCGAGCGATAGTGTCCCTTAAAACGAAATCGATTAGTAGTTCATCTATAACGATATGACGAGTAATATAGAAATCCTTACCTTAACACTTCGATTCGATTTTCTAACGAGTCACAAAGATTATGAATGCCCTGAGTTCGGCCTTCTCTATATCACGATTGCTTAAACGAAGGTTGAAAGAATAATCAACAAAACAATATAGATAAAAAGAAGATTCAGCTTTGATAGAAACAAAGGAGAGAAAAGAATGGTTCGACTATGGAGATAGTCTAACATTCGGCCATGTGAGAAAAATGATGAAGAAAGTATGGTTGAAAAGAAAATAAAAGAAGAAAGAGAGAGAATGAGGATGTGAGGTTTATGATTTAAATTTTCAAAGATAAGAGAAAAGCAAAGAGAGAGGGTTTGAAACAATGATGCATTCGGCCATGGGAGAGAAGGAAGAGATGATGTTTGTTTTTGATGTTTTAGGCACTAGAAAAGAGACACAAATTGAATTGACAAAATATGACCAAAAAGGTGAAACAAAGATAATTCTTCCTAGCCAATACACATTCGGTTTTTGAGAGCATGAGATGAAAAGAGAAAAAGATGTCTTGTAAAAGCAAAAATGACCAAATGGAATTACCCAAAAGCTACTAACCATACCAAACCTATCACCAAAATTCGGCCTTCCCCCTTAGCCCCCTATTCCATCCAAATACATGGTCAAACTTGGCCATATTAACTTTCCAAAACACTCTCCCTTAAGAGGTGCCTTATGTTTCTCCACCTTCCAAAAGTTTAGAAATCCTATCCCCAAAATCAAGCAAATTCTATCCTTAAATTCATGTTTGCCATAACCTTTAGCCACCTTACCATAAAAGAATTAGTCCATCCTTACCAAGAATAGAGCTTGGCCGACACTTGCTAAGAAAGAGTAAAAATAAATGTCACTAAAATGCTATCCATGGGATTCGAACCTCTCCCCTCAAGCTATACTCATGGCGCTAATTCCATCTCGCTACTAGCTCAACTTATGCTAGATTTTGACACTTAATTACCTTAAGCATCAGGGTCACTTGTTCCACTTCAATAAAGTACTCATTTCTAAAATTTATTCTAATTCCAAATAAATCCCGAGCCTTCTCAAGACTAATAATAAGCACATAAATTTAATCATTCACAAGCTAAGCACCAAAATCATGCAACATATTGATACTCATATTTTTAGGATGTTACAACACTTTAATGTGACACGCCAAATTCGGCCATAATGTCTAGGTCGGGTTTGGGGTGTTACATTTTGACTTAGTTGTGCAACATCGGTAAGGTAGTTTAGAGTAGTGATTTAGATTCATATACTTTATCAAATTTTGTGTTTCTTGTTGCTATTGTTAGTTTGTAATGCATAATTTGTATCTATGAAAGCTCAACGTCAAGAGGAGGAATGTGCAAATCAGAATTGAAGCTCAAACTTGCTTGTTTGAACACATTTTTGCTTAAAGAGCTAAGTGTGGAAGTGAGTGATATTAAGGGCAATTTGCTAATTTGGCTTGATTATGTGTTAAATTAAAGGTTTAACTGGTGTTACTAATGACTTGATTGCATATTGGATGGTTGGATTTGCAAAATTAGGTTTTATTTTATAAAAGAGCAAAATAGCAATTGGTTTAATAGGTTGTGTATTATGCTTTTAGCATGATTAAATTGTATAGAATAGATTGATATTTGGAGCATTGATTATTGATTTATTAAACATTTGATAAAGGTGTTCTAATTGGTATATGAATATTGGGAAAATGAAATTTGCTATGCTTAGTTTTATTGATGTTAAAGTTGCTTAGCAACATGCTTTTACTTGCATTTTGTCGTCCTAAATTAAGTTATTAAACAACTAATTTTATGCCTTGTATGTATGATTATATTGGCAACATTGCATGGTGGATCCATTGGACATAGTTGGCATGCCATAGGATTTGTGAGTACTCACCATTATTTCTGATATTGTGAGTATATGGCTCTTGGTGGACTAATTTGTTTGGAATAGATAAGGGAGTGTCAAGCTTGAGTCTCCACTCACGGGTTATTTGAGGCACTATAAGGGAGCGTGTGGTTTCGGCCCGCTCAATTTGGAGGACTATATTTGATTTATGGGAGTTCAGAAATCCGTTTATCCAATGTATAATCACACGTTTACTTATTTCCATCGATGTATTATGCCAATATAATTGATTGATTGTGCCAATATAATTGAATGTTTATGTGTTAAAAGATGATTTTACATGTCATGGAAAAATTTATTCTTAATTCTTGAAATAGCATGTGATGTTATGGTGAAATGTTAACATGTTGTGACTGAAAATTTAATGCTTAATTGCTTTGATTTATGCATGATTAGGTGCAAATTACTTGATGTTTTGATTATCATTCAATGATCTTTTTAAGTTCGCAACCTCACATTTCGTGTAGAGATTTTCAGGCGTAAGGAGTCGAGAAACGAGTGCAAAGGCTATCAAAGAATAAGGCTCACTAGTGGCTTAAGAAATTTACTTTAGAGACTATATAGGGGCATTGTGATGCTTTTGGGACTAGTGTTATTTTGCTTGTAACGGACATTGGACATTAAACTTTGGACTTCCATTTTAGTGATTTTGTAATTGCTTTAATACATGATTTTACGTTTAATTTATGTTTGATTTATGGTATGTTGATGAGTGTTTGTACAGTGGTTGATAACACATTGTATGAAGCATGTAATTTATACTAACAATGTTTAATTGAAGCTTACCATGGAGTGGATTGCTTGCGACTAAGGTATATAGCTTGTGTGAATTAATTGGTGTTTGCTGTACGTGTAATTGGGTGTTAAATTTTGATTACTTGTTGCATATTTGTTGTAAATAAATTAAATTTGAGATATGTGGATGTTTATTGTAATTAATTGTAGTTATTTCAAGTTTAATGGGAAGTAAAATATGTAAAATAGGGAAATGAAGATGATTTTTTTTGACAAAATAGGTGTAGTGGTTTGCACACGGGCGTGTGGCTTTCGGGGGGGGGTTTGATTTTTGGTTTTTGTAATCTAGTATTCTAGTTTGCTTAATTTATAATTTAGTTCTAAAACTTGATTAGATTAATTGAAGCCTTTAATGATAGGGAAACTTGGTAATATTTTAGGATTAAACTTGTAACTGTTAATATTTGGTAGAAACACTCTTAATTTTTAATTTGAAAAATGTACTAAAAGTTTGTAAAAGCTACGATTTAGTCCTTAATAATAAAACTTGAATTAGACATAGTAAATGAACTCAAATTAAGCTGAAATTTTTAGGGCTTGCATAATTTGACTAAAAAAAGGTTGGTAACTATTTAGAAATAAAATTAGGATAGTTTAACCTTAGGTGGTAAAATAACCAAAATTCTCTTAGGTTTAAATACATAGAAAAAGTTTAAAAATGGTTCACAAATTGCTTCTGCATTTATAAATGATAGTTAATTAATCATAAATGAGGTGTTATAAGGTTGGGGTGTGCGTCGGGTGGTCATTACCTGGAGAGTCACTTCAATGGCTAGTGTAAAGCTTCAAATTTGGGCCGGTCCGTCCCGGTCGAGTTTGGGGTGTCATAGTGCAATTGGGTTTGGTCAACCCTTTAAAAATTACAGCGATCTCATGACATAAAGGTTTCGTGTCGTGACACCCCTGGCAGTTTATTGTTGTCAGAACATCAGGGTTTGATGTTGCGACACACTCTGACATTTTGGAACCTTGGGTATAATGTCTTCTATATCACGACAAAGAGCTGTTGTGTCCCAACAGCAATATAGTTTTCTTTATTTCTTTGGTTCTGGATGCAGTGTTGCGACACAGGGATGATGTGTTATGACACCAACTCTATTTTAACCCAAATTTCCAATTTTCCAAGTGCCTCAGGTTTTGTTTAGTCAAAAATTTTATAACAGTTAAAGTCTAAACTAATTAGTTAGTTAAATATACAATAATATACATAAGGTTAAAGTTTAATTAAAAATATGTTAGGTCTTACTGTTGGATTCATCCATCAACTCGATTAGCGTACCCGTGGATGCTCTTCCTGTTTCGTTTCTATTAGTATTTTTCCAGCATCCATCGTGCCATTCCACTTTCCTGCACTTGTCTCGTTCTTCAAACTTGCTTTTTCGACTTGCATTAATCATATATAACAATTCCCCTAGCTCAAGGTTGTTAAGGATCTTTATAGATATTTCATAACATTGTCTCCCTAATCTTTTTCTATCTATCTTATCTTGTTTATGGCCACATTTAAAAATTTTTGTTTCACCATTGATCCTCATGGTTAATTCATTCTTTTCCAAATCAATGGTGGACTTTAACGTTGCTAAGAATGGTCTACCTAACAAGATGGGTATCTAATGATCTTCCTAGAAATCTAATATTACAAAATCTGTCGAGATGATGAAGCTGCGCACCTTGACCAACACATCTTCTAATACTCCTTTTGGATGCACTAAAGATCTGTGAGCCAACTATAGTGTGATCTGGTGTTTTTAGCCTGTGGTAACCCAAGCGATTCTTTAGGGAAAAAATTAGCATACTCTTTAACTATCGATACTTGATCAATTTTTTATTTTACCACTTTTGAATCAAGAATATAAGCTAAATAAACTTCACCCTCTTTTCTAATCAATTTATGAGCCAAAATTGTCGAAATCACGTTTGTAGCACAATCGGTCCCATCTGCCTTAACACAAACAAATTCACCACTCGTACATTTCATACTAACTTGTTTCCTACGGCAACTCATAATTGCATCATTCTTAGATAACCAATCCTTTTCCAAATTAAGATCAAAATCATAAAATGGTAATAGCATCAAGCTAGTAGGAAAGTTGTAACCCTGGACTTTTAGTGGACATGACTTACTAATCTGATTGACTAAAACACACTGACCAAGTGGATTTGTTACCTTAGCTGTATAATCAGTTGACACAATAGGAGCAGAAGTTTCTTCTTAAGCTCTAATTGTGTACACTCTAGCAAGTGCTTTGGCTCTAATTGTATATCCAGACTTTCTTCGACCAGCTGTAGCATTTCTACCATTTCCCAGTCTTCTAGCTCTATGTGAAGTAGCTTCAAGCTTGCTAGATTGTTTCCCAAGTCATCATGGCGTTTTGGATAGTCCTTGAGAAAATGATCAGGAGATCCACACCAAAAACAAGTTCCTAGCTTAGATCGACATTTGCCAAAATGCCTTTTTCCACATTCTTCACAAACAATATTCTCAGCATTTCTCACACTACCAACACTAGCCGTTGGAGAATTAATAGACTTCATGTTACTTTGCCTAGGTTCATGTCTGCCAATGAACTCTGAAGGAGCAGCCGATTGATTTGCATCATTTATAAAATTCTTTGCTGGAAAAGTCTGAGTTGATTTAGATTGTCCTCTTTTGTTGAAATCTCGAGATCTCAAATCATACTGCCGTTTACATTTGCAGATTTCTTCAACTTTTTAAGCTCATTCTAACAGTTCCACAAATTCGCGTAATTTTAATGCTACAACAGACATCCGAATTTCAGCATTCAAGCCATCTTTGAATCTAATGCACATCTCTTCTTCATTTGCACTAATTTTTATTCATTTGTATGCGCAAGTTTATGTCACGAGGAAGTTAGTAGCATAGTGGTTGAGAGTGTTTATTAAATCCTAAAGGTCCCATGTTCAAACCCCCACACTTCCATTCATTTTTTTGGTCAAATTTGTTGACCATTCTAGAAGTTCAAACCCTCCTTGTCATCCAAGCATATTACCATAAAGGGGGAGATTTATTTCCTTTTGTTTTGAGTCAACTTACCATCCAAAACCCCCTTTTAACTCCCCATTTTCCTCATGATCCACATTTTACTCCCTTTGTCCCCAAACATGCCATGTATCTCCTTTGACTATCCTTAGTCGTCCATAGCACCCAAAACCCTACCCTATTTATTTTTATTTTTCCCATTTTTCTCTTCTCTCTCCTGTTTGCCATCTACCACCCTCCTCCACCATTTTTTCTCATTTTTTCACCTCCTTTGAAGCCCTTTCTACCTCTTTTCTCGTCCACTCCACCATAATACAAGGCCACCGTACCACCACCTCTCCTCCATCACCGTCTTTGCCGCACTATCACCGCATCACCGCCATCGACCACCACTGATTTTCTTCATTTTTCTTCTTTTCTCCTTCTCTTTTCAAAAATCACATGCATAATCTCTTAATTCTAATTTTTAAATACTAAAAGATCATAACACATCTTATTTTCTAAACACTTCTATTTTGTGTTTATAATGTCGAATCCCCCTCTTTAACCGGTTGTTCGGGATTTATTGCCAAGCCTTTTACCTACGCTAAATTGTAAGTATGAAAAAATTTCATGCATGTTTTGATCATAAAATTATTTTCGGGTTAGAATGTTACTAACTTCTCGATTTCATGCCTTCATGAAGAATCACTTGAGTATCTCGGAGTTTGCACACCTCTAGTAGAAGGGTGTGATTTATCAACCTTTTTCATAAGTATTATTGATTTGTGATCATTTTTTTTATCAATGCTATTATTTATTTATTGAAATCTGTACTAACTGATGCGTTTCGTCAAAATCGTAGAGACTTAAGGAATCGAACTCCCCTTTCAATGTGGAATCGAGATTTATTCAATCGGATCTAAGGTGTGGAGACTTGATCTTGATAATAATAAATAATATTGATTAAATAGTAAATAAGATTGATATTATAATGAAATATTTTCGGTTATATGATTCTTGAAAATATGAGTATGGGTGAATACGAACTTATTCAATGAGAAAGGTAAAACCGATAAACGAGGATACCAAGTAAGTAAATCCTGAAACTTTAAGATCAGTAATGATGATTTGTTGTTTGGGTGATTCTATAATATATGTTAATATGTGATTTCCATTACTCATGTCATGTGATTTATGGCTAATGAAAACATGATTCTCGATATTCTGATTTATGTGAAAATGTGATATGTTATTATTTTGATCTATGGATTCGCATGTCGAGCATGCCCTATTCTGATATTCTGCTTTGCATGCTAGGCATGCCATTGTGAGAATATGTATAAAAATATGAGATCTTATTTGCATGGTTAAGCATGTCGTATTTTGATATTTTGATTCGCATGTAAAGCATGCTACTGAAAATCTGATTTGTATGTCATATCACATGCATGGGGTGGGAAAATGTATGGAGGAAGTATCTAGCAATAAATTTGTATCTTTTGGTGGCATGTCCACATTATTCTATATCTGGCAGAAAATCTACAATACTTGGTTGTTCGACCACACTATTTTGTTTCTGGCAGCACGACTGCACTATCTGGTGGCTAGCCCACATTTTTGGTGTGATATTGGATGGACGAGCTCTGGGGAACTCTTATTGGTGATGGGTAGGATCTGTTTTCAAAATCTACATTGATTTCTGAAAGCTGCATTAACATCGTCATTACGCATTTTGCCATATCTGATTTTTTTATTGAATATTCTATATGTTATGATCTGTTTTAAATAAAGTTAATATGAGTTAATTCTGGGATTATTCTTATTAGTAATGCACATTGAGTTTTTAAAGATCACCCCTCTAAATTCTGATTTTTTAGGTAATTGAGGTTAGGATGGGCTCGGCTACAGAAGCACTCTCGATCATTTTTCAAGAAAACTTTATTATTATTTATTTGTGATATATTGGGTTGTGTTTATTTACTATGGACTTTGATTTGGACGTTGTTTTGGATTTTTACTTGGGATTTTTTTACATGGATTCTGATTTAAAACTATCATTTAAGTAATTTGGAAAAATAATAATTTACGACGGATTTTTTAACAAAAGTGACAAATTAAAGAGAACATTTCTAAAACTTTTACTGCATAATCATCATGGTCAATGTGATCTTTGAGATTCAGCCACAACGTCTAGGCCATAATTGGGGGGTTACATTTAGTGGTATCAAAGCCCGGTTCAAAAACTCAGACTGTGGCTAAATTTTAAAAATTGCATGCATATACATGAAAAAGGGCATCTTGGGAAAATTACATAGTTAAAATATTATATTTGATTTTGTTTTAAAAAATATCGAGACTCTAAAGCTAGCTGGCCTAGATAAGTAGTTCTTTATTAAACTTTGATATAAGGCTATAATATACTTTATATTCTAAAAACTATAGATTCTAAAAGATACACTATGAGACTTTAGATTTAGAAAACTATAGATACTGATACTTAGTGATGAAATTTTAAGAACTAAAACATTTTGAACTAATAAATAAAACTTATTTCTAATTATCAGATAAAACTTCATAAAACATTAGACTTCGATTAACAAAGATAAGTTCACAAGTCGTGCGTACTAAAAGGAATGAGAGCTCGCAGAAAGCGGGGTCTAGGGACCCAAATAGATTCATCTATGTTTCGAGTGCCCTCACCTGAGCCTGTTCGTAGTTTCTTAGGTTTGGCCAGGTATTACAAAAGGTTTGTGGAAGGTTTTTCTCTTATTGCGACTCTATTAACTAAGTTATTGAGGAAAATTACCCCTTTTAAGTGGACTGGAGACTAGCAAGAAAGCTTTGATAAACTTAAGTTCACGTTGACTCAAGCTCCTATTCTGATCCAACTGAAGTCTGGGAAAGATTATGTGGTGTATAGCTTGCATCTCATACCAGTCTTGGTTGTGTTTTGATGTAAGACGATAAGGTTGTGGCCTATGCCTTAAGACAACTTAAACCTTATAAATGTAACTATCCAACCCATGACCTTGAACTTGCTGTTGTAGTTTTTTGCCTTTAAGATTTGGAGGCACTATGTAACACCCTGGTTTAGGGGCTAGGCAATTCGGGTATAATTCCAGTGTTGGAAGGTTTTTGGGTGTTTTTGGATGTGTTTTAGAGGTTTAAGAATGCTTGGACGAAAGGGAAAGGCTTTGGAAAATTTTTGATTTTTAGGGTCTAAAGGGGAAATAGGGCAGGAAGGCCTTAAAAATAAATTGGGGGAGTTTAAAATGCAAGAAAGGATCTGGCAAAGTGGCGTGGAGGCGCTGCTTGGGGGCTTTGGAGGGTGACGCCTAGGGGAGCAAGGGTTCGAGCTGCTGGGGCAGCAATTTTGTTTTATTTTTGTACGTCAAGGGACTGGGCTAAGTATGCCTTAAAAATTAATGGTGTGGCTTGGTGGACATGGAAGTCCAGTTGGCGTAGTGGTTCTCGTGCGGCACATAGGAGTTGGAGGGGAGCGGGGGCGCAGGTTCGAGCGCCTGGAGTAGCATTTTGGCGTTTATATTTTAGGTGCGGTAATGGGATGAAGTAGGTTGGTTTTAAAATAAAATGATGGGGGGTTTTGGCATAAAAATCAAAGTGGCCGAGTGGCCTGGGCGTTGGGGGTAAGGTGTGCAGCAGAGGTTCCAGGTTCGAACCATGTGAGTGGCATTTGGAGTTTTTATTATTTTATTCTTTTTGGCAGCAATTTGAAGGTGGGACGGCACATGGTATCTTCAAATGGATTAAGATCAGGTTGATTTTTTTGAATTCGGCTGGTAGGAGGTGATAAGCATTTGATTATTTTATTATTTTAGATAAATAAATGATTGTATTAGTTAGTTTTAAATTAGAATAAGAGATAATGGTTGCTGGTGGTTTAATTTTTTAATATGATATGGATAAATTAGTTGGCTAATTTAAATCAATTTGAATTAGTGGCCTGGAGCTTTTGAAGTAGCAGCCGAAAGTGGGAGTCTTCAAGGGGGGAAGCATGTGCCGAAATTGCTATTTAAATGGGCAGCCTTCTTTCATAAATTTCTTTTGACCTTTGCCGAATTCTTTTAGTCCACATTTGGTGCATTTTGGTCAGCCATAGTCTTGTGTAGCTAGCCGAAGGTTCAAGTGGAATTTTCTTATTTTTTTTTCTACCTTGAAACCGAAATCCTCCCAAGCAGCATATACCCTTGCCAATTTCTTCTTTGACCATTTAATCGATGGTTGCTTTTTATTAATTTTCTTTTAATCCCTTGGTAGCCGAAACTTCTCCTCTTTTATTAGTTTGCACCTTGGCCGAATTCTAGGTGTGGTGTGGATCTCTTCGGATTCTTCTCCTCAATCGTTGGTAGTCAGATTCGGTAAGTGGTGGTAAGGCTTTTGGTAAGCTATGTTTTTGGTATTCCGTTTAAGTCTAAGATGGTTAAGTATTTGATGTCAAGGCCGTTTGTAGGGGAGGAGAGCCTAGCGCAGGAGATCTTTTCGGGATTCGTTTAGTCAACTTTTGCAGAGGCATTAAGTAGCATTTCGGGTTTTGATTGTTTGTGCTAGAAGGTACGTAACCATCACACTATTTCTCAGTTTGCTTGCTAGCTTTTAAACATGTGTGTTATGTGTGGAAGCCGATTATAATGGCTTAAGTGATGTGAACCGATGATGGTAAGATTGGTTGTGATATTTATATATTTTATATATGTTGATGTGGTATTGATAAATAATAAATACTCACTCTATATGATATTCTTGCATGATTTATTGACACATGGGCATGGGATTGGATTGAAGAAGGAGGAAGTGTACACAAGTTGTACGTGGTCTAATGATAGCTCCGGCTACATTAGCGCTTGAGGGTTAGCTGTGTGCTACCTCAAGGGATGTGTGGCTCGGTGCCCATCTCGGCGGTTGATGGCTATGTGCATCACCGTAGACAGATATTGATGTTGAGATCATTTTGGTTGATCGGTGGCTCAGCCACGGCCTTGTGCAGCGAGTAGCCAAGGTAAGGTTTTGGATCACGATGTGATCAGTGGTGGTTTATCCACGGCCTTAGGCAGGGAGTCTGCTAAGGTTGGCGTACGGTGGGATAGTAGGTTGGGCTGAAAAGCATACTTGCATGATTTGCTTCGATGGTTGTGTGGGTATGGGCCAAGCCCATGCGTAGGGGAAATAGGTGTTATGGTTATGCACTGAGTCTGTGGACTCACCCAAATATTTTCCTAACATTTCAGGTGATTCATGAGATGGACCGAGATCGGAGAGGACACATGGTGACCCATGCCGAAGGAGATGTTTTTAAAGCTTATTTATATTAAGTTCTTGATCTTTTAAATAATGGTTGTAATAAGGATTTATTTTATTATTTTGGTATCATTTTATTATTAACTCTATTATGGTTTGTTTAAATTGAAACACTATGTGACGATGGTTATTTTTTTTTATAACTTACTTATTCAAATGTGGAATTATTAAACATGTGGCTATATTTTTCAAAAGAACATGGTTTCCAAGAGCAAATAAATTTTTACTATTTATTCTAAGTCAAAAATATTTTTACTAACATAACCAGATTCGGTCGTAGTGAATGGGCCGGGTTTGGGGATGTTAAGTTTGGTATCAGAGCCTGATTCAAAACTCGGCTTTGAGGGTTTTGGGCCCGAAACAGTTTTCAAAACGGGCTTTTTGAAATGTGGGCTTTTATAAAAAGGTTCTCAGGTTATTCTAGCATGGCACCTGTGTCTCCGGCCCGAAGTCCACCAGGTAAGTACTTCTAACTCTTGAAGTGTTTTGTTTGTATGATTTATTATGGGCTTAGATTGGGCTCGTAGATTAGAATATTAAGACTATTGGACCCTAGGATTAGTCTACTCAAACATTTGCATAAAACTTAAAGCTCTTAAACAAACTTGTGAAATAAGTCGCCGAGTTAAGGTGTGGCAACCTGTGTGCGCATGTCTAGGATTGGATCCGGAAGAGCTTGGTACTTAAGCAGTTCACGTGACTCACCTCCTCTTCGCAGGAATCCTACCTGGTGCGTAGCTACGGTTCACCTTAACCAAGAGGACTTGTTCATAGGCTAAACCAATTATTAAAACCCGAAAGGGAATTAGCCCTGCTATTTTTAAAATCCTCTGTTTTAAAATTTTTCAAATTTACCCCTTTGGTTTGTAAAACTCTAAATCAGATTTTGAAAGATGTTTTCTCGATTTATAAAATTACCAAAATGCCCCTAGTGGCAAAATTACAAAAATGCCCCTGTATTGTAAAATTACCGTACTACCCTCAACTTTTGATAAAATGATTTTTACTTTACAAAATATCAAAATCTTGAGGTTTAGAAATATTAAGATACCCTGGTTTGTGGAAATTTACGAAAATACCCTTGGTTGATAAAATTACCAAAATGCCCTTGTTTTTTTTAAATTTTCAAATTTCTCTCGATTTTTATTGAAACATTCCTATTTTACCAAATACCAGGAAATCTTATTTTGTGGAATATTGTGATATTCTGATTTGGAGAATTTACGAAAATGCCCGTGATTTCCAAAATTACTGAAATAACCCTGACCTCTGAAAATTTTGCAACACATCCGATTTGAAACAAAATTTTTTTTCAAGATAACCCCTGTGACTTTGTAAATTTTGAGATATCTTTAAGTTGGAAAACTATTTTCAAAATTGACCCGGAGTTATTACCTATATACCCCTATAGGAAAATGACGGAATTACCCCTGGGTAGGGAATGGAACTTGATTGCTCGAAAGAACTACTCTCGGAAACTTTATTGCATAAAATTGCTCGTGGATAAACAGTGAAACAAGAATTTCTAATCCATAAAACTTTCTAAACAGACTAAATCGAGGCGCTAGATATGAGTTCTAGGGGGCGTGGTCGCAATATTCGTGGACGTGGTAGAGGCAGGATGTCAGTATCGGAACCGGTCGGGTCACGCCATGGGTCAGAGAGCGATGCACCGCCACCAGCTGTTGAAGTTGAACAGCAGGGTCAGACTGGAGGAGACGACGCAGTGTCACAAGCTCTGCTGCGAGTGCTCGAACGAGTGGAAGGAGCCAATGTGGGCAATAGGACTCGGAAGTCAGTGCCCGAAAGGCTTAGGGCGAATGGAGCCGAGGTCTTCAGAGGAGTGTCTGGGGTAGCTCCAAACGTGGCAGAGTACTGGCTTGAGGCTGTTGAAAGGATTATGGACGACTTAGACTTGACTGCTGAGGAGAAGCTTAAGGGTGTTGTTTCGTTGCTACGGGATGAGGCCTACCAGTGGTGGCTCACGGTTAAGGAAAGTACCCCGGCAGATCGAGTGGACTGGGGTTATTTTAAGATCAAGTTCGAGGGGAAGTATGTCGGAGCGAGCTATGTGGACGCTCAGAGGAAGGCGTTCCTCAATTTGGTGCAATGAGGCAAGTCAATAGCGGAGTACGAAGTTGAGTTTCTGCGTTTAAGCCGATATGCTCGGGGCACCGTGGCAACGGATTATGAGAGATGTGTCAGATTTGAAGATGGTCTGCGGGATGAGCTGCGAGTTTTGATTGCTCCGCATCAGGAAAGAGACTTCGCCGTTTTAGTGGAGAAAGCTCGGATAGCTGAGGAGGTCAAGAAGGCTGAGAGGCAGAACAGAGAAAGGAACCGTGATAAGAGAAGTGTTGGACTGCCAGAAGTGTTTGAGAGGGTTCAGAAAAGACCGAGGGTTGAGACTCCTGTTCATATTGCTAAGCCAGCCGCCGGAAATCCAGATCGTTCGTGTGCGCAGTGCGGAAGGTATCATGTTGGTGAGTGCTAGAATCGGGTTCGGGAATGCTTCAGATGCAAATCCAAGACTCATCTAGTTAAGGATTGTCCCCAGGATCCGAATAGGACTCGAATAGTGGGTCAAGGTTATGTGCAACCAGGCAGAGGTGGTCAGCAGGCGACAAGAGGTCGTGGTCCGAACCATGCAGGAAATGGTTCCGGCCGAGGTCGTGGAGCTTTAGGCCGCGGTAATGGTGGCACTGAGGCAAGGCAGCCAGGTCTGGTTTATGCAGTTCGTCGGAGAGAGGATAATGATGTGCCTGATGGGTCAACTGGTAAGTTCCTTAGGTCTGGAATATTCTTTGTTGTTTTGTTTGCTTTGGTGATTGTTGATTTGTTGCTCGTAAAGTAGTTGGAACCTTGAGTATGAACTTAGGAACTGTGCCTAGAAGCATGTTAGCTCTTTAAGATCAGAGTACGCAGCCATAGCGTAGTGGGAGGAATTGAGCTGTTAGTCTAGACAAGTAATTTCGAGGACGAAATTATTTTAAGGAGGGTAGAATTGTAACACCCTGGTTTAGGGGCTAGGCAATTCGGGTATAATTCCAGTGTTGGAAGGTTTTTGGGTGTTTTTGGATGTGTTTTAGAGGTTTAAGAATGCTTGGACGAAAGGGAAAGGCTTTGGAAAATTTTTGATTTTTAGGGTCTAAAGGGGAAATAGGGCAGGAAGGCCTTAAAAATAAATTGGGGGAGTTTAAAACGCAAGAAAGGATCTGGCAAAGTGGCGTGGAGGCACTGCTTGGGGGCTTTGGAGGGTGACGCCTAGGGGAGCAAGGGTTCGAGCTGCTGGGGCAGCAATTTTGTTTTATTTTTGTGCGTCAAGGGACTGGGCTAAGTATGCCTTAAAAATTAATGGTGTGGCTTGGTGGACATGGAAGTCCAGTTGGCGTAGTGGTTCTCGTGCGGCACATAGGAGTTGGAGGGGAGCGGGGGCGCAGGTTCGAGCGCCTGGAGTAGCATTTTGGCGTTTATATTTTAGGTGCGGTAATGGGATGAAGTAGGTTGGTTTTAAAATAAAATGATGGGGCTTTTTGGCATAAAAATCAAAGTGGCCGAGTGGCATGGGCGTTGGGGGTAAGGTGTGCAGCAGAGGTTCCAGGTTCGAACCATGTGAGTGGCATTTGGAGTTTTTATTATTTTATTCTTTTTGGCAGCAATTTGAAGGTGGGACGGCACATGGTATCTTCAAATGGATTAAGATCAGGTTGATTTTTTTGAATTCGGCTGGTAGGAGGTGATAAGCATTTGATTATTTTATTATTTTAGATAAATAAAGGATTATATTAGTTAGTTTTAAATTAGAATAAGAGATAATGGTTGCTGGTGGTTTAATTTTTTAATATGATATGGATAAATTAGTTGGCTAATTCAAATCAATTTGAATTAGTGGCCTGGAGCTTTTGAAGTAGCAGCCGAAAGTGGGAGTCTTCAAGGGGGGAAGCATGTGCCGAAATTGCTATTTAAATGGGCAGCCTTCTTTCATAAATTTCTTTTGACCTTTGCCGAATTCTTTTAGTCCACATTTGGTGCATTTTGGTCAGCCATAGTCTTGTGTAGCTAGCCGAAGGTTCAAGTGGAATTTTCTTATTTTTTTTTCTACCTTGAAACCGAAATCCTCCCAAGCAGCATATACCCTTGCCAATTTCTTCTTTGACCATTTAATCGATGGTTGCTTTTTATTAATTTTCTTTTAATCCCTTGGTAGCCGAAACTTCTCCTCTTTTATTAGTTTGCACCTTGGCCGAATTCTAGGTGTGGTGTGGATCTCTTCGGATTCTTCTCCTCAATCGTTGGTAGTCAGATTCGGTAAGTGGTGGTAAGGCTTTTGGTAAGCTATGTTTTTGGTATTCCGTTTAAGTCTAAGATGGTTAAGTATTTGATGTCAAGGCCGTTTGTAGGGGAGGAGAGCCTAGCGCAGGAGATCTTTTCGGGATTCGTTTAGTCAACTTTTGGAGAGGCATTAAGTAGCATTTCGGGTTTTGATTGTTTGTGCTAGAAGGTGCGTAACCATCGCACTATTTCTCGGTTTGCTTCCTAGCTTTTAAACATATGTGTTATGTGTGGAAGCCGATTATAATGGCTTAAGTGATGTGAACCGATGATGGTAAGATTGGTTGTGATATTTATATATTTTATATATGTTGATGTGGTATTGATAAATAATAAATACTCGCTCTATATGATATTCTTGCATGATTTATTGACACATGGGCATGGGATTGGATTGAAGAAGGAGGAAGTGTACACAAGTTGTACGTGGTCTAATGATAGCTCCGGCTACATTAGCGCTTGAGGGTTAGCTGTGTGCTACCTCAAGGGAGGTGTGGCTCGGTGCCCATCTCGGCGGTTGATGGCTATGTGCATCACCGTAGACAGATATTGATGTTGAGATCATTTTGGTTGATCGGTGGCTCAGCCACGGCCTTATGCAGCTAGTAGCCAAGGTAAGGTTTTGGATCACGATGTGATCAGTGGTGGTTTATCCACGGCCTTAGGCAGGGAGTCTGCTAAGGTTGGCGTACGGTGGGATAGTAGGTTGGGCTGAAAAGCATACTTGCATGATTTGCTTCGATGGTTGTGTGGGTATGGGCCAAGCCCATACTTAGGGGAAATAGGTGTTATGGTTATGCACTGAGTCTGTAGACTCACCCAAATATTTTCCTAACATTTCAGGTGATTCATGAGATGGACCGGGATCGGAGAGGACACATGGTGACCCATGCCGAAGGAGATGTTTTTAAAGCTTATTTATATTAAGTTCTTGATCTTTTAAATAATGGTTGTAATAAGGATTTATTTTATTAGTTTGGTATCATTTTATTATTAACTCTATTATGGTTTGTTTAAATTGAAACACTATGTGACGATGGTTATTTTTTTTTTATAACTTACTTATTCAAATGTGGAATTATTAAACATGTGGCTATATTTTTCAAAAGAACATGGTTTCCAAGAGCAAATAAATTTTTACTATTTATTCTAAGTCAAAAATATTTTTACTAACATAACCAGATTCGGTCGTAGTGAATGGGCCGGGTTTGGGGATGTTACACACTACCTTTATGGTGCGAAGTGTATTATCTACATGGATCACAAGTGTATTATCTACATGGATCATAAGGAGTTGAACTTAAGGAAAATGAGTTGGATTGAGCTACTAAAAGACTATGATTGTTCTATTGAGTACCATCCAGGAAAGGCGAATGTTGTTGCCAATGCACTAAGTAGGAAATCAATGACTGATTTGAGGGCGATGTTCACAAAGTTGAGTTTAACTAATGATGGAGGTTTGCTTGCGAAGTTGCAAGTGAGACCTACCTTAGTGGACAAGATTTGATCAAATTAATCTACCAATGAGTCACTCACATCTCGTTTTAGATAGGTTGAGGAAGGTAACACTACCGATTTTAGCCTTAATTATTTTGGAGTTCTGTGCTTCCATAGGATATACTATGTACCTGAT
The DNA here is from genome assembly GCA_005393395.2 of Gossypium australe. Taxonomy (NCBI): domain Eukaryota; kingdom Viridiplantae; phylum Streptophyta; class Magnoliopsida; order Malvales; family Malvaceae; genus Gossypium; species Gossypium australe. The sequence continues at coordinate 87,309,936 of CM016626.1, forward strand.
GATCGAGAGTTCAGGCAATCTATACTTTGGGAAGCGCATAGTAGCCCATATGTTATGCATCCTAGAGGGAATAAGATTTATTAAGACTTGAGTAAGTTGTATTAGTGGTCAGGGCTTAAGCGGGATGTAACCGAGTTTGTGAGTAAGTGTTTGACGTGCCAGAAAGTGAAGGTTGAGCACCAATTTCCTTCGAGTTTGTTACAGCTTATTCAGATCCCTCAGTGGAAATGGGAGCGTGTGACCATGGACTTTGTTAGTAGGTTGCCTTTGACACCTACTAAGAAAGATTCAGTTTGGGTTATAGTATATCGGTTACCAAGTCATCATATTTTCTACTTGTTTGTACTGACAACTCTCTACATAGGTTGGCAAGGTTGTACATCTTGGAGATTGTAAGGCTTCATGGTGCACCATTGTCCATTATTTCTGATCATGACCCTCTGTTCACATCCCAATTTTGGAAAAAGTTGCATGAGGCTTTAGGGACACGATTTAATTTTAGCACAGCTTTTCACCCACAGACTGATGGGCAATCTGAGCTGATTATATGGTTTTTGGAGGACATGTTAAGCGGTTGCATGATAGACTTTGGTGGTAGTTAAGAGGAACACTTATCGTTGGTCGAGTTTGTGTACAATAATAGTTTTCAGTCGAGCATCTAGATGACTTCTTATGAAGTACTGTATGGTCACAAATTGCGTACACCTCTATGTTGGAATGAGTAGGGGAAAATAAGGTATTGGGTCCAAATTTAGTGCAAGAAACTGATAAGGTGGTTCAGCTTATTCAAGATCAATTAAGAGCAACATCTAATCGACAGAAGTCTTACACCAACTTGATATGGAGAGATATTGAGTTCAGTGTTGGGGACCAAGTTATTCTAAAGGTTTCACCATGGAAGAAAGTATTGAGATTTGGACACAATGAAAAGCTGAGTTCGAGATTCGTTGTGCCATATAGAGTTCTTAAAGGGGTTGGACCAGTGGCTTATCAATTAGAGTTACCTTTAGAACTAGACCACATTCATGACATATTCCATGTTTCTATGTTGAGGAGATGTCATTCTAATCCATCTCACGGGATTTAAATAGAGGAGGTCGAGGTGAGACTCGATTTAACTTATGAGGAAGAGCCAGTACCGATTTTGGACAGCGAGGTCAAGAATTTGAGGAAGAAGCAGATTCCACTAGTGAAAGTCTTGTGGCAGAATCACGGTGTTAGCGAAGCCACTTGGGAACCCGAAAAATTGATGTGTCACCAATTTCCTCACTTGTTTGGATCAGGTAAATTTTGAGGACAAAATTTATTTTAGGAGGGGTGAAGTTATCACGCCCTAATTTTTATTTATTTGTATGCGCAAGCTTATGTCATAAGAGAGTAAGTAGTATAATGATTAAAAGTGTTTATTAAATCTTAAAAGTTCCATATTCAAACCCCCACACTCCCATTTATTTTTTTAGCCGAAATTGTTGACCATTCTAGAAGGTCAAACCCTTCTTACCGTCCAAGCATATTACCATAAAGGGGGAGATTTATTTCCTTTTGTTTTGAGTCAACTTACTATCCAAAAACCCCTTTTTACTCCCCTTTTTCCTCATGATCCATATTTTACTCCCTTTCTCCCCAAACATGCCATCTTTCTCCTTTGACTATCCTTGGTCGGCCATAGCACCCAAAACCCTACCCTTTTCATTTTTATTTTTCCAATTTTTCTCTCCATTCTTCTCTTTGCCGTCCACCACCCTCCTCCACCATTTTCTCTCCTTTTTCACCTCTTTTGAAGCCCTTTTTACCTCTTTTCTCTTCCATTTCGCCACCATACAAGGCGACCGCACCACCACTTCTCCTCCACAATTGCTGTCATCGCACCACTGCCATCGGCCGCCACCGATATTCTATAATATATGTTAATATATGATTCTATAATATATGTTAATATGTGATTTACATTACTCATGTCATGTGATTTATGGCTAATGAACATATGATTCTCGATATTCTGGTCTATGTGAAAATATGATATGTTATTTTTTCGATCTATGGATTCGCATGTTGAGCATGCTCTATTCTTATAAAAATATCAAATCTTTTCCGCATGGTTAAGCATGCCATATTTTGATATTCTAATTTTCATGTAAAGCATGCTACTGAAAATCTAATCTGTATGTCATATTGCATGCTTGGGGTGGGAAAATTGTATGGAGGAAGTATCTGGCAATAAATCTGTATTTTCTGGTGGCATGTTCACATTATTTTGTATCTGGCAGTAAATCTGCAATATTTGGTGGTTTGACCACACTATCTGGTGGCTAGTCAATATTTTTGGTGTGATATTGAATGGACGAGTTCTGGGGAACTCTTGTTGGTGTTGGGTAGGATCTGTTTTCAAAATTTGCACTGATTTCTAAAAATCGTTGCATTGACATTGTCATTACGTATTTTGCCATATCTTATTTTGTGATTGAATATTCTATATGTTATATGATCTATTTTAAATAATGTTGATATGAGTTAATTATGTTATTATTATTAGTAACCCCCATTGAGTTTTTAAAGCTCACCCTTTTAAATTCTGATTTTTTTGCTAATCGAGGTTAGGATAGGCTCGGCTATGGAGACACTCTTGGTCATTTTTCAGAAAACTTTATTATTACGAGTATTTGATATATTGGGTTGTGTTTATTTACTATGGACTTTGATTTGGACATTGGTTTTTTATTTTGGATTTTTACTTGGGATTTTTTTTCATGGGTTATGTTTTAAAACTATCATTCAAGTGATTTGGAAAAATAATAATTTAGGATAGGTTTCTTAAATAAAAGTGACAAATTAAATTTAATAAGCTCGATTTCCAAATTTATAGTATGTTTTCGAAATCCGACATTATTTGCTCACGAAATGGATATTTTACAAAATATATGTGAACTTATCTTTTCAAAACAACAAATGAGTTTTAGATATAGAAATTTGCTTGTTGCATTGTTTTAATTTAATTACGATGTATTCCTTAGAACTGTAACACCCCAAACCCGGGCCATACGTTTCGACCGGATCTGGTATGCTATGGGTTGAACGTTAAAATCTTTTGCTAATTTGGTTTTAGAAAATCATAAGTTATTAGGCAATATTCGAATAAATAAGTGACATTTGAAAAGAAACCTTGTATTATTATTTGGTATAAATAAACCCCTGACATAAATTCATAAGTTGCAAATATTAAAAAACTACTTAGGCGAATAAAAACTATAGGGCCTTATTACCTAAATATTCCCAAAACAAAACTTACAGGAAAACTGAAAATAATCGATAGAAATAAAAACTTGATGGCCCCTCGAGTCCGTCTCGGCTCCCATGTCCACGATCTACTGCTCATCTGAAAAGTTAGGGGAAAATAATAGGGTGAGTCACCAAGACTCAGTGTGTAAATCCCGAAAACACATAAAAGGCTTGGGCCCACAAACACTTTATGAGCCTTGGCCCATACACAATGGCAACAATCATAATCACATGACAGATAATAAATGATGCAAAGCCCAACCCATCCTAGAATTCCATCCTCTACACACCAACCCGTACCAACCATCACACCTTGGGGATTTCTACAATCAACCCTCCATCCGCTACACACCAAAACGACAGCCGTACTGCCTATTCCTATCAATCAGGAATTTTAACGTGGGTTTTCTACCACCGATCACCAAGTGACCTAACATTTCATTTCGTGGGTTTTCTACCACCGATCGCCATGTGACCTAACATTTCATTAGGTGGGTTTTCTACCACCGATCACCACGTGATCTAACATTTCATTAGGTGGGTTTTCTACCACCGATCACCACGTGATCTAACATTTCATTAGGTGGGTTTTCTACCACCGATCACCATGTGATCTAACATGCTCTTCCCCTTTTCATAACAAACCCATACCATGCATACATTCATGCAAAATCAAACAATCTACTACCTAAAAGATTACAGTCTTTCGCATACATCGATACACATAGAGAAGTTCTATGATTACGTACCTGGCATTCCTTGCCTAACCCTTTTTGGGTTTCATTCAACTGTCTACACAGCCACTTTCCGGCTTTTTAGACCATAACATAAACATACATAAATTCATACAGATTATTAGTGTGTTAGAGATCTACACACGACTGTTCATACAGCCTCATTTTCCGACTTTTCAGCCCCTAACAGGTATAATACAAAATAAAACTTATGTGATAAGGATCTACACACCTGATTACTGTTATAACGAGACCCTCTAAGTCGACGCTATCCGTAGCCAACACCACCGCTATCTGCCTTGAAATCCCGAAAAGAGATATGAGATTCAGGGACTAGTGTTTTCGGCTTTTAGATCTAAGAGATCTACTTACTAGAGAAGATTCGGCTACTCCCAGAAGATTCTGGCTTTTTGCGAAAATCAGGAAGAGAAGATGATTCGAAGAAATCTATAGAGATTCGGCTTATAGAAGAATGAAGAGAAGAGAATAATGGAGTTTTCGGCTTTTAGAAGAAAGAAGAGAATGATGGAGTTTTCGACTTTTAGAAGAAAGAAGAGAATAATGGAGTGTTCGACTTTTAGAAGAAAGAAGAGGGTAATGGAGTTTTCGGCTTTTAGAAGAAAGAAGAGAATAATGGAGTTTTTGGCTTTTAGAAGAAAGAAGAGAATAATGGAGTTTTTGGCTTTTAGAAGAAAGAAGAGAGTAATGGAGTTTTTGGCTTTTAGAAGAAAGAAGAGAATAATGGAGTTTTCAGCTTTTAGAAGAAAGAAGAGAATAATGGAGTTTTCGGCTTTTAGGAGAAAGAAGAGAAAAGAATAATGGGGTTTTCGGCTTTTAGAAGAAAGAAGAAAAAAGAATAATGGAGTTTTCGACTTTTAGAAGAAAGAAGAGAAAGAAAAGGTGGAAACCCTAATTGTTGCAAAATAAAGAAGAGAACCCTCCCTATTTATAGAAATTTCAGCTAACTCCTAGCCTTGTAGATAGCTCCTATCTTTTCTCCTTTTATCTTCCATATTATCAACTATAATATCTACATTATCTTATTCATATAAATCCTCCTATTTTTGAGCCTTGTTGCCATCCACTCCACCTAACCCAAATGCTGAAAATTAGCTAACTTAAACTAAAAGAATTGGGCTCCATGAAACTTAAATTTGGGCCCCTTATTCCCTTGTGTGGCGTCACCTCCTTGCTCCCTAAGTGGCGCCACTGACCACTGGGCCACAAGCCCATTTTGATGTTTTAAACACAGATACTATCTTTTAAACCCTATAATGCCCAAACAGATAATTTTAACCAAGGCCTCTGCCTAAGCCTGAGCCCAATTTGGACCCCTAACACTTAAATTAACTCATTACACATGTTCATCCATTAAACGCATAGGCCCAAAAATTCATGATGTTACAGTTCTACCCCCTTAAAGAAATTTCGTCCTCAATATTTCCAACTAACTATTAATCGTACTACCCAAGTCTCACCACTACGCTTTCGCTGCACACTCTAATTCTAAAGCCAAAAGAAACACTTAGTATACTATGGTAGAGTACGCACCGATATTCGCATCTAGAGCGTCCTCGTCCCCTTGTACTCATTCTACCGATTCGCGTTTATCTGATTAGAATTTTATGATTATTAGTTTTCTTCCACTGATTAACCCCGAACAGTCTTATGAATAGTAGTTATAAGGGTAGTTCTTTCGAATTCGCAGTTATATCTACAATTCAGTCTCAAGTTCACATCTCCTAGTTCTAAGAAGCACATACATTCAATCATCACACACCAACATACATATAACATTCGTGAACTCACATTCCTCACTTAAAGAGTATTTTCGTCATTTCACTACCCAGGGGTTTTTTTTCCGTAGTTTTGCCCTACAAGGTATTTTTTTCCAAATAAAGTGTAACACCCCAAACCCGGTCAACACACCACGACCTCATCTGGTATGTTACGACGAAAAACGAATTTGAACTTGCAGAAATCTTGGGCATTAAAAACTCCTATTTCATTTTGTAAACGGGTAATTTTGAAAACTTAATTAGTTGTGAAGTTTAGACACGTTTATTTCATTTAGAAGTTAAAGTCGTTCTGATTGTTACTAAAACATTTTGACTTAGCAGAAAATCACGTTCAAGTTAGAAATACCTTTGAGTTCTCTTGTGATAGCCGATGGTATAGATTAAAACATATCGATTTGAAGTTTTGAAATCGTTGTCTTTCCATGTTTAACAAATGTTAAATCAATTAATCTGTTAAGGCATGATAAAAATCAACCTTAAGCATAAACATAGTAAAACATAATTTTAAAAGGCCATTTACAAACCAAAATAAAACCCAACAGTAATAAATAAGCTAAAATACCAAATTTTATAAAGTCTGAGCAAATCATTATTCAGGCATGGCATGAGCACCTCGAGTCCATCCCGGCTCCATGTCCGCGTCTAAGAGTCACCTGAAAAGTCAAAGGAGAGGGTGAGTCGCAAGACTCAGTGCATAAATCCCACTCCCGATAATACAACATGCTAACACACATCATATCATAGCAACATAATTAATGCACCCCGATCCTAACCATCCATATCACCTTTCTACCCCGTGTGGTACCAAACCACTGGTGGTGCCAAACCACTGGTGACCCAAAGTCACGATATCCATAAGTGTGGTGCCAAACCACTGGTGACCCAAAGTCACGAATAATCCAATGATGGGGCCAACCCATCGTGTGATACCAAATCACTAGCGACAATCCCGTATCTCTCAAGTGGGGCCAACCCACGGTGGTGTCAAACCACAGGGACGAGTCGCAATGAGGTGCCAAACCTCTGGTGTCCCAAAGACACATGTGATACCAAATCACTGGTGACCGAAGTCACGAATCCGATGATGGGGCCAACCCATCGTGTGATACCAAATCACTGGCGTCAATCCCGAATAATCAACCGTGGGGCCAACCCACCGTGGTACTAAGCCACTGGGACGAGACGCTGAGGTGCCAAACCTCTGGTGACCCAAAGTCACAAAATATCATCTGTGGTACCAAACCACTGGAGGTGCCAAACCTCTGGTGACCCAAAGTCACAGTGTCCCAAAGACACAGATATCATATTCCCCCTCCTCTCATATCACCCATGCATATCAAACTAATGCAAATCATGTAAATCATGTGTTCATGCCATTATGTCTAACATCGTAACTCATATCACATACATCAATAATCATGAGATCATATAAATCACCAATAAACTCATAATAACACTGACTTACCCGAATCCGTGATCATACCCAATAGGGTATCATATCAATCACCACTGTTTCACTTATTACATCACAGGTTATTAATCACATTACTAAACAGAAGTGTGTTAGTTTACACACCTGATTAAACGCAAAGCCTTAAACCCAACGAACTGATCTAAGTCCCCTTGATTACTTTGCTCCTATAATCGGCCAAATAGGGGTTAGTCACTGAACCATTCAGCCAATACAAGTAACCCAAAGGGTTAGCGTTTGAACCTCTCACCTTACGAATGATTTGGTTTCCTACCAAATCCCGAACCAAACAGTGGTTACTCTGACAATCGGCCAACCCCTAACAAGCAAACAGTTAGTCCTCTGAAGCCTTATCTTAACGAAAACTAACGAATGGACTAGAAGAACCAACCCTTACCACACTTACCAATCACTTACCCCTACAAGTAAAGTCCTCAGTCGACTGCTTCGAAATCCCCGGTTGCCCTATCATGAAATCGGTTCCAACATAAGAGATCAACTCCTTTCAACATATGCCCAAAATCGGCTATTAACCCAACCAAAACCGATGAAGCATAATAGAGGGAAGAAATGGCCATTCGGCCTAGTACTTACCTAACTCCAATGATCGATCAACCAAACAAGATCACCCTTCACTGATATTCGGCCAAGAGAGACTACTAGGAGAAGGGAGATATTCGGCTAAGTTGTGAGCAATAGAAAGGAGAAATCGGCACTAGGTGTTTAACACTTCTATTTTCGGCTTTGAGGGAAAAAGTCAATGTGAAATGGGAGTAGAGTTTTGGCAATTATGCTTAAGAAAAGAAAATAAAAGTTTGAGAAGCAAGATGATTGTAGTTTCGGCACAAAAGAAATGGGATGACAAATGGGTAATTCGGCTTGAACACAAGACCTCCCACTCCTGCAAGTGACGCCAATCCAAGCTCCAAGTGGCACCTTGCTCTGCCACTTTGCTAGCTCAACTCTTGTGCTCAAAAACACCAAATAAAATACATAAGCCCCAGCTCCTTCAGCTCCTCTCCCATAAGGCTTAAAACTAAAATTTTCCTACCTACTCAGGCTTACTCCTAGCCTACAACTAAGTCCCGAAACCTCACAAACAACAACACAGCAAGCCCCTAACATGCAAACAATGTCACAACAAAATATCCCCTAACCCGGGATATTACAGTTCTACCCCCTTAAAATAATTTTGACCTCGAAATTACCTGATCAGAAGAGTTGCGGGTATTGCTGTCTCATCGCATCCTCGGGTTCCCACGTAGCTTCTTCCATGCCATGATTCCGCCAAAGTACCTTAACCAAAGGCACAGACTTCTTACGCAGAACCTTCACATCCCGATCTAGAATCTGCACAGGTTCTTCCATGGTCAAATCTGGATTCACCTCGATCTCCTCCACTGCCACGACATGTGACGGATCTGACCGATAACGCCTAAGCATCGAAACGTGAAATACGTCGTGAATCTGACTCAACTCTGTTGGCAACTCAAACTGATACGCTACTGGTCCCACTCGTCTCAATACCTTATACGGCCCAATGAACCTCGGACTTAACTTGCCTTTCCTACCGAACCTTAACACTTTCTTCCATGGCGAGACCTTCAGGAAAACCTGATCCCCCACAGCAAACTCTAGATCTCTTCGCTTAAGATCGGCATAAGACTTCTGCCGGTCCGAAGCTTCCTTCAATCGAGCCTGAATCAACTTAACCTTGTCTTCGATCTCAGCCACCAACTCGGGTCCCAACAACTGACGTCCACCCAACTCCGTCCAACACATAGGTGAGCGACACTTCCTACCATACAACGCCTCATATGGTGCCATCTTGATGCTCGCTTGGTAACTGTTGTTGTAGGCGAACTCAGCTAATGGCAGGAACTCCTCCCGACTACCTCTGAAATCCAAAACACAACCTCTCAGCATATCCTCTAAGATCTGAATAACTCTTTCTGATTGCCCGTCAGACTGCGGGTGAAAAGCCGTGCTGAAATCCAAACGCGTACCCAAAGCCTGATGCAACGCTTTCCAGAACCTTGACATAAATCTGGGATCCCTGTCCGAGATTATCGAAACTGGCACTCCGTGCAACCTCACTATCTCTGAAACGTACAGTTTTGCCAACTTCTGAAGTGGGTAATCAACCCTCACCAGAATAAAGTGAGCTGATTTAGTCAGTCGATCTACAACTACCTAAACTGAATCCTTCTTGCTTGGTGTAAGCGGTAACCCACTGACGAAATCCATGGTTATCCTTTCCCACTTCCACTGAGGAACCTTCACTGGCTGAAGCAACCCTGACGGCAACTGATGCTCAGCCTTGACCTGCTGGCAAGTCAGACACTTACCCACAAACTCAGTCACTTCCCTTTTCAAACCAGGCCACCAAAACTGCTCTCTAAGATCCCTATACATCTTACTACCTCCAGGGTGCATAGCATATGGACTGCTATGTGCGTCCTGAAGAATCCTTTGCCTCAGCTCAACATCCTTAGGCATACAAGCTTTACCTTGAAAACACAACACCTCATCACCAGACAAACTGTAGCCTTCCAAACCACCATCCTGCACTTGTAACCTCTGCGCACTCAGAACCACATCCTCTAACTGTTTCTCTCTGATCTGCTCAACCCAAGTAGGCTTAACCTGCAACTCCGCCAGAATACTCCCGTCGTCATACAAACTCAAATGGGCAAACATCGCTCTTAAGTCCGAAACAACCTTACGGCTCAACGCGTCTGCCACCACGTTGGCCTTGCCCTGATGATACTCAATCGAACAGTCGTAATCTTTTAACAACTCAACCCATCTGCGCTGCCTCAAATTCAAATCCTTCTGGGTCAAAAGGTACTTCAGACTCTTATGATCTGTGTAGACTATCGATCTCTCTCCATACAAGTAGTGCCTCCAAATCTTCAAAGCGAAAACTACAGCTGCTAGCTCCAAATCGTGCGTCGGATAGTTGACCTCATGTGGCCTCAGCTGCCGAGATGCGTAAGCCACAACCTTTCCTTCTTGCATCAGCACACAACCCAATCCCGTATGTGATGCATCGCAAAAGACTGTGAATTCCTTACCAGCCTCAGGTTGAATCAAAACCGGAGCTTCTGTCAGAATCTTCTTAAGCTTGTCGAAACTCTCCTGCTATTTCTCAGTCCAAACAAACGGAACCTCTTTCCTTAACAGCTTGGTCATCGGCGCTGCGATCAACGAAAACCCTTCTACAAACCTTCGGTAGTATCCTGCCAAACCCAGAAAACTCCGAATCTCAGCCACTGACTTCGGCGGCTTCCAATCCAAAACTGCCTCAATCTTCCGAGGATCCACTCTAATCCCCTCAGCCGACACTACATGACCCAAGAAAGTCACTTCTCTAAGCCAAAACTCGCACTTACTAAACTTAGCATAGAGGTGCTTCTCCCTCAAAATCTGCAGCACCACTCGCAAATGCGCATCATGTTCTTCTTCTGTCCTTGAATACACCAAGATGTCGTCTATGAAAACCACGACGAATTGATCCAGATACTGCTGAAACACCCTATTCATCATATCCATGAATGCTGCCGGTGCGTTAGTCAACCCGAACGGCATTACCAGAAATTCGTAGTGCCCATACCGAGTCTGAAACGCTGTCTTGTGAATATCAGCCTCCTTTACCTTTAACTGGTGATATCCAGACCTTAAGTCGATCTTTGAGAATACCGCAGCCCCCTTCAGCTGATCAAACAAGTCGTCTATCCGTGGCAACGGATACTTGTTTTTGATCGTCAGCTTATTCAACTGGCGGTAGTCTATACACATCCGCATCGTACCATCTTTCTTTTTTACAAAGAGCACCGGCGCACCCCAAGGCGAAACACTTGGCCTAATAAAGCCTCGGTCCAACAACTCCTGGATCTGAGCCTTAAGCTCCACTAGCTCCTTTGGCGCCATCCTATACGGAGCAATAGACACTGGCGCAGTTCCGGGTAACAGATCTATCCCGAACTCTACCTCACGCTCCGGTGGCAACCCCGGAAGCTCCTCAGGAAACACATCAGCAAATTCATTAACTGTCCGAACTTTCGCTACAGCAGATTCCTTAGCCTCTAAGGCATACACATGAACCACATACGCTTCACAGCCCTTCCTGACCATCTTCTCAGCTTTCAGAGCAGATACCACATTAGATAAGTAATCCCTCCTATTACCTATCATAGCCACTTCATTACCCTCAGACGTCTTAAGAACCATGCGCTTAGCCGCGCAATCCAACCTCGCCTGGTACTTGACCAACCAGTCCATCCCAAGAATCAGATCGAACTCCCCAAACGCCAGTTCCATCAGATCAGCAGCAAACACTACCCCTTGGAGTTCTAGGGGTACATCTCTAAACAGCTTATCTACTACTACAGAGTGACCTAGAGGGCTAATTACAGTCATCTGTCTAGAAGATATCTCAGAGTCTAAGTCCATGGTCTCTACTATACTACTAGCCACGTAAGAATGCGTCGAACCCACATCAATCAAAGCAATAAATGGAGAACCAAAGATCAAAAACGTACCGGTTATGACGTCCGGTGCGTCGCCCTCCTCTCGGCGCCTCGCTGCATACACTAACCCAGGCTGTCTAGCCTCAGAACTACCCGCACCTCTGCCCGGTGCTCCACGGCCCCGTCTAGAACCGTTACCTCTGCCATTACCACGACCTCTCTGCGGTGGCGGTCCATTATTCCTGAACTGAGTACGGCCCTGACTCTCAGACTGAATCCTGGCCAACTTACGCGGACAGTCCCTCACTCGATGCTCCAGAGAACCACACTCAAAACAACCTTTTCCACCGGTCCAGCAGCCTCCCCAATGATATTTTCCACAGTGATTACACCGTGGCGGTCCCTGACTAGCAGCAACAAACCTACCAGACTGATTCGGTCCACTCTGTCTAGCCCTTTTCTGAGGATTACCAGATGATCCCAAAGACCCAAAGCTCCTCTTATGCCTGTTCCTGTCCATGCCCTGCCTCAATGACTCCTTAACACCCTCGGCTACCTTGGCCTTCTCAACTAGCACAGCAAACTCACGCTCTTGCTGAGGAGCAATCAGTAACCTCAGCTCGTCTCTCAAACCATCCTCGAAACGAACACACCTCTCGTGCTCCATAACCACAATGCCCCTAGCATACCGGCTCAGCTTCAAGAACTCAGCCTCGTACTCTGAAACAGACTTACTCCCCTGAACAAGCCTCAGAAATGCTTTTCGCTGCGCGTCGATATAACTAGCTCCAATGTACTTTTTCTGATATGCAGCCCTGAAATAATCCCATGTCAGATCCTCTGCTGCCACACTGTCCCGGACCGTGAACCACCACTGGTATGACTCATCCCGAAGAAGTGATACTATGCCCTTCAGCTTCTCCTCAGCAGTCAAGTCCAGATCATCCATGATCCGCTCTGTCGCCTCCAGCCAATACTCAGCCGTGCTGGGAGCAACACCAGAAACACCTCGAAAGAATTCGGCCCCGTTTGCTCGGAGTCGCTCAGGCACAGATTTCCTAGCTCCTGCACCTCCACCTACTCCAGCTACCCTTTCCAACACTCGCAGCATCGCCTGTGACACTGCGTCATCCCCGGTCTGATCTTGAAACTCACCGCCTCCAGCTGGTGATGGTACCGGCATCTCATTCTCTGACCCCTGACCAGATCCTACGGGTTCAAAAACTGTCATCCTACCACGACCTCGTCCACGACCACGTCCACCTCGAGCATTCATGACTAACTTTTCTACGTATCTGATTTAGGAGTTTTATGCATCAGTATTTATTCCGCGGTTTTAAAAGCAAAGTCTTATGAATATTTAAGAAGCTTTGTTTTCGCGAGTTCACAGAGTCCTATCAGTTTCAATCTCTAAGGTAATACACTATTGCTAATCATCCAATCATATTATATCCAACAGATCACAAGCAATAGTAAGGGGTACTTACCTGGGCGAACTGGTGCCGGAGACTCGGTGTCATGCCTTTCAAACCATACATTTCAAAACAAAAACACTTAAAACAGACTTCTAAAACATTTTGGGCCTCAGGCCCACAGCCGAGCTTTTGAACTTAGCTCTGATACCACAATTGTAACACCCCAAGCCCGGTCAACACACCACGACCTCATCTGGTATGTTACGAGGAAAAACGAATTTGAACTTGCAGAAATCTTGGGCATGGTTGTTTAAAAACTCCTATTTCATTTTGTAAACGGGTAATTTTGAAAACTTAATTAGTTGTGAAGTTTAGACACGTTTATTTCATTTAGAAGTTAAAGTCGTTCTGATTGTTACTAAAACATTTTGACTTAGCAGAAAATCACGTTTAAGTTAGAAATACCTTTGAGTTCTCTTGTGATACCCGATGGTTTAGATTAAAACATATCGATTTGAAGTTTTGAAATCGTTGTCTTTCCAAGTTTGACAAATGTTAAATCAATTAATCTGTTAAGGCATGATAAAAATCAACTTTAAGCATAAACATAGTAAAACATAATTTTAAAAGGCCATTTACAAACCAAAATAAAACCCAACAGTAATAAATAAGCTAAAATACCAAATTTTATAAAGTCTGAGCAAATCATTATTCAGGCATGGCATGAGCACCTCGAGTCCATCCCGGCTCCATGTCCGTGTCTAAGAGTCACCTGAAAAGTCAAAGGAGAGGGTGAGTCGCAAGACTCAGTGCATAAATCCCACTCCCGATAATACAACATGCTAACACACATCATATCATAGCAACATAATTAATGCACCCCGATCCTAACCATCCATATCACCTTTCTACCCCGTGTGGTACCAAACCACTGGTGGTGCCAAACCACTGGTGACCCAAAGTCACGATATCCATAAGTGTGGTGCCAAACCACTGGTGACCCAAAGTCACGAATAATCCAATGATGGGGCCAACCCATCGTGTGATACCAAATCACTAGCGACAATCCCGTATCTCTCAAGTGGGGCCAACCCACGGTGGTGTCAAACCACAGGGACGAGTCGCAATGAGGTGCCAAACCTCTGGTGTCCCAAAGACACATGTGATACCAAATCACTGGTGACCGAAGTCACGAATCCGATGATGGGGCCAACCCATCGTGTGATACCAAATCACTGGCGTCAATCCCGAATAATCAACCGTGGGGCCAACCCACCGTGGTACTAAGCCACTGGGACGAGACGCTGAGGTGCCAAACCTCTGGTGACCCAAAGTCACAAAATGTCATCTGTGGTACCAAACCACTGGAGGTGCCAAACCTCTGGTGACCCAAAGTCACAGTGTCCCAAAGACACGGATATCATATTCCCCCTTCTCTCATATCACCCATGCATATCAAACTAATGCAAATCATGTAAATCATGTGTTCATGCCATTATGTCTAACATCGTAACTCATATCACATACATCAATAATCATGAGATCATATAAATCACCAATAAACTCATAATAACACTGACTTACCCGAATCCGTGATCATACCCAATAGGGTATCATATCAATCACCACTGTTTCACTTATTACATCACAGGTTATTAATCACATTACTAAACAGAAGTGTGTTAGTTTACACACCTGATTAAACGCAAAGCCTTAAACCCAATGAACTGATCTAAGTCCCCTTGATTACTTTGCTCCTATAATCGGCCAAATAGGGGTTAGTCACTGAACCATTCAGCCAATACAAGTAACCCAAAGGGTTAGCGTTTGAACCTCTCACCTTACGAATGATTTGGTTTCCTACCAAATCCCGAACCAAACAGTGGTTACTCTGACAATCGGCCAACCCTTAACAAGCAAACAGTTAGTCCTCTGAAGCCTTATCTTAACAAAAACTAACGAATGGACTAGAAGAACCAACCCTTACCACACTTACCAATCACTTACCCTTACAAGTAAAGTCCTCAGTCGACTGCTTCGAAATCCCCGGTTGCCCTATCATGAAATCGGTTCCAACATAAGAGATCAACTCCTTTCAACATATGCCCAAAATCGGCTATTAACCCAACCAAAACCGATGAAGCATAAGAGAGGGAAGAAATGGCCATTCGGCCTAGTACTTACCTAACTCCAATGATCGATCAACCAAACAAGATCACCCTTCACCGATATTCGGCCAAGAGAGACTACTAGGAGAAGGGAGATATTCGGCTAAGTTGTGCGCAATAGAAAGGAGAAATCGGCACTAGGTGTTTAACACTTCTATTTTCGGCTTTGAGGGAAAAAGACAATGTGAAATGGAGTAGAGTTTTGGCAATTATGCTTAAGAAAAGAAAATAAAAGTTTGAGAAGCAAGATGATTGTAGTTTCAGCACAAAAGAAATGGGATGACAAATGGGTAATTCGGCTATCACAGTTTCAAGAAGAAAAAGAAAGTTTGAGTAGAGGAGAAACTAGTTTCGGCTTACCTACATGAAAAGAAAGGGAGAGAGAGAGAGAGAGCATTCGGCTACCAAGATAATTGAGAGAAAACAAAGCACAAATTCAGCAAGGTTGCTTGGACTTTTCGGTTTGAGAAAAGAAAATGTGAAGAAGCTCTATTGACATTCGGCTAACAAGAGACCAAAAAAAGAGAAGTTTGGCTTTCACAAATTGACCGAAAAACACCAAAAATGCCCAATGCATTTTCGGCATACCCATTTCCCATGCTTACCAAACCATCCCCTCCCTCACAAGCTTCCCAAGTTTCGGCCAACACCTCCAAACACACACCAAAATTCGGCCACAACCCCCCATTAGCTCCCAACCACTCCTTCAAACTTGTTGAACTAGTCTTCCTCCACAAATTACTCTCTACCCATCATTCAAATGGGAAGACTAAGTCCAAGGCAGAGTTTGAACTGCCTACAACCTCTTCCTTCCATGCCGTCAAAAAGAGTGCAACAAGGTGGCCACTCCGCAGCTTGAACACAAGACCTCCCACTCCTGCAAGTGACGCCAATCCAAGCTCCAAGTGGCACCTTGCTCTGCCACTTTGCTAGCTCAACTCTTGTGCTCAAAAACACCAAATAAAATACATAAGCCCCATCTCCTTCAGCTCCTCTCCCATAAGGCTTAAAACTAAAATTTTCCTACCTACTCATGCTTACTCCTAGCCTACAACTAAGTCCCGAAACCTCACAAACAACAACACAGCAAGCCCCTAACATGCAAACAATGTCACAACAAAATAGCCCCTAACCCAGGATATTACATAAAGTATCTTGGTAATTTTCTTTGAATTAGAGGTACTTTGGTACACTTTTTTTTAAAGCAAGGGTATTTTTGGAAAACAAGTTTTTTTTAAACAAAACGAGGGTATTTTGGTAATTTCCTCAAAATAGGGTATCTTGGTTTTGTTCCCGAAATAGAGATATTTTGATGTTGTTGTTGTTGTTTGTTTTTTTTTTAAAGCAGGAGTACTTTGGAAAATTTAATTTCGCAAACCAGGTTACTCTTATAAAAATAAGGGTTTTCGGGTAAATTTGCAAAACATGGGTATTTCATAAAACACGGTCGTTTTGAAAATTTTCACAACTATTTTGGAAATTTTACAAAACATGGGGGTATTTTGGTTGCGAAATAGGGTGGCTAGTCCCTTTCGGGTTTTAATTATAGATTTTGGCCCATCAACAAGTCCTCGTGGCTAAGGTGAACAGTCACTACGCACCAGGTAGGATTCTAGCGAAGAGGAGGTGAGTCACTAGGACTGCTTAAGTACCAAGCTCTTCTTGAATCCAATCCTAGACATGCGTATGCCTGTTGCCACACCCTAACCTATTGACTTGTTCACGGGTTTGTTTAGTTGGATTAAATCTTATGAATTTAGAGAGTGATTTAAACTAAACCTAAAGTCCATCAATGTCTAATATTCTAGCCTACATCCCTCAAGCCCATTAAGCCCACATGTATATCACAACAAGAGTTTAGAATACTTACCTGCGTGGATCGGGTGCCGGCAGACTCGAAGGCCATATCTTCAACAAGGACACATTTTTTTTCAAATTCACATCACTTTACAAAACATTGCTAAGCCCATTTCACAGCCCGGGTTTTGAACTGTGCTCTGATACCAAAATGTAACACCCCAAACCCGGCCCATCCGTTTCGACCGGATCTGGTATGCTACGGGTTGAACGTTAAAATCTTTTGCGAAGTTGGTTTTACAAAATCATAAGTTATTAGGCAATATTTGAATAAATAAGTGACATTTGAAAAGAAACCTTGTATTATTATTATTTGGTATAAATAAACCCCTGACATAAATTCATAAGTTGCAAATATTAAAGAACTACTTAGGTGAATATAAACTATGGGGCCTTATTACCTAAATATTCCCAAAACAAAACTTAAAGGAAAACCGAAAATAATCTATAGAAATAAAAACTTGATGGCCCCTCGAGTCCGTCTCGGCTCCCATGTCCACGATCTACTGCTCATCTGAAAAGTTAGGGAAAAATAATAGGGTGAGTCACCAAGACTCAGTATGTAAATCCCGAAAACACATAAAAGGCTTGGGCCCACAAACACTTTATAAGCCCTGGCCCATACACAATGGCAATAATCATATTCACATGACAGATAATAAATGATGCAAAGCCCAACCCATCCTATAATTCCATCCTCTACACACCAACCCATACCAACCATCACACCTTGGGGATTTATACAATCAACCCTTCATCCGCTACACACCAAAACGACAGCCGTACTGCCTATTCCTGTCAATCAGGAATTTTAACGTGGGTTTTCTACCTCCGATCACCAAGTGACCTAACATTTCATTTCGTGGGTTTTCTACTACCGATCACCATGTGATCTAACATTTCATTAGGTGGGTTTTCTACCACCGATCGCCATGTGATCTAACATTTCATTAGGTGGGTTTTCTACCACCGATCACCATGTGATCTAACATTTCATTAAGTGGGTTTTCTACCACCGATCACCATGTGATCTAACATGCTCTTCCCCTTTTCATAACAAACCCATCCCATGCATACATTCATGCAAAATCAAACAATCTATTACCTAAGAGATTACAGTCTTTCGCATACATCGATACACATAGAGAAGTTCTATGATTACGTACCTGGCATTCCTTGCCTAACCCTTTTTGGGTTTCATTCGACTGTCTATACACCCACTTTTCGGCTTTTTAGCCCTTAACATAAACATACATATATTCATACAGATTATTAGTGTGTTAGAGATCTACACACGACTGTTCATACAGCCTCATTTTCCGGCTTTTCAGCCCCTAACAGGTATAATACAAAATAAAACTTATGTAATAAGGACGACTGTTCATACAGCCTCATTTTCTGGCTTTTCAACCCCTAACAGGTATAATACAAAATAAAACTTATGTGATAAGGATCTACACACGACTGTTCATACAGCTTCATTTTCCTGCTTTTTAGCCCCTAACAGGTATAATACAAAATAAAACTTATGTGATAAGGATCTACACACGACTGTTCATACAACCTCATTTTCCGGCTTTTCAGCCCCTAACAGGTATAATACAAAATAAAACTTATGTGATAAGGATCTACACACGACTGTTCATACAGCCTCATTTTCCGGCTTTTCAGCCCCTAACAGGTATAATACAAAATAAAACTTATGTGATAAGGATCTACACACCTGGTTACCGTTATAACGAGACCCTCTAAGTCGACACTATCCGTAGCCAACACCACCGCTATCTGCCTTGAAATCCTGAAAAGAGATATGAGATTCAGGGACTAGTTTTTCGGCGTTTAGATCTAAGAGATCTAATTACTAGAGAAGATTCGGCTACTCCCAGAGGATTTTGGCTTTTTGCAAAAATCAGGAAGAGAAGATGATTCGAAGAAATCTATGAAAATTCGGCTTTTAGAAGAAAGAAGAGAAGAGAATAATGGAGTTTTTGGCTTTTAGAAGAAAGAAGAGAATAATGGAGTTTTCGACTTTTAGAAGAAAGAAGAGGGTAATGGAGTTTTCGGCTTTTAGAAGAAAGAAGAGAATAATGGAGTTTTCGGCTTTTAGAAGAAAGAAGAGAATAATGGAGTTTTCGGCTTTTAGAAGAAAGAAGAGAGTAATAGAATTTTCGGCTTTTAGAAGAAAGAAGAGAATAATGGAGTTTTCGGCTTTTAGAAGAAAAAAGAGAATAATGGAGTTTTCGACTTTTAGGAGAAAGAAGAGAAAAGAATAATGGGGTTTCCGGCTTTTAGAAGAAAGAAGAGAAAAGAATAATGGAGTTTTCGGCTTTTAGAAGAAAGAAGAGAAAGAAAAGGTGGAAACCCTAATTGTCGCAGAATAAAGAAGAGAACCCTCCCTATTTATAGAAATTTCGGCTAACTCCTAGCCTTGTAGATAGCTCTTATCTTTTCTCCTTTTATCTTCCATATTATCAACTATAATATCTACATTATCTTATTCATATAAATCCTCCTATTTTTGAGCCTTGTTGCCATCCACTCCACCTAACCCAAATGCCGAAAATTAGCTAACTTAAACTAAAATAATTGGGCTCCATGAAACTTAAATTTGGGCCCCTTATTCCCTTGTGTGGCGTCACCTCCTTGCTCCCTAAGTGGCGCCACTGACCACTGGGCCACAAGCACATTTTGATGTTTTAAACACAGATACTACCTTTTAAACCCTATAATGCCCAAACAGATAATTTTAACCAAGGCCTCTGCCTAAGCCTGAGCCCAATTTGGACCCCTAACACTTAAATTAACTCATTACACATGTTCACCTATTAAACGCATAGGCCCAAAAATTCAGGATGTTACAAGAACACTCACATTACTTGAGTTTTCCAAAGTTAAAGATAGCAACTAAATTTGGTTTTACTTAAAACAAGATTCAAAGACGTTTTGCAATGGCCATTTATAATGAGAACATTTCTGAACGTTTTACTGCACCATCATCATGGCTAATGTGATCTTCGAGATTCGGCCATAATGCCTAGGCTGGGTTTAGGGGGTTACAATATTACAAGCATACTTGCTTAACTGTATGAACTCCCATTCATACTCAGCTACTGATCGATCCCCATATTTCAACTCAAGAAACTCTTTCTTTTTCTTGTCAAGATACAACCGACTAACATATTTCTTCTTGAATTCCATCTGAAAGAAATCCAGTTAATACGGTCACTGGATGACATTATTGTTAAAGTATCCCACCATAACTTTGCTTCATATTTCAGCAACAAAATGGCACATCTTAGAAAATCTTCAAGTGTACACATCATGTAATAGTCCGAATTTGACCCTAATTGGAACGGTGGTTTCGGGACCATGAATCCGAGTCCGAGATTATATTTGAATTATAATGCGTGAAAGTTTCGTATGAAAATTTAATCGTTTGTGTGTTTAATTTAGAAAAAGGACTAAATCGCGTAGAGGGTAAAAGTTACAAACTATAGTGAAAAGTGCTTATTTGATAGTGGCTTTTTAATATGGAGTCCTTAAAGGGCAAAAAGCTCATTTTCTAAGTTAGTGGTCGGCCATGGACAAGATTACCCTTAAGTGATATTGTTTAGTTATTTTATAATAAAGGTTGAATTAGTAATTTAATAAAATGTTAACATATATGTTATTTGTAATAAAATAAAGCCGTTATCATCTTTGTCACTTTCTTGGCCGAATGTGACCAAAAGAAAAGGAGAAGAAGATTACTTAGGGTTCGGCCATTGTTGGTTTAAAATTCAAGGTTAGTTTGATCTCGGTTGTTGTTAATTTTTACGTTTTTGAGATCGTTGCTTAGAAATGTTCAAGACCCATGCTTTAATTTTTGAATTTGATGAATATTTTGAGTTGAGCCATTGTTGATAATTGGTTGTTTATGTTATTTAAGGATGGAATATAAAATATGTGTGATAGATTTATATGTTTTGTTTTTGGATTTTTGATGAAATTGAGTATTTTGGGCTAAATAGTAAAAATAAATTTTTGAGGGGCTAAAATGCAAAATAAATGAAATGTATGCCTTTGTATGGATATATAGAAGATTCGGCCCTAAGGAATTAAGTGCAAATTATGTGTATTTGTGTTTTGTACAATAGGGGCTAAATTGTAAATTAGGGGTAAAATGGTAATTTGCCCATTTATGTGTTTAGGGACTAAATTGAGATGAAATGTGCTTGAATGAGCTAAATTTTAATGTGTTTAGATCAAGAACAAAGAAAATTGGATTTGGATCGGGGAAAAGCGAAAGTTCACGAATAGTCGATCTTCGTCGTCTGTCGATAGTCGATGTAACATCCTTAAATAGGGGCTATTATGTTTGAACTATTTGCATGTGTATGGCTTGATTTGCGTTATTAATTGAGGTGTTTTAGGGTCTAGATATAAGCCAAGGGTAGGCCCGAACTATAGGAAAAATTTTATTTTCAAGCATTGGCTCAGGGAGCTGAAGGAGCTAGGGGTTAAGAATATTTTGTGGTAAACTGTAGCATAAGAAAAGCCTTGGTAAAGTGGCAATGAGGCGCCACTTAGGGCCTTATGCAGTGACGCCACAAGCAGGGGAAGGAGAGCTTGGGTTTGAGCTGCAAAAATCCCTTGCTGCTAATTTTTTTTGACGCCAGAGAGGGGAAGAGTTGTGCTCAGCTCAAACTTTGAGGGATAACTGTTGAACAAGTCAACAGATTTAAACGGGTGGAGAAGAGAGAATTTAGGAGTTTGAATAATTCAAACTCGTTTGAATTAGTGGCCAGGAGAGATTTGGGAGTTTGCCGAAATTTGAATTGTGGAGGAGGAGTGTTCAGTTGGGAAGCTTGCTAGGTGTGTCGTCCCATCATAGACAACTTAGGAGGACATTTTCGGCTAACTCAAGGCCATAGTGCATTCGGTTGTGAGCCAAAGCCGAAATCCCTTTTTGCACCTGTCAAATTCTCTTTGAAACACCTAGCCGAATGCCCATCTAAACTTCCTTAGTGCCATTTCTTTTTCTTCTTCTCAAGTGCTTAGCCGAATTCAGTTGGAACCAATTGAACTCTCTCTCTTTCTTCTTTGAACCGAAACCCTTTTGGCCAAATCTCTTCAAGGCTGAATCCCTTCACTTCTTTCTCTCATTTCTCTCATATTTGTTCAAAACCGCGTCAGCATCTCTTCTTCCCAAATCGGTAACTTTCTTTTCTCTTCATCTTCTCTTGTGCCGAAAGTTCATTAATCTTCTCTTGGTTCTTTGTAAAGCCGAATCTCTTTTGCTCTTCTTTCAAAAGCCATAGCCGAAACTCCTTTGATTGTTCCACCACCATTGCTGAAATCTCCCTTTACTCTCCTCTTCTTATTTCAACACTTTGGCCGAATATCAATTAAGGGTAGATCTCTTTGGTCTTCCTCTCTAATCAGTTTTGAAGTGGGTAAGTGTCCGAATCCCTTCTATTTTCTTTTTCTTTTCTCTGTCGACTTACATAGAACCAAAAGCTGAATTTCGGCATTTGTCTTGGTTCTCATTCATCTGTGAAATCGGTTTCTTCTAGGATCTCTGAGATTTTGAAGCAGTGGATCGGGGTCATCTATTCTCTGTCAATCGGTCTTAGTAAGTCAGTGGTAAGGTTTCATGCCGATTCAATCTTTCTCTTAGTTATTTGAAAAGCCGAAGGCTATTAAGATTAAGTGTTTAGTGTTGGCCGATTGTAGGGGAAGGCTCTATCTCGTATATCTCGGATTGTGGCTGGTGAGCAAAAAGCGTTAAAGTAAGGATGGGTATTAGATGCGTTAACTTTTCGGGATGTACAAGTGTAGCCGAATGGCTTTTTGCTAATAGTTCTCATTGGCCGAGTGTAGGAAAGGGGGGATCTAGTGCGTTAGATCTTGATCTTCGGGATTCAGTAGTCGCGTTAGTAACCAGGTGTGTAACTTACACACTTCATAATCGTTATAAACTTGCTAATAACCTAAACATGTTAAAAGCCAAAAACTGCGTAGATTTCGATATGATACCTTTATGGGTATGAGCAAGGATTTCGGGTAAGTCCGTTTTGGTTGAGATTATGGCACATGATTTCTGATGATATTAACTATGTTATGTTCGATATATGTTTAACGATTAAGCATGATGGCATGATTTGTATGTGCATGAGCATTAATGTGGGTGACATGAGAGGAGGGGGAAGATTGATATCTGTGACTTTGGGTCACCAGTGGTTTGGCACCACCAGTGGTTTGGTACCACAGTTAATATTCGTGACTTTGGGTCACCAGAGGTTTGGCACCTCATAGTGACTCGTCCCAGTGGCTTCGCACCACAGTGGGTTGGCCCCACATTTGATAAAACGAGATTGTCGCCAGTGATTTGGTATCACAACGTGGGTTGGCCCCACATATGGATTAATCGTGACTTTGGGTCACCAGTGGTTTGGCACCACAATTATATTGATATCAGTGACTTTGGGTCACCAGTGGTTTGGTACCACACGGGGTAGACAAAGGAGTCGTGGATGGCTAGGTTTGGGTGCATGATATGTTTATTTAGTTATGACTTGTGTAAGGATGCTGCTATATTCGGGAGGGAGATTATGCACTGAGTCTTGGTGACTCACCTTCTCCCTTATCTTTTCAGGTGATTCATAGATCGCGGATGAGGAGCCGGGTGGACTCGAGGTGGCCATGCGATACTTGTTTTCAGTTTTACATGGATTTTCGACTGGGGTGCTTTAATTTTATATTTCGGTTTTATTTGGGTTTGTAATAAGGCCATTAGTATTTTTATTTTGGGTTTTATTATATCTGCTTTAAATTTTTAAGTGTTGCTAAGTAAACTGTTTAACATGTTTTAAATAACCTGATAATCAAGTTTTCGAAATTATACTACGCAATGGGTTTTCTAAACGTTACCATCGGGTAACAAAACACATAAGACGATAATTAAGCTAACTTAAATGGTTTTCAAATCTAAGTTTTTCCAAAGCTCCAATACAAACGGTTTTAAAGTAACTAAGTTTAACTCATTCGGGTTTCATTAGACTTGAACGTTTTCTTAAGTAATGTATGGCAAATGGGTTTTAAAAAAAAAAAAGATTTTTGGGATTTCAAAGCAACTTAATGATTTCAACTATACATACACTGGATTTCAGCAAACACAAAGCAAACAAAGAGTTTTTCGCTGAAATTTAATCGGCAACTTGTTTTCTTCGAAACATTTTCACTCTGTGACATGCCAGATTCGGTCGTGGTGTGTTGACCTAGTTTGGGGTGTTAAATTTTTGGTATCAGAGCCAAGTTCAAAAGCTCGGCTGTGGGCCCGAGGCTCAAAATGTTTTAAAGTGTGGTTTTAAAAAGTATTGATGGAAAAATACATGGTTGAAAAGCATGGCACCGAGTCTCCGGCACCAATCCGCCCAGGTAAGTACCCCTAACTATTGGTTGTAAATGATTTGGATGATATATGATATGGGTAAATAGTATTAGTAGACTACCCTAGAGAGTAAAGCCGATAGGATTCTGTGAACTCGCGAAAACAAAACTCTGTAATAAGAACTGTTCATAAGACTGTGCTTTAATAACAGTTGAATAATGACGGACGCATAAAACTTTTTCAGATAAGTCGAGACGTTAGACATGAGCACTCGAGGTCGTGGTCGTAATACACGTAGACGCGGTCAGGGTAGGATGACCGTGTCTGAACCAGTGGGGTCTGGTCAAGGGTCAGATAATGAGATGCCACCACCACCACCAGCTGCAGGTGTTGAGTTTCAGGATCAGACGGGGGATGACGCAGTGTCGCAGGCGATGCTGCGAGTTCTTGAGAGAGTGGCTGGAGCAGGTAGGGGTGCGGGAGCTCAGAAATCTGTATCTGAGTGACTCCAAGCCAATGGAGCCGAGGTATTCCAAGGTGTTTCTGGTGTGGCACCCAATACGACTGAGTATTGG
This sequence comes from Gossypium australe, assembly GCA_005393395.2. NCBI lineage: Eukaryota > Viridiplantae > Streptophyta > Magnoliopsida > Malvales > Malvaceae > Gossypium > Gossypium australe. The sequence continues at coordinate 87,335,075 of CM016626.1, forward strand.
TTGGAGGCGACGGAGCGTATCATGGACGACTTGGATCTGACTGCTGAGGAGAAACTGAAAGGGATAGTGTCGCTTCTTCGGGATGAGTCATACCAGTGGTGGCTCACGGTTTAGGATCGTGCTGCAACGGATGATCTCACTTGGGATTATTTCAAGGCGGCTTATCAGAAGAAGTATATTGGGTCTAGTTATATTGATGCGCAGAGGAAGGCGTTTCTGAGGCTGGTTCAGGGGAGTAAGTCCGTATCGGAGTACGAGGCAGAATTCTTAAGGTTGAGCCACTATGCTCGAGGTATCGTGGCTACGGAGCATGAGCGATGTGTCAGGTTCGAGGACGGACTGAGGGATGAGCTGAGATTGCTGATTGCTCCACAGCAGGAGCGGGGAGTTTGCCGTGTTGGTAGAGAAGGCTAAGATAGCCAAAGGGGTCAGGGAATCTGTGAGACAGAATCCGGATAGGAATAGACAAAAGAGAGATTTTGGATCATCTGGATCAGCCGAAAATTCTCAGAAAAGGTCTAGGCATGATGGGCCGAATCAGTCTGGGAGGCCTGTTGCTGCTAATCAGGGACCAGCGCAGTGTAATCGGTGTGAAAAATCTCATTGGGGAGAATGTTGGACCGGTGGCAAAGGATGCTTTGAGTGTGGGTCGCTGGATCATCGTGTGAGGGACTGTCCACGTAAGCTAGCCAGGATTCAGTCTGAGGGTCAGGGCCATGCTCAGTTTAGGAATGAGAGACCGCAACCGCAGAGGGGTCGTGGTTCTGGTAGAGGAGGTAATGGTTCTGGTCGGGGCCGCGGAGCACCGGGCAGAGGTGCAGGCAACACTGAAGCAAGACAGCCTGGATTGGTATATACAGCGAGGCGTCGAGAGGAAGGCGACGCACCGGACGTCATAACCGGTACGTTCTTAATCTTTGGATTACCATATACTACTTTGATAGATGTTGGTTCGACGCATTCGTATGTTGCTAGTAGCATAGTGGAAACCATGAACCTAGACTTTGAGACTACTTCTAGGGAGATGACAGTAATTAGCCCTCTAGGTCACTCTGTAGAAGTAAATAAGCTGTATAGGGATGTACCCCTAAAACTCCAAGGGGTAGTGTTTGTGGCTGATCTGATGGAACTGCCGTTTGGGGAGTTCGATCTGATTCTTGGGATGGACTGGCTGGTGAAGTACCAAGCAAGTTTGGATTGCGCGGCTAAGCGCATGGTTTTGAAAACGGTTGAGGGTGAAGAAGTGGTGATGATAGGTAATAGAAGAGATTACCTATCCAACGTGGTGTCTGCTTTGAAAGCTGAGAAAATGGTCAAGAAGGGTTGTGAGGTATTTTTGGTTCATGTGTGTGCCTTGGAGGCCAAGGAGTCAGCTGTAGAGAATGTCCGAACGGTGAAGGAATTTGTCGACGTATTTCCAGAAGAACTTCCGGGTCTGCCTCCGGATTGAGAAGTTGAATTCGGTATAGATCTGTTACCCGGAACTACGCCAATGTCTATTGCCCCGTATAGAATGGCGCCGAAGGAATTAGTGGAACTGAAGGCACAGATTCAGGAGTTGTTGGACCGAGGTTTTATCCGGCCAAGTGTTTCGCCTTGGGGAGCACCTGTACTCTTTGTTAAGAAGAAAGATGGTACAATGCGGATGTGTATAGACTACCGCCAGTTGAATAAGCTGACGATCAAGAACAGGTATCCGTTGCCTAGGATAGATGACTTATTTGATCAGCTTAAGGGGGCATCGGTTTTCTCAAAGATTGATTTAAGGTCAGGGTATCATCAGCTAAAAGTGAAAGAGGCTGATATCCACAAGACGGCGTTTCGCACTCGGTATGGGCACTACGAGTTTCTGGTAATGCCGTTTGGGTTGACTAACGTACCGGCAGCATTCATGGACATGATGAATTGGGTGTTCCAGCCGTACCTGGACCAGTTTGTTGTGGTATTTATAGACGACATACTGGTGTACTCAAGATCTGAGAAGGATCATGATGCGCATCTGCGGGTAGTTTTGTAGATTCTGAGGGAAAAACAGTTATTTGCCAAGTTTAGTAAGTGCGAGTTTTGGCTTAGGGAGGTGACTTTCTTGGGGCACGTGGTGTCAGCTGAAGGGATTAAAGTGGACCCTCAAAGATTGAAGCAGTGTTGGACTGGAAACCGCCTAAGTCAGTGGCAGAAGTTCGGAGTTTTTTAGGTCTGGCGGGGTATTACCGAAGATTTGTAGAGGGATTTTCTTTGATCGTAGCATCGTTGACCAAATTGCTGAGGAAAGGAGTTCCATTTCTGTGGTCTGAGAAACAACAGGAAAGTTTCGGCAAGTTAAAGAAGATTCTGACTGAAGCTTCGGTTTTGATTCAGCCTGAGGCCGAAAAGGAATTCACGGTATATGTGATGCATCGCATGCTAGCTTGGGATGTGTACTGATGTAGGAAGGGAAGGTAGTGGCATATGCATCTCGACAGCTGAGACCGCATGAGGTTAACTATCCGACACATGACTTGGAATTGGCTGCAGTGGTTTTCGCCTTGAAGATTTGGAGGCACTACTTGTACGGAGAGAAGTTGATAGTCTACACGGATCATAAGAGTCTGAAATACCTTCTGACACAGAAAGACTTGAATTTGAGACAGCGGAGATGGATCGAGCTGTTGAAGGATTACGACTGCTCAATTGAGTATCATCCGGGCAAGGCTAACGTGGTAGCAGACGCATTGAGCCGTAAGGTAGTATCGGACCTGAGAGCAATGTTTGCTCATCTTAGCTTGTATGACGACGGGAGTCTTTTCGCAGAATTGCAGGTTAAGCCAACTTGGGTAGAGCAGATTAAAGAAAAACAGTTAGTGGGTGAGGGTTTGAATGCTCGGAGGTTGCAAGTGCAGAGTGGTGGGTTGGAAGGTTACAGCTTGACCAGTGATGGAGTGTTGTGTTTTCAGGGGAAAGCTTGTATGCCGAAGAACGTCGAGTTAAGGCAGAAGATTCTTCAGGACGCACATAGCAGCCCAAACGCTATGCATCCTGGGGGTAGCAAGATGTACCGGGATTTGCAAGAGCAGTTTTGGTGGCCAGGATTGAAATGGGAAGTAACTGAGTTTGTGAGTAAATGTTTGACGTGTCAGCAGGTCAAAGCTGAGCATCAGTTGCCGTCGGGTTTACTTCAGCCGGTAAAGATTCCACAGTGGAAGTGGGAAAGGATCACTATGGACTTTGTCAGTGGGCTACCCCTTACACCTAGTAAGAAGGACTCAGTCTGAGTGATTGTGGACCGTTTGACGAAATCAGCTCATTTCATACCGGTAAGGGTTGATTACTCGCTTCAGAAGTTAGCTAAGCTGTATGTGGCAGAGATAGTGAGGTTGCACGGTGTGCCAGTGTCGATTATCTCGGATAGGGATCCCAGATTCACGTTAAGGTTCTAGAAAGCTTTGCATCAGGCGTTGGGTACGCGGTTGGATTTTTGTACGGCATTTATGATATGAGCATGATGATGATGGGTGATGAGAGGAGGGGGATGATATATTTGGACTGTCACCAGTGGTTTTGACCACAAGATGGGTTGGCCCCATCAGTTGATTAGTGACTACGGTCACCAGTGGTTTTGACCACACTATTGATGAGATTTGTGACTAGTCCCAGTGGTTTTGACCACCAGTGGTTTTGACCACACTTGTGATAATTGTGACTTCGGTCACCAGTGGTTTTGACCACATATTGATATTGTTACTCGTCCCAGTGGTTTGGTACCACAGTGGGTTGGCCCCACATGATATATTACGGGATTGTCATCAGTGGTTTTGACCACACGATGGGTTGGCCCCATCACTTGATATATTTGTGACCTCGGTCACCAGTGGTTTTGACCACCAGTGGTTTTGACCACACGGGGTAGTAAAGGTGTTTGGATGGCAAGGTTATGGGTTGCATAATCTGCATGTTTTACTGATGATCTGTGAAAGTGCTTGAATAACTGGGTTGGGGATTTATGCACTGAGTCTGGGTGACTCACCCCTTCCGTTACATTTTGCAGATGAGGTATAGATCGCGGATACGGAGCCGAGGAGAACTCGAGGTGGCCATGCATCTTGGTTTGGTTTTGGATTTTAAACTGCTATTTCGTTTCATCAGTTTTCTTTTAATTTGTTTTGGGTTTGTAATAAGGCCGCTAGTATTTTACTTGCTTTCATTTTGAGTATATTAATCATATATCGGATTTATGAACTTGTTAAATTAACCGGTAAAAAGCTACGTTTTTAAAATTATAACTCTTCGGGTTTTAAAGACGATACCATCGGGTAACAAAGTTCACCAAATAATTAGGTAACATGAATGCTTTTATAACTTAAGTTTTCAAACAACTTAAAAAGAAATGGTTTTTAACTTGATTAAACTCGACACCCTCAGATTTTAATAAATACTAAACGTTTTCTAAAATTTGTAGAGTCAAGTGAATTTTTCTAGCATAGGTTTAAGACAACCTTTACATCACTTTAACAACTTTTAAACGATCAAAGAGTCTTTTGGAAAATTTCCCGATACATTTGTGTTTTCAAACTGTTTTCACTCCGTAACATGCCAGATTCGGTCGTGGTGTTGTAACACCCCAAACCCAGTCAACACACCATGACCAAATCTGGTATGTTACGGAGTGAAAACATTTTGAAAACATAAGTTTGTCGGAAAATTGTTTCTTAGAAAACCCTTTTATTGCTTATGGTTTTAAAATAGCTCAGTAATAAAGAATGTTGAGGTTGTTTAGTAGTGGTTGTAATACTGCGAAAACTCATGATTAAAAAACGTATTTGCAACTACTGATTTTTTTAAGACATTGGGTACTTCTTAAAAACTGAATGCGATGAGTATGATCAGGTTTAAAACCATTTGCCTTTAAAGTGGTTTGAAATTTAGAGTTGTAAAACATCCAAGTTACCTTATTATTTTGTGAGATTTATTACCCGATGGTAACGTTTGAAAAAAACCCGAAGAGATATAGTTCTGAAAACATTGCTTTTTACCGGTTAATTTAACAGGTCACTATATCCAACGTGTGTATAATATAATCAAAATAAAAGCAAACTATAAAACCCAAAATAATAAAACTTAGCGGCCTTATTACAAACCCAAAACCAATTTTAAAGGAAATAAGTAAAACAGAAACCATAGTTTAAAGTTATAACCAGACTAGGATGCATGGCCACCTCGAGTCCTCCTCGGCTCCATATCCGCGATCTATGCCTCATCTGCAAAATATAAGGTAAGGGGTGAGTCACCGAGACTCAGTGTATAAATCCCCAACCCGATAGTGCAACCACTTACACAAATCATCAGCAATAACATGCAAATCATGCAACCCATAACCTAACCTTCCAATCTCCTTTATCTACCCCGTGTGGTCAAAACCACTGGTGGTCAAAACCACTGGTGACTGAAGTCACAAATATATATCGGTGTGGTCAAAACCACTGGTGACCGTAGTCACAAATCAAGTGATGGGGCCAACCCATCGTGTGGTCAAAACCACTTATGACAATCCCATAATATATCATGTGGGGCCAACCCACTGTGGTACCAAACCACTGGGACAAGTCACAATATCCATATGTGGTCAAAACCACTGGTGATCGTAGTCACAAATATCAATCGTGTGGTCAAAACCACTGGTGGTCAAAACCACTGGGACTTAGTCACAAATTATAATAATAATGTGGTCAAAACCACTGGTGATCGTTGTCACAAATCAAATGATGGGGCCAACCCATCTTGTGGTCAAAACCACTGGTGACAGTCCAAAATTAATCATCCCCCTCCTCTCATCAAACCCATCATCATGTTCACAACATACGTGTCATATTATCGAATGATCATGTAGATAACATATAACATGGCATTTAACAGTAACATGATGATATATCAAAAATCTCATAACAGGGGACTTACCCGGAATCCAAGCTCATGCCCACAAGGAATAATCAACAATCTCATTGGCTATAACAGTAACATAATAAGCATTGTTATACTAAACAAGTGTGTAAGCGTTTACACACCTGATTACACGTAAGACTATGCTCTCTACGTTGGTACTGTCGTTAATCGACACTACCGCTATCTGTCTACTGCTTTGCTCCGATGCCGGCCCACACCTAGGTGGCCAATCGCGAACAGCCGACACCGCCCTTTTCTTGAACTTAGGAGCTGGGGTCTCAGATCCAACCCCCCCTAACGTTCGGCTGACCACAGGGTCCATAACGCCTTCGGTCACTAAATCGGATTAACACAGAGATTAACATTGAATAGAAATTAAACCCAAATAAATAGATCCCTTACCTAAGTCGATGAAACCCCGAGGCTCTAAGCGTAACCCACAACCAATAAACACAAGATGGCGTCACCACACTCCCCTGCTTTCGGCCAAGCACAACACTATTAAGCTAATAGCCCTTCGGCTTATCCACAAAATCCCGAAAATATAACGCATGAAGATAACTCCTTACTTAGAGCCGATTTGGTTTCCAACCAAATCCTGAAGCCACACAATGATCTCCCTTGCAATCGGCTAGATCAACAATCAATCTCGAAGATCCACTGAATCTGCTACACTCCTCTCTACAATCGGCCAAACTACAACCTCTTAAATCCCATAGCGATTCGACATATGGCATAACAATATACGTTGACTCAAATGAAATATAGATCTAGAGTACCACCACTAACCTTAAGAGAATTCGGCAATACCTCAAAAGAGGAGATGATTCGACAATGGATTACTGCACGAAGTATCCCGCAGTTCCTCTAAATGAATCGGCTTGGAACAAGAGAAAAAGAAGAAAGTAATCGCAAGGATAGGAAGGGGTGATTTGGCTTTTGAGTAAAGAAGAGGAAGAAGAAGATGGGTCGATTTCAGGAAAAGACGGGGAAGGAAAGTGGAACAAAGATGGATGGATTCGGCTAAGCAAGAGGGTTTCAGCTTATGATCCAAAGCTGAGGAAAAGAAATCCAAAGAGAAGAAGATGAAATGATTTTGTTTACAAGGAGTAAACCGAAAAAAGAAAAGAGAAAGTGGATATAGAGTTTCAGCACTAGGAGATTGAAAGAAGAAGATGAAGAAATTGCAAGAGAGATGGTAAGATGATTTCGGCTATGGCACAAAACAAAAGACGAGAGCCTAAAGGAGATTCAGCTATGACCTTTTTGAAAGGAGAAAAAAAAAAGAAACTAACCGTATGTAAATGTCCACCTGAACACACCCCCATTCGGCACCAAAGAAAAGCAACAATTACAAGTCCCCTAATGCTCTCTACCTAGCCGAATACTTACTCCTCACCAAAACCACACACCCAAATTCGGCACATCCCCCCTTCTCAACACCAAAATTGATTACTTCCCAAACTCATACCACAACCAAAAATTTGGCTAAGTAAAACCCATTCCTACTCAAACACTTGCCGTCCCCCCTTACCCCTCCTTGAAATCCTCCCATCCACTCATTCAAATTGGTTTGAATGAGTCATCTCCACATTTTTCTCCTCTCCATCCATTCAAACATGTTGACCCCTTCATCCTTATCTTCCAGAGTCCCACCTGAGCACTCCTCCTCTAGCTTGTGGCGTCAAAAAGAGATAGCAGGGAGTGCAATTCCTGCTGCTCGAACACAGGCACTCCCTCCCTACATGTGGCGTCATCTCCATGGTGCTTAAGTGGCGCCTCCTTGCCATTTTACCAAGGCACTTCTTGTGTCAAAGTTCCCCAATAAATTCCCCTAACCCCTCTCTCACCTAGCTCCCTCTTCCCAAGTACTAAAAACAAAACTTTTGGCCGTGGCCCAAGACTATCCTGAGGTCATGCCTAGACCCCAAAACACCCCAAACAAACACAGCAGACATATTAACACATGCAAACACATACAAAATGCAGCGACCCCGATTTATGGATGTTACAGTTCTACCCCCCTTAAAAATAATTTCGGTCCCGAAATTACCTGGTCAAAAGAGTTAAGGGTATTGCTGCCGCATCACATCCTCTGGTTCCCACGTGGCCTCCTCCGTACCATGGTTCCGCCATAATACTCTCACCAAGGAAATCGACTTCCATCTTAGAATCTTGTCATCCCGGTCCAAGATCCGTACCGGTTCCTCCTCGAAAGACAAGTCAGGGCTCACCTCTATCTCCTTAACTGGTACCACATGTGACAGATCTGATCGGTAGCGGCTAAGCATGGAAACATGAAAGACGTCGTGAATCTGACTTAACCCTGCTGGTAACTCGAGCTGATAAGCTACCGGTCCCACTCGCTTCAACACTGTATATGGCCTGATGAACTTAGGGCTTAGCTTACCCTCCCGACTAAAACTCAACACTTCCTCCCAGGGCGATACCTTCAGAAAGATCTTATCACCCACTGCATACTCAATATCCCTGCGCTTGAGGTCAGCGTAAGATCTCTGTCTGTCCGACGCTTCTTTAGACGAGCCCGAATCACCTTAACCTTATCCTCTGTTTCTGCCACCAACTCCGGACCCAACATACGCCGTTCACCCAATTCTGTCCAACACGTCGGAGTACGACATTTCCGTCCATAGAGCGCCTCAAATGGTGCCATCTAAATACTCGCTTGATAACTATTGTTATAAGCGAACTCTGCCAAAGATAGATACTCCTGCCAACTACCACTGAAATCCAGAACACAGCCTCTTAACATATCCTCCATAATTTGGATTACCCTCTCGGACTGTCCATCCGGCTGCGGATGAAAGGCCGTGCTAAAATCCAACCTAGTACCCAAAGCCTGATGCAAAGCTTTCCAGAATCTCGACGTGAACCTGGGATCCCTATCCGAAATAATTGACACAGGCACTCCATGCAACCGTACTATCCCTGCCACATACAACTTGGCTAACTTCTGAAGCGAATAATCAATCCTCACCGGAATGAAATAAGCTGATTTAGTCAAACGATCCACAATTACCCAAACTGAGTCCTTCTTACTAGGCGTAAGGGGAAGCCCACTGACGAAATCCATCGTAATCCTTTCCCACTTCCACTGTGGAATCTTAACCGGCTGCAACAGTCCTGACGGTAACTAATGCTCCGCCCAGACTTGCTGGCATGCCAAACACTTGCCCACAAACTCAGTTACTTCCCGCTTAAGACCTGCCCACCAAAACTGCTCCCTCAAGTCACGATACATCTTGCTGCCTCCAGGATGCATAGCGTATGGGCTGCTATGAGCTTCCTGAAGAATCTGCTGTCTCAACTCAACATCCTTAGGCATACATACCTTCCCTTGAAAACACAGTACTCCATCACTATGCAAGTTGTAACCCTCAGATTCAACATTCTGCACTTGTAACCTCCGAGCACTCAAAACCTCATCTGCCAGCTGTTTCTCCTTAACCTGATAAATCCAAAACGGCTTTACTTGTAATTCTGCCAAAAGACTCCCATCATAAAAAGACTAAGGTGAGCCAACATCGCTCGCAAGTCCGCTATCACCTTACGGCTCAACGCATCAGCTACTACGTTATCCTTACCCGGATGATACTCAATCGAACAGTCGTAATCTTTCAACAATTCGATCCACCTTCACTGCCTCAAATTTAAATCCTTCTGAGTCAAGAGGTACTTCTGACTCTTGTGATCCGAATAACTATCGACTTCTCCCCAAGGTGACACACTTGGTCGGTTAAAACCTCTATCCAACAACTCCTGAATCTGGGCCTTTAACTCCACTAATTCTTTCGGCGCCATCCTATAAGGAGCAATAGATACTGGCGCGGTTCCAGGTAACAAGTCTATACCGAACTCAACCTCGCGGTCAGGAGGTAAACCAGGGAGTTCCTCTGGAAAAGCATCAGCAAATTCCCCTACGGTTCGGACATTCCTCACAGCTGCATACTTTATTTCCAAGGTACACACATGCACCAAAAATGCTTCACAACCCTTTCGAACCATCTTTTCAGCCTTCAGCGCAGAGACCACAGTAGATAAGTAATCTCTCCTATTACCTATCATCACCACCTCCTCACCTTCCATGGCCTTCAACACCATACGCTTAGCTGCGCAATCCAAACTAGCTTGATACTTTACTAGCCAATCTATCCCGAGAATCAAATCGAACCCCCCAAACGGCAGTTCCATCAAGTCAGCCTGAAACACGACCCCTTGAAGTTCTAGGGGTACATCCTTATACAGTTTACTTACTTCTACAGAGTGACCTAGAGGGCTTAACACTGTCATCTTCCTAGAAGTAATCTCAGAGTCTAAGTTCATGGTTTCCACATGCTACTAGCAACATACGAGTGCATCGAACCAACATCAATTAAAGCATCATAAGATACTCCAGAAAAAAATTAAAAACGTACCGGTTATGACATCCGCTACATCACCCTCCTCTTGACGCCTCGCTGCGTAGACTAAACTAGGCTGTCTCGCCTCTGTACCACTTGCTCCTCTGCCCGGTGCTCCCCGGCCTCTACCAGAGCCACTACCTCCCCTAACTGAACCATGACCCCTCTGTAGCTGCTGATTATCCCTCCTAAACTGTGCACGATACCGATCCTCAGACTGCAGCCCAGCTGATCTCTATGGTCAATCCCTGACTCGATGCCCCATCGAGCCACACTCCAAGCATCCCCTGTTACCGGTCCAACATTCCCCCGTGTGAGACTTCCCACACCGAGCATATCGTGGCGGCCACTGAGTGTTAGCAGCAGCAAGCCTAGCAGCTTGATTTGGCCCATTTTATCTAACCCTTTTTCTGCTGATTCCCAGAAAACCCAGACGATCCAGAACTCCTTTTATTCCAACCCCTATCCTGATTCCGCCTTACAGACTGTTTTACCCCTTCAGCAACCTTAGCTTTCTCCACTAGAACAGCAAACTCCCATTCATGCTGTGGGGTAATTATCATCCGCAGCTCGTCTCTCAGCCCATCCTCAAATCTGACACAGCGCTCATGCTCTGCACCCACAATACCCCGAGCATACCCTGGACCAAGTTCAAGAAAGCTCTGCGCTACGCATTAACATAACTAGCCTCTATGTATTTCCTCTGATAGGTTGTTCTAAAGAATTCCCAAGTGAGATCATCTGCCATTGCTCCGTCCCTAACTATGAGCCACCACTGATATGACTCATCTCGCAGCAGAGATACTATGCCCTTCAGCTTTTCCACAGCTGAAAAAAGAAATCCAGGTCATCCATAATGCGTTCCATTGCTTCCAACCAATATTCCGCTGTACTAGGTGCCACACCAGACACACCTCTAAATACCTCTGCACCATTAGTTTTGAGTCGCTCGGTCACCGATTTCCGAACTCCTGTTCCAACGCCTGCGCTCGCAACCCTTTCTAGCACCCGCAGCACCGCCTGTGACACTGCGTCATTACCACCCGTCTGATCCTGATGTTCCGCGCCCACAGCTGGCGGCGGTGGTACCTCGTTTTTCGATCCATGACCAGACCCTGCCGGTTCTAAGACCGTCATCCTACCCCTACCTCGTCTACGAATATTTCGCCCACGACCACGTGCACTCATGTCTACCGATATATTCAAGCTGATTATAAGTTTTATGCGTTAGACTTTTATTCCACTGTCTATTAAAGCACAATCTTATGAGAAGTTTAATAAGGGATTGTTTCGCGAGTTCACATCATCCTATAGTTCAAGTCTCTAAAGTAGTTCCTACTACTATTCAGTCATGCCAATATTATCATAATCATATCATCCAAAAAGCAACAGGTTGGGGTACATACCTGGGCAGATTGGTGCCGAAGACTCGGTGCCATGCTTTCACCACTAAACTTTTTCTCATAAAAAGCCTTTCATAGTCATTTTTTTAAACTCTTTTTTGGCCTCGGGCCCACAACCGAGCTATTGAAACTGGCTCTGATACCATAATTGTAACACCCCAAACCCAGTCAACACACCATGACCAAATCTTGTATGTTACGGAGTGAAAACATTTTGAAAACATAAGTTTGTCGGAAAATTGTTTCTTAGAATTTATTGCTTAGGGTTTTAAAATAGCTCAGTAATAAAGAATGTTGAGGTTGTTTAGTAGTGGTTGTAATACTGGGAAAACTCATGATTAAAAAACGTATTTGCAACTACTGATTTTTTTAAGACATTGGGTACTTCTTAAAAACTGAATGCGATGAGTATGATCAGGTTTAAAGCCATTTGCCTTTAAAGTGGTTTGAAATTTAGAGTTGAAAAACATCCAAGTTACCTTATTATTTTGTGAGATTTGTTACCCGATGGTAATGTTTGAAAAAAAACCCGAAGAGATATAGTTCTGAAAACATTGCTTTTTACCGGTTAATTTAACAGGTCACTATATCCAACGTGTGTATAATATAATCAAAATAAAAGCAAACTATAAAACCCAAAATAATAAAACTTAGCGGCCTTATTACAAACCCAAAACCAATTTTAAAGGAAATAAGTAAAACAGAAACCATAGTTTAAAGTTATAACCAGACTAGGATGCATGGCCACCTCGAGTCCTCCTCGGCTCCATATCCGCGATCTATGCCTCATCTGCAAAATATAAGGTAAGGGGTGAGTCACCGAGACTCAGTGTATAAATCCCCAACCCGATAGTGCAACCACTTACACAAATCATCAGCAATAACATGCAAATCATGCAACCCATAACCTAACCTTCCAAACTCCTTTATCTACCCCGTGTGGTCAAAACCACTAGTGGTCAAAACCACTGGTGACCGAAGTCACAAATATATATCGGTGTGGTCAAAACCACTGGTGACCGTAGTCACAAATCAAGTGATGGGGCCAACCCATCGTGTGGTCAAAACCACTGAAGACAATCCCATAATATATCATGTGAGGCCAACCCACTATGGTACCAAACCACTGGGACATGTCACAATATCCATATGTGGTCAAAACCACTGGTGATCGTAGTCACAAATATCAATCGTGTGGTCAAAACCACTGGTGCTCAAAACCACTGGGACTTAGTCACAAATTATAATAATAATGTGGTCAAAACCACTGGTGACCGTAGTCACAAATCAAATGATGGGGCCAACCCATCTTGTGGTCAAAACCACTGGTGACAGTCCAAAATTAATCATCCCCCTCCTCTCATCAAACCCATCATCATGTTCACAACATACGTGTCATATTATCGAATGATCATGCAGATAACATATAACATGGCATTTAACAGTAACATGATGATATATCAAAAATCTCATAACAGGGGACTTACCCGGAATCCAAGCTCATGCCCACAAGGCATAATCAACAATCTCATTGGCTATAACAGTAACATAATAAGCATTGTTATACTAAAAAAGTGTGTAAGCGTTTACACACCTGATTACACGCAAGACTATGCTCTCTACGCTGGTACTGTCGTTAATCGACACTACCGCTATCTGTCTACTGCTTTACTCCGATGCCGGCCCACACCCAGGTGGCCAATCGCGAACAGCCGACACCGCCCTTTTCTTGAACTTAGGAGCTGGGGTCTCAGATCCAACCCCCCAACGTTCGGCTGACAACAGGGTCCATAACGCCTTCGGTCACTAAATCGGATTAACACAGAGATTAACATTGAATAGAAATTAAACCCAAATAAATAGATCCCATACCTAAGTCGACGAAACCCCGAGGCTCTAAGCGTAACCCACAACCAATAAACCTCGAAAGTTCACACAAGATGGCATCACCACACTCCCCTGCTTTCGGCCAAGCACAACACTATTAAGCTAATAGCCCTTCGGCTTATCCACAAAATCCCGAAAATATAACGCATGAAGATAACTCCTTACCTAGAGCCGATTTGGTTTCCAACCAAATCCTGAAGCCACACAATGATCTCCCTTGCAATCGGCTAGATCAACAATCAATCCCGAAGATCCACTGAATCTGCTACACTCCTCTCTACAATCGGCCAAACTACAACCTCTTAAATCCCATAGCGATTCGGCATATGGCATAACAATATACGTTGACTCAAATGAAATATAGATCTAGAGTACCACCACTAACCTTAAGAGAATTCGGCAATACCTCAAAAGAGGAGATGATTCGGCAATGGATTACTGCACGAAGTATCCCGCAGTTCCTCTAAATGAATCGGCTTGGAACAAGAGAAAAAGAAGAAAGTAATCGCAAGGATAGGAAGGGGTGATTCGGCTTTTGAGTAAAGAAGATGAAGAAGAAGATGGGTCGATTTCAGGAAAAGACGGGGAAGGAAAGTGGAACAAAGATGGATGGATTCGGCTAAGCAAGAGGGTTTCGGCTTATGATCCAAAGCTGGGGAAAAGAAATCCAAAGAGAAGAAGATGAAATGATTTTGTTTACAAGGAGTAAACCGAAAAAAGAAAAGAGAAAGTGGATATAGAGTTTCAGCACTAGGAGATTGAAAGAAGAAGATGAAGAAATTGCAAGAGAGATGGTAAGATGATTTAGGCTATGGCACAAAACAAAAGACGAGAGCCTAAAGGAGATTCAGCTATGACTTTTTTGAGAGGAGAAAAAAAAAAGAAACTAACCGTATGTAAAATGTGCACCTGAACACACCCCCATTAGGCACCAAAGAAAAGCAACAATTACAAGTCCCCTAATGCTCTCTACCTAGCCGAATGCTTACTCCTCACCAAAACCACACACCCAAATTCGGCACATCCCCCTTCTCAACACCAAAACCGATTACTTCCCAAACTCATACCACAACCAAAAATTTGGCTAAGTAAAACCCATTCCTATTCAAACACTTGCCGTCCCCCTTACCCCTCCTTGAAATCCTCTCATCCACTCATTCAAATTGGTTTGAATGAGTCATCTCCACATTTTTCTCCTCTCCATCCATTCAAACATGTTGACCCCTTCATCCTTATCTTTCAGAGTCCCACCAGAGCACTCCTCCTCTAGCTTGTGGCGTCAAAAAGAATTAGCAGGGAGTGCAATTCCTGCTGCTCGAACACAGGCACTCCCTCCCTGCATGTGGCGTCATCTCCATGGTGCTTAAGTGGCGCCTCCTTGCCATTTTACCAAGGCACTTCTTGTGTGAAAATTCCCCAATAAATTCCCTTAACCCCTCTCTCACCTAGCTCCCTCTTCCCAAGTACTAAAAACAAAACTTTTGGCCATGGCCCAAGACTATCCTGAGGTCATGCCTAGACCCCAAAACACCCCAAACAAACACAGCAGACATATTAACACATGCAAACACATACAAAATGCAGAGATCCCGATTTAAGGATGTTACAGTTCTACCCCCTTAAAAATAATTTCGGCCCCGAAATTACCTGGTCAAAAGAGTTGAGGGTATTGCTACCGCATCACATCCTCTGGTTCCCACGTGGCCTCCTCCGTACCATGGTTCCGCCATAATACTCTCACCAAGGAAACCGACTTCCATCTCAGAATCTTGTCATCCCGGTCCAAGATCCGTACCAGTTCCTCCTCGAAAGACAAGTCAGGACTCACCTCTATCTCTTCAACTGGTACCACATGTGACGGATCTGATCGATAGCGGCTAAGCATGGAAACATGAAAGACGTCGTGAATCTGACTTAACCCTGCTGGTAACTCGAGCTGATAAGCTACCGGTCCCACTCGCTTCAACACTGTATATGGCCCGATGAACTTAGGGCTTAGCTTACCCTCCCGACTAAAACTCAACACTTCCTCCCAGGGTGATACCTTAAGAAAGATCTTATCACCCACTGCATACTCAATATCCCTGCGCTTGAGGTCAGCGTAAGATTTCTATCTGTCCGACGCTTCCTTTAGACGAGCCCGAATCACCTTAACCTTATCCTCTGTTTCTGCCACCAACTCCGAACCCAACATACGCCGTTCACCCAATTCTGTCCAACACGTCAAAGTACGACATTTCCGTCCATAGAGCGCCTCAAATGGTGCCATCTAGATACTCGCTTGATAACCATTGTTATAAGCGAACTCTGCTAAAGATAGATACTCCTCCCAACTACCACTGAAATCCAGAACACAGCCTCTTAACATATCCTCCATAATTTGGATTACCCTCTCGGACTGTCCATCCGGCTGCGGATGAAAGGCCGTGCTAAAATCCAACCTAGTACCTAAAGCCTGATGCAAAGCTTTCCAGAATCTCGACGTAAACCTGGGATCCCTATCCGAAATAATTGACACAGGCACTCCATGCAACCGTACTATCCCTGCCACATACAACTTGGCTAACTTCTGAAGCGAATAATCAATCCTCACCGGAATGAAATAAGCTGATTTAGTCAAACGATCCACAATTACCCAAACTGAGTCCTTCTTACTAGGCGTAAGGGGAAGCCCACTGACGAAATCCATCGTAATCCTTTCCCACTTCCACTGTGGAATCTTAACCAGCTGCAACAATCCTGACGGCAACTGATGCTCCGCCTAGACTTGCTGGCATGCCAAACACTTGCCCACAAACTCAGTTACTTCCCGCTTAAGACCTGCCCACCAAAACTGCTCCCTCAAGTCACGATACATCTTGCTGCCTCCAGGATGCATAGCGTATGGGCTGCTATGAGCTTCCTGAAGAATCTGCTGTCTCAACTCAACATCCTTAGGCATACATACCTTCCCTTGAAAACACAGTACTCCATCACTATGCAAGTTGTAACCCTCAGATTCACCATTCTGCACTTGTAACCTCCGAGCACTCAAAACCTCATCTGCCAGCTGTTTCTTCTTAACCTGATAAATCCAAAACGGCTTGACTTGTAATTCTGCCAAAAGACTCCCATCATAAAAAGACTAAGGCGAGCAAACATCGCTCGCAAGTCCGCTATCACCTTACAGCTCAACGCATCAGCTACTACGTTATCCTTACCCGGATGATACTCAATCGAACAGTCGTAATCTTTCAACAATTCGATCCACCTTCACTGCCTCAAATTTAAATCCTTCTGAGTCAAGAGGTACTTCCGACTCTTGTGATCCGAATAACTATCGACTTCTCTTCGCGGTGACACACTTGGTCGGTTAAAACCTCTGTCTAACAACTCCTGAATCTGGGCCTTTAACTCCACTAATTCTTTCGGCGCCATCCTATAAGGAGCAATAGATACTGGCGAAGTTCCGGGTAATAAGTCTATACCGAACTCAACCTCGCGGTCAGGAGGTAAACCTGGGAGTTCCTCTGGAAAAACATCAGCAAATTCCCCTACGATTCAGACATTCCTCACAGCTGCATCCTTTATTTCCAAGGCACACACATGCACCAAAAATGCTTCACAACCCTTTCGAACCATCTTTTCAGTGTTCAGCGCAGAGACCACAGTAGATAAATAATCTCTCCTATTACCTATCATCACCACCTCCTCACCTTCCATGGCCTTCAACACCATACGCTTAGCTGCGCAATCTAAACTAGCTTGATACTTTACTAGCCAATCCATCCCGAGAATCAAATCGAACTCCCCAAACGGCAGTCCCATCAAGTCAGCCTGAAACACGACCCCTTGAAGTTCTAGGGGTACATCCTTATACAGTTTACTTACTTCTACAGAGTGACCTAGAGGGCTTAACACTGTCATCTTCCTAGAAGTAATCTCAGAGTCTAAGTTCTTGGTTTCCACTATGCTACTAACAACATACGAGTGCGTCGAACCAACATCAATTAAAGCATCATAAGATACTCCAGAAAAAAATTAAAAATGTACTGATTATGACATCCGGTGCGTCGCCCTTCTCTCGACGCCTCGCTGCATAGACTAAACCAGGCTGTCTCGCCTCTGTACCACCTGCTCCTCTGCCCGGTGCTCCCCGGCCTCTACCAGAGCCACTACCTCCCCTAACTGAACCACGACCCCTCTGTAGCTGCTGATTATCCCTCCTAAACTGTGCACGATACCGATCCTCAGACTGCAGCCCAGCTGATCTCTGTGGTTAATCCCTGACTCGATGCCCCATCGAGCCACACTCCAAGCATCCCCTGTTACCAGTCCAACATTCCCCCGTGTGAGACTTCCCACACCGAGCACATCGTGGCAGCCACTGAGTGTTAGCAGCAGCAAGCCTAGCAGCTTGATTTGGCCCATTATATCTAACCCTTTTTCTGCTGATTCCCAGAAAACCCAGACGATCCAGAACTCCTTTTATTCCAACCCCTATCCTGATTCCGCCTTACAAACTGTTTTACCCCTTCAGCAACCTTAGCTTTCTCCACTAGAACAGCAAACTCTTGTTCCTGCTGTGGGGTAATTATCATCCGCAGCTCGTCTCTCAGCCCATCCTCAAATCTGACACAGCGCTCATGCTCTGCACCCACAATACCCCGAGCATACCTACTCAACCGAAGGAGTTCCGCCTCATATTCCGCTACAGTCTTATTACCCTGGACCAAGTTCCACCTCGAGTCCTCCCAGGCTCCGTATCCGCGATCTATACCTTATCTGCAAAATGTAAGGGAAGGGGTGAGTCACCCATACTCAGTGCATAAATCCCCAACCCAGTTATTCAAGCACTTACACAAATCATCAGTAAAACATGCAGATTATGCAACCCATAACCTAGCCATCCAAACACCTATACTACCCCATGTGGTCAAAACCACTGGTGGTCAAAACCACTGGTGACCGAAGTCACAAATATATCAAGTGATGGGGGAAACCCATCGTGTGGTCAAAACCATTGATGACAATCCCATAATATATCATGTGGGGCCAACCCACTGTGGTACCAAACCACTGGGACGAGTCACAATATCAATATGTGGTCAAAACCACTGGTGACCGAAGTCACAATTATCACAAGTGTGGTCAAAACCACTGGGACTAGTCACAAATCTCATCAATAGTGTGGTCAAAACCACTGGTGACCGTAGTCACGAATCAACTGATGGGGCCAACCCATCTTGTGGTCAAAACCACTGGTGACAGTCCAAATATATCATCCCCCTCCTCTCATCACCCATCATCATCATGCTCATATCATAAGTTTCGTAATCTCATATATCATGCATTTATGTGTAACATAGCATTTAACAGCACATGATGGCATATACAATCATACATCGTAAATCACGTAATAGGGGACTTACCCGGAAACCAAGCTTATGCCCACAAGGCAAAGTCGCTAACACAACGGTTATACAGTAACATAATAAGCATCGTTTAAACTAATAAAGTGTGTAAGCATTTACACACCTGTTTCTAACGCTACCACTGAATCCCGAAACCGGATCTACTGCACTAGACCTCCTTGCCCTATATTCGGCCAACACCAAGGTTAGTAACATAGGCTTTTCGGCTATATCATTAAATCTCAGAGGGTGAGATTACGCATAACTACACCACCTTTACCTTTTACCTTACGAAACAAATCACAACGCAAAGTATGCGAGACTGCTTCTCCCCCTACAATCAGCCAACAACCAAATCCCACTTTTAATAGCCTTCGGCTTAACCAAATAACTAAGAGAGTAATTAAATCACAAAATATCCTTACCACAGACTTACCGAATCTGATTTCCAGAGAATGAAGGCTTAGATCGATTACTTCCAAAATCCCGAAGGCCCTACAATAAATCGGTTTCCATAGGTGATTAGAAACCCCGCTAACAAATGCCAAAATCGGCTTCTACTTCCATGAGAATCGACAAGGAAAAGAGACCAAAAAGGGATTCGGCCAAAGCACTTACCCTTCTTCAAAACCGATTAGAGAAAAGACCCAAAAGATCCACCCTTGATGATATTCGGCCAAAGCAAAATAGGAAAGAAGGAATTTTCGATAGAGAGTTGAATAGTGATGGAAGTTTCGGCTAAAGTTGATGGAAAAGAAACAATTAATATTCGGCTAAGACAAAAAGAAAGAAAAAGAAGAGGTATGAATGATGTTCGGCCTTAGGTTTAACGAGAAGGGACTAAGGGGTTTCGGCAAAGAAAAGAAGTGAAGAGGAAGATGTTACTTTGGGCAGTTATGAAAAGAAGAAGAAGAAAGGTGGAGAAAAGGAATGTTCGGCCAAGCTCTTGAGAAGGAGAAAAGATGAAGAGGAGAGGGTTAATTTTCGGCTATCAAGAAAAGAAAGATGAAAAAGGCTCAAAAAGATTCGGCCAAATGATTGAGAAGGGAAATCGACAACTACCTTATGGAGTTTTGGCTTTTGGTTCGCTATGGTGCACTAAGGTGGAATCGTCAAGGCTTCAAAGAGAATTTTCGGCTTTTGACACAGAACAAAGACTAGCCGAAAGTGTCATCTAGCCACCCAAAAGAATTTCGGCAACCCCTCTACCCAGCTCTCCAAAACCGAACACTCCTCCAAGGAGGAGTTCAAAATTCGGCAACCACCTAAATTCTCTCCTGGCAACCAATTCAAATGAGTTTGAACTCATCAACCTCCTAAATTTTCTCTTTGCCACACATTTGAATTAATTTGACTGAGTCCAAGCTTTATCCGCCAGAGTTTGTGCTGAGCACAACTCCTCCCCCTCCTTGGCGTCAAAATAATAAACAAATAGTGGGGTTTCTGCTGCTCGAACCTGCGATCTCCTTCCCCTGCTGATGGCGTCAATCACAAGGCTCCTTTCTACTTAACACCGCTACAACCCCCGTTTCCCAAGTGGTATGACGCAAACACCCAATGCGAATATCATCTTGGAATCGCAGGGCATTCAATTGAGAATTGCACCGCGTTCAAGAAAGTAGTCAAAAGCTAATAAAAATGGGGATCATAAAGTTTGATGACCCACCCGTACCAAATGTAGCAGGCAACCCCTTGGCTAATCATACTGATCAAGGAGTAAATGGAATAAATGAATGTGGGAGCAGGAAAGTCAAACATGAGGTTGCAAAAGTCAAAACCCCATTGAGGCAAGTTTGGAAGGAGATGGTGAAGAGAGGACTGATCATATTAGATTCAGAAGAGAGGACTGAAGGAAAGAGGAACCATTGCGAGTTCCATAATAGAGAAGGGCATGGAATCCAGGAATGCACTAAGTTCAAACCCATAGTGCAAAATTTGATGGATAATAAAGAGATGGAATTTTACGATGAGATTGAGGGATTAGAAGAACGCGAGGTTTATGCTTCAGAGGAAGGATCAATGGAAAAGGTTCAAAAGGGAAACCACCTAGTAGTAATCATCTCGAAGCCAAGAGTCAATGAAGCCAGAACACAAGTAGCACCGCGAGTCATAATTCAAAAGCCAGTAGTTTTTCCGTATAGGGATAGCAAGAGAGCCCCTTGGAACTATGATTGTAATGTGACGATCTGAGGAAAAGAGAATCCAGCTAGTGCTTCAAAGGAGGATCAAGATATAGGTTCTCCTACTCGTAGTGGGAAACGCTACGATCTGGTAAAAGGGAAAGCTCCAATGGTGGAGCAAGAGAAAGAAAAATCAGTCGAGCCTGAGTCGCCCGTCAATGAGCCAGTGAGAGAGGAGGAAGCTAGGGAGTTCCTAAAATTTTTGAAACACAGTGAATATTGTGTTGTAGAATAGCTGCACAAATAGCCAACACGCATATCTGTGTTAGCTTTGCTTCAATGTTTAGAGGTACACAGAAATGCACTAATGAAGGTATTGAATGAGACATATGTGGCCAATGATATCTCAGTCAGTAAGCTTGACCGGCTAGTCAACAATATAAGCGCTGATAACTTCATTTACTTCAACGATGATGAAATTCAGCAAGGCGGCATAGGATCTACTAGGGCTTTGCCTATTACCACTAGATGCAAAGGGTACACACTACTAGGGGTTTTGATAGACAACGGGTCGACGTTAAATGTATTACCCTTATCCACATTAAACAGATTACCTATGGATAGTTCCCACATGAAAGAATGCCAGAACATAGTTAGGGCATTTGACGGTATGCAAAGAAGAGTTATGGGGAGGATCGAAATACCGCTGTTAATCGGTCCGACAATATATGAGGTGGACTTCTTGGTCATGGATATCAAGCCCTCCTATAACTGCTTACTAGGAAGACCGTGGATTCATTCAGCAGGAGCGGTACCTTCATCATTACATCAGAAGCTGAAGTTAGTATCAGAGGGCCGGCTAGTGACAATAAATGCTGAAGAGGATATTATCGTAGCTGTAACCAGTGACGCACCATATCTGGAGGCGAATGATGAGGCAATCGAGTGCTCTTTTCAATCCTTAGAGTTCGTAAATGCAACCTTCATTACAAAAGAAAACAGTATCAAAAATCTCTAAAACCACGAGAATGGGATTGCAGATGACCGTAGGAAAATGAGCTTTGCCAGGAAAAGGGCTGGGAAGATATCTTCAGGGGAGAGCTGGGGCTCTGATGTTGAAAGAAAAGCAAGATCGCTTTGGCTTAGGATTCAGGCCAGATGCAAAACAAAGAAAGAAAGAGTTGAAAAAAAGGTAAGAAAGAAGAAGGACTCGTTTGAGTGGTGAAGAAATCAAGTGGGATCCCATGATAATTCCATACATATCCAAAACCTTTGTGTCGGGAGGGGTCATTCATGTTGAGCAGAAGGCACCAAAAGAAGAAGACATCATAGCAATGTTGGGCAATGTCTACATTAATGCCATATCCGAGGAGGCAAATGAAGGGGGAGCTTTTTAGATATCTACCTTTATGACCTTGGGAGTGTTCTAAACAATTGGACTGCAGAAGAGATCCCTATAGTGTTTAGAACTATTTCAGAGTAATGTCTCAGAACACTTATTGCTCTAGGCTTAGGAGTAATAAGCATCCTTTGTGAAATAGGCTTATGTTCCAAAAATCTTTAATTCAATGAAAATGCTTCTGAATTTTTAAGCAAATATTCTTTATTCTTTCCAATTCATCCATAATCATATTATACAGACAATCATTCTTTATTCCAAATATTTTTTTATTCTTCATTTCATGATCATGCTATACAAATAATTATTCTTAAATTTATTCACTTTTTGTATATTCCTTTAAACCTACAACAGGTTCCCGGATATCAACGACATGAGTGATGCTGCTACTGGATCAGAATCCCCTTTTGAGCAAGACATGTGTTTAGAGGGATCCTAGGACTTTGAAGATGACATAGATTGTGGCTTATCTCTAGACTTGTTAAGAATGGTAAAATAAGAGGAAAGACAAATTTTACCTCATGAAAAGACAGTAAAGGTCGTGACCTTGGAAGAGGGAAAGGCAGTGAAAATTGGAACGTGCATAACCGAAAAAACAAAGCGAGACCTCGTAGATTTACTTCAAGAATTAAAGGATGTCTTTGCATGGTCATACCAAGATATGCCGAGGTTAAGCACTGACATTGTAGTACACCGCCTTCCCATAAAAGAGGATTGCAAGCCAGTTCAGCAGAAGCTCCGAAGGATGAGGTCGGATATTGTGCTAAAAATAAAAGAGGAAGTCAAAAAATAGTTTGATGCCGGATTCTTGCAGGAGATCAAATATTCGGAATGGGTAGCCAACATCGTGTATGTCCCTAAGAAAGATGGGAAAGTGCGAATGTGTGTAGATTATAGAGACCTCAATATGGCTAGCCCAAAGGATAATTTTCTGTTACCTCACATTGATACTCTGGTGGATAATATGGCAGGTTACTCGTTGTTATCATTCATGGATGGGTTCTCGGGGTACAATCAGAAAAAGATACATCCTCAGGACATGGGAAAAACTACCTTCATAACCTTATGGGGTACGTTCTGTTATAAAGTGATGCCATTTCGGTTGAAAAACGTGGGAGCTACATACCAAAGGGCCATGGTAATTTTGTTCCATGACTTGATGCATAAAGAAATTGAAGTTTATGTGGACGACATGATTGCAAAGTCTAGAACAGAAGAGGAACACATTCGAGTTTTGAGGAAACTATTCCTGAGGTTGAAAAAATTCCAACTGAAGCTCAATCCAATGAAATGTACTTTTGGAGCTAGATCTGGCAAATTGTTGGGCTTCATAGTCAGGGGAAAGGGAATCGAGATTGACTCAGACAAGGTCTGAGCTATACAAGAATTGCCTCCACCACGCACTCAAAAAGAAGTTTGAGGTTTCTTGGAAAGGTTAAATTACATTGCTCGGTTCATTTCACAATCAACCGAGAAATGTGATCTCATATTTCATTTTCTAAAGAAACATAATCCTGGCGTGTGGGATGATGAATGCCAGAAAGCTTTTGATAGGGTCAAACAGTACTTGTCAAACCCTCCAGTATTGTCACCCCCATGCCCGGATAGGCCATTAATCCTGTATTTGACAGTGTTTGATCACTCTATGGGGTGTGTGCTAGGTCAACATGATGATTTGGGAAGAAAAGAAAAGGCTATATACTACCTCAGCAAGAAATTCACTGAGTGTGAGATGAGATATTTGCCAATTGAGAAATTGTGTTGTGCCTTGATTTGGATGACTCAGAGATTGAGGCAATATATGATGTACCACATGACCTGGTTAATCTTGAAATTAGACCCCCTAAAGTACATGATGGAGTCAACTACTTTAAATAGAAGGATAGCTAGATGGCAAATCCTTCTTTCTCAATTCGACATCGTCTATGTGAGTCAAAAAGCTGTGAAAGGGAGGGCAATAGCAGACTTTCTAGCTAGCAGAGCTTTAGAGGATTATGAGCCATTGAGTTTTGATTTCCCCAACGAGGATTTAATATATATAGTGGCGGTGAAGGAAGACACCCTAAAGAATCATCTTTGGAAGCTAAATTTCGACGGAGCATCAAATGCTATCGGTAATGGAATTGGGGCAATCTTAGTATCCCCAAATGGAGATCATTACCCATTCACTTGCAAAGTGGATTTCGATTGCACAAATAATATGTCGGAATACGAAGCGTGTATCATGGGACTCCGGGCAACCACGTAGCGCAGAATCAAAGTGCTAGAAGTATATGGAGACTCTGCACTAGTGATCTACCAACTAAAAGGCGAATGGGAGACAAGAGACCCCAAATTGATCAATTACCAAAGGATAGTTATGAGGTTAATTAAGGAGTTTAACGATATCACTTTTAGTTATCTCCTACGAGAAGAAAACCAGATGGCGGATGCTTTGGCCACTTTGGCCTCCATGATCAAAGTGGGAAAACAGGAGGATGTAAAGCCTATCCAAATGAGTATCTACGAGGCCTCAGCTCATTGTCACAATGTGGAGGAGGAAGAAAGAGATGATCACCCCTGGTACCAAGATATAATGCGATACGTGAGAAATCATGAATATCCTAAATAAGCTACCGAGAATGACAAGAGGATGTTGAGAAGGCTAGCCTGTGACTATGTTTTAGACGGGGAAATCCTGTATAAAAGAAGAAAGGATCAGGTACTGTTGAGATGTATCGACGCAGTTGAAGCTAAGAAAATTCTGGAAGAAGTCCACGAGGGTGTTTGTGGAACGCATGCTAATGGTTTCACAATGGCTAGACAAATCATGAGATTCATATACTATTGGTCTACCATGGAAGGAGACTGCATCAATTATGTTAAAACATGTCACAAATGCCAGATATATGGAGACAAAATTCATGTGCCTCATTAACCTTTGCATGTTATGACTTCCACATAGCCTTTCTCCATGTGGGGCATGGATGTCATCGGGTCGATCTCTCCAAAAGCTTCAAACAGGCATCGGTTTATCTTTGTAGTTATCGACTATTTCACCAAATGGGTAGAAATTGCTTCATATGCCAGTGTTACCAAGTTGGCGGTCAGCAGATTCCTAAAAAAAAAAATCATATGCCGATATGGAATGCCTGAGAGGATCATATCTGACAATGCATTAAATTTGAACAATAGCATGATCGCAGAGGTCTGCAGTCAATTCAAGATCAGACACCACAATTCGTCACCGTATCACCCAAAAATCAATGGTGCAGTGGAAGCAGCCAATAAAAATATTAAGAAAATTGTGGGGAAAATGGCTGAAACCTATAAAGATTGGCACAAAAAGTTATCGTTTGCTCTCTATGCTTATCGAACATCAGTCAGGACCTCCATCGGGGCAACTCCTTTCTCATTAGTTTATGGAACGGAGGCAGTGTTACCCATCGAAGTTGAAATTCCTTCCCTTCGAATCTTGTCAGAGTTAAAGTTAGATGAAGCAGAATGGATCCAGTCTCGATATGATCAGCTGAACTTGATTGAGGAAAAGAGGCTAAGGGCTATCCGTCATGGTCAGATGTACCAAAAGCGAATGATGCGAGCTTATGACAAAAAAGTTTGCCCAAGAGAATTTCACGAGGGGGACTTAGTTTTGAAAAAGATCCTCCCCATACAAAAGGATCTCAGAGGGAAGTGGATGCCAAATTGGGAAGGACCTTATGTGGTGAAAAAGGCTTTCTTCGGAAGAACACTAATCTTGGCCGAAATGGATGGGAAAAACTTGTCCAATCCTGTAAATTCGGATTCAGTCAAGAAGTACTATACTTGACGAGGAAAAGAGGCCAAAGTGAAAACCCACAAAGGGCGCTTTGAGACCTTCTAAAAAAATGATGATGATGAAAATAAAAAGCGAAGATGCCAAGGCGAAAACCCGCAAAGGGCGCCTTGAGACCAAAGGGGTTTTAAGTTGAAAACCCAAAAAGGGTGGCTCAAATTGTAATCAATGATGGGGCACGTGGTGGTCTTGCTATACCTGAATTAAGAAAGAGGAGAGATGTTACGTCTTGAATCGTCAACACAGTACTATCGATCTCCTAAACACATATTAAGCTTAAAATGGTATTCAAAAAGTCCGTACAGAGAAGCTCAAGCTGCGATATCTGAGGCACCTATCTTGTCCCCTAATCATTTTGTATTCCAGTAATGTTTGCTTCCTTTAATTAACTTATTCTTTTCATATTTCGTTTCTGATAAATTCCATTTTGTCCATCATTTATGATTATTTTCAAGTATTTTTGTATTGAAGTAATGATTAATGGACTAATAATACTTTCGCAAAAGGAGTTTTGCATATTACTCTGAAAACTTCTAAATAATACGAGAACCTGAAACAGGACTTTTATTTAGAACTCACCAAGCCAAGGGTTGGAAGTGTAGGAAACCCTAAATAGTGACCATTTCTTCTAATTTGTTGTTAAAAATATCAGTTGAACAAGAGGACAGGATATTACGTCAGTGATACAACATGGAAGAACAATGAGCAATGTCAGTCCTAAGCATTTAAAAAGGGATCATTCTCATGAAATTCTGCATTCGTACAAAACACATTTATTCAGGAGCATTTGATTCAATCTGATCATTGCAACCTAATCATTCTACAAAGGATCATTCTCATGACATGTTGCATTCATGCAAATGTCATCCATAATACATTTAGTTAGGAGCCTTTGACTCATTCCGATCATAGCATCCTAATCATTATGCATAAGCATAAATCTATAAATCGATTCTACATGTCATGTTCCCCAGAGGATGGTGTAACAAGATCGACGAAGTCACAAGTCTTATCTCCCTGAAGTTGTAGTGGAGCAAACTAAAGACAGCTAATCCTATCTCCCTGAGGTTGCAGAGGAGCGGATTAAAATGACAAATCCTATACCTCTGAAGTTGCAATAGGTCAGATTAGATTTAGTAAGTCTTATCTCCCTGAAGTTGCAGTGGAGCAGACTGAAGACAGTTAATCCTATCTCCCTGAAGTTACAGAGGAGCGGATTAAAACGACAAATCCTATACCTCTGAAGTTGCAATAGGTCAGGTCAGATTTAGTAAGTCTTATCTCCCTGAAGTTGTAGTGGAGCAGACTGAAGACAGTTAATCCTATCTCCCTGAAGTTGCAAAGGAGCGAATTAAAACGACAAATCCTATACCTCTAAAGTTGCAGTAGGTCAGATTGAATTTACCATACGTCTTATCTCCTTGAAGTTGCAGTGGAGCAGACTAAAGATAGCGAATCTTATTTCCCTGAAGTTGTAGTGGAACAGAGTGAAGCTATAAATTACAGATCTTATCTCTCTAAAGTTACAGTAGAGCAGATCAAAACAAACTTTATCTCCCTGAAGTTGCAGTGGAGCAGGTTGAAGTCACAAGTCTTATCTCCCTAAAGTTGCAGTGGTGCAGACTAAAGACAGTTAATCCTATCTCCCTAAAGTTACAGAGGAGTGAATTAAAATGATGAAACATATACCTCTGAAGTTGCAGTAGGTTGGATTGAATTTACCATAGAAAGTCTCGCCTCCCTGAAGTTGCAATGGAGCAGACTGAAAATAGCGAATCTTATTTCCCCGAAGTGGCAGTGGAATAGATTGAAGCTATAAATTACAAATTCTATAACTCTGAAGTTGCAATAGGTCAGATCAGATTTAGTAAATCTTATCTCCCCGAGGTTACAGCGGAACAGATTGAAGCTACAAGTCTGGGATCGAAGTGCTCGTTCTCATGCCCCTGAAGATGCAGTGGGATGGAATGAAGCTACTCGACGAAGAAAAGCACCGAAAGAAGTCCAAGATTCGAAGACTGGGCAAAATTGGTCCTTTTTGAAGTCTTTGCTCTATTCTCGTTTCACGACAATGAGCAAAGAGGGGCAGCTGTAGAAGGCCCATTTCGCCCGAGCCCTTCGGAAAGTAAACCAAATTCAAAACAAATAATAATAATGATAAAATATGAAATAGGTCCAAATTATCAAAAGTCCAATAATAGTCCATCAAGTTTTAATTTACAGTAGCCCAAATCACTGATTACAACAGGCCCAATAGAGGCCCAAAACAACAACCCAAATACCCAAAATGAAACAAAATCAGAAACCCTAGCATACTAGGGTGCGCCGCAGGCTCTTTCGTCTGCACGCCCCACCTCCGCACGGTGCCACGTCCGCGTAACAGCCTCGTACGCTCCTCCATACGACCTCCACTGCATGTCATACATCTGTACAAGAAGACAAACAAATGACAGCAGTAATATTTTTTTCTTTGTATTTTTTTTATTCCGACTTTCGGCCTTTAAAAACGAAAGAAACCATTGTAACATTTTTTTATGCACACAGAATATATAGAGAAAAATACAGAGAAATCAGAAAGTTTTCTGAAAGGTGATTTTTGGGTTTCAATATTCTTTTTCTTTCGCTCTTGTTTTGTTCTTTTAAGATTTTTGTTTCATTTGTTCGTGTGAAAATCTAAAAAGGAAGGGATTTACCTTCAAAAGTTGAATCGACGGTCTACCTTCTTCGTCAAAATCGAAGCAAAGGTGGTCGTCGAGGTTAGGATCGGGTCTGGTTTGATAGAGATCAGTCGATCGGACCTGAGTGGACCACTAATCGCCGATTGTCGTGGCGTTGTAGTGGCCGAAAGGGGAATTTCTTTCTGCAGCTGAGAACGAAACAAAAGAGAGCTAGGGTTTTGGCTGAGAAAGAAATGGAAAGGGAGGCTAGGGTTTTTGTGTTTTAGGAAAAAGGGTGGCTGATTGTTTTTTTTTTAAGGATAATATTGTTTTAAAGAAACGGCGCCGTTTAGGCTTATTTCGATAGCCTTAAAACGACGCTGTACAGGCCATGACCCGATTCAGTCGACCTGGCACCCATGGGATCCACGCGTTTTTGCAGTGATGGTATAATTGCGCACTCGGTCCCTCTATTTTGTGTTAAAATTTAATTAAGCTTTCTTTTATTTCTTTTTTTTATTCTGCCCAATGATTTGCGCGCCTTTTTAAATTAGTCCAACTCGAATGCTGCGTTTTGGGCTTCGAAAATATTTGCTGGTTCGGTCCTTGATTATTTGTGCGCATTTTAATTTGGTCCTTAATATTGTTTAAATTGTTCCATTTATTTATAAAATAGCCTGTTAGTTTTATTCTTAGTTCAATTAGGTATATATATATATATATATATTGTGTCTATAAAACTTATTTATTATTCATTCTTATAAGCTTGTTTTAATAAAATTATTTTGAAATAGATTTTACAATGATTTAATTTATTTTGTCTTCTATTTTTATATGTTTTTATCTACTATATAAATATTTAATTTCAAAATGTTCATTTTTTATGTTTTTCGTTTTTAAGATTCATCTAATATTTAATTTAAGTGCTTTCATCTATTATTAACTTATACGTACATATATATAATTAGTATGGAAATTATTTTATTGATTTCGTAATATTTTATGTATGCATTTTCCTTTTAATTTATCTATGTATACACTTTACTTAAATATATGTATATATACAACCGTTCTTTTAAAAGAGCTTATTTTAAACTACATTTATTTCAAACGTTTTTATTATGTTTTTTTATATATATTATTTATTAAATTTTTATAATAAGTATGTTCGGTTTTATATTATTTTAAACATCAAACATTTGAAAATCCTTCTTATATAATAGTTGTTTCATAAATTTATTTGTAAATTATTACACCCATTTTTTTAAATAGTTTCATAAATGATTGAATTAAAACATTTTTAGGTTATTTTAAATCTATTTGCTATTTTTTGTACTTATTTGCCTCATAAATCTTGTAGAAATATTATTGATTGTTAATATGTCTTTTTAACCATGCGGTTATCGTTATTGTACATTTGTGCGTTAAATTATGTCTATAATTACGTTCATTCTTATAATGTTGAGTTTGTACATTGCTTCATGCTTAATCCTATGCTTGTGTTACGCGTTATTGTTTTATGTCTCAAATTCTAATGTATTCGAGCCTTTATTAAATGTTGCATTTTTATTACGCGTATACCAAATAAAATGCATTTTGAGTCAATTTTAAAATTGTGTATTTCAAAATAAGGCAATATTTGTGTGTTTGGAAATTCGAGGAATCGTGCCCTATCGTGCTAGGTTTCGGTTTTTCGTTTGACCAAATAACCAAGTATCCTTTTAAAATTTTGTCCATGTTTTCAAAATAAGGCAATATTTGTGTGCTTGGAAATTCGAGGGACCGTGCCCTATCGTGTTGGGTTTCAGTTTTCCATTGACCAAATAACCAAATATCCTTTTAAAATTTTGTCCATGTTTTCAAAAAGTAAGGCAATATTTCGTGTTTGGAAACTTGAGGAATCATGGCCTATCGTGCTGGGTTTTGGTTTTTCGTTTGTCCAAATAATTGAATATCCTTATAAAAATATCAACACATGAACTTTAGAAATCATGAGAGGATCTTGGCATCGAGGGTTTGAAACGTCATATCCTATCGTGCTGGATATGATATTTTACTTCTTCAGAACAAGAGAATCTTAGATTCCAATCCGAGTTATCCATATCTTTAAAAAGAATTGCATTTCTAAATCCTTTCAAAATTCTCGACGTTAGGACATTAATTAATCAATTTGGTACCAATTTTGGGTGTTGCAAGGGTGCTAATCCTTCCTCGTATGTAACCGACTCCGTAACCTTTTCTTCTTGAAATTCGTAGACCAAAATTAATTTCTTTTAAAAATAAAACAAAATGTTTTATAGGTGACCCGATCACACCTAAACAAAAAGGATTGGTGGAGACTCCATATTTTTAAAGTCGATCCCCGTTTTTTCCAAACCTAAAAAAAATGGTTTCGACAATGACATCTTTTATTTTAGTTATTTTGGCTTTATTTACCAAATGACCAAAATACCCTTCACTTAAACTTTGATATTTTTACCTAACCATGTCCATTTTTGTCCATAATAAGACATAATGGTCTAATTACCATCTAAGGGCCTCTAATTTGAAATTTCATAGCAATTAGACACCTCAGTTTCTAGAACACACATTTTGCACCTTTTGCAATTTAGTCCTTTTAGCTAAATTGGGTGCACAAACTTCAAAATTTTCAAATGAAATTTTTACGAAGTCATTCCATAAAAACTGTAGACTATAAAAATATAGTAAAAATAAATTTTACTCCGTCGAATTTGTGGTCCCGGAATCACTGTTCCAATTAGACCTAAAATCGGGCTGTTATAGAATGGCCTTAAGAATTGTTAGTTACATGTTTGATATGATGGTTAATTAGTTTTTGTACAGGTTGTGTTTCCATTTATGCATTACATGAATCACAAGCTTTCTTGATATATGTTGAACACTTAAAATGGCACATATTAGTCCCACATGGCTACTAAAACGACTCAAAAGTCAATGGTGTCGTAAAGTGTATTTTTAGGACCTCGTTTCTATAAAATGGATTTTTACATATCATTAGTGAATAATTATGGAGTTACCTTGAAAGTGAATTGAAATTCGATTAGGTAGTTTTGTGGAAATAGGGTTTTCATTTAAGTACAGGGACAAAATATGGTAAGTGATAAAAGTAGTAATTAATATTAAATTACAAGGTGGGATTAGATTAAGCGACTTATTAAATAAATAGATCATTATTATATAAGTTTTGATAGTGGACAATTATGGGGGTATTATATATATGATATGTTAATTATATTATAACATTTAAGTTAGTAAATTATATTAAAATAAAAATGATAATGAAATAATAAAATATATGAAACAAATAGCTTAGTGGGAAATAGAAAGAAAAACAAATTTTAAGTTTCATTGTCTTTGCATGCCGAACTTGAGAAGGAGAATAAGCATATTAGGTTATTAATCTTTAATCTTTGACGCTCAAATTGGTTAGTAAACTTTGGTCCTTTTTGCATAAATTTTATGTTTTTGGAACCTTAAGATCATAAGCTAACTTGCCCATGTTGGAATTTTAAGAATAGTTGATATTATGAAAGTTATCATCATAGAAAATTTTAAGTTTTTGGTGTTTTTTGATTGATTTTAAGGTCGGAAGTTAAATGAGACTACTTTGTAAAGTTAATTCATGAAATTGTGGATTAGGGACTAAATTATAATTAAATTCAAAACTAGGGTTTAATTGAGTAATAGGAAGTCCTATAGGGACTCTAGGAAAATTTAGTTTAATGTTGGGAGGATTTTTGATAAATTAGGTTAGCACCAGTTTCGAGGATTAAATTGAAATTCATGTTAAAGTAGTATAGATTTTGTAATTAAATATGAAATGGTATGTAAAATATTAATTTATTATATATGTTTAACTCGTAGCTAACGTTGAACCGGAATCCTTGAGTAAGAAAGGAAAAGGAAAGGTTATCAACGAGCAGCTCGGAAATTAAGGTCTGTATTACTATAATCTAAACTATTTAAATTGTTGTGTTAAGCATTTGCATTATATGGTGAGTTAAGTGTAACGACCCAAATTTGGGCCAAGTAGAATTGGGCCCAATGGGCCTTGTGCGTAGGAGTGTTTAAATTTTTTAGAACAAAAGAACGGCACTATTTCGAGTTGGACTTATTAAGAAGGTGATTTTGGGAAGTTACGAGGCTTTTAGGAAGTTCCTGGTTCAAGTTAGGCTATAGGTAAATTTTTGTGTTTATGCACTTAAGGGGGAGAAGGTAAGGGGCATCAAGACTTGAGGAAATAAGTGTGCATATTACTAGCACAAGGAGTCTATTGGTAAAGGTGGAAAGTGGTGTGTGGAGTGTACTAATGGTCTGAGGTTCGAATCCCATCTATTGCAAATTTTTGGAATTATTTTGTGTTTTTTCCATGTGTCGGTCATGGCTTAATATGGTATGAAAGACTTTTTAATTTTGGAAAATATGACTAATGAATATGGTAAGGAGGAAAATAAGGGAAAAAGAAGGTAGGAAAATCAAAGAAAGGGATAAGGGAGGGGGACATGTTGGCCAAATATTAGGAGTTGCCTGGGATAGAATTTTGGGTCAACCATGATTTTTTTTTTGTGGAGTAGGCACACGGTTTTGTTAGGGAGTGTGAGAGCCGAATCTCTCTTGGCTATTTTGCTAAGCTTTGTTCATTTGGCATTTTCTTTACCAACTTCTTTTCCCTTGATTTGGCCAAAATACCTAGTCATTGTTCATCTTGTCCCTTTGTTGTGCCGTAAGCCTTAGTCCACCATTGTTCATTCTTCTTTGATTGCCGAAAGTTGTTGGCAATTTTTTTGCTTTTGAATACTTTTACTTCAAGAATTTTTTGATTATTTTTTCTTTTCTCTCAACTTGGGTTGCTGAATTTTCTTTGTGGTTTTTCTTCCTCTTCTTCATTTTTGTTTTCTTTGTTACCAAATTCCATACCCTTCCACTTTCACTTTTCTACACCATAGCCGAAACATCAACTTCATTTCATAGCCAAAACTTGGTTCTTGTGGTTGCCGAAGCTTCTTTGCCTTCTTGGGTTTTTGGTGGTTGCAAGGCCGAATCTATTCCCTGCTACTTCCATTCTCTTGGTTCTCTTGGTGTGGGCCGAATCGGTAGAGTGTTAGCTTACACTCTTGTCATCTTTCTAGCCTTTGGCTTTCAGAAGAGGGTTGGTAAGTAGAGTCTCAAAGTACTTTATCGGAGGGCCAATCGAACACCTATCCCTCGTAATAAGAGACTCGGATTGTTGGTGCCGCGGAGAGTATAGTGTTACGGATTCCAAATAAGGTGTGTAATCCCGTACCCTTCCGAATACATGTTTGAAATGCTGTGTAATCTCATATCTCTCTGAATGTTTGCATGAAATGTTCTGTGGTTCGGTTAAAATATCGAAGAAAATCGGAAACCGACATCCGTGATCACTCGGGCGTGCGTATATTCGTGGTAGTAACCATATTTTGCAATGAAACAGTTTTGATTAGCAGCAATAACGTAATTTTGAAAAATCACGAAAAATAAGAGAAAGGGAATTAGAAAGTGAATAAGCTATAGAATTAAAGCTTACTGTGTCTATTTTTATATGAAATAAACAGACTAGGAAAAGGGGTTTTATATTCTATGATATTTAAATTTTAGTGAGAGTGGTTCTGAATGACTTCGTAGTACTCTGATCTGTCTTGGAAAAATCATCCAAAATTGTACAAAGTGAATTATGAGTTATAATTTACATGTATAGATTCCTTAGTGAGCCTATTTTCAAAAGAAACTACTGGGAGCAACATATTAAAACTGTACAGTGAGATATTTGAATTTAAGTTAAGAGAGGTCAGAATCGTTGGTCAGTGAAATAAGGGAAAATTTAAGGAATTAACTGTACTAAATGGCTAAGCCAAAAATTCTGAAAACATTGTAGTAAGAAGATATATGAGTCTAGTTTCAAGGAAAATTTACGGATCGAAATTTCGAGTTTCCTAACTCGAGTTATAGTCAATTTAGTCAGTGTGACGCAGATGGATAGTTTCAATTTTTATGCTCCAAATTAGTAGTTAAGTTTGAGTTGCGAAATTACCAAAAGGCCCTTGGAGGGTAAATTACCGAAATACCCCTAGGTTGCGAGATTACCGAATTACCCTTAGTGGGTAAAATTACCGAATTACGAAAATGCCCCTACGGGCCGAATTACAGAAATGCCCCTACGGGCCGAATTACAGAAATGCCCCTAATGGGCCGATTTACTAAAATGCCTTAATGGGCCGAATTATTATTGCTTAAATGGGCTGAGTCATTGTAATAAATAACTCGTTCAATGGTTGCTATTTTTATGTAACATCTATTTATGTATGATGCATTTTCATATATTGCATGGGTTGGGAAAAATGAATGAAGAGAAGTGTAGACCAGTGGCAATGCCACAAATTCTGATAATAGCTTTGTGTCATTGTGATTAAGGCTGTGTGCCGATTATATTACCGTATATGATACTCTGGTGGCTCAGCCACAAATATTATAAATGGCAGCTTGACTGCAAATTGGAGAGACTGGCGGGGTGGGTTGACTTGATCCTCACAGGAGAGATTGGTTGGTACGGGGGAGAGATTGGCTGGATGGGATGGGTTGCATATTTTGCATATATATATATATATATATATATATATATTGTTATGGTAAATGGGCTTCGGCCCAAGATTATGCTTTATGGGTTCAGGCCCAAGTTTTTGCTAAATGGGTTCAAACCCAGTGGATGACGGTAAGGGGATTATACACTGAGTTCTTGTAACTCACCCCCTTTCTTTTCTTAATCCCTGTAGGTAACGCTCAGTGACGAGGACTTGGGGCCATGGATGACTCGGTAGAGGCCATACTTCATAAATAATGATTGCAAACATTAGTAAACTACTATTCCGTATTATTTCGTTACCTTTACTATTTCGGGTTTTAAAGTTGTAATAAGGCCTCTGAGATAAACTTTAATTTGCTTTATGTTTGGACGTATTTATTATGTTTTCTTAAATTGTTTTAAATGGGGATTTTTCTAAAATCGTAAACAATGGTTTTCTAATATTGATTAATAAATGGTTTTCATAATATATATATATACAAATAATTTAACTCGGATTCTTTTTTTTCAAATTTTCAATGTCATTTTCAAAGGTCATGGTTTTAAAGCTCACTACCTCGATTTTTGACTCATCAAACGATCTTTCAAAATAGCTGTATTTTATCAAATATTTATATACAAAACTTGTTTACTTAAACACAACCAAGTAACACCTATTTTAGTAAGAATCACACGATGTTTTACGCTTTCTTCATGTGACATGTCAGATCCGGTCATACCGCATGGGCCGGGTTTGGGGTGTTACATTAAGGTAAGTTACAAGTTGATTTAATGTGATATGTTTGAAATGATTGAATTGGTTACTTGTGATTGGGATTGTGTTGAGTATTATCGAAATTGAAATTGATTTTGTTATGGAAAGAAACAATGTTGCTATGAGCATATATTCAAATGATTGAATTAATTGGATTGATGAAAATTGTATTATGAAATTAGGGAATTGAATTATGAATTGAATTGAGAATTACGTTACCCTATTAATTGTTCATGCAGGGTCAGGTATAATTGGCATGTCATAGGATAGGAAGAGTTCAGGGTTTCGAATACATGTCAGGGAGTGCTAGGCACCCCATTAGTCAA
The DNA here is from genome assembly GCA_005393395.2 of Gossypium australe. Classification (NCBI taxonomy): domain Eukaryota; kingdom Viridiplantae; phylum Streptophyta; class Magnoliopsida; order Malvales; family Malvaceae; genus Gossypium; species Gossypium australe. Next base: position 87,371,784 of record CM016626.1, read on the forward strand.
TTTTACCTATCAGCGCAAGGCACAATTTGTTTCTACGAATTGTTCCGTCAGGGACTGGGTGCCAATTTTGGTGTGTTGGTTGGATCCTCGTATCCGAGTCCAAGTCTGAGTCATGTTAATAGGGAAAATAAATATAAAGTGATGAAATTGGAAATGATAGTAGAAATAAATATGGAAATGAATTTTGTATATTTTATAATGAATGTATAAATGGAAATGTGATGATTCATGAAATTACTTATGCTTGAATTGAAGTAATATGTGTTTCTTTGCATTACTTAAGTTGTATTTTAGTTAAGTAATTGAATATTTTGTACCATGTTTTAATACTCTGATTATGGAAGCACCACTGAGTTATACTCAACATATGTTGTTTTCATGTACATAGGTTAGGTACCTAGTAGATCTAACATCGACTAGGCATCCAGTGACGATCACGATTTCAAATGTTGGTGAATGGTCTTTATGTTGGTTTTGGCATGTACCTAGGTTATAATGTGATAATTTTGGTCATATTTGTATCTTAATGGTCTTTTTTGGTTTGGAAATGTTTTGCTTTTGGTTGATAGACATTATTTTGGATTTGGTAAATTTTATGGTTATAAAATGTATAAAGTGTTTATAAGATTGTTAACTCATAACGTGGACATATTTGGTTGCCTTCTATTGGTGATTCGATGTTTAGTACTTTAGAAGATTATTGTAGATGGAACAAGTTTGATATGTTCATGATGTTTTTGATGAATGTTTAGTGTATATGTATATACTTTGTGGTGTTAATGAGGGCACATTGGTTAGGCACATAAATTGTAGGAAATATTTATGTTTTAGACTCAATTATAAGTTTGAAAGCATATTTATAGTTGGTTATTACTTGGCTTGGCACCTAAGGAATTTGGGGTTGAAATGCCTTGTTTTTAAAGCAAATTTTAAGTACACACGGCCAAGGGCATGGGCGTGTCACACATTCATGTGTCTTATTATTCTTAGGTGCAGGTTTCACATGGTCTGGCACACGATCTGCAACACGGTCGCGTGTTCCAAAATAGTTCATCACACAGTCTAGGACACGGCCAACAACACGACCGTGTGACCTAACATTGAATACACACACAGTTTGTCACACGGCCTACGACATGACCATGTGGCCTTATTTTGAATACTCACACACGAACACACGAGCTAGGACACGGTCGTGTGTCCTGACTTTGAATGCCCACACGGTCTGGGCTATGTCACATGACCTGGCCACACGGCCGTGTGACCCTTGTTTTCCAAATTTTCAAGTTTTTATGAAATTTTTTGAATTATTTCAATTTGATCCCAGATTATTCTCAAACTATTTTTAAGGCCCCATAGGCTCAGTTTTGGGCCTGTAAGTGTATTTTTATTATAGATATAATGTGTTTTTATTATTGTACATAGAATTTGTTAATTTTTTCTATTAACATTAAATTGTTTCTAATTGTACTGTAATACTTTGTAACACTAATCTAGTGACGAAGACGAGTTAAGGGTGTTGCAGCTAGCACACGAGCGTGTGCCCCACAAGGGTTGGCCACATGCACTTGTGGATACTATAAGTTTTGTAATATTTGGATCACACAGTCACAGTTAGTTACACGGTTTGAACACATGGCCGTGTGACATATGCACACACGGGCACAGCCTTTCACACGGCTATATGACCCTTATTTTCAAGTTTGCCCTATTTTGTTGCAAAAGTTTTAATTTGGTCCTCATTTAATCCTGAACTTATTTTAAGAGCTTTCGAAAGCTCGATTGGACCCAAATTAGTTTGTTAATCATGTTTAGCATAGATTATGAAATGATAAATTGATTTTTAAGTTGGAATTGCATGTGATGATCTCTATTTTCTATGGTAGCATCCTGTAACTTGGTCCGATGATTGGATTAGGTATAGGGTGTTACAAATTGACTATTTAATTAAGAGTTGAGTTTTATTCAATTCGGTATTTTATTCAATTTTTCTGAGCTATTCAAAATACTAGAACTGATGCCTCTAGTAATATATTTAGTCAAATAGACGGATAAGAGAATTTGTTGTGTAATGATTTGGTAAATGTAAACCTAAGTGAGGCCAAAAGGATAACTTAGGTTGTAATTCTTAAGTAGGAAGAGAACTAGAGGATATTCCTAAATAAGGGTAGTAAATAACTCGATCTTGATATAGTATTAGTTTAATCAATAGTTGATTAATTGGTTGATCTTAAGTTAATTAGTTGCATTGTTTCAATAGGAAATAGAAAATTCCTTGACTCATAATAGTTATTAAGTTTAGGACTAGTTTTATCTCAATGTGATTTTTGTTTGCACTACTAATTTGTGACTTAATTAGATTAATACTTGTTTTTAAACAAATGATTTTATAACAACATTTATTTTTGGCAATCCCTTAGGTTGATCCTCGAAATACTTCTCTATTTCGTTGTAAATTTCTATATTATAATTTCACATTTTATGCTTCCTATTAATAACCACTTTTAAATTATTTTATTGTTTGTTTTCTGTGCACGCACGCATATGGTCAAGTTACATTCATACGAGCACTCTTATTATTGTTTGAGTTGGGTGAACTAAATCATTGTTAAAATAAAATACAATGACAAAACTAGGGGATTTGTGTAGGGCTTAAGGCCCCCTATGGTACAAACTATGTAGCACAAGTAGGGTCTGTATAAAACTACACTTCTTCTATTTGACATTGATTAGAATAAGGTTTTTAAACCTTTAAATAGACATATTCAAAACTCCTCTTATATCATTTGATTTTCAACATTAGTGAATTTTCTTCTCCTCTGCCTGTAGTTTTTTCTCGAAAGGGTTTCCACATAAAATCTGTGTTTTATTTTTCTTTCTTTTTTACTTTGCGATTGTTCTATATTGCCATTATCGACGTTCAATTTTAACAATTATTCATATGGATATGCAATCGTGATGGAAGCTACAACTGAGAGTGATCCACTAGTTATCCTATTTATGAGCTAGATAGGGGTGCGAACCATAATGAGTATATGGAGGATCTATCACTTGCTGCTCATGTTAGTGTATTGGAGGATGACATATCTTCGTGCAAAGCTACCATGTCCTCCATTTCCAACAAGGAGTAGTTGATGGAGCTCGTCTAACGTCGATTCGAAGTACACATTCTAATGGAAGAGATCGAACATGACTCTCCCGACTCTAAAAATGAGGGTCATTCTACCGTTATTGATTCATGGATGTTCAACAAGAGTTTGGAGTTATATACTATAACAAACATTTGAATGTAAAAGAAAGTGTCTCTATTCCAATTTACATATAAGTAGATGTAGAGTTATATGCTAAAATTGAGCTTAAGCCAATATTGTGTGAAGGTGTGGAGGAGCCTATATGCCTTCTAGTCGTAGTTATGGAGAAGCCAACTAAGGGAATAATGAATATATTTTGTCCCCATTTGAAGAGGAAGGTAAAACACGAGAAATCACAACCACACACGATATCAAGGTGATAGTGTGTGAAATTATAATACCCCAAAATAAAATATGGGGTTGCCTCGAATTTGGCGTGAAATGGCTCGTATTTTGGATGTTACGCCGGTTGAAGATACGACAATATCAATGGATTTGTTCAAGCATATCAATTTGTATCTTTTGAATGTGGAACAAAAAATGAATCAAAACGTCAAGAACTAGTTGAAGGTTCTTCTACGGTAGTGATACAGATCATCTCGACTTTTAATGAATTTTGATAATTTCTTTAATTTTTTGTTTTAATTTGTGTTTTTATTATTGTTGTTAATTTTTCAAATCAGGTGTTGATAACGTGGACTGAAGAAACATGAAAAAAGTTGAAGAAATAAGAAACTGAGGCTAACGTCGTGACATGGAAAGCACCAAGGCCGCAACGTGGAGATGGAAAGTCCAAGGAATCCATGTCAGTGAGTCATGTCGTGACGTGGGAAGTACTGAGGTAGCAACATGGACGCCTAAAGTCGCAACTACGTAATATGATGTTGCAACAAGAGAAAAAAAAAGGCAAAACCAAGGACTCCAAGTCAGTGAGTCTCGTCATGATGTGGGAAGCAATGAGGTTGTGACGTGGGGGCGAAAAGTCACAACTACACAACACAACGTCACGAAGAGAGCATTGAAGGGAGCCCAAGTTAGAAAGTTTGTAACGCCCTGAATTTTGGGCCTAGAAAAAATGGGCCTTGGGCTTGGGAAGCATCTGGAAGTCGGCACATTAGTATTTTCTGTGCAAGAGGTGACACAATTAAATGTCTACTCAAGTGTTTAAGGTTCTTGAGAGGAGTTGGAGAAGTCTTGGGTTCAAACCTGGGCTTTAGCAAAATTTTTGGTTTTAAATGAAAAAAACCTTGGGTACTTGGAAGTCGGCCTTATATTTTAATTGAGTTTAAAATGTGTTACAAAAAGAGCTTGTGGCTTGATGGTTGTGGCGTCACTAATGTGGCAAGGGAACTGGGGTTCGAATCACTCTTTGCATAAAAGAGTATTTATTTTAATCCTTGGCTGTGGGAATGGTGGAGTTTGAATCAAACACTACTGAAGAGATTGGAGTTTGAATTAGTCAAAGAGGATTCCAATGAGGGATAAGGGGAGAGATATTTGGAGAAAGTTGAGGAATTTGATATGGGAGAGAGTTGTCCCGTTTTGGGGAGCCCTAACTTTGAGAAGTCGGCTAGGAGAGTGTTTTTTCGACAATTGGAACATTTGGAGGTTTTGAATTTGCTGAAAACTTTTCCTTCTTTTCATATCAATGTCTTTTCTGCTTTCGGGATTTTTATTTTGAGTTCTTTGGCGCATTATTGTTCTTTTGGTCGATCCTGCCTTGCCGTGTGCGCGCTTTTGATTCTTCTAACTTTGCTATTCTTTTCTTCCCATCCATCTTTCTCTGTTTTCTTCTCCTTACGTTTGCCTAAGTCAAATACTCACTCTTCTCTTCACTTTTCATTTATTTTTTTCCTCTTCTCGCTTTTTGATTGATTGACCGAATCTCAGTGCTCTCCCCCTTTTTTCAGTTTCGGTTCTCTTCTCCTGTTTTGAGTTAGCCAAATACTTCCCTTTATTCTCTTTATTTTGTGTTCGGCTAGGGAGAGTCATCTGGTGAATCGGTACAATCTTTCCGGTTGGTCTCTGTTTCCTGAGTACCTTTGACCCTAGGGTGGTAGGCTGATTTCATCTATCAACTATTCTTAGTTCTGCTTGGTGGTAAGATGTCGTTCGTTTGGTTTTAGTTATTTTGTTCATAGTGATAGTTAAAGATATTGGGATTCAATGCAGGTTGTGCTAAGGATTTGGTGATCACTGGGTTAAGGAAGGATTAAATCTTATTTACTTAATCAAGGTTGTTGTTCGTAGGGATTTACGCTATTCGCTTAAACAGGTGTGTATTTGTATGCGGTATTCGATGATCGGCTGAAAAGCCGAAAGTATGTTGTTTACACTGCTACGACTGTAGATCATCAAAATGCCGAAAAACCAGAAATATGGCGTATGCTGCCACACGAGCATGCGATCGTGCGTGTGGTGAACTGAGCCCACGAACATGGGCGTTAGTCTGTAGAGGCCACCACGAGCGCTTTCGTGGTCTTGGGTTGTTCTAGGCCTCGTTAGGTCGAAATGGGCTGTGTGGCCCAGTAGGCTTGTGGGCCCACACGAATAAAATGTATGTGATGTGGTATGTGTTGTCTGGACTGTGATGTTTGCATAACTGCGGCTGTTTCTGGGCTAAATGGGCCACACGAATGTGTGGGCCCACTTGGGCCGAGTAATGGGCCTTAGGCCCATTTACACCATTGTGACTGTTTAGGTTACTTAAGTCACTTGAGGCGACGGTGGACCTTCTCTTGGGTCGCTGAGACCCCTGTTTGCAAAATTGTCGAAATACCCCCAGTTTGCAAAATTACTAAAATACCCCCGATTTGCAAAATTACTAAAACATCCCCGATTTGCAAAATTACTGAAATACCCCCAGTTTGTAAAATTCTTAAAATACCCCTAGTTTGTAAAATTACTAAAATACCCCCTGTTTGTAAAATTACTAAAATACCCCTGATTTGCAAAATTACCGAAATACCCCTATAAGGTAGAATTACCTAAATACCCCTGAAGGGTTGGATTACTGAAATACCCTTACAGGGTAAAATGACTATTTTGCCCTTGTGGGTAAATGAATGACTTAGACTATGAATTTGACTAATTTGACTGTGATCGTATGACTGTGTTTAAACTGACTTGATATGCTTTTAATATATGTCTAAATTACTGTTATTGAGCATGGCCATTTTGCATACACGTGTAATGATTGAGCATGACATACACGACATATTGCATGGGGTTGGGACATTGATACGAAGGAAGTTCTGATAGGGTCACACGGGTCTCATGAGACGACTGTGGATCCAGTACTGATCTGTTAAGGTCACACGTGTCGCATGAGACGACTGTGGACCGATGGAAGGCTTAAAGCCGCGCAATCTGATTATGGCTCTGTGCCATCTTGATTATGGCTTTGTGCCAATCGTATTTACTCGTGGCTATGTGCCTAACATATATATTGATGACTCTGTGTCGATCATAATTACCCGTGGCTATGTGCCGATTATATTATTGTCACTGATAGCTATGTGCCAAACTTATTACAGTTACCGATAGCTTTGTGCCATCCTGATTATGGCTGTGTGCCATCCTGATTATGGTTTATAACCATTCTGTTTATGGCTTCTAGCCGTTCTGTTAACTGGCAGCGTTGCTGGGATATTTATGGCTTTTAGTCATTCTGTCCACGGCGCCGAGCCGTTTTGTTGACTTAGTGTCGCAACCGGTGCTAAGCTTGGTGTGTTGGCTGGGTGGGTCGATTTTATCCCCACGTAAGTGTAGGGTTGGTACGGGTGGTGTGTTGGCTGGATCGGGGTGGGATGTATCCTCATACTGTTGCATATCTATTTATGAGATCTGTCACTATACTGGGCTTAGGCCACTTGTTCTGTATTGGTTTGGACTGGGCCCAATTGTTTCTATTATGGGTTGTGACCCAAATGATATTGTAATGGGTTTTGGCCCACGTATGCTCTGAACTAGACTGTACTGTTACTGTAAAGGGCTTTGGTCCAGACTGTTTCAGTTTCTATTTCTGTATACTGACTGTTACTCTAGTAAGGGGATTACACACTGAGAATTCATAAACTCACCCCATTTTTAACTATGCAGGTTATCGCCAGCGTTAGGAGGATTGGTGCTGCGAGGGACTCGGAGGTGACCACACGACTGCGGCTGTTATGCTTTGGACTTTATATATGTTTTAAATTTCATTTTGGGTTTTAATTTCTGTAATAAGGCCTCTCTGGATTTAATTCTGTATTTGGGATTTTGTTACTTTTTTTATCTGTTATACGTAGACGAGTTTTCAACCCAATTACTATTTTTAAAAACATACGTTTTAAACTTCTTTACCTTAAATTAGCTTCCGCAACTAAAAGAGATTTTTAACGAAGTTAATAACGTTTTTAAAAGTGATTAACTTTTCAATGAACTGCATTTTGAAATTGAGCAAACACAAACTAAGACTTTAGTTTTTAAATATTAAGGAGGGTTTTCAATGAAAACATGGTTTTTGAAAAACACTTCAATGTGACACGCCAGATTCGGGCCTAAGTTTTGGGCCGGGTTTGGGGTGTTACAAAGTTACATCGAGATGTGATAGGCCTTTAGTCGCGATAAAATACCTTGATGTTGCAATGATAATAATTGAAGTTGTGACGAGCTTTGACGTGGTAGCCTCGAAACCTGAAATCTGGACATGATGTCGCAACAAGAAAGGTTATGGCATCATGACGAGACAAAAAATTAAAACCCTATAATCCCAAAGTGTAACGACCCAATCTTAGCCAATATCAAAAAATATGGTCTCAAAAATTGATCTAGTAAATCATGTCAATAAAAACATGAGTAGGAGAATATATCGAGTTGGTATGAAAATATATTAATCAATGATTGAGAAATTAAATCGAGAAAACCATTAATTAAAGTTGGACTTCGGAGAAAGTTAAAAGGATCGATATATTGAGAGAGATTAATCCAAGATATAGACTAAATCGTAAGATTGTGAGAATATAAGGGTTTAAATGAAAATTTAGAAAATGGAGGCTTATATTGAGTAAGTGAAGAAAAGTGAAAGGATTAGTTTTGGAATTTTACCAAAAGGTGAACAATGGCCCAAAAGTGAATATTAAGGCTTTTAAAAGGCAAAAAGATCATTTCTCAAAATGAATAACTATGGAATTATAAAATTACAAAACTAAGTATATTTTGGCATGATTTTAGCCATTAGATTTGGTAGGAGTTTGAGATTGAATCCTAGCCCTCGAATTTAAATTATTAAGGTTAGATTTTTTATATTTTAGTTATTTTATTAATAAGATATTATATATGGAAAAATGAAGAAATCTCTCCCTCTTTCCATCATCTACACATCCCACCCATAAAGAAAGAAGGAAAGTTTTCATTTTCTTTCAATTTCATCTGTTTCTCCGTTAGAGATTAAATCCCCACCCAAAACCCTTGAATTTTCATAGAAATCCCGAGTAAAATTAAGTTTCCAACAACATAGCAAACTTAGTTTTAAGTTGAGAAGTTACATGAACAAGGTAGAAGTGAGAGAAAATCAAGTTAGTGTAAAGAATTAAGGTGACAAGGTGAGAACTTCATGATTTAGTCATATTATCAAGTTTATTTCAATTAGCAATGCATGGCCATGCTATTAGTGTAACAGCTCGTTTTTTAGTGGTGACGAAAACAGTAGTTTCGGGGCCACAAATCCAACGAGTAAGTTTGTAAATATTATTATTTAATATTTACGAGTTAATTATGGTTTTACAAAGGTTTTTAATATGATAATTTATGTTATATGAATGATTAATTAAGTTCAAGTGGTAAGACCTTAAGGTCAAGTGGTTTTAGAAAATGAGGTATTGGGACCTCGTTTCTATAAACCGAGTCATGAATATTTTTATAAATATTTACGGAGTGTTATTAAGGTTGTATTAAAGTTTCGTTAAGAAATTTTAATGTTTCAATAGTTAATTAAGCAAGAAGGACTAAATCGTAAAAGTTGAAAAAAGTCAATCGTTATTAGTTTAAAGGTGTTAATTGATTACAGAATTATAATTGGATGGCCTTAATGGATAAATAAACCATCCTTAAAAATAGTGGGACGGTTGATGCTTTAATTTCTTTTAATTTTAAAGTTTTATATGTTATTTTATTATTAAAATAAAAAATAAAAAGTTAATAAAATAAGAAAACATGGGAGACTTTTAAGTTCATCTAACCATGTTTTCGTGCATATAAGTCCCTAAGCTATCCATTTCTAATAATTTTTATGTTTTTGAGATCATTGCAACTAGGTCCAGCTAACTCGTACCTTCGTTTTTTAAACTGTTGAAGATTTTGAATGTTGTCATTGATTAATCTTTGTGAATTTAGATGTTAAATGATGAATTTGAAGTGCTGGTTAGTATTTAAAAGTATTTTGTTAAATGATTTTTGATGAATTTGCTAATTAGGGACTAAATTGTTCAAGGACTTGATATGAAATTCTTGCAAAAATGGGCTGAAATGGATGCTATCAATATTCTACTGGTTTGGGTTTGCAATAAAAATGGTTAATTTGCATGTTTTAAGCTTAGGGACTAAATTAAATAAAAGTAAAATGTTAGGGGCAATTTTGTAAAAATGTAAAAAAATAAATTGGATAAAGTAAATTGTTTTACTATCTAAATTAATAAATTGAATGAAATTATTAATTTAGATCAAGATCAAGTGGAAAATCGAGGAGAATGAAAAATTACCAAATAGCCCTTGTACTAATGTATTAATGCATGCTTGAATGGCTAAAATGGTAGATGATGAATTGACCTCAACATGGTCAAGTTATGGTATGTTTTGGAAAGGTTTTGAATAGATGTGCATGATTGAAATATGGTCTGTATATGTGTTGGTTGTGGGAACCATTTGGAAATGGCTAGTTTTATGTCATTTAGATGGTTTTGATGCATGTGAGAAATGGTCCAAATGGTAAGGTTATTTTGATGGCATGAATCTAATATGGCATGGTTGATATGTGTCAATTGTGATGTGTTTTGGTATGGAAACAAGATAGTTGATAAATGGTTAAATATGCACATGTTTAGGTATGTTTGATGTATGTGCTTGAGGTGCTTATATGGCATATTGGTTGTAACACCCCAAACCCGGCCCAAACACCCTGACCGGATCTGGCATGTCACTAAGAAGATTTTATAAAACATGTCGCATTTTTTTTAAAAGCATAGTTTAAGCATTTATACGGGAAAACTTAATAATTTGGATAATTTGTAAAAGAAATAAATTTTAATTAATGCCTTAATGAATAAAAACCAAAATTTTGCCTCTGAGTTTTATTATTTAAACACATGCCTTGGTTTCAATTAATCATAAAATCTAAGGGTGTGAAAACCCGAAAACGAAAACATAAAACCGATAAACAACAGCCAGTGGCCTTATTACAATAAAATATAAAACCAAACAAATTGAAATAATTAAGGGAAAATAATTAAAACAACGTCCTTTATTGAGTCAAAATAAATCCATGCATGGCCACCTTGCGCTCCTTTCCAGCCGGGTCCGATGCGCTAAGTGCTACCTGAAAAAAAATGTTAAACAACGGGGTGAGTCACAAGACTCAGTGTGCAATCCCTCTTGCACCATCAGACTGGGCCTTAGCCCCACAGAACAGAATAACAAAATATCACATATCAGAATTAAGCAAAGCCCATCCCAATCCTAGATCCATCCGCTACACACCTCCCTTACCTGCCAATCACACCAATGGGGATTTCTACAATCACCCTCACCGCTACACACCACCGATGGCAGTCATACTGCAGTTAGCTGCTCATCGTCAGATTTGTGACATAGTCACTAGAACAGATCGTGGCAGAGCCACTACAACAGCTTCCCCTTTCATATACATCAATCGCCCAACCCCGAGCAAACATAGAAAACGGCATGCATGTATATCATATCAACTCAATAGAATCATTTACTTAAGGAAAATCACAGAAATCGCTAACCTGATGAGTCGCCCTTACCCTCCACGGGTTTTCAACAGCCATGCTGGGATTTTGGCATTTAACAGAATATAAACAGATCTTTGAATATACTAACAGACAACAGAGATAGTGTGAGAAATTACAAAGCTGATTACGCTGAACGCTCTACTATCAAAGTCGACGCTCTCCCTACCCGGTACCGCGACTATCCGACCACTATTTTACCGGTCAAAAACTCACTACAAGAGATACGATTTGAGTATCACCTAACAAGTTTAATTGACAGATTGGAGATAAATCGATTAATAAAACGACTAAGATGCCCAAATCAATTAAATCCCGAAAGTAGTATGATTCTACCGATTTAGAAACCTAGGCGATTAGATCCGTTTCAAATCCAAAATGCCGCCCATGAAAGAAAACACGAGATTAGTCAACTATTTAGCCATTCGGCTATGGTCTCCAAAAGCCGGAAAAGATTGAAAGAATACACAAATCGACATTTACCTCTACAGATGGTTTCGGCTACCCCCTTGCAGGAAGATTCAGCAATCACAGAAGAAGATTGAAGCATAGAAAATTAGAGATCTAGGAATTTTCGGCTTCAACCCGGAGATGATGATTCGACTATGGAGGTCACTTCAGGGAAAGAGAACGAATGGAGTGATGCTAAGACTTAGAGATTTCGGCTAAAGTATTTGAAAGAGAAGAGAAAGCAATTAGCAGAGGTTCGGCAATTAATGAGACTTCAGAGGGTTTTGACTAGATGGAAAACGAAAAGAAAGTGGAGAGGGAGAATGAAGTGGTGATTTCGGCAGAAAAGAAAAAGATGACAAAAACTCAGTAAACAAATTTTTGTCACCCCTTGCCTATACTAAACCGATTCTCCCTCCACTCCTGTGTTTGATTTTCGGCCAACACTAGCCTCCTTGATAGATCCTCATCCTATCCCTTATCTTTATCAAAACACCTATCCAAAAGTGTCCTACATCACACCACTTCCTCCCTCCTTTATCAGAATAATATCACATATTTTAAAACATTAAAAACCCCTATTCTCTAGCCTTGATGCCGTCCCCCTAGCCCCCTTTAAGTGCCGAATTTGGCCCAAGAACATGGGCCCCAAGCGGCCAACACTTGGGCCCTCTCCATCCACTAGTGACGCTGTAACACCCCAAACCTGGTCAAGACACTATGACCGAATCCGACATGTCACAGGGAAGATCGTATTTGATAAAACCATTTGTTGACTAAATTTGAAAGAAACGTGATTGGAAAACAGGTTGTTGTCTCTTATTGTAAGAAAACTGTGATTATAAAAACTGAGTTAGCTTAAGTGATGTTGCCAAACCATTACGAATTTAGTTTTGAAGACAATTGGGGATTGTTTGCGATTACTCCCTTTTTACCATTACCCGATGATAAGTTTTAGAAAAAACCCGATAGTTTGTGTAAGTTTGGAAAACATTCATTTTATAGATTTGTTAAGCATGCCGCTACCAGTTTAAACAAGATTCGGTGAAAATTAAAACAGATAGATAATCCAACAAGTGAAAACTAGTGGCCTTATTACAAACCCAAAACCAAATTTAAAGTAAAGCAAACCGGATAATAGTTTAAAACATAAACCCACAACGTCATGCATGGCCACCTCGAGTCCGTTCACGCTCCACATCCGCGATCTAAGAATTACCTGATGAATGCAAAGGAAGGGGTGAGTGACCGAGACTCAGTGTGAATCCCCATCTCGAAAAATATAATTCCTTATACAGTTCTATATGTGAATATGCGTATCATGCCACCCAACCTAGCCATCCGAAACTCCTGTGTCTACCCCGTGTGGTCACAACCACTAGTGACCGAGGTCACAAATAATATATGCATGTGGTCACAACCACTTGTGGTCACAACCACTGGTGACCAAAGTAACAAATAATATATGTGCAGGGCCAACCCACATTGTGGTCAAAACCATGGGTGACAATCCGGTATCGATATGTGGGGCCAACCCACTGTGGTCCCAAACCACTCGGACGAGTCACAAATATAGATATATATATATATATGTGGTCAAAACCACTGAGACTTAGTCATAATAATATAAGAAGCGGGGCCAACCCACTGTGTGGTCGCAACCACTGGTGACAGTCTAAATCATGCCTTCCCCCTCCTCTCATCACCCACTTTTATGTACATGCTTTTCATGGCAACACAATCATGCTTAACACAATCATGCTTAATATTCATACATAACATAACATGGCCTATACAACCTTAATCGAAGCATTTAATGTTAACCAAATCGGAATGGACTTACCCAGAGTCCTCGCTTATACCCACAAGGGTAACACATCACCTTAACCGTTATTTCGGCTTTTGACAAATCACAAAGTAATAACATATTAACCTATGAAGTGTGTAAGAGTTACACACCTGATTACTCGCAATACAACGATCTCTACGTCGGCACTGTCGTTAACCGACACTACCGCTATCTGCCTACTGTTTTGCTCAGATGCCGGTCCACACCCAGGTGGCCAATCGCGAATAGCTGACACTGCCCTCTTTTTGAACTTCGGGGCTGGGGTCTTAGATCCAACCCCTCCTAACGCTTGGTTAGCCTTCGAATCCATAACACACATTATCACTAAATCGGGTTAAAGCAGTGAAACAAATCGAAAGAGATTAACAATTTAGGCTAAGGCCCTTACCTAGATCGACAACCCTTGAAACTTTTAGGCTTGATCCACAAGCCAAACGAATCCCGAAGACCAAAAGAATGCAGCAATCCTCCTCCCTACAATCGGTCAAACGCCCACACATCAACCAAATAGCCTTCGGCTTTGGCAAAAACCCGAAAGGGAAGAATAACGAACCAGAAGCAATCGCTACTAACCTTAACAGGAAATCCAATTAACCCTCCAAAACAAATCGGCACTAGCACAAAACGAATATCAACGATGCTTTAATCTCGAACCAAAAGAAATGGAGAGAAGAAGATAATTTCGGCCTGAACAACAATGATAAAGAGGAGAGGTAGTTTCAGCTAACCAGGAGTTGTGAAGAGGAGAAAATAACAAGATGAAAGGGAAAGAAAAAGGTGGTGTTTCAGCTTTAAGAAGAAAATGGAGAGAAGAGAATAAGAGAAATTCGGCTATGGCTTTGAGAGACAATAACAAATAGAAAAAAAAAAAAGAAAGAATGGAGTTTCGACAGGGTATGGCTATAGAGGTTTTCGGCTTACAAGAAAAAGAAGTGAATGGTAAGCCAAGTTGGTTCAGCCAAGCAACCAAGATAAAACAAAAGAAGAAAAAGAAATCTAGGAGAACATTCGGCTAAGGGTATTTTGAGAGAAAAGAAAAAGAATAAAGATGCAAAGGTTGTGCAATTGCGGGACGGCACAATAGGGAATGAAAGGAAGACTAAAGCCAAAAGTGAGACACACCAAATGCCGAAAATACTACCCAAAGCAAACCCCAAATTCGGCACACCAAACCCACACAAAAACCGAATGCTCCAAGCTCTCATAGCCACTACAAAAATTTGGCTAAGCCACCTCCCCCTTCAATCCCCCTTTTCTCTCCTTGTTTTTCTCCTGGCCCAGCATTCAAACAAGTTTGAATAGTTCAAACTCCACAAATTTCTCTCCTCCATCTATTCGAATCTGTTGACCCCTTCCATCCTCATCCATCAGAGTCCCTCCTGAGCACACCTCCTCCCTTGTCCAGGCGTCAAAAAGAAATACACAAAGAGGGATTCTTGCAGCTCGAACCCAGGTCCCTTTACCTGCATGAGGCATCACTCCCTTGTGCTCTAAATGCGTCTCCCTTGACACTTTACTACTTGATTCCTTGTGACAAACCTTGCTAACAATTATCCTTAACACCTCACTCCTTCAGCTCCCCCCTTCCAAGTACCCAAAAATAAAATTTTCCACAAGACACTAGTCTATCCCTGGTCTATGCCTAGACCCTTAGACACCCTAAACTAGCATCACATTCATACCATCAACATGCAACAAATAAAATGCAAAGGCCTCGATTTAAGGATGTTACAGTTCTACTCCCCTTAAAAATAATTTCGGCCTCGAAATTACCTGGTCAAAAGAGTTGAGGGTATTGCTGCCGCATCACATCCTCTGATTCCCATGTGGCCTCTTCCGTTCCATGATTCCGCCATAGCACCTTCACCAAAGGTGCCGATTTCCTACGCAAAACTTTAACATCCCAATCCAGAATCTGCACTGGCTCCTCCTCAAAAGATAAATCCGGGCTCACATCAATCTCCTCCACTGGCACAACATGTGATAGATCTAAACGATAGCGTCTAAGCATGGAAACATGGAATACGTCCTGGATCTGACTCAATTCTGCTGGCAACTCAAGCTGATAAGCTACTAGTCCCACACGCTTCAGCACTTTATACGGCCCGACGAACCTAGGGCTCAGCTTGCCCTTTCGACCAAATCTCAACACCTTCTTCCACGGCGATACCTTCAAAAAGACTCTGTCACCTACCGCGAACTCTATATCCCTTCGCTTAAGATCAGCATAAGACTTCTGCCTATCCGAAGCTTCTTTTAAACGAACCCGAATCAGCTTAACCTTATTCTCTGTTTCAGCCACTAACTTTGGACCCAACAACTGACGCTCACCCAGTTCCGTCCAACACGTAGGAGTGCGACACTTCTGCCCATACAGTGCTTTATACGGTGCCATCTGGATACTTGCCTGATAACTATTGTTGTACGCAAATTCTACCAACGGTAGAAATTCTTCCCAACTACCTCTGAAATCCAAAGCATAACCCCTCAACATGTCCTCTAAAATTTGGATCACCCTCTCAGATTGCCCGTCTGACTGCGGATGAAATGCCGTGCTGAAATCCAACCTTGTACCCAATGCCTGATGCAACGCTTTCCAGAACCTTGACGTGAACCTAGGATCTCTGTCTGAGATAATCGACACCGGCACTCCATAAAGTCTTACGATTTCCGCCACATACAACTTGGCCAACCTTTAAAGTGAATAGTCAACCCGAACCGGTATAAAATGAGCCGATTTTGTCAAGCGATTCACAATCACCCAGACCGAATCCTTTGTGCTAGGCGTAAGAGATAGCCCACTGACGAAATCCATTGTAATCCTTTCCCATTTCCACTGCGGAATCTTCACCGGCTGCAACAGACCCGAAGGTAACTGATGCTCAGCTTTGACTTGCTGACACATCAGACACTTACTCACAAATTCCGTTACCTCACGCTTCAAACCCGGCCACCAAACTGTTCCCTCAAATCCCGGTACATTTTACTACCTCCAGGATGCATAGCGTACGGACTACTATGTGCCTCCTGCAGAATCTTCTGCCTTAACTCCACATCCTTCGGCATGCAGACCTTCCCTTGAAAACACAGCACACCCTCACTATTCAAACTATACCCCTCTAAACCCCCATTCTACACTTGCAACCATCGAGCACTTAAAAATTCATCCACTAGCTGTTTCTCCTTAACCTGACTAACCCATGACGGCTTCACTTGCAACTCCGCTAACAGACTTCCGTCATCATATAGACTAAGATGAGCGAACATTGCTCTCAAGTCTACTACCACCTTGCGGCTCAACGCGTCAGCCACAACGTTAGCCTTACCCGGATGGTATTCAATCGAGCAGTCGTAGTCCTTCAACAACTTGATCCACCTCCGCTGCCTCAAATTCAATTCCTTCTGAGTCAACAGATACTTCAAACTCTTGTGATCCGTGTAGACTATTGACTTCTCCCCATACAAGTAATGCCTCCTAATGCACAAACATGAACCATGAACGCCTCACATCCCTTCCTCACCATCTTCTCGGCCTTTAAAGCGGACACAACATTGGATAGATAATCTCTTCTATTACCTATCATCACTACCTCTTCACCCTCAACTGTTCTCAAAACCATGCGCTTAGCTGCACAGTCCAAACTGGCTTGGTACTTCACTAGCCAATCCATCCCTAGGAACAAATCGAACTCCCCAAACAGCAGTCCCATCAGATCAGCCAAAAACACTTCCCCTTGAAGTTCTAAGGGTACCTCCTTATAAAGTTTGTTTACTTCTACAGAGTGACCTAGAGGGCTTATCACTGTCATCTCCCTAGAAGAAATCTCAAAGGCTAAGTTCATAGTTCCCACTATACTACTGGCAACATAAGAGTGCGTTGAACCAACATCTATCAAAGCAGTATAAGGCAGTCCAAAAATTAAGAACGTACCAGTTATGACGTCCGGTGCGTCGCCCTCCTCTCGACGCCTCGCTGCATAGACCAACCTAGGCTATCTTGCATCAGTATTCTCGACACCTCTACCCGGTGCTCCGCGACCTCGCCCAGAACCATTACCTCCCCTGGCCGGACCGCGACCCCTCTGTGGTTGTTGGCCATCCCTCCTGAATTGTGTACGTCCTTGACCCTCAGACTGGATCCTAGCTGATAACCGCGGACAATCCCTTACCCAGTGCCCCATTGACCCACACCCGAAACACCCTCTGTTTCCTGTCCAACACTCACCTGAATGAGACTTCCCACATCGAGCACACCGTGGCGACCACTGAGTAGTAACAACAGGCTCCGTAGCTTGACTCAGCCCGCCAAATCTAGCCCTTTTCTGCAAATTCCAGGCAGATCCTGATGACCCAGAACTTCTCTTATTCCAACGTCTATCCTGATTCTGTCTCACCGACTGCTTCACCCCCTCAGCTATTTTGGCCTTCTCCACCAAGACAGCAAATTCTCTTTCCTTCTGCGGGGCAATCAGCATCCGCAGCTCATCTCTCAACCCGTCCTCAAATCTGACACAGCGCTCGTGTCTCGTAGCCACGATACCCCTAGCATAACGACTTAACCGAAGAAACTCCGCCTCATATTCCGAAACTTACTCCCCTGGACCAAATTCAAGAGCGCCTTACGTTGTGCATCAATGTAACTAGCCCCGACATACTTCCTCTGATAAGCTGCCTTAAAGAATTCCCAAGTGATGTCATCAGCTGTCGCACTATCCGGGACCGTGAGCCACCACTGATAAGATTCATCCCGGAGAAGAGACACTATCCCTTTCAACTTCTCCTCAGCCGTAAAGTCCAAGTCGTCCATTATACGCTCAGTCGCCTCTAGCCAATACTCAGCTGTACTGGGAGACACACCAGAAACACCCCGAAATACCTCTGCTTCATTGGCTCGGAGTCGTTCAGACACTGATTTTCGGGCCCCCATACCTTCACCTGCTCTAGCTACTCTCTCCAAAACCCGCAGCATCGCCTACGACACCGTGTCGTCACCACCCGTCTGATCCTGAAACTCAGCGCCCACAGCTGGCGGTGGTGGTACCTCGTTCTCTGACCCATGACCGGACCCAACCGGCTCAGACACAGTCATTCTACCCCTACCACGTCCACGCGTATTACACCCACGTCCTCGTGTGCTCATGTCTACCGTTCACGGATTAATCTGATTTAAAAAGTCTTATGCATTAGCTTTCTTTCCACTGTTATTACAGCATAGTTTTATGAACAGTTTATTATGGGGAATGTTTTCGCAAGTTCACACAATCCTATGGTCTCAGTCTCTAAAGTGAATCCCTATCACTATCACAATCATAAACCACAACAATAACAGTTTAGAGAATTTACCGTGGCTGATCGGTGCCGGTAGACTCAGGTGCCATGCTTTCCCCAAAATATGATTTATCCTTAAAAATCATTTTGTAAACCCTTTATCGAAAATGTTTTGGGCGTCAGGCCCATAGCCGAGCTTTTGAACTTGGCTCTGATACCAAAATTGTAACACCCCAAACCCGGTCAAGACACTACGACCGAATCCGGCATGTCACAGGGAAGATCGTATTTGATAAAACCATTTGTTGACTAAATTTGAAAGAAACGTGATTGGAAAATGGGTCGTTTTCTCTTATTGTAAGAAAACTGTGATTATATGGAAAACTGAGTTGGCTTAAATGATATTGCCAAACAATTACAAATTTAGTTTTGAAGACAATTGGGGATTGTTTGCGATTACTCCCTTTTTACCGTTACCAGATGATAAGTTTTAGAAAAACCCGATAGTTTGTGTAAGTTTGGAAAACATTCATTTTATAGATTTGTTAAGCATGCCGCTACCAGTTTAAACAAGATTCGATAAAACAGATAGATAATCCAACAAGTGAAAACTAGTGGCCTTATTACAAACCCAAAACCAAATTTAAAGTAAAGCAAACCGGATAATAGTTTAAAACATAAACCCACAACGTCATGCATGGCCACCTCGAGTCCGTTCTGGCTCCACATCCGCGATCTAAGAATTACCTGCAGAATGCAAAGGAAGGGGTGAGTCACCGAGACTCAGTGTGAATCCTCATCTCAAAAAATATAATTCCTTATACAGTTCCATATGTGAATATGCGCATCATGCCACCCAACCTAGCCATCCGAAACTCCTGTGTCTACCCCGTGTGGTCACAACCACTGGTGACCGAGGTCACAAATAATATATGCATGTGGTCACAACCACTTGTGGTCACAACCACTGGTGACCAAAGTCACAAATAATATATGTGCGGGGCCAACCCACATTGTGGTCAAAACCACGGGTGACAATCCGGTATCGATATGTGGGGCCAACCCACTGTGGTTCCAAACCACTCGGACGAGTCACAAAGATAGATATATATATATATGTGGTCAAAACCACTGAGACTTAGTCACAATAATCTAAGAAGCGGGGCCAACCCACTGTGTGGTCACAACCACTAGTGACAGTCTAAATCATGCCTTCCCCCTCCTCTCATCACCCACTTTTATGTACATGCTTTTCATGGCAACACAATCATGCTTAATATTCATACATAACACAACATGGCCTATACAACCTTAATCGAAGCATTTAATGTTAACCAAATCGGAATGGACTTACCCGGAGTCTTCGCTTATACCCATAAGGGTAACACATCACCTTAACCGTTATTCCGGCTTTTGACAAATCACAAAGTAATAACATATTAACCTATGAAGTGTGTAAGAGTTGCACACCTGATTTCTCGCAATACAACGCTCTCTACGTCGACACTGTTGTTAACCGACACTATCGCTATCTGCCTACTGCTTTGCTCAGATGCCGGCTCACACCCAGGTGGCCAATCGCGAATAGCCGACACTGCACTCTTTTTGAACTTCGGGGCTGGGGTCTTAGATCCAACCCCTCCTAACGCTTGGTTAGCCTTCGAATCCATAACACATTATCAATAAATCGGGTTAAAGCAGTGAAACAAATCGAAAAAGATTAACAATTTAGGCTAAGGCCCTTACCTAGATCGATAACCCTTGAAACTCTTAGGCTTGATCCACAAGCCAAACGAATCCCGAAGACCAAAAGAATGCATCAATCCTCCTCCCTACAATCGTCAAACGCCCACACATCAACCAAATAGCCTTCGGCTTTGGCAAAAACCCGAAAGGGAAGAATAACGAACCAGAAGCAATCGCTACTAACTTTAACAGGAAATCCAATTAACCCTCCAAAACAAATCGGCACTAGCACAAAACGAATATCACTGATGCTTTAATCTCGAACCAAAAGAAATGGAGAGAAGAAGATAATTTCGACATGAACAACAATGATAAAGAGGAGAGGTAGTTTCGGCTAACCAGGAGTTGTGAAAAGGAGAAAATAACAAGATGAAAGGGAAAGAAAAAGGTGGTGATTCAGCTTTGACAAGAAAATGGAGAGAAGAGAATAAGAGAAATTCGACTATTGCTTTGAGAGACAATAACAAATAGAAAAAAAAAGAAAGAATAGAGTTTCGACAGGGTATGGTTATAGAGGTTTTCGGCTTACAAGAAAAAGAAGTGAATGGTGAGCGAAGTTGGTTCGGCCAAGCAACCAAGTAAAACAAAAGAAGAAAAAGAAATCTAGGAGAACATTCGGCTAAGGGTATTTTGACAGAAAAGAAAAAGAACAAAGATGCAAAGGTTGTGCAATTGCGGGACGGCACAATAGGGAATGAAAGGAAGACTAATGCCAAAAGTGAGACACACCAAATGTCGAAAATACTACCCAAAGTAAACCCTAAATTCGGTACACCAAACCCACACAAAAACCGAATGCTCCAAGCTCTCATAGCCACTACAAAAATTTGGCTAAGCCACCTCCCCCTTCAATCCCCCTTTTCTCTCCTTGTTTTTCTCCTGGCCCACCATTCAAACAAGTTTGAATAGTTCAAACTCCACAAATTTCTC
The DNA here is from genome assembly GCA_005393395.2 of Gossypium australe. NCBI lineage: Eukaryota > Viridiplantae > Streptophyta > Magnoliopsida > Malvales > Malvaceae > Gossypium > Gossypium australe. Next base: position 87,393,164 of record CM016626.1, read on the forward strand.
TCCTCCATCTATTCGAATCTGTTGACCCCTTCCATCCTCATCCATCAGAGTCCCTCTTGAGCACACCTCCTCCCTTGTCCAGGCGTTAAAAAGAAATGCACAAAGAGGGATTCCTACAGCTCGAACCCAGGTCCCCACACCTGCATGAGGCGTCACTCCCTTGTGCTTTAAGCGGCGTCTCCCTTGCCACTTTACTACTTGATTCCTTATGACAAACCTTGCTAATAATTATCCTTAACACCTCACTCCTTCAGCTCCCCCCTTCCAAGTACCCAAAAATAAAATTTTCCACAAAACACTAGTCTATCCCTGGTCTATGCCTAGACCCTCAGACACCCTAAACTAGCATCACATTCATACCATCAACATGCAACAAATAAAATGCAATGGCCCCGATTTAAGGATGTTACAGTTCTACTCCCCTTAAAAATAATTTCGGCCTCGAAATTACCTGGTCAAAAGAGTTGAGGGTATTGCTGCCGCATTACATCCTCTGATTCCCATGTGGCCTCTTCCGTTCCATGATTCTGCCATAACACCTTCACCAAAGGTACCGATTTCCTACGCAAAACTTTAACATCCCGATCCAGAATCTGCACTGGCTCCTCCTCAAAAGATAAATCCGGGCTCACATCAATCTCCTCCACTGGCACAACATGTGATGGATCTGAACGATAGCGTCTAAGCATGGAAACATGGAATACGTCGTGGATCTGACTCAATTCTGCTGGCAACTCGAGCTGATAAGCTACTGGTCCCACATGCAAAGGCCCCGATTTAAGGATGTTACAGACGCCACCCTCTGACTTCTTTGTAGCGCCACCAAACTTTGGGCCACAAGCCCACTTTGCTACTTTTAAACACAGATACCTACCTTTAAACCCTATAGTGCCCCAACAGAAAATTAACCAAGGCCTCAGCCTAAACCTAAGCCCAATTCGCACCTCAAATTCCCAAACTAACACATTAAACCTACAACACACAAAATGCACAAGCCTACTAATTCAGGATGTTACAGTTCTACCCCCTTAAAGAAATTTCGGCCACGAAATTTACCTGATCAGAAGAGATGGGGATACTGTTGTCGCATAACATCCTCTGGCTCCCATGTCGCTTCCCCTGCGCTATGGTTTCGCCACAACACCTTGACCAAATGGACGGACTTCCTTCTCAACACCTTTACGTCTCGCTCCAAAATTTGCACTGGCTCCTCCTCAAAGGACAAGTCTGGCCTTACTTCAATCTCTTCCACTGGCACAATGTGCGATGGATCAGAACGGTAACGTCTTAGCATCGAGACATGAAACACGTCATGTATCTGCTCTAACCCTGGGGGCAACTCCAAACGATATGCCACTAGCCCCACACGTTCTAGTACCCGATAAGGTCCAATAAATCGGGGACTTAGCTTACCCTTCCGACCAAACCTCATTACCTTCTTCCACGGCGACACTTTCAAAAAAGACTTGATCTCCCACTGCAAATTCCAACTCCTTATGCTTTAGATCCGCATAAGATTTCTGCCAATCAGACGCTTCCTTCAACCGAGCCCGAATTAACCTAACTTTTTCTTCCGTCTCCAAAACTAGTTCTGGACCCAACACCTGACGCTCACCCAACTCTGTCCAACAAGTAGGGGTACGGCATCTCCGTCCGTATAACGCTTCATAAGGCGCCATCTGAATACTAGATTGGTAGCTGTTATTGTACGCGAATTCTGCCAGAGGTAAATACTCCTCCCAACTACCCCTGAAATCAATGATGCAACCTCTTAACATATCCTCCAAGATCTGGATTACCCTCTCAAACTGACCATCAGTCTGCGGATGGAAGGCGGTGCTGAAGTCTAGCCTTGTTCCCATTGCCTGATGCAGAACTTTCCAGAATCGTGACGTGAACCTAGGGTTTCTATCTGATATGATCGACACAGGTACACCATGTAGTCTCACAACCTCAGCCATGTACAGCTTAGCCAACCTTTGCAGAGAATAATCAACACGGACCGGTATAAAGTGAGCAGACTTCGTTAGCCGATCAATAATCACCCAGATCGAATCCTTCTTAGTGGGCGTAAGAGGTAACCCACTAACAAAATCCATCGTGATTCTTTCCCATTTCCATTGCGGAATCTTCACCGGCTGCAACAACCCCGAAGGCAACTGGTGTTCCGCCTTCACCTGCTGACACGTCAAACATTTACCCATGAGTTCTGTTACCTCTCGCTTCAGACCTGGCCACCAGAATTTCTCTCGTAAATCCCGATACATCTTAACCCCTTTAGGATGCATAGCACATGGGCTACTATGCGCCTCCCGCAGAATCATCTGCCTTAACTCAACATCCTTTGGCGTACAAATTCTCTTACGGAAACATAGAACCCCCTCACCATTCAAACTATAGTCCTCTCCTTCACCACTTTGCACTTGCCGGAGTTGAGCACTCAAGATATCATCTAGAAGCTGCTTCTCTTTGATCTGACTAGTCCACACTGGTCTCACTTGGAGTTTAGCTACCAAACTGCCATCTTCATACAGGCTGAGACAAGCGAACATCGCCCTTAGATCTTCTATCGCCTTTCGACTCAACACATTCGCCACCACGTTAGCCTTGCCCGGATGATATTCGATCGAGCAGTCATAGTCCTTCAAAAGTTCAATCCACCTACGTTGTCTTAGATTCAACTCCTTCTGGGTAAGGAGATACTTCAGACTCTTATGGTCGATGTAAATAACAGACTTCTCCCTATACAGGTAGTGTCTCCAGATCTTCAGAGCGAACACTACCGCAGCCAATTCTAGATCATGCGTGGGGTAGTTTAACTCATGCGGTCTTAACTGTCGAGACGCATAGGCAACAACCTTTCCATCTTGCATTAACACACATCCTAACCCCGTGTGTGACGCAACACACTAGACGGTAAACTCTTTTCCCACCTCTGGCTGAATTAACACCGGTGCTTCTGTCAAAATTTTCTTCAGCTTCTCAAAGCTCTCCTGCTGTTTGTCGGTCCAAACAAACGGTACTCCCTTCCTCAACAACTTAGCTAGAGGTGCCGCAATTAATGAGAACCCCTCAACAAACCTTCTGTAGTATCCTGCCAATCCCAAGAAACTTCGAATCTCTACCACAGACTTCAGCGGTTTCCAATCCAATACAGCTTCTATCTTCTGAGGGTCAACCTTAATTCCCTCTGCAGAAACCACACGAAGATGTGCATCATGCTCCTCCTTGGACTTGGAATAAACCAGGATATCATCAATGAACACCACAACAAACTGATCAAGGTATGGTTAGAACACCCGATTCATCATATCCATAAATGCTGCTGGCGCATACGTTAACCCAAACGGCATCACCAAAAATTCATAATGACCGTAGCGAGTTCGAAACGTCGTCTTATGAATGTCCCATTCCTTTACCTTTAACTGATGATAACCTGACCTTAAATCTATCTTAGAGAAAATCGAAGCTCCTTTGAGCTGATCGAACAAATCGTCGATTCTCGGTAGCGGATACTTGTTCTTAATCGTTAACTTATTCAGTTGATGGTAGTCCACATACATACGCATAGATCCGTCCTTCTTCTTCACAAATAGGACCGGCGCTCCTCACGGAGACACACTCAGTCGAATAAAACCTCGATCCAACAGTTCTTGGATCTGAGCTTTGAGCTCCACCAGCTCCTTCGGCGTCATTCTGTAAGGAGCAATGGACAACGGAGCCGTACCCGAGTGTAGCTCAATCCCAAACTCCACTTCGCGATCCGGGGGTAATCCTGGCAGCTCCTCAGGAAAGACATCTGCAAAATCCTTTACTGTTCTAACCTCCTCGACAGCTACCTCCTTAGCATCCAAAACACTGATAAAAGCTAGAAATGCATTGCATCCTTTCCGCATCATCTTAACAGCCTTCAATGCAGATACTACGTCAGACAAATAATCCCTTCTTTCCCCCAGCACAACCACCTCCCCGCCTTCCGGGGTACTCAACACCATGCGCTTAGTCTCACAATCCAGCTTAGCACGATGCTTAGCCAACCAATCCATTCCCAAGATAAGGTCAAACTCCCCAAACGGTAATTCCATTAGGTCTGCCAGAAACACTACTCATTGAGTCTCTAAAGGTACACTCCTAAATAGTTTTTCCACTATCCTAGATTGTCCTAATGGGCTAACCACAGTCATCTTCCTAGCAGTTATTTCAGATTCTATACTTAAATTCTCAGATACCGAGCTTGCAACGTAAGAGTGGGTTGATCCAATATCAATCAAAGCAAGAAATGGAGTATCAGCAATAAGAAACGTACCGGTTATGACGTCCGGTGCATCAACATCCTCCCGTCGATGAGCTGCATAAACTAGACTCGATTGTCTCGCGTCTACATTACCTACACCCCTACCAGGTGCTCCACGACCCCGACCAGACCCATTTTCTCCTCTGACTGGGCCACGACGCCTCGGTAATGGCTGACCACCCCTCCTAACCTGATCAGAACCTCGTCCAGCTGGCTGTACCTGATCCACCTGTGGACAGTCTCTCACCATATGATCCCTAGACCCACACCTGAAACATCCACCAGTTCTCCTTCTGCACTCCCCGAAATGTACTTTCTCGCACAAGTTACATGATCAATTCTGACTCCCAGTAGTAGATGTCGGAGCACGACCTGGCCCATCAAACCTAGGCCTTTTCTGAAAACTCCCAGATGATCCCGATGGCCCAAAATTTCTCTTATTCCTATTCCGATCCTTATCCTTATTTTGCTTCTCAGTCCACTTTACCTCCTCAGATATTTTAGCTTTCTCGACCAAAACGGCAAAGTCCCTTTCTCGCTGCGGTGCTACCAACACTCTCAACTCATCCCGCAGTCCATCTTCGAACCGTACACAGCGCTCATAGTCAGTCTCTACAATTCCTCGAGCGTAACGGCTCAAACGCAGAAATTCCGCCTCATACTCGGACACAGATTTACTTCCCTGCACAAAATTCAGAAATGCCTTCCTCTGTGCATCCACATAGCTGGCCCCAACGTACTTTCCCTAAAATGACTCCTTAAAGAAATCCCAGTCAATCCGGTCTGCGGCAGTACCCTCCTTTACCATGAGCCACCACTGGTAAGCCTCGTCTCGAAGAAGAGACACGACCCCTTTCAACTTCTCCTCCACCGTGAAGTCTAGGTCATCCATTATGCGCTCACGCGCTTCTAACCATTACTCAGCTGTGTTAGGGGCTACGCCAGAAACACCCCTAAACATCTCTGCTCCGTTGGCTCGGAGTCGTTCAGGCACAGATTTCTGAGCTCCTGAACACGTGCCTACCCCAACAACTCTCTCAAGGACCCATAACATCGCCTAAGATACCGCATCATCTACCGCTGTCTGGTCCCAAAATTCTCCCTCCACAGCTAGCAGATCCGGCATCTCGTTTCCTGACCTGTGGCCAGACCCTACTGGCTCTGACACGGTCATCCTACCCCTACCACGACCACGCGGCGGACATCCTCAACCCCTTGTACTCATTCTTCCGATTGGCGTTTATCTGATTAGAAATTTTATCAATAATTAACTCTTTCCACTAATTATCCATGAACAATCTTATGAAAAGTCATTTCGATAGTGGTTCTTTCGAATTCAGATTTATGTCTACAGGTTCCAGTCTCAAGACGACTCCTCCTAGTTCTAGGAACTACATACATTCAACAATCAATATACAGACAACATCCATGAACCCACATTCAACATATAGGGTATTTTCGTCATTTCACTACCCAGGGGTATTTTCGTAATTTTATCCTACAGGGTATTTTTCAAAATAGAGTATCTTGGTGATTTTTTTTCGAATTAGAGGTACTTTGGTACATGTTTTTTTCCCTTTTTTTTATAAAGCAGGGGTATTTTGGAAAACAATTTTTTTTTAAGGACGAGGGTATTTTGGTAATTTCCTCAAAATAGGGTATTTTGGTGGTGTTGTTGTTATTTTTTTTTGAAGCAGGGGTACTTTGGAAAATTTAATTTTGCAAACCCGGTTACTTTTGTAAATCTAGGGTTTTTCGGGTAAGTTTGCAAAACATGGGTATTTTATAAAATTACGGTTGTTTTGGAAATTTTCACAAACCAAGGGTATTTTGGAAATTTTGCCAACCTGGGTGTTTCGGTAATTCCACAAATTTTGGTAGTTTTACAATTCTGGGGTATTCTGGGAAATTTTCACAAATCAAGTGTATTTCGGAACTTTTACAAAACTTAAGGGTATTTTGGTTGTGAAATAAGGTGGCAAGTCCCTTTCGGGTTTTAATTCTAGATTTTGGCCCGTCAACAAATCCTATGGCTAGGGTGAACAGTCACTACGCACCAGGTAGGATTCCAGCGAAGAGGAGGTGAGTCACTAGGACTGCTTAAGTACCAAGCTCTCCCTGAATCCAATCCTAGACATGCGTATGCCTGTTGCCACACCCTAACCCAGCGATTTGTTCACGGGTTTGTTTGGATAGATTAAGTCTTATGAATTTAAAGAGTTGTTTAAACTAAGCCTAAAGTCCATCAAATTCTAATTAAAATAATCTACGTCCCATAAAGCCCATCAAGCCCACATACCTATATAACACGCAGTGAGTTCAGAATACTTACCTGGCGGACTTGGGCCGGAGACGCAGGTGCCATGCCGAGAAAACCATCCTGTATTATTTATAAACATGCATGTTTCCAAAACCTATCTTTAGAAAACGTTTTGAGCCCAAAACCCCAAAGCTGAGTTTTGAACCGGGCTCTGATACCAATTTGTAACACCCCAAACCCAGCCCAAACACCCCGACCGGATCTGGCATGTCACTAAGAAGATTTTATAAAACATGTCGCATTTTTTTTAAAAGCATAGTTTAAGCATTTATACGAGAAAACTTAATAATTTGGATAATTTGTAAAAGAAATAAATTTTAATTAATGCCTTAATGAATAAAAACTAAAACTTTGCCTCTGAGTTTTATTATTTAAACACATGCCTTGGTTTCAATTAATCATAAACTCTAAGGGTGTGAAAACCTCGAAACGAAAACATAAAACCGATAAACAATAGCCAGTGGATTTATTACAATAAAATATAAAACAAAACAAATTGAAATAATTAAGGGAAAATAATTAAAACAACGTCCTTTATTGAGTCAAAATAAATTCATGCATGGCCACCTTGCGCTCCTTTCCAGCCGGGTCCGATGCGCTAAGTGCTACATGAAAAAAAAATGTTAAACAACGGGGTGAGTCACAAGACTCAGTGTGCAATTCCTCTTGCACCATCAGACTGGGCCTTAGCCCCACAGAACAGAATAACAAAATATCACATATCAGAATTAAGCAAAGCCCATCCCAATCCTAGATCCATCCGCTACACACCTCCCTTACCTGCCAATCACACCAATGGGGATTTCTACAATCACCCTCATCGCTACACACCACCGATGGCAGTCATGCTGCAGTTAGCTGCTCATCCTCAGATTTGTGACATAGTCACCAGAACAGATCGTGGCAGAGCCACTACAACAGAACACTTCCCCTTTCATATACATCAATCGCCCAACCCCGAGCAAACATAGAAAACAGCATGCATGTATATCATATCAACTCAACAAAATCATTTACTTAAGGAAAATCACAGAAATCGCTAACCTGATGAATCGCCCTTACCCTCCACGGGTTTTCAATAGCCATGCTGGGATTTCGGCATTTAACAGAAGATAAACAGATCTTTGAATATACTAACAGACAACAGAGATGGTGTGAGAAATTACACACCTGATTACACTCAACGCTCTACTATCGAAGTCGACGCTCGCCCTAGCCGGTACCGCGACTATCCGACCACTATTTTGCAGGTCAAAAACTCACTACAAGAGATACGATTTGAGTATCACCTAACAAGGTTAATTGACAAATTGGAGATAATTCGATTAATAAAACGACTAAGATGAATCTTCTTACCCAAATCGATTAAATGCCGGAAGTAGTATGATTCGAGTGCTACCGATTTAGAAACCTAGGCGATTAGATCTCCTTCAAATCCCGAAATGCCGCCCATGAAAGAAAACATGAGATTAGTCAACTATTTAGCCATTCGGCTATGGTCTCCAAAAGCTGGAAAATATTGAAAGAATACACAAATCGACATTTACCTCTACAGATGGTTTCGGCTACCCCCTTGCAGGAAGATTCGGCAATCACAGAAGAAGATTGAAGCGTAGAAAATTAGAGATCTAGGAATTTTCGGCTTCAACCCGGAGATGATGATTCGGCTATGGAGGTCACTTCAGGGAAAGAGAACAAATGGAGTGATGCTGAGACTTAGAGATTTCGGCTAAAGTATTTGAAAGAGAAGAGAAAGCAATTAGCAGAGGTTCGGTAATTGATGAGACTTCAGAGGGTTTTGACTAGAAGGAAAAAGAAAATAAAGTGGAGAGGGAGAATGAAGTTGTGATTTCGACAGAAAAGAAAAAGATGACAAGAACTCAGTAAACAAATTTTCGGCACACCCCTTGCCTATACTAAACCGATTCTCCCCCCTCTCTTGTGTTTGATTTTTGGCCAACACTAGCATCCTTGATAGATCCTCATCCTATCCCTTATCTTTATCAAAACACCCATCCAAAAGTGTCCTACATCACACCACTTCCTCCCTCCTTTATCAGAATAATATCACATATTTTAAAACATTAAAAACCCCTATTCTCTAGCCTTGATGTCCCCCCCTAGCCCCCTTTAAGTGCCGAATTTGGCCCAAGAACATGGGCCCCAAGCGGCCAACACTTGGGCCCTCTCCATCCACTAGTGACGCCACCCTCTGACTTCTTTGTAGCGCCACCAAACTTTAGGCCACAAGCCCACTTTGCTACTTTTAAACACAGATACCTACCTTTAAACCCTATAGTGCCCCAACAGAAAATTAACCAAGGCCTCAGCCCAAACCTGAGCCCAATTCGCACCTCAAATTCCCAAACTAACACATTAAACCTACAACACACAAAATGCACAGGCCCACTAATTCAGGATGTTACATTGGTTATATGGATTATCTGTAATAGCCCAAATTTCAGTGGTGTCAGAAATAGTGATTCGAGACCACCAAATCTGACAAATGAACTCGTAGACCATATTATTTAATATTTACAAGTCAAATGTAGCTTTTAAAATATTTTAAAATAGTAAATTATGTTTTATAAAGATTTATTTGGTCAAGAAATCGAGAAAAAGAGGTATCGAGATCTCGGTGTTATAAATCGAGTCATAAGTATTTTTATGAATATTTACGGAATGTTAATAAGTTAGTATTAAAATTTCGTTAGAAAATTTTAACGTTTGGGTGGTTAATTAAATAAAAAGGACTAAATTGAAAAATATGTAAAAGTTGCTAGAAGGATTAAATAGATTAATCGTCAAATGAGGAAGGACCTAAAGTGAAAATAAGCCAAAGGAGATATTTTGGGCGGCAATAGCTGAGAAAAATCAGGAAATGGGTGAAATAAGGGCAAAATTGGAAAATTGCCAAAATTAGTTAAATAAAAATGGGACCAAATTGGAATATCTAGAATTCTCTTCATTTCTCTTCATTTTCTTCAGCTGAAAAACAGCCATGGGAGAGAGTTTCAAGCTGGTTTTCATACTCAAGCTTCATGTAAGTTTAATTCTTGCTTTCTTCTTGAAATTTCTATGTTTTTAGACTTTTACAATTGGGTCCAACTTACTATGTCATTAGTTTTTGATTCTATGGCTAATTTTTAAAGTTGATGTGGATTAGTGTTGGAAGAATATGATGAATAAATATTGAATTTAAGCTTTAATTTTGTTATATGATGATTTTATCAAGTAAAATTGATGGAAATTAGTTTTAGGACCTAATTGTGACAGAGTTGAAATTAAGGCCTAGTGTTAAAATTCTGATTTTCAAAGGTTATGAAGTAGTTTAAAATGATAGAGAAAAGTATTAAATGAGAAAATTAGCTCAATTGAGGGGTTAATTGAGCAAGGATTGAATTGAATGAAATGTGGAATTTGAGACAAAATAGAAATCAACATGTTATACTAACGCAGTTTTGGACAGCAGCAGTTGTCTAACTTTGAAAAATCATCCAAAATGTTATAAATTGAATTAGAAGTTGAGTGAGATATAGAATTAAGCCTTGTTGAGTCTATTTTCATATAAAATAAATAGAGCAAGCAAAGAAAGTCTACATTTTGAGATATTTAAATTTTGGTAAGACTGGTTTAGAATAACTTCGTGAGCCCCTATTCTTACTTTAGAAATTCACTACAAATTGTAAAAAAAGAATTATGAGTTATAATTTATATGTATGTATTCCTTAGTGATCCTATTTTCATTGGAAATAATCGTAAACACTATATGAAAATTTTACTATGAGATAATTGATTTTTAGTGAAGAGAGGTCAGAGCAGTAGGACTGTGTAATAGGGGAGAACTTAACTAATAAACTGTACTAATTGGCCACACCAAAAATTCTGGAAATATTATGGTAAGAAGATATGTGAGTCTAGTTTCAAATAAAATTTACGGATCTTAATTTGGAGTTCTGTATCTCAAGATAAAAATAATTTAGTGACTATGACACGGATGGACAGCTTGAATATTCACATAAGTAAATAGTGAAAATTATAGATAATGTTACTTACAAGTGTGTTGTTTATACTAAGGATGTGGATGGAGAGGAGGAGGAGGAAAAATAATAAATGAATGACTTGTGTATAAATTGATCACATGCTCGATTATAATTGATAAACGTTGAGGTAGAAATGATATAATGTTTTATTTCAAATATTTATTATGAAACTAAGATTATCGTTATGGTATAAAAATCGAATTGTAAGTTCATGTAACTTGAATTATATTCTTAAATGCTTGAAATGTATGTTATTGATATGAATATAATTTGAATGTTCATTGTATGAAAGTTGACGAAACATTGATATATTTGATAAAAAGGGGGAAGAAATCCCGGTTGAATGAAAGGAAAATTCGATGGATCTCTGAAAAGGAATTGACGGTAAAAAGGGTCTAGCCCGGACGGGTGATCCTATCCCGATATAGCCCTCCCGAAGAATATGAGTGAAAAGGATCTAGCCCGGATGGGTGATCTTGATATAGCCCTCCCGAAGAATATGTGGAAAATGGATTTAGCCCGGACGGGTAATTCGAATTAGGGTCTGAATTTAGCCTGGACTGGTAATTCAGATCCAAGCTCATTAGAGTAATTGTCATTGCAGGGGATTTAGCTTGGACTGGTAATCCCGACAATACTCTATGAGTTTATATTAGAGGGGATTTAGCCTGGACTGGTAATCCCGCTGTAAGGATGAGGTTCGCGGGAGTGTGCTCTTTGAAATGGAAATGTGTGCACATGAACATGAATTGATGGACCTGGATTTGTACACTAAAGTGTACCTCTAAAAATCCATCGAAAATTCCAAGAAATTCAACGGGATAAATATGGAAAAATATCAAGGGAATGGAAATCATGGTATATATTATGTGATATAAGGAAATACGAGTTGATGAGACATGAACGTAGAACTTGGTTGACGAATGAGTTCATTTGTGATTATATATTTGTACATCCTTGAGTCTATTATCTGTATGAGTTGTTCCAAATGAGTTAATGAGAAGAGTTCTAATATGAAACAATCTTAATTCTAAATGAAATATTATGAAAACGTATTTGAAATACATTGGTATGTCTTGTATATGTTATTTGAGTTCATAATGTGCAAAGTAATGTATGTGGAAATATGAGATGATGATACCTGTACATGGAATTTATTGGTGGATACGTACATCCAAATTTATATGATAGATTGTAGTGAACATTGAAATTGGGCTCAATAAGTGATTTGTCACTTTAAATTGTGATTGGCAGGAAGGGTTAGTGAATTGCATGTTTATGAATTGTTACACGTATTTGTCGAAATACGAGGAAATGATGGTAATTGATACATGGAAATATGAGACTATGATATATATAAAAACTTGACATATGTTTGATAAATGTGTTCATTCATAATTATGGAATGGTGCACCTCAAGTGCACTATATGTGTAAAGAAACTTTTATAGTCAATTTCGGTATTTGAGCGATAAATGGCTTAAATTGTCTGTGAGCATTCCGTACTCCTCGGTAATGCCTCATACTTTATTCCAGCAATGGATACGGGTAGGGGGTGTTACATTATCAGCCCATTGTATGGACCTTTTTATGTAGGTTTTGAGCATGTTTAAAAGTCTTGATCATGTGTGCAAAAGTACTTGAGCTTATGCTTGAGAAAGGTGAAAGGAATGGCTTGATTTTAGCCATTTTCTTGTCCACGCGGCCTAAGACACGAGTGCGTGTCTCAATCGTATGTCACCTGTAGGCTTTGTAACACCCCTTACACGTATCCAACACTGAGATAGGGTACGAGGCATTACCGGACTTATTCACAAGCAAACATTCAAAACTAAGACATGAATTTCCACTCAAATTTAAAACTTTTCAAAAACATTCATATCGTCCCTAAAACGAGCCTACGAGGCCCAAAACATGCATCGGAAGTGGTTCAGGACTAAACCAAGAACTTTGGAAACTTTTGGGAAACTTAAAAAAATTCATGTAAAAGAGGTCACACGCCCGTGTGGGTTCGGGACACGCCCGTGTGACCCTAAGACACGCCCTTGCTTCAGGCCGTGTTCAAATTAGGGAGCATTCTGTTTATGACGTCATCACCAAATTGAGGCCACACGGCCTGTAATAGCCCGATTTAGGGCCTAGTCGGAACAGTGGTGCGAGACCACAAATCCGAAGTAGTAATATGAGTTCTTAAGGTATTTGAGATGGTTGCATGATATTATGAAAGTTTCATGAAAAAATTTTATGAAAATTTCTATTAAAGGGTCCATTAGGACTAAATTGCAAAAGTTGCAAAATATGAGTTTCTAGAAGCTTTTTGTATTAAATAGCTGTAGAATATTAATTAGAAGTCCTTAAATAGCAATTTGCCCAAATTATAAATTTTGGACAAAAATGGACATGAGTTAGTAAATGGGGAATTTTTAAAGAGAAGGGCATTTTGGTCATTTATTAATTAAATGATTAAAAAGGGAAAAAGATGATAAAAAAATTCTTATTCATCTTCTTCCTTGTGCCGAAAATTTGAGAGACTCCATAGCTAGGGTTCTTCAATTTTTCAAGCTTGCTAGTAAGTTCATTTTAGCCTCGTTTTTAATATTCTTCGTATTTTTGGAATCCTCGTATTATGAATTAGCTATTTTTAGCTATAAGATGAGCTAAGATTCATGTTCATAAATCTACCCATGTATGAGATGCTTGTAAAATGACATTTTGTGGAAGATTATGAGAGTTTGGTGTTAGATAAACATCTTTTTATAAGTGAATTTCATGAAAAATGCTAGTAAGGATTAATTTGTTAATATTATGAAATTTGTCATACATGGTAGAAATAGTGAGAATTTGTTATGGCTATAGTTGAGATAATGAATCAGCTAATCATGGAGTTTAAGAAAGTGGTATGAAAATTATTTTACGAGCCTAGGGGCAAAAGTGTTAATATGAGAAAGTTTAGGGGCAAAATAGTAATTTTGCCAAAGTATGAGTTAAGAGTCAATTTAGTCAATGAGAGTATTAAATGATCTAAATTACTATTACAAATCAAGAAAAATGAAGCCCGGATCGAAACCGAGGCAAGAACAAAGTCAAGGGCTAAATTACATATCTACATACATTTTGTATATTGAGGTAAGTTTGTATAATTTCCAAGCTTCATGAATATTTTCATTGAACTTCTTGTTATGTTGTTAAATATACATTACTTTCATGAGAATGTTTAATGGTATGCTATACAAAGAAATTAATGAGATTAAGTAAGAGAAAGTCCCGATTGAAGTTGAATTACTTAGGATACTCAATCTACCACATGAGATAAGAAAGTCCGTATAAGACCAAGCCAAGGCCTGGCATCAGCAATCAAGCAAAGTTATCTTGTAAGTCCAAGACAAGTCTTGGCATTGAAGAGTATTTATGAGATGAAGACCAATGTAAGCCCAAGCCAAGGCATGGCATTGGTGAGTCTCCAAGTAAAGATGTCATGTAAGTCCAAGACAAGTCTTGGCATTGAAAAGCTATCAAGAGATAGAGATCCCATGTAAGTCCAAGCTGAGGCATGGCATTGGTGAGTTCAAGAAAGATTTCATGTAATTCCAAGCCGAGGCTCGGCATTGATCAGTTCATGAGTAAAGATACCAAATAAGACCATGTCAAGACATGGCAATGGTAAGTTCCCAAGGGAACACACAAGGAAGACTTTGAGTAAGCCCATGTCAAGACATGGCATCAATACCAAGATGAGAGATCCCATGTAGGACCATATCATGGGTATGGCTTTCGCATCGAGTTATATGTGGGATGAGATTCAATATCCTCGGTTATTCATAGAAAATTCATCGGGAAAATGAGTAAAGCTTAAATAAGATAGCAAGAAATTAAGTAAGCAAAGTTATTATCAAGTTGAAAATGAGTATTATTCATGTTATGAATGATGAATTAGAGATTATGATTATTATAGTAAAGTATATTGATCTATGTGACCAAGTGATACAGGTATCTTGTTTACCTCACGAGCATGAGACTAGTAAGTATCATGAGATATGTAAGAATTAGTAAGAGTAATAAGCTTAAATAGCTGAAATTATGATGCCATTGTTTATGCCAAATGATTTATGTTAAACAAGTATGATGTTATGTGAATTATATGCAAACTTACTAAGCCAAATGCTTATGTCTTTTATTCTCTCTTTCCATGTAGTCCCGCCAAGCTAATCTCGTGGATCATCATCATCGGAGCTCGGAGCACACTATCAATCGCCATTTTGGTATAGCCAATATGTTTATATTAAGTATGGCATGTATAAGAACATTTCATTTTGAGAATATGTCTTAAAAAGGGTAAAAGTATGGGCTATCAAGTTATTATTCTTTTGTATATGGCTAAGTGATTGGCCAAGATTGACTAAGTATGTATGGTTATCGATATCGATAAAGCGCGTAGTATTTTTCATGAAAGATGTAGTAATTTAAATTGTTGGATTGAATATGGAATTGATCTTGATTTCAGGGTGGCAATTGGCTTGGTAAATAGCCTTCAAGTCCCCACACGGATAGACACACGGGCGTGTGTCTAGGCCGTGTGTCCCCTGTACCTTAGTACTTTAAGTTACATTAAACTACGGGCTAATCCCACAGCCGTTTGTTTAGGCCATGTATGACACACGGTCAGAACATGGGCGTGTGCCCCAGGCCGTGTGAACATAGTCAGTGTCGACCCTGGTGTACGTCCACGGGCGTGTCAAGGCCGTGTGAATATAGTCAATGTTGACCACGGTTGGAAGACATGGGCATGTCTTAGGGGTACACGGGCGTGTCCCAAGCCACATGGGCGTGTGACCCCCTATTTTAAGGAAAAGTTTTCGATCGAATTCCGAAAGTGTCCAGATATGTGTTTAAGGCCTCGTAGGCCTATGAGATGTATGAGTTGTTTAAGAAAGAGAAGTTTTAATTCGGAACGAAATTTTATAGCCTGTAAATACAAGTTTAAGTAAGTTCAAGTATAGTAATGTCTCATATCCGATCTTAGCCTCGAACTTGGGTATGGGGTGTTACACGGCCAAGTCACACGCCCGTGCGCTTAGGCCGTGTGATTGATTAAATTTTCATAATTTTTCATAAAATAGGTGCAGACTTCACACGGTTAGGGCACACGCATGTGTTCGAGGCCGTGCCGTCCATACGGCTGAGACACACGCGCGTATCTCTACCCGCGCGCTCATTACTGAGCATTCTGTTCTGCAACAATTAAGGTGCAGGGGACACACGGCCAGAACACACACCCATGGGGCAAGCCGTGAATCACACACGGACTAGACACACGCCCGTGTGGACAAATATAAGGCTATTTACCAAGCCTTTTTGTCACCCTTCCATGCACGAACCTACACAACAAAACATAGCACCAATCCAAGCATATACATTCAACCCAATCAGCCACACACAAGGCATCCACATATCATGTACATGCTATCATTTATCACATGCAAACATCACATACTTAGCATTTCAAACCATGCAATTTCCCCACATTCATGAAAACATCATCATATGTATATATATATATACACTTAACCAATATTAGCCAATATCAAATGGCCATTTACAAAATGATTTATAAACTATTGAAGCCAACAGATATGGCCAAATCAATTATGATACATAACAAAAAGACCAAGTCCCAATACATGCCATAACTCAAAATATTGTAATCATATGTACCCAAAATGATAATTTGATAGTGTGAATGGATCTCCGACAGTGTCCGATCCCTGAGCTAGCTTGGTGACACTATAAGACAAAGAAAAAGAAAAGGGAGTAAACTTTAAAGCTTAGTAAGTTCCTATGCAAATAATAGGCATCATAAACACACATTTATCATGCAACTAACATTAAATGAATTAACATAGATGTCATTATAAATCTCATAGTCCAACTTGGCATGGATAGTATTAGAAACCTTAACACCATATCTTGCACAATCATAATCTTACCGAGAGATTCTTCACATATCGAGCTCATTAGGCATAAGTCTTACGTACATACCTGTACCAATTAGCAACATACCATGGTCTTTCACAACGTTAACATATCCGTTACGTTTCCCGTTAAATCACTTGGAATACTAAAGGATACTTGGGAAATCTCACACACATAGCACCATACCAATTTCATATCCCAGATATGGTGTTACGTGGGATCTCATATCGATGCCAATAGCCTAGATATGGTCTTACACGAAATCTCATATCGATGCCATATCCCATATATGGGCTTACACGTAATCTTAAATAACCCTAATGTCATGACATCTGTATCCTACCTATTCCTAAGGTTCAACCGGGATTTCTCGTTTGTCGAACTTTTTCGATTTCATTCAAGAGTAAATCACAATTCATATAATAATAAAGCAATTAAAGCATAAATAACAATGCATTATTTACATACAAACTTGCCTCGATATAAAAATAGCGGAAATGGACCTAATCGTCAATAACCTTGTTTTTCTCCCGATCAAGGTCCGAACCCCATCTTTCTTGATCTATAATAGCA
Source organism: Gossypium australe (assembly GCA_005393395.2). Taxonomy (NCBI): domain Eukaryota; kingdom Viridiplantae; phylum Streptophyta; class Magnoliopsida; order Malvales; family Malvaceae; genus Gossypium; species Gossypium australe. Next base: position 87,410,363 of record CM016626.1, read on the forward strand.
AATTTAACTTATTTAATTATCACATTGCTCAATTCTGTCCGAAAATCACACTATGGCAAAATTATCATTTTTGCCCCTAAACTTTGACATATTTACATTTTTGCCCCTAGGCTCGAAAAATGAAATCTATTCAATTTCTTCGATTCCCAAGACTAGCCGATCCTCTTTTATAATTATAGCAGTCCATATTTTTCATTTAATCACACTTTTACACACATTTTATAATCTTTTTACAAATAGAACCCTTTATGCATTTCCATCAAAAATCACTCAGTAAAAGTTGTTCATTACACATCAAACTTTCATTTTCTACCATAAAACATCAAAACACATGCATGTCTTACATAGTTAAAATTTTAAACATGAACTCTACTTCAAAACAATGGTAGAAATAGAAAGATTGGGTGAATACGACTTCAAAAACATAAAGAGCATTAAAAACGGGGCTAGGATGTACTTACAATCAAGCTTGAAAGATGAAAAAAGCCTAGCTATGGTGTTCTCCCAAGTTTCAGCCAAGGTTGAAGAAAGATTAGCAAATTTTGGCTTTATTTTCCCTTTTTATTCTTTTATTGACCAAATGACCAAAATGCCCTTCACTTAAAACTTTGGAATTTTATCTCACTATGTCCATTTTTGTCCACTAACTTAACAAATGGTCTAATTATCATCTAAGTACCTTTAATTTAAAATTTCATAGAAATTAGACACCTCTAACATGTAGAATTCAACTTTTGCACTTTTTACAATTTAGTCCTTTTTACTAAATTGAGTTCCCAAACGTCAAAATTTTCGAACAAAATTTTCGCAAAATCATTTCATAAAACTGTAGACCATAGAAATGTAATAAAAATGAATTTTACTATGTCAGATTTGTGGTCCCGTAAGCACTGTTCCGACTTGCCCCAAATTCGGGTTGTTATAACTTTTCCCCTTTAGGGATTTTCGTCCCCGAAAATCTTACTAGAAAATAGGTTCGGGTACTATTTTCTCATAGCCTCCTCAGGTTCCCACGTAGCCTCTTCCACACCATGTCTTTGCCACAAAACTTTCACTAGGGCTATACTTTTATTTCTCAACTGTTTAACTTTTCGAGCCAAAATCTTGATCGGTTCTTCACTATATGTCATATTAGGCCGAATCTCAACCTCTGTTGAAGAAATCACATGTGAAGGGTCTAATCGATAACGTTGCAGCATAGACACATGAAACACATTATGGATCCTTTCCAACTCTGGCGATAAAGCTAACCGATATGCCACTGGCCCTATTCTTTTAATAACTCCATACGGCCCAATGAAACGTGGACTCACCTTGCCTTTACGGCCAAATCTTAGAATCTTCTTCCACAGAGATACTTTCAGAAAGACTTTGTCACCAACCTGAAATTCGATTTCTTTTCTTTTCAAGTCTGCATACGACTTCTGTCGATCTGAAGCGGCTTTCAAGCAATCTCGGATTACCTTTATTTTTTCTTAAGTTTCCCTAACCAAGTCAACCCCGTAAATCTGTTTCTCACTAAGCTCGGTCCAATACAAAGGTGTTCGGCACTTGCGGCCATACAATGCCTCATAAGGCGCCATCTTTATACTCGACTGAAAACTATTATTATATGCAAAATTCGATCAATGGTAGATATTTCTCCCAACTACCTTCAAATTCTAGAACACAACATCGAAGCATATCTTCAAGAATCTAAATCATTCTTTCAGACTGGCCATCGGTTTGCAGATGAAATGCGGTTGTAAAATTTAACTGCGTACCCAAAGCCTCTTGTAACTTTTTCCAAAATCTCGAAGTAAACCTCGGATCTCTATCCTAAATAATAGAAACAGGCACCCCGTGCAATCTCACAATCTTATAAATGTACAATTCAGCTAACTTATCAAGTGAGTAGTCAGTACGTACCGGTATAAAATGAGTTAATTTCGTCAATCTGTCAACCACTACACATACAGCACCTTTTTTTCGGAGTCAAAGGCAAACCCGTTACAAAATCCATCGTAATCCTGTCCCATTTCTATTCGGGTACCATCACTGGTTGCAGTAAACTCGAAGGCACATGGTGTTCAGCTTTTACTTGTTGACAAATCAAACATCTCGAAACAAACTCTGAAATATCTCGTTTCATACCTGACCACTAGTACAATGTCTTTAAATCCTTATACATTTTCGTACTACCCGGATGCACAGACAAGCAACCATTATGTGCCTTACGAAGAATTTTCAGAATAAGTTCATTATCTTTCGGTACACATATTCTACCTCGGAACATCAAACAACCATCGGATCCGATATGAAAATCTGAATCACTACCCGATTCACACTGAGCTCTCTTAGCTTGCAAATCACTGTCACATTTCTGAGCTTCACAAATATGTTGAAGGAACAACGGTCTAGCTCTCAACTCGGCTAGAATCGAACCATTACTGGACAAAGCAACCATGTATTCATCGCTCTCAAAGCGAACAAAGGTTTCCTACTCAAGGCGTCGGTAACCACATTCGCTTTACCCGGGTGATAGTCAATCACCAACTCATAGTCCTTCATTAACTCAAGCCATCTTCGTTGCCGTAAGTTCAGACCTTTTTGAGTCATCAAGTATTTCAAGCTCTTATGATCAGTAAAAACTTGACATTTCTCATCGTACAGATGATGTCTCCAATTTTTTAAGGCAAACACAATAGCAGCTAGTTCCAAATCATGCATCGGATAATTCTTTTCATGCAGTTTCAATTGTCTCAAGACATAAGCTATCACTTTGCCCTCCTGCATCAACACACATCTCAATCAAATCAGTGACGCGTCACTATAAATTACGAATTCTTTTCTCAGTTCAGGTTGTGCTAAAACCGGTGCCTCAATTAATAATGCCTTTCAATTTCTCAAAACTTTGCTGACATTTTCGGGCCATTCAAATTTAACATCGTTTTTTGCAACAACTTGGTCATCGGAGTAGCAATTATTGAAAATCCTTTAACAAAACGTCTGTAATAATCGGCTAAGCCCAAAAAGCTTCTAACTTTAAATACATTCCTTGACAGTTTCCAATCAACAATTACCGAAATCTTACTTGGATCAACCCGAATACCATCATCTGAGACAATATGTCCTAAAAATCCGACTTCTCGGAGCCAAAACTCACTTTTACTGAACTTAGCATACAACTTCTTATCTCTCAAAGTCTGCAAAACAGTTCTCAAGTGTTCGGCATGCTCGGCTCGTCACGAGAATAAATTAAAATATCATTAATAAACACAACCAAAAACTTGTCCAAATACGGTCTAAAGATTTGATTAATTAGGTCCATAAAAACTACAGGAGCATTCGTTAACCCAAAAGGCATAACAAGGAATTCATAGCGTCCGTACCTTGTTCTGAAAGCGGTTTTCGGCACATCCGACTCTTTTACTCTCAACTGATAGCAACCAGATCTCAAATCTATCTTCGAGAACACTGTCGCACCTTTCAGTTGGTCAAATAAATCATCAATCCTCGGCAAAGGATACTTGTTCTTAATGGTTACCTTATTAAGCGGTTGGTAATCTATACAAAGTCTCATAGACCCGTCTTTCTTCTTTACGAACAATATTGGAGCACCCCAGGGAGAATAACTTGGTCTCGCAAAACCCTTATCTGTCAACTCTTACAACTAAGTCTTTAACTCTTTCAATTCGATCGGAGCCATTCTATACGAAGCAATAGATATCGGCGAGATCTCTGGTACTAAGTTTATACCAAACTCAACTTCTCTAACCGGTGGTAACCCAGGCAATTCTTCCAGGAACACATCAGGATATTCACAAACTATCGACACTAATTCAATTTTCAATTCAGACTCTTTTGTATTCAACACATAAGCAAGATAAGCTTCATAGTCTTTCCTTACATATCTTTAGGCAGACATCGAAGAAATTTCATCGGGTAACTCATCCGATTCATCTGAATCAATCTGAAGAATTTCACCATTTTCACATTTCAGTTTAATAATCTTTCTTTTATAGTTCACTATGGCATCATGCAATGTCAACCAATCCATGCCCAAAATAACATCGTATTCATCAAATGGCAACAACATTAAATCTGCCGAAAAATAGTTACCTTGAATCATTAATGGACAATTCTTGCAAACTCTATCAACTAGTACATGTTTGCCTAAGGGGTTTGACACTCTAATCACAAACTCAGTAAATTCAACAAGCAAGTTCTTACTAGTTACCAATTTTACACAAACATAAGAATGAGTCGATCCAGAAGCAATCAATGCAACTACATTAGTATTATAAAGAGAAAAAGTACCAGTGATAACATCGGGAGATGTCGCTTCTTCGTGAGCACAAATGGCATAGGCTCTAGCAGGTGCTCGAGCTTCGGATCTCACAACTGTATCTTTCATCATACCTTTACTACTAGCTCTATTTCCGGCATTTGTCGGTGGCCTACCTCTATTAGCAGTATTACTCGGCCTCACACTCTAAAATTTTTCCTTCTCAACCATTTCAAGACAATCTCGGACAAAGTGCTCTTGACAGCCACACTTGAAACAAGCCTGGTCATTCATCCTACACTCACCAGGATGTCTTCTTCCACATTGTTGGCATTCAAGTTTGTTAGACTTTACATTGCCCACACTCGCCATTGAGGTGGCTTGAGATTTAAAACTCGAATGTTGCTTCTCGCAATCTCTGCGTAAATACCCCGCTGAAAAATTTGAACGGGAATACATTTCTTTAGACTTATTGGATTGAGATGGAAATGACTTACTCATTTTTCTTTTCTTTGAATCTTTAACTTCGAGATCAGCTTTTCTCTTCTCTTTGTTCAGCTCTTTGTCCTTACAAGCCCGTTCAACCAATACCACAAATTCTTTCGGGTCTAAAATCTCAACTAACATACGAATATCCTCATTCAATCCATCCTCAAATCTCTTGCACATGATAGCCTCAGTGGAAACACACTCCCCAGCATATTTACTAAGTCTGACGAATTCTCGCTCATACTCGGTCACTGTCATACGACCTTGTTTCAGCTCAAGAAATTCCTTACGTTTCTGATTGATGAACCGTTGACTAATATATTTCTTTCGAAACTCCTCTTGAAAGAATTCCCATGTAACCTTTTCTCTCAGTACCACCGATACCAGTGTATTCCACAAGTGGTATGCAAAATCTCTCAGAAGCAAGATAGTACACTTTAAACACTCATTCGGTGTGTAGGACAACTCATCGAATACCCTGATAGAGTTTTCGAGCCAAAACCCAGCTCTCTCGAATACCCTTATTCATTCTTACAAAATCTATACCTTGTGGGGCTACGGAAACCGGTCGAGGAATGGGTTGGGTGGAGGAGGTTGGGCATTTAGATTTGTTCGAACAAATTCCATATACCACCCATTCATCATATGGAGAAAGGCTTCATTGCCTCCTTCTCCCTGACTAACCGTATGAGGTCTACTATCAAACGACGCTACCCCTTGAGCAAGAGCCGTGCATTACTTTTGACTTCATTAGCCTCAGCTCGATTGGGATCCATTACCATATGAAAACACAATTTAAAGTTGTTAGGAGTCATCACACTATCACAGTTCATTTATGGCATGTATAGCTAGACACTTACACACGCTACGTTAGCCCAAGAATCGACTAAATTGTAGCTCTGATACCACTAAATGTAACACCCGTTACCCGTATCCCACGTCGGGATAAGGTACGAGGCATTACCAGACTTATTCACAAACAAACATTCAAAACCGAGACATGAATTTCCACTCAAATTTAAAACTTTTCAAAACATTCATATCGTCCCTAAAATGAGCCTGAGGCCCAAAACATGCATCGAAAGTGGTTCAGGACTAAACCAAGAACTTTGGAAACTTTTGGGAAACTTAAAAAAATTCATGTAAAAGGGGTCACATGCTCGTGTGGGTTCGGAACACGCCCGTGTGACCCTAAGACACACCCATACTTTAGGCCGTGTTCAAATTAGGGAGCATTCAATTTATGACATCATCACCAAATTGAGGCCACACGGCCAAGTCACACACCCGTGTGCTTAGGCCGTGTGATCAATTAAATTTTCATAATTTTCCATAAATAGGTGTAGCACGACCAGGGCACACGCCTATGTTCGAGGCCGTGCCATCCACACAGCTGAGACACACGCTCGTATCTCTACTCGTGTGCTCATTACTGAGCATTCTGTTCTGCAACAATTAAGGTGCAGGGGACACATAGCCTGAACACACGCCCATGGGGTAAGCCGTGTCTCACACACGGACTAGACACATGCCCGTATGTCTACCCGTGTGGATAAATATAAGGCTATATACCAAGCCTTTTTGTCACTCTTCCATGCACCAACCTACACAACAAAACATAGCACCAATCCAAGCGTATACATTCAACCCAGTCAACCACACACAAGGCATCCACATATCATATACATGCTATCCTTTATCACATACAAACATCACATACTTAGCATTTCAAACCATGCAATTTCCCCACATTCATGAAAACATCATCATATGTATATATATATATATATATATATATATACACTTAACCAATATTAGCCAATATCAAATGGCCATTTACAAAATGAATTATCAACTATTGAAGCCAACACATATGGCCAAATCAATTATGACACATAACAAAAAGACAAGTCCCTATACATGCCATAACTCAAAATATTGTAATCATATGTACCCAAAATGATAATTTGATAGTGTGAATGGATCTCCGATAGTCTCCGATCCTCGAGCTAGCTTGGTGACCCTATAAGACAAAGGAAAAGAAAAGAGAGTAAGCTTTAAAGCTTAGTAAGTTCCTATGCAAATAATAGGCATTATAAACACACATTTATCATGCAACAAATATGAAATGAATTAACATAGATGTCATTATAAATCTCATAGTCCAACTTGGCATGGATAGTATTAGAAACCTTAACACCATATCTTGCACAATCATAACCTTACTGAGAGATTCTTCACATATCCAGCTCATTAGGCATAAGTTTTACGTACATACCTGTACCAATTAGCAACATACCATGGTCTTTCGCAATGTTAACATTTCTGTTACGTTTCCCGTTGAACTGCTTGGAATACTAAAGGATACTCGGAAAATCTCACACATAGTACCATACCAATGTCATATCCCAGATATGGTCTTACATGGGATCTCATATCGATGCCAATAGCCCAGCTATGGTCTTACACGAAATCTCATATCGATGTCATATCCCAGATATGGTCTTACACGTAATCTTAAAAAAACCCTAATGTCATGACATTTGTATCCTACCTATTCCTGAGGTTCAATCGGGATTTCTCGTTTGTCGAACTTTATCAATTTCATTTAAGAGTAAATCATAATTCATATAATAATAAAGTAATTAAAGCATAAATAACAATGCATTATTTACATACAAACTTACCTCGATATAAAAATAGCGGAAATGGACCTAATCGTTATCAAGGTCCGAACCCCATCTTTCTTGATCTATAATAGCAAATTTAACTTATTTACTTATCACATTGCTCAATTCGGTTCGAAAATCACACTATGGCAAAATTATACTTTTTGCCCCTAAACTTTGACATATTTACATTTTTACCCCTAGGCTCGAAAAATGAAATCTATTTAATTTCTTCGATTCCCAAGCCTAGCTGATCTTCTTTTATAATAATAGCAGTCCACATTTTTCATTTAATCACACTTTTACACACATTTAATAATCTTTTTACAAATAGGTCCTTTTATGCATTTCCATCAAAAATCACTCTGTAAAAGTTGTTCATTACACATCAAACTTTCATTTTCTACCATAAAACATCAAAACACATGCATGCCTTACATGGGTAAAATTTTAAACATGAACCCTACATCAAAACAATGATAGAAATAGAAAGATCAGGTGAATACGACTTTAAAAACATAAAGAGCATTGTTACGTTTCCCGTTGAACCGCTTGGAATACTAAAGGATACTAGGGAAATCTCACACATAGTACCATACCAATGTCATATCCCAGATATGGTCTTACATGGGATCTCATATCGATACCAATAGCTCAGCTATGGTCTTACACGAAATCTCATATCGATGTCATATCCCAGATATGGTCTTACACGTAATCTTAAATAACCCTAATGTCATGACATTTGTATCCTACCTATTCCTGAGGTTCAACCGGGATTTCTCGTTTGTCGAACTTTGTCGATTTCATTCAAGAGTAAATCACAATTCATATAATAATAAAGAAATTAAAGCATAAATAACAATGCATTATTTACATACAAACTTACCTCGGTATAAAAATAGTGGAAATGGACCTAATCGTCAATAACCTTGTTTTTCCCCCGATCAAGGTCCAAACCCCATCTTTCTTGACCTATAATAGCAAATTTAACTTATTTAATTATCACATTGCTCAATTCGGTCCGAAAATCACAATATGGCAAAATTACCATTTTTGCCCCTAAATTTTAACATATTTACATTTTTACCCCTAGGCTCGAAAAATGAAATATATTCAATTTCTTCGATTACCAAGCCTAGCCGATCCTTTTTTATAATTATAGCAGTCCATATTTTTCATTTAATCACACTTTTACACACATTTTATAATCTTTTTACAAATAAGTCCTTTTATGCATTTCCATCAAAAATCACTCAGTAAAAGTTGTTCATTACACATCAAACTTTCATTTTCTACCACAAAACATCAAAACACATGCATGCCTTACATGGGTAAAATTTTAAACATGAACCCTACTTCAAAACAATGATAGAAATAGAAAGATCAAGTGAATATGACTTCAAAAACATAAAGAGCATTAAAAACGAGGCTAGGATGTACTTGCAATCAAGATTGAAAGATGAAAAAAACCCTAGCTATGGTGTTCTCCCAAGTTTTGGCCAAGGTTGAAGAAAGATGAGCAAATTTTGGCTTTATTTTCCCTTTTTATTCTTTTATTTACCAAATGACCAAAATGTCATTTACTTAAAACTTTGGAATTTTATCTCACCACAGCTATTTTTGTCCACTAACTTAACAAATGGTCTAATTATTTAAAATTTCATAGAAATTAGACACCTCTAGCATGTAGAACTCAACTTTTGCACTTTTTACAATTTAGTCCTTTTTACTAAATTGAGTGTCCAAACGTCAAATTTTTCGAACGAAACTTTTACGAAATCATTTTGTAAAACTGTAGAACATAGAAATGTAATAAAAATGAATTTTACCAAGTCAGATTTGTGGTTTCGAAACCACTGTTCTGACTAGCCCCAAATTAGGGCTGTTACAGGTTTTAAAGGTTGCAAGTCAGGTAGTTACACAACCTAGCACACGGATTGACACAAGGGCGTGTGAAGCCATTTCGAGAGTTACACGGCCTGGCACATGGGCGTATGGCTCGGCCGTGTGACCCAAGTCAGAGAGTTACACGGGCACTGACACGGGCTGGGACACGACAGTGTGTCCCTACTTCGAATGTCCACACGGCCTGAGACACGAGCGTGTGTTTCAGCAGTGTGAGTCACACTGCCGTGTGACCCTTGCAGTGTGAATTTTTCTATCTTTTTCATGAAGTTCTAAATGTTTCTGATTTAGTCCCGAATCATTTCTAAATTGTTTCTATGGCCTTGAGGGCTCGAATAAGGGACGATATGCATGTGTTTGAATGAACTATGATATGATTTTTGAAATGTTTGAAAATGAATGATTTAAGTTACGTATTTACGGTATTGCTCAATAACCCTATTCCGGTGACGGATACAAGTTAGGGGTGTTACAATTAGCAAGTGTTTTAATTATGTATACTTTGTGTTATTGATATGTAAATGAATAGAAAAATAAAGAAGTTGATTCAAGTGGTGTTCAGAAAGGAAAACAAGTAGCAAAGGATTGAAGAAAAGCTTAAAAAGGACATTCAACTAGTACCCAAGTAAGTACTCAAACTTCTTTTGTTACATAAGTATTAAAGTGTACAACATGTTAAATTTAATTATGGTATTTATATGAAAATGATAAACACATAAAATTCTATAAATATACATGAATGAATATACTTATACATGATTAATATGAAAGGAAATTATGAGAAGTAATGAACCAAATAAAGTAATGAAAGTAATCTAGTGGTTATGTTACACGTATAGTTATGTGAAATTAAAAGACTTATTTTTAATTGTGAAAAAGTGTAATGAAAGTATGACTCGTGAATACTGAATGTGAATTTGTATTATTAAAATGTCCATGTAGACAAGATTTGAATTTTTTAGATATAGTTGGAATGTCATAAGAATATTTAAGCACACCAACTGATATTTGCACTTCAATGCCTATTGAAACCCGCACTTCAAGGCTTACTGTAATTATTTCATCTATCCATCATATTCATTTAAGTCTCTTATGGGCTAAAGCTAAAATGGTAAGTGGAAAGTGATAGTTAATTGTGATTAAGTAATGATTTTTACATTTAATTTATGTTTTCATTTCTTAATAGTTATGTTTATAAATGTATTTAATTAAAGCTAAAGGTGATATTTGAATTCTATAAGTACTTACTAAGTTATTTCAAGCTTAACACATTTGTTGTTTAAATGCATAAATTGAAAGTAGAGTTTAAGGGAATAGTTTTGGAGTAGTCGTCTTGACTCACATCTAATCACCATCAAAATAAGGCTTGAAGAACATGAACTTTATATTTTGTTATTTAGAGTGCTATGTACATAAGTTTATAGTAGTTAGAAGTTTGCTAGCAAACTAGTTTAACATTATAAGATTGAGCTATGCATGGATGACAACGTTTGAACTATGTGATGCTTGATTTTATAATCAAGTAAGGATGACTTTGTACATTGTTTGGATGATATTTAGGAGTATTTTGAGGTCTAAGAATGGTTGAGAATAATTGAGAATTATTTGGGTATGAATTGGTATGTTTAAAGTGTCTTTAAACTTGATTTTGACTCTCCTGAATCGAAGTCACTGTACTTGGGGATCAATACATACGACCTTCAAACCTAAAAATCTATAGTAACAGGCCCAAGTCTCAATACTTAGAATGCAAGTCTCAAGACTTGCTGCCAGCAAAATGTTATTTTTAAGCCTCGAATGGCCTCGAAATGCTCCTACTTCGTAGTAGGACCCTCGAGAATGGTTTTAAGTGTCGTAATAGACACGAACAAAGCCAAAAGCATGTGTGAAATTTGAAAACTTTGAACTTGGACTTGGACAACCATTTATTTGTGCTCATTTTGAATATATTTTGAATAATTTTTATTTTTATAATTCAAAAATAATAGTATATTTTTAAAAATAAAATATATTTTATAAAATTTTATGTTTTCAATTTTATATTTTTTAAATTTTTAATTAAAATTTACGATTTATTTTTTTTATTTCAAGCGCACAATGAATATGAACAAATAATTTTCTCGATATAAATGAAGCGGAAGAACCTTAGTCCATGTTTAGTTTGAAGGTGTATTTTTCTAGTAATTTTATACACATTTTATAATTTAAAAGTTAATAATAAAAATGTTTTAAAAATAAAATTTAGATTTAGAATACATTTAGTTTTTATTACTTAATTAGTAAATCATTTTTAAATAAATTTTATTTTTATTCCATATTTTAAAAACTAATATTAAATAATTTTAAAATATTTTTTACTTTATTGATAAATTTAAAATAAATTCTATTTTTTAAAATGATATAAATAATTTAAGTAATAAAAATAGAATTTATTTTAAGACATTGATTTATTTTAAAAATAATTTTATATTATAATAATTTTTGATATTATAAATACACATTTAAAATGAACTTAAATAAAAGATTGTCTAGATTCATTTGTATCGAGACAATCTTTTATTCAAATTCATTATATTTGAAATAAAAAATAAAATCATAAAATTTAAAAAATTTAAAAATATAAAAATATAAAAACAAAAAATTATAAAATACAATAGTTTATTTTTAAAATAAATATTGTTATTTTTTATATTATAAAAATAAAATTACTAAAAAATACATTCAGAATATCCTGACAAATAATTATACAATCATTTATTTAGGTTCAAATAAATCTGGTTAAATCCATTATATGCATAATTCTAATTTTTTTAAATTTTAAATTTATTTTTATAAATGTTTATAACACATCTTAATATTTTATTCATTATGGATTCAAAATCTGTAATGAAAAAAATACTAATTTAATTTAGTATTTTTAATACTTTTACTTGTGATATAAAAATAATGATGATAATAAAATTAAATATTGTAACTCAAAAGAAACGAAAAATTCAACACACCCCAATGAAAATAAATACATGCTTTAGGTCTTCTAACCCCACCCGATTCGGTGTCGTGGATGGGCACAAACGATATTAAAGTGCCCTCCTTCCGAAGTCAGTTCGAGTAATGGTGAGACGGTTCACGAAAGGAATCACCTTCCAAGTTCCTCTGCTTGTGTAACTACAGAAAAACAAAAATCAATGTCCAAAACTAATTTGTGTTACCTTCTTTTATTGTTAATTCTATTGCCTTCTTCATATTTCCTTCCGTCAGTCCTTGCCAAATCTCGAAATCCGATCACAGTATGTGCCGACTTTTGCTATCTTTATAAATTTGTTTTTTCAGTTTTTTATTTCTAAACTCTTTTATTGTATTTGTTTTTCTAATGGGTTGTTTTAACGGTATGTCACAGGATTCTGAGATTAAGAAAAAGAAGAGTGAATGTTATGCTGATATCGACAGGTGGGTATTTCCCATTTCTCCTTTTAAGTTTGGGTTTCTTTAATTTTCTTTTATATTCACTGTTTGTCTTCGATTAGGGTTTCTTTTTTCTTATTTGAGTTGTAACAAATCTGGGTTCATAATATTTGATTGAATCTTGGGTACTTAAGTGGAATTTATTTCAGTTTTTATATACCATTTTCTCAATTCAACTTTCATTATTCCTCTAGCATTATTATTTTTGGTGAAAAAGATTATTGGATAAGGAAACCTTGGGTTTTGATGCTTAACACAATGTATTAATTTCAATATTTTTTTTCTTGGTGTAATATTATATTTTATTCTTTTTTATGGTGAAATCAGTGGACTGTGGGGTGGGCACTGCAAGTCTTCATCAATAGCAAAGGAGAATTGTGCCTTAAAGTGCCTTTCTCCTGCTTGTTACGAGCTTATATATGAAAGTGATCCGGTATGTAAAATCCCTCCTTGTTGTGGTGCTCTACTGCATCTGTTTATATCATCTGGTTTAATGGTTTCTTCTTTTCGGATTTTTATATTGTAGCTCGAAGAAGGAGAGAAAGATTATATAAGGAGCCAAGAATTCAAGTACTGTATGTATAAGTAAGTTTCATAGGTTTTTTGGATTCATCATGCCTTTTCCGTTTGATGTTGTGCAATAATCATGCTTTTATTCAACATATCTTAGAATGTGAGTGATGGACTTTGGAGCATGAATGCATGATGCATCACTTCTTTCCGATTACTCTTACCCCCTCATTTGGACTTTATCGTTTCTTGGAGCAGCATTTGAGGCTAGGTCTATAACAATTATATCTCTTTATCCATCTTAATCTCGTGGAGAATGAATGCATTATGCACCGCAGGTTGTTCGATTTAACATTTATCTTTTCTTTGGAACAGTATTTGAGGCGTGGTCTATAACAATTATAGCTCTTTTCAATCTTTAATCCCTTGGAATTGATATTATGGTAAGAGTGTTTGAGCAAGGTTGATGTTATGTTCCGGGGTTTGGGATTTATAGTTCAGTTCATCAAAGGGAGATAGGACTCGTTAGAGAGAGACATGGATCTCTTTAGGGTTTGTGATAGAAATTCTGCTTAGGTTTTACTATGCCGTAGATCCCTTTAAATAAGGACTAGTCTTTATTACATAAAAAGGAAACCTATTCTAGAAAGGAGATAAATCAAATGAAACAAAAGCCCAACAAAACCTAAGGAAAGAAATACAGTCGCAAGCTAAGCCTTAACTAGAAAATCAAAATTAATGGTGTTTCCTAACGTAAGTTCTGCCCATAACATTACTCCCATCCTGGAGAAAGAGATTGTCCTCAGGCTCGAATTCAAGATAAACTTAGCGAGAGGTCCCTTCCATAGATGTCTTGAACCTTTACAAACTTATTCTCATCTATTCACTTCGTTAGATGAATCTCTACAAACTTCTCACCGGCATTCAAATTTTTCAAAAATAACCTAACAAGTTTAGACCCATTAAGCTTTAACAATATTGAGTTGGAGTTTTTTTTTTTTTTTTTTTATCGGATTGAAAGAAAAGGAATGGGTTGTTGGATATTAGTTTAGGTGGAGTTAATGAATAAGACAAGCAAGTGAAGTCGTTTGTGATTGCAATGGTTTTTGTCGAGATAGGTTTAGGAGGGTATGATGCACAGGATAAGAAAGAGAGATTAGTAGAGGTCACCATGATTTGGTTTTGTGCATCTACCATAGAGTAACTAACCTTTTTATCAGCAATCAGTTTATCTATTCTTTCATGCATTTGATTGAACACTTTGGTTCTGGTTTCAGTCATAATTTCGTCAACATGCTGCAACTATTGCATAGGATAAGAAAGAGAGATCAGTAGAGGTCACCATGATTTGGTTTTGTTCATCTACCATAGAGTAACTAACCTTTTTATCAGCAATCAGTTTATCTATTCCTTCATGCATTTGATTGAACACTTTGGTTTCGGTTTCAGTCATAATTTCGTCAACATGCTGCAACTACAATCTAGCATCTATTCTGTCTTTGTTCGAATGTGCCGAAGCTCCTTGCGTATTTCTGCTCGCCAATTTGCTGACTATTGTTTTGCCATTGCCGAGGATCATAGGCTCTTGATTCCCAATTGTTACATTCACGGGTTTGGGATTGATAGTTCAGCTCATCAATGGGAGACTGAAACCTTAGTACTTGTTAGAGAGAGACCCAGATTTCTTTAGGGTTTTTGGTAGAAATTCTACTTAGTTTTTATTATTTGATACACCCTTTTAAGTAAGGACCAGTCTTTATTGCATAAATAGGAAAACCTATTCTAGAAAGAAGATAAATAAACTGAAATAGAAGTGCAACAAAACCGAAGGAAAGAAATAAAAAAATGGCCACCTAAGCCTTAATTAGTGAATCAAAATTAATACCCCAAACCTGATGATTTCTGTTCTAGCAAATAGAATCAACGATTGTGTGTACCTACCATATGAATGTAAGCCACGTGGAGTATATAAAAGGAGGTGTGAATACTGATATTTTCATGGATTTGTATGATTCTGAGGGAAAATTAGGGTAATTGAGATATGACTGCAGGGCCAGGGTATGGCAGATCTGCCTACTGAAGTGTAGATGAATTAGTTTGGGGTATGTACTCATCATCACATGATCTTTATGACAGTGATATCAGTTTTTAAGGAGGTTAAAAATATGGTTAAGAGTGGTTGTTTTATAGGGCTCATTGGTTTCCACCTATTTAACTAAATGCAATTAGGTAATTGAACTTGGTTCATTTGGCTTAATTCTTTTAGGTTATGTGTGATCAGTTTTTTTGGGGCTTCTAGGATGTGACATAGGATCCTTGGACCTTTTGTTTATGAATAAAACAAAATGAAGTCCCTTCACTCGGAAGATGCATTTTGTTGGAATGAACTAATTGCTGCCACGTGGACATTTTACAAGTTTCTTGCAGCTGAGTCTCTTTATCAGATTTAAGGTTGTTGTAGACAAACTGTTGCTTGATTCAAATCCTCTTATTTCACCCTGTTTTTTTTTTTCCAATTTGTGCAATTTGTCTTGTATAAAAAATATTTTGATGACGATGCTCTGGTCCTCCCCCCTTCCCTGTCAAGAGTCATAGAGGCTGTTCCTTTTTCATAATAGAAGTATTTTTGTGATGCAGACTGTCTACACAAGCTAACCACCACTAGTGTCTAGTTCATAGGTTAGTGTCTTTTAGTTTGGGCTGTAATTGCTACTCAGCACACTTTCTTTGGTAAGTTGACTTCTGAATCCTTGGGCTAAATGATGTTAAGCATTGAATCTACTGCAAATTTACTGATTTGCAGTCTCTTGGCGGAACATCATCAAACAGTTTTTGGCTGCTATATAACTAGCCTCATTAAAGCATTCAGTTTCTACTGTCATAAAAAACCTTAACAGAGCATCTGCACTACCTCCATTTTTTACTCCTGAGATGAAAATAAAAGGAATAAATTAGAGATACCTTTTCAGTCTTTTTTTTCCTCTCACTTCCTCAAGGGGTGCTAGCATTCCGTTTATATCAATGAGGTGAAAGGAAACCTGAGAGTGCTCTTCATTTTCATTTTTTGACAACTTTTTTGTACATGTCACTGATGTGCTTGAGACTGCACCTTATCAGTACTTATAGTGACGGCCATTTTTATTTTTGGCTTATCTTGATCAACATTTCTAAGGAATGTTTCTCTCTGAATTGTGGCTAAGGCACCTAACATACAGTTTTTAGTTTTCCATGTATGTTTCTGCTGTTGATTTTGGGTTTTTTGATGAGCTTCGGTAATTTTTATCTAGTGGGAAGGGAGTGTAATAATGTTACATACAGGATGATTCGACCTTTTAGAAGGAGCATATTAAGTTAGGATGTTTGACAATGAATCTTGGGGCTTGGAGACAGGATAGTAAGTAAATCCCTTCAACAATTGTATCATGATATAATTTCTCAGATGTGTTACTAGTTCATAGATGAACAGAGTTTATATTGTAAGGGCAAGTAAAACGAATTTGCTTTCATCATAGCTTATAAATGATTGATGACTCAAAGTCTTAATATTCATTTAGATAATTTACATATATTATTGGCGAGTTTTCTCACTATAATCTTGTTAAAACCTTATAATTCATTAACCTACAGAAGGAAACTACATGCCATCTGATTCGAAACTGTCTTTAGCATGGTGCCTAAACCCCTAGATAGATGTCCCCCCCCCCCCCAACCAATATCAAATACGGTATCTAGAATGAAAGAGAAAACTGGGTTATTGACAGGATAGTTTCTTCCCTGTGATCTATATTGGGTTTAATTATATTGCTGCTTTCAAGGTGGCACCATTTTTGAGGAGCTTATTTTCCTTTTGAGATGCTGCTCTAGCTTATCTTGTTGATATCATGGTATGCCTTTCACCAAAGGAGGGGTTTCTAATATAATTCATCATAACATTCTGGAAGGTCTCCAAGCTGAGTAATATGTTTATATTTATTTGTTTGTTTATTTTGCAGGTTATCATTAGGAGAAAGCCTTGAGGGTGTTAGGGGTTCCTTTGATAATTAAAACCATGTAAGCTGAGAGCATTGAGTATGAGTTGGGAAACTGATGCTGTATGGAACAATTGTATCTTTACATTATTCCAGACAATAAGATAAAATGTTTCGAGAAAAATCAGTGAGATGTTTGGGTTATTGATAAATCACTAGTTCCTCTTTCTTTGATATTTGGTAGTAACTAGGTTTCATTTTCACTCCACGTTTTTGTTTTCTTTTTAAAAAAAAAAGTAGTGTGTTTGAGCGAGGCAGGCACTAGTTGTTTTCTTTCTTCTCCTTTTTGTGAGGACCCAATAGCAATATAGATGGCTGTGAGTGCTTTCGGCTGATGGCATTTACTTCTTGTGTTCAAGCTTTTTGCCAACCTTACCATATCCAATGTATATATCAACGCATGATATAACACAACTGTTTTAATACAACACACAATTCATGTTTTTGATTACCAAAACGGTAGTTGGGGAAATTTTATTTATTTTTGCTTATTATACAAAGCATCAACCAAAATCGATATTCAAAATTTTGCACATCAGATTCTATTATATTAGGTGTATATCGGTTTGGTTCGGTCCGGTCCGGTCTGGTTTTTTAGAGTTTTTGAACCATCCGTAATTCGGTTTAGTTCAGTTTTGTTTATATATATATATATATAAATATATATAATTTTTGTTTTGTTTTTTTAGACTTAATTTGATAAAAATGAGTTTTATTTATAGCTTTTAAATATTATTTAATAAATTTTAAAGTGTTTTTCATAAATAATTTTAAAAAATAATAATTTTTAAGAGCTTTTAAACTATTTTCAGTATTTTAATATAATATAATTTTTTATATCATAACAAACTAAAATTAATTATATATTAGATAAAATAAAATTCGATTCAATTTTAAATAATTGTGGTTTAAAAAGTAAAATCATGTAATCAAAATAGTTAATTTTATTGATTTGTTATTTTTAAAACGAAGTTTAAGCTAACTATATTTTTTCTTTAGAAATAAATTTTTTTAGTAAAATACTATTTTACCTAAAGAAAATCTTTAATAGTTGTAATGATTTGAATTAAGTCAGAACGTTGAACAGATTTAAATTATGTCAGATTAAAAACTTATAGTACAACAATGTCAAAAAGGGTTGGCATGAGTTTCGGCTCTCCTAAAAGGGAAATTCAATTTTTGACCCTCTAAAATTTATAAAATTTTAAGTTAGAACATGATAAAATTGCATTTTAACCTCAAAACCATAAAATGTTAATATAGTTCTTTAAGAAATTATAAAGATATAAACTATTAAAATGATGAAATTGTATTTTATCTCTCATAAAAATATATAATTTAATTATGGCCCTAAACAAACTTTTGACTTTGCCCTTGAGTACATGGAAGAAAATCATAATTTAACCATATATGCTTATACTTTTATTAAAACATTTAACCGAATTGATGTCATGAATTAAATAGATACTAACTCAGATAAATAGCAAAAATGTTAAAAAATAATAATACAAGTTAACAAAAATAAAATGTAAAAATAATTTAATGTTTTTTTAAATATTCTTTTAGTAACAAAACTCACAAAAAGTTAACAAAGAGAAAAAAAAATCACTTGCTTTTGTAACTAGTTCAACGTTTGATTTTCAGTTTAACGGGTTGAAACAATTGTTAAACATAATCCAAGTTTTTTTGTTAAAAATATTTTTTAAAAATTTATTATTTTTTATTTTAACCTATTTTTAATTCTTATTTTTCAATTTTTTACCAATTCAAATTAATTTAAGGTATTTCTAATTATATGTCGCTAGTTGAACATCTGATTTTCGATTCAATCAGTTGATTTGTCTAATGTTGATAATATTACTTTAACAACTACTTCATCATTATAGACTGCATTTAAATCATGGTACTTCTTATGGACTGCCTCTGTGATTAAGTAATGTATGAATTATTGTAAAGACGATTCTGGACATAATTGTGATTACTCGAGTCTAATTTTATATGTTCAATTGGTTTCTCCGCTAGCTCAATAAAAGCTCGATCGGACTGCATTTGAATCAAAAGAAAATCCTACGACTTTTAAAATAATTTAATTGAGTTAATTTATTCGATGTGAAATTAAATTAGGCGGTCGTGAGAATTGTTCAACTAGATAATTTGATTAAACAATTTTCTTAAAAAATAATTTGAAAATCTTAGTGATTTTTGAGAAAATTAATTTCGATTAAGTAAAATTAAATTAATCAAATTAATTACAATAAATATGATATTTTTGAAAATTAATTTTCAAGCCAAACAATTAGTCCAATAGGTAATTGAACATGAAAATTGGACTTGATATCGAAAATTGGACCTGAGAATAAAAAATCGAGATCGAAAACTAAAACTGGTTGAAGTAAACCCGGTGTGTGAAACAAGGTCGGCAGTCCAATCAATGGTTGGACTGGACCAGTCAGGTCGTCACTGGACCAGACCAAACCAACAACAGCCAAACCGACTGTCGCACCAACTAGGCACATAACTGTCTGGCCGATGGTGCCCCAGCCTTGGCAGTAAGCTGTTCAAACAGCCTGCTAGGAGTTTCGTCCACCCCATCGGTCGCATTAGGCTAGGCGTGCCAACGACCAACCCAAATAGGCACTTGTCGATCGGGGAAAAGGGGTAGGCTGGGCATAGGTCCAGTCGTTCGAACAGCCAGCCTCGCCCCAGCTAGTACACCAGCGGCCTCGCAAGGAGGCATTGAGCCAGCTAGGTCCATTCGGGCAAAACAACGACGGTTCGGGGTGTTGGGAGTGTCGTGTCAGGGATTCGGTGACCGACGATGGTTTTTTAGAGGTAAATCAATGGAAAAATTAGACTCCTAGTGGGACTCTACGGGGTAACTTGATTTCAAATTAACTTTTCCAAAGATAATATTATTTTAATGAATTTAATATTAAATTAAATTTAATATTTATCTAAATATTAATATGAGATTATTAAATTTAATTTAATATTTTTCTAGATAGTATTTTATTAATTTAATATTAGTATGAGATATTTAATTTAATTTAATATTTATCTAAATAAAATTTTATTAATTTAATATTAATGTGATTAATTTTAATCCTAATTGAACTCTTTGTAAATTCTCCTTCTATAAAGAGAATATGGGTCATTATTCTCATACACTTAAATTCAAGAAAAGTTTTAAACAGAAAATTCTTTAAAGAAATTATTTCAGGAAATTTTTAGAGATATTCTTGTTATTTACAACTTGATCCCAGAAGTTTAGAGAAATTATGAAATTGCCTCACTGGTAATTTTGTGAATTTTTTTTTGATTCGAAGCGAGACCACACTTAATAGAAGTGAGCTTGAGGATAATGGAGA
This sequence comes from Gossypium australe, assembly GCA_005393395.2. Taxonomy (NCBI): domain Eukaryota; kingdom Viridiplantae; phylum Streptophyta; class Magnoliopsida; order Malvales; family Malvaceae; genus Gossypium; species Gossypium australe. The sequence goes on from CM016626.1 coordinate 87,431,064, forward strand.
AGACTACTTGGTCGAAGTTTTCATCCTAGATGAATCATAAAGGTACGATTTTAATTAAGTGTTTATTACTTTAGATAACACGACCAAACTCTTGTTTTTGAAAAAAAAAAATTAAAATTTTGGTTTTCCCTTAAACCTACTTTCTGTTACGTGTTCCGAACCCGATCTTCCAACAATAAATACCATGCATGACAACTTTCAGAGTGATTCATTCAGATTTTTTTACTTTACATTTTCTTCAAAACATCCTCTGTTTTCTCAAAAAACTCCCTTCTATGATCTTAGTTGAGTATTTAATTGCTTTATTCTTCCTTATTCTATGTTTTCCTATCGGTTAACAGAAGTACTTGTTGAATCTTGGGGATATGCAAATCCGCGAAATATCCTTAAGGATAGTGATATTTCTAAACCTCTAATTCGTAACAATCTTAAGGATATTTGGATGATGTTTGCATTGCATATACTCATGTTCATTACTATCGTTATTGTCGTGATGTTGTTTGTGTCGTGTTTCTATTAACGTACTATGTATCTACTTTACTATCTTCTTATTGCGTGTATCGTAGTGATTTTGTTTTTCCTATTGTTCGAGATTCCCATGCATAAATAACAAGTATAAGAAGGGATAAGATCTAAATAATTTTGAAAGACTAGAATTGATTTAATTTTGGAAAGATAAAATATTCATTACATGTAAAGTGTGTTATTTTTATGATTAATTATTTGAATGAAGCATGAATTTATGAATTTATGTTGCATGAATTTATTTATTATTATTGAAAAATTGGTGGGCCTTAAATTGGAGTTTGATAAATGAAATTTTTAATATAGTAATAATGTGAATCTATTCTAGACTTGATTAATATTAAATTTATCTTTAATATGGGTTGGATCAAACCTTGTGTTTTTTATATAAAAAAAAATTAAGGCTTTAATAATATGATATTCATTTGTAACTATGATAAAACTTTCTTGTTTACCATGTTATCGCATTTGATTGAATATGCAAGTTTAACCTATTTACTTTAAATTGCATGTTTATATATAGGTGAATGTGTGTGTTGAAAAGAAAAAATAATAATTTTGTGTGACAAATCCATAGGTGGTTGTTAGAAATAAGTGTAATAATGTGAAAGTGCATGTCTAGGAATAGTTCTGTCCAAGAAAGACTTGGTACCTAAGTGTGTCATATACACCACCTCTCTTTATTAGGAATTTACCTCGTGTTTTATTCATCAACTCTATGCTCACTATCCTAGTACCCAATTGTGATGACAAACTGAGCTACTATATAACTCTGTATAGAAATCAATAATGGAGGAATGATAATCCTATTAAGCCAAATGTCAATTTAGTCGAAAAAGATGATATAATTGTGTGGTCATTTTTCTAGTCAATTTTTTGACTAATTTGAAAGAGTGGGGGGATAGAAAATGGTACCACTCAGCTCATTAGTGATAATTAAAGTACCTTTGTATCCTACTCTTAAGTGCAAAAAAAAAAAAAAAAGAAAAGAAAAGAAAAGAAAAGAAAAGAAAAAGAAGTTGTCTATCTTAGAAACTCTTAAAACTGGACATGTGCCTGGAAAACACAAAGTTCAATCCAAACCTTCATCTAGAAAGACCTTTGCCTAAATGAGGTGTTTCATATTCCTAATATTTAAACCAATTTGGTTTTTGTTGGATTATTAGGAAAAGCTATAGTAAAAGTTTCCTTTGATTAGGACAAGTCATGATGACTAAAAAGCATATATACTTTTGTGAGAAAAGGCTTTTGTAACCATATATTATTTTATTTTTTAAATTTGAAAATTTTTAATAATAATTCTAGTCTATCTGCTTATCTAATTGAAATATATGTGGCTTGTTAATAATGAGGTTTTTGAATATATGTTGTCATGTAACAAAAACAAAATCAGGGCCATAAAATATTCACCAAAATGTGCAATTGTTAATTCAATTATACTTGAAAATTATTTGCATAGTATTTATGTGTGTTAGATTCCTTAGATGATAATGATAAAACACGTTATATGTTGAACATTGTTTTTTTTAACTTAAAATGTATGAAAATGTGGAAGTGTCTAAAAATTATGTCTTCTGATCTTAAGAAAAGAAAAATGAATTCCAATTCCATGTTCATTAACTATGTTGAAGTTAGTGTTGCACATATATTTCTTGCTATAAATAGTGATGTTTTTAACCATAATACTATACTTGAGATAAAAATATTGACGTTTTGAGCATATTTTCCTTTAAAAATTGATGATGTTTCTCATGCACCTGTTATACAAAATGATTGTATATATGAGGATTTGAGAAGACTTAAAAGGCTTGGGACTGAAAAGTCTATTAGAAATATTTTTTACACTTATTTTGTGAAAATTGGTTCATCAACTTATTCTGAAGCAAGTTCTTCTTCTAACTCTTTTTGAAAGAGGTTGTTAAAGTAAAACTTAATTTAATTTTACAAAACAAACTTGGAAATTAGTTGATTTACTTTATGGAGCAAGACCCATTGGTTGCAAATATTTATAAAATAAACTTAAACTAGGTAGTTTGATTACAAAGTTGGATTGGTTGAACAAGGTTTTACATAACCTTTTTATACATCAAATAGATGTTAAAACAATTATTTTCTGGAGATTTAGAAGAAGAAATTTATATGAATCAACTTGAAGGTTGTGTCATTTCAGGTAAAGAATCTAAAGTGTGTAAACTGTTGGTAAAAGCCTGGTTTGGAAACGATTTTCTTGCACAAAGAAAAATTAAAATTTTGAAAATTGACCCAGTTTGTGATATTTATAGCAATAAACCTTAGACCGAAATCATGCTTATGTTTTCGAATAAGCAGATTCTTGATGTTTTCTGGCTTTCAACCAAACGATATTCTCTACTATTCTCGTACCAAGGATTGCTTCGAGTGTGGGCTCGAACCTATTGAATCAAAACATAAAACTAGAAGAAGTTTTCCTTTTAGGGTGAAAACAAAAATTCTCTCTTCTATAATAGAAACTGGTAAAATTGTTATTCTGAAAAATAAATTTATAAGTTGAGAATAAATTTTCTTTATTTTTTGGCAGAATAACAATCTTTCAAAAGTTGTTTTAATAGCTCTACCGGTGTAATCTATTTGTAGGAAGAGAAGGTAGAACCTTTGTAAAGTTGTAAAAGCTTATTTCCACTAGAAAAACGATATCCTAGTTTAACTAAGATAGAGGAGGCGGCAACCCTAATTAATGATACTAGGGTTTGTCGTCCCACCTCTTTACATGAGGGGTTTTGGGCTTTTTTCACATCGGGTCTAATTACAAGTACTTCTTAGGCCTTTTTTTACCCACTACTCTGTAATATGATCCAAACATATTCAATGTTTCTTCCCAAAATAAACTTTAATATCTACATATTAAATAGTTTTCTCACCCTAATTTTACCCTAGTAAAATTTTGAAAATTTTACCCATTGTAAATTTTTGACGATTTTAACCCTGGTAAAATTTTGAGAAAATTCATTCAACATGTCACAACTCAACATGTTCATTGTGACCAAATGATTTATTTTCATTTTTGTGCTTCAAAATAGTTCAAAAACATAAAATCATTCTTCTATCATTTTTTAAGCAATCCTTTATTGGATTGCAATCGAAACCTACATTCATTTACAAATGATTCTATTTCTCCATTTCAGAGAAAACTATTGTAACACCCCTCACCCATATTTAGCACTAGAATAGGGTTATGGAGCATTACCAGACTTACAACACCTATAAACATACATTTCGTACACCACTTATCAATTCAAATACAATTCAATCAAAATCAATCATAGTATCCCTTAAACGAGCCTACGAGGCCATAAACATGCATTGAGAGTGGTTCGGGACTAAACCGAAAACTCAAGAAGTTTTCAGCACTTATAAATTTTTTTTCTCCAAAACAGGGGACACACGTCCGTGTGACTAGACACGCTCGTGTCACAGGCCGTGTGGACATTCGAAATGGAAGCACATGGCCGTGTCCCAGCCCGTATCCTACCCCGTGTCTAAACAAGTGAGGTTACTGACTTGGGTCACACGGCCAACCACACGCTCGTATGTCTAGCCCGTGTGCCCTTCGTAATGGCCACACGCGCCTGTGTGTCAGGCCGTGTGTTAGGCCGTGCCAAACCTGTAGGGTATACTGACTTATGCAACACAGCCAAGCCATACGCCCATGTGCTAGGCCGTGTGCCAATTAGGGGGTATACTGACTTGTGCCACACGGCCGATCACGCGCCCGTGTGTGAGACCGTGTAAAGCATACTGACTTCACTTCAAATTCAACACCAGAGGACACACGGTCGTGTATCACGACCATGTGTCACACACAACTGAGACACACGCCAGTGTATCTGCCCGTGTGGACAAAAATAGGTGTTTACCAAGCCAATTTGCCACCCACATTTAAGCACACCTACACAACTCATATGGTACATAACATAGCATCAATAGGCATGTAATTCAATACCAAATCAAGCCTAACTTATACTATATCAAACACCAATCAATACAAAACATAATTATCACATCATACCATTCAAAGTTATACCAAAACTTATCTTCCAAAATCAAGAAAATGACCATTAATAATTATATATTATTAGGCCTAATTTCACAAGCATGCCAACTTCCACAAATCATCAATTTAACATTCATAATACCTATTAGCAACAATGACCACAATTCTCATAATATAAGTCATTCTCATATCCATCCATGAACTTAAATATCAACATATATGCCCATATAAGCACATAACCAAATTCAATAAATTAAGCCAAATTTCATGACTATATTTACAAACCAAAACATATACATTTACAATGCCAATTCATTTGGCCAACATCATTACCAAAACATAATCAACATGACTCAAATACCTATACATGCCATATACTTAAAACATAGTTTCAAAAGTACTAAAGAGTCAGTGGATAGTGTGGTGAAGTCTCTGACGATCCTCGAATCCGAGCTAGCTTTGAAATCACTATAAAACATGGAAAAGCAACAAAGTAAGCTATATAGCTTAGTAAGCTCGTATGTTAACAATGAGAAACTATCATCATTCATTAATCATTCATATAATGGAAAACAATGTGCAACAATTCTATTAAATCTCAAGCTATCAAATGATTATTCATACAACTTACCAAGGAAACTCATCAATTTCATAGTTTTCAATACTCAATTCATTTCCGTACATGCCCGTACCACCTTGTACCAATCTCATACTCAATCACATTGTCATTTACCCATTGAACCATTCAGAATAGAAGTCGGATACTCAAGGTCTCACTTAATAAGTACCTATACCATGGCCCAAAGCCAAATCAGCCGATATTCATGCCCCGAAGCCAAATCGGTTTATCTCACACACATAGTGCTAAATCATGGCCCGAAGCCAACTCAAGTATACCTAATGACATGTCACTAGCATCCTAAACTATTCCTAAGGTTCAATCAGGTTTCCAACTGTCGAATTTTCATTGAATCATTTCCAAACTCATACGTAATCACATAAACACAATTCATGCTATATAAAAGCATATAAAATACATTTGAAATGAATTTATAACATACGAACTTACCTCAGATGTTAAAACAGCAAATCGAGTCGATTAGTCAATAACTTTATCTTTTCCCCGATCCAAGTCCGTATTTCACTTTTCTTGATCTAAATATATTCAAAATTAACTTATTTAATCATCTATTCATCCAATTTAGTCCAAAACACTCTTTAAGGCATATTTACACTTTTACCCCTAAACTTTCACATTTTCACAATTTAGTCCTTATTTCATAAAATCACAAATTCATGCAATTTAGTCATCACCCATGCTAGCCAAATTTCTCTAGTACTCATATTAGCCCATATTTCTCATTTATTTCACATTTTAACAACTAACTTTACACATTTTCAATTAAATCCCTATTTTGCATTTTCACTAAAAATCACTTAACAAAACTTGTTTAACTATCAACAACTAATCAAAATCTATCATCAAACATCAAAACTCATACACATTCACCAATGGCAACATTCACAATCTTTGACAATTTTGCAAATTAGTCCTTAGGCTAGCTAGTACTAGATGCAATGATCACAAAAGCATAGAAATCATCAAAAATGGATCAAAAACACATACCTAATTGATGAAAATAAGAGTGTCGAATGAAGAACCCTATTATCTTGTTTTTCTTCTTCAATTTTCGGTGGAAGATGTTGAATTAAAAGATGACAACATTGTTTTCTTTATTTTACTTAAGTTATTTTATAATTACTATCTTAACCTTAACATTAAACCATTTAAAACATTTAATATTTGTCCATATATGTCCACTCAAGCTATTTATGGTCTAATGACAACATAAGGACCTTTACTATAAGGTTCTATAATTATTAGATACTTTTAGCTAATAGAACTTCACTTTTACACTTTACACGATTTAGTCCTTTTTCTCAAATTAACCATTTAAACGATAAAATTTCTTAATGAAATTTGCACACAATCATATTATCATGTTGTAGATATTAAAATTATAATAAGATAAATATTTTGACCTCGAATTTGTGGTCCCAAAACCACTATTCTGATTTGACTAAAAACGGGTTGTTACAACTATAATCATTCCTCAATGCTTCCTATTTCTTTTTTCCTATTCATTCTGTTCATGTCTATTCATATATGCAATTCATTTATGGTTTCAACGAGCTAGCGATGGACCAATTGAACATATATAGTTGAGGCTCAAATGATTTATAAATAAGTTCCTACTTTATAATTGGACATTACGAAAGCAACTACTCAGTGCTTGTACAATGACCTTTTCATAAGTGTGTTGCCCTCATAAGATATCATTGATCTCTTTGGGATAATATCCGCTCTCCCAATATGATCCTATTCTATCTCATGGTAACCATTACATCTTCCTTTATGAAAAGTCAATCACTGTCAAATACTGATCAAGTCATCCATCACAAAGGCGAACGACCCATAGCCACGTTTACTTTTCATCAACCATGTAATGCTAATGAGAGGATATCATTTACCCATGTTTTGGGTTATGAATTTCACTATTGTGAATGACAGTACATACTTCAGATGTGGTACACCTAACGTACCAACTTTTGGTTCCTTATCTATTTGAACTCATGTTTTTACCCACATCAAAGTATACGAGTCACATGTACATAGTTTGCCATCCACTCAGGATTTAGATATGCCACACTATGAACATTACAAATGAATAAATCCATAAATGGATTCAAGATTTATTCTGCTTAGGTCCTATTCAATGTACTGTCAATCTAGTCGGTCACCTTTATGTCTCTATTTTCTGGGAGTTATTCGCTCCAATGCCCAAGACAAGGCATCTCCCCAGTTGGACTTTGATAGACGACATATTAGTCTTTCAATTGGTTTGCTCATTTCTGATTAGACTAAGGACATTTTTAGGTTCATCTACTAATACAAGTTGTATTTTCATATTACGATCTGACCATGTAATACCACTTAGTATTAGTTAAACATTAGACAACCAGTGAGCAACATTTTCTTAGATTTTGCTTTGCGTGCAAAAACCATGTGAGGACAAGAAAACAAAGTATATATGTATTTCATGAATAATTTTATTAATTAATCTGTTCAAAAATTATAAGTGTACTTAGATGAAATTACTACACTCAGGGCACCAGATCCCACAATCTCCCACTTGCCCTAGTGAAGTGGATGAGTCATGTTTTGCATTCCTTTGCCCTCCACATGTTTCCCAAACAACTCTATAGCTAGTAGAGTCTTGGTAAAACAAACCCCAGGGTATGTCCTCAGATGCGTTCTTTGACTATATACACTATCTCATCAAACACTACAATCTCCCTTAATGTGTTTTGTCCTCATGTGGTTTCTTTTGGGTTTAGCTATATTTGTACTGTTATAGTGCCATAGCTTTTTTGTACCCTATATTGGGCCTTCCATAGTGAAGCTCACAGTGTGACCATGCTTGACACTTATTCACACTATGGACCCACTATTTAGGATAAAAGCACAGTCTAATGTCGATTTCCTCGAATCTTGACACATTTGAAAGTCAGAATCAGTATATCTGATGGGAGTAAGGTCTCCTCTAGAATACACAAGCATATAATCCCTCGTTCTTCATAAATACTTGGGTATATGCTTAACTACTTGCCAGTGCCTTGCTCTTGCATTTGCCTGATATCGACTTACCAACCCACTGCAAAATAGATATCTGGGCATGTGCATAGCATAGCATACATTAGACTTCCTACTATCGAAGCATAAGGAACCTTTCTTATGTTTTCTCTTTCTTTCGATGTCTTAGGATAATCCTCTAAAGATATATGAAATCCCGATACGGAAGATTGATTTCCCTTCTTCGAATCGATCATCACATAACGCTCCAATATCTTGTCTATGTATGAAACCTGAGATAGTGCCATCACTTTATTCTTTCGATCCCTTAGGATTCGAATACTTAGAAAAAAAAGTATCTTCTCTTAAGTCCTTCATGCTAAACTGTTGGGTTAACCACAGTTTAACTTATGACAATGTCCCTACATCATTTTCAATTAGTAGAATTCATTTACATATAAAATGAGAAAAATCACCTTTCTATCCCCTAAATGTTTGTAAACACAAAGTTCATCTACGTCTTGCTCAAATCTAAAAGTCTTGATCGCTTGATCAAATCTTTGATTCCATGAGAGGGATTCTTGTTTAATATATGGATCTAAGCAGTTTGCAAACTTTATACTCATTTCCTTTAACTATATACCCGATAGGTTGCACCATGTAGATGTTCTATTCAAGATAGCTGTTCAAAAATGTTGTTTTGACATCCATTTGCTAGATCTCGTAATCTAGAGTCATCGCAATGGATAGTAATTTGTGAATTGACTTGAGCATGGCAACCAAAGAGAAGGTTTTTTCTTAATTAATACCTTCATTCTGAGGAAAACCTTTACCTACAAGTATAGCCTTATAAGTTTCCACTTTTCCATCGGCATTTCTTTTCCTTTTGTAGGTTCACTTACACCCTATGAGTTTTATCACTTCCGGTAAGCTTACAAGTTCTCACACTTAGTTGGAATACATAAAGTTCATCTCAGCTTTCATAACTATTTCCCAAAGCTTGGAATCATCACTCTACATCATTTTGTCATATGTGAGTGGGTCATTATCTTCGTGTTCGGTAAACTTAGTGTTAAAAATACTTTTGCCAGATTGGAAGAACTCAGGCCTACAAGAGATCCTCCCACTATGACGAAGCTCCCTATGTTGTTGATCGTTTGCAGATCTACTATTAGAAGTTGGTTTTGGAATCGTTTTTGTAGGGTTTTGAATATTTCCCAACAGCTCCTCAAGTACCACTTTACTCTGAGGTTTGAAGTCATTCATGTAACTTTCCTCAAGCAAAGTACCATGAGTTGAGACTACAATGGTTTGCTCTTTTGAGTTATAAAACAAACCACCATTTGTTCCCTTTGGATATCCTAAAAAATGCACAATTCTATATGTGAGTCCAACTTCCTCGCATATTTATCCAATACATGGGTCGAGAATCCCTAAAACCTTAAAATGATTAAGATTCGGCTTCATGTCTTTCCACAATTAGTATGGTTTTTGGTGCTGCCTTAGTTGGCACATCATTCAGAATATAACAAGTCGTTTGTATAGCGTATCCCGAAAAATAGATTGGTAGCTTCGAATAATTTAACATCGAACATAACATGTCTAACAAAATTCAGTTTGAAGGGCTCGTTTTAATCGGTTCCATGATCTTTCACATGCCATCTTATGTTACTTAAAAATTAATATACAGGATACATCATTTACTATTTTCATTTCATATAAAATGTCACTTAGAAAGATCTACATTTATTGTCCCTATTAACCGGACATGACCTCAAGACGGATACATGAATCATCCAACCATCACACTAATATATTTGACACCGAGTTCCTTATTGGTATGTCCGAAGTATAATTTGTGCTCCACCCCTCATTGGTATTAACTGAAGTATATAAATGTACCTAGCACCTTATTGGAACATTTGAAGTATAAAATGCGCACCCATCGCCTCATCGATATAAACCAGAGTATAGTCTCATATACTAATCCTATGACATGCCAACTATACCCAACTCTACCTGAGACGATTAATAGGGTAACCAATATTTTTAAGTATTTATACATGATTCACAATTTATAGTTCTATATATACCCAATAATACCAAGATTAATTTGATATGTACCATTTCATATCATCATATACATACCAAATCATAAGTAGGATTCCTACCTTAATCAAGCTAATTTGTAATTGAGTATGCATGTATGTATGTATGTACTGAAGTCAAATCCTAAAAGCACAAACAATAATAACTATTCATCTACGGCTCTCGCCTTTCCTTTTTTCTCGAGATAGCTTGATGTCGTCTGTAGCTACGTTCGACAATTCAAATATAAAAATGGTATTAGTTTACACTCAATAACATGAAAAACAAATAATCGAACATATTCTCCATTTTATTCAATTTATTCATTTTATTCATTTTAGTCCCTTATATTTGAAATGCTCATATTTTCCAGTATTTAATATTGAATTAAAATCTAATTCCATATTCTTTCACTAAGGATCTTATACATCTAATTTATAGCATAATTTCTTAACAGTTTTTAATTTATTCAATTTAGCCCTTATTTTCATAAATAAACTATATAGCTTAATTGAATTTCTAATCAATTCCAAGATTTTTCTCTACCTTTCAACTTGGTCCTAACATGCTCAAAACTCATACTTCCAATTTCCATGAAAAATCAAACACAATTTCATCAAAATACACATTAATAGCAACTTGATAAACATTTAACAATTGAAAAATCTAAGGCATTGGTAAGCTTAATCAAGCTTAGATAATTATGAAAACATAAAAATTTCAAAGGATGACGTTTTGTTTTGCTTTCCACTCACTTTCATGTATATACTATGATTAATGATTTAATTAAAGCTTAATTAACTTAAGTTTTAACCTTTAAAACATCTTTAATTACTTATATAATCTTTTCTAATAAAACTAGGCGGATGTTACCATTATCATCCACTACTATATAATAACAATGGTTTAACAACCATCTAGGCACTTTGCGTAATTTCTAATTAGGTCCCTATGCATTTTCTAAATTAAAATTCTATAGCAATTAAACTTTTACAATTTAGTCTTTGTGCTATAATTAATGATTTTCTAGATTTAATTGCTTAACTTTTCTTTAATATATTTTCATACTTACTTCATAAACCCCTCTATTCATATTTTCACTAACTCGATTTACGGAATTTAGTTCTGAAATCGTATTTTTCGACACCTTCTAAAATTAGGTCATTAAATAATGCATGAGAGGCCCAATTCCCCTCATATGATATGTAACGGGTGACACACCCTAGTAAATATTATTAGGGTGTGTCGCCCATCACTTTCCTATAGATTAATGGATTGTTTTCTATTAAATAAATATTAGTTGTGTAACCCTTATTTAACCAAGATTCTTCTATCTCTCATTATAAATAGATGACATTGGTAGAGCTATTGACATGCACAAATTTTATATATTGTGATTTTGCAAGAAAGTAGTGAGAATTTATTTTTTTTTAGAATAATTCTATTTTCTAGGAATTATAATTTCTATCGATTTCTATTTAAAAAATTACTTTCCTATCGAAAGTAATAAAAATTGTTTCTTGTTCTATGTGTGCTTCATGTTACTTGAACCCACACTTGGTGCAATTCAGGGTACAAGAATAGCAGAGAAGGTCGTTCGGTTGAAATTCGAGAATGATTCAAATTCGTCTCACACAAAGTATAGGTATTTTCTTGGAAATGGTTTATTGTTATAAATATCACAAATCGGCTTGATTTTCAAAATTTTTAAAATTCTGCTATAACTGAAAACCATTTTCTTAACTGGATTTTTCCAACAAAAGCCCATTCACCTGTAAAATTAAGAGTAGACTAGAAACAAAATTACACTTAACACCCTTCAAAACCCAATAGCCAACAACAAAAAAAGAAACCTAAAAAGCCATTCAAAGCAACCTACAACCCCCCTAAGAAAAAGAACTAAAAATAAAGGGAGAAAAGAAAGTTGAAAGGAAAGGAGAAGAAACGCATATCTCTATTCAAAGGGTTTTTTTCTAAAATTTGAATGGTTAAACGTCATGATTCACTGAAAGAAGGCTCAAAGCCCAATTCAGTGGATGGATTTTGAGATTAAAGATTAGAATTTTTTTTTTAGATTTAACGTTTGACTTCGTGTTTTTTAGGAGGGATTCTTGGAAATCTAATCCGTAGTATGAAAGAGGGTGAGGAGAGCTTCGTTTCGGTCGAAGAAGGGGGTCAATCAGAGCTTTTCAGATGGTGATGCACTTTTTTCCACCTCGTGGTAAACAAGAGAGAAGAAGAAATGTACAGAAATAAAAGAAATAAATGGAAAAATGGAGAGAAAATAAGAAGAAGAAATAAATGTAATAAGAGAGTGAAATTTTAAGAAAGGAAAGAGTAAAAGAAGAAGAAGAAATAACAAAAACAAAAACAAAGTTAGTGTTAAATGAGGGGGAAGGTTCTAAATCCACATGAAGTAATAGAAAAAGTAAATTTCCATATCGGGTACCTAAACTTTATGGGTTATCTCACTTCAGTTCTCATTTTTATGAGTAAATTTCCTAATCAACTCTAAATTCCTAGTATTTAAATTTCTATTGATTCATTATTTAATATTTTGCATTATATATATATATATATATATATTTATCAGCGTTGTTGTTGTTGTTGTTAAGAATTGTAGTAAATTTTGATGTATAATTAGATTAGAATAAAAGTTAAATTAATTACTTTTTAGAGTTAAAATTTAATGTGATATGTTTCAAATTCTTCAGGGTGCTGAGTAGTTTTTGAAACCATCAAATTTGAATAAATTAAGACTTTGTGCGGTAAAGGGGAAAGAAAATTAAAAAGATAGAATATTGAAGGGATTGAAAAATAGAAAGATGGAAAATATAATTGTAACATTCTGTTTTTCAATGGTACAGAAAATGGTGGTTTCGAAATCCCAATTTTCGATGATTGAGTCAATAAATATTATTTTACTATAATACGAGTCTAATATAGAGTTAAATTAAGTTTCGATTCAATAATTTTAGCGATTGAGTGGCTAATTAAGGTTTGCTTAAGTATTTATATGGTAAATTACCACTTTTAATATAGTGGACGGTTTCTACTTGGTTTTTATTATTAAAATTATACCATAAGTTAAGTTAAAAATTAATTAATAAATATAACAAAACATAAAAACTTAAGTTAGTGTCATTCTATCATCTTTTCTTCTTTACAAAACCAAACTCCATTGTTGAAAGCTTGGGAAGATCTGACAATTTTTCTTTTTCTTTCATGGTATGTATTTTTATCTATTTTTAGTAATTTTTATGTTTTTGAGATCGTTGTAGCTTAATCTAGCTAACCTAGGGATTATTTCGTAAAACTGTTATAGGTTTTGAAACTTGCCATTGATGGATTTTAGATGCTCTTGGTGTTAAATGATGAATTTGTAACAGCCCAATTTTGACTCTAATCGGAACGGTGGTTTCAGGACCATGAATCCGAGTTAGAAAAATATTTTAATATTATTTTCTATGCTTATTATGTGTGAATTGGTGTGTGTGAAAATTTCGTATTAAAATTTGATCGTTTTGGTGCTTCATTTTAAATAAAGGGCTTAATCGTATAAAAAGAAAATTTGGTGGTTAAATGAGTAAGTATTGAATTGACGATGTCTTTATAAATTGGAGGTTTAAAATAGCAAATTGACCATAAAATAGACTTAGTGCTGGTCATGATTATGCATGTAATAGTAATTGAAATTTTATTATATTTTATGTTAAAATATATTAGTTTAATATATGTTATAATAATAATATGAATAAAAGATGAAAAGTGTTCATCTTTCTTCAATGTTCATGGCCAAAACTTGAGAAAATAAAAGAGAGAAAAGCTTTGTGATGTTCGGCCCTTTGCAAGCTTAATAGGTAAGTGATTTGAGTTCGGGTTTTAATAATTTTTTACGTTTTTGATATCGTTGCTCTGAGTTTTAGCTAGCCCATGTTTAAATTTTTGAAACGGTTGTGTTTTTCGTGAGATGCCATTGAAGGAAGCTTGTTATTCTTGTTGTTGATGATGAAACATTAATTATATGTGATAGATTAGCAATTGTTGTTCATGAATTTTTGAAGAAATTGAGTGATTTGGATTTAATTGCAAAAATAAATTTTTGAGGGACTAAAATGTAAAATAAATGGAATGTATGGATTTGTATGGGTATGAGCAACATTCGGCCTAAGCATGGTGTGTGCAAATTTTGCATATTTTGTGTTTTATACTATAGGGACTAAATTGCAAAAAGTGTAAAATATCTGGGGTAAAATTGTAAATTGCCCAAAATTGTAAATTGCCCAATTATGTGTTTTTGGATTGAATTGAATGAAAATATGTTAAATGAGCTTAATTTGAAATTTATATAGACCAAGAACAAAAAGGATTGGCAGTGGATTGGGGAAAGGAGAAGATAATCGAATAGTTAGGAAACAAAGTCCGTCGATACTCGAGGTAAGTTTTTAAGCAATTGAGTTGAATTGAAGTTTCATTTATAATAATGTAAGTAATTTAAATGGAAGTATATATATATAGATAATGAATATTGCCAAATGTGTTTTGAAATTATGAGTTGATTTGAAATATATATATATATATATATGGGTTGATTATAAGTTTATGTGTACATGTATGAAATCGGTCATTTGGCACTAAGTGTGCGAATTTTAAAATACCGAGCATTAAGTGTGCGATATCGGTCATTTGGCACTAAGTGTGCGAATCGAATTTCCTAGCACTAAGTGTGCGAAATCGGAAAAAGAGCTTAAGTGTGCAATGAATTTTTATATTTTGGAATGAATTTGGTAAGTTGATAGTATGAGATGTTATTATTTGAAATCAAGTACGAGTGATAATTTGGTTTGGATGGAATGTATTTATTCAATATATAGTTTGATTCATATAAGTCGATATGAAGAAATGCTTGTAAAATCTCATTGATTGCTAATATGATTATATAATGTGGTTCGGCCAAGTGGAATATGTATAAGGAGTTCATGTTATTATTTTTTATATTGAACATGCGATTTGTATGAGTTTGAAATGCAAATATAAATTCGGTAATTAAAATGTATGTGAAATCTATTATCGAAAGTTTGGATGTTCGGTCTTTGGCCTATTAAGAAGCGAAAGCTTTGAAATATGTTGTGAATTTATAGTATTGGTTAGAAACCTTGGTAGTGCTTATATTAATTTGATTTATTTAATACAAAGATATAAAGCATTGTTGTTGTGAAATTGCTTATAACTTACTAAGCTATGATAACTTACTTTGTGTGTTTAATTATGTTATTTTATAGATTTTGAAGTCTAGCTACGAGCTCGGGGATCGTTTTGGAACATCGTCACATTATCGATTGCTATTTCGGTATTTTAAAAGTTTGAAACTATGAACATATATGGCATGTATAGGCTAGAAATATTATGTTTGGTTTTGAAGTTGTATATATTTGTATAAGCCATGCGAAAATGGCTTGTCCATCTTGTTAATCTTGGAATTTATATTTTGGCTTGATGATTATGTTTGGTTGTGGTTTTGGTTGATTTGGTTTTAGTATATATATATATATAAGTATGGTTAATGTATAGAGTTTAAATGAAATGGAATAAAGATGTTATAAACTAGTTAACCATATTTTGCAATGAAACAGTTTTTGGTTAACAGCAGTGACATGATTTTGAAAAATCACCAAAAATAGGATAATTGGAATTAGAAAGTGAATAAGATATAACATTAAAGATTATTGTGTCTATTTTTATATGAAAGAAACAGAGTAGGCAAAGGAATTTTATATTATGAGATATTTAAAATTTAGTGAGACTGGTTCTGAGTGACTTTGTGATCCCCTGTTCTATCTTGGAAAAATTATTAAAAATTGTACAAAAATAATCATGGAGCATAGTTTGTATTCTTAGAATCCTTAATGAGTCTATTTTTTATTAGAACAAACGAGAATATTATTTGAATTATGTACAATGAGATAACTGAGTTTTTGTAAAGATAGGTCAGAACCATCGAATAGTGAAACAGGGGAAACTTTAATAAATAAACTGTACTAATTGGACAGATGAAAAATTCTGGAAAAATTACAGTAAGAATATATATGAGTCTAGTTTCAAGGAAAATTTATGGATCTAAATTTCGAGTTTCGTAACTCGAGTTATAGTCAACTTAGTCAACATGATGCAGATGGACAGTTTCAATTTTTATGCCCCGAACTAGTAGTTAAGTCTAGTAATGCCTCATGCTCGACTCCAGCAACGGTCTCGGGTAAGGGGTGTTACAGAATTTATAAACATGGTTGTTGATTAAGACTATTTTGTAAAAGAATTTTTGTTAGTTTTGAGTTTATGGACTAATATGAAAATATATAAAATTCAGCATATAAATTTGTGAAATTTTCAAATGCTTAAGGGCTGATTTGGAGTGTTGTTAAAATCGATTTTGAGTATTAAGTATTACCTGTGAAATTTTAAATAGTTTTAATTTTAGGGATTAAATTAAAAAAGTGTAAAAGTTCAGGGAAATTGTAAAATAAATATTATAAGTCATATTCATAAAAATGAGTTTAATAATGTATTTGAAATTGATAAATTGAATTTAACTATTATATAGATCAAGAATTGAATCGTATGGAGGATAATCAGGGAAAAGAAAAAAATCAGAAATTAGTCCCTACAACTCAACTCATTAGTTGTACATATTGGGTAAGTTTGTAGTATAAATATGTGTGTATATATTTATGTTTTATGCTGATATGAATTAGTTAATTAAAATGTGATGCATTGTTAATGTTTGATTAAGATTATTAATTGTTTTTAATTAAATATAAGGTGAGTATGACTTGTTTGTAATGTAATAAACATACATGAGTTATATGTTTTTGGAAAGAGCATAATTGAATTGCAGCATGTGTACGAATTTTTATCTAGAAGTTCCTCTAAATTATAAATGTGATAAATTCTATTAAGATGCTCGTTTGAACATAGTAAACAATTAGGATACGATTGGCATGCCAATAGGATTAGAACGCGTGCTTGTACAGGATTGCACATATGTGCCTCTGTTTGCACTTCGGTGCCTCCGTATACACTTCGGTGTCTTTGGTTGCAAACTTATGCCTCTAATTGCACTACAGTGCCTCTGTATAGCATTTGATGCTCTCTGGTGTGAATGTGTTACCCGTGTATCCGGGTTATGTTACTATATAGTTCATCTGGCTAATAAAACTTGAAAATGTCTTTGATATCAAAAGAATTATGTTATTGAATGAAAAATACAAGAACGCTTTGATAGTGTATGCAATGGAATGCTTAGCAAATGATTTCATTTAATCTAGTGAAGGAAATGTGATAATTGATGATTTGATTCTAGGTAAATCTCACATGTTCTTGTAAACTGATTGTCAGGTCTTTATAATCTAAACTATTTTAATTTCAATTGGTTAATCAAGGTAAGTTGGTTTAGATTAAACTATGAACTTACTAACCTATATATAAGCTTACTCTGTTTATTTTTTTTTCGTTTTTTGTAGTTAATGTTTTACGGAACTAGTCGAACGGATCAACTTCAAGGCTCACACTATCAAGCTTTTGTCTTGGTAGACGTTGACTTGTTATTTTCGATTTTGTGGTATGTATAAAAGGTGTTTTGAGTTGATGATTTTAAATTTTAGTAGGGATTTTAATGTGTTTAAAATTGGCATGTAATATGTTAAATTTCATGTTTTCATGGTATGCTTATATGATGGGTGTGATGAAGTTATTTTGGAAATGTCATGTGGATTCTATTTTGTGCAATGATCGTTTTTGTGATATAATGTTTGGTTCATGCTTAGTTGATTGGATAAATTGTAACATTGTGGTATACATACACGTGAAAACATATGGAAAATGTTGTTATGTGATAAGGCAATAATATGAGTTCATTTTGGTAATAGTTGGATAAGTTTTGGTTTGAAATATATGTATGGTAGGTGATAAAATATGACACATTATACATTGATTAATATATATGTGTGTGTGTGTTTAAGTGAATGTTTTGAATTGTTAGTTAGGTTGGATGTGAAGGTGGCTTATGGCATATTTGTGAGGCACTTTTAGGATAATATGAGATATGTTTTGGATTGAATTTTATGCAGATTTAATTGTGTTGAGATTACCTATTACATACTGAATTGATTTGAGCATGAAATGTGTTTCCAAACTTGTGATTTGTGACCATCTAGATAAAAGTATTGATACCATGGACCAAATTATCGATACTTAACCAAATGAACAGTTTTCAAAATGGGCAGAATGTCAATTTGGTATGAATACCTATAACAAGTATCAGTACCTAATTGTCGACATCAATACTTTTTCTCAAGGTATCGATAAAATGTTTTGAACTTAAATTTTAATGTTTTGCAGAATGCCAAAATGGTATCGATACCAATTTCTAAAGTTTTGCAAAATTTACAATTTGGTCCTTTTTCATACCTGAATCTAATCCATTGCATTTAAAGCTCGATTTAAGTTCCGTTTTAGTTTAAATAATGTTTATATTGAATGAAATCTATTGATGATTTGTTTAAATGTAAATTTTGGATTGAAATAGTATATATATTTGTTTTGTTAATTGTTGTAACCTTTCGTAACCCTAATCCGATGTTGAAGACGAGTGAAGGGTGTTATAATAATTTTTCTTTCTGTAGGTGTACTTGGTAAGAATAATGGAAAGCAAAAGTATTATTCTCTCCATCCATTACTTGGTAGAGTTGAAAAATGAAAGGAAATAAAGCAAAACATTTGAAAAATGCATAATTTTGAACTAACATATATATCTCTCTCATTTTCTCTCCTCTCTTCATTCCCATTTAGTAGGATTGGTTTTTATATAGTAAGATGGAAAATGATAATATCTCCTATTTTCTTTCTTCTACTTTTCTTCTCTACTAAGTACACTCCAAATTTATTTTCTTTCCACTTTTCCACTCTCTCCTTCCATCCCTCCACGTTTCCACCCAACCAAATACACCCTAAAAGAGAAAATATGAGAAAGGTGGGGATGTAGATTCACACAGATAGTTAGGTTTACATATATCGAGATATCAATCTTTTAGGTATAAGTTTCAATTTATTTTTAAAATTATCATTATTTAATTTGTGCAAATACAATTTACATGCTAATTGTGTAGAATCTATTCTAAATTGAAGTTGTATTTTGAGAAACGTCCATAACAACCTTGACAAAACTTGTGCTAGTAATCCAACTGAAATCTTGAAATATAAAATTCTATTAAACTCCAAAAAACTAAAAAAAATGAATATGACAAAAAAATAAAACTATTCATTTTTCTTTTTCTTTTTCTTTTTTACTTAACAGTTAGCAATGCTTTTATTGACTTATTAAAACCAATGCAAATGAAGAGATAATGCCATTCAGGCATCCAAGCAAATAGAGAGCCAAAGATGAAAAGAAAGTAACTGACCCTTTCCCCTCACAGCCCCCTAAACATACCAGATGTAAAAACGCTTCAGTTAACATAGAAACCTATTGAAATGCTCTAAACTAGAGCGATTCAAAACAACTCTAGTTAACATCTTTTGATCTAGCACTCCATGTCAGCACAACCAGAACCGTTAGCTGGTAATACGCATATTCCATCCTTTAGCCTCCACTTGCCCATGAATCATCGTCGGACCCTCTACCCACTAGATGTCTCATTTTCGGAGGAAGCCCCTTCTAGCTAGCAAGTGAGCCACCCGATTACCTCCCTTTTTATGTATTGAAATTTGAAGCTCCTAAAGCCCATTATAATATGTTTGGCTTCCAAAATATAGCTTCTGAAACCTGATTTATCTATGCATGGCATCCTAAGCTTTAAAATAGTCACAAATGAGTCTCCTTCAACCTCCACCTCCTAAAACCTTATCTCCTGGGCAAATTTGATAGCCTGAATGGCAACCAATGCCTCCTTTGCCTCCACAGTCGGTATGTTTCTATTCTAAAGACGCCACACCCATTGTCAACCTGTTATCATCTCTAATTATTCTACCTGAACTTGACGCCTCCAAATATATGTAAAAGTCAACATCGAAATTAACTCTAACCCACGGATCATGTGGAGGTCGCCACACCACTATCTCATCTGTCATATTTCTCATTTGATCCCCCTCCAGTGCTTCCAATTTCCTAGCATAGCCCAAAATGAAGGTACATAAGTCATTGTTGGTTTGTTTCTTTCCTTCATGCAATAACTTGTTTCTCAATAGCCATAAAGTCCAAATGGTTACAATAACGAGTAATTGCTTTTGATTACACCCTGTAAATAATTGCTTAACCCATTGAAGCAATGATTCCCCTATCTTGTTTAGTTCCCAAGTTATACCCAATTGTTGCCAAACTTGTAGGGCATAGGGGAAATCACAACAAGCATAGGAACTAGTTTCAAACACCTCTTCACATCGTAGACATACTGCATTAGTCACTCGTCTTCTAATATACAAATTAGATTTTATAGGGAAAATAGTTATGTACAAATCGCCAAATTGTAATTTTTATTTTGTCTAGCAATTTTGCTTGCTACAATTGTCTATATACAAGTCATACTCAGCCTCAAGGAAGTCTTTTAGCAAGAGTTGATACCCGCTACGCACCGGGTACTCTCTAGAATTCTCAGGGCACCATCGCAATCCATCCAAAAGTCCTTGCTATACCAATGGAATGCTCAATATTCTCCTTTCTTCCTAGTAAGTACAAGTGGTAAGCACTAAATTCTTTTTCCATGCCCAATCTTGCTCGTCAATTAGATCAGAAACCACATTAACATCGTTACCACATGGTGAATTAGTTAGGCAGAGTCTATCACCAGGTAGCCAGGCTATCTTCCACATCGGTATTGATTTTCCATCACTGACTTGCCAGCTACTCCCCAACAATAGAAGCCCATTTGCTGCCCAAGTGGTTCTCCAGATTATCGAAGGTTGACTTCCTAACCCCGCTCTTAATAAATCGCTACTGCCATAATATATTGGTTTTAATACTAGTGCCACCAGTGAGGTAGGATTAAAAACTAATCGCCACCCCTGCCTAGTCAGAACTGCATTATTAAATTTTGCTAAATTTTGAAAGCCCAATCCCCCAACCTCTTTCAATGCTCACAATCCCTCCCACGAACACTAATGAATTTCTCACTGGGACTTTGATTTCTGCCACCAATAACGTCATAACAATGCTTTTATCTCCTTGAAAAAGGAGTTTGCAAATGAAAAACATGACATAACATATGTGGGAATCGCTTGCAATATAGATTTAAAAAAAATTACTTTACCTCATTGTGATAACAATTGATTACACCAAACATTAATCTTCCCCCGAATTTGATCCTTAATACTCTGGAAAGCCAATTTTCTGTTTCGACCCACCACCATCGACAACCCTAAATACTTCTCAAGATCCATAAAACTTCTCACTCCTAGCCCTCTTTCTATCAAGTCTCAATTTCCTTCACTAACGTTTGAGTTAAAATAAAAAAGGGACTTTTGAAAGTTAATCAACTTCCCAGAACATCTTTCAGATTTTGCCAAAACATTTTTCAAATTTATTGCCCTCACTAAAGATGTATCCCCAAAAATCAAAATATCATTTACAGAGAAAAGATGCGATACTATAGACCCTGATCAGCTTGCCTTCGCTCCTTCCACCAAACCCTCCTAACAGGCCAATAGCAATAAAGTGATATCCCCTCGCTGCAAAACAAAAATAGAAAAAAGGCTCAACGAATCACCCTATCGAAGTCCTCCTGTGGGGGAAACCTATTACTACACCATTCACAACCACTGAATACTTAACAAACTTGACACATCTCATTACCAATTTTACCCATGCATTCACAAATCCCATTTTTAGCATTTTCTCCTCCACCAAATGCCACTCGACTCTATCATACGCCTTGCTCATATCCAACTTCAAAGCAAAAGAGCCATTTCAACCACCTCTTTTCTTCTTAAAAGAATGCAATATTTAAAAGGTCACTACCACATTATCCATAGTCAACCTTCCTGACACGAAAGCACTTTGCACCTCATCAACAAAATACGACATAATCATCTGCAATCTATTTACAATTGCCCTTATTTTAAACAACACATTACATAGACTGATTGGTAGAAAATAAGTCATACTAGAAGAACTAGTCTGCTATGGAATAAACACTATATTAGTATGATTGATATCTACTAGGGACCCATCATTATTCAATATAGCAAGACAATATTTACTAACATCTTTACCAATTATATACCAAATTTTCTGATAGAAAATAGCAAAAATACCAGTGTCGCCTGGCGCCCTTGTAGGATGCATGCTACGAATTGTCACATTCATCTCCTTCTCTATGAACCTCGATAGCAAAAAATTATTTATGCCTTCGGTAACATGAACTAGAATACCCAAAAGGATTATCTTATATCTAGGGCTAAGAAAAATTCGATTTGATTAAAAAAACTCAATAAAAAATTTAATTTTGAATTAAATAGTTCTGAGTTATTTGAGTTAATCAAGTTATTCGGATCAACTCGAATAAAAAAATTAAGTTTTTTTTGTTTAACTCAAATATGAATTACACAATTCGAGTTATCCGAAAATCTAAATAAGAAAAGGTAAAACTACTTTGTTTTGATAAATGTTTACTTTTAAAAAAGTTAAAAGTCAAAACCATTAAGTTAAAAGGCAAAACTATGTTATTTTGATAAATGTTGACCCATTAAGTTAAAACAAAACAATTATATTGTTTATGTAGTTAAATAATCTTGTACTTCGTTTACTAGTTAAATAATCGGTCCATGTAAATGCAACATTGAGTATAAATAATAGGATTCGTTAACTTGACTTGACTTGACTCGAAATTTTTTGACTCAATACGATTCGATTCAAAAAAAATTCAAATTGAGTTCGGCTACTAAAATAGGATTTGACAACTCGACTAACTCGAAATTTTTTGACTCGATCGAATACTCACCCCTACTCATATCCTCTCTACCCTGTGATATGAACAGCTCTAAAAAATACTAACAAGCAATATGTTCAATCCCTTTGTCTCCCACCACAATCCGACCATCCTCATTCTCAAGCCAATTAATAATATTTGCCAGTTTTCGCTGCAAAGCAAACCTGTGAAAATAAGTTGTATTAAAGTCCCCATTTCTCAACCAATTAGCTATTGCTTGACGTTCCCAATATATTTCGCCCTTATTAATCTCTAAATTTAGTTGCATCTTAGTAATGACTAATTCTTCCAATACATCATCATCTGGGGCCTTGCTACTCAACTCTTCTAGTCAGCGCTATAATATACTATTGGTCATGCTCGAAAGCCACCTTAAATCCTTTGCCCACCACATTAACCCCCATCCAACCGACTTAATCCAATTAGGCACAGTACCCACCGAATCTGCCCATAAGCATCAGACCTCCTCCTCGCAAGATTCCTCAAGTATCCAAGCCACCTCAAATTTAAAGCTCTGTTTCCCATGCTCATGTATTTTAATCGAACAACTTGTACTAAGTAATAAGGGACAATGATAAGACATTAAGTGTACACAATGCTTCAATCTGAAATTCGAAAATAAGTCTTTCCACTTTGATCGTGCCACCCTTTTATCGAGCCTGCTCGGATATTATTTTGATGTAAGCTACCACACTGCCATGTAAACCATTAACATTCATATCTCAAGTCTAAGAGTTCACAATCATCAAGAACATGTCTGAAAGCTTCCATAGCCCTTTCATCTCTTTTTCTACCCCCTTGTTTATCATGGGAATACATTATTTCATTGAAATTTCCCATGAATAGCCATGGATCATTTCCTTCCTCTGCTAGTCTCTAAATTAGTTCCCACGATTGATACCGTAAAGTTCCCATCGGATGCTCGTAGAAGCTAGTGAATCGCCATCTATGATCCTCTCTTTCATCCTTCACTGTCACGCCAATATGATGCATTGAGAAATTACGTAACAAAATCTTGCATCCTTGTTTCCAACATAATGATAAATCACCCATTGTACCATCACTACTCGCATTGATTCCATTCACAAAACCCCAACTCTTTCGAAATTTCTCCATTCTTGAACTCTGCAACTTTATTTCCATGAAGAAAGTCATCTCGGGATTAGCCTCCCTTAGCACGTGCCTAAGACAACGAATAGCCCAGGGGTTCCCTAACCCCTAGACATTTCAACTTAAGAGTTTCATTATGTCCAGCTGTTCTGCCCAGCAAAGCCAACCGATATCTAAAAAATGTGAACAGTATTTTGTCCAAAAAAGTATTCCCTAAATACAACTCATTAGAAAATTGAGAAGACAATGTATTGCGTCATCGTTTCTTTCCCTTCCCAACCTCTATCGGAGAATCCTCCTCAATCAGATTGTAATTTGGATCCACATTCACCCCCTCCCCAATAGCAACTGATTTCCTTTCTCTAGCATTCAGTCCCAGATTTGCGCCAGCGTGATTAATAAAGTCAACATTTTGGAAAAGGCCCTGTATGTCCTTCTGTCCAACTGTCTCAGACCAATCATTTGCCTTTCCCAAGTCACCTAGCTGCGGAGTATCCCCCTCTTCACGTCACCAACAACTTGTAGCCACTATTGCTCATCTTGGAACTGCTTTGATTGAAAAGTCCCATTCAAGCGACAATTCTTTCCTCCCATGAACAATCCAATTGGGCAAAACCCCTCCGAATGCCCTAAATGCCTACAAAGGAAACAAAACACTGATAGCCTTTTATATTGAAACCGAGCATAAATGCAATTTCCCTGAGTCAAAGCAATCTTCTTCCTTCTTTTCCTCGAACCCTTCATATCAATCCATACCTTAGTCATATAGTTCCGATATCCCTTGCTGATGGAATTTGCATCATAATCTAAAAATTGCCCAAGGAAAGCACCAAATTGTTGTGCCATCCCCTCAAACATTAAGCCTACTGAAAGGTCATGAACTTGAATCCAAAAATCCACCCAAAACAATGAAACAAGCAATGGATCCTCCCCTACTTTTAATCTATGGAACACCAACAGGTGGTTATTAAACGTCCAAGGGTTCCCTTCTAAGAACTTGTCCATGTCATTCTCATAATAGAATTTGAAAAGAAACTATTCCCCCCGGATCTGTAATCCTCATGCCCCCAAGGGGATGCCATAGATTAGCCATGGTTGTACGCATAGCTTGGAACTGAACAATGCTTGCAGTAAGGAAAACCAACTATGCATAGGTTCGACCTGGACTCATTCGCTTCCTCGCCCAAATCAATATACCATGCCTCATCCTCCCTGCCATCAATTGACAATGTTGCCATCTCTCCATCTATGTCATTGCCTCCACCACAGAACCTGACTTGCTGCCTTTCGCCTAGCTGGAGAAATGGGAGACAAAGAAACCCACTTTAGCTCAAAAAACGTGTTATTAGAAGTAGGCTCTAAAACTGGGAAGTTAAATACTCTGTTTTAATTTTACTATTCAATATTCTTAAGCAATGAGAAATTATCGAATGAAATTTCATCAATTTGTTTAAAGGGATACAAATTGTTTTGGATATAATAAAAACTCATTTAATTAAAAAAATGTTTGAAGGATTTGGATAACATATAATTACTTGGTACCGTTTTAATAATAGGGGTTGTGAGGGTGTTAATTCCTTTTTCATGCATAACTGCACTCTTGAGTTCAGCTTTTGTTTTCGTAGACTGTAAATTGTTTTTATTTATTTTAGAATTTTATTAAAATAGAAAACAAAAAAATTAGTGACCACTCTATGTGTTTTTTAAAAGTGGTCCAAAAACTATTAAAACAAGAAGCAAAACGATAGTCTAATCCTTTTGATTTGAATCCTGGCTGAGGAGATGTGTGTTGAAATTATTATGGGCATTTTGTTAGTACTTTCAGGAAATCTGGGATATTGACTCATATTGTAACACCCCCTAACCTCGAACCGTCGCCGGAATAGGGTTACGAGGTATTACCGAACATATCAAACAATTTACGAATAATTCATAAATAAAAATAGCATTCATAGTGTAATTGAATAACTAAGTCCCTATAATGAACTCTTGAAGTCTAAAACATATATTAAAAGTGAAAGGGACTTGTTTAAGTATTCCGAATTTTTTTTTTATAAATTTCGACAACATTTCTGTTTATTTTCACATAAAACCCCCTGCAATTAAAACCGTATTCATTTCAAACATAACCAATTCAACCAATTCGTTTCACATATTCATTTTCTATTCTAAATACCTTCTAATCAAACTCAATCAATATAATATCAATTTAAATTTATCAATGTACTAATTAAATTGAAATGGATAACTTCTTTCATTATAATTCTTAGACTTGTAATACTAACATTTTTAACCATTTATATTCAAAACATAATAACCTTTATACACATCCTATGTATATGCCACATTATCAAAAGAAAATATACATCACCAAAAGTTTGCTGAAGTAGGGTCTGCTTTGGATGCTGATTTAGTACTTGACTTCTACAACCTGCGCACGGAAACAACCGTACGCGGAGTATGCATATACTCAGTGGTATCACTATAATTCAATTTATAATTAAATACATTAAATCACACACATACTTTTAATTACAATTATCTTCACTTAATGAACAATTTAATCTTTTTATGTTATCATTTGATTATACATATATACCATTCTTAATTCTTTATTTCAATCCTCATCTTTCACATATGCCATATCATTTAAATTAAGTTTTATCAGTAAATTTATCTTATTTGTCCTTATTAACTTGACTCGGACTCGGCGGATACACGAATTCCAACCAACACACCAGTACGGCCATTGTGCCTTAACGGTACACAATACTTAAACAGTAATCAGTAACGATAGCAGTAACAATAACAGTAACAGTATTCAACACACAAAGTGCTGAATTTGTAACAGTAACGGTAACAGTATTCGACACACAAAGTATCTAATAGGTAATAGTAACGGTAACAATAACAGTAGTTGGCACATAAGTGCCTGATTAGTAAGCCGGCAAAAACCCGTACACTTCCATATCCTAGGGCATGCCAATTATATCCGACTAGCCCGACTAGTTAATAGGGTATTTAATTGACTTTTCAGTACAATTTCCATCTTAGTTCAGTATCAATTATAATTCCTTATTTCAATCAGTTTCACAGTATTACAGTAATTCATTACTTCAGTAATTTCATAGTTCAATGCAGTACACAAAACAATATTCAGTACCCAATCATAAATCTATCATTTTACTAAACACTTACCTTAAAATACTTACCACACATAATTAGTAAATTAAACACATAATAATGATAAAGCTTGAATTATAGTGATACAAACCAGAATTCTCTTCAGATTTAATCCTCGACGATCTTTTCTTTTCCTTTTTGGGCCGATGCTTCAGGCTCGATATTAGCTACGAACAATTAAAATAACTTCACAACCATTAACACAACACAATTTAATTGCTGAAATTTTTATCTAACTTTTACTTTAATTCCAATTTAATCCTAACTAAACTTATATATTTTTCTTTCTCAATTCATACCTTTTTGCTACTCAATTTCTTGCCAAACTCACATTTAACTATCTAACTTTTATCATATTTTCATAATTTCGAATTTATTTCAATTTAATCCTTAAAACTCAGAACTTATAGCTTAGTTTACAATTCAGTCCTTTATTCAATTCCAATCAAAATTTCTATAAAATAAACCCCCAATCCCATCATTTATTCAACATAAACCCTACTCAAAAATCTATTAATTTTCAAAATTTCAACTTAAATCCAAGAGTATTTTACTCTAGGATTCCAAAAACATCAAATTTATAAGAAAAAGACTTGATTAAACTTACCAATTAAACTTCAAGCTTTAAAACCTTAGTTTTTCCTTTTCTTTTTCTTTTCTTCTTTCCTTTCTCCCTATTTCGAAAGCTTCTTGTTCTTTCTCCTTTCTTTTTCTTTTGTTTCTTTTATTATTTCATTTGTTTTATTTATTTTATTAACTTAACATATTATAATTTAATTATTATAAATATCTATCATATAATTAATAATATAATGCAAATATATACATTTACTTTTTTACATTTGTACATGATCAATATCATACATTTGTCATGATTTTATCTAATTATTTCATAAAAATCTTATAAATAATTATTTAACTAATAACTATCTTTTTAATTTAATAAAAATAATAAATATCTATTTGCTTTGATATTAAGTAAATACATATATAAATTACAAATGTATATATTTTATTTAGTACAATTGGATTCATCATCACCTTACACTTGTGACCATTTAATTTATTTGTCATATAAAAATCTTATAATATTATATAATTATAATAAATATCTATTTAATAACAAATATAAATACTACAATTGTACACATATATTTTTGTACATTTGTACAATATCATCACCATCCATGTGGCAAATTTTTTAATTTATTTATCATACAATTGTCTTTATTTTATTTATTTCCTATAATATAATATCTTAACTTTAATTAATATAATTTATAATGTTTTAATTAAATAATATTTTTATAATATAAATCAAGAAAAATCTAAGATTTTTCCATGTATTGCCGCCTCATCTTAAGCCATTGGCTTATTTACCTATTCAGTCCCTCTTATTTTCTTTTAATCTATAATTAAACTTTTATCCTTTACTCAATTTGATCCTTTTTCCTAATTACTTTGAATTAAGCCAAATTCACTAAATAAAAATCTAATAAAACACACTATTAGACTCATAATTACTCCTAATAATTGTTTACTAACTCGGTTTACTAAAACGAAGGCCCGATAACACACTTTTCCGGTGTCCACGGATTTTGAGTCGTTACACATATTTTATTAAATGGCGTTCGGAGGTCATTATGGAAACTGTGGGATTTGTTTAAAGTGGTTGACAGGATGATTTTGAGGTTTGTATTTGATTTTGGCCAAAACAGTCAAGGTCTTTTAAGTGCTATGTATAGAAGGCTTCTTCTGTGAAACTTATGGGATGTTCTCTGTGTAATTAGGAGAGGTGAAAGAGAGGATATAATTTGAACTTGTAGTACCAATTCAGAATTTTAACCATCGTTCTTAGTTTATTTGTGGGAATTTTGTTATCATGTTATTTACACTATTGGCCCTCTTTTTATGTAATTACTGCTTATATCATCTATTTCTAACCTCTATTAATAAAACCATATATGAAAAAAAATTGTAAATAAATAATAATAATAATAATAATAATAATAATAATAATAATAATAATAATAATAATAATAATAATATGCTTCTAACACCTTTTTCGCCCCTAAGCAAAGTAGATTAAAAATCAGTTTAAGCCCAATTTAGAAAACTTTATTTCAGAGCTCTTTATAATCCCATGCTTCGTGTCTCTTTGTCTATTTTCATTAGGGCAACAACTTTCGCTAAAGATTAGTCTTTTCATTGCTTTTACATATCCCAAACATAATTAATTAAGGAAAAAAACTTATTTTTGACTTATACCTCCACTGCTAACTAAACAATTAACAAACATTATCCATTTATCCTCCCACTTAGTGGTCAGTAATCAATCAATTTACTCAACTAATTTACTTTAACATTATCATTATCGCAAATTAAAATTTTTAAAAATAGTGTATAATTTTATATATAATTATTAATATCATATTAGAAATAAAATTAAATAATTTTTAAAACTTAAAAAGAAAAAAAAAACTATGATGTTCACTAATAATTTGATTTATACACAGCTAATGCTTAATAAATTAAAGAGCACGTGATAATTGCCCACAACATAATTTGTTTCTCCAACATCTTTTCAAAAGAGAAGCTCCGAAATTCAAAATACTTCATTTCTTTCCATCCTTTTGTTTTATTATACTTAATGCTCTCAATCATGACCTTTCTACCTTTACAACAATTTTATATTTTTCTTATTATTCCACTAACAGGTGTACATTCATCTTATAATATTTTCAGAGTAAATTACGAAAAAAAAAAAAGCCTTTTTTTTAAAAATTACGGAAGTAGGTTAGTTTTTTTTTTAAATGACGGAAATAAACCGATTTTATTAAAATGTGTTCAGCTGGTGTTATTTTTAAGGGAAAATAAGAAAAATGCTTCCAATTAGAAGCGTTTTTCTTATTTGATCAGTAAAGCGCTTCTAGCTCAGCATACTAAGCAAAAACGCGTCCAAGTTAGCGCGTTTTCTCCCTGTTTTTATTAAGATTTTTAGGGCTTTTTAATTTGGGTTTAGGGTTTATTACTTAAGATTTTAATGATTTAGGGTGTTATTATTAGGGTTTTAAGGGTTTTAAGTTTTTTTGAGCTTTAGGGTTAGGGTTTATGGTTTTAATTTATTAAAATTTTAACATAATAATTGTAATAATTGAAATCGATATTTAAAATATTCGTATTGACACCAATCAAATATTGTTTTTTTATTAAAAATCGAAACTTGGAGAACTGAAAAAATAATTTTAGCAAGATGGGTTTTGAAAAAATATCCCGGGATTCTCAGGATATCTGAGACGTTTCTGAAAAAATTCCTCGGATAGCGGGGGTTAAAATTTGCAGAGAAAAAAACGCTCCAAGCAGGACGTACTGTTAGCAAAAGTATTGAAAATGATTCCATCTGGATGCCCTTTTCAGTACTGCTGTTGACAGTGCGTCCTGCTTGGAGCTTTTTTTCTCGATAAATTTCAACCCCCACTATCTGGGGCATTTTTTTAAAAACATATAGGATGTTATCTCTTGGGTTATAAATGACCCATATTTCAGCCTCTGGTGGCATAAACTATGAAAATAAATTTTGAAGAAGTTTAGAAGAATAGAAGTTCGTAGGAAAGGCATATGTTGGAGCAACAATACTATTTTTATAAAAGGTAAGCATAAGCATTGATTTTTCATGTTAATATTTATTTGAAGCATTATATTTTTGCATAATGTTTTTGTTTTGAACTTTTCTCGACTGATAATTTGGTTAAAAATGAATGGACGAATTAGTGATATTATTTATTACAACGGCGAGGTCCGTGACACCGAGAATGACATGGTTTTTTTTCTCGCAGAACACAGCGCAACTGACTTTTAACCAGAACATAGAGTTGTCAGAACTTTAGAAAAGAACTAGGTGAAAAATCGTCAGATCTACAGGAATGAGAATATCGTCTATTAAGTATCAATTTTGTGTTTCGGTCGATCCCATGAGATATGACGCTTTTGATATCAAAAGTGTTTGGGGCTTGGAGACGATGGTGCAGATGCACATCAATAGTGGATCATCGTTTCTCAAGTTATATATGGAACTTTGAAAGCCAAATGAATGCATTTGGTCGTCAACATCTCTTCTTGTTTGAGAGGTGAGAACGGATGAAAATGTCGATAGTCTAACAACTTTGGTAGAAAGTTCCTATTATGATATCTCAGAATCATCAATGAGAAGACACTCATTTGTCTTGGCCTTAGATTTCAATCGTGGGAGGCAGAACATAAAATAATCGGGTTTTGGTGATAGAACGGAATACACCATCCCTATATGACACTCAGTTAGTGGATGGGACATGAACCTCGATGGTCGATGTTCAACGTTGGGAATACTTATTGGGGAATGACAACAACTTCCAGCGGTTGGCAATCAACATGTGATTTTGGACGTTTCAACACGTACACGAGAAGGGATGATGTACTCCCTACAATGTCCATTGGCGAAGGGACCTTCAACAACGATCGCTTACTCTATAAATGTCGAGTGTTCCACCATCTGTTTTGGACCTTCAAGCAATGCTCTCAAGCATTCCAGTACTACAAGCCATTGGTACAAATAGATGATACATTTATGAATGGTAGATATACCCATCAACTGTTGTTGGTTGTGGCACAGGATGGTAATCGGAGAATCCTTCCAATTGCGTTTGCAATAACACCAGAGGAGTCAGCAGACAGTTGAGATTTCTTTCTGTCTAGGTTGATGAGGCATGTCTGCCCCTAACTTGAATACTATCCACAATTGAACGATAGGGAAGCCAATAGGATTGTACACACTATCGGTATTGTCTAAGGCACGTTGAGTCCAACTACTACCAGAAATATCCCTCTGCCGCTGAGCGATCACAAGTGACCAACATGGGTATGTAATTACCACCAATATTTTTTGGTTTGTAATATTCCATTTGTTTTTATATCCTTTGGTATGTAATCATCACTATCCATTCCTATTGACAGGATATGAGATCGAGAAGGGTCGTTTTTATGAGATGTTGGAAATCTTATGGTCAACTAACAAGGCAGGGGCACGATACCTCTCTAACATACCCTTTAATAAGTGGATACAATCCTCCGACGAAGGTCTACGATATGGCCACATGACCTAAAACCTGGAAGAATGTATCAATTTTGTTTTAAAGGGAACCTGTCATTTGTCGATAACCTTAGTTATGAACGAAACATACTTCCGTTTGGCGGAACTGTTCCCAAAATGAGCAGCGAGTTATGCTGGGTAATTGTGGTGGAACAAATTAATAAAGGTGAGACACGAGCCAATTGTATGCACTCTGCTTGTCACTCGCGCGAAGACCTATGGTTTCGGGTAACGAAGTTTGACAGACCGGACCAATGTATTGTCCGGGGAATGTACCGTATACACTTGAGATATAGGACTTGCGACTATGAGAGATTTGACGTATTTCATTTTCAATGTGCTCATGCAATTGTAGCTTGTATCAATCAACATTTGGATCCCATGAGCTTTGTTGACGAAGTGTACAAATTAGAAAACTTGCACAACGTGTGGAGACACGTATTCCCATTAGTCCCAGATGAACGTAAGTGATCTTCTGTATCGATCGCTTCGTTTAAGTTGTTACTTGATAAAAGATTACATCACAAACCAAAAGGTCGACCAACGTCGACTTGAATACGCTGCAACATGGATATTTAGGAAAAGGTAAAACCAACCGAGGTTATGCGAGCGGTGTAGGAACCTGGGCCAACAATGTCGTCATGTCCACATCGAAAAGACTATGCAAACTAGAAAACAAATATAAATTCCATTGTAATATGTAAACACATGGTTTTGTGAAATAATAAAAAATATTAGATTTTCATGTTGTGAAATTACAACAAATTACAACATTAATTTTGTAAAATGATAACAAATATCAACTACCATTTTCTTAAATGATACAATGTTAATGTTGTAAAACGATAACAAATATCATCGATACAATATGAAATTAATCAGTGCATATGTCGATCAGAATCAGTGCCACATCAGGGTGGTCAAAGGTTACGTGTTGGATTTCTTGTTGGTTCAATTTTTGGGCGGGGTTGTGGTTTTGGTTGCTCCTTTTCTTCGCCTTCGATCGATTGCGATTCTTACATTCTCAGTTGTCATCGTACATTTTTCGGTCTATAAATTGGTGGTTGGGAGGATGACCCACCTTGGTAGAACAAAGATCCTGGAGGTGTTTGTTTCACAAACGACGAATGAGCATAACTATGTTGAGTCCCATACACCGATGAGATAACAGATGGACTTTCTGTTGGTGCCTAATATGTAGATGGCCTATACATCGTCAACGGCGACGACGTCAGCATCATCGGGAAATGAAATGGCCCGGGCGTGTAAAACATCAGGGATGGATGACCAACAGTCCAACCTGACATAGGACTAAAAGCAAAAAAATGTGGTGCAACATATGGTGTTTGTGTGAAGATGATAGGGTTAGAATACACACCAGAATAAGGCGTTAAATATGAATAGAGGGTGGTGTGGGCATTGGTGCTAAGGCCGTTGGTGTCGGTTCTTGCATGGGTACTGATGATGAGCCTGCCTCGTCAACCCTTGGATTTAAAGAAGGTCGTCATAGCCTACTTGTATAGGGATGACGACGCCTCGCCTTTTCCCCGTACAAATATGGCTTGCCATGGATCCTAAACCATGGCATGTACTCCAGATCGAATGCTAACTCCAGAATGATAATAGGTTCACGAGTAGGTAAACAATTATACCGATTATTCCATATATTGATTTGTTGGGAATGGAATACCAGTCAATTATCATCCAACTGTCGCAAGTCGATAGGATGCAGATTACCAAGGTCTTGAGGTGCCACGGGAAAATTTGAACTTCCATAACACTATTAGTTTCATGCATCTCGACTGTAGTGTACATTACCAATGAGACCTTAATGTGCCAAGCATCGGGATTAAAAAAGAATTCATCGGGGATTATTGCTTGAATTGTCGAGTCCTTGTCTAGTGTCCATTAAAACTATATTAATGTGATAAAAATATTAGTTATATATATACTACTAAATACGAAATCGACTAAGTTATTTGTATATAGTTCAAAATTAAATAGATACATACATCTGCTTCTGATCATTGGTTTAATAGAAGTCGTATATCTTGAAGCTCAGTAGGTAATCCCACGTGACTCGGCGCATGGTTCCACCTATTTAAATAACTTATTAGCATAATAATTTTAATTTAAATCAATTTAATCATGGTAATATCTACTGAATTGTACCCTGTTATGAGTGGGAATGTATAATGGTAGTTCGCTCGAGGACGTAAAAATGGAAACTGAAACGGAGCCCATGATTGTAGTAGTAAAAGGAAACCACCAATTTTGATTTTTCTTGATTGCGTGGCCCAACACATCTCCCGATACAATGTTGCCAATACGGCAGACCCCCAACAAAGTTCTTCCGCTTCTCTAAAATCAACGAGTTTCAGCAGCCACCTTAGATGAACTAGATTTCGTGACTTATCCAACATTAGGATACCACTGATGATCTAAAGGATGTACGTCCGAACATATCGTTCTTTTTGGACTTCAGTCAAATCCTCAACCAGCTCCGTAAAAATTTTTCGTATCCAAGCCATTTTGATATGACCTCCATAAATCGTCTCTGGAATCATACCCAAAAGATCTAAACATACGGCTCCCCAATCAGCAAACTGAACAGATCCAGTGACTACTGACCCGTCCATAGGTAACCCCAACTGTAAATGCACGTCCTCTAGAGTGATAGTACACTTGCCGTATGAAAAATGAAATGTGTACGTATCAGGTCTCCACCTTTCCACCAACGCGCTTATGAGTTTCAGGTCCAACTTACACCCCCAGCTTACAAGGGCCATGTGCCAAAAATCGGCTTCCCTCAAGTATGGTTCGGTTAACGGTGATGGAGGACCGGGTAGATTACGAATATGACATTGTAAAATTTGATCTTCCGCCTATTTATGTGAAAATTATTAAAAAATGTTAAGTTAAAATATAACAATGAAATAAAAAAATTAAACAGGATTAAAATTTATTCTTACCATTTGCAATTGATTGACGAATATTGGCTTGTTATCAAGATGGATTAGAGACTCGACCATTGCTAAATTATATAGAACATGAAAAAAATTAATAAAAAAATATTTCTTGAAAATATTAATAAAAATTAGAATTTGGATAGAAATAGAACTTTAGTAAAAAAATTGAGAATTTGAGAGATCTTTGAGAGTTGATTGAGAAATTTGAGAGATTTAAGAGAGAAATGTGAGAAATTAGTAGGTGGGGGTTTAAAGTTTTTTTTTGTTTTTTTTTTACCGTTAGGGGATAATGACTATTTAAAATAGTCGTTGGAAGTGAACATTAGGGGGAGGGGAAAAACGCACTGACCTGGACGCGTTTTTGCTTTGCGCGTTGAGTTGGAAGCGCTGTATTGGTCAGAGGGAAAAAAATGCTTCCAGCTGGGAAGCTTTTTCTAATTTTCCATTGAAAATAACACCAGCTAGACGCGTTTTAACAAAATCGGCCCATTTCTATCATTTTGAAAAAATTAGCCTATTTCCGTAATTTTTTTAAAAAAAGGGCTTTATTCCGTAATTTAGACATATTTTCATGTTTTATTATTCCAAAATTGTATTTAAAAAATAAAATCATGCATGTAAACCCACAACAATTATATTAGTAAATTTTTTAATTGAAACTCAACTAAAATATTATTTTTATACTATTATGTACATTTTATTACATCCATTTATTGTTTATCTAAACTATTGTTCAAGTCATTGATTAAGTTATCACAAGTTAACTAGGCACCAACTCAGTTAAGAAAATTACGAAAATATTCTTTCATATTTAAAAAATTTATATTATTCGAGGGTATTTAGTCTTTTTATTTTTAAAAAATAATAAAAAAAATTGGATGTGGTTGAATTTGAACCCACACTAAATGTATTAGTGAAACTTTTAATTTACCTCTTAACTAAAGTTTTATTTTGATATTTTTATACATAGTTTCCACACACATACGCATATGATAAAATTTCTAATATTAATAATGTTATTGTTTGATATGGCGTCTGTAATATCCTGAAAATGGGCTTGTGCATTTGGCTTAATTTTATGAAATAGCATGTCTTATGTGTTATGAATGTGTTATGTGAATTTTTAGAACCTTGAAATGTAGGGGAAATGCCTTAGAAAACATTGAGTTTTAAGTTTAAAAGAGGGAACTGAAGCAAGGAGGCCTTAAGAGAAATTGTAGGTGAAATATATCACACAAATGGGCTTGGTAAAGTGGTTGTAAGGCGCCACTTAGGGCCTTAGTGTGTGACGCCATATGCTAGGGGGAAAGGGCTGGTGTTCGAGCCACAAGGGGAGCAATAAGGGAAATTTTTAGTTTTTTTTTATTGCAAGGAGCTAAGGCGCCGCTTAACAGCAGTTAAGAAAGTATGTGGGGGATTTATGACAAAAATAGCAGCTTGGTAAAGTGGCTACAAGGCGCCACTTAAAGCCCACACAAGTGACGCCACATGGGCCAGGGTTCGCTACAAGGGAAGCAAAATAAAAGTTTTATTTTGTAATGGACGACATTAGAAGACTTAGGAATGAGTTTAAGATGTGCTTAAATTCCTTGGAAATTTCAGCTAAAGCATAAGATAAATAAGGATTTATTTTTAAATTAATTTTTTTTAGATGAAGAAGAGATAAATGTGGATTTTTTTTTTATTAAAGAGATAAAGAGAAAAACAAGGGAATTGATAGTGTTGGCCGAATAGGGGATTCTTGGTATAGTATTTTCGGCAAGGAGGAGAGGCCAACCTTTATTCTTTCTTTTTCTTTTGTTCATCTGCCGAAATCCTCTAGCAAAATTTCTTTCTTCTCTTTTAGTTGCCAAAGCTGAAAACTCAAGCAAAGTCTAGCCGAATTCTTCACCTTTTTCTTCTTCTTCTTCATCAAAGGCCGAATACCCTCCTCTCAAAACCTCACCATAGCCGATTCTTCCTAAGCCCATACTCTCTCTTTGCTTTCCCTTGTTGAAGCCGAAATCCTATA
Organism: Gossypium australe; assembly: GCA_005393395.2. Taxonomy (NCBI): domain Eukaryota; kingdom Viridiplantae; phylum Streptophyta; class Magnoliopsida; order Malvales; family Malvaceae; genus Gossypium; species Gossypium australe. Next base: position 87,468,713 of record CM016626.1, read on the forward strand.
GTGTTCATCAAAAGCCGAAATCAAGTGGTCAGCATTTAGGCCATAGCCGAATAGCCCTGTGGATTCAAGTAAAGGTGCTGCCGATTTTAATATAAAGGGGTAAGGATCTATAGTCATCATCTTATTTCTTTTCTTTAAGCCAAAATTAAGATTTTAATGCCATCAATGTCTTTGGCCGAAACTTTGAAGGGTCTTTCGGGATTTAGTAGTTATCGACTACAAGGAGAAGCACAACGAAGTTTCGGGATTTCTAAGATTTAAGGTAAGGCCTATATTCGGCCATAGGCCATTTTTATGTGACTTAAAGTTAGAATTAAATTTAACCTATGCCTATAGGTATTTCGACACCTCCTCAAGACAAGTGGCAAGTTTTCGGGATTTCAAATCACAAGGTAAGCACTTATGTATATTCGGCCAAGGTCTATTAGTGATTTAAGATCTAATTCTTATTTACTTAAAAAGCCGAAAACTAACCAAGTCGAATGATCTAGCATTGGCCGATTGAAGGAAGGAATAACACAAAGTTTTCGGGATTTGATTAGTAGTGAAATCGGCACCAAGGTAAGAATTTGATTACAACAATCCTATTGGGATTTGGTTTTGTGGTCGAATGGTTTTTATTAAATTTCTAGTGTTGGCCGAATGTAGGAGTTAAGGATCTAAATCATTAGATCAGGCTTTTCGGGATTTCAGTGAATTCGCTAAGTTAATCAGTGTGTACCCCACACTAATACTTAATAGCTTTATGGTTATGTTTTAAAATGTGATTATTAGAATGTGAAAAATTAAGGCTAAAGTACCTTGCATTGGTACAAAGTACTCAGGTACGTTTTCCTACTCCTACTATGAGTATGACTTGATTGGTTATGGCACCTATGTGCACCTATAAGAATGTGAATATATAGAACATGGCATGTTAATGTATGACTAGTATAACATGGGCATATGGGTGATTATGAAAGGGGAAGTGAATGTGGTGGTTTTATGCCACGATATCTGAATGTGGTGACTTCGGTCACATTATCTGAATGTGGTGTCTCATGACACGAAATATTATCTGGTGGCTATGCCACAAATTATAAGGGCGATGAGCATGTCGACTGCAGCGACTGCCTTCGATGGTGTGTAGCGGATGAAGGGTTGACTTAGTAGTCCCCACGGTGTGCAGGTTGGTACGGGTGATGTGTAGCGGATGGTAACTAGGCTTGGGTTCGGGAATGCATCATTAATTGTAAATTATGATATGTATGTGTATGATTTGATATGCCTGAATCATTAGGACTTAGTGTTGGATGTACACATTGAGTCTGTTTGACTCACCCCGTTGTGGGATATTTTTCAGGTGATGATCAGTGATGGACCGGGTCGGCAGGAGCTTAGTGGTGGCCATGCTCAGCAAGGAATTTTGTTATTTGGACATTTTCTTTTATTTAAATACTTTAAATTATTTGGGTTTGTTTTGATGTAATAAGGCCATAGTATGAACTATTTTATGCATGCATGTCATTTATTTCAGCACGATACAATTTTTATCAAATTTAAAGTTAAGTAATTTTTTTTTAATAAACCTTCAAATATTATGCCATCTAAATACAAATGTTTTCAATTCAAAGGTAAAATCTTTAAAACCAATTCGGCATGTCTTTTTAATGTAAAAACAAAGTTTTTCTCAAATCCCTGATTTCAAAATTAACAAACTTTTCAATTGAACCCAACATGAGTAAATCTTCCTTCAAAACCATTCGAGTTTTTCCTAAGTAACGAACAGGTTTTCAAATGTTTTCTCGAGGAACATGCTAGATCCGGTCAAGGCTCGTAGGCCGGGTTTGGGGTGTTTCAGCGTCACAAATTAACTTGACACTAACTTAAGATTGATGACAATACCATGGCAAATAATTATTTTCATGTAGTATTCTTAATCAAATGTATTCATATGTTTAAATTTCATTTTATTTACAATTTAACCTATTTTTTATTTTAAGATTCTACATAATTCACTTGTTATTATTAATTATTTTTAAACCATACATTTCATTATTTATTGCATGTTATTTTTAAACATAAATTTGTATTCTAAATACGTAGTTTCTATATGCATACGCGTGTGATAAAGTTTCTAGCACTAATAATTCATATTATAATATATAAAAAAAATAAGATTTGAACTCATGTCATTAAGTGTTGGACAAAAATGTCAATAACTTCTCTAATCAAATCTTGTTAAAAATTTAAATGTTGGTAAAAATTAATCCATTTAAGAAAATTTTACATGGGAATAAATTATATCAGTATGATTCTAAAAAGTGTAGATTTTAGGCACTAATAAAATAATACCACATCGTCAAATTTTAAAGATAACAAAGTATTATTATACACTCATATATATCTATTATCTTCTCTAACTTAATTTTAATTAAATTAAATTGTTTAAAATAATTAATTTTTTAAATTATAAACAAATATTTTTTTGTTTTACAATTTTTAATATTTTTTTTTCATAAGTTATGCAACCAATTTTTAAAAAAAGAATTAATAAGCAAAAAAAATTATTGCATTGAATTCTCGGTAATAAGTATAATATGTATTTAAAATTTTAATGGGTGGTAAAATTTTACTGATGCAAAGTTATTCCCAATTTACATATATGCATGTTATTTTTTATATTATAGTTATTATCTGGTGCTGTATGTATAAGTCTAAATTCACACGTACACTCCGTTCAGCATCAGTTTCGACTCTCTCTCCCTGTTTTTGAAGAAAATATTGAAGCCATTTTTGTCTATGAACTCTTCCTCTCTTTCCTTTGCTTCTTCTACAAAGCTAGAAACACTGAGGGAGAGCTTTAATGGAGGCTCAAAACCAAAATAAACAGAAGCCCAACTCAGATCAAGTAGTCCTCTTCATGGATGAACCAAACTCCAAACACAAAGAATCATCTCCTCAGGCACAGGATCACGCAGATAGTAACAACATTACCCTTCCACTCTCACAACAACAAACCCCCGCAAAAACCAAAACTCTTCGCCGTCTCAACTTCTCCAAACCCAGAGCCCGTTTTGCCGAAACAACCTTCCCTCTAACTCCCAAACCCATCCCCGAATCCGATGAAAACCAACCTTTATACCCTCACCACGATACCTTCTCCACCGACTCCGATGACGACTGGTTCGACGACGAAGAAGAAGATGGTAATGTAGGAGATAGTAGGGAAGCCGAGTACAGAAGAAGAAGAAGAAAAAGAAAGATCAACAGAAGAGCTTTAATTGAGTTCGTTCTCTTTATCATTATCATGATTTGTTTGATATGTTCTTTAACTCTACAATCGCTCCAACACAAACTTTGTTGGGGTTTAGAGTTATGGAAATGGTGTCTTATGATCATGGTTTTGTTTTGCGGACGCTTGGTTTCGGCTTGGGTTGTTGGGTTCATGGTTTTCCTTATAGAACGGAATTTCATGCTTCGTGAAAAGGTTCTATATTTCGTTTATGGATTAAGGAAGAGCTTTCAAAACTGTGCTTGGTTAGGGTTAGTTCTTATATGTTGGATGATCATGTTCCCTGATATTCACAAACAAAACATCGTTGTTAAAAAAACATTTCTCGGCCTGATTGCTGTTCTAACCGGCGCCACCATTTGGCTACTGAAAATCGTTTTTGTGAAGGTATTAGCTTCATCCTTTCACGTAGCCACTTTCTTTGATCGCATGAAAGAGAGCGTTTTCCATCACTATATCCTGGATGCACTTTCGGGGCCTCCCTTAGACGAAGAGCCTAAAAAACGAGGACTGAAGCATGCTAAAACCATGCCTGCCAGGCTGAGGCCGGAAGGCAGCGGCGGAGGCGTGGCCAGAACGTTGTCGAAGAAAGGGTCGAGAAGGATTGACATGGAGAAGCTGAAGAAGCTTAGCTTGGAAGGGAGAGCTAATGCATGGAGCGTCAAGAGGCTGGTCAACTACGTTAAGTCGTCGGGATTGTCCACGATATCCAGGACGGTCGATGATTTTGGGGCGGGGGAATCGGAGATTAACAGCGAGTGGGAGGCTCGGACATGTGCTCAGAGGATCTTCAAGAATGTGGCCAAGCCAGGGGCCAAGTAAGTTCCCTTTTAACCCTGTTATTGCTTAATTCCTCGTTGCCCATCGGAATCTAATGAATCATTTTATAATCTCATTTCTTAGATTTAAGTTGAACCATGAAAATAAAACGCCAAGGATTTATAGATACATTGAATACCATAGCATATTATCCATAATTGTTTTAAAAAAATTAATGAGCTAGAAAGCACTATAATGCATCAGCTCTGTAAAATTAATTACAAAATTTCAACATTTGGAAAAAGATCATATTTTTATATAAAAAAAGAATAAGCATCTATTTTCTTCTTTTTCATTTTCTAAAAGCAAAAAGGCTGCTAATTGCAGGCCCCTAATTTAGCATGTATGCAACATGATATGCTCCCAATTCCATCTCTACTTTGAAACATGCTAGAATTCCAGTCATCATCAAGTCATAGAATATATAGTACTCCAACCCCACTGCGCACTCATTCCGTTTGATATATAAGAACAGGACTGTCACTCTGTCACCTTTTATTTATTTGAGACACTAATTCCTTCTGTCTTAATCAATCTTTTTCTTTTTAGAATATTCAAGAATTAATAAAAAAAATAGAGGAAGGCAGCCATTATATTAGCTGTGATATGCACTTTCACAGCAATTAAATCTTGTGCACAGAAAGTGGGGAATATTTATATTTATAGTGGGCAATTAAATCCATTTGGGATTTTCTTTTCTTTCCAAGGTTTGGTGGACAACAAAAATCCTAGGACTTTTTTTTTTACTATAGGTAAAAATATAAAAATACACCGCTTTTATAATAATATAATTTAATTATTTTTTAATTAAATTAGTGTTTATTTACTTGTGATATCATTCAATTTAAAATCATCCCTAAACAATTTAAATACGACTTTAATCAATTCCTACACCTATTCTTTTTTTTTATTTTTTTAATATTTTATTATATTTCTATAGGACACTTGTCAAATCCTTAACTTTACTTGCTAGTGGAGTTTAAAAACTCTACTGACGGTGCACCAAATATATTCCATATTAATTTCTAATATTTTTTTGTGGAAACACAATTAAAATACTAATGCAATATTAAAAATTGGTTATTATAAATAATTCCAATGTAAATTTAAAAAAAATTGTCAAATTAGAAAACTTCAATATGTGTAATGACTAATGTAGTAATTTTATTGTTATAATTTCAAATAATTGAAAGAATGAGCAAATTTGAGGGCTACTTGAGTAAATTTAAATTTCAAAAGTACTTATAAAAAAAGTATTAAATGTTGAGTGGTTTAATTTGTAAATTTGTTCCTTCAACTTTAATAATTGAAATTTTCTTTCCTTACTTTCCATTTTTGCAGTACATTTGAAAAAAAAAACTTTTTTTTTTCCATTAGTAGCTTTTTGCTTTTTATTTTTAACCGTTAATATTTTTTCTAAAACGTTAAACTTGAATCTCCAGTTTTAAGTAACTAGAAAATCATAAAGTCAACCGAATTTATTTTAAAAATAAAGTCATTTCTTATTTTGTATCTTGTATTTGAAAAAAAACATGTATTTTTGTGTTGTTGAAAATTAAAAAAATAAGGTCATATTTTTCATCTTCTTGGAAATTGAATACAATTTTTAACTTTCATGTTTTGTAACCTATGAGGAAAAATTTTATTATTAGTCAAGTTGAAATGTTTTTATTTATTAGAAACAAATATATGTTTTATCATCAATTTAAGAGTAAAATTAGAAGGGTATAATTTAAGGATAAAATTATGTTTTCTATAACATGGTAACCTGCCAAGTATTAATAATTTATGGTGCGAGAATTCAACTATAATATATTGGATTATATTTCATAATTATAACTCTAAATTGTTATTGTATATACATATTAGATTAATAACTTTAAATTACTATAATATATATTAAATTAGTAAGATCAATGATTTTGTTTTTGGTATCTAATAAATTTTAATAAACTTTGTTTGGGAAAAGACGGGAAATTATATAGATAAGGTATTTTCCAAACGTAAGGTTACTAATTTCAAAAGGTAAATACAAATGAATAAATCTTTTTAAAAGAAAAGCAAAGGTAAGGTTAGTTTTTACAAACAATGTGAAAGTGTATAGATAGTGTTGATTGAGAATGAGGCATCGGAGAACCCCAAAAAATGGTCCTAAAATCACATTTGTCCTTAGGAAATGCACGGCTATATAATATATGTGATACTCGACCATTCACTGTATGTTTTTATGTTTTTTTTTTCTCTTTGGCATTACAAATTATTTTAGCTTTTAATTCTTTTTAAAAAAATATTTTAATTTTTTATTTAATTTTTCGCCTTTTTTAATTTTTAAACTTGCGTTATTTATCAATTCAATTCAAAATGAATGGATTTTTCTATGTTTTTTAGTATTTAAACTTGTGCTATTTGTCAAATCACTTCAAAATAGATGGAATATCTTTGCTGATGTGATATCCACATGAATTGTTAAAAGATGACTTTAAACAATATTTTTAAAAAATTAAAAATAATTATAAAAAAATTAATTTTTTAAAAAATTAATTACTTACTAACAGGGACTGCACATGGATGCCACACTAGCAAAATTACTTTTTTTTTTAATTTATTTAAAGATGATTTAATAAATAATACGAATTAAAAAATTAAATAAAATATTAAAATAACTTTTTTATAAGGCAAATAAATAATTGTGTCTTTCAGTTTTAAAGAACCAGTGGCTACATACTTTGTCTCTTTCCATCAACAAAGCATAGGAAAGGAAATTTCCTCAATTTATTTAAATTATAAATATTGAAGTTTTAATCTATTATCCATATATTAAATATTAGAATTAAGTTAAATACATATTTTTACTAATTATTTATAATAAATTATGAGGTGTAATTTAGTGACTATTTATCTTATTTTTTTAATTATGTAGTTGAAGATTTAATTCCTACTCATAAAAATGGAGTACATTTCATTACCTTTATTTCTACAAAAATAAAGGTACACATTTAATATATAACTTTGTTTTAATTGAATAGTTGGGTTGAACATATACTGTTATAGATTACACGAGTTTAGCTTTTCATTAATTTAAATAAATTTATGTCAATATAGATCATGCAGGATTTAAATAAAACTTTTAGTTTAAATTGAGTTAAATTAGATAAATTAAATTCAACAAGTTATTCTATTATTTCAAATATAAAGATGTAATCAAAATAATAAATTAAACCTTAAAGAAAAACGAGAAAAAATTGTCGCACAAGCACACAAAAGAAGAGAAATAATATTTGATTTTAAGATTCATTCTCCATCAACTTCGTTTTAAAAGTACTTTCAACTTAATCATTTTCCCTGCATTCTCCTTAATAATTATCACCTCTAACTTAAATTTTTATTTTGATTCTCTTTAATAAATACATATAAAGGTATATAGAAGAGGAAGACCTATTGAAGTTCTTGAATAGTGAAGAAGTTCATACTATATTTCCTCTCTTCGAAGGAGCCCTTGAGACTGGAAACATCTCCAAATCTTCCTTTAGAAATTGGGTGGTAAGATTCAATTATGAGGCTTTATTTTTAAATAATTTAATTTTACATCTCATATTTTCTAGTGATTTATATTGCATTTTCATGTAGACTATGTATGTACATCAATTTCACTGTTTAATTAAAAGTTTTAAAGTTAAAATTATAGTTTGAAATTTCAAATTAAAAATTATAGTCCAATCATAATTATTGTTGGTAATTTTTATTAAAATTTGTCAATTTAATCTTAGTCATATGCCATGTCACATAATGGCAGCCTAATCAGCATGTTAAATTGACAAATTTTGATAGAAAATATTTATGATTTTGATAGTTGTATAATGATTTTTAAATAAAACAAAAGTAAAAGCACTTAATTTTGAATTTTTAGTGGGTATTTTTTTTAAATGATTAATTGTATTAATGAATAATACGTTAGTATCCAGGTACATGCATATGTTGAGCGCAAAGCCTTGGCTCATTCCTTGAACGATACCAAAACAGCAGTCCAACAGCTGCACAGATTAGCAAGCGCAATAGTTGTTGTGATTATAATCGTAGTTTCCCTTCTAGTAATGGGGGTTGCCACCATTAAGGTCATCTTCGTTGTTACATCTCAGTTGCTTCTTGTGGGATTCATGTTCCAAAACACCTGCAAAACCATATTTGAATCCATCATTTTCGTCTTCGTTATGCACCCTTTTGACGTGGGCGATCGTTGTGTCATCGATGGAGTTCAGGTAAAGGGATGGTTTATTTCTTTACGAACGAAAGGAAATATTTAAGATATTGATTGATTGCAAACCGCAGATGATTGTGGAAGAAATGAACATATTAACTACAGTGTTCTTAAGATATGACATGGAGAAGATATATTATCCAAACTCTGTTCTTCTTACAAAGCCTATTAGCAACTTCAGAAGAAGCCCCGACATGGGAGATACTGTTGATTTCACCATTGATGTCTCTACTCCTGTTGAAGATATCAATGCTCTCAAGAAAGCTATACAATTGTAAGTACTCTACTTCACCGAAACATGAATAATTAAAATAAGATGTAAATTAGAAAGATGAAGTGAGAGGGAAATTGCAGGTATATTGAGAGCAAGCCAAAGCATTGGAGTCCAAAGCACACGTTGATATTCAAGGAGATTGAGAACATGGACAAGATGAAGCTGGTTCTTTGCGTTCAGCACACAATAAACCACCAAAACTATGGCGAAAAAAGCAGTCGAAGATCAGAGCTGGTGTTTGAATTGAAAAAGATCTTCGAGGCTCTTGGTATTAAGTACCGTCTTCTGCCTCAGGAGGTTCATCTCATCACCAACCAGCTTAACAACATCATGCCCAATGCAAATGCCAGAATCCCCACGTAATCAAATATATAAATATATATATCCATTTCTTCAACAGCAAAAAGAAGGAAAACCTATTTCCTACGCTTGTATTGGACCTAAAAGTTCGGTGTCTTTAGACCGGGTAACACTTTGAAATTAATTATTTTAGTTTGTACATTTTGATGGGGTAATATTGGTTTCAATAAGATAATAAAGATAATGAATTTAGTTATTGTAGTTGTAAGGTTAGATATGGTAGTAGCAAAATTAAAATTAATAAAGGAATACTTATTTAAACTTAAAAATAATGACGGTGGCAAGGTGAAAATAAATTTTAAAAAAACATTAATGAGTGTCTCCATATATAAAAAAAAAATATTAAAATCATATTTATATATAATAACTTTAAAATTATATTAATGTTAAATAATAATTAAAATTTTTTAAATTCATATTTATATTAAAAATAAATTTAACTATTTCAATTATATTTATATTATTTAATAAAATATATTAAAATTGTTTCATATTAAATAATAATTTAATAATTAAAATTGTATTTATATTAAAATAATATAACAAAGATAATAAATATTTAGAAGGGATAAAAATGAAAATGATAAACTACACCCAAGGTCACTAGCAAGAGTGAAGCCAGATATTTGTTTTAAGGGCGTCAAAATTAAATTGTAATTTTTACGATAGTAAAAATGCAATTTCATCATTTTCAATAACCTATATCTTTATAATTTTTAAAAGGTTAAATCATTTTTTTATCATGTTAGGGGGCCAAAGTGCAATTTTACCTTTCTAATTTAAAATTTTAAAAATTTTAAAAATTTTAAAGGGCCTAAATGGAAAATTTTCCATTTTAGGGGGGCGGGGCCCCTACCAAAAGCCCTTAGCTATGCCTCTAGTCATTAAATTATTAGTAAGTTTATGTTTTGATCACTCAATTTCAAAAGGTTATAAAATGGTCCTTGAACTATTTGAAAGTTTTCAATTAAGTCACTAAACTATTAAAATCGCTATTGTATGACATTCTCTATTTGCACTGCCAGTTACAATTGAAAACTTTTCTTCTCATTCTCTTTTATAGTTCATTTCTTTTGCATAAATCAACTTTGAACATCATAAATATACAAACCAGAATCTAAACAAGTTTTTTTCTCCAATCTAATAATGATTGCTAGATTGGCTTAGATCTAATGTATGCTATTTTACTTGTCAATGGGTATTGATTTATTGTACCGATTGTCAAATCGTCACTTAAAGCTCATTAGCTAGACTTTTAAAAAAACTTAACAACCAATAACTTAAATAAAAATTTTCAAATAATTCAATGCCTTAAAATAATTCAATGATTATTTTATAACTTATTGAAATTAAATTACCAAAATATAAACTTACTAATTGTAACAGCCCGGTTTATACCCTAGTCGAAACAGTGGTTTCGAGGCCACGAATCCGAGTCTAAATAATATTTAATATTATTTTTCTATGCCGTTGATATGTGAATTAGCATGTGCTAAATTTTCGTAAGCTAATTCGTCTGTCTGTGTGTTTAATTTGGTAAAAGGACTAAATTGCATAAAGTTTAAAAGTGACTTTTCATTTGATTAATGATCAAATTGAGATGGCTTTATTATAGTGAAGTCCTTAAAGGGCAAACAGCCCATATTTTTTTATAGTGGATGGCAACGTGGTTTTATAACATGTTTTTATATGTTATTTTATAAGTTAAAAGTTATATTATTTTTATTTTATAAGTTATATTTATAATATAATAAAAGAAACATGAGTAAGTGGCCTTATTTCATCACTTTCTTGCCGAAAATCAAAGAAAGAAAAAGAAAGTTTGAAGCTTTGTATATTAGGCACTTGTAAGCTTAAATCAAGGTATGTTTTGAGTCGGTTTTCGATAATTTTTACGTTTTTGCAATCGTTGCTTTGAGAGCTACAAAACCCATGTCTTAATTTTGTGTAGTGATGATGTTTGTGAAAAATGCCATTGATGATATGTTGAGTTTTGAGATGAGTTTAGTTGTTAAATGAAAGATTTGAGCTAGATGAACATGTTTTGTTCTTGATGTTTTGATGAATTTAGCTAAATAGGGCTAAATTGTGAAAATAGCAAATTGAGGGACTAAATTGCTATTTGATGGAAAATATGGGCTTGTATGATATGTATATGCATTCGGCTAAGCATGAGCATGGGTAGATTTTGTGAATTTGATGTTTTGAGAAAAATGGATTAAATTGATAAACTGTGAAAATGTGAGGGTTAATTCGTAAATAGCCCTAAACATATGTGTATGGATTGAATTGAATGAATTAGTGAATAAAAGGGTTAATTCTGAATATGTTTAGATCAAGAACCGAGGAAATCGGGCTTAGACCGCGGGAAAGCGAAAGTAAACGAGTAGCCGTTTTCATTCCGATATGTCGAATCCGAGGTAAGTCACTATGCAAATAAACGTATATGTATGCAATTGTAATTGTTCATATGACTAATGATGATAATAAATGCTTATGAGAGGTTATGCATATGAATTTCGAGATAAGTTCGATATAGTGACTAAGTCCGAGAAGCCCCGTACGAACTTAGGAATAGATAGGATTGGCTAAGTCACGACATAAATATCTGTACTGTTTTTATCATGTAAGACCACGTCTGGGACATTGGCGTTGATTTGAGACTCGTGTAAGACCACGTTTGGGACGTTGGTATTGTTATGATCCTTGTGTGTAGGACCACGTCTGGGACGTTGGCGTTGATTTGAGACTCGTGTAAGACCACGACTGGGACATTGGCATCGATATGAGCTTTACGTGTAAGACCACGTCTGGGACGTTGGTATTGTTATGATCCTTGTGTGTAAGACCATGTCTGGGACTTTGGCATCGTATTGATACGTGTAAGACCCTGTCTGGGACAGTGGCATCGATATCTGAGTGCATGTAAGACCTCGTCTGGGACGTTGGCATTGTACGAATATTCCGAGCTCTGTGAGTGTCCTATTAGATTCCTTACGGTTCAATGGGCAAGTCTGAGATTCGAATAGCAAATCCGAGCTTTGATAGATTAAGTAAATGAATGTCCGATTCAGGTACGTTGATTATACACTAATTGTGTATACAAGGTAAGTATCTATGTGATTTTACTAGAATGTTATGTATATGGAATTGATGATACAATATGTAAAGTTTGACTGGATGAACTATGTGCATATATGGTATGTGAATTGGAATATGGTAAGTGATAGTTAAGCAAACGAGCTTAAGAAAGAATGAGATGATTTGTATCATGAGAACCAAATTGGTCCTTTTATTGATTTGATTATGTGCAATTCAAGCCAAGTTTGTTTGTATATTGATTTACTAAGCTTTTGGAAAGCTTACTCTGTGTGTTTGTTTTCTCTATTTTATAGGTCGTCAAAGCTACTGAAGGCTCGGGACCGTCAAGGATCGTCATCACACTACTAAAATCATTTTGGTACACTTTGGAAATGTATAAAGTTAGATATGACATGTATAGGCTAGTATTTTTGGTATAAGTTGATATATGAACTTAGCTATGTGATTTGGCCAATTATGAGTTGAGATTATGCATTATGATCATGATATGTGAAGCATGTTTTGGTGTGATTAGTTGATTCATGTAAATGATCTTGCTTTTGAGTTAAGTAAATGAATGTACTATGTTTTTGTTATATGTTTTGGTTTTGGAAGATAGTATGGTTGAAATGGATTTTGGATGAATTGTTTGTATGGTTATTTTAGTTATCAAATATGCTTGGTTTGAATGGTTATTTGGTATGTTTTGATGGTTATATGTGCATAAAATGGGATGGTATATGTTGCTTGTAGGTGAGACCCCAAATGGGTGGCATTTTGGCCTTGAAAATGGCCTATAATGTCACACGGCCATGGCACACGGGCGTGCCTAATGACCGTGGGCTAGGTAATAGCTAGCACTAGAGTACACGGCCTTGGCACACGGGCGTGCCTACTGCCTAATAGCTGTGTGATTTTTGACAGGATCGACCACGGCCTGGGTACACGGGCGTGCTTAGTGGCCGTGGAAGGTAAGTCAGTTTCGACCACGGGGAGGACACACGGGGGTGTTTAACAGCCGTGGAGGGCACACGGTTTCCTCCCACGAGCGTGTATTCCCTGTATTTTAGAAAAGTTTTTTCTAATTTTTTGAGATCTTCTGTATATGTTTCGTTTTAGTCCCAACCCGGGTTATAAGCATGTTTAAGGTCTCGTTGACTTATTTAAGAGACATTGTGTGTATGATTGATGAATGAAATGTATGAATGTTTTTCGATCTGTCCGGTAACGCTCCTAACCCTAATCCAGCGATGTACATAGGATAGGGGTGTTACATTAATAATTTAATAACCTTAAGTTTAGGTTACCCAAATAAAAATTATAGTCTCCATTGGAAGTTCTATCAATAAACCAAACCCTTTGAGCTATAGTTGAAAACAAGTAGCAGTGGAGTGCATTTGCTCCACTGAGATTTTGCCAAACACCTTCCCAATGGTGTTGTGGTGAGATTGGGGATAATTCAAAACCAAAATTGTAACAATCCGATAGTCACGAGTAATCGAAAAGTGTATATTCAGGTCTCCGTTTTCTTAAAACGGATTCGTAAATATTTATTAAAAATATTTACAAAGTTAGTTGTGTGGTTAATTAGGTTTTGGTTAGGTAAATTTGCATGAATTAAGGGTAATTAGGTATAAGGACTAAATTGCATAAATGGTGAAAGTTTAATTATAGATTAAAGAAAAAGTGAAGGGACTAAATAAGCAATTAAGCCCTATTTAACAAGTGTATGGTAAAAATAATTACATGTGTAAAAATAATATACATATGTATATAATAATATATGTAATACTTAATATTTAAGTATATATATTATATTATTATAATAATTATAAAAGAATAAACAAATAAATAAAAGAAATGAAATAGAAAAAGGAATAGAAACTGAGAAGTAAAACGAAATAACACGAAAGAAGGAAAAAAAGAAAGAAAAAAGGAGAAAAAGCTAGTGTTTTCATAGTTCAAAGATTAATTGGTAAGTCAATTTAATCATTTTCTTGTAATATGTTTTTAGAATCCTAGAATTAAATACTACCCAACCCATGTCAAAATTTTAGAAATTATTGAGTTTTTAAATGTTGTCTATGTTGAATAATTAAAGTATTAGGACTAAATTGATAGATTTTTAAGCTAGAAATGAAAAAGGATTAAATTGTAGAACAAATAGTAAATTTTGTGTAATAGGGACTAAATTGTGAAAAATTCAAAATTTAGGGATTTATGTGAAAATAGGGAGTGAATTTAGTCTAAAGTGGAAGTTGCATGAAAATAAAGAACTAAATGTGAAGAATAAAAGTTAGTCTAAGTTTAGGGACTAAATTGAAATTTAGGCAACATTTGAGTAAAAATTGAAATATTAAATATGAAATTGAATTGTGTTGTATTGATGAATTTTAATTGTTTTAATTCCGTAGCTAACATCGTACCGGAATCACCGACTAAAAAGGGAAAAGATAAAGTCGACGTCGAATAGCTCGGAATTTTCGGTTTGTATTTCTATAATCCAAAACTAATTTTTAATTGTTGTATTTTTAATTTAATGTATATGGTAAGTGTTGAGGTGAGAATTATTTGTTTTGCAATAATATGTGATGAATTTTTTGAATTTATATTGATTGAATTGGTGTATATATATTGAATATATTGATTATTTGAATTGAAATGAATATTGGTTGTATTTGAAAAGTGAATTGGAACTCTATTAACTGTATCGGGCTGAGTCGGATATAGATAGCATGCCATAGGATTGGAAGAGTTCAGGGATTTCTTCGACTTTGAGTCGATAAGACACTGGGTTCGAACTAATTCGATGAGGCACTGGATGCCAATTTACTTCGGTTTAGCCGATGAGACACTAGGTGTCAAATTATTACTTCGAATTATCCGATGAGGCACTGGTGCCAAACTGGTGTGTTTTGGTTGGATCCGTGTATCCGTCCGAGTCCTAGTTGTGTTAATAGGGATAAACATATAATAAGTTTTATAATGAATATTTAAATGGCATGGTATGAGAAATGAAATTGATATAGTGAATTGAAAATAGAATGTGAAATATGTTGTAAATACATGGAATACATGAGTTAAAACTCATGAATTGAATATGGAATGGATAGTGCCATTGTTTAAATGATATGTGAACAAATTATGGAAAGTTATTATATATAGCAAGTGATGAAAATTGAGTATGGTATATAATGATGTATTCATGAATTGAGTATTGCATGACTAATGCCATTGTACGAATAAATATGGTTTGATATGTGAATAACCATTTATATAGCAATTGTGCGAATAGGATATTGTTTAATAAAAAAAATGATAGTTATGATACTAGACATTAATATGTCCTTATAATTTAATTGTGCTTACTATATTATCATGCCTTTAAATATTCGGACTATAAAAATACCATTGAGTTTTACTCAGCGTACGGTTTTGTTTTCCGTGCGCAGATTAGGTACAGCAATTTTGAAGAGTTGTAATTAAGGTTGTGAGTATCCATCTCATCACATCTCCAAGTGCCAAGAGGGTATGTTTCAAAATTTTGAATAGAATGACATGTACTTAGAAAGATCAAGTGTGTTCTAAGTAGTAGGGATAAAAATATAATTTATGAAAACTTAATTTTTTTTTTAAATGTTCAAATATATTAGTGATTAACCAAAATCACTTTGGCACCAAATGTAATATTCCTATATCAGGTTCCTTGAATCGAACCGAATATAGGGGTGTTACAAAAATGTCATATGATTCCATTGCACAAGTAGTTTAAGATCCAAAGGGAGTCTTGTTCAATTCAACTCAAGTTAAAAAGTCTTGTCACCATTATTGAAAAAAATTAAAATTTTAATTTATACTAGAAATTCTCTCATGCGCATATTTGTGGAAATTACATATTTAAAATTTAGGGTATGTGGAGTGTAACACCCCAAACCCGGCCCATATAATCCGACCGAATTTGGAATGTCACCGCGGAATACTTTCGAAAAACATTCTTACTTAAGAAATAAACCGTTGAAAATTTGTTTCCTTTGATAAAACATTTTCGAGACTTGTAATATTCTAAGTAAAAATCTAAGTTTGTTATAAAAATATCGGATTCAAGCTTTACTTGAGAAAATAAAACTATTTGCAATCGACATTTAAGCTATCTTTCCATAATTGGGCATAATAATAACGATACTTAACAATTGAACTGAAACACTTTAGTGGGCCTTAATACAATACACACTTAATCAAAATACGGAAAATATCATTATTTAATTAATAAAACAAAATGTCCCTTTTCATAAAAGTCCCTTTTCTCATGGCCACCTTTGTATCCCCTCCGACCCGGTCCAAGCATTAGCGCCACCTGAAAGGTTTAATAAAAATAGAGTGAGTCACCAAGACTCAGTGCATAGTTAAAACACATGCCCTCACACATGGGCTTGGCCCATATCCACATAATCCATATATATAACATACAATTATAAATATGCAATTATGAATACACAACATTATAAATATGATTACGAATATACAATTACGAAGTCCAATCCACAAAGTGATCCACATATCTTTCTTTTGCACATTGTTTCTTAAGGTCGTGGCTGAGCCACCGATCATATAGTGATCCACATATCTTTCGGTTCACTAATCATCAATCGCGAATGTAGCACGAGGCTAGCATTAGATCATTCACATAGTGTACTTCACATTTCACATGCATAAGTATGTGTAACATGGCCACATATTTCTCAAAGCAATTATACATCACACGTCATCACATTTTTATACATTCATCAATAATCAATTATTATCGCAATTCATTGACAAATTAATGTCGTAATTACTAACTTGATTATTCGATCACTTACCTTAGCATCCACACTGTTAGCTTTTTTCCGGCTAACATGCATAACATTTACGTACATTAATACTTACAATACATATATCAAGCAGAAGAACAGTGCAATAACTACGCACCTGACTTTATAGCGAGATTTTGATTTATCGAATCTAACAGCAACTAAGATCCCGAAAGCTTTTGTTATTTCTATCGATTTGCTCCTAGAACACATAACCGAAATCGGTCACACTTAGTACCAAAAACATGGCCTTAGGCCGAATACCAAGAGTCATATACCTAGCTTATTTCGATCCCGAAACACCACTGGTTTTTGTCGATTAGCTCTCAAAGATATCGAAATTCCATTTACCTTGCTCAACAAAGTCCTTTGAGCACATCAACTCCCGAAAGATTCCTTTGATGCTCCTTAACACTAGCTACACACAAAAAGAACACATCAATATGGCTTAATACATATTCGGCCATCCCCAAAGCCAAACTCAACATTAGGTTATCACAAAACCCAAAAATATAGCTTATGGCCGAAAGTTAACAACCACAAGTCTTTGCTAAAGGATCCGAAAATGATTATTTACTTTTGGTGTTGACAACAACTCTACTAACAATTTATTAGGATCGGCCAACACAAGAATACTTCAAACATGGCCCTTTTACCGAATTTACCTTTTCGCTTACCTTGGTGTTTCGAAACCCGAGAGCTCCCCTAAAGTCTCCTTCCTTCAATCAAAAGCAAAGACTCTATGGTCCTACTCTTGTAGAATCGGCCTCGACGAAAAATATATAAAGATTTAAGGTTAAAAATATAAAGGACCAAGGAAAAAGGTCGAAGGATTTGGTAATAGTGACCAAATAATTTTGCCAACAACAACGTAAGGAAGCCATGCAAGTAACATTTGCTTAGCCGAAAGGTTCTCTAGCTCCCTCAAAACCGAAGCTCATCTCCCCTAAGTCTCTATTTCTGCCATGCAAAAGAAATATGTGGGAAGAAAGAAAACAGTTAAGGAAATTTAGCACTCCTTGGTTACACTCACAACCGAATGAAAGTCCCCCCCAAAGGATTCACCATTTTCGGCCAAACAAAATTGCAAAGAAAACCAAAATCAAGAAATTTGGCCATGCTTTTTGCATCACAAGACCAAGGCCATACTTTTTCAATTCCAATGCCGCATGCTCTCCTTTTGTTAAGCTCAACATTGTTTATTTCTTTATTCCATCACTTTACCCATCCTTGAATAAATTAAAAGGGTTAATGGCCATGCTTCTCTTTTTATCAAACTAAGGCCGGCCATACATGTATCCATTCAAAGCCAAAATTCATCCTTGAAAAAATAATACACTATCCCAAGACATACTCATCCTCCCAAGGCCATGCTTCCCACTTTTGCAAATTTCTATCCTCAAAATAATAAACTATACTACATAAGGAATGTAGCCCATCACCTTATTAATCATAAAATAAAACTAAATAATAATAAAAGTAAAGGAGTAATGCCCCGTACTTCCAAAACAATAAAAAAAAAGAAGAAGCAATCCTTGCTTCATGCGTGCCTGCTGCATTTAATGCCCATGCAGCCCTTTCACGTTAGCAAAAATAATCAGAACCATGCTGCGCTCCAGGGTCTCGAACCCAAGACCTGAAGCATCAAGCCCATGCGTCCTGCCAATTCTGCTAATGTGACTTTCTTGCAAATTTTGCTTCAAAAATTCTTTTAAACCATACTCGCAGGCCTTTTTATGATTTAGCGCTAGAAGCAAAAATAGGATGCACATGCGCTACAATCGTGACTCGAACGCATGACCTCTTGAAGCCTCCTTGCTGCAAGCGTCTCAACCACTCGGCCAGTCTGAATTTCATGACAATATTGCAGCACTAATTTCTTTTAATCTATGCTTCGCTGGTTCCCCTACCTTAATACCAGGAGCCAAAAATAAAAGCATCCGTGCCCACAATGGGATTCGAACGCCCGACCTCGAGAGGCCCCCTTGCGTTCTTAGCCACTCTACCACCTGGAATTTCTTATTCACCGATGTTCAAAATATATTTTTAAAACCTTCTTCGGCATTAATGCCCTTTTGCAACAAAATAAAAACTTATGCCGCATAGAAGACTCGAACCCCTGACCTCATTTGGCGCTGACCCTTAAGTGGTACACGGAAACCACTTTACTACTGGACTTTCATGTCCAAAATTTTACAAAATTTTTACTTAAGGCCTCCCTCAGCCCAATTTCACTTTTAGCCCAAAATTTTCAAAATTTTCAAAAGTGTCCCATTTTAATCCGAGAGTTTTAGGGACTCTAAAAACACATCAAAATCACTCTTGAGGCCCACTAACACTCGAGTTGTTTACCAAACTCGCAACCCCTATTTCGGGATATTACATGGAGTTATATCCCCAACAGGGTACATTCAAAATAACATATAATAAATAATGAAATGTATGATTTGAAACTAGTTAATAATAACATTTATAATATGTACAATATTTAGATGAAAAAATTAGATTAAATTGTGAGTAAAAAGAAATTTAAACACGTAAATACATCAGATTAAAAAGATTAACTATTGAAACACCCCAAACCCGGCCCACGAGCCTTGACCGGATCTGGTATGCTCCCCGGTGTAAACCGTTTCAAATTCTTTTGTGACTTAGGAAAAACTTGGGTGTTTTGAAAGAAAGTTTGTTTTGGGTTGGGCTTGAGTTGAAAACGAGTTTATTTGAGGTGACAAAATATTTAGAGTTTATTTGAAAATAAATTTCACTTGATCTTTAATTAATAAAAATTTGTACCGTAATAAATAAAGGAAAAATAAAGTAGTTCAACTATGGCCTTATGGCCTTATTACATCAAATAAAATTCTTAAGTACTTAAATAAAATAAAATGTCCATATTGAATAAAACTTTAAGCTGAGCATGGCCACCACAAGTTCTGTAACACCCCTTACCCGAAACCTTCGCCGGTGTCGAGTATGTGGCATTACTAGACTTGACTATTAATTTGGGCATAATAATTTAAAGCTGTCCAACTGCGTCACATTGACTAAATTAACCATAACTCGAGTTAAAAAACTCGAAATTGAGATCCGTAAATTTTCCTTGAAACTAGAATCATATAAATTTCTACCATAATTTTTCCAGAATTTTTCATGTGGCCAATTAGTACAGTTTATTCATCTAAGTTACCCCTATTTCACTGCTTGATAATTCTGACCTATCTTTACAAAAATACAGTTATCTCATTGTAAAAAATTTCAATAATGTTCTTGTTTATTCCAATCAAAAATAGACTCATTAAGGATTCTAAGCATATAAACCATGCTCCATAATTATTTTTGTGCAATTTTTAACAATTTTTACAAAACAGAACAGTGACTCACGAACTTATTCAGGACAAGTCTCACTAAAACTTAAATATCTCATAACACATAATTCCTTTGCCTACTATGTTTCTTTCATATAAAAATAGACACAATAAGATTTAATTATATATCTTATTCACTTTCTAATTCAATTTATCCTATTTTTGGTGATTTTTCAAAATTACATCACTGCTGCTAACTAAAAACTATTTCATTGCTAAATATGATTAACTAGTTTATAACCGAACAAACCCACATACCCAATTCAAGGATTCATTTCATATACATACATTTCCTTATCAAAAACGATTAACTTCGATTAAAATACACAAACATTACCATCATAAACCGACATTTGTATCAAAACACAAAAAGCATACTTAATTAGAAATTTAGCCATATTCGCATGGCTATTATACACATGACCCAAAAGTTTTCATCAAAACAAAGACAAAGTCTTTCCTATACATGCCTTCAACCGAAAATCCAAAATAAATAGTACCAAAATATAGATTGACAGTGTGGGCGACTTTCCGAACGATCCCGACGAGCTTGTAGCTTGCACCTAATCTATAAAACAGAGGAAACATTTTTACACAAATAAGCTTACTAGCTTAGTAAGTCCTAAATTTATGATAAGAATAACATTCAAATACCGACATTTAAATTACAATAATTCAACCTGTACATTCGTACTCATATTTACTATCATGCTTTCAATTTCATACCTGAATTCAAAAGACGATTTTCTCTTTAATCGCATACTTATGATCAAAATATTTACTCATAATCCGTTCTTTCCAAAACTCAAAAATGTCATCATATAACCATAGTTATAAACATTCATATACTTAAATTTCAATTATTATCACATGGCATCAATATCACAACCACCTATGTGGCCGAATATACCTAGTCTAACTACTAGTATCCACATATTAAAAACCAAAGTCACAATATTCATATCATTCATTAGGAAAATCGAGAACTCATATTATAACCACATATATATAGGTGTATATACTTCACTGAATCACTTGCTTACCTTGTTTTAAAATAGATAAGAAGTAAAATTCCTACTTTCGTGCTTACCTGAGCCATTAACTCGATAAATTTGTTTTATTCGCCTTGAATACAAAATCGGTTTCTATTTTGTAAAATACATCACCGGTATCAAGCCTGCTAGGCGTAAAAGCCCGATAAGTAACACCGGCACAAGGCCTGCTAGGCGTAAAAGCCCGATAAGTAACACCGGCACAAGGCCTGCTAGGCGTAAAAGCCCGATAAGAAACACCGGCACAAGGCCTGCTAGGCGTAAAAGCCCGATAAGAAACACCGGCACAAGGCCTGCTAGGCGTAAAAGCCCGAGTCATGTCAATGTAGTTAAACATTCCCAAACACTTCATATTATTATATACTCGTCCAATTCAATTGGGCTCGCTCATATTAAACCAACAAAACCATCTCATCATTATGAAATCCAACAATTTCCATTACATAACCAACTTAAATCATCAACCTAATATGCCTACATACATTCGGCCATGATATAAATGGGTACAAAAATTTCATCAATTTATAATATTAAGTTAACCATAATTAATTCTTGACACGATTTAACTAAAGGACTTACTTGAAATTTAAGGAACCCAAATGCTTCGGCTATTCGTTCACTTTGCTCTTTCCCCGGTCTAGCTCCTTTTCTTTTTGCTCACGGTCTAAGAATTATCAATGACATTTGTTCAATATGTATTTCCAATTGATTTAACGCTAATCAATTCAATTTGCAAGATTTCACAATTCTTACTATTCAATCTCGCATTTATACAACTAACAAAAATCCAATCCACCACATTGCAAATATATGCATACATATAATCTACAGCTCAATTAATTTACACCCAAATGAAATATTATATTCGGTCAAATTACTAACATGAAACCAAATTATTATTAAACATATTCCTATCATAGTTTAGTATTTATTTATTTATTCAAGCCAATTTTATCATAACATTCGGCAATATGCCTTACTCCATGCTTGCCTACATTATTTATTTATTTTTTTTATAGGAATTTACTCCCCCCCTTTTGCTTACGGTCTCCTTATGATCGAGCCCTTAAACTATTCGCCATTTCTCATGAATTTCAATTTAATCCCATAAGAACCTAACATTATACCTCACTTCCCAAAATTCATAAAATTTATTATTCAAGACATAAATTTCTAGCCGATTGTTTCCAAAGTATCTAAGCCATAATACATACCTATTTCCCTTAAATGACACTTTAATACACTAATCAAGATCAAGGTTTCTTCATCATACATAATATACATAATTCCTACTAACGGTCGAATCTAGGGAAGGCTTTATACTCAAAATTTCCATATGAAGTTAGTAGCATTTAAGATTTCTAGCATAACCGTACAAAAATTATTTGAAATGAAGCTTGATTTTTCACCTTATGCACACATGCAAGGTCCGGCCATGGAGGTTTCAAAAATGGCTTCTTCTTTTTCTTTCAAATAGAATCGGGGAAGATGGGGAATAGGAGAGAAAATAGAATTAAAATACTTTTTTTTTTTGGTTTAAAAATTAACACATATTAAAGCATGCTAATTATACAAATAATACTTTAATTATAATATACTAGAATATATTAATCATGGCATGCTTACCGTCCACTATTTTAAAAGTGGGGAATTTGACATGCAAATCCTAAAGTTTCATAAACAATTCACTTTACCTTTTTTTAATTTCATGCTCACAACTTTTGTCACCTTCGCAATTTCATCCTTTTTATTAAATTAAGCACTTAAACGATAACATTTTTCTACGATACTTTCACACACATTAGTCCACATATAATAAACATAGAATAAAATGTCAAAATCTTTCTCGGGCTCGGATTCGTGGTCCCGAAACCACCGTTCCGATTAGGGTCAATATTGGTCTGTTACAAGTTCTACCGTCCCGGTCCATCACTGTTCATCACCTGAAAAATGTTCCCACAACGGGGTGAGTCAACAGACTCAATGTGTACACAACACTAAAATTTAATAGATCAGGCATACCATAACGTATCACATGCACATTCATATACAGATAAAATAATGATGCAACCCATACCCAAACCTAGATGCCATCCGCTACACATCCCCGTACCAACCTACACACCGTGGGGACTACTAAGTCAACCCTCCTTCCGCTACACACCATCGAAGGCAGTCGCTGCAGTCGACGTGCTCATCGCCCATATAAAATTTGTGGCATAGCCACCAGATTCAGATAATTGTGTCATGAGACACCACATTCAGATAATGTAACCGAAGTTACCACATTCAGATAATGTAACCGAAGTTACCACATTCAGATAATGTGACCGAAGTCACCACATTCAGATAGTGAGACCGAAGTCATCACATTCACTTCCCCTTTCTCATATAACCCGAATGCCCATGTTATTCATATCATGCATATCATACTTAAATTCACATTCACGTTACTTTTCACATGTTAAAATATAATATATTTCGTAATCCTAGCAGGAGTAGGAAACGTACCTGAGTACTTTGTACCACATTAGGGTATTTTAGCCACATTCACATTCTTATACATTCATATATTAAATATTTGCCATATAACATATTAAAAGTTAGTGTGGGGTACACACCTGATTTGCTTAACGAATTCTTTGAAATCCCGAAAAAACCTATCTATTGCTTTAGATCTCAATTCCTACATTTGGTAACCTTAATATGTTAGCATAAAGCCTATAAAACCAAATCCTAGTAGGATATTCTTAAAACCTACCTTGTTGTCGAATTGACTATAGTCAAATCCCAAAAACTTGTATTCTTCTCCTTTGAAATCGGCTACTTACTAGATCCCTTGAATCTGTTAGTTTTCGGCTTAAAACATATAATAATAGATCTAACTACTAAAATAGGCCTTGTCCAAATGCTATAGACACTTACCTTGTGGATTTTAAATCCCGAAACTCACCGAATAACTAGGGAACACGCGGCTTATGGTGTACCTTCGGGAAAAGAACTTCTCCTTCCTTGTAGTCGACACTTAGTAAATCCCGAAAGATCCTTCCAAATTTTGGCAAACAAGTTTCTAATGGGATTAGTCCTAGATTTCGGTAAATCTTAAAAGAAAAAGGATGAAACCGAATGAGATCTTACCCTTACTTTAGGTATCGACAGTTCCTTTGCTTGAAGTCTCAAACTATTCGGCTATGGCCTTGATCTTAGCAAGCTTTCGGGTTTTGGAAAATTGAGAGGAGAAGAATGAAGAAGAAAAGAATAGGGGTTGCAGAGAAAATTCGGCAGAGGTTATCAAGGAAGAGTAAATAATGCTGAATGGCCTCTCTATTCCTTTTATAGCCGAATTTACTAGCTAGAGTCCCTTACTTGGCCACCACTCTTCTATTTGATAGCTTTATCCTTTGTATTATCACTAAATAAAAGAATTTAATCCAACCATTATCTCTTGAAAATAATGATAAATAAATCCCTTATTTATCCATCATTTAGCCGAATTTTAAAGAGAATAAAACTCTTCCTTTTTAAATAGCTTGTGCCGTCCACCTCACTTCTTCTGGAAGCAAAATAAAATTTCTTTTATTTGCTTCCCATGTGACTCGAACTCAGGCCCACTTGCTCATGTAGGTGGCGTCACTTACCTGGGCCTTAAGTGGCATTTCCAGGCCACTTTTCCAAGCCTGTTTGTGTGTCAAATTCCTCCTATTATTTTTCTTAAGGCCACCTTGCCTTAGTTTTCTCTTTTTAAGCCTTAAAACTTGACATTTCTTTACATTTCCAAGTTTCCAAAAATTTTCGTTTGGCTCTTTAAACTTGACATTTCCTTACATTTCCAAGTTTCCAAAAATGTTTACTTTCCTCTTTTGAATCATTTCCACATCATTTCCTTACATCCCCTAGTTTCCAAAAATGTTCACTTTCCTCTTTTAAACTTAACGTTTCCAAAGCATTTCCTTACATTTCCTTACATACATTGCCTTACATTTCCATACATTTCCACACATTTCCATACATTTCCATATATTTCCATACATTTCCATACATTTCCATACATTTCCATACATTTCGTTACATTTCCATACTTTTCCATACATTTCCATACATTTCTATACACCTTAGGGTTCCTAGAACTCCTCGGAACACATCCAACACACCCACTGAGCCCACTATCTCATGAATTACACACGAACGCATAACCCCTAATCTAGGATGTTACAGTTCTACCCTCCTTAAAAATAATTTCGTCCTCGAAATTACTTATTAACAGCCGTACAATCCTTCTCACCGCACTATGCTTTCGCTGCGCACTTTGATCTTAATAGAACCATCATACTTTCTAGGCAGAATCCCTAAGTTCACGTCCCCTAGAACTTATTTCTAACGTCGCGATTTAATCCGAGTAAAAAGTTTTATGAATTAGTCCTTGTTTCACTGATTATTCGCGAAGAATTTTTATGGAAAAATTTTAGGAGTGGTTCTTTCGTATCCATACATGCACACAGTCTTTTCATTCATTCATACATCCATCAAACAATTATGAACCTTCGTTCATTCAGAGAAACGTTGTAGTTTTCATTGTTGTTGTTTTTCCACTACCTAGGGGTATTTTCGTAATTTGCCCTACAGGGGTATTTTCGTAATTTGTCAAAATAAGGTTCCTTGGTGGTTTTTTCAATAAGGGTATTTTGGTAATTTTTTTTGAAATCCTAGGGGTATTTCGGAAATTTTTAAATTACAGGGGTATTTCGGTAAATTTTGAAACTCGGGGGTATTTTGGTACTAAATCAAAGTAAATTTGTAAAGCTTAATAAATCAAGGGTATTTCCAAAATTTGCAAAACTTGAGGGTTCTTTTTGAGAATTTGTTTTCCAAATCGGTGATGTTGCAAAATTTTTGAAATTCAGGGTCATTTTGGTAATTTTGTAAGTCAGGGGCAATTTCGTAATTTTCCAAAATCAAAGTATTTTGATATTTTGCAAATTAGGGTTTTTGGACTTGTTATAAAGTAATGAAATTTTTGATAAAAACTGTGGGTATTTTGGAAATTTCATAAACCAAGGGCAATTTAGTAATTTTCAAATAGGGGTATTTTAGTAATTTTTATAAATCAAGAATACTTCAGAAAATTTTATAGAATCATGTTTGCAATTCAAAAGGATAATTTTAAGAGTTTTAAAACTAGGTTTTTTTTTTGAAAATACGGCTAGTTCCCTTTCGGGTTTTAGTCAGGGGTTTAGCCTATGAATAAGTCCTCTTGGTTAGGGTGAACCGAAGCTACGCACCAGGTAGGATTCCCGCGAAGAGGAGGTGAGTCACTAGGACTGCTTAAATGCCAGGCTCTTCCGGATCCAATCCTAGACATGCGCACAATGGTTGCCACATCCTAACTCGGTGACTTAACCACAGGTTTGTTTAATTAGAAATTAAAGTTTTATGTAACTTGTTGGGGTACACTAGTCCTAGAGTTCAAGTACTTAATTTTCTAATCTACGTTCCATTCCTACCCTTCTACAATTCATAATATATATATCACACAAAGGATAGGGGTACTTACCTGGTGGACTTCGGGTCGGAGACTTAGGTGCCATGCCAGAAAAACCTGCTTATTTTCAAAAATATTTTTACAAAGCTTACTTGGGCTCGATTTGAAAACGTTTTGGGCCTTATACCACAAGCCGAGAGTTTAAAACTGGGCTCTGATACCAAATTGAAACACCCCAAACCCGGCCCACGAGCCTTGACCGGATCTGGTATGTTCCCCGGTGTAAACCGTTTCAAATTCTTTTGTGACTTAGGAAAAACTTGGGTGTTTTGAAAGAAAGTTTGTTTTGGGTTAGGCTTGAGTTGAAAACGAGTTTATTTGAGGTGACAAAATATTTAGAGTTTATTTGAAAATAAATTTCACTAGATCTTTAATTAATAAAAATTTGTACCGTAATAAATAAAGGAAAAATAAAGTAGTTCAACTATGGCCTTATGGCCTTATTACATCAAATAAAATTCTTAAGTACTTAAATAAAATAAAATGTCCATATTGAATAAAACTTCAAGCTGAGCATGGCCACCACAAGTTCTACCGTCCCGGTCCATCACTGTTCATCACCTGAAAAATGTTCCCACAACGGGGTGAGTCAACAGACTCAATGTGTACACAACACTAAAATTTAATAGATCAGGCATACCATAACGTATCACATGCACATTCATATACAGATAAAATAATGATGCAACCCATACTCAAACCTAGATGCCATCCGCTACACATCCCCGTACCAACCTGCACACCGTGGGGACTACTAAGTCAACCCTCCTTCCGCTACACACCATCGAAGGCAGTCGCTGCAGTCGACGTGCACATCGCCCATATAAAATTTGTGGCATAGCCACCAGATTCAGATAATTGTGTCATGAGACACCACATTCAGATAATGTAACCGAAGTTACCACATTCAGATAATGTGACCGAAGTCACCACATTCAGATAGTGAGACCGAAGTCATCACATTCACTTCCCCTTTCTCATATAACCCGAATGCCCATGTTATTCATATCATGCATATCATACTTAAATTCACATTCACGTTACTTTTCACATGTTAAAATATAATATATTTCGTAATCCTAGCAGGAGTAGGAAACGTACCTGAGTACTTTGTACCACATTAGGGTATTTTAGCCACATTCACATTCTTATACATTCATATATTAAATATTTGCCATATAACATATTAAAAGTTAGTGTGGGGTACACACCTGATTTGCTTAACGAATTCTTTGAAATCCCAAAAAAACCGATCTATTGCTTTAGATCTCAATTCCTACATTTGGTAACCTTAATATGTTAGCATAAAGCCTATAAAACCAAATCCTAGTAGGATTTGTATTCTTAAAACCTACCTTGTTGTCTAATTGACTATAGTCAAATCCTAAAAACTTGTATTCTTCTCCTTTGAAATCGGCTACTTACTAGATCCCTTGAATCTGTTAGTTTTCGGCTTAAAACACATAATAATAGATCTAACTACTAAAATAGGCCTTGGCCGAATGCTATAGACACTTACCTTGTGGATTTTAAATCCCGAAACTCACCGAATAACTAGGGAACACGCGGCTTATGGTGTACCTTCGGGAAAAGAACTTCTCCTTCCTTGTAGTCGACACTTAGTAAATCCCGAAAGATCCTTCCAAATTTTGGCAAACAAGTTTCTAATGGGATTAGTCCTAGATTTCGGTAAATCTTAAAAGAAAAAGGATGAAACCGAATGAGATCTTACCCTTACTTTAGATATCGACAGTTCCTTTGCTTGAAGTCTCAAACTATTCGGCTATGGCCTTGATCTTAGCAAGCTTTCGGGTTTTGGAAAATTGAGAGGAGAAGAATGAAAAAGAAAAGAATAGGGGTTGCAGAGAAAATTCGGCAGAGGTTATCAAGGAAGAGTAAATAATGCTGAATGGCCTCTCTATTCCTTTTATAGCCGAATTTACTAGCTAGAGTCCCTTACTTGGCCACCACTCTTCTATTTGATAGCTTTATCCTTTGTATTATCACTAAATAAAAGAATTTAATCCAACCATTATCTCTTGAAAATAATGATAAATAAATCCCTTATTTATCCATCATTTAGCCGAATTTTAAAGAAAATAAAACTCTTCCTTTTTAAATAGCTTGTGCCGTCCACCTCACTTCTTCTGGAAGCAAAATAAAATTTCTTTTATTTGCTTCCTATGTGACTCGAACTCAGGCCCACTTGCTCATGTAGGTGGCGTCACTTACCTGGGCCTTAAGTGGCATTTCCAGGCCACTTTTCCAAGCCTGTTTGTGTGTCAAATTCCTCCTATTATTTTTCTTAAGGCCACCTTGCCTTAGTTTTCTCTTTTTAAGCCTTAAAACTTGACATTTCTTTACATTTCCAAGTTTCCAAAAATTTTCTTTTGGCTCTTTAAACTTGACATTTCCTTACATTTCCAAGTTTCCAAAAATGTTTACTTTCCTCTTTTGAATCATTTCCACATCATTTCCTTACATCCCCTAGTTTCCAAAAATGTTCACTTTCCTCTTTTAAACTTAACGTTTCCAAAGCATTTCCTTACATTTCGTTACATACATTGCCTTACATTTCCATACATTTTCACACATTTCCATACATTTCCATACATTTCCATACATTTCCATACATTTCCTTACATTTCCATACTTTTCCATACATTTCCATACATTTCCATACACCTTAGGGTTCTTAGAACTCCTCAGAACACATCCAACACACCCACTGAGCCCACTATATCATGAATTACACACGAACGCATAACCCCTAATCTAGGATGTTACAACTATAGATTGTGAGTAAAATGAAATTTAAACACATTCATATATCACATTAAGAATATTAAATTCACTAAATTATTTATCATGGTGTAGTAATCAATCTTTAGTCGATATTGAGTTAACTTGTGACATAAACTCAATCAATAACATTGCATACAATTGATGGAGGTACTAAAGTATACATAATAAAATTAAAATGTACAAAATATTTTAAGATAAAGCTTTGTTTGAGTGCTAATAAAGTGTGGAAACGACATATTCAAAAAACATGGATGTGTTTAAAAATAATATATAATAAATAATGAAGCATGATTTTGATGTGATTTCTCGAGCTTTGTGGGTTTGGAAAACAACTTGATTGAAGAATCGTCTTGAAATGGTTCAAAAGGTGGAAATCTTAATTCGAAGCGCTTGAATTCTTTAAGGAACCGTAGCTATGTTGAAACTACAACCCGCTTAAACTTGACCTTATAATCGAATCTTGGTGTATCGAAGTCGCCACACCCCGGGATGGTAAACAGAGTGATAAGACAAAATTTGAACGCCATAAACTTTAAAGAAAGTTTGATAAGTTCAAATAGTTCAATGAAGAACCAAGAGAGAAATTTTCTCACAAAATATGATTTAATTTCAAGCAAATTTTTTTTTTTTTTACATGAATGACTTAGAGCGAAATATATAGGCCTCAAATGACCTCATTTAACTAGCTTAAATCAGACCATTAAATTTAGTTTAACTCTTTGATGGTTAGCCCAAAAGACATGTCTCTTCACCTGTCTTTGAGTAGATGAAAGGGCATGTCTTTTCATTAGTCCATGGATAGCTTAAATGCATGGTTATAAGATGTGACCTAAATGAACAAATAAGCTACTTAATGCATGACTTAATTTAAAGATGCAAACTTTAACTAACATGAGAGTTACATAATGTATGACATAATTTATGATATAATCTTAATTAACATGAGAGTTACATAATGCATGACTTTATTAAATGTAGAACACATAATACATGTCATAACTAACAGACATAGATTAATAATGCAAGACATTAATTTAAAGATGATATCATAAACTAAAATAAACTATAAAGTCATTGATTAATTAAAACCCACAAAAAGGAATCATCCAATCTTTTGGGTCAAAATTTGACTTGATCTTGGCCCAATCAGAACTTGATTATTTTGGACTTGTTCCTCACATTCACACAAAGGCCCTTTAAACTCCTTTTGACCCACTTTGTTCGACCTTCCATTGTTGACCCTATTGAAAATCACAAAATGATCAATCCTCGTTTTGATCATCGTAAGAAGATGTGGCTATTGATAATTCATCCCATCATCAACTTGTTTTACTTTAACTAGATTTAATTCAACCTTGGTGCTCAGAATCACATCAGATTTGAAGTTAATTAGTAATAACAACATAAATAATATATACAATATTAAAATAAAAAATTAGATTAAATTGTGAGTAAACAAAATTTAAACTCATAAATACATCATATTAATGTTGGAACGTCAATACGCCCTGTGGTGCAGTTGAAAAATTATTCTAGCTACCATCAACCAGGCTCCATGTACGAGAAACAAATTGGGTTGAAAAAGAGTTGAAGATACACCTTTAGGATTTGATTTCTTTCGCAATGTCTATTCCAAGCCGCAACCAAAAACGTCTCGGCCTCTACGCAGTCCACCCAGTCAAAGTAAGAACAGCAAAAACTCTTTAAATTTTTCAGAGAGAATTCAAAAAATGGCTGCTAAACCTTTTTTGATTTTTTTCTTGGTAACCCTAACACTATGAGAGGTTCACTCCCTTTGCAAAAACAATTGATGCATTTTTAGAATCAATCAGATAGCTGAGAATCTATATTTATATTACAACTAGTTTATTTGAAATTATTTTAATTTTTTTTACAAATTTTATAACATTTCATTAATAAAATTAAAACATAATAAGATATAAATTTAATTTAAAAGCATCATATTTAATATTAGATCGAATTTAAATAAATAATAATTTGAAATTATTTTTAAATGATAAATATTATAACAGTAGATTGTGTGAAATTTTATTTTTATATATCATTTCTAACTTAATTTTAATTATTAATTAGTGAATTTAGATTGCTAGTTAAATTTACATATCGTGATCACTAAATAATTTATTGCAATATTATTGATATTTTTAAATATTTATTTCAATTTTGATAGTATATTTAATTTGTAAAAAATATATTTAAAAAGACTTTTTTAAACGGTTTTAAAATTTATAATGGTTTGTTATGTAAAATTGTAAGTTGAATTATTGAATATAAGCAAATTGGAAAGACATATTATAAAAGTATAACTTTAAAATACCATTAAAATTTATATAAAAAGATGGAGGGATTCTTGTTGCAATTTTCCCCTTAAAAATGTTTGCTTTCTCTCCTTGATCACATGTCAAATTTTTACTGTGTAAACACATTAATAATTTAAAGGCCTTGTAATATAATTAATATATATATATATATATATGTATATATATATGTGTGTGAGAATGGTATGTAATTGCTCAAGTAATATTTTGTTTTATAGGAACCCAATATTTTAAATTATTATTTACAATAATGTTGTAAAACTCAAATTTTTATATTACTTGTTAAAAAAAGATTTTTTTAGTATTAAAAAAATTCTCATAAAGCTTTATGATAACATTTATTATGTTTTCTTAACTAAAAATAATTTTCTAAAAATAATTTTAAAAAAGTTATAAAATAAAGAGATATGGAGAGAATAAATAGCAAATAAAATATAAAAGCAATAGAAAATGTACTTTATTGATCAAAAGAGATGATTACAATGCTTCATCAGAGTCTCTATTTATAGGCATAAGAAGTATAAAAGAAGTAGAGATCTAATTCTAATAACTATTAGAATTTAAAGTACATCAAAACTTTATCTTGATAATGATGGACATCCACTTGATAAGATATTCATAACACTCCCCCTTGGATGTCTATTGTAAATAATGTGTCTCGTTAAAACTTTATTAGGAAAAACTTCGTAGGATAAAAACCTAATGAAGGAAAAAGAGTACACAATCTTTTATTACAAGTTGGCTCATTAAAAACCTTTACCAGGAAAACCAATGGGACAAAACCATAGTTAAAGGAAAATAGTATAACTTGTTTTTAGACTCCCCCTGATGGCAACATTACATATTACATTTTTGAGTCGACGCATTCCAATCTTGTGTAGTAGTCTTTCAAATGTTGAAGTTGGCAATACCTTAGTAAAAGATTTGCTAAATTCTCACTAGAATGAATTTGTTGAACATTTATATCACCTCTTTTCTCAAGATCATGGATGAAGAATAATTTTGGTGAAATATGTTTCGTTCTGTCACCTTTGATATAACCACCCTTCAATTGGGCTATACATGTTGCATTATCTTTGTATAAGACCGTTGTCATCTTTTCTTGTAAAGGAAAATTACATATCTTCTGGATATGTTGGGTAAATAATCTTAGCCAAATACACTCTCGACCTGCCTCATGCATTGCAATTATTTCTGCATAATTTGAAGAAGCAGTAGTTAATGTTTGCTTTGTTGAACGCCATGATATGGCAGTACCCCCCACATGTAAATATATATCCTGTTGAGATCAACCTTTATGTGGATCTAATATGTATCCAGTATCAGCATAGCCAACTAATTGAGATTTTGAATCATTTGAATAAAATAACCCCATATCAATAGTCCCTCTGAGATATCTAAGTAACACCCATTATCCGTATTCAACGCCGGAAACCGGGTACGAAACATTACCAGACTTAACATACTTGATCACATAAAATCGGCCATAATATTCATTCCAACTTTAAACTTTTCTTTCATAATGATATTGTCTCTATTACGGGCCTACGAGACCCGAAACATACATATAGAGTGGTTTGGGACTGAACCAGAAGCTTACGAATACTTAGAAATTTTTTGCTCAAAACAGGGCCACACCCTCGTGTGGAAAGGAACACGCCCGTGCGGGCAGGTCGTGTGGTCACACACGCCCATGTCCCTAGTCCCTCTGGATTTTATTTTTCATTTCAAACCTACAAGGGTTTTCACACGGCTTGGCACACACCAGTGTCTATGGCCCGTGTCCCTCACACGGCCATGACACGACCGTGTCTTAGCCCGTGTGTGAAAACCTTAACATTCTATTTATGACGTCAGTAGACATTTAAGGTCACACGGCTGAGTCACACGCCCGTGTGATGAACTTGATTTTTCGCAAATTAGGTGCAGGGGACACACGACCAGGCTACACGCCCATGAGGCAGGCCGTGTGTCACACACGGCCTAGACACACGCCCGTGTGCCTACCCATGTGGACAATTATAAGGCTATTTACCAAGCCATTTGCCACCTTGAAAAGCAACCACACTTATACCATTTCCAGCAACACATAACATACAATAATGCACCTCTAATATCCACAATCAAAACATCCACACCTTAATTTCATACTACATTCATCATGCATATACTTCACACATTACTCATTCAATTGCACAAGCTTGCACTTCATGAATTTCATCATCATTGAATAGATATAACTTAACTAGCTTTGGCCCATTCCAATGGCCATTTACAAAATGAAATAAGTAACATTAATAGCCAACACCTTGGCTAACCAATATGACATATAACAAAATGACTAAGCTCCTATACATACCATACCCAAAAATAATCAAACTTTACTATACCCAAAAGAATAACTTGATAGTGTGATTTAAGCTACGACGTCCTACGGTCCTCGAGCTAGCTTGGCAATACTACTAGAAAAGGGAAAAGAGAAGGAGTAAGCATAAAGCTTAGTAAGTTTGCATGTAATAAATAACAACATAAAATCTTGTGAAAACATCTACACATTACATTACGAATTAACACAAAATTTTCAAGCAATATTGACATGGCTTACTCGTGCTCACTCTTACCAACCATATATCACATACCGAACTCTTTTCTCGTGAGTTTCGTATATGTACCTGTATCACCCCATCACATAACTTTAGCTCTTTTACCATCCTTATCATAAACTTTAATTCTTGACCCCATTGAACCACTTGGAATATCGAAGGATACTCGGGAATTGTCATACACGTAGTAAGATGTCAAAGCCATATCCCAGATATGGTCTTACGTGGGATCACACGTCGATACCAATGCCATATCCCAGATATGATCTCATACGGAATCTCATATCGATGTCGACGCCATATCCCAGATATGGCCTCACACGAGATCGTATGTCGATGCCATGTCCCAGACATGGTCTTACACAGAATCATTATTCGATGCCGATGCCATATCTCAGATATGGTCTTACACGGGATCTCAATTCGGTGCCGAGGCCATATCCCAAATATGGTCTTATACGGGACCTTATTAATCTAATGTCGTGACAAGGGTATCCTTTCTATTCCTAAGGTTCAACCGGGACTTCGATATAGTAAAACTTCATCATATTTTTCATCGAGACCTCATTAACCAATTTCATAAAAAGGATAAATATTTCATGTAATATCAAGCATTTAAATACATAATAACATAACGTTGATTTATTACACACCAACTTACCTCGGTACCAAAATATAGATAGTTGTTCAATTTAGTCCACCACCTTGTTCTTTCCTCAGTTTAGGTCCGGACTTCGTGTTTCTTGATCTATAATGAAAAATTTCACTTATTTAATTATCACATTAATTAAAATAGCCCATGAATCATAATTTGGAAAAATTATAATTTTTCCCCTAACCTTTCACATATTTGTAAAATGGTCCCTAGGCTCGTATGATGAAATGTGTTCATTTTTCTCACACCCAAGCCTAGCCAATTCATAATCTCTCTTATAGCAACCCAAAATTTTAACTATTTTACATTTATACACATATTATTTCATCATTTGCAAATAATTCCTTTTTATCGATTTCACCAAAAATCATCTAGAAAAAGTTATTTATCACACTTCAAACTTTCATATTCTACCACTAGACATCAAAAAACATGCATGTCATCCATGGGTAAAATTTTAAACATCAACTCTAGCTCAAAATAGTGGTAGAAATAGCTAAATCGAGCTACGAGGATTTTAAAAACACGAAGAACATAAAAAACGGGGCTAAGAGGTACTTACAATCAAGCTTGAAAGTGAAACAAAACCCTAGCTATGGCTCCTTGCAAATTTCAGCTATAGAGGATGAAGATGGACACAATTTTGACTTCTTTTTCCTTTTTTATTAATTTATTAACCAAATGACCAAATGCCCTTAAGGCCCTTCCTTGAGATTTTTCCCTTGCATGTCCATTTTTGTCCATCATGAGATATAATGGTCTAAGTACTAAATAAGGACCTTTAATGAATTTTCTAATGCTATCTCATACTTAAAACTTCTAGAATCTCATATTTTTCAATTTTTTGCAATTTAGTCCTAAAAGATAATTTGATCACTAAATCATAAAATTTTTTCATGAAATTTTCACACAACCATGCAACCATGTCATAGACCTCATAAAACCCATAAAACATATATTTCTACTTCGAATTTGTGGTCTCGCAGCCACTGTTCCAACTAGGCCTTAAATCAAGCTTTTACAATACATGTTTAATTCTATTCCAATGTCTACGTGTTGGAGAAGAACTAAATCTTGCTAACAAGTTTACAATGAAAGCTATATTAGGTCTTGTGTAGTTTGCAAGATACATCAATGCCCCTATGACAATCAAATATGGTACTTCAGGACCAAGAAACTCTTGATCATTCTCGTAAGGACGAAATTGATCTTTATTCACATCTAATGATCGTACAACCATCGGAGTACTCAATGAGTGTGCTTTATCCATGTAAATTTTCTTTAATATCTTTTTCGTATAAGTTGATTGATTAAGATGAATTCTATCATTTTAAATGCTCGATTTGTAAGCCAAGATAAAACTTTATTTTTCCAAGATCTTTCATCTCAAATTCTTTCTTTAAACAATTTACTGTATTTTGAAGCTCTTAAGGAGTTCCAATAATATTTAGATCACCAACATAAACAATAATTATCACAAAATTTGATCCAAACCTTTTTATAAAGACACATGACCAAATTGGATCATTTGTCTAACCTTTTTTTTAACAAGTATTCATTAAGACGAGTGTACCACATACGTCCAGATTGTTTTTGTAAGACACCTAACCCGTAACCGTCGCCAGAATGGGGTTAAGAGGTATTACCTAACATTTAAAACATTTATGACCATTTCACATCTTAAATTAATCATTCACAATCATAGAGTCCCTTATATAGGTGTACGAGACCTTAAACATGCATTAGAAAGGGGTCGGGACTAAACCGAATACATACAAAATTTTTCTAAAACTTAACATTTTTCCAAGCTACAACGGTCGCACGCCCGTGTGGGGAGGCCGTGTGCCTCACACGGCCTCGAACACGCCTGTGTGTCCAAGTCGTGGCAAAACAGGGCATACATAATGACTTGTCTACACGGTCAAAGATACACCCGTGTGCCTCACCCGTGGTCGACACTGACTTACACCACATAGCAAGTCACATGCACATGTGTCTAGCCCGTGTGCAAGCCTGACTTGTTTCAATTTGCAAACTTAAATGACACGGTCGAGCCACATGACCGTGTGGACAATTATAGGCCATTTGCAAGGCCAAATTACCATCCACACTTTGGAATCACCTACAAGCATCAAACCAATTTCAAATCATGACTCAAATGCAATCAAAACATACCAATTAAACACCTTTTTACCCTCTTAACATTACAACTAATTTCACATTCACATTTCAACTCAGACTTACCATTTCATGTATCAAATTCACATCCAAAACATGTAATCCATTCATTATTCAATCCTAACCAAATCTATCATGAAACATACCATTTCCATTTTGCTAATTTATGCCATAATGATCACTCACATAGAACACAAACATACACATATAAGTCATTCTTTTCACATGTTCAAAACATATACCAAACCATCAAACTACCAAGCCAAATCACATGGCAAGGCTTATACACTTCAAAACATGCCATAATCACTAGCCTATACATGCCATATACCAAATATATAAAACTTCCAAAAGTACCAAAATAGACAGCCGATAGAGTGATTGAGTCGCTGATGATCCCCGGATCCGAGCTAGTTTTAAAGACACTGTAAAATAGAGAAAACTTCACACAGTAAGCTTAAGAGCTTGTAAGTTCGTAATATAATACATTTAACTTAGTGATTCAAAATCAATATACAAAATAAACCATCATATAGATTATTTCATAAGAATACACAAACTCATCCATATAACCATTTACGAAATCATCAACCACATAGGTTCAGTACATACCTTTGCCAACACTTAGTTAACGATCATTCTTGCTACTCAATGCTTGATACCACATTTCAATCAATCCTTATTATTTATTCGATTTAGTCGCACACTGAGTGCCAATTTCTTAACTGAAACTTAAATATCATCGCACACTTAGTGCCATTACATTAAACCGAATTTAACTCGGTATCGCACACACAGTGATAATCAATGCAGTCGATACTTTCTTAATTTCGCACACACAGTGCCATTCTCTACTGTATCAATTCTATTTCACACACTTAGTGCCATATATCTCGATCCACATTTAACATTAACAATTCATTAACCACATAATCTTTCATTATATAACACATGAGCATAATTTAAACAATTCGTATTATAAACGAACTTACCTTGGACGTAGAATTAACGATTCGAGTCGATCAATCGAGTACTTTGTTCTTGTCTCGATCTAAGTCTGAATTTCTCTTTTCTTGATCTATACATATTCAAATTTAGCTCATTCATTCATCAAATCATTCAATTTAATCCAAACACATCTATTTAGGGTATTTTACAAAATAGCCCTCACATTTGCACATTTTGACATTTAAGTCCCTATTTCATAAGATCACAAAATATACACAATTTCATTATTCCCATGTTTGGCTGAATATTCCTCATGTTCATACAAGCCCACATATTTCATTTATTTCACATTTTAGTCCTTCAATTTACACTTTTTCTCAATTTAGCCCATAGCCAATTTCATCAAAAATCCAAATACAAACTATGTTAACCCAACATTAAGCTTTCATATTTCACCAACTATCAACACAAAGCTCACATATTCATCAATGGCACATCTCAAAATCTTCATCCAATTCTAAAATTAAAGCATGGGCTTGATAATACACTAAGCAACGATCACAAAAACGTAAAAATCACTAAAAACCGAGCTCAAACATACCTTGATTGAGCTATGCAAGTGCCGAAATTTCAAGCCCTATTTTAGCTATCTTCTTTGCTTCATTTAGCCATGAAAGATGATAAAATGGTCATCTTTTTGTTTTATTTTAATTATATTAACATAAATATCAAATACCAATTTTAGCCTTTTTAATTTCATTTAAAATCCACTAACCTTAACCCATTTCTGTCCATCCATTCTTTTAATGGTCTATTATCAACATAAGGACTTCTCATTTAAAAAGCCATGCCAAATAAGCACTTTAACAATCAGCACACAGCTTTTGCAATTTATGCGATTAAGTCCTTTTTGCAAATTAAGCACACAAACGATAAAATTTTCACACAGAATTTTCACACATGCTTAATCACACACTGTAAACACGAAAAATAATATTAAAATATTTTTTCGACCTAAGATTTGTGGTCTCAAAACCATTATTCCGACTAGGGTTTAAATTGGGCTGTTACAGTTTTAATCCATATTAGCTTTTCTTTAATCTGATTAAGCAATTTTCTCTAGAAACTCTATATCTTTTTGGGATTTTAAATCCTTCAAGGATTTTCATATAAATTTCACTATCAAGTGTACCATATAAATAGGATGTAACAACATCCATTAGATGCATGTCAAGTTTTTCATGTACTGTCAGAATAATAAGATATCTAAACGTGATTGCATCCACAATTGGAGAATATGTCTCTTCATAATCAATGTTGGGCCTTTGCGAAAACCCTTGAGCTACAAGTTGAGCTTTATATCATACGACTTCATCAATTTCATTTCGTTTTCGCACAAATACCCATTTATATCCTACCGGCTTTACACCTTTAGGTGTTTGGACTACAAGTCCAAAAACTTCACGTTTAGAAGGTGAATTCAGTTTTGTTTGAATTAAATCTTTTCATTTTGGCCAATCTTTTCTATTTTTACGTTTCTCAATAGATTTAGGCTCAGGATCCTTATTTTTTTATTATTATTTCTATAGCAATATTATAAGAAAAATTATTGTCGACAACTACATTTTTTTCGGTTCCATCTTTTTCTCGTATTGATATAACTTATTGAGATCTCTTTATTTTCATCATTTTCATTTTCACTTTTAGGTACCTGAATCTCTTCTTAAGTTTTATAATTAGTTATGTCATGGGTCTCTTTAGGAACCCCCGCCTCCACTATATGACCATATTAAATGTTTGCTCCTTTACTTTTACAAGGATTTTTATCTTTGGAACCGATCTGTTTTCCATGCTTTAGGCATGGATTAGTTTCTTTTGCATTAACAGTTTTCCCTATTAGGACATCAATTCGTATTGGAGCACTTTCAGTTGGTATGTGAGATTTAATGAATCTGGTAATTGATTTGTAAAATGAATCATCTGTTGAACTTCTGGTTCACATTACTTTCTATGAGGATCTTAGACATTGATAATTCATTTCAAGTACTTTACTAATCCAACTTTTTATCCTCTCCCCCTAATGTTGGGAAAATTGACAACTCATGTCATAATTAAATCTCAAATTAATAGCTCAAAAATATTTGTAACACCCCAAACCTGGCCTAGACGTTACAATTGAATTTGGAGATGTTACAGAAAAGGGTTTTGAAAACAGAGTCGTTTCAATAATTCATCCTAGTTTCATAGCCCATATTTGTTTATAACTATTACTGAAAACGTTACTTAATTAGTTTAGTTGCCAAAACATATTTTATAGCGGAAGTCTTAGAAATCATTATATTTGAAAATCTCGTTCGTATTTTCAAAAAACCTTTGTTTTAGTAAAATCCAAGTTTTTAGCCAACCGTGCAAATTAAAGAGTTAAATAAAAAATCCAAATCCAAAATAAATCCAAACAGTTCGAAGAGCCCCTTACTTACAAAACTCCTAGAAATAAGCCTTAATTAAACGAAAACAATTAATTAAAAAATAGTTCACAAACTTGTGGTCACCGTGAAACTTCGCTGCATCGATCTGCCTAAGTCTGTGGATTACCTGTACAGAACAGAAAAATAGAAGTGAGTTTTCGTAAACTAAATGTGTAACCTAACAGAAATAGACATGCCATACATATAGAAATCACAAATATGGCCTAGCCCGCATGCCCAATATGGCCTAGCTCGTGTGGCCCCCACGGCCACACTCAAACCACCACACGGTTGTATCTTGCACACGACCGCACTTTCGTCAAAAACACGGTCGTGTCTCACACATGGCCAACCACACGGCCAGGCAAATGCCTGTGTGGCGTCTACAGAGAGCTTTTTCGGCTTTCGCTGGAACCCAATTTTCTGCATTTTGGGTACATTGCTGGTACGATTTTTATGTAAAATCACTCCTGAGCCGACCAACACCTAAAATCGATACAACAAATCTTCCAAAATCAGTCTTAATTCACAATTAACCGAAGCCATGAAACTGACAACAGTTCGAAACAAGCTTTCATCACCTACTCCAAAACTCCAAACGATTTTGACTACGATTCCGCAAGAGGAGAGCCCCGTTCTTCACGATTCACTACTGCCAAAACTCAAAGTCAACTAACGAAAAGAAAGAATAGAATCAATTCGAACAACTTAAAAAATGACTTCCCCAATCCACACGAAAACCACCCCTTAAACTTACCAAATCGTACAAAAACACCTAAGAATTGAAAAATCGGAATTGAATGGCCAGATTGCGACAGAATTTCAAACGCAAGAAAGAAAAAGATTTTTTCCAGTCAATAGGAAAAGAATGTCAAATTTTGGGAATTAGGAAGAGAGAGAAAAATAATTAAAATTTTGAAAAGAAAAGAAAATAAAAAATAAAAATAAAAAGATATCCCATAAATCCCCTATTTTCTCCCACTAATCCACTAACTCACAACCACCTTAGAGTTTTAGCTCCATCGAAAATCAATCAATCAGCCGAGCAAAAATAACATCTACGCTTGCGCAGGGATTCAAACACAGAACCTCTAGCACACTAATTTCCTTACCACTCAAACCAGCAGGCTCATTTTGATATGGGTTAATAGAAAATTTTATATAAGCCCACTCAACAAGGGTAAGGCTTGGATCTAAAATAACAAAATTTTCCAAAGAGTGAGACTTGAACCCAAGACCTCATACGCACACCCAGAACACTTAACCACTGAAGCAAATACACAGTTGTGTCAGAATTTATAGAAATAGTAATAAATTAAATGGGGCGTTACAACTCTACCCCTACAAGAAATTTTGACCTCGAAATTTACCTAATCCGAACAGATGAGGATATTGCTAATGAATCAAGTCATCAGGTTCCCACGTGGTTTCTTCAGCGCCATGAATCTGCCTCAGAACCTTAACCAATGGGATGTACTTCCTCCTCAGAACCTCA
This sequence comes from Gossypium australe, assembly GCA_005393395.2. Taxonomy (NCBI): domain Eukaryota; kingdom Viridiplantae; phylum Streptophyta; class Magnoliopsida; order Malvales; family Malvaceae; genus Gossypium; species Gossypium australe. The sequence continues at coordinate 87,511,073 of CM016626.1, forward strand.
ATATCACGATCCAAAATCTGAACTGACTCCTCCTCAAAAGTTAAGTTTGATCTAACCTCAATCTCCTCAACAGAGACAACGTGAGATGGGTCAGACCGATACCGCCTCAACATCGAGACGTAAAACACATCATGGATGGTCTAACTCTGGAGGTAGGTCTAACTAATAAGTGGCCAATCTAACAAGCTTCAAAATCTGATACGGCCCAATAAATCTAGGGTTCAACTTGCCCTTACAGTCGAACCTCAGAAATTTCTTCCACAGGGAAACCTTGAGAAAAACGAAGTCACCCACAGAGTACTCAATATCTCTCATTTTCAGATCCGCATAGGACTTCTGTCTATCAGAAGCCGCCTTCAGCTGATCCCAAATCAGTCTAACCTTATCTTCAGTCTCGAAAACCAACTCAAGACCCAAAATCCGTCGTTGACCCAACTCAGTCCAACATAGCGGAGTGCGACACTTACGACCATACAAAGCCTCGTAAGGTGCCATCTGGATGCTAGACTAGAAACTATTGTTATAATCGAACTCTGCTAGCGGTAGAAAATCCTTCCAACTACCTCGAAAACCAATCACACAACTCCGAAGATGTAACGCCCCGAATTTGGGCCTAGAAGGAATGGGCCTTGAGCGTGGGATCAGCTAGGAGACTGCACACAAATATTTATGTGTGTAAAAAAATGACACAAATTGCTTGTTTACTTTAGTGGCTAAGTGATTTAGGAATAGTTGGGAGTGTTGAAGAAGTCCTGGGTTCAAACCTGGGCTTTAGCAGAATTTTTGCTTTTTGCTCTTAAGTGAATCTTGGCCTTAGCTTGAAGGATTTATAAATATTTTTGGTGAAATCATGACACAAGGAGTGTGCTAGTAAAGGTGGAAAGTGGCATGTAGAGTGTACTAGTGGTCTAAGGTTCGAATCCCTGCTTATGCAAATGGAGATTATTTTTATTGTTAGCCATGGGAGGAGGTTGTGTTTGACCGAAACACTAGAAGTTTGAACAGATTTGAATGGGGTTGTTGTTAGCCAAATTTGGGGAGTGAAAAGGGGGATTTTCAGTTGTTGAGGTTTGTGAACAAGAGTGATTTTAGGAGGAAAAAGGGGAGCATGAGGGTGAGTGGGTTTGTGCAGAATTTGCTAAGGGGAACTCATAGTTTTGGCTTTGGGGGTGTGTTTTCATTTCAGTTATTGAGAGCATTTTGGGGTCTTTCGGGATTTGTGTGTGTTTCCTCTATAAAGCCGAGCTAGCATTTTGTTTTGGGGAGTGTTTTATTGTTTCAGTTTTGGCACTTCTTCTTCACCGCTTAGCCGAATACATCACTTCCCTCCTTCACCATTCTTTCATTCGGTATTCTTTCCATAACTCCCTATATCGGATTTTTGTTAGTTTTCTCCCCTATCGGTTTTGAACTGATATTATTTGCTCTTGTGAAGTGGCCGAATACCTCTATCTCTTCTCCTCACTTTCTTTTCCTTTTTCTCCCTTTTCTCTCCCTAGGCTGAATACATTTCTTTTGCCCTCTTATTGCACATTGATTTTGTGGAGCCGATTTTACTACTCCTTTCTCAACTCTATTGCGCTGTGGTGAGTTCACACGATTCTCTTCTAGTACTCTTGTGTATTTCTTGTTGTTTTCTTTATGGTTTAAGCCAAGTATTTCGATCTTTTGAGACTGATTCTATTTTTACTCCAAATAGAGGTTTCCGATAATATGTTGCGTAAAGAGATATCAATGGTGGTGAGTAGTAGCCATTCTGAGGGAGGATCAGGAATGGTGCCAGCTAAGAATGGGCACGTAGCCCCTCCCCCCAAATTTAAGCAGCGTAAAGTGTCAGCTGTTCGGGATTTTCCGCCGGGGTGCGGTAGGGTGGCTGCACCAATTTCTGGAACAAGTGGGCAAACCACAACCGACTGATCTAGTCAAGGGACAGGTAATCTGTTGGACAAGTATTTTCGATAGAGGCTATTTTTGATAAGTTGATTGGGATTCGATTAACGCAATTGACAAGTGATTGATGGATTGCCTTGATTGAATATAGGTTGGAGTTCTCGTGGGTCATTCACACATTTCGCAATCAGGTGTGTATCCACACTGTTTTAACTGTAAATCGGCAAAAGCCGAAAAGCCAGAGAATACAACACTTGATGCCACACGGGCGTGCGATCACACGTATGGTAATCTGAGCCCACGAAACATGGGCGATAGACTGTAGAGGCTTCCATGAGCATTCTTATGGGCTTAGGCCATATTGGGCCACGGTTGGCCGAAATGGGTCGTGTGGGCTCGTGGGCCTACACGGATGAAATTCACGATTTGTGGCATATACTAGACTGGGTTATGTAGTTCGCATAGCCGTGATTGAATTTGGGCTAAATGGGCCACACGAGCATGTGGGCCCACTTGGACCGAATAATGGGCCTTGGGCCCATTTACACCGTTTTGACCATTTAGGTTATTTGTGTCGCTCAAGGCGACTGTAGACCTTCGGAGAGGTCGTTATCTGCATCAAGACCCTATAGGGTAAAATGACTGAAATACCCCTATAGGGTAAAATAACCGAAATACCCCCATAGGGTAAAACGATCGAAATACCCCCATAGAGTAATATGATGACCAAAATACCCCCATAGGGTAAAATGACCAAAATACCCCCATAGGGTAAAATGATTGAAATACCCCTATAAGGTAAAATGACCGAAATACCCCCATAGGGTAAAATGACCGAAATACCTTCATAGGATAAAATGACCGAAATACCCTCATAGGATAAAATGACCGAAATACCCCATAGGGTAAAATGACTGTTATACCCCTAGAAGATGAAATGACTGTTATGGCATTGTGTTATGTATGACTGATTTACTCTATGATATGTATGACTATGATTGAACATGACATTTTGAATACACATGATATTATGTCACGACATATTACATGGGGATGGGTTGTTATATTTGGAGGAAGTGTACTGTACTGATAAGGTCGCACGGGTTGCCTAAGACGACTGTGGACCTACTGATGGCTATATGCCGTTTATTTTACTAGCAGCTTTGCTGCAATACTGTATAATGCCGTAACCGATGCTAACACTGGTGTGTCTGGCTGGGTGGGTCAATTTTATCCCTACATGATGTGTTTCGTGAGACAGAGTGGTGTGCAGAGGCTGAATTGGGTAGGATTTCTGACTACATATCTACACTGGTTAATGATATTACATACTATTCACTACAAGACTGATATCTGTTACTGTTATGGGCCAAGGCCCCATTGATACTATTACTGAAATTGGACAAAAGCCCTACTGATTACTGGCGTTGTAATGGGCTCAAGCCCAATCATTTACTGTTATAGGAAAGGGCTTAGGCCCACACTGAACTGGACTGTTATTGTATCGGACAAAGGCCCAAAATGCATTTATCTACTATTTAATTGACCGTTTGCTTGTTAGGGGATTACACACTGAGTTTTCGTAAACTCACCCCTTTGTTTAACTGTATAGGTAATCCCCAGTCGTAGGCGGGTCGGTGCTGCGAGGGACTCAATGATGGCTACACAATCGCATCAGCTTTTGTTTTTAGCTTTTGATTTATAAGTAACTGAATTTGGGTTTAAAGTTATAAACTTTAAATTGGGGTTTTTATTTATTTAGTTTGATATAAACTGCTAGTTGTAGAAAAAGACAGGTTTTCAAAAGGTAACTATTTTCAAAGACACCACATTTTCGCAACATTTCCTAAAAAAAACTTCCTCAATAAATGAGATTTTGAAAATTAATAACGTTTTAAAAGTGATTAGCTTTTAATGATGCACGCTTTGGAAATGAACAACCCGTTTTGGAATCACCGTTTAATAACAAAATGATTAATCAATTTTGAGAATTTCAATGACAACAAGTTTTATGCTAAACATTCAATGTGACAATGCAAGATTCGACCATAACGTCTAGGCCGGGTTTGGGGTGTTACAGAAACATATCCTCTAGTAGCTAAATCACCCTCTCAGATTGACCATCGGTCTGAGGATGAAATGTAGTACTAAAGTCCAATCTTGAACCCAAAGCCTCATTCAGTTTCTTCCAGAATCGGGAAGTGAAACGAGGATCCCTATAAGAAATTATCGCAACTGGAACCCCATGCAGTCTTACAATCTCAGAAATGTAGAGCTTCGCAAACTTTTGCATAGAGTAGTCCGTCCGAATCGGAATAAAATGAGCGGACTTGGTCAATCAGTCCACGATGACCTAAACAGAATCCTTCTTAGTGGGTGTCAATGGCAACCCACTTATGAAGTCCATCGTCACTCGTTCCTATTTCCACAAAGGGATCTTAACCGGTTGGAGAAAACTCGAAGACAACTGGTGCTCAGCTTTAACTTGCTGGCACATCAGACAACGAGCAACAAAATTCGTGACCTCACGTTTCAAACCCGGCCACAGTATAGTTCACAGAGATCACGATACATTTAATACCATCGAGATGCATAGCAAAAGGGCTATTATGCGCCTTCCTCAGAATAGTTTGTCTCAGATCAGTATCATTCGGTACACAAACCCGACCTTGAAAACACAAAACCCCATCTTTATTCAGCCCAAAATCAGAAGTATTGCCATCCTTAACCTGACCAACCGCATAACCAAAGACTCATCCCCTAACTGCTTTTCTCGAATCTACCCAAACCAAGTCGGTTTAACTTGTAAGTCGGCTAACAGGCCCCCATCATCAAACAGACTAAGATGAGCGAACATCGCCCTCAAATTAGACATTGCTCTGTGAATGAGAGCATTGGCCACCACATTGGCCTTACCATGATGATACTCTATCGTGCAATCATAGTCTTTAAGTAACTCAATCCATCGGCACTGCCTAAAATTCAACTCCTTTTGAGTAAGGAGGTACATGAGGCTCTTGTGATTAGTGTAGATGATACACCTCTCACCATACAAATAATGCCTCCAAATCTTTATTGCAAAAACCATAGCAGCTAACTCGAGATCATGCGTTAGATAATTCCCCTAATGTGACTTAAGCTGGCGGGACGCATAAGACACAACCTCACCATCTTGCATCAGTACACATTTCAAACCGACATGCGATGCATCACTATAGACTACAAACTCTTTACCAGATTCAGGCTATATCAGAACAGGAGCCTGAGTCAGAACAGACTTGAGCTTCGCAAAGCTCGATTGTTGCGCATCAATCTAAGAAAAAGAAACACCCTTGCGCAGAAGCTTAGCCAAAGGAGCTGCAATCAAAGAGAACCCCTCAACAAAATGCCGATAGTATCCCGTAAGACCTAGAAAACTACGAATCTCTGATATATTTTTAAGCTGTTTCCAATGAAGCACCACCTCAATCTTTTTAGGATCAACCCGGATCCCCTCAACAGAAACCACATGACCTAGAATAGTTACCTCTCGCAACCAGAACTTACACTTGCTCAACTTAGCGTAGAGCTGTTTCTCTTGGAGTATCTAAAGCACTACTCTAAAATGCACATCATGCTCATCCTCGATCTTAGAGTAAACCAGAATATCGTCGATGAAAAATATGATGAACTAATCCAGATATGGCTAAAAAACTCTATTCATTAGATCCATGATTTCAATCGGAGCATTCGTCAAACCAAAAGGCATAACTAGGAATTCGTAGTGCCCATAACGAGTCCTAAATGCTATCTTATGAACATCCACCTCATTAACTCTAAGTTGATGATACCTAGAATGGATATCTATTTTTGAGAACATTGAAGCCCCTCGAAACTGATCAAACAAATTGTCGATCCTCAGAGTGGATACTTATTCTTCACAGTCAGTTTATTCAACTGCCGATAGTCAATGCACATCCTCATGGTACCATCCTTTTTCTTTACAAACAAAATCGGTGCCCCCCACGGAGACATACTAGAGCGGATGAAACCATGATGCAGAAGCTCTTGAAGTTGAGCCTGAAGCTTTGTAAGCTCTTTCAATGCTGTCGTAACATTTTTTTGATAAAACAGTAAACGACGCGGTCGACTCGAGGTTTGAAAACGGAAAGGAAGGGAGTCGCCACCGATCTTTATTTGGGTGTGATCGGATCACCTTTGTTTTAATAAAACGCCTCGGTTTATTAAAACAATGCTTTTGGTCTACGAAAATTTGAGAAAAATGGGTTCGGAAGTCAATTACGTGCGAGGAAGGATTAGCACCCTCAACACGCCCGAAATTGGTAACAAACTGATTGATCGATGTCCTATGGTTGAAAACTTTGAAATGATTTGAAAATACGGTACTTTTTATTTCCAAAATTTGAAGGAATTGGAAGGGATGCTAAGACTCTTTTATTTTTGAAGAGATAAAGTATCATGTCCAGTAAGTTAGGTTGCGACACTTTAAACTCCCGAAACTAAGCTCGCCATTTAAAACTTGGTTTTATTTTTGAAGAGGATCTCCCGTCACTTGTCGAGCGAGAAACCAGAACCCAGTAAGTTAAGGCTCGTTTTCCCGAAAATCCAAATTAGGAATATTGCCTCTATTTTAGAAGAAAAAGAAACTTATCTCGAAGTATCTAGGCGTCGAGTCCAGTAAGTTAGGGCGCGACATTTCGAATTTCCGAGATTAAGTGTTTTGTTTAAAATTTGAATTGCGATTTTTAAAAGGGATATTCCATTGTTTAACTTAAACGAGAAAAATCGGAACCCAGTAAGTTAGGGCTCGATTCTCCCGAATTGCTAATACGGAAATATTGGTCGTTATAAAGATTGAGATGTCGAAAAATAGTGAGATGACGATGAGAATATAAGTAGTGGTGACAGAAAACTATTGTGACAATGGTGTATATGTATTGATGATGATAGAAAATAATGATAATAATAATGGTGGTAATATATATAAAGTAGGTAAAATATATGCATATAAGAAAATAATAATAATATAATGATAGTAGTAATGTGGGATATGTATATATATAAGAAAAATGACGGTAATATACATAAAATAAGTGAAATATTTACATATATATGAAAATAGTATGATACTAATAGCAATAATGATAATGCAATGATGAAATAGATAATAATAATGAAAACAACAAGCAATAAATAAAATATTATTGATAGCTATAATAGTAATATAATAATAGTAATATAGTAATAAATATAAATGAAATAATGAAATAATAATGAAATGACAATAATAGTAATAAATGTAAAAGAAATAAAAAATAAAAGAATAAAATAGTAATAGAATAAAGTAATAGTAAAAATGAGGTAATGATAATAAATAATATTACATTAATAAATCAATAACACTAATAAATAAATAAGTAAGTAAGAATAATAATGAGATTAATAATAATAGCGTTAGTAAAAAAAATAGTGATACTAATAATAATAGTATAGTAATAATAATAACAGTAAAAATAAATAAGAGTAATAATAATAATAATAATAATAATAATAATAATATAATAATAATAATAATATAATAATAATAATAATAATAAATAATAACACAATTTTTAAGGAAAATAAATAAATAAATAAACCCATTAAACAGGTCGAGAGCTATATTGAAATCAGAATAAAAAAAACAGGGGCTGAAATTGCAATGAATTAAAAAGAAAGGGCGAACAAGGACCAAGATAGAACTCACTTAAAGCAAGAGAGACTGATTGGGAAAATATTCCCAGCCCTTATGCGCGTCTATGGGTCAAGGACTCGATTGGAAAATCAAATAAATGTAAAGGTGAAATCTGCAAAGAAAGAAAAATAACAAAATGGGCCCAATCGAAGTGCACTGCGACAGGGAGGGATTTATTGCGCAAATATCCCTTTTGAGGGACATGCACAGTAACCCTTAAACTAAACGGCACCATTTTATTGAATATATAAGGCCCTTCTTTATGTTTTTTTCATTTAATCTTTCTTCTTCCAGAATAAAAAAGCAGGTTCTTTCCCCACTTTTTGTGCCCGACGGTTGGCTTCCCTGGCCGTTCAAGCTTCGCACCACCATGCCACCACCATATTGGTGGCCGGCGATGCTCAAAGGTGGGCTTTAGTGCCCTATTATAGACCCCGAAGAAGGTTGAACCATAGCGCCCGAAAACGAAGGGAAAGAGAGAGCCTTCGGCACCCCTTTCTCGACCAAGCTCCGACAACGAAAGGGGGGCTCCGACGACGCCTCCGATGGTTCAGGTAAGGCCTCGTTACTCCTTTTGATTTTTGTTTGTAAAATTTTTTTTATTTTTTTAAAATCACCAACAAAAATAAACAAAAAAAAGCAGTAAATAAATATCAGACGGAAGGAAATAAGATCAACCTTTTGATGTTTTTTTATTTCTTGAAGGTTCGTATTTTTGCTTTTTGATTCCGAAAATCCCCCCTTTACAAAGAAATTTTAATAGGCTTTTATAGCCTAAATTTTTATACACTTTTTTACTTTTTGTCGTTTCTCGTTTAATGACTTGCAGGTGGAAGTGGCGATGGAAGGGCGGTGGACAAGACCACGGCGCAGGGCAAGTGGCTGTCAGACTGACCAATGGCAGAGGCGGCGGCATTAGCTAGGGTTTTGGTGTTTTTCTTTTTTTTCTGACTTAGGGTTTGTAATGGGCTAATTGGGCCGATTGGGTTTAGTATTGGGTTGGTTTTAGGGTTAATGGGTTGGTTTGTGTATGGGCCGGGCAAAATCTGGGTCTTACAGATGCCGTACGGTATGGAGCAATGGACATCAGAGTTGTACCCTGTAAAAGCTCAATGCCAAACTCAACTTCCCAATTCGAAGGTAAACCCGATAACTCTTCAGGAAAGACATTTGAAAATTCCTTTACTATTATAATATCCCCGACTGAAGAGTCCTTAGAACCTGAAACATTGACGAAAGCCATATACGCCTCACACTCTTTCCAAACCAATTTCTCAGCCACAAGAGCGGATATCATATTAGATAGATAATCTCGATGCTCACCAATCATAACCACCCCCTTATCATCCTCAGTCCTCAGATAACCCTCTTAGTCGTGCAATCCAAGCTAACTCGGTGCTCAACCAATCAGTCCATACTCAGAATTAACTCGAACTCCCCAAACGGAAGCTCCATCAGATTTGTAAGAAACAAAGTCCCTTGTACTTCCAATGGTACATTCCTATAAAGTCTACTAACCCAAGCAAACTGCCCTAGCGGACTCAGTACGGTAATCTCACTAGAAGCACACTCAATAGAAATTCCCAAGTTTTTTGGAAATAGTACTAGCTACATAGGAATGTGTAGAACCTATGTCTATCAGAGTTGTATAAGGAACATCAAAAATAAAGAACGTACCCGTGATAATATCAAGAGCATCTCTATCCTCTCGGCGTCGAGCAGCATAAACTAGTGTTGGCTGCCTCGCCTCAGCCTGATTAGCACCTCTGCCCGGTGTTCTCTGTCCTCGGCCCATACCATTACCACCCCTGGCTGGTCCACAACCCCTAGATGGTTGTTGAGCTTCCCTCTGAGGCTGTACAAAACTCAGTCCTGAAGCTTGCATCTAATCAGCACGCTGTGGACACTCTCAAATTCGATGCTCTAAAGACCTACACCTCAAACAGGCCACCAACCTCCTCCAACACTTGCCGGGATAGCGCCTACCACAGTCATCACAAGGGTAAATCATAGTAGGAGCAACAGGAACCCTCACTCTAATCAACCCATCAGGTCTAGCCCGTTTCTTAAGCCTCTGAACAAAACTAGGGGGCTTCGAATCCCTTTTATTTTTGCCTCTATCACGATCCCTATTTTGGCGCTCCACACACTTAACCTCTTCGGTGATGTTTGCCTTATCCACTAGAACAACAAAGTCATGCTCCCTCTACGGGGTTATCAAAACCCTCAAACTATCTCTCAGACCATCCTCAAAGTGAACACATTTCTCATACTCAGACGCCACCATGCCTCGAGCGTAGCGGCTCAACCTCAGAAACTCAGCCTCATACTCGGCCACAGATCTATCACATTGCGTGAGATTCATGAACTCATGCCTACGAGCATCAACATAACTTGCGCCCATATACTTCATCTGGAAAGCAATCTTAAAATAGTCCCAGATCAAATGATAAGGCTGAGTACCCTCCTCAACCGATAACCACCACTGATATGCCTCGTCGCGAAGCAAAAAGACTGCACCCTTAAGTTTCTGCTCAGGAGTACAGTCAATTTCGTTCATGATCCTTTCGGTGGCCTCCAACCAATACTCGGCCACAACAGGGACGACTTTAGTGACACCCCTAAACAGCTCAGCTCCATTAGACTGGAATCGTTCAGTTTTCAACCCACGGCCCCCAAATCTAGAATGGGGTCCAGCGACCCTCTCCAACACCCTCAACATGGATTGGGATAGTACATCATCCCCAGTCGAGTGGCTTTGAAACCTAGTCTCAGTAGCAGGTAAAATCGGTGTCTCACTCGTTTCTAAATTTGGCATACTGCTAGAAAGGAAGACTCAGTTCAAGCCCCCTTACGACCCCTACCACGCCCACGAATACTATGACCGTGAGTTCTACGAGCACTCATCGTATATTTCAAATTTATATACATTATAAAATTTATGCATCAGTTTCAGTATTTATTAGCAAATATTTTATGCGCAAATTATCAGAAGTTCAGAAGTACTCCTGAGGTTTTAGTCTCTAGCTAACTCAGTATAGTTTCAGAAAGTGCTAATTACAGTGTTTTCAGAATATTCTATCTAAGTTCAGAAATACTTACAGGATTAGCGTGGGAGACTCGGTGTACCATATACTTAGAATAATTCAAGTTATTAAAAACCAGTTTTTTTGAAACATAATTTTGGAACCCAAAATTCACAACCCGAGTTTTGCAACCTGGCTCTAATACCACTAAATGTAACACCCCAAACCCAGCTTAGATATTATGGTCGAATCTGGAGATGTTACAGAGAAGGGTTTTGAAAACAAAGTTATTTCAGTAATTCATCCTAGTTTCATAGCCCATATTTGTTTATAACTATTACTGAAAACGTTACTTAATTAGTTCAGACTTTAAGTTTCAGCTTTTGAGTTACTAAAGTAAGGTTTGTTTAACTATTTTTGACAGCTTTAAACCGAGGGTGAGGGGCTGTGCTAGTGCCGAATCCTTCCACTATTCGGTTCTCTTGCTCTCTTTCGGTAAGTACTATAAACGAATCATTATTCCCTTTCTTCTTCTACCTTAAGTGGTAACTGATAGCAATTGCATGGCAGTTAAGGAAGGATTCAGGGAACTCTTAATCAATCGCTAGAGGCTAAGATTCGTGGGAATCACAGTGGTTCGATTGAAGGTAACGCTACTCTATTCTATGAATGGATTGTTGATTTCTGGTTTCATGTTAACTGTAAAGTAGGACTGATGGTGGTGTTTGATTGACAAATGTAGGTTGGTGAGTGCTTGAGCGTCTGTTCGTGACGAATCGAAACCTGGTGTGAAAACACTACCAAATCGTAAACTGATAAAAGCCAGAAAAACGTGACAATTGACGCTACACGAGCGTGCGTTCGCTCGTGTGGTAAACCAAACGCATAAAACGTGGGCGTTAGACTGTTGAGGCCACCATGAGCGAGTTCATGGTCTTAGGCCGTTTTGAGCCACGTTGGGCCGAAATGGGCCGTGTGGGCCCAACGGGCTTGTGGGCCCCACACAGGTAAATCACACGAACGTGTGGAGATTATTGGGCCAAGCTGTGTAATTTATATGGCTGAGGCCAATTCTAGGCTATGTGGGCCACACGGACGTGTGGGCCCACACGGGCCTACATTATGGGCCTTGGGCCCAATTTCACTGTTTGACTGTTAAGGTTACACAGGTCGCCCGAGACGATTGTGAACCTACTGATGGGTCGGTAAGTATACCCAAACCCAAACTGATAAAATAACTATTTTACCCCTATGATATTCATTGACTGTATGCCTTATGTTATGTATGACTATATACGAGCATGCCACAATATATATATGTTGCATCCATGTATGATATGTTGCATGGGGATGGGATTATTATAATTGGAGGAAGTGTACTATACTGGTAGCCCTGCTGCAAATACCGTTTAGTGCCACAACCGGTGCTAATTTTTGGAGTGTAAGGATGAGTGGGTGATTTTATCCCCACATGGAGTGTTGGGCTGGACGGAGTGGAGTGTAGAGGCTGGATTGGTAGGATTTCTGATTGCATGCCTAAACTGTTACTGTAACTAAAATGGGCTAAGGCCTACAATGATACTGATATTGTTATGGGCTAAGGCCCACACTGATACTGATACTGTAATGGGCTAAAGCCCAACTGAACTGAACTGTTATTGATTTGGGCTTAGGCCAAGTCTGTAATTGCATTGGCTATTTACTTACATGGGGTTACACACTGAGTTTTTGTAAACTCACCCCTCTATTTTTCTGTACAAGTAATCCCCAATCTTAGGCGGATAGGTGATGCGAGGGATTCGGAGGTGGCCACACAACCGCATTTGCTTTATATTTTAGTTTTATTTCCACTAAATTTAATTTGGGAATTTGTTATGTAATAAGGCCTCTTTAATTTTTTAACTTTTAATTTGGGGATTTTACTTATCTTAATTCACATCTGAGTAGTAGTAGGACGCGGTTTTTTTTTTCCAAAAGATAATTGTTTTCAAAACACCACGTTTTCGTAACTTACTATAAAAGCTTCTGCATCAAACATGATTTTAAAGTATAGTAACAAACTAATATGATCAATGTCCTACTAAAAACAACTTGAGTTTTAAAAGAATAAGATACCATAAGATTTCTCGTTAAGATCGTAAACGAGTAGAATGGATTTTCCAAAGAAACTATGTTTTCAAAAAACACTTCAATGTGATACCGCCAGGTTCGGCCATAATGTCTAGGCCGGGTTTGAGGTGTTACAATGTATATAGCTAATATTTTTATCATGTTCATATAGTTTCAATGGACACCATACGAGGATCCAGCAATTCAGGCAGTAATTCCGGATGAATTCTTTCAAAATCTAAACATTTGGCATGTGAAGGTCCCATTGGTCAACTATGCCACCGTGGAGATGCACCAATTAGATAAAGTATTGCGACAATTTGGATTTTGACAACCGATTCCCGTGGCATCTGAGGTATTCGATGATGAGCACAAAATTGACTTACGGTAGTTGCATACGAATTGGCCGAGATTCTGGTCAGCATATATCAAAATGTGGGAAAATCGGTATGATTATATACCTACTCGGGAACCGATCATCGTTCTTGAGTTAGCTTGCGTACCCGAATACATGCCATGATTTAGGATCCATAGCAAGCCATATTTACTATCGGAAGAGGAGAGGCGATGGCAAATTCGTGTCCAAAGGGAACGACGGGGCCCTTTAAATCCAAGAAGAATGGATGACAATACAGGCCCATCAACAGCGCCCACACAATCACCGAGCCCATCAACAGTACCCACACAGTCACCAGGTGCGTATCCTCGCCCTTATATGTATCCTAACCCTTATATGTTTCCTTTTCCCAGTCCTATGACAGGTTGGAATGCATGGCCCGGTTCATCTCTGTTCCTGATTACTCTGAGTCAACCACCGATCTATAGGCCGCCGTTGCATGAGGGATCGCACGAGTTGCTATCGGGGAGCTCTTCTTTTTACCAATCCCCATCACCTTATGGGATTCAAACACCTCCGCCATGGGTGATGCAAACACCTCCGTAGTCATTATTCTATCAAGGTGGGTCATCCTCCCAACACCCACAACCAGATCCCTTGCTGGAGGAACCACAATCCCCGCCGGAGCAACCACAACCCCCGCCGAAAGCTGAACCAAGGAGGAATCCAGCGCATAACTGTCAACGACCCCCATGTGGCACTGATTCCAACCGGCATCAACATTGATTTTTGTTAATATATTTGTATAAACTTTTTTTATATTGTTTCATTTAATAAAATAAAATTTATTTTTAATACTTTAATTGTAATTTACTTTTTATAGTTTTAATAAAATAAAAGTTCTTTTGAATAGGGCAATATTTTTAATATTTTTATATTTTAAATAAAATATAAAATAATGTAACATAATTTTATTACAACAACCATCAGTTATTCCGATTTGGACATGATTTCGAATGAGCCATATCTCACGGGATCAACCGAAGCACAAAATCTATACTTAATAGACAAAACTTTCATTGGCGTCGTTCCGAAGATTTTACGCCTAATTCTTTTATGAAGTTATGTCAAATCTATGTTCTGGTTAAAAACCAGTCGCGATGTGTTCTCCAATAAAAAAAAATGCCGTTCTCGGTGTCACGGACCTCACCATCATAGTAAATAACAATACTAATACGTTCACTCATCTTCAGTTTCTACTCTACTTTAGCCTCAATTTCTCTTGCTGTAACATATGCAACCTGAGAATGAAATTTGGCTCATTTATAGTCTAAGGCCAAATAGGAACTACTGTAGAAAAAGAGCGTCCACGTGGGAGCTTTTTTCAGTAATCTTGCTGATAGTGCATCTTGCTTGAAGCGTTTTGAACACTATTTGTTCAGAAACGTCTTCTCAAAATTATTTTTCAGATACTACTGTAGAAAAAGAGCGTCCACTTGGGAGCTTTTTTCAGTAATCTTGCTGACATGGCATCTTACTTGAAGCGTTTTGGACACTATTTGTTCAGAAACGTCTTCTCAAAATTATTTTTTTAGATACTACTATAGAAAAAGAGCGTCCACGTGGGAGCTTTTTTCAATAATCTTGCTGACAGTGCACTCTGCTTGAAGCGTTTTAGATACTATTTGTTCAGAAACGTCTTCTCAAAATTATTTTTTCAGACACTACTGTAGAAAAAGAGCGTCTACGTGGGAGCTTTTTTCAGTAATCTTGCTGACAGTGCATCCTGCTTGAAGCGTTTTGGACACTATTTGTTTAGAAATGTCTTCTCGAAATTATTTTTCAGATATTACTATAAAAAAACAAAATTTTTTTATATTGCTAATATAATTTTTCCAAAACCTTAAACACAAAATTATTTTAAAAAAACCCTAAATATAATTTAATTAATTAACCTTAAAACCCTAAACCCTAATTTAATTAATTAACCCTAAACCATAATTTCATTAATTTTTTCTTTAAAAACCTTAACCCTAAAAAAAGGGGCAAAACGCGTCCCGAAGGGAGCGTTTTGCTGACACAACACCTGACATCGCACTGACGTGGATGCGTTTTCAGGGAATTCGGCCCTTTTCGGTAAATAATTAAAAAGTCGACCCATTTCCGTAAATAACGTTAAAATTGGGCAATTTTGGGTAAAATGGCCCATTTTTTCATTAGCCAAAACATGTCACGTGGTGCTTTTCCATTTGCCGAAATTGCCTAACAAATTTTTTTTAACATCAACTAGGGGTGAAGAAAACTCAATTCGACTCGAAAAAATCAAACTTTTTTTTCGAATTTCGAGTTAAACGAATCGAGATATTCGAGTCAATTTACATATTTTTTTTGAATTTCGAGTTCGAATCAAGTTTAATTTTTGAATTCGAATAACTCGAATAATTCGAATAAACCGAATCACAAACTATAATATTTTATATTTTTACCCCAAACCCTAAAACCTTTTTACTTTCCCCCAAAACTTTTACTCCTCTCACATCCCACCCCCATCTACCCCAAACCCATTCCCCCCCAATTTTTTTTTTTTGAATATTTTCCCCGCATTTACTTTTCCCACAAAATTTTACTCTCTCAACCTTCAAAACTTTTTATTTCCCCCCTAATTTTTTACTTTTCACCCTTTACTCTCAAATAAAAAATCATCGAAAAAAATCCTTAAACCTAAATAATAATAATTTCATTTATATCTACTATTTATATTATAAAATTAAATTTTACATTTTGTACTATATATATTATTGAATTGTTTAATCATATTAAATGTTTATAAAATTCTGTTAAAATTGAATTATTAATGATGCTATAAAATATTCATGTTAAAATTTTATGTTGGTATCAATTTCACATTTTATATTAATATAAATTTTATTAAAAAATCACATTTTTTATATTTAATATATATTTTTTTAATTTCAAAATACGCAGTGACAAAAAACCAGAAGATAATTGAAACAACTAAACAATCAAAGAAGCTAACCCGTATATACAAGATTAATAAATAAATTATGAGGAGATGAAAGTTAATAACAAATTTGATTACGATGGACAATTTTGATTACGGTGGATGATAGTGATTATAAGGACCCAAAGTTATTTTTTTTAAAATTTAACTCAAACAAATATATTTGATTCGATTCGATTCAAATTCTATCTCATTCGGCTCGATTCGAGAAAATTTCAAATCGAGTTAGGATGATAATATATGATTTGTCAACTTGATTAACTCGAAATTTTTTCATTCGATTCGATTTGATTCGATTGAACTCTACCCCTAAGTCGTCAACTACAAAATGGACAAAAAATAGATGGAATTGATACTTTAGGTACCAAAATGGGTCAAAAAAATTTAAGTATCAAAAGAGGAAAATGGGTTACTTCAGGGGCTAAATTGTGAATTAAGCCTTTT
Source organism: Gossypium australe (assembly GCA_005393395.2). Lineage (NCBI taxonomy): Eukaryota > Viridiplantae > Streptophyta > Magnoliopsida > Malvales > Malvaceae > Gossypium > Gossypium australe. The sequence goes on from CM016626.1 coordinate 87,527,635, forward strand.
AATATTTTATATATTACGAAATAAAAATATTGTATTAAATAATAAAAATATAAATGTGTATATTCTAATTGAACTTCTTGGGTTTCAATCCTCTTTCCTTTTACTGACGACGATGATGATAATCCTATGCCAGATTAAGCTGGATTTGAACCTAAAATGTCTGTTAAGGGCCCGGCCCATCGACAGTTCGGACTTGTGAAGTATCCTAGACGCAGTCCGGATTCTGGAAGAACCAAGACCTCGGAAGAAGAATCAGTTTAACGGTTCCTACTGAATCAAAGAAACCCATGGCGTCAACTTCTTCTGCCACCGCTTCTTCAGACCCTGAACTTGACTTAATCAAGCAGGTTATTTTTTTCCTCTCAATTTTCTGTCTCGTGATTCTATATTCATGGGATTATTTATTTATTTCAGATAAGAACCCATGAAGTTGCCATAGCAGAGCTGGGCAGTATTTCTTCTTTTCGGGTACTTTTTTTCAAAATTTTCTATTTTGTTCTTCTTGCTTATATTTCTTCTTGTCTAATTAATAAGGACTACAAGTTTATTCCCTACAAAGTTTTTTTTTTATGTTTTTTTTTTTAATTTTTAGTTTTGCCTTTAGTTCTTGTACATGCCCTTTATTTGAAGGATGCTTAAAACTGGGAAATCTTCAATCTGAAATTTGAAACGGTTAGAATGTTTGATTGGGTTTGGGAATTCTCATGGTATAGTATTTTGTATTCTGGAGTTCAGCTAGACTTATTGAAGCTTGGCTAAGTTGGCTTTGCCCATTTTTCCCTTATTGATGGAAATCAAAGTTTGAGTTTTTCTATTTATCTTTCCTATTACTTGTAGGATTCTGCTGATTATTATATTTGTTAGTTGTGGACTCCTTGATTGTGCCTGAGTTTAATTATGATGCTATATATTGATAACCATGAATAGCTGTTTCCAAATGTGACAGCTTGATAAATTGTGTTTGTGAATATGTTCATATAGAATGTCTTGGAAAATTCAAGACGATTAAGCATCTCTAACTTTGAATTTGAAGTAATTGGTACATTGGCTGCTACCTAGAATTACCCTTTATTGAACATACACTGTAGGATGGGGGCTGGCACTTTTTTATTTTTTTTGTTATGGTAGTATCCAGATGGGAATTTTTAGGTAGTGCTGATCACTGCAATCTGGCATTAGGAAATACCTTGGATTGTAACATTCCCAATGTCAGATGATGGAGATAGCTAAAGTGAGAAGAACTGCTTTATATGCTGTGCGCAAAATGGGTTTGAGAGGGCCAGGGAAAATGCTGGAGTTGTGCAAATTATTCGAGGATTGTTTTGCTGCATATCGTAAATGATGTTGGTCCCAATTCATGGATCAGCAAGCTCACTATTGATGATGCTTTGGATTAACCATATTTTTCGGCACTAGAACTTAGGAGTCAAGTTCCAAAATCAGGAAAAGATCTCTTGTAATTATGGAGAAGCTGGCCAAAGTTTCTTATTTTCTACACACTGGTGGGTCTGTTGGTTTATAAAAGTGTAGGCTATGGTAGCTTTTTGAGAAATTTACGAGGGGATGCAGTACTTGCTTGAACAGAAGCATGCCTCCCTCTTACTGTCTATGTACGGGTTAGATAATATTAAGAGAATCTCCTGGAGTCAAAAAGTTCCTGACGAATTGAGTAGCTTTCCAATGAGAGATTGATATGTCTGATTGCATAACCAAAAATACTCTTGCATATAGGAGATGGCAAATATTATGATAGCGTTGTCTGATTATATATAACCATTAGCACTCTATGTAGCAGACAATTGTATGCCTTTCCACTCCTTTACCTATTAGTGCATTCAAGACCTTTATGATGTACTTTCTTAGAATACCAAATGACGATGAGTTACCGGTTGCCACATCTTTATTATACTGATCTCTGACTTCCTTTTTCCGTCAATTCGTGAACTCTTTGGTTGTAGTGGAGTTAAACCAATTTTGTATGGATGAAGCTGGAAAATAAGCCGCAATTGTAATGTACAATCAGTTTCTTTGTAGCTGAATCAAATGGGTTTAAGATACTCCTTATATACATTTTTTTAATTGTGAAACAACTCTATTCTTTGAATGTGGAACACAGATATTTTCTAGAAGAGTCTAGTAAGTATGCTGTACGGTTTATTACAATTGTAATATGTGGGATCCAATCATCTAAACTAATCTAATGAAGGGATTGTTGTCTAGTTTTTATTCTGCTCAATATGTACGAGATATGATATTTCTGTGTTTGTTTTTCTTCCTTAACTGCAGACTGTCTATCAGAAAAATGGTCACTTATTTTTCCGCACATCTATTCAAAAAGCAACATCATCTGAGGAAAGTAAGAAATGGATCTTCCTCTTTTTTCTTTTTTTTGGTTCTTCAGTGCATGAGCCTTACTTGGGGATTAGACAGCTGAGTGATGTAGTTTGCCATCTTTGTTGGTTAATGTATGACAGAACAACTTGATCAGGCAAAAGCTAAGCTAGAAAAGCTGAATTCCCAGTGATTGTACTTGGCAGTGATGTGCAGGACTGAAGCCTATTATTTGCCACCAACAAAAAGTTTTGGGTTGAAACGATTTTGTGTTATCATTTGTTTAATGCAAGATGCAAAGTGCTGGACTGAGACTTGAATAAATTTTCTCAAAAACAAATCTCAAAGGGAATTTCCCTTTCAACCTTTCTCTGTGAGATTATTTGTTTGGGTTTCCAGAAATGCAAACAAGAATTGAACTAGGGTTAAGTTGATAAGAAATTGGGAAACAAATATCATATGCATTATCACAAGTTATAAAATCCTTCTAATGGAGTTTCAGAGATTTCCTCCTGATTATTAAGCCAACTTGCAGGATATTGGTCTATACAAACCGAGCAATAATCTTTATCTCATTTACAGTAGACAAAAGATGGAAGAATTCTCTACTCTATCCCTTCGCGCGATGTTTGAAACCAAACAATTGCGAGGGTGACAAGAGTTGCATAAATTGAATTGGGCAACTTTTGAACCACTTTTCCAACACCGGGAACAATCTCAGTCGCCTTCTTTGTCGCCATAGCTACAGATGGAGCGACAACCAAAGTGACAAGCAGTCCCTGACTAACGACAACCAACGTGTCGGTTGTAAGCTTCTGAATGAATTTCACAAATTCATCATGGTTGATATGTCCGTCAAGGTTCAAGTCACACTCCTGCGTAGTAAACAAACTAACTGCTTTATGCCTTTAACCATTGCTGACATTATGTTCTTCCATGAAACTTTTCAGAGAAAAGAAAATATAGAGAAAATTAAGTCAAATATGCCCCATAGCTTTGGATCTATATCCCTGGGTCATTAGAAGAGAATCAACAAAGATAATCGACACAATGAATGGAACATGTCAGCAGCCCCGATATGTTACCTGAGCCTACATTAATATTTGAAACATATAAAATTTGCATTATCCCAGATTGAACATTGCATATGAACCCTTCCTTTTTCTTCTTTCCTTATAGTATACTTTCAGTTATCCTGAATCAAACAGAAACCTCATATTTTTTCATAGAGGGTCATACTCTCAACAAGTCCGATATTATCTTCTATCCCTCAAGAGCCCTGGCAAATTTACAAAGCGTGAGCACCACGAAAGGGCTAAACAGACAGAAGTCATGGTCGCCAAAGAGCGAGCACATGACACTATGATTGTTTAAAAGCTAGCTCAAATGGTACCATGGCTCCCTGAAGACCCTCTATATTAAAGGTGAGTAAAACCCGATTCAATTCGATAAAATCTAAAAGAATTTGTATTTCAAGTTAATTGAATCAAGTTATTTGATTTTATGAGTCAACCCAAATAAAAAATTCGAGTTTCAAGTTCCAGTTGAATCTTACAATTCGAATAACAAATTGGTGTAAATAACCCTTTTGTCCCTGTAAATTTTAAAAATGAACAAATTGGTTTCTAAACAAGAATTACAAAAAAAAAAAACAAAATAATTTTAAAATTCAAAATATTTATAAAAATTCCAAAATTCTAAAGAATATATAAAGTTAAAATTCTTCTAAAACAATAATTTTGAGACCTAAATAAGTTAAATTAATGATTTAACTCTATCATACCAAAGTATTTTTTTTCTTATTTTGCTTTGAATTTTTTTTCAAATATATATGGTTTCAAATTTATGTTATCTAACATAGAATTAATTATATTGTAACAGGATTTTAATTTGATATGTTTAATTTTTTAATTTCACTCGATTCAACTCGACTTAAATTTCATTTTAATCGAGTTACGATGATAAAATAGAACACGTCAACTCGATTAACTTGAAATTTTCACTCGATTCGATCGAATGCTCACCCCTACTCTATATGCAAGAGGTCTTGGACTCGAGCCTTGCCATGCACTTGCTTTTCGGCAACCATGGCACCATGCACTTGCTCTTTGGCAACCATGGCTTCTTCTTGCTCTTGCAATGACCTCTTCCTATTCATGCAATACAAGGCACTCCCGCTTTGTAAACCTACCAGGCTTTCGGTAGAGCTGAGAGACGAAACCCGATTCAAAGAAAATACTAGACTTGTTGAGGGTCCAGCCCTCTGACTATTTTCAATAATGAAATATTGACTCGAGATTGATTAACAAAATGACATCCTTCCTATCAGAATATCAACCTTCACAAATGCACCCTTTAAAACTTGAGGAGCTTCCTTTTACCAAAAGCACTCAAATAATTAACTTTTATTCTTAAAACATGTAAACATGCAGTGACATCCATTGATCAATAGCTATGTTCTCTGACACACCGTGTCAATCAATTACACATTATACAGAATATCAAATGCAAGCTGCTCAAGCATATTCATAACATTTTCACTGTATCAAACTAGGTCTAATTATGAAATTCACCTATGTTATAGAAACTGAGAAATTAGTGTAATTGTTGATAAATACATGAACTTGAACTATTAATTTTTACTAATTTATTATATATAAATTGTTGAACCGGTGAGTTTTGCTTCCTTGCATAAATCTATGAACTGCTAGTTTGTAAGTCAACGATTTTATAACAAGATTCAATAGTGTTTACCGAGTTGGACTAACTTTTCAGTTTTAGTAAAGTAACGAAGATCAAATTTTGACAAATTAAACCCAGTATATTATATAATGTATATTCTCGAGAAAGAGTTGTAGATTACCTGCATCATTGATCTGATTTGGTCCTTAGAGGGTGGATCAAAGTGCGGCCCAGACAAACGCTTATTAATATCACTACAGAAGGAATAAATTAAAGATGCATTTAAAGAAAGCAGTTAACAGTACATGTACCATTGGATGATTATGAAATGAATGAAACATAGAACGTATAAGCAAAATTCCTCACTTATACACCAGCAAGACAGCGATATATAGATCTTCAAAAGTCAAAGTAGCTCTTCCTGATTGATTTTTGACACGCTCAAAAACCTTATCACTGATTTTCCTAATCTGTCTCTTTCTCCATTCCTTCCCTGCAAAAACCAAGTGTTAAACTATCAAATACTCGCTTATAGCACTACAAACAGTGAAACGTTACTTCCTCTCATTAAACCCAATACTAATAAAATACAGTTTCCAGAGAATATCAAATCCAACCCAGCACGGTAAATATCAATGAAAGCAGAAGCCATGAAAAAACACTTGTTCAAACTAATCACTCAACATGAACATCTAGCCATCATAATTCCAGATACCCATTTCTCTAAAGCGATAATTAAAGCTTTATTTGACCCTTACTTTTAAAACAATAAAAATTAGAAATTTAAATTTTCTATAGAAAACAAAAAGTTAGACCCTTTCTTTTTAATTTAAATATAATATACTTTACAAAAGTAAGATACGGCTAAAATAGAATACCTTTCTATGGAATATAAACTAAAATAATTAAAAAAAAAAAAACGAAGCGCCCTTAGTTCCCATGGTTTAAAAGAACCGACTTCTGGGTTTCAAATATCATAAACTTTTGAATAACAAAGTTTCGAGATAAAGGGAAATTTAAAAGGGAGAGAAAAAAGCTTACCATGGAATTTGTCTAGGACTTGTCCCATGACTTCAGAAACGACGTAGCTTTGGAGATTCTTAAGGTTTCAGTGTGCCGATGAAACAAAGATGAAGGTGTATCCCATGGTGGATTTACGGCGGAAAGAAAAATAAAGCAAAAGACGAGAGGGAAAGGACACTTGATACGGTAGCGTTTCAAAAATTAGAAGTGACGTAGCACACTGAAAGTGGATGATAGTAACGTGTGGATGTGGACATGTGGTGATGTACTTCGCAGGTCCAATCTTCACATTTCATCTATGACTTTTGGGTAAACTACACCCACATGTCATCCAACTATGGGTTATTATCTTTTCTCATTCAATTATGAATTTATTTTTTTTGTCACCTTAATTGAGATTATATTTTTTGATCCATTTCTGTGAATTGCACTAACTAAACAGTAATATGGCAGTTGAAAAATTAATATAATAATAAATTTAACCTTCAACTTTTTATATATTATACCGATTTAGTTATAATTTTAAAAAATTAACCCTCAAAATTTACAAATAGTCTCAATTTGATCCTAATTTATATTTAATATAAATATAAATATAAATATAAAATCTAACTTTATTATTATTTATTTGAAATATTTATGTATTTTTATATATTTCTTTGAATCTTTTTTAGAAATTAGGATCAAATTGAGACCATTTGTAAATTCTTAGGGTTAATTTTTTAAAATTATGACTAAACCAATATACTATGTAAAAGCTGAGGGCTAAATTTGTTATTATATCGATTTTTCAACTATCATGTCACCTTTCCATTAGTGCAATTAACGGAAATGGACCAAAAAATATAATCTCGATTAATTAGGTGACCAATTTAAAAAAAATTATAGTTGGGTGACCAAAAAAAAAAAAGAAACAAATCCATAGTTGGGTGATCAATTTAAAAAAAATAATTCATAGTTGGGTGATCAAAAAAGAAAATGACCCATAGTTGAGTGACCTGTGGTGTAATTTACCCATGACTTTTTATTTTTATTTTAGGGTAAATTCCTCCATTAATCACAAAATTATGGGTAAATTTTTATTTTGGTCATTTAACTATAAAAAAGTTACAATTCGATCACTATCGTTTTCAAATATTTTGTCACCTATGGTTAAGTGAACATTTTTTAGTTGGTATAATAATAATTTTAGTCCTCGATTTTTATACTTTCTAATAATTTGACCCTAATTATATATAATAATAAAAATTTGAAATTCCTTTTTAAAATTTTAAAAATTTAAGTTTAAATAAAAGTAGATAGAATTTTCAAAAATTGATAAAGTGAGAAAATGAGGGAAATGTAACTACTCAACTTTTGTTGGTGTCGAAAAATACGATTTCTGAACCCCATTTCCTTAAAATTAAGTCCGTAAAGATAAAATAAGAAGATCTACAGAGTTGGTATGGAAATATATTAAAGGCCGATTAAGTAATTTAACCGAAAAAATGTAACATCCTCATTTTGGGCTTAGTTAGAATAGTGGTTTCGAGACCACAAATCCGAAGTAGAAATATTTGTTTTATGATTGTTCTGAGGTCCATGATATGTTTGCATGATTGTATGAAAGTTTCGTTAAGAAATTTTGTTGATAGAGTGTCCAATTTGATAATTAGGACTAAATTGAATAAGTTGCAAAATATATGTTCTAGAAGCTTTAAGCATAAAATTTCCATGGATTTTTAATTAGAGGGTCTTAAATAGAAATTTGACCAATTTCTATTTTTATGAACAAAAATGGGCATGAATAGGTAAAATTTGAAAGTTTAGTAAAAATGGCATTTTGGTCATTTGGTTAATAAAAGAAGTAAAAGGGAAAATAAAGTAAAAAATAATGTCTATCTTCATCTACCTTGGACGGAAATTTCAAGACACCATAGCTAGGGTTTTCTTCAACTTTGAAGCTTGATGGTAAGTGCATCCTAGCCCCGTTTTTAATGTTCTTTATGTTTTTTGAAGTTTTTATCAGCTGATCTAGCTATTTCTACCATTTATTTGAGCTAGGGTTCATGTTTTAAACTTTACCCATGTGTGACATGCATGTGTTTTGATGTTTCATGGTAGATTATTAAAGTTTGATGTGTAATAAGCATATTTTACTAAGTGATTTTTGATAAAAACACCTAAAAAGGACTTATTTGTAAAAGTTGTAAAATGAGCAGTAAAAATCTGATTTGAAGGAAAATGTGGGTTGTTATGAGCCTGTGTTAGGTTCAGCTAGGCTTAGGTAACAAAGAAATGGATACGTTTCATTTTACGAGCCAAGGACTAATTTATAAATATGTGAAAGTTTAGGGGCAAAATTATAATTTTTCCAAAGTATGGTTTTTGGACCGGTTTGAACAATGTGATAATTAAATGAGCTAATTTTGCTATTATAGATCAAGAAAAATGAGATTCGAACCTTGATCGAGGGAAAAACAAGGTTATCAAGGATTAGATTCAATTTCTACTACTTTGTACCGAGGTAAGTTCTTATGTAAATAATGCAATGCTGTGATTATTTATTTAATGCTTTGATATTGTATGAACTGTATATTTGATTCTATGAATACATTTGACAAGTTCGACAAGTTCCGACACGAGAGAAAATCCCGTTTGAACCTTAGGAATAGAATAGGATACAAGTGACATGTCACTAGGATTCCCATGTGATATATGTGTTTATGTGATCCGAGTGCAGGTCTCGTACGTCTACCAGTGGCTGGGTAGTCCGACATGTGTTTGCGGATACCTGACAGCTTGTGTGAGCAGCACTGCATAGTTACGTTTTGACTGACAGCTTGTGTGAAAGGCCCGTGATTAGCTCGAGAGCGAGCCCTATGTGTTATGAGATATGAGGTCGCATTGACTACATATGTGGCACTTATGTGCAAAGACTTTCCGTGTATCCGATTAGTATTCCAAGTGTTCAACGGGTATGTCAAAGACTGGAAAGAGTATGATATGCTACTAATTGGTACAGGTATGTACAGAAAACTCATAAGAATGAGCCTGGTATGTGATGAGCTTTTGGTAAAGTTAATAATGATTAAGTATGCTTATGAAGTTATGATGATAATTACGTGACTTATGCCAAATTTCTTGTATAATGTACATGTCTATGTTACTTAATGTTGTCTATTATTTACATTTGAACTTACTAAGCTTTAAGCTTACTCCATTTCCTTTTTATTTCTTATAGTGTCACCAAGCTAGCTCAGGGATCGGCAGTCATCGGAGAATCGATCACACTATCAATTTAATCATTGAGGTATATTTGGTTTCACATTTTGAATATGGCATGTATAGGGGACTTGGTCATTTTGTTACGTGTCATATTGGTTAGCCAAAAGTGTTGGCTCATTGATAATATTATGATTCATTTTGTATATGGCCATGAGATATGGCTTATACTGATTATTGTGTTGTAAGCCTATTTATTCATGCATGCTTGTGCCTATGCTTTTATGATGTGGTTGGTGGTTGTGTGTATGTGATGAGTTATGTTGTGGCTATGAATGCTTGATGATTAAATTGGGATTTATTTAGTATGATGATCACTATGGCTCAAATGAGAACTGGTAAGTTGGGCTTGACAAAGAATGGTGTCTTGTGCATATACAAGTTAATAGGATATTGCCATAATCGTGACTTGTTTGAGGATGTTTAAGTACTCAATTATGCCATGTTAAGTGCCTCTGAAATTATGTATGTGTTTGAGCAAATAAGGGTGGCAATTGGCTTGGAAAATAGCCCTAAAGTTGTCCATACGAGTAGACACACGGGCATGTGTCTAGGCCGTGTGTGACACACGGTCTGCCCCCATGGGCATGTGATCAGGCCGTGTGTCCCCTACACCTTAGTTTTGAGAAACAGGATGTTCAATAGTAAACACACGGGCACGAGACACGGTCGTGTGTCTCAGCCGTGTAAGAGACACGACCATAGGACATGGGCATGTGCCCAGGCTGTGTGAAGTCTGCACTTGATTTTCAGAATTTAATTCGCTACACGGCCTAAGGACACGGGCGCGTGCCTTGGCCGTGTGTCCTTATTTGGTTGATGACGTCATAAACATAATGCCATCTATTTTGGACACGGGTGTGTGATATGCCACACGGGCGTGTCCCTTGACCCACACGAGCGTGTGGACCTGTAACATGAAAATTTTTCTAAGTTTCGTAAAATTTTCCAAAGTTCTCGATATGGTCCTAAATCACTCCTAATGTATGTTTTGAGCCTCGTAGGCTCGTTTAAGGGGCGATAGGAATGTTTATGAAAAGATTTAAATTTGAGTGGAAATTCATGTCTCGATGCTTGCGTATAAGTCCAGTAATACCTTGTACCCTATTCTAGCATCGAATACGGGTAAGGGGTGTTACAAAAAAAATCATTAATTAAAGTTCATGGACTAAATTGTAACAGTCCAATCGCTATTAAATTTTAATTTAGAAAATGCTTGAGGACTTAGTTAGCAATTATCCAAAGCACCTAAATGGTTATTAAAATGTTGTTTTTCTATGAGATAGTGGGAGATGGTGATGTAGTTATTTAATTGATATAATTGTAATTAATGAATATAAATATGTTAAATTAATGAAATAAACATGATTAATTAAGATTAATCTATCTTTAATTTAAGTATATATATTAACTTAAGTGGGAGATGACAACATTATCATTGTAACATCCTAAAAATTTGAGTATCATCTTGTTACTTGTGTTAGCTCGGGTAGGATTTTTTGTGTGCTTAGCATAGTCTTGTGAAGGCTTGGAATTATTAACGAAGTTAGAATAATTTTTTAGTTTGAAGAAATTAGTGAAGTGGATCAGGTGACCCTGACATTTAAGCTAATTTAAGTGTCTAAATTTAGCACATGAGGAGTTAGTGGCATAGTGGATGTGGCGCATGAAGGGTTGCTTGAAGGGAGTGGTTCGAATAGCATGGAATGCATTTTGGAGACTTTATTTTCTGCATCCTTACATCAAGTGTCAGTCAAGCTTTTTATTTGGTAAGTTGGACTTTAAAATTTTTATGGGAAGTTGAATAATAGTTTAGGTAAGCTTGATTTTTGGGAAAGAAATCATATTGATTAAGGATTGATGTGAGAACATAAGGCATGATGTAAGGTGTTTTACTATGGAAAGTTTTGTGTGGAAAAGTTTGACTTTGGAGTCCATGTATTTGGACGGTTTGGGGCCTAGGGGGAAGTGACCGAATTTTGTTTTGTTGGTAGCTAGTTGGTGCTGAAATTTCCTTTGGTTAGGTGGTCATTTTCGGTTAACTTGGAAGGCCTTCATTCTTTGTTTTGTGTCATAACCGAAAACCCTTTGAGTTTTGCCGATTTCTCTCTAGTGCACCAAAGTGAATCAAAAGCTGAATGTCCATAGGTGTTTGTTGATTTTTCCTCTTAGGCATTTGGCCGAATCTCCTTTGGAACCTCCCTCTCATCTTTTATTTCTTTGTAGCCGAAAAGAACCTCTTTTGTTCCCATCTTTCTTTTCCTTTCTTTTCATATTTGTTAAAAACCTACATCTCTTATTTTAATTTCCTTTTGGCCGAACCTTCTTCTTCCCCATCTCTCTTGGTTTTTCTTCCATTGTTTGCTAAAGCCGAATTCTCTCTCTCTCTCATTTTTTTTTATTTTTCTTTGCCACTCTCGTACTTCATTTCTTTTTAGCCACATATCATTTGTTTTCTTCTTTCAAAACCATAGCCGAAACTTCCCATTCCCTTTTTGATTTGTCTTGGCCGAATATCAACAAGGGTAGATTCTCTTTGGGTTCTTCTCTAATCGGTTTTGAAGATAGGTAAGTGTCTTGGCCGAATTTCCTTATTCCTTTTCCCTTTTCTCTGTCGTTTTTCATGAGGGTAAAGGCCGAATTTTTGGGTATTTGTTAGCAAGGTTCTAACTATTCATAGGAACCGATTTTCTTCTAGACTCTTCGGGACTTTGGAAGCAATCGATCTAAGCCTCAATTCTCTGACAATCGATTTTGGTAAATCAAGGGTAAGGATTGTGTTAGTTATACGTTATTTCATCCTTCGGGATTTAGTGGTATGGCCGAATGGTCTATGTTATTAATCTAAGTATTGGCCGAATGTAGGACAAGGAGATCTAGTGCGGTAGATCGGGTATTCGGGATTTAGTGATTTCGCTAGTGACAGGTGTGTACCTTACACACTTTATAATTCGATAATATATATATATATATATATAATAAACTAATCATGTTATTAAAGCCGAAAACTGTGAGATCTTGATATGATACCTTGATGGGTATGAGCAAGGATTCGGGTAAGGCCGTTTCGATATGATGTTGTTATATGTTGTTTAATATCATGATCAACGATATAGATTTGTTATATGTTCATATCAGAGCATGATGGCATGATTTACACTCGTAATACATTGGTTTGGGTGATATGAGAGGAGGGGGAAGATTTGATATCCGTGTCTTTGGGACACCAGAGGTTTGGCACCTCTGGTGGTTTGGTACCACAGTTATTTTGTGTCTTTGGGACACCAGAGGTTTGGCACCTCATAGCGACTCGTCCCAGTGGCTTCGCACCACAGTGGGTTGGCCCCACATTTGATATTACGGGATTGTCGCCAGTGATTTGGTATCACAACGTGGGTTGGCCCCACAACTTGATTATTCGTGACTTTGGGTCACCAGTGGTTTGGGACCACATTATTGGATATCGTGACTTTGAGTCACCAGTGGTTTGGTACCACACGGGGTAGAAAAGGAGTTATGGATGGCTAGGTTTGGGTGCATTATATATATTTCTTGGTTATAAATTGTGTAAGTATGTTGCATCAACCGGGGGAAGGATTTATGCACTGAGTCTTGGTGACTCACCTTCTCCCTTACCTTTACAGGTGATTCGTAGAGCGCGGACGAGGAGCCGGATGGACTCGAGGAGGCCATGCAATAAAAATTTGATTCTATATGGACTTTGGTTTGGGTACTTTATTTTATTTAAATTCGGTTTTTCATCTTTATTTGGATTTGTAATAAGGCCTTTCAAATTATGTTTTTTTTTTTTGGATTATTTATATGCTTTGGACTTGTTTTAAACATGGCTAAATAAACTACATGGTTAATTTAATAATATGAGTGCAAAGTTTTCTAAACTACAAAACGCAATGGTTTTCAAAACTTTACCATCGGGTAATATAAATCATTTGATAATATTTAACAACTTAATTGTTTTCGACAACTCAAACGGTTTCCAAACTTAGGATTCCAAATTCAAATAGAAACGGTTTTCAAATTAACCATTTGGGTTCTTTTAAAATGCAACTAAGTTTTAAAATTTATTTCCGGGATTTCAAAGTAAACTATCAGTTTTTAACTAATCATGCACCTGTTTTCTACAAGCACATAGTAACAAAGAGTTTTTCCCACAAAATTTAATCGGTAACTCGTTTTTCTTCAAAACGTTTTCCCCTGTGACATGCCAGATTCGGTCGTGGCGTGTTGACCGGGTTTGGGGTGTTACAATCATCTTTTTCCTTAAGCTTTCAACTGTCCAGGCTTAAGAAATAAAAGATGAAAACAATGCTCATCCGTTTAACTTTCGGTCATTCAATTGATCATGTAAGGAAGCAATTTCTTGTGATTTTTTTTTTTATAAATTCTTAATCATCTAAGCTTAGTTTATCACACCCATGCTTTAAATTTTGTAATTTCTAAGTGTACAACAAGTTACCATTGTTGGAGGTTGATGAAATTGAGCTAGATAATGGTAGATATCTAGTTGCTGAACTTAGATTTTACTAGGATTGTATTGAAAGATAGGGAAAAATAACTTAGAATTAAATATTTAGTTAATTTTCACATTAGGGACCATATTGAATAAAATTAAAGATTTCATGAAATTATGCTAGAGATGAAAAATATAGGGTCCTTAATGAAAGAATATGAAATTGAATTTTGATCTGATGTTATATATAGACAATTATGAGTATTTCCAATATAAGGACTAAAATGAATAAAATGCAAAATATGTTGATTATGTGTTTGAATGTAATTTAGATGCGAACTAAAATCATTTTTATAATGGAATTATCGAATAAAGTTAAAGATGACGTTGGGCCACCACGAGAGAAAGGAAAGATAAGAGTCGTAGACGAGTAACGAATACGGTTTGTATTTTCATGATTTGAATTCAATATGTATATCGGTGTCGTGAGTCGTCGGCGCTGGAGGAGTGATATGGAGATGCTGACAAATCTGTTGCAATGTAGCATCAATACTATCGAACCTTTGAACACAGTACTGATGGAAACTAGTAAACTCATCGAAGGATACTCCTCGAAAGCTAGCAGCAAAGGAACAGGCCGGTGACTCAAAGGTGGAGCCTGTGGTGGGTCCTCGTGATAGGGAGGAACATCATCAGTAAAGTCCTCGGGGTCATTCTGAGCGTCAGAATGAAACAATTTGTACTGAGGAGAATCCACTCCATGATGCCGCTCGATCATCCTCATGTGTATCATGCTCGAGATGCCCTGAGGGGACATCTGGCCAACAAGTGTGAGTGTGGAGGACTGCTCCAGTGTGTGTAGGAGATTTAAGTGTCGAGCAAGGCGAATCACGTAAGGGCCTAAGCAAATGGGGCCCTTCCTATGGCGGTCAGTCTGATGGCGGAAGGCTAAAGCGATGAAGTAAGCCAAATTAAATATATGCTCGTGCGCCATGCTCCATAGAAAGTAAGCGTCGTGAGTGCTAATGACTCCAGTGCTCTTTCTCTGTCATGTCAAAGTGTGAGCTAAGAGTGCGTGATGTAACGTAGGGTCGAAGAGAGAGAAGTCGCCTTCGAGCGACTTGCATTATAAGGTGTCTGGCTACCGGTAAGATCGGTCCAACAATGCAATGGCGAGTGATAGATGTGCCAATGAAGCCGAAGGAAGTCCTCAACGCTCATGAACTCCTTTGTGTAGAGTCCTATAGCAGCACCGAACTCTCGGACGCTCATATGTTGCACCAAACCACCAAGGCGAAAAGTGATGGTGCCCGGCTCGTCATGAACCGTCATGACTTGCTGTACCAAAAATGTAGCACAGAACTCCAAGGTAAGCTCCGTGTAGGTGGGCTCGATGATGGCGAAGAATCTATCCCACGGAGCTGTGGCAATAATGGTGTAACAACCCGTTTTTGGGTCAAATTAGAATAGTGGTTTTGATACCACAAATTCAAAGTAAAAAGATTTACTTTATTATTTTAATAAGGTCTACAGCATGATAGACTAATTACGTGAAAGTTTTGTAAAGTAATTTTGCCGTTTAAATGCTCAATTAGGTAAAAAGGACAAAATCGTGTAAAATGCAAAAGTGATGTTCTATTAGCTAAAGGTATTAAATAGCTATAGAACCTTAAAGTAAAGGTCCTTAAGTGGTAATTAGCCCATTTATGTGATAATGAATGATAGTGGCATGGTATTTGGTGTAATTACTAATGTTTTTAAAGGTTAATTTTGTAATTTGGAAATTAATGTTAATTAAAGAAAACAAATTGAGAATTTGTAATTCATTCATCTTCAACAACCGAAATTATAACCTAAATTAGCCATGGGAGGAGCTTGACATTTGGCCAAATTAATTCTCATACATGTAAGTTCAATTTTGTTCCGTTTTTAATGATTTTTACGTTTTTTAGATCGTTGTAGCTTAATCTAGCTAACTCGTATCTCCGATTTCAAAACTATTAAAGTATTTGAATGTTGCCATTGTTAAATGCATGAGTATTTTTTTAGTTGATGGTGGAAAATAAATCATTGTTGTTAGATGTACAAGTTTTGTAAAGTGAATTTTGGTAAAAATGTCAATTTTGGATTAATGTGAAATATGAAAACTTAGTTGTTGAATTATAAAATAGATGAAATATATGGACTGATATGAGAATGGGTAATATTCGGTCAGCATGAATTTGTATTAAATTGAATGAATTGTGATTTTATGTGATAAGGACTAAATTGCAAAAATGTAAAAGAATAGGGGCTAAAATGTAATCTTGTCCAAATGTGTAAATTGTGCTAAATTGAATGAAATAATGATTAAATTAGTGAATTTTGATAATATATAGATTGAGATAAACGAGATTTGGATCTATAATAGGGGAAAACAAAGTATCGGATTAGTCAACCTAATTCGTCGTTACAGCGAACGAGGTAAGTTCGTATGTTTAATAAGCATTAAATTATATATGTATAAATGCATAATTGATATAATTGTGGTAAATGTTATATTATTGAAATGAAATGTGAATGCTATTGAGCACGATACTACGAAAATGACCGATAGAGATTCGATACAGCGAAAGTCCCGGTTGAACCTTAGGAATAGATATGATACAAATGTCATGACATTAGGGTTACTGAGATTACGTGTAATACCATATCTAGGATATGACATCGATATGAGACTTCGTGTAAGACCATAGCTGCACTATTGGCATTGATACGAGATTACATGTAAAACCATATCTAGGATATGGCATTGGTACGGTACTGTGTGTATGAGATTTCCGAGTATCCTTTAGTATTCCAAATGGTTCAAAGGGGAAATGTTGACGAAACGTGGTTACAAGTGATGGTACAACTCAGTCAAGGTACTCGTGACAGAAATAGACAAGTAAGTGTTAAAATTAAATTTTCATATGATGAATAAGTGGAAAATTATGAGAATTCATATGGTTAAATTGAATATAGTTTATTTCTATTTGCTTATGCTTATGTAAATGTGAATGACTTGATAAGAAGTACTCAAATCATGTAAGCATTAAAATGAATAAACCTGTGAAATTCCTGGTTAACTATATGAACGGATACATGACATAAAGGTGGAATTGTACAAATTAAATGATAGTATTTATAATGGCTTAAAATGTGTTTATTTGATGTGATGAGTTATTATCATACGACCTTACAAAGATTTATAGCTTACTTGTTATCTTTTCTATGTTTATAATGATTCGGAGGCTCGCTTGGGTTGGAAGTCATCGGAGATCATATCACACTATCCAACTATGGTTTGGTACTTATAAGCTTTGTGATATTGGTTATATGGCATGTATAGGTTTTGTGGTTATTTCTTGAGTATAAGTAATTTTGGTGATTGATGCATATATGCTTGATATGTATTTATCCATGAGATTTGGCATGATTAAGTTATGTGGTTTAAAGTATATATATTCCCATGTGATATGAGTTATTTTGGTAAGCTTAATGATGGTTTAAGATATTCAAATGGCCAGTTGGAATGTGTTGTGTAATAGCTCGAGATATGCTTGGTTTTGAGTTTGGTAATTGACTTATATTGGTGGTGTGAAGGCCTAATGTCGCATCGAGTGACTCAGTTTCTATTTCCGGTCAATAAAGTGCTAATGGACCTAAGACCCGATTTCGGCCCATTCAGGCCCACACGCTAGTATGGCCCATTCAGGCCCACACGCTAGTGTGGCCCATTCTGTTTGTTTTTAGTCTCGAGTCAGCGGATTACGCAGCTGCATCGATCAACTTACCCTTTTCATCATTTTCACTCATATGGGCCTATTAACCCATTGGGCCTATTTAGCCCGTATCGGCTCAACAAGGCCCATTATGGCCTCAGTTTCACGAGAGCGTTCGTGACACTCTCAACGATCTATCGCCCTTACTAGTGGCTTGATTGTCACTATAAGCGCTCGCACGCTCGAGGGTTTTCGGTTGCCCATATTTCGGCTTGTCGATATTTCAGCTTTTGGCCGATTTACAAAACAGTGCATCATAAACGAGCAAAGGCGTGAGATTACACACCTGGATTGCGAGTGTGATTTGAAACCTTCCAAGGCACCTATGAAACAATTGATTAATAGTTAGCCTCTACTTCATGAAAATCGACATATTGATGTATTCAGCTAAACAACCCTTTCTTACCACGTGATACAATCTTCCTCAACACCAAGGTAATCGACCTTATTCCGAGGTTAGAGAAATTGGGTTCCTAGCATTGATCGACAAAAAGAGCATATTAGAATGCTACTCTACAACAACTAAAGAACCAGCCCTTCGGCTTAGAGAACCCAAACGAGAGAGAGAGGAGAGATAGCAAACCTATATTCGGTTGTAGGCACTCTTACCAACGAATAGAAGAAACTCAAGACCGCTTAGAACAATGTTCAGCCCTCAAAGATTCGGCCTAGGGAAAAAATAAGAAGGTGTAAGTTTAGTTACGCCTTAAGGTAAAGAAGTAAAACAAATGATAAGGAGAAGAGAGATGGGGAGAAAGGAGAAAAAGGAATGAAAGTGAAGCTTACCAATACGGCACTTGACAGAAAAATGAAGGAAAAAAAGCTTAACAGAAGAGAAATAAAGGAGAAAGAAGGAAGATTGAATTCGACCAACAATAAAAGAAACTTGCTCTCAGAAAAGAATTGCAATTTCGGCAAGGGACAAATGAGAAAAGAAAAGGAGTTCTTAGAGATTTCGGCACTAAACTTGCTCTCACTTAATCCTGAAGGCACCAAAAGACACTTACACAACACTTAGGAAAAAGAAAAGAATACGAGAATGCCAAAAAGAGTTAAAACCCGAAAATGCTCTCTAAAGCTCCCCCAAGCTGAATTTGCATCATACTCACCCCTTAGCCAAAATTCTCATCTCCACAACACTCCCAAATTCGGCCAACACTACCACTCTCCCCTATCCCACGATATTCTCCCATCTTTCATCAATTTCCTCCCCTTCATCCATTTGAAACCATTTGACCTAGTCTCCAACTCCCCTTGCAGAGTTCTAACAGAACTCTACTTATTCCACTCACCTAACACAAAATAAAAGCCTTTAATTTGCCACCTGTGGGATTCGAACCCCTTCCCTCCTTGCTCTCCACATGACGCCACACCACCACACCACACACTCCATTTGTGCTTCCAAGACACACCCAAATTCCTTTAAGTCCTGCCTCCAATAGCCCCTTCCACTAAAGGGCCAAAACCCAAAATTTTTCCAAGGCTCAACCTTGAACCCAGGCCTCTATAGGACCCCCAAACACACTCAAATAACAAGCCAAATAAGCACAACATGAAATTATGCAGAGAAATACAACCCCTAATTTTGGGACATTACAACTCTACCCCCCAAAAGAAATTTCAGCCTCGAAATTTACCTGATCAAAAAGATGAGGGTACTGCTGACGGATCGCCTCCTCAGGCTCCCATGTGGCTTCTTCTAAACTATGATTACGCCACAGCACCTTGACTAACGGAATAGATTTCCTTCTCAGCACTTTAACATCCCGATCTAGAATCTGCACCGGTTCTTCTTCAAAAGTCAGATCAGGTCTTACCTCGATCTCCCCCACCGGCACTATATGCGAAGGATCCGAACGGTAGCACCTCAACATAGAAACGTGGAATACATTAAGTATACGATCCAAATCAGGAGGTAGTTCCAGCTGATAGGCGACCAGTCCCACACGCTTCACTATCCGATAAGGCCCGATGAATCTAGGGCTCAACTTGCCCTTCCGCCCAAATCTCAGAATTTTCTTCCATGGTGAGACCTTTAAGAAAACAAAATCTCCCACAGAGTACTCTAACTCTTTACGCTTTAGGTCAGTGTACGACTTCTGTCTATTAGATGCGTCTTTTAACCGATCCCAGATCAATTTAACTTTCTTCTCTATTTTAGAAATTAACTCTAGACCCAACAATCGCCGCTCACCTAATTCCATCCAACAAGTAGGGGTACGACACCTACGACTATATAATGCCTCGTACGGTGCCATCTGAATACTGGATTGGTAACTGTTGTTGTAAGCAGATTCTGCCAACGACAAGTAGTCTTCCCAACTGCCCTTGAAGTCAATCACACAGCTTCTCAACATGTCTTCCAAAATCTGTATTACCCTCTCTGATTGACCATCAGTCTGCGAATGAAATGCTGTGCTGAAATCTAACCTTGTACCCAAAGCTTCGTGTAACACTCTCCAAAATTGAGATGTAAATCTAGGGTCCCTGTCTGAAATGATAGACATTGGTATCCCATGCAACCTCACAATTTTCACCACATACAACTTGGACAATTTTTGTAATGAGTAATCGATGCGAACCGGTATGAAGTGGGCAGATTTAGTCAGCCGGTCAACAATTACCCATATTAAATCTTTCTTAGTAGGCATCAGGGGTAGCCCACTAACAAAATCCATGGTTACCCTCTCCCACTTCCAAAGTGGAATTTTCACAGGTTGCAGTAATCCAGAAGGTAGTTGATGCTCAGCCTTCACTTGCTGGCATGTCAAACACTTACTTACGAAGTCGGTAACCTCATGCTTAAGTCCTGGCCACCAATACAGTTCACGTAGATCTCAGTATAACTTGTTTCCATCGGGATACATAGCGTATGGACTACTATGCGCCTCCTGCAGAATTAACTATATTAACTCAGAGTCCCTCGGTACACAAACTCTTCCACGGAAACATAATACCCCTTCACTATTCAGCTTAAAATCCACAGTCTTTCCCCTCTTCACCTGTTGGAAATGAGAACCCAACGACTCATCCAACATCTACTTTTCTTTAATCTGATTAATCCAAGTTGTTTTTACTTGCAGTTCCGCCAACAAACTACCATCCTCAAATAGACCGAGATGAGCAACCATTGTTCTCAGATCAGATACCACCTTACGACTCAGTGCATCTGCCACCACATTAGCTTTTCCCGAATGATACTCAATCGAGCAATCATAATCCTTCAGCAACTCTATCCATCTCCGTTGCCTAAGATTCAACTCCTTTTGGGTAAGGAGATACTTAAGACTCTTATGGTCGATGTAGATGGTCGACTTTTCCCCATACAAATAATGTCTCCATATCTTTAGTGCGAACACCACCGCGGCTAATTCCAAGTCATGAGTGGGGTAGTTCACCTCGTGCGGCCTAAGTTTACGAGATGCATACGCCACCACCTTTCCCTCCTGCATCAACACACAACCCAAACCCGTGTGCGACGCATCACAATAGACAACGAATTCTTTCCCAGCCTCTGGCTGTATTAATACCGGAGCTTCAGTCAAAATCCTTTTCAACTTCTCAAAACTAACCTGTTGTTTATCCATCCAAACAAACGGTAGCCTCTTACGCAGTAACTTAGTTAGGGGTGCAGCAATCAATGAAAACCCCTCAACGAACCGTTTGTAATACCCAGCCAGTCCCAAAAAACTTCGATCTCTGATACTGTCTTCAGTGGCTTCAATCCAACACGGCCTCAACTTTCTGAGGATCAACCCTAATCCCCTCGGCAGACACGACATGCCCTAAAAATGTCACTTCTTGCAGCTAAAACTCGCACTTGTTGAACTTGGCATAGAGTTGTTTTTCCCTCAATATCTGTAGAATGGCCTGGAGATGTGAATCATGCTCCACCTCAGTTCTTGAATACACCAGAATGTCATCTATAAACACCACCACAAACCGGTCTAAGTAGGGTTGGAAGACTCGGTTCATCATATCCATGAAAGCAGCTGGTGTATTTGTTAATCCGAACGACATAACCAGAAACTCGTAATGCCCATAACGAGTTCAGAATGTAGTCTTGTATATATCTGCCTCCTTGACCCTTAGCTGATGATACCCCGATCTTAGATCTATTTTAGAGAAAACTGAAGCTCCTCGCAGTTGGTCAAACAGATCGTCTATCCTTGGTAGCGGGTATTTGTTCTTAATTATTAACTTGTTCAACTGACGGTAGTCAATACACATGTTCATTGACCCATCCTTCTTCTTTACGAACAATACTGGTGCTTCCCACAGAGACACATTCGGTCGGATAAACCCTTGATCCATAAGTTCTTAGATCTGAGCCTTTAATTCTACCAGCTTCTTCGGTGCCATCCTATAAGGGGCGATGGACACTAGAGCCATTCCCGGTAAGAGCTCAATGCCGAATTCGACCTCACGATTTGGTGGCAACCCTGGAAGTTCTTCAGGGAATACATTCAGGAATTCTTTTACGGTCCTGACATCCCCAACAGACAAACCCTTAGCATCAGTCGTGTTGACATAAGCTAGGAACACCTCGCATCCTTTGCGAACCAGCTTCTCGGCCCTTAACACTGAGATTACGTTGGATAGATAATCCCTTCACTCCTCTATCACAAGCACTTTCTCATCCTCTAAAGACTTCAATACCATCCACTTAACCGCGTAAACCAAATTCGCAAGATGTTTCACTAACCATTCCATGCCTAGAATGAGATCAAATTCGCCAAACAGTAATTCCATCAAGTCTGCCGGAAAGACTACCCCTTGAACCTCTAGAGGCACATCTCTAAACAGCTTATTTACTATAATCGACTATCCTAAAGGACTAATCACCGACATTTCTCTATCAGTAAGTTCATACTGTAAACCCAAAGTTCCAGACATAGTACATGCAACATACGAGTGCGTAGATCCAATATCAATCAAAGCTATAAATGGTACATCATGAATGAGGAACGTACTAGTTATGATGTTAGGCGCGTTGCCATCCTCTCGATGTCGAGCAGCATAATCCAACCCTGGCTGTCTCGCATCTGTATTACAAGCACCTCTGCCCGGTGCTCCACGACCCCGTCTAAACCCATTTCCCCCTCGGGCTGGACCACGGCCTCTCGGTGGCTGTTGACCACCTCTCCCTAGCTGAACATATCCCTGATCCGCAATTGGCATCGTATCCGGCCTCTGCGTACAATCTTTAACCTTGTGGTCTCTTGACCCACATTTGAAGCACGCCCCAGTTCTTTTCCAACATTCACCCTGATGAGATAACTCGCACACTGCGCAAGGCTGCAGTCTGCCAGCAACCATCGAAACCCCAGTTCGGACCGGCCCATCAAATCTAGGCCTCTTATGAAATCTATCTGAAGAACTTGAAGGCCTAAAATCACTCTTATTCCTATCCCTTTCCTTCTCACAGTTATGACGCACTGAACATTTCACCTCCTCGGCAATCTTGGCCTTCTCAACCAGGGCAGCGAAGTCTCTTTCCCTCTGCGGGGCTATCAGTACCCGCAACTCATCCCGAAGACCATCCTCAAATCGCACGCAGTGTTTATATTCTGTTGCAACTATACCCCGAGCGTACCGACTCAAGCGCAGGAACTCCGACTCATACTCCGCCACAGACCTATTCCCCTGAACCAGATTCAAGAATTCCTTTCTCCGGGCATCCACATAACTTACCCCAACATACTTCCCCTGGAAGGCCGTCTTAAAGAAATCCCATGTTACACGGTCGGCCTGCGTGCCCTCCCTCACGGTAAGCCACCATTGGTATGCCTCATCTTGCAGTAAAGACACTGCTCCTTTCAGTTTCTGTTCCACTGTGCAGTCCAAATCATCCATGATCTGCTGAACCACCTCTAACTAGTATTCTACCACATTCGGGGCTACACCAGAGATGCCCCTGAAGATTTCAGCCCTGTTTGACCGAAGTCGTTTAGAAATTAACCCTCGGGCCACCGACCCGATACTCGCTCCAGCCACTATTTCCAAAATCTGTAGCATTGCTTGAGACAAAGCATCATCCCCTCCGGCCCGGTCATGAGACCCCGTTTCAGTTACTGGTGATGCCGGTGCTTCCCTTTCAGGCATATGTCCCAATGTTGAAGACCTAACCCTAGCACCTCAGCCTCTACCACGGCCACGTGTACCCCTTCCGCGACCTCTTGTACACATCTCGATGTAACGTAATAATCTGTTTAAGAGTTTTATGAATAAGCTTTTAGTTCTCACGATTTTTAACAAGTTTTTTATGAAAAACAGTAATAAGAGTTGTTTTCGTAGATCGAGTCATTTCAGTCTCTATAGTCTTATTTTCTATAACTAAAAGTTTCAGTGTACTACTACTTTCCCTAGTATTTCTGTAGTACAATCATATCATCCTAAAATAAAGCATAGAGTAAGGGACTTACTGATTTGGTGCCGGAGACTCAGTGTGCCACACGTTCAGTAATACTACTACTTTTCTAAACCAGACTTTAAACAAATGTAAACAATTTTCAAAACCCATTCCACAGCCGAGTTTTGCAACCAGGCTCTGATACCACTAAATGTAACACCCTAAACTCAGCCTAAACGTTACGACCGGATCTAGCGTGCCACATCAGGTGATGTTTGAAAAACCTTATGGTTATTGAAAAACTCATTGTCAAATTCCAACTTAACCGTTCAAAATTTAGTTTCTCGTTGTTTATTCACAAAAGAAGTTTACTCGAATTAATACCCTTTCAAAAATGCACGTATTATCTTGTTTATTAAAAACCGTGTCAGTTACAGAAGTTTGGTCTTATCATTTAAGAAAACGTGATATTTGGAAAATAATTTTTTATTATTTTGAAAGCCCCGTGTTGATTAAATTTGCAGTGTTTAAAGAAATCCCAAATAAAAGTTAAAACAGTTCCAAAGGCCTTATTGCAACAATTATAAAACCCAAAAATTAAAGTAAAGTAATCCCAAACTGAAATACTAAATCCACCACCGAAACCTGCAGTACATATGGCCACTTTCGAGTCCCTCGCAGCTCAAAATCCTCTAAAGCTGGGGATTACCTGCACAGTTAAAGGAAAAAGGGTGAGTTACAAGAACTCAGTGTGTAAGCCCAGCTACAGTCACAGT
Organism: Gossypium australe; assembly: GCA_005393395.2. Classification (NCBI taxonomy): domain Eukaryota; kingdom Viridiplantae; phylum Streptophyta; class Magnoliopsida; order Malvales; family Malvaceae; genus Gossypium; species Gossypium australe. The sequence continues at coordinate 87,552,337 of CM016626.1, forward strand.
CTGGACCCAAGCTCATGCAGTATCTACTCGATCCTAAGCCCCAAAATCATAGTAATGCAACAAAAATGCAGCCCAACCCAATCCAACCATCACACCACCCGTACCAACCCTACACACCATGTGGGGACCAAGTCAACCCACCCAGCCCTACACACTAAGAGCGCAGTCAAGCTGCCAATATTAACGCAGCAAAGCTACCAGTAACAGTATACGTGGCTGAGCCACTAAAATCAGTATATCGTGGCAGATCCACTAAATTAGTATAATGTGGCATAGCCACCAGTACAATACTTCCTCCAAATACATAACCCAACCCAATACAACATGCCGTGACATATTAACTCAGTGTATGCAATAATTTACCATCATGGCATTTAAACAGATTACACACAAACACACTAAATCTACCCCTAGGGGTATAATGGTAATTTGGTTGGTAGGGGTAAAACGGTAATTTACCCCTCATGGGTATATTAGTAATTTCACCCAACGAGGGCATTTCAGTAATTTCACCCTTAAAGGGTATTTTAGTAATTTCACCCATAATGGGTATTTCAGTAATTTCACCCTAAAAAGGTATTTTAGTAATTTACCCACTGAGGGTATTTCAGTAATTTACCCACAGAGGGTATTTCAATAATTTACCCACTGAGGGTGTTTTAGTAATTTACCCACTGAGGGTATTTCAATAATTTACCCATCGAGGCTACTTCAGTAATCTTGCCCCTACAACGGCCTTCCCGAAGGCCTAATCTCGCCTCGAGCTACTCAGTTTCCATTTTCGGTCAATACAGTGCTAATGGACCTAAGACTCGATTTCGACCCATTTGGGCCCACACGCTAGTGTGGCCTATTCTGTTTGTTTTCAGTCTCGGTTCAGTGGATTACGCAGCTGCATCAATCAACTTACTCTTTTCATCTTTTTCCCTCATATGGGCCCATTAACCCGTTCGGCCCATTTAGCCTGTATCGGCTCAACAAGGCCCATTGTGACCTCAATTTCACGAGAGCGTTCGTGACACTCTCAATGATCTATCGCCTTTACTAGTGGCTTGATTGTCACTATGAGCACTCGCACGCTCGAGTGTTTTCGGTTGCCCATATTTTGGCTTGTCGATATTTCGGCTTTTGGCCTATTCACAAAATAGTGCATCATAAACGAGCAAAGGCGTGAGATTACACACCTGGATTGCGAGTGTGATTTGAAACCTTCCAAGGCACCTATGAAACAATTGATTAATAGTTAGCCTCTACTTCATGAAAATTGACATATTGATGTATTCAACTAAACAACCCTTTCTTACCATGTGATACAATCTTCCTCAACACCAAGGTAATCGGCCTTATTCCAAGGTTTGAGAAATTGAGTTCCTAGCATTGATAGACAAAAAGAGCACATTAGAACGCTACTCTGCAACAACTAAAGAACCAGCCCTTCGGCTTAGAGAACCCAAATGAGAGAGAGAGGAGAGATAGCAAACCTATATTCGGTTGTAGGCACTCTTACCAACGAATAGAAGAAACTCAAGACCGCCTAGAACAATGTTCGGCCTTCAAAGATTCGGCCTAGGGAGAAAATAAGGTGTAAGTGTAGTTACGCCTTAAGGTAAAGAAGTAAAACGAATGATAAGGAGAAGAGAGATGGGGAGAAAGGAGAAAAAGGAATGAAAGTGAAGTTTACCAATACGGCACTTGATAGTAAAATGAAGGAGAAAGAGCTTAACAGAAGAGAAATATAGGAGAAAGAAGGAAGATTGAATTCGTCCAACAATAAAAGAAACTTGTTCTCAGAAAAGAATTGCAATTTTGGTAAGGGACAAATGAGAAAAGAAAAGGAGTTCTTAGATATTTCGGCACTAAACTTGCTCTCACTTAATCCCGAAGGCACCAAAAGACACTTACACAACACTCAGGAAAAAGAAAAGAATACGAGAATGCCAAAAAGAGTTAAAACCCGAAAATGCTCTCTAAAGCTCCCCCAAGCTGAATTTGCATCATACTCACCCCTCAGCTGAAATTCTCATCCCCACAACACTCCCAAATTCGGCCAACACTACCACTCTCCCCTATCCCACAATTTTCTCCCCTCTTCCCTCCTCAATTTCCTTCCCTTCATCCATTTGAAACCATTTGACCCAGTCTCCAACTCCCATTGCAGAGTTCTAATAGAACTCTACTTCTTCCACTCACCTAACACAAAATAAAAGCCTTTAATTTGCCTTATGTGGGATTCGAACCCCTTCCCTTCATGCTCTCCACATGATGCCACACCACCACACCACACACTCCATTTGTGCGTCCAAGACACACCCAAATTCCTTTAAGTCAGGCCTCCAACAGCCCCTTCCACTAAAGGGCCAAAAAGCAACCCAAACACACTCAAATAACAAGCCAAATAAGCACAACATGAAATTATGCAGAGAAATACAACCCCTAATTTTGGGATGTTACAGTTTGCTTATCTTCAAAACGTAGTTTATTAAAAGTCATTCTCTTGCAAAATTATTATTACTTTGGAAACCTTGATTGTTGCAGAAGTTTGATTCAAACATTTGCGAATATGTGATATTTTGAAAATAATGATTATAGTTTTAAAAACCCATGTTTAACAGACCAGCAGTTTTAATTCAAAGAAATACCAAATAAAAGTTAAAAAGAAAAACCCAATGGCCTTATTAAAAAAATTATTAACCCAATAATTTAAAATAACTAAATTAAACTAAAATCGCTAAGTTTAGTCTTTAAACCATATCCGACGTGTGGCCACCTCCGAGTCCTCCGCAGCTCCGAATCCTCAAAGGCTGGGGATTACCTGCACAGTTAAAAACGGGGTGAGTTTATGAAAACTCAGTGTGTAATCCCCTATTACGGTCACAGTCTGGGCCCGAGCCCATACGGTATCAGTCTGGGCCTAAGCCCTATTCGGTAACAATCTGGGCCTAAGCCCCAAAATCATATCAATGCAATGAACATGTACCCAACCCATACCAACCAAACTCTCCACCCGTACCAACCAGTCTCTCCATGTGGGGACCATGTCAACCCACCCAGCCAACACACCAAGCTTAGCACCGGTTGCGGCACTAAGTCAATAGAACGGTTCGGTGCCGTAAACAGAATGGCTAAAAGCCATAAATATCGCAGCATCACTGCTGGTTAACAGAACGGCTAAAAGCCGTAAATAGAATGGTTATAAACCATAATTAGGATGGCACAGAGCCATAATCAGGATAGCACAAAGCTATCGGTGATTGTAATAAGTTTGGCACATAGCCATCAGCGACGATAATATAATCGGCACACAGCCACGGGTAATTATGATTGACACAAAGTCATCAATATATATGTTAGGCACATAGCCACGGGTAAATACGGTTGGCACAAAGCCATAATCAAGATGGCACAGAGCCATATTTATTGCAGAAAGGCTGAAAGCCTTGTACAGAGCGACAATGGGCCGTACACTTTCTTCGTAACTTTGTCCCAACCCATGCAATATGTCGTGTATGTCATGCTCAATCATCACAGGTGTATGCAGAATGACCATACTCAGTAACAGTCATTTAAAACATATATTACAAGCATATCAGTCACACGACCACAATCAAGTTAGATAAAACACAGTCATACGATCACAGTCAAGTCATGGCATAAAATCAGTCTTTTACCCTTAAGGGCAAAATAGTCATTTTACCCTATAAGGGTATTTCAGTAATCCTACCTTACATGGGTAAATTGGTAATTCTACTCATAACTAATCCATGTATGCAGTGTATCTCAAACATAATTAATTATACAATTAACACATACAACACTAGTACTACCACGAGGGTACAATAGCCATTTAATCGGTTAGGGGTAAAACGATCATTTCGCCTTGTAAGGGCATCTCGGTAATTTTATCCGTCGAGGGTATTTCAGTAACTTTACCCATAAAGGGTATTTCGGTAACTTTACCCATAGAGGGTATTTTAGTAATTTCACAAACTAGGGGTATTTTGGTAATTTCGCAAACCAGCATATTTTGATAATTCTATAAACAAGGGTATTTCGGTAATTTCACACATCAGAGGTATTTCGGTAATTTTGCAATCAGAGGGTATTTCGGTAATTTCACAATTAGGGGTATTTTAGTAATTTTACAATCTGAGGGTATTTCGGTAATTTCACAAATCAAGGGTCTTTCGGTAATTTCACAAATTAGGGGTATTTCGGTAATTTTGCAATCTGAGGTTATTTTGGTAATTTTGTAAACCAAGGGTATTTCAATAATTTTAAACTACGGGTATGCTAAACAGAGATAACGATGCGAATGGGCCTAGGGCCCATTCTCAGCCGAAATGGACCCACACACTCGTGTGGCCCATTTAACCCAAATCTAGCCATAGATATGAGATTCACATAGACCAGTTCAATATCTACTACACAATCATACAATTTATTCATATAGGCCCACCGGCCCATTGGCCCCACATGGCCCATTTCGGCCCATCTAGGCCCAAACAGCCTAAACCCACAAGAACACTCATGATGGCCTCAACTATCGCGTCGAAGCCCCCACATGTGCGCTCGCACTCTTGTGTGGCTACCATTACCGTGTGACCGGCATTTCGGCATTTGCCGCTCTACAGCTAGAGTAGTGCGAAATACACACCTGATAGGAATCTGGAGTTGATCCGCGCTCCAAACACTCCTATGCCCAAACACCAACCAATGTATGCTTACTCTCCTCATAGATTGCTCTATTTAAAGCCAGCTTCTCACCTTCCCTCATGCTAGCTTTCCGATGTGGGATCCCTCCTTCAGCAGAGTTTAAATCCATCACAACCACTTGCCATCCCAACTTAGCAAAATAAATATCCCTTTTTGCTTGCAACGGGATTCGAACCCTTGCCCTCTCCTATGCTTCAAACGCTACATGCCACCACAACACAAGCTCCTTTTGTGTCTAAAATTATGCGTAACTAAATATAAGTCTATGTGCCAAAGTCCAAGTTCATTTAAAAGGAAATCAAAATGAATTGCAAGCGCCAAGACTTGAACCTTGGACCCCTTGCTTCCTCTATGGCGTCACTTCCTTGTCTCTCATGTGGCACCATTTGCCACTAGACCACAACTCTTTTTCTGTCATTTTTTCCATATTTTATTTTTAAAGCCTACTTACTTACTCCTAGGGTTTTATTCACCTAAAACCAAAATTTTTCCTAAAGCCCAGGTTTGATCCCAAGACTTCATAGAAGCCCCCTAACCTTCCAAAATCACTCACCTAATAGGTTCAACTTGCATTAGTGCCGTTCTTTTGTTCTCAAAAATTTTAAACGCTCCCAAGCCCAACTAGGCCCAAATTCGGGTCATTACATGAGTTGATAGGTATTTGATTTGATAAATGAAATTGAATTGAGTATTAAAATGGTTGAAATAGATATAGAATGATTGTGCATTGATTGATGACTTTTGGCTGCATATTTGTGTCTTAAAATGGTACCATTTGAGCTTGTGTAGGTATGTGCAAAATGAGTGGCAAAATGGCTGGTAAATGGCCTATTATTGTCCACACGGGCATAGACACGGACGTGTGTCTCAGCCGTGTGTGACACAAGGTCATGTTACATGGTCGTGTGTCCCTTGGTGTTGAAATTGAAATGAAGTTAGTATGCTCCACACGGTCACACACACGGGCGTGTGATCGGCCGTGTGGTACAAGTCAGTATACCCCCTAATTGGCACATAGCCTAGCACACGGGCGTGTCACTTGGTCGTGTTGCATAAGTTAGTATACCCTACAGGTTTGGCATGGCCTAACACACGGCCTGGCACGGCCTAACACACGCCCTGGCACACGGGCGTTTGTGGCCACTTCGAAGGGCACACGGGCTAGACACACGGCCGTGTGGTTGGCCGTGTGACCCAAGTCAGTATGTACCCCCTGTTTTCACACGGCCTATGACACGGACGTGTCTGGTAGCCGTGTGAGACATACGGCCTGGCCACACGGTCATGTGTCCCTTATTTGAAATAAAAAATTTGCTAAGTGTTGAAAAATTTCCTGAGTTATCGGTTTAGTCCCGAACTACTCCCAAAGCATGTTTAAGGCCTCATAGGCTCTTAATAGGGACAAATTGATGGAGATTGAATAACGAAGGATTGAATTGAACAACTGTATGTTAAATAGTTGCTTAATTGTTTTGTAAGTCCGGTAATGCTCCGTAACCCTATTCCGTCATTGAATACGGGTGAGGGTGTTACAAATGCCGCGCATATCATTAGCTAAACGGACCTGCTCCAACGCGGCCCAATCGATACAGCAGCCTAGGCCGAGTGGTCGTACACAATGGAGCTCGTATAAATCCTCCTAGGGGCCCACCAGCAACCGAAGATAGGGGTGGCGAGCCTCAACGGAGGCACTTAAGGAGAAGGTCGAGCTGGGGCCCTTCCTCTTTTTCGAAGCGGGGACGGCAGATCTAGTTTTACCGCGTGTGTCCGTCATGGTGGATCTGTAATGATGCAATCAAAATATATTAAACAAATGAACCATCATAAGAGATGCACGCTAAAAAAGAATAAAAATATAAGTGAAGTTCTAAAATTTGGATGAATAGAAAATAGATGTGAAACTAAGAATTAATATGCTATTACCAATCAAAGAACTGATAATGAGTAAATATAAACATGTAAAAGCAAGCTACCAAGCATAACCACAAATCAAATCGACTAAAATAAAAGACATATAACATATTACTAAATAAAATAAAAGAAAATAGAAAGAGATCGATACTAACATGAAAAATGTCCAGAGCTTCAAGAAGAAACAAAGCATCAATAGTAAAGAAACAATATGAATAAAGTACTAAGTAAAAATCAGGACAGCTAAAATGATAATAATGGAATAAATGAATAACTAAATAATAATAATAATAACAAATAAAGAGATAATAAAGAAAATAGGATAATGGGTAAAAAGGAAAAAAAGAGGACTGGCGGTAGTCGGAGTTAGGGGAGGTAGAGCGTTTAGGGACTTTCGTTTCGGTATGTGAAGAAAAAGGGAATGGAAAAGAGAGACCGGATCGGCTTGGTTCGGGGTGTGGGTGTGTGCTGGGTGTAATGGTCGCGCGAGTGGGTGGCTAGCTGGTTGGGGAAGGGAAAGAGTGGGGGATGGTAGTGTCGGAAAAGAACTAGGGAAAAAATCGAGGGAGAGGAGAGGGAAGAAAAGGGGAAGGGTGGCTGGTTGGGGTTGGAGTGGCGTGGGATCGATGGTTGCTGGAGTAATGTGGTTGAGGGGTTGCTGCAGCTAAGGTAAAAGAAGGGAGGAAGAAGAAGACAAAAAAAAAGAAAAAAAGAATTTAGGTTTTAAAGGGTGATAGGGTTGTGTGAGGCCCGTGTGGTCTCCTATTCATCCTGTGTGCGATTAATGAAATAAACCCGGTCTTTACACGACCGTGTCACACGGTCGTGTACAATATCCTTCGCTTCTCCCACGCCTGTGTGACGTGTTTTCAGCCCTTGTGCGCTAAAAATTTAAGCCCAGTTTTCATACGGCTTCGGACACGCCCGTGTGTCCAGGTCATGTAGTCCATACAGACGTGTTGTATGGTCGTGTGTAATTTCCTTTACTTCTCCCATACCCGTGTGACCTCCCACACGTCCGTGTGACCGAACACATGGCCTTGTGCCTTGCTCGTGTAACTCTCTGACTTGTTTTAAAGTTGAAAATTTTAGCTCCAGGTTTCACACTGCCTAGGACATGCCCGTGTGTCCAAGCCGTGTAGTCCACACGGCCGTGTCACATTCCCGTGTGGACTATTTTAGCCTGTGTCTCTATCAATTTTTAGAAAAATTAAGTCTCTGGCACCACACGGCCAGGGACACGCCTGTGTGGGTTACACGGCCGTGTAACTCACTATCGATTTTCTTCAATTTTAAAAACTAAGTCATATGATCCACACGGCCAAGGACACGCCTATGTGTCCAGGCCGTGCGGGTTTTAAAAACCATTTTTTTAAATTAATTAATTTTTTAAAAAATATAATGAGATAAAATTAGTAAATTAAGAATGTTAACGCTTGGGTTGCCTCCCGAGAAGCGCTTATTTAAAGTCTAAGCTCGACTTACCTCGTATTCGTACGGTCACTATGGTTCACGGAGTCGAAACTCCTTTTTCTCGTTGTCATTTCTTTTATTCAAATAAGGTTTAAGTTGAGTAATGTTTACCTTAAAAGTGCCGAAATGAGAATGACTTACCTCGACTGTACCGTATGGGAAGACATTGAGTAACGTAAAAGGAGTTGCTCCGTTTGCGTTAAGCTCTGAAGTGGTTATTCGAGGGTCTGTTTCATCTAATAACACCTGATCTCCAACCTTAAATTGATTCGTCCCATCCTTAAGCTTGTCATGGAGTCACTTTGGATCATTGTGTATTCTTAGTTTGTCCTTGACGTGTGTTCGCCATTAATCTAGTTCATTGATTTGTAGTCTTCTTTCTTCATGATTTGTTCTATTTTTGTCATACAAACTGGACCGTGGCTTTATCACGTTTTTCCTAGGTGTTTTCTATAAAGAATGTTGAGCCACAAGGTTATTAACAATAACAGAACTCGTAATATCATTTCGATCACTAAATATCCTAGCAAAATCACGAGCTTGGAGTTTAATCGTGTCATCACCTACATGAAGTATTAACTCACTTGTACCAACATCTATGATAGTTCTAGCAGTTGCTAAAAAAGGTTGTCCTAAAATTAAAGGTACGCCACTATCCTCATCCATGTTTAGAACAACAAATTCAACTGGGAATATAAATTTATCAATTTTTAAACTCATAAGCTGCTTCAGGTGTTTTGTTATTCAGCGTCCCACTGGCGGCTGCATCGACCAATTGCCTAGTTGAGGGGTTCAAACCGTTGTAGAAAGTTTAAACCTGTAGCCATAGAGGTAACCCATGGTGAGGGCACCTTCTCAATAAATCCTTATACCTCTCCCATGCATCGTATAGAGTCTCTAAATCCATCTGCATGAAAGAAGAGATATCATTCCTCAGCTTGGCTGTCTTAGCCGGTGGAAAATACTTAAACAAAAAATTATTGGTCATTTGCTCCCATGTAGTGATAGAACCTCACGGTAGGGAGTTTAACCATTGTTTAGCCTTATTTCGCAATGAGAATGGAAACAACCGAAGGCGAATGACGTCATCAGAAACACCATTAATATTAAAAGTGTTGCATAATTCTAGGAAATTAGCCAAATGAGTATTTGGGTCTTTGTCCTGCAAACCATCAAACTGAACAAACTGTTGAATCATTTGAATAGTGTTGGGTTTCAGTTCAAAATTATTTGCAGTAATAGCAGGTCTAATAATACTCAATTCAGCCCCAGTTAAATTGGGCTTGGCATAATCGTACATAGTACGAGGAGCAGGATTTGCGGCAACCACAGGAGGTAGTTGGTTATTATGATTTTCTGCCATCTCCTCAGTATTAATAACTTCCTCTTGCTCTTCTATTGTACTTTTTTTGGCTCTGCCTTGCTTCTCTATGGTTTCTTCGAGCTATGCTTTCAATTTCATTGTCGAAAAGTAGTGGTCCCGATGGGTTTCTTCTAGCCATAAACTAAAGGAACCTGCCAAAAGAAAATAAAAGAAAAGTTAGAAAATTAAAATAAAAACAAAAATAAAATGCAAATAAAAATAAAAATGGATAAAGTAATAAAAATTAAGTGTTACTAATATTTTAGTCCTTGGCAACGGCGCCAAAAACTTGATGAAGTGATTCACTTAACTAAGTAAAATCACGACAAAGGCAAGCACACCTATCGAATAATAGTATAGCTGGTGAGTCGGGAATATCGTATCTACGAGGACTAAAAGTACTAGTACTTACTATCTTTCTATTATCTAACCTATAAATTGAAGGGTTATTTTTAATCTAAAATTAAACTAATTACTAAAGACTCGACAGAGAATGAATTGGGAAAATATTCGAAGAAAACCAATGATAAAGATGATACCGAGGAAAGAATCCACCTAGACTTCACTTATTATTCATAATTTGAATTAAATGATTTATTCACTTGACTTGATCCGTAGAAATCCCTAAATTATATTAATATCTCTTTCGAGAGTAAAAATAACTAGCTCTAGGTTGGTTAATTGAAATCTCTTTCTAATAAAAACCCCTATTGTCGCATTAACTCTATTAATGGATTCCTTTATTAGATTTGACTCTAATCTGATAGATTTATGTCGTTCTATTTCTAGGATTGCATGCAACTCCACTCAATTATGCCAGATCTACTCTTAAACAGGGACTTTTTCTCCACTGAAATAAGCACATCAATCATGAATTAATATCCTGAAAATATTAACACATGAAGTAAGTACACATAATTGAGATCAAGAACAAATATTTATCATGTAACTCAAAAAAATCAAGTAATAATACTCATCATAGGTTTCATCTTCCCTAGGTATCTAGGGAATTTAGTTCATAATTTGGGAAGAAAACATCTCAAAATTAGGAAAACAACAACATGACACACGGCCGTTTATCATGATTTTGTGGCACACATGGCTGAGACACACGACCGTGTCTCTGCCCATGTGGACAAAAATAGGCTATTTACCAAGCCAATTTGCCACCCATATTTAAGCACACCTACACAACTCATATGGTACATAACATAGCATCAATAGGCAAGTAATTAAATACCAAATCAAGCATGACTTATACTTTATCAAAGACCAATCAATACAAAACATAATTATCACATCATACTATTCAAAGTTATACCAAAACTTATCTTCCAAAATCAACAAAATGACCATTAATAATTATGCATTATTAGGCCTAATTTCACAAGCATGCCAACTTCCACAAATCATCAATTTCACATTCATAATACCTATTAGCAACAATGACCACAATTCTCATAATATAAGCCATTCCCATATCCATCCATGAACTTAAATATCAACATATATGCACATATAAGCACATAACCAAATCCACCAAATTAAGCCAAATATCATAGCTATATTTACAAACTAAAACATATACATTTACAATGCCAATTCATTTCGCCAACATCATTACCAAAACATAATCAACATGACTCAAATACCTATACATGCCATATACTTAAAACATAGTTTCAAAAGTACCAAAGAGTCAGTGGATAGTGTGGTGAAGTCTCCGACGATCCCCGAATCCGAGCTAGCTTTGAAATCACTATAAAACATGGAAAAGCAACAAAGTAAGCTATATAGCTTAGTAAGCTCGTATGTTAACTGTAACGACCCAAATTTGGGTCTAGTAGAATTGGGCCCATTGGGCCTTGGCCATGGGAGTGTTTAAAATTTTTGAGAACAAGAGAACGGCACTAATGCAAGTTGGACCTATTAGGTGAGTGATTTTGGAAGGTTAGGGGGCTTCCATGAAGTCCCGAGATGAAACTTGGGCTTTAGGAAAATTTTGGTTTTAAGTGAATAAAACCCTGGGAGTTAGTAAGTAGGCTTTAAGAATAAAATGTGGGGAAAAATGACACAAGGAAGGGAGTGGTCTAGTGGCAAGGTGTCATTAAGGGAGTAAAGGAGAGCTTGGGTTCAAGTCTTGACGCTTGCAATTCATTTTGATTTCTTTTTAAAGGAACTTAGACATTGGCCCATAGGATTATATTTAGTTACGCATGTTTTAAGACACAAAAGGAGCTTGTGTTGTGGTGGCATGTAGCGTCTAGAGCATAGGAGAGGGCAAGGGTTCGAATCCCATTGCAAGCAAAAAGGGATATTTATTTTGCTAAATTGGGACGGCCAGAGTTTGTGTTGGATTTAAACTCTGCTGAAGGAGGGATCCCACATCGGGAAGCTAGCATGTAAGTGGGAAAGAAGCTGGCTTTATATAGAGCAATCTATGAGGAGAGTAAGGATACCTTGGTTGGCGTTTGGGCATAGGAGCGATTGGAGCGCAGATCAACTCCAGATTCCTATCAGGTGTGTATTTTGCAGTACTCTAGCTGTAGAGCGGCAAATGCTGAAATGCTAGTCACACGACGATGGTAGCCACACGAGTGTGCGAGCGCACGTGTGGGAGCTTCGACACAATAGTTGAGGCCATCATGATCGTTCTTGTGGGTTAGGCTACTTTGGCCCAATGGGCCCGCGGGCCCATTGAATAAATTGTATGATTGTGTAGTAGATATTGGACTAGTCTATGTGAATCTCATATGTGTGGCTAGATTTGGGCTAAATGGGCCACATGGGCGTGTGGGATTATTTGGGTTGAGAATGGGCCCTAGGCCCATTCACATCATTATCTCTGTTTAGAATAATTTGGTTTAACTGGGCAAATCGCAGCTGATCGCTCTAGTGTAGGTGACAACGCTCGTGAGTATTTAGTACTCTACGTGATAAGGTGTGTATTCGTATACCCTGTTTTGATTGTTAATCGGTTGAAAAGTCGAAGGTGTGTATATTGTACTATCTTGACTGTTGATCGGCATTATGCCGAAAAGTCGAAACACTGGTGAACGATGCCATACAAACGTGCGATCGTGCGTGTGGTGAACCGAGCTCACGGAGCGTGAGTGTGTGATGGAAAAGGTCACCATGAGCGAATTCATAGGCTTGGGCCATACTGGGCTTCGATGGGCCGAGAGGGCCCGTGGGCCCATTGGGTTAAATGGGAAACATATAGGCTTATCATGTCGCGCACACGACTTAGGTGTTTTGGGCCAAGTAAGGCCGAAAAGGGGTCGTGTGGGCCCAATGGGCTTGTGGGCCCACATAGATAAAATGTATGTGATGTGATAAGTTATTGATTTGGGCTGTGCCGTTGCATAGTCGTGGTTGTTTCTAGGCTAATAGGCCACACGAGTGTGTGGGCCAACTTGGGCAGGGTATTGGGCCTCAGGCCTATTTTCATCGTTAAGTTAAATTAGGTTTTTTGAGTCGCTCGAGGCGATTGTAGACCTTCTGAGGGGTTGACAAATTACTAAAATACCCTTGGTTGACAAATTATTGAAATACCCTTGGTTTACAAATTACTGAAATACCCTTAGTTTATAAATTACTGAAATACCCTTGGTTTACAAATTCCTGAAATACCCTTGGTTTACAAATTACCGAAATACCCTCAGTTTATAAAGTTACTGAAATACCCCTGATTTATGAAATTATCGAAATACCCCTGTGCGGTAGAATTATCAAAATACGCCTGTAGGGTAAAATTACCGAAATACCACTGAAGGGTAGGATTACCAAAATATCCTTATAGGGTGAAATGACTATTTTGCCCTTGTGGGTAACTGACAGATTAGGATTATGACTGATCTAACTGTGAATGTATGACTGTGTTTTGAATGATTTGACTGTGTGTGACTGATATGTTTTCAATATGTGTTGAAATAACTGTTACTAAGCACGGCCATTTTGCATACACGGGTAATGATTGAGCATGGCATACATGACATATTGCATGGGGTTGGGACTTGTGTTGGAGGAAGTACTGTACTGGTGGCTATGCCACGTTTTACTAATTTAGTGGCTTTGCCACGTATACTGATTCTAGTGGCTCAGCCATGTATGCTGTTATTCGCAGCTTCGTTGCGTTGATATTAGCAGCTCGGTTGCGTTATTGGTATGTAGGGCTTGGTGGGTCGACTTGGTCCCCACATGGTGTGTAGGGTTGGTACGGGTGGTGTGTTGGCTGGACTGGGTTGGGATGCATCCTCATACTGTTGCATATCTGTTTATGAGATTTTTCACTGTACTGGGCTTAGGCTACTTGTTTTGATACTGGTTTGGGCTAGGCCCAATTCATTCTGTTATGAGCTGTGACCCAAATGATATTGTAGTAGGCTTTGACTCACGTATGCTTTGAACTGACTGTACTATTACTCTAAAAGGGCTTTGGCCCAGACTATTTCAGTTTCTGTTTCTGTATACTGACTGTTACTCTAGTAAGGGGATTACACACTGAGTTTTCATAAACTCACCCCATTTTTAACTGTGCAGGTAATCCCCAGTCTTAGAGGATTTGGAGCTGCGAGGGACTCGGAGGTGGCCACACATCAGATATGCTTTAAAGTTAAACTTAGCAACTTTATTTCATTTTATTTTAATTCATTGGGTTAATAATTTTGTAATAAGGCCTCTTTATTTTTAACTTATTATTTCTGATATTTATTTATGATGTTTTCTAACTGCTAAAAGTGGAATACGATTTCCAAAACGATATCTGTCTTCAAAACACTACGTTTCCACAACGTTTTCAAAATGCTTCTGCAACTCAGTTTTTAAACATCACGTTTTCGTAAACTGTTTATTGTAAATATGCTTCTGCAACAGATAGGGTTTTAAAAGTACTTACGTTTTCAAGTGGATAATAATTGCTTAAGTGTTCTGAGTTTTAATAAAGAGGCTTTGACTCTCAAACAAGTGTTAACAATAAGAAATATGGTTTTGAAAGACACTTCCATGTGACACACCAGATTCGGGCCTAACTTCTAGTCCGGGTTTAGGGTGTTACATTTATGGTATCAGAGCCCGGTTGCAAAACTCGGTTGTGAAAGGGTTTTGAAATTTTTCCTTAAGTGTTTAAATTTTTAACTTGGAAAGTGATAGTGTTACTGAAAGTGTGGCACACTGAGTCTCCGACACCAAATCCGTAAGTTTCCTGACACTATACTTTGTTATATGCTGAAATGACTGTATTTTTTGTATTTATTATGTGAGCGTTTTGTTTGGATGTGATGTTTGACTATAGAATTTGTATGCATGTGTGATAAATATCTATTTGTTTCTGTGGTTAGATGGTTGATTGTGTGTAAGAGGTTTGAAGATTAAGTTAAAAGTGTATTGTGTTATTAAGATCAGAGTGCGCAACGAGAGCTTAGTGTGCTAGGTTAGGATGTGCAACTGTTCCTATAGTTTGAAATTTCGAGGACGAAATTTCTTTAAGGGGTGTAGAATTATAACGACCCAAATTTGGGCCAAGTAGAATTGGGCCCATTGGGCCTTGGCCATGGGATTGTTTAAAATTTTTGAGAACAAGAGAACGACACTAATGCAAGTTGGACCTATTAGGTGAGTGATTTTGGAAGGTTAGAGGGCTTCCATGAAGTCCCGAGATCAAACTTGAGCTTTAGGAAATTTTTTGTTTTAGGTGAATAAAACCCTGGGAGTTAGTGAGTAGGCTTTAAGAATAAAATGTTGGAAAAAAATGACACAAGGAAGGGAGTGGTCTAGTGGAAAGGCATCATTAAGGGAGTAAGGGAGAGCTTGGGTTCAAGTCTTGGCGCTTGCAATTCATTTTGATTTCTTTTTAAAGGAACTTAGACTTTGGCCCATAGAATTATATTTAGTTGCGCATGTTTTAAGACACAAAAGGAGCTTGTGTTGTGGTGGCATGTAGCGTCTGGAGCATAGGAGAGGGCAAGGGTTTAAAATCCCATTGCTAGCAAAAAGGGATATTTATTTTGCGAAGTTGGGACGGCTAGAGTTTGTGTTGGTTTAAACTCTGCTGAAGGAGGGATCCCACATCGAGAAGCTAGCATGAGAGTGGGCAAGAAGCTGGCTTTATATAGAGAAATCCATGAGGAGAGTAAGGATACCTTGGTTGGCGTTTGGGCATAGGTGTGGTCGGAGTACGGATCAACTCCAGATTCCTATCAGGTGTATATTTCGCAGTACTCTAGCGGTAGAGCGACAAATGCCGAAATGCCAGTCAGACGGTGATGGTAGCCACATGAGCGTGCGAGCGCACGTGTGGGAGCTTCGACGTGATAGTTAAGGCCATCATGAGTGTTCTTGTGGGTTAGGCTACTTTGGGCCAAGTGGGCCCGTGGGCCCATATGAATAAATTGTATGATTGTGTAGCAGATATTGGACTGGTCTATGTGAATCTCATATCTGTGGCTAGATTTGGGCTAAATGGGCCACATGAGCGTGTGGGCCTATTTGGGCTAAGAATGGGCCCTAGGCCCATTTGCATCATTATCTCTGTTTAGAATACTTTGGTTTAACTGGGCAAATCGCAGTTGATCGCTCTAGTGCAGATGATGGCACTCGTGATTATTTAGTACTCTACGTGATAAGGTGTGTATTCGTATACCCTGTTCTGATTGTTAATCAGTTGAAAAGTCGAAGGCGCGTATATTGTACTATCTTGACTGTTGATCGGCATTATGCCGAAAAGCCGAAATACCGGCGAACGATGCCATACAAGCTTGCGATCGTGCGTGTGGTGAACCGAGCTCACGGATCGTGAGCGTGTGATGGAAAAGGTCACCATGAGCGAATTCATGGGCTTGGGACGTATTGGGCTTTGATGGGAAATAGCTAGGCTTATCATGTCGCACACATGACTTAGGTGTTTTGGGCCGCGTAAGGCTGAAAAGGGGCCGTGTGGGCCCAATGGGCTTGTGGGCCCACATAGATGAAATGTATGTGATGTGATAAGTTATTGATTTGGGCTATGCCGTTGCATAGTCGTGGTTGTTTCTAGGCTAATAGGCCATACGAGTGTGTGGGCCCACTTGGGCAGGCTATTGGGCCTCAGTCCCATTCTCACCGTTAAGTTAAATTAGGTTTCTTGAGTCGCTCGAGGCGACTGTAGACCTTTTGAGGGGTTGAAAAATTACTAAATTACCCTTGGTTTTCAAATTACTGAAATACCCTTGGTTTACAAATTACTGAAATACCTTGGTTTACAAATTACTAAAATACCCTCAAATTGTAAAGTTACTAAAATACCCCTGATTTGTGAAATTATCGAAATACCCCTATAGGGTAGAATTATCAAAATACCACTAAAGGGTAGGATTATCGAAATATCCTTATAGGGTGAAATGACTATTTTGCCCTTGCGGGTAACTGACTGATTAGGATTATGACTGATCTAACTGCGAATGTATGACTGTGTTTTGACTGATTTGACTGTGGTCGTGTGGCTGATATGTTTTTAATATGTGTTGAAATGACTGTTACTAAGCATGGCCATTTTGCATACACTTGTAATGATTGAGCATGGCATACACGGCATATTGCATGGGGTTGGGACTTGTGTTGGAGGAAGTACTGTACTGATGGCTATGCCACGTTTTACTGATTTACTGGCTTTGCCACGTATACTGATTCTAGTGGCTCAGCCATGTATACTGTTATTAGCAGCTTTGCTGCGTTGATATTAGTAGCTCGGCTGCGCTATTGGTCTGTAGGGCTGGGTGGGTCGACTTGGTCCCTACATAGTGTGTAGGGTTGGTACGAGTGGTGTGTTGGCTGGACTGGGTTGGGATGCATCCTCATACTGTTGCATATCTGTTTATGAGATCTGTCACTGTACTGGGCTTAGGCTACTTGTTCTGATACTGGTTTGGGCTAGGCTTAATTGATTTTGTTATGGGCTGTGACCCAAATGATATTGTAGTGGGCTTTGACTCACGTATGCTTTGAACTGACTGTACTGTTACTCTAAAAGGGCTTCGGCCCAGACTATTTCAGTTTCTGTTTCTGTATACTGACTGTTACTCTAGTTAGGGGATTACACACTGAGTTTTCATAAACTCACCCCGTTTTTAACTGTGCAGGTAATCCCTAGTCTTAGAGGATTTGGAGCTGCGAGGGACTCAGAGGTGGCCACACGTCAGATATGCTTTAAAGTTAAACTTAGCGACTTTATTTCATTTTATTTTAATTCACTGGGTTAATAATTTTGTAATAAGGCCTCTTTATTTTTAACTTATTATTTCTGATATTTATTTATGATGTTTTCTAACTGCTAAAAGTGGAATACGATTTCCAAAACGATAACTGTCTTCAAAATACTACGTTTCCACAACGTTTTCAAAATGCTTTTGCAGCTCAATTTTGAAACATCACATTTTCATAAACCGTTTATTGTAAATATGCTTCCGCAACAGATAAGGTTTTAAAAGTAATTACGTTTTCAAGTGGATAATAATTGCTTAAGTGTTCTGAGTTTTAATAAAGAGGCTTTGACTCTCAAACAAGTGTTAACAAGAAGAAATATGATTTCGAAAAACAGTTCCATGTGACACGCCAGATTTGGGCCTAACTTCTAGGCCGGGTTTTGGGTGTTACATTAACAATGAGCAACTATCATCATTCATTAATCATTCATATAATGGAAAACAATATGCAACAATTCTATTAAATCTCAAGCTATCAAATGATAATTCATATAACTTACCGAAGAACTCATCAATTTCATAGTTCTCAATACTTAATTCATTTTTGTATGTACCTGTACCACCTTGTACCAATCTCATACTCAACCACATCCTTCATTTACCCGTTGAACCATTCGGAATAGAAGTCAGATACTCAAGGTCTCACTCGATAAGTACCTATACCATGGCCCGAAGCCAAATCAAGGTAACTTATCCGAAATTCTAATATCATGGCCCGAAGCCAAATCAACCAATATGCATGGTTTATCTCACACAGATAACGCTAAATCATGGCCTGAAGCCAACTCAATTATACCTAATGACATGTCACTAGCATCCTAAATTATTCCTAAGCTTCAATCGGGTTTCCAATTGCCAAATCTTCATTGAATCATTTCCAAACTCGTACATAATCACATAAACGCAATTCATGCTATATCAAAGCATATAAAATACATTTGAAATGAATTTATAACATACGAACTTACATCGGATGGTAAAACGACGAATCGAGTGGATTAGTCGATAGCTTTATCTTTTCCTCGATCCAAGCCCGTATTTCACTTTTCTTTTTCTAAATATATTCAAAATTAACTTATTTAATAATCTATTCTTTCAATTTAGTGCAAAACACTCTTTAAGGCACATTTACACTTTTACCCCTAAACTTTCACATTTTTAAAATTTAGTCCTTATTTCATAAAATCACAAATTCATGCAATCTAGTCACCACCCATGCTAGCCAAATTTCTCTAGTACTCATATTAGCCCATATTTCTCATTTATTTCACATTTTAACCACACGTTTTCACATTTCACAATTTAACCCTTAATTTGCATTTTGACCAAAAATCACTTAACAAAACTTGTTTAACTAACATCAAATATTCATAATCTATCATTAATCATCAAAAAGCATACATATTCATCAATAAAAACTTTCAAAATCTTTAACAGTTTTGTAAATTAATCCCTGGGCTAGCTAGTACTAGATGCAACGATCACAAAAATATAGAAATCATTAAAAACGAGACAAAATCAGACTTACTATCAAGCTTGCATGTGGCCGAACCCTAAAATGGACAAAAATGGCTTCCTTCCTTGTTGTTTTCGGTTGAAGATGAAGAAATAAATATGATAGCCATGATTTTTTTACTTAAGTTGTTTTTATTAACTAAATTACCAATTTAACTTTAATTAATAAATATCATAACACCTTAATAAATGTATATATATGTCCACTCATACTATTAATGGTCTAATTACCACATAAGGACCTTAAATTTAATATTCTATAGCTATTAGACACCTTTAGCTATTAGAACTCAAGTTTTACGCTTTACGCGATTTAGTCCTTTTTATCAAATTAACTATTCAAATGATAAAATTTATTCACAAAACTTTCTCACGTACACACTATCATGCTGTAAACACTTAAAATAATATTAAAATATTTTTTTCAACCTTAGATTTGTGGTCCCAAAACCACTATTCTGATTTAACTAAAAACGGGCTATTACAACTCTCCCCCTTAGGGATTTTTGTCCCCGAAAATCTTACTAGTGAATAGATTAGGGTACTATTTTCTCATAGCTTCCTTGGGCTGACACGTAGCCTATTCAAATTTGTGATGTTGTCGCAAGACTTTCACTAAAGCTATGTATTTATTTCTCAATTCTTTGATTTCTCGAGCTAAAACTTTGATTGATTCTTCGTTGTACGTTTGTAGCAGTCCGATTTAGAACCTAGTCGAAATAGTGGTTTCAGGACCATAAATGTAATATCCTAATTTTGTGGGTCTGTGCATTTGGTTTGTTGCATGGCTAAGTTAGTAGGTTAAGGCCTTGAGGTGTGTATTGAGCTTAGGTTTGGGCTTAAACCTGGGTTAAATTTATTATAAATAGTGCTAGTTTATAAATTAAGTTAAGTAAGTATGTTTAGTAGCAAGTTGGGCTTGTGGCCCAAAGTTTGGAGGTGCTATAAGTAGGCATGCAGGTGGCGTCACAAGGGGGAGGAGTTTGGGCCTAGTGTGGCCGCTTAGGGCCGAAATTGGTGGGTCAAAACTCACCACTCTTAGGGGAAGGGGGAGTACGGCACATGAGCTACATTTTAAGAGTGATAATTCTTTTATTTTTGTTAATTAAAAGATGATAACAGTGAAGGGAAGAGTTGGTTTTAAGGTGGTCTCTTCTATAGGTAAGATAATGATTAAGCTATCAGGTGAGATAAAGGCTATCAGGAGGGAGAGAGTTGGCCGAAACTCCAACTCTGTGTGTGTGTGTATTGCCAAAATTAGTAGCTAGAGTGTTCATCTCTTCTCCCATTTGTTTTCCCTTTTCTTTCTTTTCTCATACTTTTCTCTTCTAGCCGAAATTCCCTAGCCTTATTTCCCTCTCCAAAATTCTTCTGAAGGCCGAATCCCCTCTGTCCATACTTCTTCTCCCATAGTTGAATCTTCAAGGGTGGTTTCTTTTTCCCGAAGGTGCACCATAGCCGCGTACTTCTCAGTAGTTTGGTGAGTTTTCGGGATTTTTCTTCTCTATGATTTCTCTAGTTTCTAACCCGAATCATATTTTTCCTAAGGCTCTATTGGTTTCACTCTCTGCTCTTGGTAGCTAAATCCTGTTTTGATGAGATCTGTAGTGCCGATTGGTGGAAAAGCCGAAGGTAGGTGGTGGTAGGTTCGGCCGAATGGCCACTTTCTTGTCCCTTTCTTTTGGCCGAATATCATAGGGTGCTTGGTCGGTTGAGATTATCGGTTTGGTTTAATACTTTTGGTGTTGGCCGAATATAGATAGGGTGGTGAAGGTTTTTAAGGACTTTCGGGATTCGGCAGATTAGGTAAGGGTTCATTTTAAGTGTTATAGTATTAATTGGATCTCATCATTTTATTGGTTTAGTGACCAAGGGGTTATTATGGATGCTAATAACAGTCAAGCGATAGGAGGGGTTGGATCTGTAAACCCAACGCCAAAATACAAGAAATGATCAGTATCAGGAGTACGAGATTGGCCATCGGGGTGTGGGCCGACATCGGAGGTAGATCGTAGGCCGATAGTGGTAGTTTCGAGTGTCAGTAACGTAGAAGCAGTGAGAGCGTTAGTACGAGAACCAGGTGTGTAACTCTTACACACTTTCTTTACTTAATATGTTAAATGTTATGTGTTGTTAAAAGCCGGAATGACGGTAATGGTTACCAAAATACCCTTGTGGGTAAAAGGTGAGGATGCCGGGTAAGTTGTTATGTTTCTTGCGTTGATTGCGATCTATGAGTGCATGATATTCTGTATGCCTAATCTCATAAGCATGACCATACTGGTATTTTTAGCATAACTCTGTGTTATGGGTAATGAGAGGAGGGGGAAGTATGATCTATCAGACTGTCACCAGTGATTTGGTATCACATAGTGGGTTGGCCCCACATATTATAAAAATTGTGACTAAGTCTCAGTGGTTTGGGACCACCAGTGGTTTGGTACCACATATAATAATTTTGTAACTTCGATTACTAGTGGTTTGGTACCACCAGTGGCTTGGTGCCACAAGGGGTAGATTTGGGAGACATGGATGGATACCTAGGTTGATGGGTTGCATGACATGCATATTTGTAAATGAATTTGTGTAAGAGCATAATTTCTCCTGGGATGGGGATTTATACACTGAGTCTAGGTGACTCACCCCTTCTGTTATATTTTGCAGATCAGACTTAGATCGTGGATATGGAGCCGGAGTGGACTCGAGGTGGCCATGCTCAGCATTTGTTTTATATCAAAGTTTTTCATTTGGACTTAGTTGTTTTATTTAAATTTGGGGTTTCAGCATTGTAATAAGGCCACTTAAGTTTTATTCTCGGACTATTTGCTTGATTATTTCTTAAATTTTTCATTACGTATGCTGGTTAAATCATATATGGGATGTTTTCAAAAGTTAAACAAATACTCATTTCTGAGATATACAATGATTAAGTAATAAATACGGAATAACAATAAGGCAATCAAGTTTTTCTAAAGCAACTTTCGAAATGTTTTAGTCATTACAAAATTTCACTTCGGTTTCTTTAAAACTATTCAAAAGTTTTCTCTCCGATCAAGTCAACATAACGGTTTTGAAACGTTTTCTTTTCCGTGGCACGCCAGACTCGGTCGTGCTGTTTGGACTGGGTTTGGGGTGTTACATTTTGGTATCAGAGCCTAGTTCAAAAGCTCGGTTGTGGGTTTGAGGCCCAAAATATGTTTTGAGAGCTGTAAAATGATTTTTAAGGAGATGAATATCTCAAAAAGCATGTCATCTGAGTCTCCGGTGCCGATCCACCCAGGTAAGTACTCTAACCTTTGATGTGATGTTTATATGTTGGGCTTGATGGGCTTTTAGACATAGACATAGTTGAGCATTTTAGTACTGATGGACCATAGGGTTAGTTTACACAACTCCTTAATTACATAAGACTTAAGCAGAATCAAACAAACCTGTGAGTAAGTCGTCGAGTTAGGGTGTGGCAACTGCCATGCGCATGTCTAGGATTGGGTTCAGGAAGAGGTTGGTATTTAAGCAGTCCTAGTGACTCACCTCCTCTTCGCTCAAATCCTACCTGGTGCGTAGTGACTGTTCACCCTAACCATGAGGACTTGTTCACAGGCTAAACCATATAAATAAAACCCGAAAGGGACCAGCCACCCTGTTTAAAAAAAAAAAAGAAACCCTAGTTTTGAAATTATCAAACTACCCTTTGATTTGTGAAAACTACCCTAAATTTGAAAAAAAGACCAAAGTACCCCTGGTTTGAAAAATTACCAAACTACCCTTGATTCACAAAATTATCAAAATACCCATAGTTGCAAAATTACCAAAATACCCCTGCTTTACGAAATTACCAAAATACCCTTATTTTGAAAAATCACCTGAAACTTTATTTTGGAAAATTACGAAAATACCCCTGTAGGTTAAAATTACGAAAATACCCCCGGGTAGTGGAATGACAGAAATAGTCCTATACGTTGAATGTGGTCTGTGGATGTTGTTTGTGTGATGAATGTACTTAGAACTAAGAGATAAGCCTGGAACTGAAACTGTAGATAGGTTCATATTCGAGAGAATCACTTCTAAAACTATCTTTCATAAAATTGTTCGGGGATAAACAGTGAACAGAATTAATAATTCATAAAATTCTTAACCAGATAAACGTGGACGAGAAAAATGAGTACAAGAGGTCGTGGACGTCCGCCGCGTGGCCCGTGGTAGGGGTAGGATGGCCCTGTCAGAGCCAGCAGGGTCTGGCCATGGGTCTGGAAATGTGATGCCGGATCTGCCGGCGGTGGAAGCTGAGTTTCAGGATCAAACTGGTGGTAACGATGCGGTATCTCAAGCGGTACTGTGAGTTTTGGAAAGAGTTGTCGGGGCAGGCGCGGGTGCAGGAGCCCGAAAATCCGTGGCTGAGCGACTCCGGGCTAACGGAACAGAAGTGTTTAGGGGAGTTTCTGGAGTGGCTCCCAACACGGCTGAGTACTGGTTAGAGGTAGCCGAACGTATAATGGATGATTTGGACTTCTCGGCTGTAAGAAATTAAAGGGGATAGTGTCTTTTCTCCGGGATGAGTCTTACCAGTGGTGGCTTACGGTCAGGGATAGTGCAGTGGCTGATGATATCACCTGGGATTATTTTAAGGCAGCCTATCAGAGGAAGTATGTGGGGGCTGGTTATATTGATGCGCAACGTAGGGCATTCCTGAATTTGGTTCAGGGGAGTAAGTCGGTACTTGAGTACGAGGCGAAATTTTTGAGGTTAAGTAGGTATGCTCGGGGTATGGTGGCTACGGAACATGAGCGCTGTGTTAGGTTCGAGGATGGGCTAAAAGATGAGCTGCGGGTGTTGATTACACCTCAGCATGAAAGAGAATTTGCCGTTCTCATGGAAAAGGCCAAAATAGCTGAGGAGGTGAAGCAAACCGAGAGGCAGAATCAGGACAGAAGTAAGGATAAAAGGAGTTTTGGGCCGGCAGAGTCTGCTGGAAGTTCACAGAAGAGGGCAAGATTTGGTGGACCGGATAGAGTCGCAAAGCCTGCTGCTGCTCAGTGGCCACCCTAGTGTGCTGGATGTGGGAAGTCTCATTCGGGAGAGTGTTGGGCTGGTAATAGAGGGTGCTTTGAGTGCGGGTCAATGGAGCGCCGGGTAAGGGACTGTCCGCGGAAGTTAGCCAGGACTCAAGCTGAGGGTCAAGGACGTGGTCAATTCAGGAGGGATGGTCAGCAACCACGGAGGGGTCGAGGTGCAGCTAGGGGTGGTAATGGTAACAGGCGAGGCTGAGGAGCACCAGGCCGAGGTGCTGGAGGTACTGATGCTAGACAGCCTGGGTTGGTCTATGCAGCCAAACATCGATAGGAGGCTGACGCACCGGATGTTATAACCGGTACGTTTTTAATTTCTGGGTTGTCTTATACTGCTTTGATTGATGTTGGTTCGACACACTCATATGTTGCTAGTAGTATAGTGGAACCTTTGAACTTAGTTTGTGAGACTGCTGCTAGGAAGATGACGGTAGTTAGCCCTCTAGGACACTCTGTGGTAGTAGACAAACTGTATAGGGATGTACCCCTAGAACTTCAAGGGGTTGTGTTTCAAGCGTATGGTGCTGAGGTCGTTTTAAGTGTTATAGTTATTAAATTAATTGGATCTCATCATTTTATTGGTTTAGTGACCAAGGGGTTATTATGGACGCTAATAGCAGTCAAGCGATAGGAGGGGTTGGATCCGTAAACCCAACGTCAAAATGCAAGAAACGATCAGTATCGGGAGTACGAGATTGGCCATCGGGGTGTGGGCCGACATCGGAGGTAGATCGTAGGCCGATAGTGGTAGTTTCGAATGACAGTAACGTAGAAGCAGTGAGAGTGTTAGTACGAGAACTAGGTGTGTAACTCTTACACACTTTCTTTACTTAATATGTTAAATGTTATGTGTTGTTAAAAGCCGGAATGACGGTAATGGTTACCAAAATACCCTTGTGGGTAAAAGGTGAGGATGCCGGGTAAGTTGTTATGTTTCTTGCATTGATTGCGATTTATGAGTGCATGATATTCTATATGCCTAATCTCATAAGCATGATCATACTGGTATTTTTAGAATAACTCTGTGTTATGGGTAATGAGAGGAGGGGGAAGTATGATCTATCAGACTGTCACCAGTGATTTGGTATCACATAGTGGGTTGGCCCCACATATTATAAAAATTGTGACTAAGTCTCAGTGGTTTGGGACCACCAGTGGTTTGGTACCACATATAATAATTTTGTAACTTCGGTTACCAGTGGTTTGGTACCACCAGTGGCTTGGTGCCACAAGGGGTAGATTTGGGAGACATGGATGGATACCTAGGTTGATGGGTTGCATGACATGCATATTTGTAAATGAATTTGTGTAAGAGCATAATTTCTCCTGGGATGGGGATTTATACACTGAGTCTAGGTGACTCACCCCTTCCGTTATATTTTGCAGATCAGACTTAGATCGTGGATATGGAGCCGGAGTGGACTCGAGGTGGCCATGCTCAGCATTTGTTTTATATCAAAGTTTTCCGTTTGGACTTAGTTGTTTTATTTAAATTTGGGTTTTCAGCATTGTAATAAGGCCACTTAAGTTTTATTCTCGGACTATTTGCTTGATTATTTCTTAAATTTTTCATTAAAGTATGCTGGTTAAATCATATATGGGATGTTTTCAAAAGTTAAACAAATACTCGTTTCTGAGATATACAATGATTAAGTAATAAATACGGAGTAACAATAAGGCAATCAAGTTTTTCTAAAGCAACTTTCGAAATGTTTTAGTCATTACAAAATTTCACTTCTGTTTCTTTAAAACTATCCAAAAGTTTTCTCTCCGATCAAGTTAACAAATTGGTTTTGAAATGTTTTCTTTTCCGTGGCACGCCAGACTCGGTCGTGGTGTTGGACTGGGTTTGGGGTGTTACAATAAATTCGAGTCTAAAAAATATTTAATATTATTTCCCGAGTCTACAGCATGTGAATTGGTATGTGTGAAATTTCCGTGATTGAATTTGATCGTTTGTGTGCATAATTTGAAAAAAGAACTTAATCGCGTAAAATGAAAAAGTGACTTGCTATTTGGTAAAGTGTTATATTGCTATGGATTTTATAACGTGGGGTCTTTATGTTGATAATTGACCATTGAATAATATCATGGACGATTTTGGGCATGTGTTATATATTTTTCTAATTAAAATTTTTAAGGTTAAAATAGTAAAAAGTAAATTAAAAGATGAATTAATAAAACCAATACATGAAAATGGTCATATTTTATTCTTCCTTACCGAAATTACAAAGAAAAAGAAAAGAAAAAGAGTTATTAGGGTTTGACACTCATTTTGATTAATCAAGGTATGTATTTTGATCTATTTTTGATTTTTATGTTTCTGTGATTGTTGCTTAGCATTCTATCAAGCCCATGCCTCAATTTTAGAATTTGATGATAATTTTGAGTTATGCCATTGATGATATTGTGAGCTTTGTGATGTTAGTTGATGAAAAATGAAAGATATGTGTTGGGTTAACATGTTTTGTATTTGGATTTTTGATGAATTTGAGTATTATGGGCAAAATTGTGAAAATGAGAAATTGAGGGGTCAAAATGTGAAATAAATGAAAGATATGGGCTTATATGGAATAATGGAATATTCGGCCAAGCATGAGTATAAGGAAATTATGTGTATTTTGTGACTATGAAATATGGACTAAAATATGAAAATGTGAAAATGTGAGGGCTAATTTGTAAAATGCCCTAAATATGTGTATATGGATTGAATTAAATGATTTGGTGAATAAAAGAGTTAAATTTGAATATGTATAGATCAAGAACCAAAGAAAACATAATTAGATTGGGGGAAATCTAAAGTGGTCGAGTAATCGTTTATTTCCATCTGAATCCATACGAGGTAAGTCTATATACAAATAAATGTGTTTGAATTGAATTATTATTGTTTATATGTGAATAAATTGTGATATATGGAAATTTGAGCTGAATATGTGAAATCCGGGAAAATTCCAATAATGTGACGACATCCAAATAGTCCCGTACGAACCTTAGGAAGTAGTTAGGATACGTATGTCATGACATAGGAGTACGATATGAGTTATCGTGTAAGACCACGTCTGGGACGTTGGCATCGATTTGTGATTTACGTGTAAGACCATGTCTGGGACATCGACATCATATTTGATTTCATAGAAGACCCTGTCTGGGACAGTGGCATCGATATTGATTACATGTAAGACCACGTCTCGGACGTTGGCATTGTTCGAGCTTTCCGAGCTATCTGAGTATCTATTTGATTCCGAACGGCTCAACGAGCATTCCAAGATATGATTAGATATGTGAATATGTATCCGTTTCAGGTACATATGAAATGTATATGAAATTTGGCAATGGAAGATAAGTAAGAATATGATTATTTGATATGTGAGCTATATGAAAATGTTATATGTTTATAAGCATGAGCATTTAAGCTAGATGAGAAATATGAATTTGCTATTGTGATATGCCATAGTTCATATGAATGAAATAGTTTGTAATTGTTTATGTGATGAGTTTATTTGTATATGGCTTACTAAGCTTTTATAAGCTTACTTTGTGTGTTTTTTAATTCTTTTATAGATTATCGAAGCTACTAGAAGCTCGGGGATCATCGAGGATCATCACCACACTATCGAACTATATTTTGGTACCTTTTGAAAATGTACATATTGAAGTATGGCATGTATAGGCTAGAGAACTTTGATTATGTTTTGAAATGTGTAAATATAGCCATGTGATATGGGTTGATAATGAATGTGATTATAGAGTGAATTTAGTGCATGTTATGTGATACAAAATTTGGTATGCTTTGATGTGCTTATGAATAGCCAAAACAAATGGTCAATTTTGGTAAGTTTCATGGTTGATTTGAGTAATACTATGAATTGAAATAGAGTAATATGATGTATGAATCACATGTTTTTGATATGAAGTTGGTGCTTTGAATTGGTATGTTTGAGTTGGATTTGTATATGAAAATGAATTATGTTATTATAGGTCAAATTGTGAATGGATTGGTATGTTTTGGTTGGCTTTGGGATATAAATTGATGCTCGTAGATATGACCCAAAATGGGTGGCAATTTGGCCTTGTAAATGACCTATAATTGTCCACACGGTTGAGCACACGAGCGTGTGTCTCATCAGTGTCCTTCAATGTTCCAATTCGAAGCAAGTCAGACTTGCACACGGGCCAGACACATGGGCGTGTGACAGGCTGTATGAATCAAGTTAGTGTTGCACACGGGCCAGACACACGGACGTGTGACAGGCCATGTGGTTCAAGTCAGTTCTGCACACGGGCTGAGACTTGGTCCAAGGCACGGCCGTGTGAGGCATATGGCCTAGCCACATGGGCCTGTGCCTTGTTTTAAAAGAAAAATTTTTTAAGTTCCGCAAAGTTTTCGTATGAGATCAGTTTGGTCCTGAACCCTCTCTAAAGCATGCTCAAGGTCTTGTAGACTTTCTAAAGGGACTATACGTGTATGAATCATTATAAAATGATGTTGCATGTTTGATATTAAGAAATGAGAGTAAAATGTTTCTATATGTCCGGTAATGCCTCTTAACCTTAGTCTGACGACGGATACGGGTTAGGGGTGTTACAACGTCATATCAGGATGAATCTCAATCTCTGATGGAGCAATCACATGTGAGGGATTCGATTGATAACGTCGCAACATCGACACGTGAAACACATTATGGATCTTTTCTAACTTTGATGGTAAAGCTAGTCGATATGCCACTACTCCTATTCTTTCGATGATCTTGTACGACCCAATGAAACGCAGACTCAACTTGCCTTTCTGACCAAATCTAAGGATTTTCTTCCACGGAGATACTTTCAAAAACACTTTATCATCGATCTGATATTCAATATCTTTTTATTTCAAATCCACATATGACTTCTGACAATCTGAAGCTCCTTTCAAACAATCGCGAATTACTTTTACTTTCTCTACGGTTTCTCTAACCAAATCAACCCCGTGAATCTGTTTCTCACTAAGCTCGGTCTAGTATAATGGAGCTCGGCATTTGCGATCATATAAAGCTTCATATGGTGCCATATTTATGCTCGTTTGAAAACTGTTATTATATGCAAATTCCACCAATGGCAAATATTTCTCCCAATTACCTTCGAACTCTAAAACACAACATCCCAACATGTCTTCGAGAATCTGAATTACTCGTTCAAATTGTCCGTCAGTTTGCGGATGAAAAGTTGTGCTAAAATTTAACTTTTTTTCCCAGAGCTTCCTACAGTTTCTTCCAAAATCGTGATGTAAATCTCAGATCTCTATCATAAATAATAGATAGTGGCACCCTGTGCAATCGAATAATCTCAGAAATGTACAAGTCAGCTAGCCTATCCAGTGAGTAATCTGTGTGTACCGGTATGAAATGAGCAGATTTCGTTAGTCGATCTATGACAACCCAGATAGTATATTTCTTTTTTGAAGTTAGAGGCAATCCCTACACAAAATCCATTGTAACTCTATCCCATTTCCACTCGGGGAATCATCATAGGCTGCAGTAAACTGATGGTACTTGATGTTAAGCTTTAACTTGCTGACAAATTAAACATTTAGAAACAAACTCTGAGACATCTCGTTTCACGCCTTGCCACCAATAAAAATGTTTCAAATCGTTTTACATTTTGGTACTCCCCGGATGAACAGATAAGTAGCTATTGTGTGCTTCGTGCAAAATCTTCTGAATAAGTTCTAAATTTCTCGGTATGCAAATTCTATTCCGAAACCTTAAACAATCATCAGCTCCAATCTGAAACTCTGAATTAGGGATAGTCTCACATTGAATTTGTTTAACTTGCAATTCACGATCATATTTCTAAGCTTTATAGATTTGTTGAAGAAATATCAGTTTACTTTTAATTCGCTAAAATAGACCTATCATCACAAATCATCAACTGGGTATTCATTTCTTATCATGCAAACAAAGATTTTATCGGGTGATAATCAATCACAAATTCATAATCTTTTAATAACTCGAGCCATCTTTGTTGTTGCAGATTCAAATCTTTTTATGACATTTGATATTTTAAGCTTTTGTGATCTGTATAAATGTGAAATTTTTCACCGTATAAGTAGTGTCGCCAAATTTTCAATGTGAACACAATTGCAGCCAACTTTAAGTGGTGCATCGGATAGTTCTTTTCATGCGGTTTCAATTGTCGGGAAGTATAAGCTATAACTTTTCTTTCTTGTATCAGAACACATCCCAGACTGTTTAATGACACGTCACTTTAAATCACAAACTCTTTCCTCGATTCAGGTTGAACCAGAACTGGTGCTTCAGTTAACAGTACTTTCAACCATTCGAAACTCTGCTGACATTTTTCTAACCATTCGGATTTCACATTTTTCTAAAGCTGTCGTGTCAATGGTGCTGCAATCATCAAGAATCCTTTCACGACTCTTCGGTAATAGCCTGCTAATCCCAGAAAACTACGGACTTCAGACACATTTCTCAGAGGTTTCCAGCCAACAATAGTAGAAATCTTACTCGGGTCAACTCTAATACCTTTAGATGAAAAAATATGCCCCAGAAATCCAACCTCTCAGAGCCAAAACTCACATTTACTGAATTTAGCATACAGTTGCTTATCTCTCAAGGTCTGCAACACAACCCTCAAATGCTCAGCATGTTCAGACTCATCTCGTGAATAGATCAGAATGTCATCAATGAACACAACAACAAATCTGTCTAAATACGGTCTAAAGATCCGATTCATCAAATCCACAAAAATGGCAGGAGCATTAGTTAGTATAAAAGGCATAACAAGGAATTCATAATGTCCGTACATCGTTCTGAACGCATTTTTCTGCACATTTGAGTCTTTAACTCGCAACTGATAATAACCAGATCTCAAATCAATCTTTGAAAACATTGTTGCACCTTTCAACTGATCAAACAAATCGTCTGTTCTCGGTAACGAATAATTATTCTTTATCGTAACTTTATTGAGCTGACGATAGTCAATACACATTCTCATGGACCCGTCTTTCTTCTTTACAAACAATACTAGCACACCCCAGGGTGAAAAACTCGATCATGCAAAACCTCTATCTGTTAACTCTTGCAACTGAGCTTTCAACTCTTTCAACTCTGTTGGAGCCATTCTATATGGAGCTTTAGATATCGGTGAAGTTCTCGATACTAATTCAATAGCAAATTCAACCTCTCTAATAGGTGGCAACCCTGGTAATTCTTCAGGAAACACATCTGAGTACCCACAGACAACTTACACTGATTCAATCTTTGATTCAAACACTTTTGTATCCAAAACATAAGCAAGATAAGCTTCGTAACCTTTTCTTACACATCTCTGAGCTGACATAGACGAAATCACAACAAGAAATTCATCGATTCATTTGATTCAATACGAAGAATTTCATTAGTCTAACACTTCAATTCTATAATCTTTTGTCTACAGTTCACAATAGCATCATCAAACTCATCAAATGGTAAAAGCATCAAGTCAGCCGGAAAACAGTAACCCCGAGTCATTAAAGGATAATTCTTGCAAACTTTATCAACTAAAACATATTTGCCTAAGGGGTTCGATACTTTAATCACAAACTCAGTAGACTCGACAGGAAAACTCTTAGTAAACACCAAATTCATACATATATACGAGTGTGTCGATCCAGGGTCAATTAAAGCAATCACATTAGTATCATAAAGAGAGAATGTACCGGTAATAACATCTGGGGACGACGCTTCTTCGCGAGCGCGAATAGCTTAGGCTCTAGCAGGTGCTCTGGCCTCGGATCTCACAGCTGAGTCCCTAGTTATACCTCTACCACTAGATACGTTTCTCGTATTTCTCGGTGGTCTCCCTTTCACAGTCGTATTGCTCGATCTTACATTCTAAACTTTTTCTTTCTTAGATAACTCTAGGCAATCTCAGATAAAGTGATCTGGAGAACTACATTTGAAGCAAGCTTTAGTACTCTTATTCCAACATTCACCAAAATGTCTTCTCCCGCACTGTTGACACTCGAGTTTTGTAACACCCCAAACTTGGCCCAAACACCACGACCGGATCTGGTATGTCACTAAGAAAATTTTGAAAAACATGTCGTATTTTCAGAAAATATTTTTCTAAAGTTTATCCTTTTATTCAAAAAATAAATAGTTGATAGTTTAAATAAAATATGTCTTTATGAATTAAAAACCCAAATTTAAATACATGCATTAGTTCAATAAGAATTTAAATAACTAAAAGTAATTAAAGCCCAAAATAAAACAAAATATAAACTAGTGGCCCATGGCCTTATTAGAACTAGATTTAAAATCCATTAATTAAAAATATAAAATAATAACTTGAGTCTTTTTGCTGGATCCAGATGTTCTTTTGCATGGCCACCTTGCACTCCTCTCCAGCCCGATCCAATGCACTAAGTGCTACCTGAAATATTAATTAATTGGTTGAGTCGCGAGACTCAATGTGCAACCCTCATGCACCATTAGATGTGGGCCTTAGCCCCATAAAACAAAATAAACAGTTTAATATACATAATAAAAATTAATATGCAAGCCCAACCCAAATCCTAGGTTTCCATCTGCTACACGCCCCCGTACCAACCATTCATACCATTGGGGATTTCTACAATCAACTCACACCGCTACACGCCTTGATGGCAGTCTTGCTGCTCATCATCAGATCATGGCTGTAGCCACTACAACAGATCACGGCAAAAGCCACTACAACAGATCAAGGTAAAAACTGCTACAACAGATCACGGTAAAAACCGCTACAACAGATCACGGTAAAAATCGCTACAACGTATAACTTCCTCCTTTCATCCACCCAACCCATGCAATCACAAAAAATCAATATACTTATCTCATTTAATCAGAACATTCACTAACCTGGTGATTTGCTTTTACCCTCTTTGGGTTTCCATCATTAAGCCGGAATTTCGGCATTTATCAAGACATATAAAACTTATAATCATATATTTATGAAACAGATCTAGATGGTGTGGAGAATTACACACCTGATTAATGTAGATACCCTTGCTAAACCAATCTACGCTTTGCTTCAAAAAGCTGGAAAGATTTGAAAATAGGCCTCTCCTATATTCGGCCATAGTTAGTATTCTACCCGATTTTATATATATGAATAAACAAATCCTCTTACCTTGAAATCCCGAATGTAACACGATTCTATACCTTAGAGATCTATGAGTTTCGGCTTCTAGGAAAAATCCCGAAAAGATGATCTATCGTACTTTCAGCTTTTGAAAGAACTAAAAATTGAAAAGATGGCTAAGGGAGATTCGGCCAATGAATATTAAGGAGAAGAATAGGTGTAGTTTCGGCTTTTGAATCAAAGTGAAGATGAGGGAATAGGCTTAGAGATTTCGGCTTTTGCAGAGAATGAAGAAGAAGATGGAACTTTAGGAGTTTTCAGCTTTTACTCAGAGAAGAAGAGAAAAGAATGAGAGAAAAACCCCAAATGCCGAAATTGAAGAGATATTCCCCCTATTTATAGAAATTTCAGCACTTACCTAACCTTGCAGATAAATCCTATCTTTTCTCCTTTATCTTAATCTACTGGCTCATCTAAAAGAGACTTAATTATCTCTAACTCCTCCCTCCTTTATCAGCATATTATCCACATATTTTAAACATTAAAATCCCTAAATTTTAGCCTTTATCTGCTTATTATCCTCATAAAATAAATTCCTAAATAATAGCCTTTATCTGCTTATTATCCACATATTTTAAACATTAAAACCCCTAAATTTTAGCCTTGTTGCCATCCACTCCACCTAATCCTAATGCCCAAAATTTAGCTAACTTAAATTAAAAGAATTGGGCTCCATGAAACTTAAATTTGGGCCCCTTACTCCCTTGTGTGGCGTTACCTCCTAAGATTGGGCCACAAGCCCACTTTGGTATTTTAAACATAGATACTACCTTTTAAACCCCTATAATGCCCAAACAGAAAATTTTAATCAAGGCCTTACCTAAGCCTGAGCCCAATTTGGACCCCTAACACTTAAATTAACACATTAAACATATCCTACCTATTAAACGCACAGGCCCAAAAATTCAGGATGTTACAGGTTTGTTATTTCTTACACTGCCAACAGTTGAGATGGATGTAGCTTGAGCTTTAGAATTCATAGGTTGATTTCCATGATCTCTATTCTGATATCTCATTGATGCATTAGATCTACTGTACAAATCTCGAAATTTCTTTGATGAAGAATGAGAAGGTTTATTCATCGATATTTTCCTCGAATCTCTAGCATCTGAAATCAACTTTCTTCTTTTCTTGGCTAAAGTCTTCGACTTTGCAAGCCAGGTCAACTAACACAAAAAATTCTTTTAAATCTAAAATCCCAACTAGAAGTTTAATGTCTTCGTTCAGCCTATCAACAAACCGCTTGCACATTATCTCTTTAGTAGAAACATAATCTCGAGCATATTTACTTAACCGTATGAATTCTCTTTCATACTCAGTTACGGTCATACGACCTTGTTTTAATTCTAGAAATTCTTTATGCTTTTGATCAAGGAATCATTATATAAAATAAAACCCAAATACTAATTTAAGAAAGCCTTATTACACAAATAAAATACCTAATTTAAATTTAAAGTAACGCAAGAAAAGTTTACGGAAAGTAAAGTCTTTATGGCCTCCATGAGCCCGCCTCGGCTCCCATATCCACGATCTACTGATCACCTCAAAAGGTTAAACAAAGGGGTGAGTCACCGAGACTCAGTGTGTAAATCCCCTATAACGCATAGTCGGCTCGAGGCCCACAATTGCATATTGGCCTTAGCCCATTTAGGATAACATAAGGTAAATGAATGCATCATGTCCCAACCCAAACCTAGTTTTTCCATCCTCTACACACCATCCCGTACCAGCCAAT
Source organism: Gossypium australe (assembly GCA_005393395.2). Lineage (NCBI taxonomy): Eukaryota > Viridiplantae > Streptophyta > Magnoliopsida > Malvales > Malvaceae > Gossypium > Gossypium australe. The sequence continues at coordinate 87,587,509 of CM016626.1, forward strand.
CACACCGTGGGGATTTCTACAATCAACCCTCCATCCACTACACTCCACGTGTGGCAGCTAGCCACTGGTGACAGAGTCACAAAATATCGTATGTGGAGCCAACGCACTTGTGGTACCAAACCACTAGTGACAATCCCTGATAATCATGCATGTGGGGCCAACCCACTGTGGTAACGAACCACTGGGACAAGTCACGAAATCATATGCAGGTGGTACCAAACCACTGATGGTTCCAAACACTGAGACTTAGTCACGGAATCAAGAGTGTGGGGCCAACCCCCTTGTGGTACCAAACCACTAGTGACAGTCTTAAGCGCTTCCCCTTTCACATCATATCCAACCCATGCACAACATATGATAAATCGAATGGAAGTAACCTGCTATTTGAATGATTAATAACATTATGGCACACATGTATTACCTCATACATAACAACAAGATACTTACCTGATACACCAGCCATACCTATAGAGGCATATCAGCTATTCATTTAGTTACTTCAGCTTTTCAGCCCCAAATGATTTGTATCATATATTATTATTAAAGGGTGAAGTTTTACACACCTGATTACACGCAGCACTATGCTATCTATGTCGACACTATCACTAGCCGTAACTACTGCTATCTGTCTACTACCCTGCTCAGAAGCCGGCCCGCAACCTGGTGGCCAATCCTGTACTGCTGACACGGCACGTCTCTTAAACTTAGGGGTTGGGTTTACCGGTCCAACCCCTTCCTTAGAATCGCTGGCATTTGGGTCCATGAAACAGATCTTGGTCAGAAGACCGAGTTAAAACATGGAATAAGACATGGGTAAGATTATACGTTTAGCTGAATAGATCTTCTTACCTAGATCGACAAAAGCCGAAAGTTTTAGGCTTGGCTCACCAATCGAGTGAATCCCAGAAGTCTCCCGAAAGAATGCGAACCCAAACCCCACCTTGACACAGAAGATTCGAATGACACCTAAGAGAAATCGGCACAGCACATCAGTAGTGAAGGTTCGACAATGATTATGGTAGAAGAGAACAGGATAAAAGAACCGAAAATGGAAATAAAAGAACTTTAAATGGTGGCTTAGGAGTTTCGGCTTTTTAGAGAAATCAAGAGAGGAATGTAGAAGAATCGCTAGGGAGATTCGACCTATGGAAGAAAATGGAGAAGAAAATGAGAGTCTGGGATTTCGGCTTTGAGATAGAACAAATAAAGAAGAGAAAAGATGACTAATAGATTTCAGCTTTAGTGAAAAAATAGAAGAGAGGTTTCAAAGGGATGTATTCGGCTATGATGAGTAGTTAGGGGAAGAACAAACGGAATGATGTTGAGGTTGAGAGGTTTTCGGCTATGAGAGAAAATGAGGAGTGTATTTCGGCTTAAGCAGAAAATGAAGAATAAAATGAATGTGAATGAGGATTTCGACACACGCCTAGAAAAGGTTCAAGAAGAGAATGAAAGAAAACCCCAAAATGCCGAAAATGGGAAAGAAACTCTCACTTAACTATACAAATTTCGGCACTTACCAACCCAAAGTCGAAAATGCACTATTTTGAGAACAGAAAAACCTATGTTACCACAATAGAAATTCGGCACACCCTAGCCAAAACAAAAACCGATTCCCCCTACTAAAACTTTGAAATTCGGCCAACACCAAGCTCACATGCCCATCCCTTACTTTTCTCCTTCATTCACTCCTGAACACTCATTTGAATAAGTTTGAATGCTTCAAACTCCACTTTTTCCTCTCAGCCACTCATTCGAAATATTTGACTTAGTCCATCTCCCATCCTAAAGTGTCCCAGCCGAAATCTGCCTCTGCTCCTCCTGACGCCAAAAAGAACTCCAAAATGAGCTCCTTGTGACTTGAACCTGCTCCCTCTCCTACTCCCTATGGTGTCACTTAGCATCTTAAGTGGCGCCTCTGTAACACCCCAAACCCGGCCTGGAAGTTAGGCTCGAATCTGGCGTGTCACTTTAAAGGAAGTTGAAAAAAACTAAGCAATTGTTTAGAAAAGTTTTATAGGATTTCTGAACTCCGAGTTCGTTGATTGTTTGAGAAAAATGCAAATTTGCTAAATGACCGTTTAAAAGTTGTTATTATTTTGGAAAATTGTTTTGTTATGAAAGTTGAACTTGCATCGTTGCGTAAACATGATATTTTAGAAAATGATTGCTAATGTTTTAAGAAAACCCCATATTTATAAGTTTAACGTTATAAATAGTAACCAAATTAGAATTTGAAATCAAATAAAATACTTTAGGCCTTATTACATAACAAAACCCAAATAAAAATAAGCCCAAATAAAAGAAACGAGTTTACGAGAAAACATTGCATGGCCACCACAAGTCTGCCTGAGCTCCCAAATCCGCGACTAGGGATTACCTGAAACATTTAAAAAGAGGGGGTGAGTTTACGAAAACTCATTGTGTACACCCTCATCAGTAAGAACATGAATCAAAACAATCCGGGCCGAAGCCCATTACAATAACGGTGGCAATTGGGCCTTAGCCCAAAATAACCTCGGTTGGGCCTTAACCCATATCATATGTCACATATCATATATAAATCTAGGCCTAAACCCATCTCAATAATATAATCCTTATATGCAATGCATTAATGCCCATACCAGCCGAACACTCCGTCTCCTGTCCAACCGTGCACTACTGTGGGGATTTAATCAACCCACCCATCCGAACACTCCTTATGTAACACTGGTTACGGCATTACCTTAACGGTGCAGCATAGCTGCTCGGTGGCTAAAAAGCCTTCGGTGAATCCACAGTCGTCAAGCGACCATGCGATCCTATTTGCACTTCCCCTTTCAATATCATATCCCAAGCCCATGCAACATGTCATGACATAATAATTCGTGTATGCAGTATGACATGTATGTAAATCATTTATCAAATATAACATATGAAACGAATTACCATCATAATCAGAATAATAATATACAACATAATCAAGCTAACCAACCTCTAAGGGTAAAACAATAATTTTACCTACCAAGGGTATTTTTGTAATTTATCTACCAAGGGTATTTTGGTAATCTCGCACCTGCAATGGCCTTTCCATAGGCCCAATGTCGCCACGAGCGACTCAACTACCATTTTTGGTCGTTACCAGACTCTTGGGCCTAAAACTCGATTTCGGCCCATTTGGGCCCACACGCTCGTGTGGCCCACCTAGCACTAATCTAGCCGCGTATATAAGTTCCACCTAGTCTAGTTCACTATATACTACACCATCATACATTTTATTCTATTGGGCCCACTTCGGCCCATCGTGGCCCAAGCAGCCTCAACCCACAAGAATACTACTGATGGCCTCAACTATCGCGTCGAAGCTCTCACACATGCGCTCGCACGCTCGTGTGGCTACTTATGTCGTGTGACTGACATTTCGGCATTTGCCGCTCTACAGCTAGAGTAGAGAAGTACACACCTGATAGGAATCTGGTGTTAAACCGCGCTCCGACCACTCCTGTGCCCAAACGCCCTCCAATGTGTGCTAACTCTCCTCCTGGAATGCTCTTTATATAGCTAGCTCTTCACCTTCCTTCTTTGTATCTTTCCAATGTAAGACCCCTTCGTCAGTAGAGTTTAAATTCAACTGAAACTCTTGCCGTCCAATCCGCAAAATAAATACTCCATTGCTTGTCATGAGATTTGAACCCAGGCTCCCTTGCAACATAATCCACGCCGCTAACCACTTGGCCACAACTCCTCTTGTGTCTTAAACCATGCGCAACTAAATATATATCTATAGCCAAATTCTAAAGTCCATGTAAAAAGAAAACCAAAATGCAGAAGCCAAGACTTGAACCTTGGACCTCCTTCCTTCCTTGTGGTGTCACCCCCTTGTCTCTTATGTGGCGTCACTTTGCCACTACACCATACACTCCACTTGTGTCATTTTCCTCCACATTTTAATCTTAAAGCCTACCTGCCAACTTCTAGGGTTTTTTCCACCTAAAACCAAAATTTCCCCAAAGCAAAAGTTTGATCCCGGGACTTCATAGAAGCCCTCAAACCTTCCAAAATCACTTATCTAATAAGTCCAACTTGCACTAAAGCCGATCTCCTGTTCTCCCAATTTTAAACGCTACTACTCCCAAGGCCTATTGGTCTCAATCCTACTAGGCCCAATTTCGGGATGTTATAGCCTCCTTGCCACTCTGCCACTCCTTTTCTTGTGCCATCCAAATACAAACAATATCCCTTAAGTCCTGTTCTAGCTAGCTCTCCTCTGAAAGTGCCCAAAACTAAAATTTTGGCCAAGGCTCCGGCTTATCCCTGGGCCTTCCCGAAGACCCCAAATACACATAAACAACATACAGAGCATACCAAACACATAGAACAAGATAAATGCAGAGCCCCTAAATCCCGAATGTTACAGGTACCGTCGGGACTACTTCAACTGATTTTAATACCTGAGTGGAAGTGGGATCGAATCACGATGGATTTTGTATCGGGTTTGCCGTTGACGCCGGGTAAGAAAGATTCAATCTGGGTTATTGTTGACAAATTGACAAAATCAGCTCATTTCATCCTGGTACGTATCGACTTTTCACTTGATAAGCTAGCTGAGCTGTACATATCGCAGATTGTGCGGTTGCACGGAGTACCTGTTTCTATCGTTTTAGATAGAGATCCAAGGTTCACGTTGCGATTTTGGAAGAAATTATAGGATGCTTTAGGTACTAAACTACACTTTAGCACAGCTTTTCATCTGCAAACAGATGGTCAATCTGAGCGAATCATTCAGATACTTGAGGATATGTTGAGATGTTGCGTCCTTGAGTTTGAAGGTACGTGGGAGCGATACTTACCTTTGGTTGAATTTGCTTATAATAATAGCTTTCAATCTAGTATCAAAATGGCACCTTACGAAGCCTTATACGGTCGTAAGTGTCATACGCCATTGTATTGGACCGAGCTCAGTGAAAACAAGATACACAAGGTAGATTTGATTAAAGAGACTGAACAGAAGGTAGCAGTGATCCGGGATTGTTTAAAAGCTGCATTAGACCGTCAAAAATCATATGCTGATTTGAAACGTAAAGACATTGTGTTTCAGGTTGGAGATCGGGTATTTTTGAAAGTTTCACCGTGGAAGAAAGTACTTAGATTCAGTCGTAAAGGCAAGTTGAGTCCAAGATTCATTGGACCGTATGAAATCACAGAGCGTATCGGGCCGGTTGCTTATAGATTACAGTTACCACCTGAATTAGAAAAGATACATAATGTCTTCCATGTTTCGATGCTTCGTAAATATCGATCAGATCCATCACATGTGATTAACCCGACGGAAGTTGAGATTCAGTCTGATATGACCTACGAAGAAGAACCGATTCGTATTCTGACTCGGGAGATAAAAGAATTGAGAAATAAGAAAATTCCTTTAGTTAAAATGTTGTGGCAAAAGCACGAGTTTGAAGAAGCAACTTGGGAATCGGAGGATACTTGAAAGAGCGCTATCCGAACCTTTTTACTGGTAAGATTTCAGGGACGAAAAATTCCTAAGGGGGGAAGAGTTGTAACAGTCCAAATTCGACCCTAATCGGAACGATGGTCTTGGGACCATGAATATGAGTCAGTAGAATATTTTAATAATTTATATCGAGTCTATAATCTATGAATGAGCATGTGTTAAATTTTGGTGAATTAATTTGCTTATTTGTGTGTCTAATTTGACTAAAGGACTAAATTGTATAATGGTTAGAAGTGATCTCTTAATGGATTATGTGTTAAATTGTGATGGCTTTATAAAGTGAAGTCCTTAAAGGACAATTAACCCAATGTTAGTAAAGTGGACGGCAATATGATGGAAATCAGATTAAAATATTGTTATTATAATAATATGTTTTGTTGTTAATAAATAAATAAATGTTATTATTAATTTAACACATAAAAAATGAAATAAAGTGGAAAGAAAGAGAACATACCTTTTTCATCTTCTTGGCTGAATGTGGGAGGAAGAAAACTCCATTTTTGGAGCTTGAATTTCGGCAATTGAGAGCTCAATTTGGGGTATGTATTTTGCTTAGTTTTTATTTACTTTTACATTTTTTGAATCGTTGCTTTGAATGCTGTATAACCCATGTTGAAATTTTTGAGTTTGTGACACATTAAGATTCGACCATTGATGTATTTTCATGGTATGTGATGTTTGATGGTAGATTATTAATAGTATGTTTTAAATCATCATGTTTATAATTAGAAGTTTTAGTGAAATTGAGTGTTAGGGGTTAATTTGAAAAACAATAAATTCTTGAAGGACTAAAACATCAAGTAAATGAAATGCAAGGTTTTGTATGAAGTCTATGAACATTCGGCCATTGATGTGTGTAACCAAAATTGGTGTATTTTGTGTTTTGTACCAATTGGACTAAATTGTAAAAGTGTGAAATAATGGGGGCAAAATGGTAATTTGCCTATTTATGTGTTTTAGGACTAAATTGAATATAAATGTGCTTGATTGAGCTTAAATTTAATGTATTTAGATCAAGAACAAAAGGAGATAGGATTGGATCGGGGAAAAACTAAATTGATCGACTAACCGGGAAGTTGAACTCGTTGATATTCGAGGTAAGATCTTAAGCAATTGAACTTAATTGAATTTACTATATGTTACGTATCTATTTTAAATAAATTTTAGCATGTAAATCTTTATAATGTCGAATGGGAATTGAGAAACTTAGATTGAATAGCCGAATATAAGAGTTGGTGAATGTTTAAGTATGCTTTAATTAGTGGAGAAAAAATGAATATATATGAATGAAATACGAGATGGTTATGTATACGAACGATATGAGGAATGAATGTTTAAAAATGTGGGAATTATGTTTATATATATATTAAAGTGCCGAATGTACTAGTGAGGGTTAAAATGCATGGTTGCTTGTAAACTTTTCATTACATGGACATATTTCTAAATGAGTATTAGGATATATATGTATATCGTATTGGAAAGAAATAAAATTTAATGGAACTATGTGTGCGAGCTTATACCGAGCACTGTGTGTGCGAAATCGGTCGGACGGCACTAAGTGTGTAGAAATGGACAAGTAACGGCACTAAGTGTGTGGTACGTTACGAGAAAATCGGCACTAAGTGTGCGATACGTTACCAAATCAAAATATACAAAAATATAAATTGAGGCTCGTAAGAATACTACTGTTATTATTTAACGTAATACATGTACGGAAAAGGTGATGGATATTATTATGTGTTACGCAGTAACGAGTAGCTCGGAAAGGTGAATATACTCAAGGTAAGTATCATTTCTATTTAGATTAAAGTTGAGAAATGGTTCGAATTGTGGTTGAATAATTGATATGCATATGTTATGTATGTGATTCAATTATAGGGTGGTTATGAACTTAACTAATGAGGGTTCGGATATAATGTACGATGGTCGTAAATGAGTAAGATTATTTCTTTAGGAATTTGTATATGCTTATGCAAATGTATGCATTGCCTAAGTCTTACTAAGCTATGAAAGCTTACTTTATTTTGGTTAATTCTTGTGTGCATAGGTTACTTTTCGAAGCTCGACTTGTGATCAGGAATCACCTCGGAAGCTTACCATACTATTATCTCTTTTGGTACTCTTTTTGAATTAGTAAACTATGATTATTATGGCATGTATAAGCTAAGGTACTTTTGGATTGATTTCAAATGATGTATATGTGTATTTATGCCATGCAAAAATGGCTAAATTATGGTCACTTGGTTTTGTTTGAGTTCGGCCTTGATGTTTGTTTAATATGAAAGTACATTTTTATGTTTTTGAGTTTGATAGATTAAAAGGTGGTAAGAATGAACTTAAGGTTAATTATCTTGACATTATAGATAATTGTGAGGTTAGTTACAGCATTAGTTATTAGGGAAGTATAGTACATGATGTGGATATATGTATATGTAAATGCTTGGTTGGTGTCATGGCGTGGCGTTGTTGTTATATGTATATATGATGCATAATCGATCAAGTGGTTGGTCCACCTTAGAAATATGTCAATGGTATTTTATGAATGTGGTGAGAAGTTAAATTAGATTATTGGTATGTAATATCTTGTGCATATTCGGTCTTGTAGTGTCTTTAGTAATTTGATATAAATGTGTATATGTACACGGGTATGAGAGGTATTAAAATGACTAGGTAAATGTTTGAGTCGGGTACTTATATGTTTTAGGTCATTTGTAAAATGTAATTGACTATATTAATTAAAAGAGAAGTAGTTAATGAAATAGATAAATACTTTCGGCAATTGGCATTGAATTTGGTGTACCTTAGGTTCGGACAAGCAAGGTTTATGCCATACTTGTATATGTGGTTTTAGTATTTGATACTTGTTTAGGTAAGGAGATTATAAGCATATGCATGTCTGGCTATTTTTACTAAATGACCAAAGGAATAGTACTTTTGCTATTTGATCAAAATTACCTTTATGTGAAATTGGTATTATACATGGTAGTTAAGTTAATGTGGAATTATAGATGCATGTTTATGTATAATTAAGATAAGGAGCCGAATGCACACTATTTTATATGCATGAAAATTTTATGGATATGAGTGCATGTAAGTACATATATAGGTAAGTATAAAGATATGTTGTCATAAGTATGAAAGGTGAATATGTTTGGGTTGAATAAATACTTTTGGTTGATTTGTAAAGTATCAAAGAAATATGATACGTATTTTTATAACATTTTTAAGTATATCTTTTATTTAGTTATGAATGCTTGTATTGGGTCATATTATGATAGGTAATACCCTGTAACCTTAATTCAGCGACGGATACGGGTTAAGGGTGTTACATTCCTGGTTTATCATATCCATAAATGTGGCTGGTGCATTTGTTAACTCAAACGGCATCACCAAAAGCTCGTAATGCCCATACCGAGTTTGGAATGCAGTCTTATGAATATCCGCCTCCTTGACCTTTAACTGATGATATCTAGATCTCAAGTCTATCTTCGAGAAAACTGAAGCTCCTCGCAGCTAATCGAACAAGTCATCAATCCTTGGTAGCGGGTACTTGTTCTTAATCGTCAACTTGTTCAATTGCCTACAGTCAATGCACATACGCATCGACCCATCCTTTTTCTTAACGAACAACACCAGCGCTCCCCACTGAGACACACTTGGTCAGATAAAACCACAATCAAACAGCTCATGGATCTGAGCTTTAAGTTCTACCAGCTCCTTCGACGCCATCCTATATGGAGCAATGGACACTGGAGCCGTTCCCGGAAGTAGATCAATGCCAAAATCCACCTCGCGATCCGGGGGTAACCCTGGAAGCTCTTCTGGAAAGACGTCCGAGAACTCTTTCACCATCCTTACATCTATTACAGACAATTCTTTGGCTTCTAAAGCACTGATGAAAGCCAAGAACGCCTCACACCCTTTCCGCATAATCCTATCAGCCTTTAGTGCAGACACCACATTGGACAGGTAATTCCTTCTCTCACCTATCACCAGCACCCCCTTATCCTCGGAAGTCTTCAATATCATGTGCTTAGCAGCACAATCCAAGTTTGCCCGATACTTAACTAACCAATCTGTACCTAAGATCAGATCAAACTCACCAAATGGTAGTTCCATCAAGTCTGCCGGGAAAACAATCCCTTGTACTTCTAAAGGCATATTCCTAAATAGTTGGTTCACCACTACTGATTGCCCTAAAGGGCTAATCATCATCATTTCCCTAGAAGTAGCCTCAAATTCTATTCCTAAAGTTCCAGACACAGCACTAGCAACATATGAATGGGTCGATCCAATATCAACCAAAGCAGTAAATGGTTCATCAAATATAAAGAATGTACCGGTTATGACGTCAAGTGCGTTGCCATCCTCACGCCGTCGAGCTGCATAGACTAACCCCGGTTGTCTTGCATCCACATTACCAGCACCTCTGTCGAGTGCTCCCTGACCTCGGCCAAAACCGTTTCCACCTCTAACCGGACCATGACCCCTCGGCGGTTGTTGACCACCTCTCCTTGCTTGACCAATTCCCTCACCTACCGTCCGGACCCTAGTTACCTCTTGTGGACAATCCTTTATCAAATGATCCCTAGATCCAAACCTAAAGCATCCTCCTGTTCTTCTCCAACACTCCCCCAGATGTATTTTCCCACACAGAGCACACGGTCGAGCCTGACCAGCAGCAACAGGCATCACAACTCGGCCTGGCCCATTGAACCTAGGCCTCTTTTGTACACCCCAGCAGACTCTGACGCCCCAAAACTTCTCTTATTCCTACCCCTGTCTCTATCTCGGTTCTGCCTCTCAAAGCACTTCACCTCTTCGGCAATCTTTTCCTTCTCAACCAATATAGCAAAATCCCTTTCCCGCTGCGGAGCTATCAATACTCGCAGCTCATCTCGCAGGCCATCCTCGAATCAAACACAACGTTCACAATCAGTTGCGATGATACCCCGAGCATAACGGCTTAGGCGCAGGAACTCCGCCTCATACTCAGTCACCGACTTATTCCCCTAGATCAAGTTTAGAAATGCCTTCATTTAGGCGTCCACATAACTCGCCCCAACATACTTTCCCTGGAACACTGTCTTAAAGAAATCCCAGGTAATGCAGTTCGCTGGTGTACCTTCCCTCACTGTAAGCCACCACTGGTACGCCTCATCCCTCAGGAGGGACACTGCTCCTTTCAACTTCTCCTCTGCTGTGTAGTCCAGGTTGTCCATAACTCGCTCAGCCGCCTTCAACCAGTACTTAGCTACATTTGGGGCCACGCCAGAAATGCCCCTGAACATCTCAGCCCCATTTGCCCGAAGTCACTCCGGGATAGATTTCTGAGCTACCGTTCCAGTACTTGCTCCAGCTACCCGTTCCAAAACACGCAACATAGCTTGGGACAAAGCATCGTCCCCTCCAATTCGGCCTTGAGACCCTGCTTCTGCTACTGGTGATGCTGGCACTTCGCCTTCCGGCCCATGTCCTGATTTTGCGGATCCAGGTTCAACACCCCGGCCTCTACCACGGCCGCGAATACCATGTCCACGTCCTCTAGCGCTCATGTTTACTGATTCGACTTAATCTGATTAAAGATTTTATGAATTAGCAAATTATTCTACTGTTTGTTAACGGATATCTTATGAATTCAGGCTTTGAAAGTTGTTTTCGCAAATCGTATTCTAAAGGTCTCAATCTCTAAAGTTTTATCTCCTATAACTAGCAATCACAATACAATAATAATCTTTTCATAGAATCAAGCAGAGTCAGAAGACTTACAGTACGGATTGGTGCCGGAGACTCAGGTGCCACACTTTCAGAAAAACATACATATTTATTTTTATTATATATATATATATTTAAACCATATTTCAAACCAATTTGAAAAAAAACATTTTTGAACCGATTCCACAACTGAGTTTTACAACCAGGCTCTGATACCAAAATTGTAACACCCCAAACCCAGCCTAGACGTTACGACCGGATCTGGCATGTCACGAAGGAAGGTTGTTTAGAAACTGTGCGTTCGAAAAACTTCGTAATCTTTTTGAAACTTCGAGTTTAGGTGTTTGATGTAAAAACCCGACTCACCCCGCGTCCATTTTAGAAAAGTGCACTTAATTTGAATAAATTGCATATATGTGATATTTTGAAAACTGTTCGCCGTTCATGAAAACCCAGAGTTTGATCAATTTTAGTTTGTAATCGTTTATTAACATTTTTGGAGAAACTTTATTAATGTTTTAGAAAAATCTCGAGATGAGCATTCAAAAAGACAATAATAAGTAGTAATCCAGATTAAAAGCTAAAATCAAAACAAAATACCACAGACCTTACAGAACATAATCCCAAATTTAAAATAAGTTTAAATTAATGAAAAACGGAGTTTGCGGAAGAATTAATGCATGGCCACCACAGAGTCCATCTCGGCTCCAAATCCTCGAAGCTAGGAATTACCTGCAAAATTAAGTAGAGGGGTGAATTACGAGAACTCAGTGTGTAATTCCCCACACAAACATTAACTGGGCCCGAACCCATTCAGAAACCAACTAGGCCTTAGCCCTTACAAAATCAATGTGGGCGAGGCCCTTACAGAGCAAACTGGGCCTTAGCCCTATTAGCATGGTATAGCAGATAATGAATGCAATGCAAAACCCAACCCAGCCTAGTATTCCATCAGCTACATACCACCCGACCAACCAAAGCACACCGGTAGGGATTTCTACAATCAACCCTCGTCCACTACACACCATCGATGGCAGTCACGTTGCAGTCATGCTGCTCATCGCCGAAATTGTGACAGAGTCACCAGATTGTGTGGCATAGCCACCAAAACAGAATGTGGTAGAGCCACCAGAATAGTGTGACAGAGTCACCGAAATACACTGCCCCTTTCATCAATATTATATCCCAACCCCATGCAACATATTATCATAATGTGATGAATGCAGAACACACGTCAATGTGCATCAGACAGTCGGAGCATACATATAATTACGCTAAATTATCCAAAATGGCATAGTCACAGGTGCTACTTACCTGGTATCCCCAACTTTACCCACTAGGGTATCTCAGTTCCCTTCCAGTTATTTCGGCCTATAGCCAATACACGTATTAATGCAAACAGACAAATGAAAGTGTGTGGTTTACACACCTGATTATGCGAAGGATTAAACACTCCTGGTTGTCGATACTCTCACTATTACGAACAACTACGATCTGTCTATCCCAAACTGATGTCGGCTCTCTACCACAACCAGGTGGAAAATCCCAAACGGCTGACACTGCACGTCGTTTGAACTTAGGAGTAGAGACTGCGAGTCTGCTCCCTTTCGGGTCCTTAATCGATACCCCCTCAGAACGGCTACCACTCGCCTCCATGAAAAAAATCTCGTCAGTAGGGTATCACAGTGAAACGGCAGTTGTCTAACAAAGAGGTTTGGTTATGGCAGAGTAGAGCAAAAAGGAAGTAGTAGCTAAGAGACCGAAGAGATAACTCCTTACCTTGATAAATGATGAACCGCACAAATACTGATTCGTCCTTGAATCAGAGATGAGTCACGAGAGAAGCAAAGGTTCGGCCTTGTGCTGACAAAGGTGGTGAACAATCAAAATAGGTTCAGCAGAGGAAATAGCCCTTCACGCCTTAGACTACTCAAGCAGCATCGATTCGAAATGGAAGGAGCAAAGGTTCGGTTAGTGAGAAAGAAATAGAGGAGCAAAGATGGAAAGAAGAAGAAGGAAGAAGTAAAAGAAATAGAAGAAAGGAGATTTGGCTATGGATGATATATCAAAAATGAAATAGACAAAGGTTCGATCAAAGGAGGGAGGGGTTAGGACAGTATTCGGCTACAAATGTTGGCAACCACAAATGAAAAAAACAAGAGTTTGAAGTAGAAAGGAGAGGAAAAGAAGGGTGACAATGAAGGAGCAACAAAGTTTCGGTTATGAGAGAATGAAGAGAAGACAGTTGAAGAAAACAAATAGATGAAGAGTAAAAGAAATACCCAATTGGTCACTCTCTAATTTCGGCTAAACCCAAAGAGACAAAAGGAGATGAAGAGAAAAGAGAGCTGAGAGTTCGACACAAGCAAGGAATAAGAAAACCCGAAAGAGAGAAAAGAAAAGAAGAAGACTAACTAAAAGCATCACTATGACCGAATATACCAAAATGGAAATACCTAAAACTAAAGGAAATTTCGACACACACCTCCCCTAGTTAAAACCGAAAATGCTCTTCCTAAACCCCACTCCACATTCGGCCAACTCCCTCTCTCTTCTACCTTCCACGATTTTCTCCTTCAATCACTCTCCATCCACTAATTTGAATTGTTTGACCAATTCAAACTCCTCAAGCCCTTCTTGTCCACCCATTTGAATTTGCTTGACTCATCCCACAACCACCATGATTGAGTCCCAGCCGAATGCCACCTTTTCCCTTCCTTGAACATAAAAAAATACACTCCAAGTGCAGCAGATAGGATTCGAACTCCTCCCATTCTACTCCTGCAAGTGACGCCACATCCACCCCACCATAAGCTCATCTTTGTGTCCTCAAACACAAATAATTAACCTTAAGGCCCGCGTCTACTAGCTCTCACTCTTAAGTGCCCTAAAACAGAAATTTTATCGGAGCTCCGACTTGAACCCGAGCCTTTCCAAGGCCCCCAACCACACCAAAACAACAAGCAAAGCTAGCCAAACACATGAAAATAGTGCAAAACGCAGAACCCCTAATTCTAGGATGTTACAGCCTCTGTCAATAATGTTTTCAATTACTCGAAGCTCTGCTGACACTTTTCTAACCACTCAAATTTAACATCTTTTTGAATAAATCGTGATAGCCGGCTAGTCCCAGAAAACTATAGACTTCAATTACATTTCTTGGAGGCTTCTAATCTATAATCGCAGAAATTTTGCTCGGGTCAACTCGGATACCCTTGGCTGAAACTATATGTCCCAGAAAACCAACCTCTCCTAGCCAAACTCGCATTTGCTAAACTTTGCAAACAACTGTTTATCTATCAAAGTTTGTAACACGGTTCTCAAATGCTTGACATGCTCAGTTTCACCACGAGAGTAAATCAAAATGTAATCAATAAATACAACTACGAATCGATCTAAATATGGCCTAAAAATTTGGTTCATCAAGTCCATAAAAACAGCAGGTGCATTTGTTAGTCCGAAAGGCATAACAAGAAATTCAATAATGTCTGTACCTTGTTCTAAATGCAGTATTTGGCACATCTGAGTCTTTAACTCGCAACTGGTAATAACCCGATCTCAAATCAATTTTTGAAAACACTATTGCCCCTTTTAACTGATCAAATAAATCATCTATTCGAGGCAAAGGGGCAAGATCATCACTTTGTTGAGCTTTCGATAGTCTATACACATTCTCATCATGCCAATTTTTTTTCACAAATGACAACCGGTTCACCTAGGAAGAAACACTCGGTCTAGCAAAACCTTTATCTCTCAACTCTTGCAACTGAGTTTTCAATTCTTTTAACTCTATCGGAGCCATTTTGTACGGAGCTATCAATATCAGCATTGTTATCGGTACTAATTCAATACCAAACTCAATCTCTCTCATAGGTGGTAAACCCGATAACTCTTCGGGAAATACATTTGGATACTCACACAGAACTGGTACTAATTCAATCTTTGTTTCTGTCACTTTCGTATCAAGTACGTAAGCAAGATAAGCTTCACACCCCTTTCTCACAAATCTCTGAGCTAACATAGACGAGATCACAATTGGCAAACTATTCAGATCATTAGATTCAATTCTAATAGTCTCATTATTCTGACATTTCAGTTCATTTGTCTTTTGTCTACAATTCACTATAGCATCATGCATCGTTAGCCAATCCATACCCAAAATCACATCAAATTCATCGAATGGCAACAACATCAGATTAGCCAGAAAATAGAAATCCCGATACATTAACGGACAATCCTTGTAGACTTTGTCAACCAAAACACATTTGTCTAAGGTGTTCGATACTCTAATCACAAATTCAGTAGACTCTATAGGCAAAGTCTTACTAGATACTAAATTCATACATATATAAGAATGAGTTGATCCTGGATCTCTCAATGCAATCACATTAGTATCATAGAGAGTGAAAGTACCGGTGATAACATCTGGAGACAATGCTTCTTTGCGAGCGCGAATAGCGTAGGCTCTAGCAGGTGCTCTGGCCTTGGGTCTCACAGCAGTATCTCGTGTCGCACCTCTACCATCATTCACATTTCCAACACTAAGGAATGGTCTTCCTCTTGCAGTCGTGTTGCTTTATCTTGTACTCTGAGATTTATCTTTCTCATTTAACTTAGGACAATCTCGAATGAAGTGTTCGTACGAACCACATCTAAAACAGGCTTTATCATTCAGTCTACACTCTCCAAAATGTCATTTTTAACATCGTCCACATTCAGGTTTGTTTGGTCTAACATTACCCACACTTGCCACTGACATAGCTAGAGTTTTTGAACTTGTAAATTGCTTCCCACGATCTCTATTAGAGTACTCCACTAGTACATTTGATCAACTATACGAATCTCAGGATTTCTTTGATGAAGAGTGATAGGGTTTATTCATCAGTCTCTTTCTCAAATCTCTAGCTTCTGAATCAACCTTTCTCTTTTCTTTGCCCAGTTATTCAGCTTTGCAATCACGTTCGACTAACACAACGAATTCTTTTAAATCCAATATACCGGCCAGAAGTTTAATGTCTTCGTTTAGCCCATCAACAAACTGCTTGCACATTATGTAACATCCCTAACCCGTATCCGTCGCCGAATTAGGGTTACAACATTACAGGTTAAGACACAACTTTTAACTAATCACATAAGTTATAGATAAACCATCATACATAGAAAAATACAAATAATTAAAAGTATTACTCCTGCATGTCATATGTATCAAATTCAATTTCTTAAAACATACTACGGATGGTTCCTTGCAACAATTTACAAATAGGTTCATTTCATTTAATTGATCAAGTCACCTTAGCCTAATACACATATATAATTATGCATGTGAGTTAATTCTTAACTATGTGATAAATCATGGCATTCAGATAAACCTATATAAGATCACATGTACACTTATTATACCAAAATAAAATAGAACCAACACTCAGTCGATCCAATGCTCACTTTAATCTGTTGATATGTGCATAATCGAGCTACAATTAATTATGCAACTTATTCATTTCTATTGCATACACTAATCGTACTCAATATGCAAATCATTCAAGCATATTTTAATTTCTCAAAAGTAACCTCTTTTGTCTCAGCATGCATAGTAAGATTAACTTCCTAAAAGAAGACAATCTAGAAGATATCATGCATGTCATATTAGACTCAAAACTCAATCAAACTAACATCACATGCATACATATAATACGAATTTGAAATTTATAAATGTTCATGCATATGGCCGAATGCCATCAAGTCCATATTTCCAACAGTTAGCTATCTCATTACTAATTCACATAAAATAAATTGGATACACATTTACCCACGATTTTCATACCCGAATATGCCATTCAAAAACATGTCTATCAATATCCCATGTTAACAATCACAAAGTTTAAAAAGTTAACTTATGCTTCCAAAATTCATATCAAAATAATATATCGAATCTTAATCCATCTATTTAAACTACCACACATACACATACATTGACTTAGTTATGCATGTAACAGGCCAAGGATAAATTTGCTAAGAACTAAGCACTTTAAGCATTCAACCATTTACTCATATATTCAGACTTAACTTTAAAACCCAACCATTATGTTAAAGGGCATTAAAACTTAAGTTAACCAAAAGAAATAAGCCTTTTTTGCAAGGCTAGGCTATATTTATTTACAAGACCAAAGTTCATTAATTACCACTTAGTCTAACTTATACATGCCTTTGATTTAAAAACCAAGTGTATAAGTACCAAAAAGGGGTTTGATAGTGTGGTTGATTCCTCTGACGATCCTCGGAGCCCGTAGCTTGAGCGATATCTATAAAACAAACAAAGTCCACACACAAAGTAAGCTCACTAGCTTAGTAAGTCTTAAGTATCCACAATATAGCATTCGGTTACACAAACATTTAAATAATCAATTTCTGACATTAAACATTCTTGAATTAACACATAATTTACTATAGCCGAATAGCTCATCTCATGTAATACATAAATTTTCATTACTTGCCACTGTACATCAATTATCAAATAATAATCCCACACTTACGCATATATTCATACCTGTGCAAATACTTTAGTTCTTTCATGCTTTCCTATAACCAACTTCCTCATGGTATAGAACATATATACAAGTTTCATCTATCATATGCATATTACTTACTTTCAACATTTCATTTACTTATCAATATAGTATATAAGCATGGCATATAAGTATGATTAATACTTACCTTGTAACTGAACCCACAAATTCACTTTCATAACTCAAGCTTTCTTGATTTATTTTGTAACTTTACTATTTCAATATAGAAGTTCGGGAATTGAAAACTCACCAGCATACAACAAGCAATTCATTGGTCCGAATCGCATTCACCGGCACTTGGCCTGCTAGACTCAAAGTCCGTGATTTTAAACACCGACTTTTAGCCTGCTAGGCATTAAGCCCTATATATTCACCGGCACAAGGCCTGCTAGGCTCGAAGCCCGAAATAATCCACCGGTACAAGGACTGCTAGGCTCGAAGCCTGAAATAATCCTTCAATACACATTTCTTAGTGCGAACATCACAAACAAATCATATACATCATGTTACATCCACATATCATAATAATAAAATATATTCAATCCAAATTAACACCTTTACATTCGGCTAACACCCAAATCTATACTCAAAATCATCAAATATTATCATTTAACATGTTCATAATTAACTCTTTAATATATATTTGCTTAAGGACTTACCTCGACTGTCGACGGACAACGTAGGCCGGCTATTCGGTAACCTTCGCCTTTCCCCGATCCAAATCTGTTTTTCTTTGTTCTTGATCTAGATACATTAAAATTTAGCTCATTCAAGCACATTTCATCTCAATTTAGTCCCAAAACACATAAATGGGCAAATTACCATTTTCCCCTAATGTTTCACATTTTTACAATTTAGTCCTATTGGCATAAAACACAAAATACACAAAATTTCACTAAACCATACAAGGGCCGAATGTTCATAAGGACCTCACTAGTCCATTTATTTCATTTATTTTGCATTTTAACCCCCTCAAAATTTCATTTTTGCAATTTAGCCCAATTACTCAATTTTACCAAAAATCCAAAGACAAAACATATTAATCTAACATATATCTTTCATAATTCATCAACTATCATCATAAAACTCATAAAATCATTAATGGAATATTTCAAAATATTCACCAAAATCAAAAATTCAAGCATGGGTCTCGAAGTATTCGAAGCAACGATCACAAAAACGTAAAAATTATCGAAAACCGAAGTAAAACATACATTGAATTAAGCTAGATAATGGCTGAACCTTCCAAGCCTTTAAACCCTTATTTTTTTAACTAACATTCGGCAATTGAAGATGAAGAACAAAAAAAATGGCTTTTAATTTCATATAATTTAACATATAATAACATTTTTAATGTTTTACCATTTTAACCTTTAATTAATAATAAAAACAACTTATAATATAAGGTTACACTTGACCTTTGCCACCCACTAACTCATAAAATGGGTTAATTACCCTTTTAATACTCCATATTAAAAAGCCATCATCATTTAAGTACTTTCCACTATAGAATGCAACCTTTACACTTTACGCGATTTAGTCCTTTTTGTTAAATTAAACACACAAACGATTAAATTTTTCTACGAAACTTTCACACACAATAAACCACATATAATAAGCATAGAATATATCATTTAAATATATTTCAGACTCGGATTCGTGGTCCCGAAACCACTGTTCCGATTAGGGTCAAATTCGGACTATTACAACTCTCCCCCTTAGGGATTTTCGTCCCCGAAAATCTTACCGATAAACAAAGTCGGATATTGTTGCCTCATTGAATGCTCAGGCTCCCACGTAGCCTCTTCAACTTCGTGCCTATTCCACAGGACGTTCACTAACAGAATTCTCTTGTTTCTCAACTCTTTCATTTCCCGAGCTAAAATACAGATCGGTTCTTCCTCATACGTCATATCGGATCAGATTTCAATCCCAGACGGAGCGATTACATGTGACGGATCTGATCTATATCTACGAAGCATCGAAACGTGAAATACATTGTGTGTCTTTTCTAATTCAGAGGGCAACTTCAATCTATAAGCAATAGGCCCAATACGTTCGATGAACCTCGGACTTAGTTTGCCTTTCCGACCAAATCGGAGTACCTTCTTCCACTGAGAAACTTTCAAGAATACTTAGTCTCTGACCTGGAAATCAATGTCTTTGCGCTCAAGGCAGCTTTCAAACTATCTCTGATTATAGCTACTTTCTATTCTGCCTCTTTAATCAAATCAACCCCGTGCATCTTATTTTCGCTGAGTTCGGTCCAGTACAACGGTGTACGACACTTGCAGCCATATAGAGCTTCGTAAGGTGCCATTTTGATACTCGATTGGAAACTGTTATTATAAGCAAATTCAAGAAAAGGTAAGTATCTTTCCCACGTACTTTCAAACTTGAGGACGCAACATCTCAACATGTCCTCAAGTATCTGAATGGTTCGTTCAGACTGGCCGTCTGTCTGCGGATGAAAGGCTGTGCTAAAGTGGAGTTTAGTACCTAAAGCATCTTGCAACTTCTTCCAAAACCACGATGTGAATCTCGGGTCTCTATCTGAAACAATGGAACTCGGTATACCATGTAATCTTATAATTTGAGATACATACAACTCAGCAAGTTTATCAAGCGAATAGTCTGTACGAACCAGCACAAAGTGAGCTGTTTTGGTTAGTCGATCCACTATAACCCAGACTGCATCTTTCTTGCTCGGTGTCGTAGGCAAACCAGATACAAAATCCATAGCGATTCTATCCCATTTCCATTCAGGTATCATGATCGGCTAAAGTAATCCAGAAGGCACTTGATGCTGGGCTTTTACTTGCTGACAAATTAAACACTTTGAAACAAATTCAGATATATCCCGCTTCATGCCAGGCCACCAATAGAACTGTTTCACATCATTATACATTTTCATGCTACCCGAATGTACCGATAGTTGACTATTATGAGCCTCATCCAAAATCATCTGAATCAAATCCATATTCCTCGGAACACATATTCGGCCTTTGAAGTTCAAACAATCATTTGCATCAATTTGAAACTCTGACTCTGCATCATTTTCACACTGAACCCGTCTAGCAATCATATCTTTGTCAATTTTCTGTGCATCACAAATTTGCTGAATAAAACATCGGTATTGCTTTCAACTCGGCTATGATCAAACCATCACCAGACATAACCATATGCGCGTTCAACGCACAAAGAGCAAACAATGATTTTCGACTTAAAGCATCTGCAACAATGTTAGCTTTCCCCGGATGGTAGTCAATCACTAATTCATAGTCTTTCAACAGCTCTAACCATCTGCGTTGTCTCAAGTTCAAATCCTTCTGAGTCATTTAGTACTTCAAGCTTTTGTGATCTGAATAAACATGACATTTTTCATCGAACAAGTAATGACGCCATATTTTCAAAACAAAAAATATGGCTGCTAGCTCCAAATCATGATTCGGATAATTTCTTTCATGAGGCTTCAATTGTCTCGAAGAGTAGGCTATGACTTTGCCTTCCTGCATCAAAATACAACCCAACCCGTTCAAAGAAGCATCACTATAAACAATAAATTCTTTACCCGATTCAGGCTGAGCTAACACTGGAGCTTCAGTCAAAAGGGCTTTCAACTGATCGAAACTTTTCTGACACTTTTCCGACCACTCGAACTTAACATCTTTCTGTAGTAGCTTTGTCAAAGGTGTGGCTATCATGGAAAAACCTTTGACGAATCGTCTGTAGTATCCTGCAAGTCCCAGAAAGCTTCGAATTTTGGAAACATTCTTTGGTGGTTTCCAATCATGTATAGCCGATATTTTGTTCGGATCAACCCGAATACCTGATGTTGAAACGACGTTACCCAAAAAGCTGACTTCCTTTATCCAGAATTCACACTTACTAAACTTTGCATACAACTGTTGATCTCGCAAAGTTTGTAGCACCAATCTCAAATGCTCGGCATGCTCAGTTTCATCTCTGGAGTAGATCAGAATAGCATCTATAAACACTACCACAAACCGATCCAAATACCGTCTGAAAACTTGATTCATCAAATCCATAAAAACAGCAGGTGCATTAGTAAGTCCAAAAGGCATGACTAGGAACTCAAAATGTCCGTACCTCGTTTGGAATACAGTCTTTGGCACATCGGAATCTCTGACTCGCAACTGATAATAGCCCGATCTCAAGTCTATCTTTGAAAACACTGAAGCCCCTTTCAACTGATCAAACAAGTCATCAATCCGAGGCAACGGGTATTTATTCTTTATAGTCACCTTATTCAGCTACCGATAATCAATACACATTCACATAGCTCCATCTTTCTTTTTTACAAATAGAACTGGTGCACCCCAAGGAGAAAAGCTCGGTCGTGCAAAGCCTCTATCTGTCAACTCTTGCAACTGTGCTTTCAACTCTTTCAATTCAGTAGGTGCCATTCGATATGGTGCTATTGAAATCGGAGTCGTCCCTGGTACTAATTCAATACCAAACTCTATCTCTCGAACTGGCGGTAAACCCGACAATTCTTCAGGGAACACCTCTGGGTATTCACATACAATTGATACGGATTCAATCTGCTTTTCAGACACTTTATTATCCAACACATAAGCCAAGTAAGTCTCACATCCTTTTCTCACATACTTACGAGCTAGCATCGAGGATATTACTGCCGGTAGCCCACTCAGATCATTTGATTCAATTCGGATGATCTCACCATTCTGACATCTCAAATCAATAATCTTTCTTTTGCAATTCACCATTGCATCATGCAGAGTTAACCAGTCCATTCCCAAAATTATATCAAACTCGTCGAAGGGCAACAACATTAAATCTGCTGGAAAGCAGGAATCCCGAATCATCAACGGGCAACCTTTACATACTTTATCAATGAGAACACATCTACCCAAAGGGTTAGACACACGGATCACAAACTCAGTAAACTCAACAGGCAGAGTCTTACTGGATACTAGAGTTTCACACATATATGATGAGTCGAACCAGGATCAATCAAAGCAATCATAGTAGTATCATAAAGTGTGAAAGTACCGGTAATGACATCTGGGGAAGAAGCATCCTCTCTGGCTCGTATAGCATAAGCTCTAGCTGGTGCTCGAGCCTTTGATCGTACTGCAGTGTCCTTCGTTCCACTATGACTGCCACCTACATTCCCCGAATGTCTGGGTGGTCTGCCCCGTGCTGACGTGTTGCTCAGTTTAGTGTTCTGAACCGTATTTTGCTCGGCTAGTATCGGGCACTCTCGAATAAAATGGTCCAACAAACCACATTTAAAGCAGGATCGATCACAGAATCTACAACTCCCAGAATGCCATTTTCCACAATGCTTGCACTCAGCCCAGTTTTGCTGAACATTACCAATACTAGCCATCGAAGTGGCTCAGGAACTCACTGGAGGTCGATCTCGTCTAGACAGGTCTGAAGTAGCTTTATGTCGGCCGAAGTCATCTTTGAACTTCTTAGACGCTGAATGGAAAGTCTTACTCGATGATCTTTTTCGAGTGTCTCTAGCTTTTATTTCGGCCTTTCTTTTCTCTTTCCCAAGCTCTTCAGTTTTGCAAGCTCGTTCGACAAGTACTACGAACTCTTTGATTTCAAGAATGCCAACAAGCAACTTTATGTCTTCATTCAGACTGTCTTCAAATCTTTTGCACATAATGGCTTTAGTTGATATACACTTTCGGGCATAACGGCTCAATTTGACAAACTTCCGCTCATATTCCGTCACAGTCATACGACCCTGTTTCAGTTCCAGAAATTCTTTTCGTTTCTGATCAATGAATCTCTGACTGATATATTTCTTACGGAACTCGATCTGGAAGAAATCCCAAGTCACTTTTTCTTTCGAAACCACTGATACTAGTGTATTCCACCAGTGATATGCAGTGTCCCGAAGTAGAGATATAGCACACTTCAGGCATTCATCTAGAGTACATGATAGCTCATCAAGTACCCGAATAGTGTTATCAAGCCACATCTCGGCTCGCTCTGCGTCATCATCATCATTGGCTTTGAATTCTTCGACCCCATATTTCCTGATTTTATCAACGGAAGGCCTACTAGATCTCATCGAATCTATCATTGGAGGTGCTGAAGGTACCAGAGTTGGAATATTCGAGGGTGGAGGTTGATGTACAGCCGGGTTAGTCTGAACAAACTGGGTAAACCATTCATTCATCATCTGGTAGAAGGCTTGTTTAGACTCCCCCTCATGGCCACCCGAAACTGGTCGAGAGTCTACCGGCACTGATCCGCGTACATGATCAAGCGCTACACTCTCCATATCATCTGCTACGACTCTGTCAGGATCGGGATCCATTTATTATATAAACCACAGTTGGAAATGTCAGAAGTCACCACACTATCGTATATACAGTAAAGGCATGTATAGCTAGACTCTCACGCGCTACGGTAGTCCTAGAATCGACTAAACCGTAAGCTCTGATATCAATCAAATGTAACACCCCTAACTCGTATCCGTCGCTGGATTAGGGTTACGGCATTACAGGTTAAGGCACAACTTTTAACTAATCACATAAGTTATAGATAAACCATCATATATAGAAAAATACAAATAATTAAAAGTATTACTCCTGCATGTAATATGTATCAAATTCAATTTCTTAAAACATACTTCGGATGGTTCCTTGCAACAATTTACAAATTGGTTCATTTCATTTAATTGATCAAGTCACCTTAGCCTAATACACATATATAATTATGCATGTGAGTTAATTCTTAACTATGTGATAAATCATGGCATTCAGATAAACCTATATGAGATCACATGTACACTTATTATACCAAAATCAAATAGAACCAACACTCAGCGATCCAATGCTCACTTTAATCTGTTGATATGTGCATAATCGAGCTACAATTAATTATGCAACTTATTCATTTCTATTGCATACACTAATCGTACTCAATATGCAAATCATTCAAGCTAAAGCTTTATCTTTCTTATTCACATACACCAATCATTCAGTATATCACAGACATATGTACATATCATATGCTTATCCCTTCAACTAAATACGTTCATGCTTTCAAATAATTACTATCACACAATATATCTTGCATATACATATTCATTCATCTCAAACAAGTTAATGAATAAAACCTTCACTTACTCAAATACTTGTTTGTCCTTTTATTGAGTAACATGACTGTAAATACGTACCTCTCTGTCGAATTTATACAAATCATGTTTCTAAACAGAAATTTCTTGATATGTTCATAACTTGATTTTCATGCGCTTAGAGCTTGAACATATTCATCGGCACTAAGCCTGCTGGACTTAAGGTCCGAAGTATATCACCAGCATTAAGACTGCTAGGCAATAAGCCCGAATCGTTTCACCGGCACATGGCCTGCTAGGCTAAAAGCCCGAACTATTTCACCGGTCAAAGCCTGCTAGGCGCGAAGCCCGAATAACTCACCGGCACAAGGCCTGCTAGGCTCAAAGCCCGAATAACAACATAATTAAACTTTCAATACTTATTTATAAATGCTAACATCACAACCAAACCATATACATCATATTGTATCCACGTATCATTTCGAAAACATATACTTATTCATATCATATTAACAAAACATATTTAATCTAATTTAGCACTTTACATTCGGCTAACTCAAAATTCCATAGTCAACATTAATAAATTTTGTTCTTTAACATGTTTATAACAAACTCTTTAACATATAAGTGCTTAAGGACTTACCTCGGTTGTCGATAGACCGTGCAAATCGGCTATTCGAGAACCTTCGTCTTTCCCCGATCCAATTCCGCTTTTCTTTGCTCTTGATCTAAGACACATTAAATTCAGCTCATTCAAGTACATTTCAATTCAATTTAGTCCCAGAACACATAAATGGGCAAATTACCATTTTACTGCCACTATTTCAAAACTTTGCAATTTAGTCCTATTTGCATAAAACTCAAAATACACCAAATTTCCCCATACTCCTTAAGGGCCGAATATGTATAGGGACTATACAAGTCCATTTATTTCATTGCAATTAAGCCCCTCTAAAATTTCATTTTTACAAATTAGCCCAAAATACTCAAATTTACCAAAATTTCCAATGCAAAATATACTAATCTTTAACATATCATTTATATAAAATCATAAAACACCAAAAGTCACAAGAATATAGCAATGGCCGAACCTCATACATGCTCATTTTCAAAAATTCTAACATGGGTCAAGTACAGTTCGAAGCAACGATCTCAAAAACGTAAAATTTATCAAAAACTAACTAAAAACTCACCTTCAATTTTAGCTTCAAAGTGCCGAAATTTCAAAGAGTTAAAAGCTTATTTTCTTCCTCCACATTCGGCCATAGATGAATGAAAAGATGATGGCTTTCTTTTCTTGATTATTTTAACATATATTAAGTAATTACCAAATTACTAAACTAACCTTATAATAAAAAAAACTAAACATTTTAACTTAAGGACAAACTTGTCCATGGTCGGCCACTAACATCTAAAATGGGTTATTTACCCATTATATACTTCATATTATAAAGCCATAATCAATTAAGCACATTTCACTTTAGTCTGCCACTTTTTCACATTACGCGATTAGGTCCTTTTTATCAAATTAAGCACTTAAACGATAAAATTTTCATACGAAACTTTCACACACATCAATTCACATATAATAGACTCAAAATATAATATTAAAATATTTCTCGGACTTGGATTCGTGGTCCCGAAACCACCGTTCCGATTAGGGTCAAATTCGGTCTGTTACAACTCTCCCCCCTTTAGGATTTTCGTCCCCGAAAATCTTACCGTTAAACAAGGTCGGATATTGTTGCCTCATTGAATCCTCAGGCTCCCACGTAGCCTCTTCAACTCCGTGACGATTCTATAGAACCTTCACTAACGGAATTCTTTTGTTTCTCAAGTCTTTTATTTCCCGAGCTAAGATACGGATCGGTTCTTCATCATATGTCAAATCAGATTGGATTTCAATCTCTGCCGGTGTGATCACATGAGACAGATCTGATTTGTACTTACGAAGCATCGAAACGTGAAATACGTCATGTATCTTTTCTAACCCAGAGGGCAATCTCAATCTATAAGCAACAAGCCCAGTACATTCAATGATTTCATACGGTCCGATAAATCTCGGACTCAACTTGCCTTCCCGACCAAATCGGAGTACTTTCTTCCACGGGGAAACTTTTAAGAATACACGATCTCCTACCTGAAATTCAATGTCTTTACGTTTCAAATCAGCATAGGACTTTTGTCGATCTGATGCAGCTTTCAAATTATCTTTGATTATGGCCACTTTCTGTTCAGTCTCTTTAATCAACTCAACCCCGTGTATCTTATTTTCGCTGAGCTCAGTCCAGTATAATGGTGTTCGACATTTTCGCCCGTATAAGGCTTCATAAGGTGCCATTTTGATACTTGATTGAAAGCTATTATTATAAGCAAATTCAATCAAAGGTAGGTATCATTCCCACGTACCTTCAAACTCGAGAACGCAACATCTCAACATGTCCTCAAGTATCTGAATAGTTCGCTCGGACTGACCATCTGTCTGCGGATGGAAGGCTGTACTAAAATGAAGTTTAGTACCTAAAGCATCTTGCAACTTCTTCCAAAACTGCGATGTGAATCTCGGGTCTCTGTCTGAAACAATGGAACTCGGTACACCATGCAATCTCACAATCTGTGATACGTACAATTCAGCAAGTTTATCAAGTGAATAATCTATACGTACTGGCACAAAATGAGCTGATTTAGTCAGTCTATCAACTATAACCCAGACAGCATCTTTCTTACTCGGTGTCATAGGAAGACCGGTTACAAAATCCATTGTAATTCTATCCCATTTCCATTCAGGTATCATGATTGGCTGAAGTAGTCCGGATGGCACTTGATGCTTAGCTTTTGCTTGCTGACAAACTAAGCATTTCGAAACAAATTCAGATATATCCCGCTTCATGCCCGGCCACCAATAAAACTGTTTCAAATCATTGTACATCTTTGTGCTACCCAGATGTATCGACATTTGACTATTATGAGCTTCATCCAATACCATCAGAATCAAGTCAGTATTTCTCGGTACACACAACCGGCCTTTATAAATCAAACAGTCATTTTTATCAACTTTCTGTGCATCACTAATTTGCTGAATAAACATCGGTCTTGCTTGCAACTCGGCTATGATTGAACCATCACTAGACATAGCCATCTGTGCGTTCATTGCACGAAGAGCAAACAATGATTTTCGACTTAACGCATCTGCAACAACGTTAGCTTTCCCCGGATGGTAGTCTATCACCAACTCATAGTCTTTCAACAATTCTAACTATCTGCGTTGTCTCAAGTTCAGATCTTTCTGAGTCATCAAATACTTTAGACTTTTATGATCCGAATAAACGTGACATTTCTCGCCGAATAAGTAGTGACGCCAAATTTTCAATGCGAAAACAATGGCCGCTAATTCCAGATCGTGAGTCGGATAATTTCTTTCATGTGGCTTCAATTGTCTCGAAGCGTAGGCTATAACTTTGCCTTCCTCCATCAAAATGCAACCCAACCCATTCAAAGAAGCATCACTAAAAACGACAAATTCTTTACCCGATTCAGGCTGAGCTAACACTGGAGCTTCGGTCAGAAGGGCTTTCAACTGCTCAAAACTTTTCTGACACTTTTCTGACCACTCAAACTTGACATCTTTCTGTAGTAGCTTTGTCAAAGGTGTAGTTATCATAGAAAAACCTTTCACAAACCGTCTGTAGTATCCCGCAAGGCCTAAGAAACTTCGGATCTCGGAAACATTCTTTGGTGATTTCCAATCGAGTATAGCTGCTATTTTGTTTGGATCTACCCGAATACCTGATGCTGAAACAACATGACCCAAGAAACTGACTTCATTCATCCAGAACTCACACTTACTAAACTTTGCATACAGTTGTTGATCTCGCAAAGTTTGTAGCACTAATCTCAAATGCTCAGCATGCTCGGTTTCATCTTTGGAGTAGATCAGTATATCATCAATAAACACTACTATAAACCGATCCAAAAACTGTCTGAAGACTCGATTCATTAGATCCATAAAAATAGCAGGTGCATTAGTGAGTCCAAAAGGCATAACCAGAAACTCAAAATGTCCGTACCTCGTCCGGAATGCAGTCTTTGACACATCAGTATCTCTGACTCACAACTGATAATAGCCTGATCTCAAATATATTTTCGAAAATACTGAAGCCCCTTTCAACTGATCAAACAAGTCATCAATCCGAGGTAACGGGTACTTATTCTTTATAGTTACCTTATTCAGTTGCCGATAATCAATACACATTCGCATCGTTCCATCTTTCTTTTTCACAAACAGAACTGGTGCACCCCAAAGAGAGCAGCTCGGTCGTGCAAAGCCCCTATCTGTCAACTCTTGCAACTGCGCTTTCAACTCTTTTAAATCAGTAGGTGCTATCCGATACAGAGCTATCGAAATCAGAGTCGTTCCCGGTACTAATTCAATGCCGAACTCAATCTCTCGTACTGGTGGTAAACCCGGTAGTTCTTCAGGAAACACATCTGGATATTCACATACAACTGATACAGATTCAATCTGTTTCTCAGACAATTTATTATCCAGTACATAAGCCAAATAAGCTTCGCACCCTTTTCTCACATACTTCCGGGCTAACATCGAAGATATTACTGTAGGATACCCACTAAAATCACTGGATTCAATTCTGATGATCTCCCCGTTCTGACATCTCAAATCAATAAGCTTTCTTTTGCAATTCACCACTGCATCATGTGAAGTTAACCAGTCCATTCCCAAAATTATATCAAACTCATTGAAGGGCAACAACATTAAATCAGCTGGGAAACAAGAATCCCGAATCATCAACGGGCAACCTCTACTCACTTTATTAACAAGCACACATCTACCCAAAGGGTTGGACACACGAATCACAAACTCAGTAGACTCAACTGGCAGAGTCTTACTGGATACTAGAGTTTCACACACGTAAGAATGAGTCGAACCAGGATCAATCAATGCAATTACAGTAGTATCATAGAGGGTGAAAGTACCGGTAATGACATCGGGGGAGGAAGCATCCTCTCGGGCTCGCGTAGCATAAGCTCTAGCTGGAGCTCTAGCCTCAGATCGAACTGCAGTGTTCTTCGTTCCTCTCTGACTACCACTTACATTGCCTGAATGTCTGGGTGGCCTACCTCGCACTGACATTTTGCTTGACTTAATGTTCTGAACTGTATTCTGCTCAACTAACATCGGACATTCCCTAATAAAATGATCTGACGATCCACATTTAAAACAAGACCGATCATGGAATCTGCAACTCCCAGAATGCCATTTCCCACAGTGCTTGCATTCAACTCGATTCTGTGGGGCATTTCCAACACTGGCCATCGAGGTAGCTCGGGAGCCCACTGGAGGTCGATCACGTCTAGGTAAATCTGAAGTAGCTTTATGTCGGCTGAAGTCATCTCTGAACTTTTTAGATGTGGAATGGAAATTCTTACCCGACGATCTCTTCCGAGTGTCTCTAGCTTCTGTCTCAGCCTTCCTTTTCTCCTTCCCGAGCTCTTCAGCTTTGCAAGCTCGCTCGACTAGTGTCACAAACTCTTTGATTTCAAGAATGCCAACAAGCAACTTTAAATCTTCATTCAAACCATATTCGAACCTTTTGCACATAATAGCTTCAGTGGAAACACACTCTCTAGCATATCTGCTGAGCCTGACAAATTTCTGTTCATATTCTGTTACGGTCATTCGCCCCTGTTTCAGTTCAAGAGATTCTTTACGTTTCTGGTCGATGAATCTCTGGCTGATATATTTCTTGCGGAATTCATTCTGGAAAAAATCCCATGTCACGTTTTCTTTCGGGACTACTGATACTAGTGTATTCCACCAGTGATATGCAGTGTCCCGAAGTAAAGATATAGCACACTTCAGGCATTCATTGGGAGTACAAGATAGCTCATCTAATACCCGAATAGTGTTATCAAGCCACATTTCGGCTCGTTCTGCGTCATCATCATCATTGGCCCTGAATTCTTCGGCCCCAAATTTCTGGATTTTATCAACTGGAGGCCTACTAGATCTCGTCGGATCTATTATCGGGGGTGCTGAAGGAATCGGAGTTGGATTAATCGGGGGTGGAGATTGGGGTACAACTGGGTTAGTCTGAATAAACTGGGTAAACCACTCATTCATCATCTAGTAGAAGGCTTGTTTAGCCTCCCCCTCGTGGCTGCCCGAAACTGGTCGAGAGTCTACCGGCACTGATTCTCGTGCACGGTCAGGCGCTACACTCTCTACATCATCCGCTACGGCTCTTTCAGGATCAGTGTCCATTTACTATATGAAACACAGTTCAGAATGTCAGAAGTCACCACACTATCAGTATATAACAAAGGCATGTATAGCTAGACTCACACGCGCTACGGTAGTCCTAGAATCGACTAAACCGTAAGCTCTGATACTAATAAAATGTAACACTCTTAACCCGTATCTGTCGCCAGATTAGGGTTACGGGCATTACCGGATACATTATAACTTCTGCTCATACGATTAAATCTTATCTAAACATACTAATATACATGTATAATATATGCTTAATACTTTAACCCAAATCATATACAATGTAATCATCAACGAACACAAAATAACCCTGAAACATACGATACGACAAGGTCACCTAGCAATACCGATTCCATATACCACATTCGACAAGTTGATCATAATATGTGAAGTTTATAAACAAGTAAACCATTTCAAAAGTCAATTCGTTTTTATTTACTAATGAAAACAACTCGATAATCAAAACTTTATGCTATATAGTCAAGATGCATAAATTCATTACATTATCATAAACGCAATTGATAGCTTAGCCGAATATACAAGAACATATACATAAGAATTTCATGAACATTACATAACTAGTATTAACTCAAATAGAACCAATACTCAATCAAATCAACATTTACCTACAGTTAAGAACATATATAGATAGACGTATGTATATGTACCTTATATCAACATCTATATAACTCTTAAATCCTAATAACATAAACATATACAACATTCGATCAATACAATTCATATGTCTCAACTTCAAACATGAACATTTTCCATCCTGTATATAGTAAACTCAAAGCACATACAATCATCTTATCCGCAATCATACCCTCTATATAACATACATCAACCTAGATATGCATGAACAGGCCAGGTATAAATTTTCCATGAACCAAACACATTTGACATTCAACCTTACACACATATAACTAAGCTTAACTTTTGAATTCCAACCATTAGATCATATAGCATAAAAACTTAAGTTAACCAAATGAAATAAGCCTTTTTCGCAAGGCTACATTATAGTTATGTACAATCACCCAAAATCTAATAATTAACACTTAAGTCTAGCCTATACATGCCTTTCGAATAAAACTAAGATAAGTATACCAAAAGTTTGATAGTGCGATTGACTTCTAGGATAATCCTCCGAGTCCGTAGCTTGAATCAAAGATCTGTAAAACAGAGGTAGATAAAAGCACACACACACGGTAAGCTTGCTAGCTTAGTAAGCCTTAAGTAAGCATATACTTATATAAGTAACATACATACAACCATTCAAGTCAATATCTTCTATCACTAATTCAAACATAATTAATACATAACCTCTTTTATTTATAAAGCCGAAACAACTAAATATCATTGAATGCACTTGATACTAAAGCTTTATCTTTCTTATTCACATACACCAATCATTCAGTATATCACAGGCATATGTACATATCATATGCTTATCCCTTCAACTAAATACGTTCATGCTTTCAAATAATTACTGTCACACAATATATCTTGCATATACATATTCATTCATCTCAAACAAGTTAATGTATAAAACCTTCACTTACTCAAATACTTGTTTGTCCTTTTATTGAGTAACATGACTGTAAATACGTACCTCTCTGTCGAATTTATACGAATCATGTTTCTAAACAGAAATTTCTTGATATGTTCATAACTTGATTTTCATGCGCTTAGAGCTTGAACATATTCACCGGCACTAAGCCTGCTGGACTTAAGGTCCGAAGTATATCACCGGCATTAAGCCTGCTAGGCAATAAGCCCGAATCGTTTCACCGGCACAGGGCCTGCTAGGCTAAAAGCCCGAACTATTTCACCGGCTCAAAGCCTGCTAGGCGCGAAGCCCGAATAACGCACCGGCACAAGGCCTGCTAGGCTTAAAGCTCGAATAACAACATAATTAAACTTTCAATACTTATTTATAAATGCTAACATCACAACCAAACCATATACATCATATTGTATCCACGTATCATTTCGAAAACATGTACTTATTCATATCATATTAACAAAACATATTTAATCTAATTTACCACTTTACATTCGGCTAACTCAAAATTCCATAGTCAACATTAATAAATTTTGTTCTTTAACATGTTTATAACTAACTCTTTAACATATAAGTGCTTAAGGACTTACCTCGGTTGTCGATAGACCGTGCAAATCGGCTATTCGAGAACCTTCGTCTTTCTCCGATCCAATTCCGCTTTTCTTTGCTCTTGATCTAAGACACATTAAATTCAGCTCATTCAAGTACATTTCAATTCAATTTAGTCCCAGAACACATAAATGGGCAAATTACCATTTTACCGCCACTATTTCAAAACTTTGCAATTTAGTCCTATTTGCATAAAACTCAAAATACACCAAATTTCCCCATACTCCTTAAGGGCCGAATATGTATAGGGACTATACAAGTCCATTTATTTCATTGCAATTAAGCCCCTCTAAAATTTCATTTTTACAAATTAGCCCAAAATACTCAAATTTACCAAAATTTCCAATGCAAAATATACTAATCTTTAACATATCATTTATATAAAATCATGAAACACCAAAAGTCACAAGAATATAGCAATGGCCGAACCTCATACATGCTCATTTTCAAAAATTCTAACATGGGTCAAGTACAGTTCGAAGCAACGATCTCAAAAACGTAAAATTTATCAAAAACTAACTAAAAACTCACCTTCAATTTTAGCTTCAAAGTGCCGAAATTTCAAAGAGTTAAAAGCTTATTTTCTTCCTCCACATTCGGCCATAGATGAATGAAAAGATGATGGCTTTATTTTCTTGATTATTTTAACATATATTAAGTAATTACCAAATTACTAAACTAACCTTATAATAAAAAAACTAAACATTTTAACTTAAGGACAAACTTGTCCATGGCCGACCACTAACATCTAAAATGGTTATTTACCCATTATATACTTCATATTATAAAGCCATAATCAATCAAGCACATTTCACTTTAGTCTGCCACTTTTTCACATTACGCGATTAGGTCCTTTTTATCAAATTAAGCACTTAGACAATAAAATTTTCATACGAAACTTTCACACACATCAATTCACATATAATAGACTCAAAATATAATATTAAAATATTTCTCGGACTCGGATTCGTGGTCCCGAAACCACCGTTCCGATTAGGGTCAAATTCGGTCTGTTACATCTAAGCAGTAGATCAGATTTCGGGATCTCAAGGAATTTATTAAGCGAATCAGGTGTGTAATCCCCACTATCTTTTAATACGTTTTATGGCAATATTTAATATAAGTATGTATAAGAATGTGAATATGGCTAAGGTACCCTAATGTGGTACAAAGTACTCAGGTACGTTTCCTACTCCTACTAGGATTACGAAATATGTTATATTTTAACATGTGAAAAGTGACATGAATGTGAATTTAAGTATGATATGCATGATATGAATAATATGGGGCATTCGGGTTATATGAAAAAGGGGATGTGAATGTGATGACTTCGGTCTCACTATCTGAATGTGGTGACTTTGGTCACATTATCTGAATGTGGTAACTTCGGTTACATTATCTGAATGTGGTGTCTCATGACACAATTATTTAATCTGGTGGCTATGACACGAATTTTTATGGGTGATGAGCACGTCGACTGCAGCGACTGCCTTCGATGGTGTGTAGCGGAAGGAGGGTTGACTTAGTAGTCCCCACGGTGTGCAGGTTGGTACGGGGATGTGTAGCGGATGGCATCTAGGTTTGGGTTTGGGGTTGCATCATTATCTTGAATTATTATTATGTGAACATGATATGTATGGTATGCCTAAACCTATTAAATTTTAGTGTTGATTACACATTGAGTCTGTTTGACTCACCCCGTTGGGGAATATTTTTCAGGTGATGAGCAGTAACGGACCGGGTCGGCAAGAGCTTAAAGGTGGCCATGCATAGCAGGAAATTACCATTTGGACTTTTATTTTATTTAAGTACTTTAATTTAAATTTTGGGAATTTTTGATGTAATAAGGCCTTAGATGAATTTTCTTTATTTCTTCTTACTTTTATTTATTTTGTTTACAAACTATTATTTATGGATCAAGTAAAATTATTTCAAAATAATAAACTCCAAAGTGTTTTGTCACCTTAATTAAAAAGGGAGTTTTAATATAAAATTAATTCATTTTTTATTCAAGCCCAACCCAATAATAAGTTTTCTTTCAAAACACATAGTTTTTCCAAAGTAATAAGCAAATTTTGAACCAGTTTACTTGAGGAACATACCAGATCCGGTCAAAGCTCGTGGGCAGGGTTTGGGGTGTTTCACTTGGTCCGGATCTAGTATGTTCCTCAAGAAAAACCGGTTCAAATTCTTTTGTTTCTTAGGAAAAACTTGTGCGATTTTTAAAAAAATATTGTTTTGGGTTGGGCTTGAGTTGAAAACGAATTTGATTTTATATTTAAAACCCTTTTTAATTTTAAGTGATAAAACATATAGAGTATATTCAAAAATTAAATTACTTAATCTTTAACTTAATAAAAATTTGTAAACATAATTAAACAATAAGACAGAAATAAAATCGTTCACTATGGCCTTATTACATAAAACAAAACCCAAAATAAAATTGTAGAGTACTTAAATAAAATAAAATGTCCAGATTAAATAAGTTGCTTGCTGTGCATGGCCACCTTTGAGCTCCTGCCGACCCGGTCCATTACTGCTCATCACCTGAAAAATATTCCCCAACGGGGTGAGTCAAACAGACTCAATGTGTAACCAACACTAAAATTTAATAGATTTAGGCATACCATACATATCATGTTCACATAATAATTCAAGATAATGATGCAAACCCGAACCCAAACCTAGATGCCATCCGCTACACATCCCCGTACCAACCTGCACACTGTGGGGACTACTAAGTCAACCCTCCTTCCGCTACACTCCATCGAAGGCAGTCGCTGCAGTCGACGTGCTCATTGCCTATATAAAATTCGTGGCATAGCCACCAGACTAAATAATTGTGTCATGAGACACCACGTTCAGATAATGTAACCGAAGTTACCACATTCAGATAATGTGATCGAAGTCACCATATTCAGATAGTGAGACCGAAGTCACCACATTCACTTCCCCTTTCTCATATAACCCGAATGCCCCATATTATTCATATCATGCATATCATACTTAAAATTCACATTCATGTCACTTTTCACATGTTAAAATATAACATATTTCATAATCCTAGTAGGAGTAGGAAACGTACCTGAGTACTTTGTACCACATTAGGGTACCTTAGCCATATTCACATTCTTATACATACTTATAATAAATATTGCCATAAAACGTATTAAAGATAGTGTGGGGTACACACCTGATTTGCTTAACGAATTCCTTGAAATCCTGAAAAACCGATCTACTGCTTTAGATCTCAATTCCTACATTTGGTAACCTTAATATGTTAGCATAAAGTCTATTCGGCTATAAAACCAAATCCTAGTAGGATTAGTATAATTAAAACCTACCTTGCCGATTGACCTAAGAATCAAGTCCCGAAATCTTTGCTATACTCTTCTTGCATTCGGCCAAGCATTGAATCACTTAAACAAATTAGTTTCAGCCTTTGCAAAAAAATAAGGAATAGATCTTAACCAACAATTAAGGCCTTCGCCGAATGTATATAGGGACTTACCTTGAAATTCTTAAATCCCGGAATCCCTGCATACCTCTGTCGAAATCCCTATAGACTTATGTATATTAGATCTAATTTTCAATCGTTTAAACATAAGAAATAACCTTAGATCGATTGCCTCACCTTAGATCTTTGAAAATCCCGACAGATCTCCTCTGGTAGTTAACCACCACTAAATCCCGAAATTCCCTTCCATAGTTTCGGCCAAATACAATATGAGGGATTAGTCCCTAAATTTCGACAGGCTTAAAAAGAAAAGAAAGAAAACTGAATCTAGATCTTACCCTTACTTGGAGAAATCGATAGAACTCTTGCTTGAACCCTTAGCAGTATTCGGCTATGGAGTCTTGAAGACTAGTCGACTATGGCCTAGAGGTGTGTCAACACTTTGGATTCTGGAGGCTTAAAGAATCGGCAATGAGGGATAAAGAAGAAGTAGATTTTGGCTTGACAAAAATAAAAGAGAAGAGAGAATATTGCTTAGGGAATTCGACAGAGAGAAGAGGAGGAAGAAAATTTGATGAATAGCCCTATTTTTTTCCTCTTATAGCCGAAATTACTACTCAGAATCCCTTACTTGGCCACCACTCTTCTATTCTGATAGCTTTATCCTTTGAATTATCACTTTATTAAAAGAATAATCCCTTATTTATCTCTTGAAAATAATCTAAAGTAAATCTATTATTTATCTC
Organism: Gossypium australe; assembly: GCA_005393395.2. Taxonomy (NCBI): domain Eukaryota; kingdom Viridiplantae; phylum Streptophyta; class Magnoliopsida; order Malvales; family Malvaceae; genus Gossypium; species Gossypium australe. Next base: position 87,625,030 of record CM016626.1, read on the forward strand.
CTATTTAGCTGAAATTTAGAGAGAATAAAACTCCTCTTTTAAAAGCCTTGTAGCCGTCCATCTCTCTGCTCCTAGAAGCAAAAATAAAATCTCTTTTATTTGCTTCCCAAGTGACTCGAACCCTGGCCCAAATACACAAGCTGGTGGCATCACTTGCTGGGCTTTTAAGTGGTGCCTTCAAGCCACTTTGACAAGCTTGTTTGTGTGTCAAATTCTTCCTATTAATTTTCTTAAGGCCACCTTGCCTTAATTTCCTCTTTTTAAACCTTAAAACTTGACATTTCTTTACATTTTCAAGTTTCCAAAAATTTGCCTCCTGTAGACTTAACATTTCCTTACATTTCCAAGTTTCCCGAAATGTTTACTTTCCTCTTTTGAATCATTTCTAAATCATTTCTTTACATTTCCTAGTTTCCAAAAATGTTCACTTTCCTCTTTTAAACTTCATATTTCCATACATTTCCAGGTTTCCAAAAATGTTCAAAATGCATTCATAACACATAAGACATGTCATTTCATACAGTTAAACCAAAAATGCATAGGCCCTTTTCAGGATGTTACATTTCTACCCCCTTAAAATAATTTCGTCCTCGAAATTTCCTAGCTAAAATAACTGAGGGTATTGTTGTCGCATTGTCTCTTCTGGTTCCCACGAAGCTTCCTTTGATCCATGATTGTGCCATAACACTTTGACTAGAGGAACTGACATCCTCCGTAACACTTTCATATCATGTTCCAATATTTGAATTGGCTCCTCCTCGTAGGATAGGTCTGGCCTTAGCTCCACTTTTTCAGCTGGTACCACATGAGAAGGATCCGATCGGTAACGACGTAGCATGGATACATGGAATACGTTGTGCATCTACTACAACTTTGGTGGTAACTTTAACTGGTATGCCACTGGTCCAACTCGCTTCAGTACTCGATAGGGCCCTATAAACCTTGGGCTTAACTTCCCTTTGCGACCAAACCTCATCACCTTCTTCCAAGGCGAGACTTTCAGAAACACTTGGTCTCTCACTTCAAACTCTATCTCCTTCCGCTTAAGGTCGGCGTACGACTTCTGCCTATCAGAGGCTTCCTTTAACCGTGCCCTGATTATCTCAACCTTTTCTTCAGTTTCTGCCACTAACTCTGGACCCAAAACCTGACGTTCTCCTAACTCAGTCCAACAAGTAGGAGTTCGACACTTCCGACCATACAACGCTTCATATGGTGCCATCCGAATGCTAGCTTGATAGCTGTTGTTGTAGGCGAACTCTGCTAAAGGCAAATAGTCTTCCCAACTTCCTCGGAAATCCATCACACAGCCTCTCAACATATCCTCCAACACTTGTATAACCCGTTCAGACTGCCCGTCTGATTATGGATGAAAAGCCGTAGTGAAGTCCAACTTAGTGCCTAAAGCTTGATGAAGTGCCCTCTAAAACCGAGACGTGAACCTTGGGTCTCTATCCGAAATAATTGACACCGGTACTCGATGTAACCTTACAATTTCCGCTACATATAATTTGGCTAACTTCTGAAGAGAATAATCAACTCTTACCGGAATGAAGTGCGCGGACTTGGTCAAACGGTCCACTATTACCCATACCGAGTCCTTCTTAGTATGCGTAAGGGGAAACCCACTAACGAAGTCCATGGTAATTCTTTCCCACTTCCACTGCAGAATCTCGATTGGCTGAAGCGATCCCGATGGGACTTGGTGTTCAGCCTTAACTTGCTGACACGTCAGACATTTTCCCACGAATTCAGTAACTTCCCGTTTAAGATTAGGCCACCAAAATTGTTCCCTTAGATCTCTGTACAGCTTAATACCTCCGGGATGCATAGCATAAGGGCTACTATGCGCCTCCCGAAGAATCCTTTGTTTTAACTCCACGTCCTTCGGCATACAGACCTTTCCTTTGTAGCACAATACTCCTTCGTCAATGACGCCGTAACCCTCTAACTTTCCGTTCTGTACTTGCTGTAACTTAGCACTTAGGTCCTTATCAGCCAACTGTCCCCTTTTCACCTCATTCAGCCATGTAGGTTTGACTTGCAACTCTGCCAACAGGCTTCCATCATCATACAAACTTAAGTGAGCGAACATAGCCCTTAGATCCGACACAACCTTCCGACTTAGGGCATCAGCTACCACATTCACCTTGCCCGGGTGGTACTCTATCGAGCAATCATAATCATTCAATAACTCCACCCACCTTCACTGCCTCAAGTTCAACTCCTTCTGAGTCAACAGATACTTAAGGCTCTTGTGGTCTGTGTAGATTATCGACCTTTCCCCATAAAGGTAGTGCCTCCAAACCTTAAGAGCGAAAACCACTGCTGCCAATTCCAAGTCATGAGTTGGGTAATTAACCTCATGCGGCCCTAACTGCCTCTGGCTGAATTAACACTGGAGCTTCCGCCAACACTTTCTTAGGTCATTCGCTCTCTCGGCACTACCGAGACTAAAGTATTCCACCATTGATACGCAGAGTCTCTCAGAAGAGAAATAGCACACTTTAAGCATTCAGCTAGTGTATACGAAAGTTCATCAAACACTCGAATAGTATTTTCTAGCTAGAACTCGGCTCTTTCAGGGTCATCATCAACATTATCCCTAAACTCTTTAGGACCATGTTTGTGAATCTTATCAACTGGAGGCATATTCAATCTTAAAAGCTTGACTCCTTGATGAGCTACAACTACAGTTTAGGGAATAACAGGGGGTGGAGGTTGTTGAGCAGCCTAGTAGGATTGAGCCCAATGGGCCTTGAGCGTAGTACCATTTAAAATTTTTGGAGAACAAGAGATCGGCTTTAGTGCAAGTTGGACCTATTGGATAAGTGATTTTGGAATGTTAGAAGGCTTCTATGAAGTCCCAGGATCAAACTTTGGCTTTAAGGAAATTTTGGTTTTCTTTTTAAATGGACTTTAGAATTTTGATATAGATTTAAAATTAGTTGTGCATGGTTTAAGATACAAATGGGCTTGTGGCCCAGTGGCAAAGTGGCGCCACTTAAAGAGCAGGGAAGTGGCGTCAACTGAGGAGGTCCAAATTCAAGTTGCATGAAGCCCAATTATTTTAATTAAAATTTTTGCATTAGGGTTTTATTCTCCCATTTTCTTCTTTATTTTTGTCATTTAGGGTTTTCATCTTCTCTCTTTTCCTTCTTTTTTGAATAAGAGCCGAAAACTCCCTTAAGCATTCTTTCTTTTCACATTTGTCTGCCATATCCGAATCTGCCCTAGCCTTGCCGAAATTCATCTTTTTCCTATACCGTTCTTATCGCTTCTTTACGTTTGATATTACTCTTTTCTCTCAATCATCTCCTTCTCAAAAGCCGAAACTTTATAGATCTCTTGAGATCATCTTTTCTTTTTGATCTTCTCAAAAGCCGAAACTTCATAGATCTTTTGAGATCATCTTTTCTTTTTGATCTTCTCAAAAGCCGAAACTTTATAGATCTCTTGAGATCATCTTTTCTTTTTGATCTTCTCAAAAGCCGAAACTTTATAGATCTCTTAAGATCATTTTTCCTTTTTGATCTTCTCAAAAGCCGAAACTTTATAGATCTCTTGAGATCATCTTTTCTTTTTTATCTTCTCAAAAGCCAAAATCTTCTAGGAGTTACCGAATTCACTGTAAAGGTAGGTGACGATTTCTTTTGATCTATTCTTTTTCTCATTCGGTTTTTAGAATACAAAGCCAAAAGGCTAATGGATTAATGGTTTGATGTTTTCTTGTTGGGCGACATTCGGGAATTGAAGTAGATCGCTTAGATCTAAAAGCTGAAACCGTTGGTCTCTGAACTTCATATCTCTCTTTTCGGGATTTCAAGGTAAGGGGTTCTCCTTATATTCTCTTTAGATTCACTATCGTAGTTGTGATCTTAACCATATATTATGATAAGGTCTTTTAATGGAATCGAATATCGATCAGGTGAAGGAGGGGATTGGATCTGTAAAACCAATCCCTAAGTTTAAGAAACGAGCGATGTCAGCAGTACAAGATTGGCCACCGGGTTGTGGACCAGCTTCAGAACAAAATCTTATGCAGTTAGCAGTCGTATCGGCATAGTGTCAACATAGAAGGTCTCGTCTTGACTGTAATCAGGTGTGTAGATCTCTAACACACTAATTAATCTGTACTATATATATGTTATGGGCTAAGAGCCGGAAAAAGGCTGTATAGACAGTCGGATTACCCGAAAAAGGTAGGCAAGGGATGCCAGGTACGTAACCATAGAAACTTCTCTATGTGTATCGATGTATGTAATAATCTGTGATCTTTTAGGTAGTATGTTGTTTTGATTATGCATGGATGTATGCATGGGATGGGGTTAATATGATGAAGGGGAAGAGCATGTTAATAGGTCACTTGGTGATCAGTGGTTAAACCATGAATCGTAAAATTAGGTCACAATAGTGATCGGTGGCTAAGCCACGTTAAATTTATTCCTGATTGTTAGGAATAGGCAGCATGACTATTGATATCGTGTGTAGCGGTTGGTGGGTTGATTGTAGAAATCCCCAAGGTGTGATGGCTGGTACGGGCTGGTGTGTAGAGGATGGATTTTTAGGTTGGGTTGGGCCATGTTGCATGTAAATATTTTGTTGCCATTGTGGATGGGCTAAGGCCCATAATGTGTTTGTGGGCCCAAGCCTTTAATGTGTTTTCGGGATTTGCACACTGAGCCTTGGTGACTCACCCCTTTATTTTCCCTTCAAAGAGAAGTTTTCAATTGTTAACCCGTAGCATACCAGATCTGGTCGTGATGTTTGGGCCGGGTTTGGGGTGTTACAGGACTAGATTCAGAAGGCGCTGTCCCTTGAGCGGGAGCTAGCGCATTACTCTCAACATCATCCACTACAGCTCATTCGGGATCCATTACTATACGAAAACATAGTTTTTAATGTTAGGATTCATCACACTATCACAGGTTATATATGGCATGTATGGCTATACTCTCACACATGCTATGTTAGTCCTAGAATTGACTAAACCATTACTCTGATACCAATAAATGTAACACCCCTAACCCGTATCCATCGCTGGAGTAAGGTTACTAGGTATTACCGATCAATACACATCATTTAACATACATAACTCATACATTTATGCATTCATACTCAAATATCATTTAATCACAAACTCATTGTCCCTTATAAGGACCTATGCAGCCTTAAACATGCTTTAGAAGTAGTTTAGCACAAAACCGATAACTCGGGAAATTTTTGGAAACTTAGAAAAATTTCAACCATATAGGGGTAACATGCCCGGTTGAACAGGTTGTGTGCCTCAAACGACTCCAGACACGCCCGTGTGGAAATAGGGCATACATACTGACTTGGGTCACACGGCCAACTACACGCCCGTGTGCCAGGCCGTGTGCTAGGCCGTGCCAAACCTGTATGGTATACTGACTTATGCAACATAGCCAAGTCAAATGCCCGTGTGCTAGGTCGTGTGCCATTCAGGAGGTATACTGCCTTGTACTACACAGCCAGTCACACGCGCGTCTGTAAGACCGTGTGGAGCATACTGACTTCAATTCAATTTGAACACCAGGGGACACACGACCGTATAACATGATCGTGTGTCACACACGGCTGAGACACACGCCCGTGTCTCTGCCCGTGTGGACAAAAATAGGCCATTTGCAAGGCCAATTTGCCACCCCATTTTGGACATACCTACACAAGTACAAATGGTACCAGTTCAAAGCACAAATATGCAGCCAAAAGTCATTAACCAATACATAAATCTTACTATATCTATCTCGAACCATGTAAATCACAAATATGTCACGACTTTCCATTTAATTACATACCTAATTCACATATACCATTGAATTTACTCGTTCATTTCAAACATGCATTATCAAGCATTAATTCACAAACACATAACTTCCAAATCATCAACTTCAAGCACATAACATAAGTCAATTTACCAAACTCAAAATAAAACCATTCGCACATTTATAAACATCATCATGTTCATCATCTTATTCCAACCCAGATGGCATAAATACATATCCACTAAACATACTAAAATGACACAAGCCTATACATGCCATATGCCATATTTACACAACTCAAAAGTACCAAATAAGTGTCCAATAGTGCGATGAAGTCCCCGACGATCCCTAGATCTGAGCTAACCTTGAAATACTAAAAAACATAGGAACAAATAAACAGAATAAGCTATAAGCTTAGTAAGTTCGTCTGTAAATATTAAATAATCTCATCATTCATTAACATTTCTAAATGGATAACATAAATTGCATTAAAGTATTAATCATTAAATTAACATAAAATTCTCGACTTCCATTAGCTCCTTACTCGAATAGTTTTTCGTACATACCTGTACTGATACATATCTATTCTCACCAATTCACTTATCAAATCACTTTGAGTTTATAAATGCTTACAAAACGAGAATGTTGATTTTCCGATGCCATAGTCCAACTATGGTATTACACATACATTGCCAAGGCCCTGCTGTGGTCTTTCATTCACATGCCATAACCCGATTATGGTCTTATTATTCGCTTTTTCCATAGCCCACCTATGGTCTTATTCAGCAACTCGTTTACTTAAATCATGCATTTAATTTAACATCTCCACATTTATCTAATAGAATAAGTACTATATCAATTTCATCCATCAAATAAATAGATACACATTTAAGTTCAGTTATACGAACTTACCTTGTGCGGATTTGACGAAATGGACCGACTACTCGATAACCTTGCTTTTCCCCCGATCTAAATCCGAATTCTTTCTTTCTTGATCTATGTGTATTCAAAATTAATTTATTCAAGCTCATATTCTTTCAATTTAGTCCATATCACACTTTAAAGCACTTTTACACTTTTGCCCCAAGTATTTCACAACTTTTACAATTTAGTCCTTATTTCACAAAACACAAAATTCACATAATTTCAATAAACCCAAGCTTGGACGAATTACATAGAGGTCCCTAGCAGCCCAAAACTTCCATTTATTTCACATTTCAGCCACTCAATTTGCATTTTTCACATTTTAATCCCTATTATGCATTTTCATAAAAAACCACTTAACAACATGTAAAACTATCATCAAGCTTTCATATTTCAACATTAAACTTCAAAGAACACATAGATTCAACGATGGCAACTCTCAAAATCTTTAACAGTTTTGAAATTAAATGTACGGGCTAGCTAGATTGAGCTGCAACGATTACAAAAATATAGAAATCATCAAAAACCGAGCTAAAATCGTACCTTAATCAAGCTAGGAGTTGGCCGAATGCAAAACCTAAAGAATAGTTTTATTTTCCTTCAAAGTTTTGGCAAAAAAGATGAAGAAAAATGTATAAAATGGCTTTGTTTTATTTAATCAACAATAATAACCATTTTACTATTTTAACCTTTGTAATATAACTTAAAAATCACTTAATGCTTGTCCATCTTTGTCCACTCAGAATTAAAATGGTCTAATTACCATTTAAGTACCTTAACTGTAATAAACCGTAGCTATTTAACACATTTTACTTATAGAACAACACTTTTGCATTTTACGCGATTTAGTCCTTTTTATCAAATTAACCATTCAAACAGTAAAATTACTTCACGAAATTTTCACACATACATGCTATCATGCTGTTAACACATAAAATAATATCAAAATATTTTTCTAACGTCGGTTTGGTGGTTCCAAAATCACTGTTCTGATTTAGCTAAAACCGGGCTGTTACATGGATGTTACAACTTTTATTATTTTTTTAACAATAAAGTGGTAGGTATCTAACATGCATAGGAAAATGATTTACTACTGTTTATTTATTTGGAAGTCTTACCTAGGTTTTTGGTAGATTTTGTTGTAATAATTGGATGGTAAATGTGGGTATCTATGCATAGATTTAGGTTATTTCTTGTACATGGTATTTGGGCAAAACTTTGGAGTTGTCAAATTTAAATTATTTCAAGTTGTATCATTTAGATTTTACATTGGAACTATTTAATTTAATTTTTTTATTTTTAAAATATAATTTAATCAATTATTTGAATCAATTTAATTAAGATTTTATTAAAATACAGAGAACACATGATAAATAATGTTTTAAAATATATATATATTGTAGTTTTAATTTTACTGTACTTATATTTCATCAAACAATTCATTCTAGTCTGTATATTAGCAATGATATGCTAAAGACTCTCCCATCACATTCAATACGTTGTGTTTTGTGTCATTGCACTTTATCACCAACTATATACCTAGTAGCCTTTTGGATCCAATCACCTCGTAGGAGGAGCCCTCACAACCTTACCACTAAACCAATGAAGCAAAGTTGTTATTGGTTGGGAACCATAGTTAGTTTCTCACATCCCAAATATCGAGTGTTAGTAGAATCGGGTTTGTGAACCGAGAGAGTGGTCCTGCCCTAATTTTTGAGATTATTTGTGCGCTTTTAGGAAAAAAAATGATTTACTGGTTTGTCAGTTAATTGTTAGTGAAACTATCATTGAAACCCAAGTTCAAGTCTCTTCCCTTTTACCATTTTTATTATTTTGCAAATTTTGCATCAAACCCTATTATGTGCTCGGGGCGACATTAGACTTTCAGAAAGGTCATTAGATGCAGAATTACGAAAATGCCCTTGGTGGGTAAATTACGAAAATACCCGTGGTAGGTAAAATTACGGTTATACCCTTAGAGGTTGATTAGCTTGATTATGTTGTTTTATGTCTATCTGATTATGATGGTAATTCCTATTATTCTTATATTTGATATATGTTTTGCATACACGACATATTGCATACACGAATTTTTATGCCATATTGCATGGGATTTGGGATGTTATAATATGTTATGAAAGGGGAAGTGTTCTGGTGGCTCTGCCACAATCCGTTGTAGTGGCTTTGCCACAATCTATTGTAGTGGCTCTGCCACGATCTGTTCTGGTGACCATGTCATGATTCTAACGATGAGCAGCAAACTGTAGCATGACTGCCATCGATGGTGTGTAGCGGTGAGGGTTGATTGTAGAAATCCCCACGGTGTGATGGGCTGGTACGGGTGGTGTGTAAGGGATGGAAAATCTAGGATGGGATGGGTACATTGCATTCATATCCTTTGTATGCCATCTTGAGCGGGCTAAGGCCCAATGTGCACCTGTGGGCCTAAGGCCCAGATTGCGTTTATGGGGATTTACACACTGAGTCTCGATGACTCACCCCTTTGTTTAATTTTTCAGGTAATCATTAGATCGCAGTTTTGGGAGCTGAGGCGGACTTGTGGTGGCCATGCAATGTTTTCTTGTAAACTCGTTTCTTTTATTTGGACTTATTTTTATTTGGGTTTTTGTTATGTAATTAGGCCATTATAACTTTAATTTTGGTATTTTATTTGGTTTAGCTTTTAATTTGATTATTGCCTATTATTATTAAATGTTCAATACGGGAATTTCCTAAACCCTTAATAACCGTTTTCCAAAATGTTAACAAAAGGATAACAAGCAAATAAATATTTAAACTCGAAATTTTTAACAAACGCACAGTTTTTTAAACAACCCTTTTATATGACATGCCAGATCCGGTCGTAACGTTTAGGCCGGGTTTGGGGTGTTACAATTATGCTATCAGAGCCAGGTTCAAAAACTCGGCTGTGGGTTTGGGTTCAAAAATGTTTTCAAAGAATGGTTTGGAAAATGGTTTAGAAAAATATATATCTCTTTTCTGGAAGTATGGCACCCGAGTCTCCGGCACCAATCCGCACTATAAGTTTCCTGATACTTTACTTTTTATATGCTGTATTTCTGGTATCTATTCTGTGTGTTTGGCTTGGATGTGATGTTCGGATATAGAGTTGGTTGAGTATGAAATATTTGTCTGCTTTAATGGCTAGGTGTTTTTGAGTATGTATAGGAGTTCTAAATTTTAGTTAAAAGTATATTAGTGTTATTAAGATCAGAGTGCGCAGCAAGAGCGTAGTGTGGTAGGTTAGGATGTGTGACTGTTAGTTAGTTGGAAATTTCGAGGACGAAATTTCTTTAAGGAGGGTAGATTTGTAACATCCCGAAATTGGGCCTAGTAGGATTGGGCCAAATGGGCCTTGAGCGTAGTAGCGTTTAAAATTTTGGAGAACAAGAGATCGGCTTAAATGCAAGTTGGACCTATTAGATAAGTGATTTTGGAAGGTTAGAGGGCTTCTATGAAGTCCCAGGATCAAACTTTGGCTTTAGGGAAATTTTGGTTCTGGGCGAGAAAAACCCTGGAAGTTGGCAGGTAGGCCATAAGAATAAAATGTAGAGGAAAATGACATAAGTGGAGTGTGTGGTGTAGTGGCAAAGTGACGCCACACAAAAGACAAGGGGGTGACGCCACAAGGAAGGAAGGAGGTCCAAGGTTCAAGTCTTGGCTTTTGCATTTTGGTTTTCTTTTTACTTAGACCTTAGAATTTGGCTATAGATTTATATTTAGTTGCGCATGGTTTTAGACACAAGAGGAGCTTGTGGCCAAGTGGTTAGCAGCATGGATTATGTCGCAAGGGAGCCTGGGTTCGAATCTCATGCGAAGTAAGGGAGTATTAATTTTGCGGATTGGACGGCAAGAGTTTTAGTTGAATTTACACTCTACTGACGAAGGGATCCCACATCAGAAAGATACAAAGAAGAGGTGAGAAGCTAGCTATATATAGAGCATTCTATGATGGGATGAAGCACACCTTGGAGGGCGTTTGGGCACAGGAGTGGTCTTAGCGCGGTTTAACACCAGATTCCTATCAGGTGTGTACTTCTCTACTATAGCTGTAGAGCGGCAAATGCCGAAATGCCGATCACACGGCGATAGTAGCCACACGAGCGTGCGAGCGCACGTGTGGGGGCGTCGACGCGATAGTTGAAGCCATCAGTAGTATTCTTGTGGGTTGGGGCTACTTGGGCCACGATGGGCCGAAGTGGGCTCGTGGGCCCATATGAGTAAATTGTATGATTGTTTAGTATATATTGAACTAGACTAGGTGAATCTTATATATGTGGCTAGATTTGTGATAGGTGGGCCACACGAGCGTGTGGGCCCGAATGGGTCGAAATCGGGTTTTAGGTCTAATAGTCCGGTAACGATCGAAAATGGTAGCTGAGTCACTCGGGGCGACATTAGACCTTCGGAAAGGTCATTAGATGCAGAATTACGAAAATGCCCTTGGTGGGTAAATTACGAAAATACCCTTGGTAGGTAAAATTACGGTTATACCCTTAGAGGTTGATTAGCTTGATTATGTTGTTTTATGTCTATCTGATTATGATGGTAATTCCTGTTATTCTTATATTTGATATATGTTTTGCATACATGACATACTGCATACACAGATTATTATGTCATATTGCATGGGATTTGGGATGTTATAATATGTTATGAAAGGGGAAGCGTTCTGGTGGCTCTGCCATAATCCGTTGTAGTGGCTCTGCCATGATCTGTTGTAGTGGCTCTGCCACGATCTGTTCTGGTGACCATGTCATGATTCTGACGATGAGCAGCTAACTGCAGCATGACTGCCATCGATGGTGTGTAGCGGTGAGGGTTGATTTTAGAAATCCCCACGGTGTGATGGGCTGGTACGGTTGGTGTGTAGAGGATGGAAAATCTAGGATGGGATGGGTACATTGCATTCATATCCTTTGTATGCCATCTTGAGCGGTTTAAGGCCCAATGTGCACCTGTGGGCCTAAGGCCCAGATTGCGTTTATGGGGATTTACACACTGAGTCTCGATGACTCACCCCTTTGTTTAATTTTGCAGGTAATCATTAGATCGCGGATTTGGGAGCTGAGGCAGACTTGTGGTGGCCATGCAATGTTTTCTTGTAAACTCGTTTCTTTTATTTGGACTTATTTTTATTTGGGTTTTTGTTATGTAATAAGGCCACTATAACTTTAATTTTGGTATTTTATTTGGTTTAGCTTTTAATTTGATTATTGCCTATTATTATTAAATGTTCAATACGGGAATTTCCTAAACCCTTAATAACCGTTTTCCAAAATGTTAACAAAAGGATAACAAGCGAATAAATATTTAAACTCGAAATTTTTAACAAACGCGCAGTTTTTTAAACAACCCTTTTATGTGATATGCCAGATCCGGTCGTAACGTTTAGGCCGGGTTTGGGGTGTTATAGTTGCGCTTCCCAGCATATGCGTGATAAATGGGGCTTTCAGCGTGTTGATAAATAACAACGTGGTCTCTTTCTCCAGAAGAGGTGGCTGAACTTGGATGGCAACCTCCCTCCATCTCTGTGCATACTGCCGAAAACTCTCGCTTGGTTTCTTTTCCTTGTTTTGCAAAACAATTTTGTCGGGGTCATATCGGTTACGTGGCTGTACTGCCTCATAAATGCCTGTGCCAGATCTCTCCAAGCACCAATTTCGGTACAGCTCAACTGATTATACCATTTGGCTGCTGCTCCGACCAGGCTATCCTAGAAGCAATGTATCAATAGTTGGTCATTGTTAATATACCCAGTCGTTCTTCGGCAAAACATAGTTATGCGAGCTTCGGGGCAAGTAATCCCTTTGTATTTTTCAAACTCTGGCATCTTGAATTTGTGGGGAAGTATTAGATCTGGCACCAAACTTAGATCTTTCGCATCAACTCTGCATTGTATATCAGCGTCTTCCATAGCCCTGAATTTGTCTTCTAACCATTTGCAACGCTCTTCTAACTGTCTTGGCAATTCAGACTTTGCCTTTTCCTCTTCCGCTGCCTCATCAAGGTTGGGAATAACAACATTGATCAGATGGTCTACCAAATTGGAACTTGATCCAGCCTAATAATTTGGTGGTATCAAAACTCCTTCTTGAAATTGTCGAGGTTTAATTATGACGGATGTCTTTCGTAGATGCACTTCAGGATGAGTCGGGGTGAGACTCAGGAGGGATAGTCGCTCCTCACTATCTTCAGCAGTTTTAACCATAGGGGCTTTCCCTTTGTTTGCTAGTAATTGAGTTAATTGGGACATCATGGTTTTTTTGTGATTCCATCATCTGATCCATCATATCACGCTGGATCTTAGCAAGCTGCTCCTGCATTTGCAGCTGAAGTTTTTCCTGCATTTCCTTTTGGAGTTGTTCAAGTTTCTCTATTCTCTGATCCATATTTTTTTGTTTTCTTTCTTGTGCCGTAGGGATGTGTCTCTGGTAGAGTTTTGTTGGTTTCTAGGTTGCTGAAATGATTTTTACTTCAATTAGAATCTTTTAATGTCTTTTAATACATATGAAATTAATGACAAATGCGAATGCATGAAATGTGAAAGAAGTCGGTTCTGATTCAATTCCATTTAGGAAACTTTATTTGAAAACAAAGCTCTTTACTTAAAGTGGATAACAAATACGGCCTTGTTCTATCACCTAAGGCTTTAATTTTTGCAAGTAGAGAAGCTAATTCTCGTCCACGATCTGACCGTGTCTCAAATTGCATGCTCAATACATCGGCTTGTACAGCCAAAGTCTGTAAATATTCGGCTATCTCTCGCATCTGGGTTATAGCTTCCCCCATGAGGTAATCTCTATCTTTGACTTGATTCCAGGAATGGTGAAGCTCATCTTCCCTTCGTTCTTCATTCGCCTCTAGATACTTGATATGATTCTGACAATTTAGCAAGGCCATTTCTAATTCTTCGATCTTCTTCTTCATTTCCTCTATTTGGCTCAAACTTGCTATTAATTCTTTCACCGAGTTACGGCTTCGGTGATAGTAAAGGGATCTCTCGAGTTCTACAACTCTAGCCTTTAACTCATTTTGTTCACTTTGGCTTTCTGAAAGGCTCTTTTCCATAAGTTCATTTCGCGCTTGTGCCTCTCTGTACTTCTCCTCCCATTAGTTAGCTTTAACCTTTCACCTTGAATTTCCTGCCGCCATTGATCCAGAGTTTTTCCTAAACCGGCGGTCCTCATTAATAGCCGCATCTTCTTATAATCCGTCTTTAAGCTGTTAAGATCCTCTTCAACCCGTTCTTTTCCTTTTCTGAATTTCTCTACTTCTGCCTTTTGAATGTCAGCATCCAACCCTAAATGCATCTTCTCTTCTTCTAATTGCTCTATTCTCTTCCCCAACTCTCGATTCCTTTTTTCAAAATCTTGCTTTATTATCTCCAATTCAGACGGGACAACTCGTAGACATTCTTCTATCGACCGAGCACCCTCTAAACTTGGTCCAGGTATATTATCGTTAATCCTTTGGCTGAACCAACTACTATACTCCGGTGTCGTCATAGGACCTGCCGACAATCTCTTCATACAGCGAGTCTGGTTCCAAGCAGCAGAAATCTCCTTGATTTTCTCCTTGTAATCATCTCCTTTAAACAGGAACTCGCATTGCGCTAGGCCATGAGTTGCCGGTACAAACTGCCTTAACCCATATTGTCTTAGTACCAGTAAAGGAGCATAAGCCGTAGCTCCCCAAACCCCAAGCAAAGGAACCCAATTAAAACTCCCGCATCGAAACAAAATCTCACTGGGCCCCAACCAAGGAGCTCTCCATTGAACATCCTCTTCTCGAAGATTTTGTAGCAGTGTAGTCCAATTTTCTTCTGACACGTCATCTCTTCTTGGCGTTGCGGCTATTTCTTTTAATGGCTGTGAAACCAAACTAGTAACAACTGCGCACATCCTATGAACATGCCCTCTTCGGATCTTTTACAGGCGTTTAATGACCTAAAAGTCTCGGCCAAGATTGTAAGAACTGGCGTGATCCCTTTATTGAGTCGGTCAAACAGATCTGTGAATGCCTCGTCTACATGTCCTAGAGCCTTAGGGAATAGCACCAACCCGTATGTGCTCAATCCAAAGATATCGATTTTCTTTTTCGCATCAGAATGAGCTAAAATCAAATCTCTCAAGTTCCTCCATGAAATGCACTTATATTCACCATTTTGCTTTATCCTGGCTGTTATCCATTCCTCACTCATTCCCGTAACATTCATTAGCTTCTTCCAGAAGGCTGGTACATAAGCAGCTTTCGAGTAAATTCTATCTATTTGGGTTGTTGGGCAATGCAGTAGAGCGGCGTATTCCTCCACGGTTGGCACCAAGTCTACCTTCCCAAAGGTAAAACAACTATATGTGGCATTCCAATAAGAAGTGATGGCTCGAAACAACTGTTCATCTACTTTGATATCCAGTAAGTACGGCAAATCCCCATAACTATGAAAGAACAACCTCTTGGCCTTATCGTCCCATTGATCCCATATTACTTTCAATTCTTGGAGATTATTCTGAGTAACGCTAATGCGAGTGTAGTCCCCCAACTCTGACTCATGTCCTGCAGCCAAGCTATCCCCTTGTTCTAATTGTGTTGTTTCTGACCAAATTCGGACCGTAGCGTTGTCTTCCACCTTATCAAGAAAGTCGTTTTCCATGTCGAGCTCTCTAATTTAGCAACCAAACCCGAATCGACACCTTTCTTTAATATGAAAATGCATGCAAAGCAATAAAACAAATAGTTAGTACGATATAAATGAAATTCAGAGCATAAAAAAAAAACATTCAAGCCTATTGGGTGACCACTAGGGTTCATCACAACTCCACATTGGGTAGGTTCTTAGGGTCTCTTATATGTGGTTTGAGTTCTAAAGTTGAGGGTACCTGAACCAGTAGATTCCTCGATCCTCACCTATTATAGGCTCATATAGATCGAGTTCGGTTCAGGGGAATACATTTCCCTATGGCTGCACGGAGATGAAAATCTCACGAAGACATAGGTACGGATGTATCCCGGAAGCGATTCACTATCCTACACGGAGGTGAAAACCTCACGAAGGAGTAGTTTCTCACTCCCACTTAAAGGTGTGACCCAGCGGTTATGTAATATGATGCAAAGTATTCTACAAGACTCGAACCATAGCAATCAAATGAGATGATGCAAGCGAATGCAATAAAAGGATCGTAATTTTTCAAATCAAATTTTCAATTTTTGACAAAAGGACAGAAATTAATCAATTTATGGCTTGACTCTCAACCAGTCCCCAGTGGAGTCGCCAAGCTGTCGAAACCATTTTTAAATCGAGTTTTGAAAAACGGGATCGACTTTAGAAATCTGGAAATGGAGTCGCCACTGATCTTTTTTGATGAGGTGTGATCGGGTCACCTTGAGATGTATTATTTTAATATATCATTTTTATTAAAACAATAATTTTGGTCTGTGAATATTCGAGAAAACAGGCTCGGGAGTCGATTACGTACGAGGAAGGGTTAGCACCCCCGTAACGCCCAAAATTGGTATCGAATTGATTAATTAATGTCTTAATGCCGAAAATTTGAAAAGATTCTAGATTACGTCCATTTATTTAATATATATTTGGACAGAATCATATTTAATGCCAAAGCTCCCTATTTCGGAGAAATAAAATGCCATACTCAGTAAGTTAGGGCATGACATCTTATATTCTCGAAGTTGGATTTATCCTTCGACATTCAATACTTGTATATTAAAAAATAAGAAGGATATTCCCTTATTTGGATCGAATGAAAAATCGCAACCCAGTAAGTTAGGGCACTATTTCTCAAAATTCCCGAATACGGAATATTGCCTTTGTTCTTTTAAAAATCTTATCTCGAGATAATAAAATATCACACCTAGTAAGTTAGGGCGCAATATCTCAAAAATCCCAAGAATTAGTTTTTTATTTGAAACATTATGTATTTTGATTTAAGAGAGAAAGGATATTCGGTTGCTAGGTTTTAAACGAGGAAAATCGAAACTCAGTAAGTTAGAGCATGATTCTCCTGAAACCTCTAAACACGAGCATTGCTTCATTCTTTTGAAATTCTTAAATAAGTGGTTAAAAACGACTCAAGATGCTCTTATTGAATCATGAGAAACAGAAATATAATATCGAACATGAAAGAATAATATGTGAATACAACATTTATACGAATGGATGACAAGAATAATATGCATCTACAATTCAACATATGCACAATCAATAATCACACAATTTCTATTTTGTAAATATCAACATTATTAATCAAGAATAAAAAATTGAGAATATAGCTAATTAAAAAATAGAGTAAAATATAGCAAATTTTAAAATAAATATGCAAATATTATACATAAAATAATATGTGTCAATTGAGATAATGTATGCGTAATAAAAATTTGATATAAAATAAATAATAATGATATATAAAAGTATTTAAAATAAGATCGTAAAATGAACACTTATACTTATATATATATATATATATATATGAATAAATTTTAAAAGAGAGTATATTCAGAAAATAATATGAAATACATAAAATAAATGATTTTAATATAAATTATATATGTATAAAATTATATAAAATTTAAGAAAATAAACCATATATAAAGAGAAACAAATAATATCCTGCATGATTTAAATATAATATAAATATATAATGAAACACCCCAAACCTGGCCCACAAGCCCTGACCGGATCTGACATGTTCCTTAAGAAAACTTATCTTAATCTCGTTTTATCTTCTTATAAAATAACTCAATTTTAAAATAAGTTTGTAATTTAAACAAGTTTGTAATTTAAACAAGTTGGAAACCAAGTCGCCATTCGAGTTTGTGCTTGTTAAAACCGTTCCTTTCATACTTCAAAAATTAAAAGATTTGCCGGATTTTAGAGCTCATTAAGTTGAAAACCGTAAGTTGAATAGGTGATAAAACATTTGAAGTTGCTTTAGGAAAAGTATTTAATTACTCTTTTGTTTACCATTGCATGGACATGAAATTTAAACGCAAAACTTAAAACAGTTAAGTAGTGGCCTTATTACAAATTATATACCCAAAATAAATCCCGAAAGAAAACATACTAAAGAAAACGAAAAGAGTTCAAATATATGAAAACCGAAATTTTGCTAAGCATGGCCACCACGCATTCCTTGCCGACCCGGTCCAAGCACTAAGTATCACCTGCAAAATGTTAGCCCACAAAGGGTGAGTCAACAGACTCAATGTGCAACAACCAACATAGGTTCCTAATCGATTAAAGCCTTTATTACCACATTTTGGGCAAAGCTCATCCGGAATCATTATCGGCCATAAGCCCGTATCACAACATATTAAATCACATATATGTAAAACAATGATGCAACCCGAACCCACCTAGATGTCCAACCTCTACACACCACCCGTACCAACCAATCACACCAATGGGGATTACTAAATCGACCCTCCATCCGCTACACACCCTCGAAGGCAGTCGCTGCAGTCAACTGCTCATCGCCCTTAATACGTGGCATAGCCACCGGATAATGTGACAAGGTCACCGAATCATAATATTGTGACATGAGTCACCAGATAATGTGGTAAAACCACCGGAACACTTCCCCTTTTCATTATAACCCTCGTCCCCATGCAACATACATAGTATTACAGGTATCATGCTATATGCTTATCCCAAGCCCATATCGAAATTATACATGCCTTCATACAAATAATTGTAAACACTATTAACAGAGTGTTAGAAGCAACGTACCTGAACGAACTGTACCATTGAATGGTACCCTTAGCTGTGATTATTCATAACCTTATTAACATATACTTAATATTATTCATCTATCGGGAATATTGTGGGGTTACACACCTGAAAACACGGAGAACGACACTCTCGATCTCACTGACACCCTCACTTGCAGGGATCACCACGATTTGCTTATCCCTTTCCGATGCTGGCCCACAACCCGGTGGCCAATCACGTACCGCAAAAACCGAACGTTTCTTGAATCTAGGTGTAGGAACTGCGCTTCCAGCCCCCTCCTTTGATTGGCTAGGACCCGACTCCATGAGATTAACTTAATCAGAAAAACCCGATTGAGTGAATGGATCTAAGAATATTCATCTAAATGAACAGGGGCTTACCTAGATCGGCAGAATACTGAAGTTTCGGCTTTTACTTCAGGAGTCGATTGTGTACCTACATAATACCATATGAGAAATCGACTAACACTGAGGGTATGGCCTTTGGCCGAATAGCATTATCCTCTTACCTTAATCAATCGAATCCCGAAAGCTCTCCCTTTAACGTCGACTACAAGAAATCCCGAACACCTTTCATGGTTTTGGTCATACCAAAAAAATGGGGTTAGACTTCCAACTTTTGGCAACCAAAAAGAGGAAGAAGCATGAAAAGTTTATCGAAACCTTACCACTATTACTAGGAATCGTATGGCAAAATGACAGGAGATGACCGACGGCACAGAGGTAAGGCTTGAGAAGATATTCAAATTGAAGAAGAAAAGGATATAGATGAAAAGAGAGAAGAAATGGCTATTTGGAAGATTCAGCCAAGGTCTAAATGACTAAGAGAGTTATTCGGTTTTAAGCAAAGAAAAAGAGAAGAGAGGGTTGGAGTTTTGAGAGGTTTCGGCTTTGATGAGAAAGGTTTGGTCTTAGCAAAAGAAAAGAGAAGGGGAAGATGGATTCGGTCTAAAGAAGAGCATAGAGGAGAAGAGAAAGATGAAGAAAGTGACCTTAATGGTCTTCCCAAGTTTCGGCTAAAGCAAAGAAAATAGAAAAGATATTGAAGGATTTCAGACTATCACTTTCGGCACAAGACTTAAGGAAGGAAAGGAAAAAACACAAAAGATGCACCTAAACCCTTAAGCAAATTCGGCACCTAGCTCCCCCTTGCATGACCGAAATATGCCCCCTCCAAAGTCCTACATTCGGCCAACTCTTACCCCTCTCCTCATCCCCTCTTTTCCCTCCACTTTTTCCTCCCCTCCTTTCATTCAAAAGAGTTTGAATGAATCAAACTCTCCTCTCCTCTCCTAGCCACATATTCAAATACATTGACCAAGTCTATCTCTCATCCATTCAGAGTCCCATTGCCGTCCAACACCTCTTCCCTTGACGTAAAAAGAAACCTCCAAAACGTTTCCTTTGCTGCTCGAACCCTGTCCACCTAGCCCCCTGAGGCGTCACTCCCCTAAGCACTAAGTGGCGCCTCCCTTGCCACTTTACCACTTGATCTTTTGTGTCATAACCCACACACTAACCTCCTTAAGGCCTAGCGCTCCTAGCTCCTCCCATGTCAGCTTAAGAACCATTATTTTTTTCCTAAGGCTTCTACCTACACCCCAAGGTTCCCGAAGCCCCCAAACACATACAGACAACGCACCAAGCACACTACTACATGAATATGAGTTAAAACGCATAAACCCTAAATCCCGGATATTACAGTTCTACCCCCTTAAAATAATTTCAGCCTCGAAATTACCTGGCTAAAATAGGTGAGGGTATTGCTGCCGCATTGCTTCCTCCAGTTCCCACGAAGCTTCTTCTGATCCATGGTTCCGCCATAACACTTTGACTAGAGGAACCGATTTCCTACATAATACTTTCACATCCCGCTCCAAAATCTGAATCAGCTCTTCCTCGTAAGACAAGTCTGGTCTCAACTCCACTTCTTCCACTGGCACCACATGCGATGGATCCAATTGGTAACGCCGTAGCATCGAAACGTGAAACACATCGTGCATCTGTTTTAATTCCACAGGCAACTCCAGCTGATATGCCACTGGTCCAACCCGCTTCAAAACCCGATAAGGCCCTATAAACCTGGGACTCAGCTTACCCTTGCGACCAAATCTCATCACCTTTTTCCATGGTGAAACCTTCAAGAACACCTGATCCCCTACTGCAAACTCTATCTCTTTCCGCTTGAGATCTGCATACGACTTTTGTCTGTCAGATGCCTCCTTCAACCGTGCCCGAATCACCTTAACCTTTTCTTCCGATTCTGCCACAATCTCTGGACCCAAAACATGACGTTCCCCTAATTCTGTCCAACACGTAGGAGTGCGACACTTCCGTCCATACAGTGCTTCATACGGTGCCATCCGAATACTTGCTTGATAACTATTGTTGTACGCAAACTCCGCTAAAGGCAAGAACTCCTCCCAGCTTTCTCTGAAGTCAATCACGCAACCCCTTAACATATCCTCTAACACTTGAATTACCCGCTCAGACTGGCCGCCCGTCTGCGGATGAAATGCCATACTAAAGTCTAACCTGGTGCCCAATGCCTGATGCAGTTCCCTCCAAAACCGAGACGTAAACCTCGGATCCCTATCCGATATAATCGACAACGGCACCCCGTGTAGCCTCACAATTTCTGCCACATACAACTTGGCCAACCTTTGCAGCGAATAGTCAACCCGCACTGGTATGAAATGTGCAGACTTTGTCAACCGATCCACTATCACCCATATCGAATCCTTCTTTGTCAGCGTAAGGGGAAACCCACTAACGAAGTCCCTTGTGATTCTCTCCCACTTCCACTGCGGAATCTTAATTGGTTGAAGCAACCCTGACGGTACTTGATGTTCAGCTTAACCTGCTGATACGTTAAGCACTTCCCCACAAATTCTGTAACTTCCCGTTTCAGACCAGGCCACCAAAACTGATCTCGTAGATCCCTGAATAACTTACTTCCTCCAGGATGCATAGCATAAGGACTACTATGCGATTCCCAAAGAATTCTCTGCCTTAATTCCTCATCCTTTGGCATACAGACCTTACATTGGAAACATAACACCCCGTCGCTGTTTATACCATAGTCTTTCAATTCCCCATTTTGTACTTGCCGTAGCTTAGCACTTAGATCGTCATCGACCAACTGTTTCTCTTTCACCTGACTTAACCATGTCGACTTTACCTGCAACTCTGCTAGCAAACTTCCATCGTCATAAAGGCTAAGATGTGCAAACATCACTCTCAGATCCGCCACTACTTTCCGACTTAGGGCATCTGCCACCACATTCGCCTTACCCGGGTGATACTCTATTGAACAATCGTAGTCTTTCAACAACTCCACACACCTTCGCTGTCTCAAATTCAGTTCCTTCCGAGTTAGCAGATATTTCAGACTCTTGTGGTTCGTGTAGATCACTGACTTTTCTCCATACAAGTAATGCCTCTACACTTTTAAAGCGAACACTACCGTAGCCAACTCCAGATCATGCGTTGGATAATTAACCTCATGAGGCCTTAATTGCCGAGACGCATAAGCGACCACCTTTCCTTCTTGCATCAACACGCATCCCAAACCTGTGTGAGAAGCATCACAATACACCACAAAGTCTTTCTCTACCTCAGGTTGAATTAAAATCGGAACTTCTGTCAATACTCTCTTAAGCTTCTCAAAACTCTCCTGTTGCTTAACCGACCACACGAAAGGTACCTCCTTTCTCAACAATTTCGTCAAAGGTGCTGCTATTGACGAGAACCCTTCAACAAATCTCCTGTAGTAGCCTGCTAACCCCAAGAAACTACGAACCTCTGCCATAGACTTAGGTGGTTTCCAATCTAGCACTGCCTCAATCTTTCGAGGATCCACCCTTATCCCTTCTACAGACACCACATGTCCTAAAAACGCAACTTCCTTCAACCAGAATTCGCACTTGCTAAACTTGGCATATAACTTCTTTTCCCTTAGAACCTGCAGCACTACCCGGAGATGCGCATCATGCTCCTTCTTAGACTTAGAATATACCAAGATGTCGTCTATGAACACACCGACGAACTGGTCCAAATAGGGTTGAAAAACCCGATTCATCATGTTCATGAACGCAGCTGGAGCGTTCGTCAATCCGAACGGCATTACTAGGAACTCATAATGTCCGTATGTAGTCCGGAAAGCTGTCTTATGGATATCTGCTTCCTTCACCTTAAGCTGATGATATCCCGACCTTAGATCTATCTTTGAAAATACCGCGGCCCCCTTAAGCTGATCAAATAAGTCGTCTATCCTCGGTAACGGGTACTTGTTTTTGATTGTCAGCTTATTTAACTGCCGGTAATCTATGCACATGCCGTCCTTCTTCTTCACGAATAGGACCGGTGCTCCCCATGGAGACACACTAGGTCAGATAAACCCACGATCAAGCAACTCTTGGATCTGAGCCTTGAGCTCAACCAACTCCTTTGGCGCCATTCTATACGGAGCGATAGATATTGGCGTTGTACCTGGCAACAAATCAATCCCGAACTCCACCTCACGATCCGGAGGCAACCCTGGAAGTTCTTCCGGAAAGACATCCACAAACTCTTTTACTGTTCTGACCTTTTCTACAGCTGCTTCCTTAGCCTCCAAGGTACTAACAAACATCAGAAAAGCCACACATCCCTTCCTTACCATCTTCTCTGCCTTAAGGGCAGACACTACATTCGACAGGTAATTCCTCCTCTCACCCATCACCACAATCTCATTGTCATCAGAAGTCCTCAACGACATGTGCTTAGCAGCAAAATCCACATTCGCACGGTACCTCACTAACCATTCCATACCTAAGATTAAGTCAAATTCCCCAAATGGCAGCTCTATTAAGTCAGCCAGAAACTGCGCCCCCTGAACTTCTAAAGGCACTTCCCTAAAGAGTTTGTCTACCACTACTGATTGCCCTAAAGGACTAAGTACAGTCATCTTACTAGGGACAGTCTCAAAGTTCACATTCAGAGTTCCAGACACTTCACTAGCGATGTAAGAATGAGTCGACCCAATATCTATTAGTTCCATGTATTGGGTTGAATTTTGGGTTTGTATCTGGGCCACTAATTGGGTCTGCTGTAATTTGTATTTGGGCATGTAAAAACGGACTGTTGAAGAGACTTGGGTTTTGGTTTTATTTATTTGTTATTTGTTTGGTTAATGGGCCAGGAAAATTTTGGGCCCTACAGTTCTAATGCACGATTTCAAAAGCTGATTTTAATCAAGATGATATAATAGTGTTGGATTAATTACATTCTTACCTTAGAATTATTAAACTCATGCTTATACTTGTTACGAATAAATCACGACAACTCAGTAATTTGCTAACTTATGAACATATTTACAAATCAAAAATCCATTCATCTCTTGTACATATCCCTATGTCTACTCGACCGATAAAACAGATTTATAAAAGTAAACATGTTATTGAACATACATACTTATCAAATTAAACCATCTCTCGCATATCCGTATGCCGATTCAAACGAATAATTCAACCTAATAAGCATATAAAAGACCATGTGAGGTAACAAAGTATTCTTACCTTGAAACAGTTTAATCACAAAAATCTTGCAAGTTATGCAAGGCATATGTATCGCCGAATACAATGTTAATCTAATCTTCAGCTACCTTAGAAGAAATAAACATGCACAGATTAAGTATTGTGTCCATTAATTACAAGTTCAATGCGTTTAAATAATTAATTCTTTAGTTATCTAAACAATTATAATGCCAAAATAACTTAAGCATGTTTTTACTTAATAAAGCATTTTACTGAGGCCTATAACAGTATAAACACAATTTTAATAATTTAAGAGGACGAAATACAATCAACCCAACACAAATTAAATTCAAGCTAAGCTGATTAAATTAACCATTCCAATAGCATAAATATTCATAAACATATTTGTCAAAACAACAACGAAATTTAAAGAGATAGGGAACAAGAAGCAAATCCGGTGTTTCTCTGTGGCTTGACTGATTGCTCCGATCTTCGTTCTCCATTGTCCTGGGCTATCAAGGTGGCTTATGAACACTCTAATTACTGCTCCAAATGGCTGAGAAAACACCTCTTTTCCAAGGGGAGAAATCTGCACAAGAAGGCCTGGTTTGTTTTTGGAAATAAAGAGAGAAAGGAGAGAAGAGAAGTGATGAGAGAATGAAAGAGTGAATGAGAAATGAGGGATGCTTTGAATGATCAACAAGGGGTGGTATTTATAGCTGATTGTGGCGCTAAAAATATCAAATCCCATAAGCCAAAGAGACCTCCCTTGGCCGGCCATCTATGTGGCAAAGTTGATGGCTTCAACTTTGCTAAATATGGCATGGGGCAAATCTACACAGCCACTAAATTTGGAGGGGGTTAAATGCAACTTTGAAAGTCTTCAAGGGCTTCTTTGCAAGCTTAATTAATCAGATAATAAGCTGATTTGGGTCAGCATATGGATGGTTTGGGCTGCCCAATTCTTTGCTCAGTTTGGTTCAATCGATTTGGTTCAACCGATGCGGTTCAACTGGGCCTTTTTTCATAATTAATTAAGATTAATTTATTTAGCCCAAATTAAATTGGGAATAAATTAAAATTAATTATATTATGATTAAATATTCATAATTGAACCATCTTGGGCTGGAAATAAATTCACCTTGATACTTCAAATTGCTTCTCGGTGTTTATTCTTCGAGCAGTGTCTACCGAGCCAATTTTCGCCCTTTGTGCAAATCTGTCGAAAATAGTCAAAATAAATCAAAATTAACTATAAAATTAATTGAAATTCATCATGTTCATATTTTTAGCACAATTTAATTATTTTATAATATTTAATTATTTTCCGACAAGAATGTAATCGAAACTGCATAAATTTGAGTTAAAAAAGGGCATGAAAAAGTGTATAAATTTTTGTGTTTCCACACCCCCAAACTTAATTCATTGCTCGTCCCGAGTAATGCACAAATTTGAAAAGAATTTTCTCAGAAACACATTTGAAATACTCCTTTAGAATAACTTTCTTCTCAAAATTATGAATTTAATATACTTATGCTCGAAAATAAGAAATTTGATAGTTATGCTACTTAAGTATACATATTGTTCAAATTACCTCCAACAATTATTATACTAGCAAAATTAGACTAAATGTTTCTTAATAAATACATGTTACTCACTACCAATTTGATTTTAATTCCTTGTTCAAAATTAAACTGCAATCATTAAGCTTAACTGATGTCTTCATTTGTTGAACAGAGCAATTTCTCTCCACTAATGTAGGTAACATTGGAACTTTGAATCAATAGGTCTTTAACAAGGTTGTAATGTGGCTGGGCTTAGGGGTAGGTAAAAGATAGACAAATTTTTGGCTTAAAAACCCTAGACTCAGCTTAAAAGCAAACCTTCAGAATTCTTACCCTTGATCCACCAACTTTTGCTCTTTCTACCATTTATTTTATTTCGAGTACATGTTTTTTTTTTTTTTAAAGTTCAAGCTCAAATTCGAGTACTTGCTTCATGTACTACAATTTTCAAGCAATTGATACTTTTTTTTTCAACTCCCCCAAACTTATTTTCAAACGATATTCTGAATAGTACTGAGTCTAGTGTTTGGGACAATTTTAAAAGTAATGAAGAGAAAATTGATGGCTAAATATTGCAAAGATTCAAATAAAATTAGGCCATATAGTCTCAAAGTTGGGTTTCAAAGGATAATTTTATCAGGTCGGCTTGAAAACGGTCCAAACAATAGTTGCCTAAATCATTTTCAATATTCCATGCTTCCTAGGATTTCGCCTCAAAAAATTACTAAGTCAATTCTAAAGACTTAAACTTTCATGCATGCCTAATTTTGTCATAGGGAACTAAAAATTTTATGGTAGGAATTTGCATGCTGTAACATCCTAAATTTATGGGCCTATGCATTTAGTGTAGGGATAGGTTTAATATGTTAATTTAAGCGATAGGGGTCCAAATTGGGCTCAGGATTAGGCAAAGGCCTTGGTTAAATTATTAGATTGGGCATTATAGAGTTAAAAGGTGGTAATTATGTTTAAAATACCAACATGGGCTTGTGGCACAACAATAGGTGGCACTGTAAGGGAATTAGAAGGTGGCGCCATTAACAATTAAAGAGGCCCAAGTTTTGGCCGCAAGAAGCCCATATTTTTGGGCCATTTTCGGCATTTAAAAGGGAGCAAGGTGTGACGCCACACACAAGGAGTTAGGGGCCCAAAATTTAAGTTTCATGAAGCCCAAATCTTTTAATTTAAGTGAGTTAAATTTCGGCATTAGGGTTTAATAAGGTGGACGGCTACAAGGCTCAAAAGTAGAAGGATTTATATGGATTTTAAAATTGATAATTTAGAAGATAAAAAGGAGAAAAGATAGGAGCCTATCTACAAGGAAGGTGATGGCCGAAAATCCACCACTTAGAGGAGTAAAGAAATCGGCTACTGCATGGCAAAGGGGTGTCGAATTTTCCCTTTCATATAGCTTGAATTTTAATTAATTAGGAAGGGCGTTTTCGATTTTATACAAGAGGTGCCAAAATTTCTATAAATAGGGGGGATAGCTCCTTGATTCTAGCATTTAAAACCCTAATTCTCTCTTCTTTCTTTGTGCTGAATTCCTTAGCCTCTCCCTCTCCAATTTTGTAACACCCCAAACCCGGTCAATACGCCACGACCGAATCTGGTATGTCACAGAGGAAAACGTTTTGAAGAAAAATGAGTTCACGATTTAAATTTTGTGAAAAACCCTTTTGAAATTCTATATTTGTAGAAAATAAGTTTAAGACTGAAATCTACTTTGAAATTACATAAAACTTTAATATAAGTAAGTAAATCATAAGTTAGAAAAGATTTA
Organism: Gossypium australe; assembly: GCA_005393395.2. Classification (NCBI taxonomy): domain Eukaryota; kingdom Viridiplantae; phylum Streptophyta; class Magnoliopsida; order Malvales; family Malvaceae; genus Gossypium; species Gossypium australe. Next base: position 87,652,370 of record CM016626.1, read on the forward strand.
TATCATTTTAAGAAAACTCAAATTATTACTTTGAAACCATTTACATTTGATAGTAGTAACTAAATATTTGTAAATCATTTAATATATAGAAAACACTTAAGTTGTTGAAATTGTCAATTAATTTATGTTACCCGATGGTAACGTTTTAAAAACCATCGCGTTGTGAAGTTTAGAAAACTTTGGGCTCAATTATTAAATTAACCAAGTAATTTATAAGCCATATTTTAGATCAATTCCAAAGCATAAATATAATCCAAAATCATAATTTGAGAGGCCTTATTACAAACCCATAAAAATATAAAAACCAAATTAAAGTAAAGTACCCAAATGGAAGTTCATATAAAATCAACTTTATTGCATGGCCTCCTCGAGTTCATCCGGCTCCACATCCGCGATCTCACGAATAACCTGAAATGATAAGAGAGAAGGTGAGTCACCAAGACTCAGTGCATATTCCCTCTCCCGGGTAAATGCCACATTCTTACACAAATTATAACAAAGTACATATATGCATAATGCACCCAACCTAGCCATCCATAACTCCTTTTCTACCCCGTGTGGTACCAAACCACTGGTGGTGCCAAACCACTGGTGTCCAAAGACACAATTGTGTTACCAAAACACTGGTGACCGAAGTCACAAATCAAGTGATGGGGCCAACCCATCGTGTGATACCAAATCACTGGCAGACAATCCCGTATCTCAAAAGTGGGGCCAACCCACGGTGGAATTAACCACAGGGACAAGTCGCTATGAGGTGCCAAACCTCTGGTGTCCGAAGACACGAATGTGATACCAAATCACTGGTGGTTCCAAACCACTGGTATCCGAAGACACAAATCGAATGATGGGGCCAACCCATCGTGTGATACCAAATCACTGGCATCGATCCCATATCTCAAATGTGGGGCCAACCCACGGTGGTGTTAACCACATGGACGAAACGCTATGAGGTGCCAAACCTCTGGAGGTACCAAACCTCTGGTGACCGAAGTCACAATGTGATACCAAATCACTGGAGATATCAAATCTCTGGTGTCCGAAGACACAATTCTTCCCCCTCCTCTCATGTTGCCCATACCAATGCAATATATACAAATCATGACAATATACTTTAATATGAAACATATAATAAATACCATAAATCATAGATCATGATTTCAATCCACATGTATTAACAACATATCGAAACGGACTTACCCGAATCCTCATTCATACCATCATGGTATCAAATCCAAATCTCATCGTTTTTCCCACTTTCATAATAAGATTAGTAAAAACACACATATACATACATATATAAACCAAGTTATAAAGTGTGTAAGTTACACACCTTTCACCAACGCAAATACTAACTTCCGAAGATCCGATCTACCGCACTAGATCACTTTGTCCTACAATCGGTCAATACTAAAAAATTATTAACAAAGGCCATTCGGCCAAACCACAATACTTTAATCCTAAAACTTTAGTCTTACAAAAGAATAATGAATCAACTAAAATCCTTACCCTTTGACTTACCAACCTTTGATTGCTAGAGAGAGATAGGGCTTAAATCAATCGCTTCTAAAGTCCCAAAGAGCCTATCTTTCAAAACTGATTGTATATAAAAATCAAAGAAACTATCCTTGAATTTTCGGCCAAAACAAGGACTAAAAGAGAGGAAGAAGGTTCGGCTATTTGGTTGTGAAAGAAGAAAATATGTGAGTAGAAAAGAGAATAGACATGAGAGAGAGAGAACTCGGTTTAATCTATAATGGAAGAAAGAAAAATGAGTTTGGAGAAGAAAGAGGTTCGGCCAAATGAAAGAAAAAGAATAAGAGAGAAAATGAGGTTGAAAGATTCGGCCAACTCTTTGTTTACCAAAAAGAAAAGTGCATAAAATGCCAAAATGAAGTTTTAGTTTCAAGTGGAAAGATGAGAGAAAGAAAATAGTATTTTTGGTTCAATGAAATGAAAGCTAAAACCAAAGCAAAATTTGCACAAAATGTACAATAAACATTCGGCCAAAGAAGAGTTTTTGGAGAGGAAAAGCAAAATGCAAAAAGATGCACAAAAGAGGAATTGGCCAAATATTCCCCCCTAAACCACCTAACAAAATTCGGCCACCCACCTAGACACCCATACCGTCCACATTCAACACTAAAAGCATAGGAATTGTTTCCAAAACATTTTCCACAAGCCAAGCCTTTTGTCCCCTCAATATACCATAACTTCAAGATATCCTTCCATAACCTTAAGAATCTTATCCCCAATATCAAGCTTTCCTTAATCATAATTTCAACTTACCAAAAGAAATAGTCCAACCTATCATAAACATAGGTTGACTGACCATCAATGCTAATACACAAAAATAAACCTTCAAATTGCTAAACATACTGCTCGAACCTCTAACCTCAAGCTATAAGTTCAAACACCATAACCACTTTGCCACTAATTCCTCATGTGCTATAAATGAACACTTAAATTAATTAAGTGCTAAGCTCACCTAATCCACTTCATTAAATAAGCCATACTAAAATTTATTCTAACTTCCTAATTAAAATCTAGCCTTCACAAGACTATGCTAACACACAAAATTCATATCCAAGCCAACACAAAAATAAATAATATTCTAATTTTCCTAAAGCCCAATTCCCAATCGGCCCAATCCTACTAGGCCCAATTTTGGGATGTTACAAATTTTCTTTTCTTCAATTTCTTCAAAAGCCAAAACCTCTTCTCCATTCTTTTTCCCCTTGAGCCGATTTATCTAAAAAGCCGAAATCTCTATAGTTTTTCTTTATTCATCCTATTTGAGAATTAGTTCTATCTATTCCGGCATTTAAAACTTCCTTTGGCATTGCCGAATCCTCTCTCTAGTGCTAGCCGAACCTCCTGTGCTATGGTAAGTGTCAATTTCTGATTAATTCTCATGATCTATTCCCAGTTTTTGAAAGGCAAAAGCTGAAAAGCTAATAAGTTTAATGGTTCTATGTTGGGCGGCAATTCGAGATTTGAAGGAAGCTTGGTCAACTAGATCTAAAAGCCGAAAATAGCTAGTCTCCAATTTCTGGATTTTAAGGTAAGGAGATTTTCCCTAGATTTCTACTAGATTTCTTCATTTTATACAAGATCTTAACTTTATGATGAGGATTAACGATCAAATATGGTGATAGTAGTTCTGATAAGGACTTGTGATGGAATTAAACATGGATCAGGCAAAAGAGAGAATCCCTAAGTTTAAGAAACGAGCAGTATCGCCGTTCAAGATTGGCCACTTGGTTGTGGACCGGCTTCTGAACAACATCTTAGGCAGATAGCAGTTGTGTCAACTACGGATAGCATCGACATAAAAAGCACCGTTCTAACAGTAATCAGGTGTGTAGGTCCCTAACACACTATTAATCATGTATGTATGTCTATATGTATGTTATGGGCTAAAAAGCCGGAAAGAGGCTGTGTAGACAGTCAAATGGAACCCTAAATGGGTTAGGCAAGGATGCCAGGTACGTAAACATTGATCTCCCTATGTGTATCGAATATATGTAAGTCTGCTTGATGTTCTCTTTATGTATGTATGCATGGGGTGGGAATTTTGATATGATGAAGGGGAAGTGCATGATAGGTCACTTGGTGATCAGTGGTAGAAATCCCACAAAAGTAAATGTTAGGTCACATAGTGATCGGTGGCTATGCCACGTTTAATGATTCCTGAACAACAGGAATGGGCAGTACGGCTGTCGTTATGGTGTGTAGCAGATGGAGGGTTGATTGTAGAAATCCCCAAGGTGTGATGGTTGGTACGGGATGGTGTGTAGAAGATGGAAACCTAGGATGGGTTGGGTTATTATTCATTGTTTATTGTTTACCATGTGATTATGATTGATACCTTTATGTATGGGCCAGGGCCCATAATGTGTTTGTGGGCTCAGGTCGTTGTGTGCTTTGAGATTTATACACTGAGTCTTGGTGACTCACGCTTTCCTTTTCTCTACTTCTCCAGATGAGCAGTAGATCGTGGACATGGGAGCCGAGACGGACTCGAGGGGCCATCAAGTTTTGATTTCTCTATTTTTGATTATTTCAGTTTTTCTTAAGTTTATAGTTTTGGAAAATTTTTATGTAATAAGGCCCCCATAGATTATGTACATCTAAGTAGTTTCTTTATTTGTTTTTTTAAAGATGTTCTGCAACTTATGGAATTGTGTCAAAGGTTTTATTATATTTAATAAATAATACAAAGATTTATTTTCAAAAAGTCACTTCTTTATTCAAATATTAACTAGTTAACTTGTACTTTCTAAAATCGTTAAAGTGTTAACATGCCAGATTTGGTCAAAACGCATGGGCCGGGTTTGGGGTGTTACAATTTGGTATCAGAGCCCAGTTCAAAACTCGGGCTGTGAAATGGGCCTAGAAGTGTTTTGAAAAAAAAATTTAAGAAAAATGTCTGGTTTGAAGATATGGCCTTCAAGTCTACCGGCACCCGATCCACGCAGGTAAGTATTCTGAACTCTTGACTGTGATATAAATGTGGGCTTAATGGGCTAAAGGGACGTAGATTAGTATGATAGTATTAATGGACCTTAGGTTTAGATAAACAACTCTTCAATTCCATAAGATTTAATTTCACTAAACAAAACCCATGAAGTCGTAAGACTAGGGTGTGGCAACAGGCATACGCATGTCTAGGATTGGATTCGGAAGAGCTTGGTATTTAAGCAGTCCTAGTGACTCACCTCCTCTTCGCCGGAATCTTACCTGGTGCGTAGTGACTGTTCACTTTAGCCGAATTAGGGTGTGGCAATGGGCATACGCATGTCTAGGAGTGGATTCAGGGAGAGCTTGGTACTTAAGCAGTCCTAGTGACTCACCTCCTCTTCGCTAGAATCTTACCTGGTGCGTAGTGACTGTTCATCCTAGCTACGAGGACTTGTTGATGGGCTAAACCCTACAATTAAAACTCGAAAGGGACTAGCTACCTTATTTCACAATCAAATACCCTAAGTTTTGCAAAATTTCTAAAATAACCTCGGTTTGTGAAAATTTCCAGAACAACCGTGATTTATAAAATACCTATGTTTTGAAAATTTACCCAAAAATCTCATGTTTACAACAATAGCCCGTATTATGAAACTAGAATTTCCAAAAGTACCCCTGTGTAAAAAAACAGCAACAACAACATCAAAATATCCCTGGTTTGTAAAATTATCAAATTGCCCCTGATTTGCAGAATTACCAAAATACCCCAGATTTCAAAATTACCGAAATACCCCCAGATTGTCAAATTACCGACATACCCCTGGATTGTCAAATTACTGAAATACCCCCAGATTTCAAAATTACCAAAATACCCCCAGATTGCAAAATTACCAAAATACCCTTATTTCACAAAATCACCAAGGAACCCTATTTTGAAAAATTATGAAAACACCCCTATAGAAAAATTACGAAAATACCCCTGGGTAGTGAAACAATGAAAACACCCTTATGTGATGAATGTAAGTTCATGGATGCTATCTGTATGTTGATGATTGAATGTATGTGTTTACTAGAATTAGAGGATACGAAGTTGAGATTGAATTGTGAATGCGAATTAGAAAGAACTACTCCAAAACTACTATTCATAAGACTGTTCGTGGTTAATCAGTGGAAGAAAACTAATAACTCATAAAATTTCTAATCAGATAAAAGCGAAGCGGAAGAATGAGTACAAGGGGTCGAGGACGTCCGCCACGTGGTCGTGGTAGGGGTGTTGAAACCAGTAGGGTCTGGTCATGGTTCTGGAAATGAGATGCCAGTTACAGAGGAGGAATTTCAGGATCAGACTGCCGGAGATGATGCGGTATATCAGGCAATGTTAAGGGTGTTAGAAAGGGTTGCTAGGGCTGGTATGGGCACAGGAGCTCAGAAATCTGTGCCGGAGTGGCTTAGGGCCAACGGGGCAGAAGTGTTTAGGGGAATTTCTAGTGTAGCCACAAGTTCAGCTGAGTATTGGTTGGAGGCGGTAGAACACATAATGGATGATTTGGATTCCACGGAGGAGGAGAAGTTGAAAGGGGTTGTATCTCTCCTGCAGGATGAAGCATATCAATGGTGGCTTACGGTTAAGGATGGTGCTGTGGCTGACCGTATCACCTAGGATTTCTTTAAAACAGCGTTTTAGAATAAGTACATTGGATCGAGTTATGTGGATACGCAACGCAGAGCATTTCTGAATTTGGTGCAAGGGAGTAGGTCAGTGGCTGCGTATGAAGCTGAGTTCTTACGCCTTAGCCGTTATGCTTGTGGGATGGTAGCCACGGAGCATGAACGTTATGTTAGGTTCGAAGATGGCCTAAGGGATGATTTGCGTGTTTTGATAGCCCCACAGCGAGAGAGGGAATTTGCTGTCCTAGTGGAAAAGGCTAAGATAGCCGAGGAGGTAAAGCGGACTGAGAAATTAAATCGGGATAGAGATAGGGGTGGAAATAAGAGAAATTTTGGATCGTCGGGAGCAACTGGGCGTACTCAGAAAAGGCCCAGGCCTGATGGATCGAAACGAGAAGAGAAACCCGCTGCTGCTAACCAGATACCAAAGTGTGCTCGATGTGGCAAATTTCATGCCGGAGAATGTTGGGCAGGCAGTGGGAAGTGTTTTAGGTGTGGATCTACGGACCACCAAGTTAGAAACTATCCGCAGCAACGGGACGGTGAAGGGACCATGGGTCGAGGGAATGCTCAGCCTGGTAGAGGAGGTCAGCAGCCACAAAGAGGTCGTGGGGCAGCCAGAGGTGGTCATGGTGCTGGTCGGGGTCGTGGCGCACCAGGCCAAGGGGCAGGAAACACTGAGGCGAGACAGGCGGGGTTGGTCTATGCTGTTAGACGTCGAGAGGAGGCTGACGCACCGGATGTCATAACCGGTATGTTTTTAATTTTTGGCTTGCCTTACACTGCATTGATTGACATTGGATCGACGCATTCGTATGTAGCTAGTAGCGTATCAGGAACTCTAAGGTTAGAATCTGAAGTTACCCCTAGGGCAATGACTGTAGTTAGCCCGTTAGGACAATTTGTAGTTGTGGATAAGCTCTATCGGGAAGTACCTCTAGAAGTTCAGGGAATAGTTTTTCGAAAAGATCTACTGGAATTACCGTTCGGGGAGTTTGATTTAATTTTAGGCATGGATTGGCTTGTGAGGTATCAAGCTAACCTGGATTGTGCAGCCAAGCGTATGGTGCTAAAAACCACCGAGGGTGATGAAGTGTTGGTGATAGGAGAAATGAGGAACTGTTTGTCGAATGTAGTGACTGCCCTGAGAGCAGAAAGGATGGTAAGGAAAGGGTGCGAGGTAGTTTTATTGTTTGTTAGGACTTTAGAAGCCAAAGATCTGACTGTTGGGGACGTCAGGATGATAAAGGAATTTCTTGATGTTTTCCTTGAAGAGCTTCCGGGATTACCCCCAGATCATGAAGTGGAGTTTAGTATCGATCTTCTTCCGGGAACAGCGCCGGTATCTATTGCTCCGTATAGAATGGCGCCGAAGGAGTTGGTGGAGTTGAAAGCGCAGATTCAGGAGTTGCTGGATAGAGGGTTTATTCGACCGAGTGTGTCACCTTGGGGAGCGTCGGTGTTATTTGTTAAGAAGAAGGATGGATCAATGCGTATGTGCATTGATTATCGCCAGTTAAATAAGCTAACAATCAAGAACAAGTACCTATTGCCAAGGATCAATGACTTGTTCGATCAGTTGAAGGGGGCCTCAGTCTTTTCAAAGATAGATTTTAGGTCAGGGTATCATCAGCTTAGGGTCAAGGGGGCGGATATTCATAAGACGGCTTTTAGGACTCGCTATGGTCACTATGAGTTTATGGTGATGCCATTTGGATTGGCCAACGCGCCAGCAGCGTTCATGGACATGATGAACCGAGTGTTCCAACCCTACCTAGATCGGTGTGTCGTGGTGTTTATAGACGATATCTTGGTTTATTCGAAGTAGGAGGAGGAGCACGATGCTCATCTACGAATAGTTTTGCAGATTCTAAGAGAGAAACAGTTGTATGCCAAATTCAGTAAGTGTGAATTTTGGCTAAGGGAAGTTACGTTTCTAGGGCACATTGTGTCTGCGGAAGGGATTAGGGTTGACCCTTGGAAGATCGAAGCGGTGTTGGATTGGAAGCCACCTAGGTCTGTGGCTGAGATTAGGAGTTTTCTTGGCTTAGCTGGGTATTACCGAAGGTTTGTTGAAGGATTTTCTTCGATTGCGGTACCATTGACTAAGTTGCTACGGAAAGGAGTTCAGTTTGTTTGGTCTGATAAGCAGCAGGAGAGTTTCGAAAAGTTAAAGAGGTTTCTGACGGAGGCTTCGGTATTGATTTAGCCGGAGGCAGGGAAGGAGTTTGTAATTTACTGTGATGCGTCACACGCAGGATTAGGATGTGTGTTGATGCAAGATGGAAAGGTGGTTGCATATGCATCTCGGCAGTTAAGACCGCATGAATCGAATTATCCGACTCATGACTTGGAATTGGCGGCAGTGGTGTTTGCCTTAAAATTTTGGAGGCATTATTTGTACGGGGAGAAATCTGTCATTTACACAGATCATAAGAGCTTGAAGTATCTTTTGACTCAGAAGGAGTTGAATCTAAGGCAGAGAAGGTGGATCGAGTTGCTAAAGGATTACGATTGCTCGATCGAGTATCACCCGGGTAAGGCTAATGTAGTGGCGGATGCTCTAAGTCGTAAAGTAGTCTCTGACTTAAGAGCAATGTTTGCTCACCTTAGTATGGAAGTTTATTAGCGGAACTTCAAGTAAAACCCTCTTAGATCAGCCAGGTAAAGGAGAGGCAACAGACCGATGAGTTGCTAAAAGGGAAATTGCCGCTAATCTCAAAGGATGGGCCAGCAAAATTCAGTATGAATGAGGAAGGACTGTTATGCTTTCAAGGGAAAGTTTGCATGCCAAAAGATCCGAATTTAAGGCGTAGGATTTTGAATGAGGCGCATGGTAGTGCATACGCTATGCACCCTGGGGGAAGTAAGATGTTTCGGGATTTGAGAGATCAGTTTTGGTGGCCGGGTTTGAAGCAAGAAGTAACTGAATTGGTGGGTAAGTGTTTGACCTGTCAGCAGGTCAAGACGGAACATCAGTTACCATTAGGATTATTGTAGCCAGTGAAGATTCCACAATGGAAGTGGGAAAGAATCACCATGGACTTTGTTAGTGGGCTTCCTCTCACACCCACTAAGAAAGATGCGATTTTGGGTAGTTGTTGATCGCCTGACGAAGTCCGCACACTTCATACCCGTAATTGTTGACTATTCCTTGCAGAAGTTAGCCAAATATACATAGCGCAGGTGGTGAGGTTGCATAGAGTACCGGTTTCGATAATATCGGATAGGGACCCTAGGTTCACCTCTCGATTTTGGAAGGCATTGCATCAGGCGTTGGGTACAAAGTTGGATTTTAGTACAGCGTTTCATCCTCAGACCGATGGACAGTCTGAGCGGGTGATTCAGATCTTGGAGGACATGTTGAGAGGATGTGTCATTGATTTCAGAGGTAGTTGGGAAGAGTTCTTACCGTTAGCAGAATTCGCTTACAATAATAGCTACCAGTCAAGTATTCAGATGGCGCCCTACGAAGCTTTGTAATGGCGGCAATGTCGTACTCCTACCTGTTGGACAGAACTAGGGGAACGTCGGATTTTGGGTCCAGAGTTGGTGACCGAGACAGAAGAGAAGGTTGAATTGATTCGGGTTTGATTGAAGGAGGCGTCGGACAGGCAAAAGTCCTATGCTGATTTAAATTGTAAGGACATAGAGTTCGCAGTGGGTGATAAAGTATTCCTAAAGGTGTCGCCGTGGAAAAAAGTACTAAGGTTTGGTCGAAAGGGTAAATTAAGTCCCAGATTTATCGGACCATATTGGGTGATGAAGCGAGTAGGTCCAGTAGCCTATCAGCTGGAGTTACCTCCGGAGTTAAGCCAAATTCACGATGTATTTCATGTCTCCATGCTAAGACATTACCGTTCGGATCCGTCTCACGTTGTGCCTGTGGAGGAAATCGAGGTAAGACCTGACCTATCCTTCGAAGAGGAACCAGTAGAAATTTTGGATTGTGATGTCAAGGTGTTGAGAAGGTGCTGTGGAGGAATCATCGTTCTAAGGATTTTGCCCTAAACCCGCAAAGGGCGCCTTGAGACCAAAGGGGTTTTGAGTCAAAAACTCGAAAAGGGCGGGTCAAATTGTGATCAGATTATAATGGGGCATGCGGTGATCCTGTCATACTTGAATTAACAAGAAAAGGGTATGTTGCGTCTTGGTGCTTCGACGAAATACTCAAGATCTTTTAAACACATGTCACACTCAAAATAGTCTTCCAGACATTGGGGCAGAGAAGCTCAGGCGACGATATCTAGAGGTCACATAGTAGTCGCTTCTATTCACCTTAAATGTGCTATCTTTGAATACTTTGTTCTTTTCATGATGTACCTTTTGATTAGTTTCTTTTGTTAATCATAAGCTTTGTTTCACACTAATTTTGTTCTCATATTACCTCCATGCAAGCATGTTGCATTGAAATAATGATGGTTGAACTAGTAATGCTTTTATAAAAGAAGTTCTGCGCATTACTCTAGAGGTTTCTAATAAAATAAGAACCTAAAAACACGACTGTTGTGTAAAACTCTCCAGGTTTAAGGGGTTGATAATATCAGAAAAGATGGTATCTATATAAATGATGATTTCTTTTTTAAAGTACCACGGCAGAGGGGATGCTTTAACAAACAATGAAAGACTGTTCTCAAAGATGAAATACTGTGAGAATGGGTAGCAAACTATTTTGGGTCCTATATGCTAAAGACACGGCATGGGATCATGCAAAAATACAAACCTCGCACCTTCGGGATATGAGGGAACAGACATTGAAGCTACAACAAAGGCAAATCAGTGGAGTAGAGTAGTGATTCCTTTGGGTTTTGGGGTCAAATCACCAGCTGGATAAGGACAACATGATGCAAGCAAGGGTGCCCTTAAAACATTTAAAAAGAATCATTCTCACGAAATTTTGCATTCATGACCAGACACATCTATTTAGAGGCATTTGATTCAATCCGATCATTGTATCCTAATCTTTGTAAAAAGATCATCTTCATGACATTTTGTATTCATGTATATGTCGTCCATACTACATTTAGTTAGGAGCATCAGATTCATTCCGATCATTGCATCCTAACCATTTTGCATAAGCATAAACAGGAAACTGATTTTACAGCACAAGTTCCCTAGAGGACGTTGTTGCAGCGTCAGTAAATTCGAAGATCTTGCCTTCCTCAGTGAAGCAGATCGAAGAAAGCAGATCTGGCAATCCTGAAGTTGCAGGAACAGATTGGAGCCCTACAAGTCTTATCTCCTCGAAGTTCCAGGGGAGTAGGTTGAGGCTACAAATCCTTCCTCCTTGAGTTTACAATGAGGATCAGTCAGTATTTCTTTGAAGTTTCAGCAGAGAAGATTGAGGTTACGAATCTCTTCTTCCTGAATTTCTAGCTCCTCGAAGTTCAGTAGAGTAGGTTGAGGCTACAAATCCCTCCTCCCTGAGTTTACAATGAGGACCAGTCAGTATTTCTTTAAAGTTTCAGCCGAGAAGATTGAGGTTACGAATCTCTTCTCCCTGAATTTCTATCTCCTCGAAGTTCCAGTGGAGTAGGTTGAGGCTACAAATCCCTCCTCCCTGAGTTTACAAAGAGGATCAGTACGTATTTCTTTAAAGTTTTAGCAGAGAAGATTGAGGTTACGAATCTCTTCTCCCTGAATTTCTATCTCCTCGAAGTCCCAACGAAGTAGGTTGAGGCTACAAATCCCTCCTCCCTGAGTTTACAATGAGGCTTAGCTCGTATTTCTTTGAAGTTTCAGCAGAGAAGATTGAGGTTACGAATCTCTTCTCCCTGAATTTCTATCTCCTCGAAGTTCCAGTGGAGTAGGTTGAGGCTACAAATCCCTCCTCCCTGAGTGTATTGAGGATCAACTTTCATTTTCAAGAAGTTTCAGTAGGATGATCGAAGATACAAATCTCTTCTCTCTAAATTCTCATCTCCTCGAAAGTTCCAGTGGAGTAGATCGAAGTTAAAAATATCTTCCCCCTGAAATTACATTGGAGCAGATCAAAGCGCTAGTTCCTATGCCCTTGAAGATGCAGTGGGATAGAATGAAGCTACTTGAAGAAAAGAAGTGCCATGAAGTCAAGATCTTACAAGACCAGACAAATTTGGCCCTCTTTAAAGTCTTTGCTTCATTTCCGTTACACGACAATGAGCAAGAGGGGCAGCTGTAGGGCCCAAAATTTGCCCGGCCCATTAATCAAACAAATAACAAATAAATAAAACTAAAACCCAAGTCTTTTCAACAGTCCGCTTTTACATGCCCAAATACAAATTACAGCAGACCCAATTAGTGGCCCAGATACAAACCCAAAATTTAACCCAATACATGGCCCAATGTTTGGAACGGCCCAATCAGCCCAAGCTTTGGTTTCAGAATTTGAAACCCTAAGACCTAGCTAGCCAAGCAGCACTGCAAGCACCCCGCCCCACGTCGCCACCGTATGACCTCCGTATGCCACCCTCGTGCCTCCACGTCGCCTCGTACCTACGCAAGAGAACAAAACAACATCAAATGGGAGCAAATAACAGGGAAGAAAAAACAAAGAAAAGAGGATTGTATTTTTTTTATTTTGTTTTTTCAATTTCGGCTTTAAAAAGCCCGAAAAGAAGCGATTGTAATCTCTTCACCTCTTCATGATTTTCGCATACTAAATACAAGAATACACAAAAACCCTTTTTACAAGGTGATTACCCTTTGAATCATTTTCCTATTTTCTTTCCATTATTTTCTTAGCATATGCGCAATAAGCAAAAAAAAAGGGGAAAGAAAAGGAGTGCATACCATCACGAATATCATCGCTTGCTCCGTTGAAATCGGAGTTAGGGGAAGATATTAAGCGCCTTTACACGATACCGTCCTCGTTCCTCCGTCATAATCGGAGATGAGACGAAGACGCCATGAGAATCAAGCCCTCGCGAACCACCATGCGCTATTTAGGTCGGTGTCTCATAGGACGAACGGGGTTTTTTGATAAGCGGCTAGGAGCGAGAGTGAGTGAGGATTTAGGGTTCTGTTTCAAAGGCGGCTGAGAGAAAAAGAAGAGGGACTCTGATTTCTGTTGTTTTTAATAACTAGGGTTTGTTTTTTTCTTTAGATTTTATTTCTTTTTAAATCAATTGAAACAACGCCGTTTGAAGCCTGATGAAATGGCCTCAAAACGACGCCGTATTGACCTATACCCGATGACCCGACCCGATTACAACCAAGGTCCGCGCGTTTCGGTTCTGACGGGTTATTTACCCATTTAACCCTCCTGAATTCAAGTCTTTTTAAATTAAGTTTTATTTTGTTTTTAATTTTTGCCTAGAAATTTTACGTTTTTTTATTTAATCCTCCTTTAAACGCAGTACTTAATAGTTTGGGTAAATATCATTTTTAGTCCCTCTTAATTCACGCGCATATCGTTTTAATCCTTTTTTGATGTTTCCATTAAATTATTTTTTAGCTCTCTAATTTTGGTTCTCATTTCAATATGGTCTTCCAATTACTTTACTTAATCATTTGTTTATTTTTTTAATTATCCTTCTTTTAAAAAAAATTGATATTATATATTATATATTATATTTAAATCATGCAGGACAAAACACGTTAGCAAAAAAATATATAAATAAACACATATTTATATATAATGTAAAATATAAATAGAATAATTTATATATAAGTTGTCAAATACATAAACCAATAAAAATCATAACAAAAGTTGTAATAAAAATAAGAATAGAGAATTTACTAAATGTTGAAGCCTGTTTAACACAGTTTCCTTAAGACAAATTCGGCTGCTCCTACGATACTTGGAGAAATGTTGGTCGAATGTCTCCCAAGATACAACAACACAATGATCAAAGCAGTAGGACCTCTGCAGCGATCAACGAACAAATGTTGCATTTTTCTATCACCGGAACGTTGGAAAATATGGAGAGGAAAAGAAGAATTTGAGAGCAAAATAAATTCGATGTGAGAGGATATCAATGTGGAGAAATTCTTTAGAATCAATAGCCTTTTATAGGGCATTTAGTATGGTGGAATTTTGTAAATATCCACAAAACTTGCCATTAAAGGAGCCAACAAATTAATTTGATTATTGAGCCCAACCGGTCCGGACACTTCGCATTGCCCACATCGTGCGGGTGCGTCCCAACCTCGCCGGGTTTGAACCTACACCCCCACCTACTCGCGAGGCAGGGTTCCAAGCTTAGTCATTCAATCACCCTTCAAGAGGGTTCCCATATATATACACATCTCACACTTGGTATTTAACTAATGTGGGATCTAAGCTTGTACTTTTCCTCAACAAATATTTCCAAGTATCTTACTTTGAGCATCAATTTCTCATTTGTCACTCAACCATTTTGAGCATATGATATACCGTCGTAAAGGTCTCATGGAGTAGAATATCAAACCATAATTTTACAATTGAACTCTCCACCTCTACCTATTGAGAATATGCCTCAAAATTCCCTAATATGCAATTTTTCTAACACAATGCGTATCGTTTCTTCCTCCTCAATTTGAAACCATATCTTCCAGTTCTTTAAAGCAAACCTCCATTAAAAATGCAACCCAGTTTGAGCATCCCCATCTAAGAGAAAGATGACAAATGGTTTGGTTTTGAGTCTTCTTGTAGTTAGTTCACTGGCAATGGCTACTACCATCGGAAGGGACAATGTTATATTAAAATAAGGCCATAGGGTCATAGTTGTTGAATATGACCAAGATGGCAAAGATAACACCAAATTATCAATCTCATCCCCGTCACTACACTACCATACAGACCAAGGGGGATATTTTGACAAGGAAACTACGAAAGATGTCGCATCTGTGCTTGCCAACATTGGCCATGGCATTTCACAAGGAAAAGTTGGCTGTGAACGACATTCACCTGGGGAACTTTTCTACGATGCTTTCATGAAATGTAGTTAGAGGGTCGCCACTGCCCTTGGTAAAGCCAAAGATAACGTCTCAAACACTACACATGAAGCTAACAAGCTTAAACAAGCAACTTCAGGGACACCACGTAAAGCGAAAGAGAAGGTTAATGACAAGGCTTGGGAAACCGTGCAGGAGGTTAAAGAGAAGGTTTTAGAGACTGCACACAAAACCAGAGATAAGGTCGCAGATACAAAGGGAGCTATCGGCGATGCTTTAGGCAAAGCAAAAGGGGTAATTGTGCAAAAGGGCCAAGATGTTAAAGAAAGGGCGAAAGAGTCCATTGGTAAGTCCAATGAGGTGGCGGCGACAACAACAAAAGACATGACCAAGATGATAGGGGATGATATAGTGAGAAATACATCAGAGCAAGTGGAGAACATTTAGGAGATGGCCATGGAAGAAGCAGTCCGAGCTGCGAACAAGGTTAAAACTAGTGCAAACAAGTTTCTTGATGCTCTGAAATACATGACTTCAATAGAGGCATTGAATACAGTGATGGGTATAGCGAACTTACTTGGATTAGCTATAGCATATGGGATGAGTGTGCGGGTTACGTTCATGTCCAGCTATATCCTGGCAGGACAGTTACCAAGACAGCAGTTTGGGGTGGTGCAGAGCAAGATATACCCTGTTTACTTCAGGGCAATGCCTTATAGTATAAGGTTTGCTTTCTTGGCAAACTAAGGTAAAAATTGGAAACTAAGATAAAAAATTATTTTTTAATGAAAATGCAAACATATAAGTTAGCACAGTTCTTGGCAGTACAATATTATTTTTAAAAAACAAACAAAAAAAATGTCACCAAACATTTTTTTTAGGGATTATTGGAGAGATGCCTAAATAGGTTAGTGACAAAGACAGACCTATTGAGGAATAGGCCAAAATTGTTAGAAATATTACCATAATTGCAACAAAATTTCCTTGTTTGGAAAATTTGAATAGCCAAGAAAAATTATTTACTATTGAACACCTTTCACAATAAAGTTCACAATGATGTTCGTCCTATGATAAAAAAATATAAAAATACTTAGCCAACTAGTGATTGGGAAAGATCAACATTTGTAGTGGAAATGTTCCTTGAGAAAGAAAGTGAAGAATGATTGCATTGTTATCATATAGAACTCTCTAGAATGGAAAACAATCTATTGTCAAGATGTTTGTGCTATGTGACATGAAAACTTGGGTTCAATCTTTAGTATCCTTACTTGTACTTCTAGTTACCAAAAAAATCTTAAAACTAGTTAGATTAGATTCTATCCGATGAAGATTTATTCATGTTGAATTTAATAAAAAAATGGGAGAAGAAATATTATGGAGACATAAAACGTACTATTTTGGATAAGACATTTCATTAAATGCATATACTTCGGTTTTCTAATTGATCTATTATCCTATTGTTTTCCTTTGACAAACTACAAAAACTAAAATCCAACACAAACCTTGGAAAAAGGTATGCATATTATAAACCTAAGAAAAAACCATACCTTAGGCCAAAACAACAAAAGAAAAACATTAAGGCTCTACAGCAACCAACTATAGCTAAAAAGGTATATAGGAATGGTACCCAAAGATCTGATGTAACTCCCCAAACCTGGCCCAAGCGTTTCGACTAGATCTGGTATGCTACGGGTTGTACATTGAAAACTTTTTCTTTGTTGGTTTTGGAAATCGTAAGTTAATTAGACAATATTTGAATAAATAAGTGACATTTGAAAAGAAAACCTTGAATTATTATTATTTCATATGATTAAACCCTTGACATAATTTCATAAGTTGCAAACATTAAAAACTACTTAGGTGAATATAAACTATGGGGCCTTATTACATAAATATTCCCAAAATTAAAAACTTGAAGAAAAACCGAAAATAATCTATAGAATTAAAATTTGATAGCCCCTCGACTCTATCTCGGCTCCCATGTCCACGATCTACTGCTCATCTGCAAAGTTAAGGAAAAATAATAGGGTGAGTCACCAAGACTCAGTGTGTAAATCCCGAAGACACATCAAAGGCTTGGCCCACAAACACATTATGAGCCCTGGCCCAGACATAAAGGCATCAATCATAAACACATGAAAATAATGAATGATGAATAGCCCAACCCATCCTAAAAATCCATCCTCTACACACCAACCCGTACCAACCATCACACCTTGGGGATTTCTACAATCAACCCGCCAACCGCTACACACCATATCGATAGTTGTGCTACCTGTCTTAAAGACCGATCACTGTGTAACCTATGTGGCAAAGCCACTGATTGCCATGCGACCTTAATAACACATCGTAGCATTTTGACAGCTGAGCTGCCTATCATAAAGACCGATCATTATGTGACCTATGTGGCAAAGCCACCGATCACTATGCGACCTTCTTCCCTTCATCATATCAATCCCATCCCATGCATACATACATGCAAAATCAAACAATGTATTACCTAAGAGATTTCAGTTTATCGCATACATCGATACACATAGAGAGATTTTTAATATTACGTTCCTGACATCATTTGCCTACCCTTTCTGGGTAATACGACTGTTTACACAGCCTATTTTCCGGCTCTTAGCCCACAACACATATATACACATACAGATTTAATAGTGTGTTAGAGATCTACACACCTGATTACCGTTAGAACGAGACGCTCTAAGTCGATGCTATCCGTAGCCAACACCACCGCTATCTACCTAAGGTGTTGTTCAGAAGCCAGTAACGAAACATTAGGTTAAGGCACAACTAATGAAAAGAAAACGGTTGATCATCTTAAGGAGAATTGAAATCCTTACCTTGAAATCCCGAAATTAGAGACTAGCAATTTCCGGCTTTTAGATCTAAACAAACAGGTTTCCTTTAAATCCCAGAATGTCGCGCAAAACGCAGGAAGAGAGTAAATATTAGCCTCAAACCAAGTGGCCATTCGGCCTTGTCTCCTAAAAACCGAAAGAGATCTTAAGGAATAACAAGAGTCAACACTTACCTTACTAGGGAAGATTCGGCAACTCCTAGGAGTTTTCGGCTCTTGAGAAGATCAAGAAGAGAAGACAATAAGAAGAAATCTAAGTAGTTTCGGGTTTTAGTTGAAGGAGTCGGCGAAAAGAATAGGGAGTATTCGGCTATGGAGATGAGAGGAGAGTTCAGGGTTTCGACTTTTGAAAGAAAAGATGTTGAGAAGATTGGGAGGTTTCAGCTTTTGAAGAAATCAAAAGAAGAGATTGCAGAGGATGGCTAAGGATTTCGGCATAGAGGATGAAGAAAAGAATAGGGTTCCAATGCCGGAATTGAAGAGTACCACCCCCTATTTATAGAAATTTCGGCACTTACCTATCAAAAACCGAAAGTGCCCTTCCTAATAACTAAAAATTAAGCAAATAAAAAGGGAAAATTTGGCACCCCTTACGGCAAATAAAAAAACCCGATTCCTCCTCCCCCTCAGAGTTTGAAATTCGGCCACCACTTAGCCTTGCAGATAGCTCCTATCGTTTTTCCTTTTATCTTCCATATTATCAACTATAATATCTACATTATCCCATTCACATAAATCCTCCTATTTTTGAGCCTTGTTGTCATCCACTCCACCTAACCCTAATGCCAAAAATTAGCTAACTTAAATTAGAAGAATTGGGCTCCATGAAACTTAAATTTGGGCCCTTACTCCGTTGTGTGGTGTCACCTCCTTGCTCCCTAAGTGGCGCCACTTTGCCACTGGGCCACAAGCCCATTTTGATATTTTAAACTCAGATACCACCTTTTAAACCCTATAGTGCCCAAACAAAAATTTCACCAAGGCCTTGACCACATCCTGAGCCCAATTTGGACCCCTAACAGTTAAATTAAGTCATTACACATATTCACCCAAAAACGCATAGGCCCAAAAATTCAGGATGTTACAGTTCTACCCCCTTAAAGAAATTTCATCCTCGAAATTTCCAACTAACTATTAATCGTACTACCCAAGTCTCACCACTATGCTTTCGCTGCGCACTCTAATTTAATAATATATAAACATTGCACGCATACAGTTTCTATACCCAAAAATATAGCATCCACACAAAACATACCCAACTTAATGGTGATTGAACAATCTCGAGCCTTATACTCCTCAGACCCGCATCTTAAACACGTTCCTGACTTCCTCCAATATTCACCCGGATGACGCCTTCTGCAATATTCGCAAACTCAAAAGTTTGGACGTACCTTAACATGCTTCACAGAACGAGACTGCAACCCTAGAAAACTACGATCTCTTTTTTTCTTACAGTCCACGCACCCAACCCGAAGTGTTTCACTGATTTCTTTAACCTCCTTCAGTACCTCCCTAACTAGCTGAGTCAACACATCAGTCCTAACACTTCCACGGCCTCGGCCGCGGCCTCTTCTTCCTCTTCTAGCTCTCATCGTTGATTCTCGTATTATCTAAATTAGAAATTTTATGAATTATTAATTTCTTTCACTGATTAACCACGAACAATCTTAAGGACAGTAGTTTCAAAAGTAGTTCTTTCGAATTTGAACCTATCTACAGTTTCAGTCTCAAGTTTATCTCCTAATTCTAGAAACCATATACATTCAACCATCACACATCAACAAACATTTAACATCCATGAACTCACATTCATCACATAAGGGTATCTTCGTTATTTCACTACCCAGGGGTTTTTCCGTAGTTTTGCCCTACCAGGTATTTGTTTCCAAATAAAGTGTCTTGGTAATTTTCTTTGAATTAGAGGTACTTTGGTACACACATTTTTTTCTTCTTTTTCTTTTTTTTTATAAAGCAAGGGTATTGTGAAAAACAAGTTTTTTTTTTAGTAGGGGTACTTTGGAAAATTTAATTTCGCAAACCGGGTTACTCTTGTAAATATAGGGGTTTTCAGGTAAATTTGCAAAACATGGAGATTTTATAAAATCACGGTTGTTTTGGAAATTTTCACAAACCAAGGGTATTTTGGAAATTTTGCCTACCGGGGTGTTTCGGTAATTTCACAAATTTTGGTAGTTTTACAATTCTGGGGTATTCTGGGAAATTTTACAAAACTTGGGGTATTTTGATTGTGAAATAGGGTGGCTGATCCCTTTCGGGTTTTAAATTATAGATTTTGGCCCGTCAACAAATCCTCATGGCTAAGGTGAACAGTCACTACGCACCAGGTAGGATTCCAGCGGAGAGGAGGTGAGTCACTAGGACTGCTTAAGTACCAAGCTCTCCCTGAATCCAATCCTAAACATGCGTATGCCTGTTGCCACACCCTAACCCAGCGACTTGTTCACGGGTTTGTTTGGATAGATTAAGTCTTATGAATTTAAAGAGTTGTTTAAACTAAGCCTAAAGTCCATCAATGCCTAACATACTAGTCTACGTCCATCAAGCCCATCAAACCCAATCATGCATATCATATCAAGAGCTAGAATACTTACCTGGGTGGATCGAGTGCCGGTAGACTCGAAGGCCATATCTTCTTCCAGAATTTTTTTCCAAATTCACATCAACTTTACCAAAACACTACTAGGCCCATTTCACAGCCCGAGTTTTGAACTGGGCTCTGATACCAAAGTGTAACACCCCAAACCCGGCCCATGCGTTTCGACCAGATCTGGTATGCTACGGGTTGCACATTGAAAACTTTTTCTTTGTTGGTTTTGGAAATCGTAAGTTAATTGGACAATATTGGAATAAATAAGTGACATTTGAAAAGAAAACCTTGTATTATTATTATTTCGTATGATTAAACCCTTGACATAATTTCATAAGTTGCAAACATTAAAAACTACTTAGGTGAATATAAACTATGGGGCCTTATTACATAAATATTTCCAAAATTAAAAACTTGAAGAAAAACCGAAAATAATCTATAGAATTAAATTTTGATGGCCCCTCGAGTCCGTCTCGGCTCCCATGTCCACGATCTACTACTCATCTGCAAAATTAAGGAAAAATAATAGGGTGAGTCACCAAGACTCAGTGTGTAAACTCCGAAGACACATCAAAGGCTTGGCCCACAAACACATTATGAGCCCTGGCCCATACATAAAGGCATTAATCATAAACACATGAAAATAATGAATGATGAATAGCCCAACCCATCCTAGAAATCCATCCTCTACACACCAACCCGTACCAACCATCACACCTTGGGGATTTCTACAATCAACCCGCTAACCGCTACACACCATATCGACAGCTGTGCTGCCTGTCTTAATGACCGATCACTGTGTGACCTATGTGGCAAAGCCACCAATCACCATGCGACCTTAATAACACATCGTAGCATTTCGACAGCTGAGCTGCCTGTCATAAAGACCGATCACTATGTGACCTATGTGACAAAGCCACCGATCACTATGCGACCTTCTTCCCCTTCATCATATCAATCCCATCCCATGCATACATACATGCAAAATCAAACAATGTATTACCTAAGAGATTTCAATTTATCGCATACATCGATACACATAGAGAGATTTCTATGATTACGTACCTGACATCCTTTGCCTACCCTTTCTAGGTAATACGACTGTTCACACAACCTATTTTTCGGCTCTTAGCCCACAACACATACATACACATACAGATTTAATAGTGTGTTAGAGATCTACTGAAACACCCCAAACTCCGCCCACAAGCCCCAACTGGATCTGGTATGCTTCTTGAGAAAAACTCGTTTTGTCGTTTTGGAAAACATGTGATTTTGTGGTAAGAGAATAGATTTGAAGTACAATCTTGTTGAAAACCGGGTTGTGATTTAAGTTTGTATCTTATAAAATCGTTAACTCTATGTTTTTAGAAAATTTATATATCAAAAGAAGAACCAAATTTAGAACTTATTATTAAGTTGAAAACCATAGGTATTTAAGTGTCAAAAGAATTTAAGTCGGTAATCGAAAATATTTAATTATTTAGTTGAAGTTGAGCGTAGCAGAATAAAAATTTAAAACGTATAAACAAAACAGTTTATGGCGGCCTTATTACAAAAACATAACCCAAAATAAATCCCGAAATAATAAAAGAAAACATAGTAAGTTTAATTAAAAGAAAACCCATATACTGAGTTGAGCAATGGCCACCACGTAGTTCTCGCTGACCCGGTCCATCACGCTAAGTATCACCTGAAAAAGATATCCCACGAGGGGTGAGTCAACAGACTCAATGTGCAACAGTACACTAAAAACCCAATCGATTATAGCAATAAAGCCCATTTAAATCACATTTAGCCATAAGCCCATAATAT
The DNA here is from genome assembly GCA_005393395.2 of Gossypium australe. Taxonomy (NCBI): domain Eukaryota; kingdom Viridiplantae; phylum Streptophyta; class Magnoliopsida; order Malvales; family Malvaceae; genus Gossypium; species Gossypium australe. Next base: position 87,674,647 of record CM016626.1, read on the forward strand.
AGCAAATCAGATAATCACATGCACATATAAAATGAAATGCAATCCCGAGCCCACCTAGATATCCATCCGCTACACACCACCCGTACCTGCCAATCACACCGTGGGGATTACTAAATCGACCCTCCATCCGCTACACACCATCGAAGGCAGTCGCTGTAGTCAACTGCACATCGCCCTTATAAATTGTGGCATGGCCACCAGATAATTGTGACAGAGTCACCAGATTCATAATATGTGACCGAAGTCACCGGATTCATAATATGTGACCGAAGTCACCGGATAATGTGGTAAAAACCACCGGAACACTTCCCCTTTATCAATATCACCCATATGCCCATGCAATAAACATATTATTTCGATATCATGCCATATACCCCCAAAATCATAACGGAATCATACACATTTCATATTCATGCTTATAGCATTAATAACGAAGTATTAGGGGTTTAACGTACCTGAATATCATGTACCACTGAATGGTACCCGCAATCATTATCAAACATATTTCTTAATAACACATGCAAATATTAATACTATCGATTTATTGGAAGTTTAGTGTAGGGCTACACACCTGATAATAGTGATTACGATACTACCGATACCAACGCTCTCGCTAGAAAGAATTAACAATGAAATGCTTATCCCTATTGAACTGCCCCTAAAAGATCATAGTCAAAATCGGTCAACCTTAGTAGACAATATGGCCTTTGGCCGAATATTAAGACCCCTTTACCTTGATTGTCTAGATCCCGAAAATGTCACTTGTCCTTGGAGATGTCGAAATCCTTACATGATCTATGTTAGATTCGATTTCTAACATTAATGAACCAAAATACATGGCCTTTGGCCTAAGATTACACTTGCTTTACCTTGAATATTCGAATCTCGAAAGGTTCCCTTCCAACCGTCGGCTACAACCAAATCCCGAAATCCTCCACTAACGCTGAGATCGATTGCACTCTTGCTTGAAACCACAGAGATATTCGGCTACAAAGAAGAGTGATTGACTTTGGAGAAGAAAGAGATGAAGAAATCGGCTAGATGGTGATATGTTTTGGCTTGGAGTTTAATGAACAATCGGCTAAGGTTTTGAATGTGCTTTCGATTTTTGGAGTTTGCAAACAAGAAAAGAGAGAATGAGGGCTACAAGTTTCGGCTTAATAATAGGTGAGCAATCGGATATGGAGAAATATGGGATGGAGAACAAAGATGAAGAAGTGAATAATGGTATGTGATGCGATTTGGCTTGGTGACAATAGAGAGATTCGGCTTAACAAAAGAATAAAAAGAAAAAGAGTGTGAGGCTTTAGAGGTTTCGGCAATGGTGAAATAGGATGGATGAGAAGTTCGGCCTAAGCAAAATAAAGAGAAGGGAGAGATGATCAAAAGAGAGAGATGCACGAATGGTCACTTATTTGGTTTACAGTCCCAAAAGAAAAAGAACACAAAAGCTTTCGAGAAAACAACAAAAAGGAAATCGCACAAAAATGCCCAACACTACCTTATGCACATTTGGCTTCTCCCCTCCATCTACATGACCGAAATGGTCACCAAAGACATCCCTTGGCCTGCCAACATTCATTCCCTTATCAAATCCCACATTTTTCTCTTAATTTCCTCCTAATCTTCCTCCTAATCCCTTTCAAAATTCAACCAACCCCCTAGCCCCCTATGCCGTCTACATACATGGTCAAAAGGCCATAAAATAATTTCCAAAACATCATTCCTTACTTCAAGCCTTATGTCCCCCTAACTTACCATAAGCTTAGGATTTCATTCCTTAAGTTAGCACTTGCCTTTTTCCTTAGTCTACTATCCATAAAAGAAAATAGTTCAACCTTACCTTAATTAAAGTTTGACCAACACATGCCATACAAATGCAAAAATAAAAGTCACCTTAAGTCTATCCGTGGGATTCGAACCTAAGCCCCCCTCACACTACTTGTGGCGTCACTTTCCAAGGCCCTAAGTGGCGCCTCCCTTGCCACTTTGCCAACTGGTTACTTGTGTCTAAATCCTCTAACAAATTTTCTTAAGGCCTATCTTGTCTAGCTCCCTTTTAAGAATTAAAAATCTAATATTTTTTTAAGGCATTCTCCTACATTCTAAAGTTCCAGAAACTCCCAAAGCACACTCAATCCATACATAGGCATGCTACCACATACAATTAAGTTAAAATGCATAACCCCTAAAACCCAGATATTACATCTACACACCTGATTACCGTTAGAACGAGACCCTCTAAGTCGACGCTATCCGTAGCCAACACCACCGCTATCTGCCTAAGGTGTTGTTTAGAAGCCGGTAACGAAACATTAGGTTAAGGCACAACTAACAAAAAGAAAACTATTGATCATCTTAAGGAGAATTGAAATCCTTACCTTGAAATCCCAAAATTAGAGACTAGCGATTTCCGGCATTTAGATCTAAACGAACAGGTTTCCTTCAAATCCCGGAATGCCACGCAAAATGCAGGAAGAGAGTAAATATTAGCCTCAAACCAAGTGGCCATTCGGCCTTGTCTCCTAAAAACCGAAAGAGATCTTAAGGAATAACAAGAGTCGACACTTACCTTACTAGGGAAGATTCGGCAACTCCTAGGAGTTTTCGGGTTTTGAGAAGATCAAGAAGAGAAGATAATAAGAAGAAATCTAAGTAGTTCCGGCTTTTAGTTGAAGGAATCAACAAAAAGAATAGGGAGTATTCGGCTATGGAGATGAGAGGAGAGTTTAGGGTTTCGACTTTTGAAAGAAAAGATGTTGAGAAGATTGGGAGGTTTCGGCTTTTGAAGAAATCAAAAGAAGAGATTGCAGAGGATGGCTAAGGATTTTAGCATAGAGGATGAAGAAAAGAATAGGGTTCCAATGCCGAAATTGAAGAGTGTCACCCCCTATTTATAGAAATTTCGGCACTTACCTATCAAAAACCGAAAGTGCCCTTCCTGATAACTAAAAATTAAACAAATAAAAAGGGAAAATTTGGCACCCCCTATGGCAAATAAAAAAAATCCGATTCCTCCTCCCCCTCAGAGTTTGAAATTCGGCCACCACTTAGCCTTGCAGATAGCTCCTATCTTTTCTCCTTTTATCTTCCATATTATCAACTATAATATCTACATTATCCCATTCACATAAATCCTCATATTTTTTAGCCTTGTTGCCGTCCACTCCACCTAACCCTAATGCCAAAAATTAGCTAACTTAAATTAGAAGAATTGGGCTCCATGAAACTTAAATGTGGGCCCCTTACTCCCTTGTGTGGCGTCACCTCCTTGCTCCCTAAGTGACGCCACTTTGCCACTGGGCCACAAGCCCATTTTGATATTTTAAACTAAGATACCACCTTTTAAACCCTATAGTGCCCAAACAAAAATTTCACCAAGGCCTTGACCATATCCTGAGCCCAATTTGGACCCCTAACAGTTAAATTAAGTCATTACACATATTCACCCAATAAACCCATAGGCCCAAAAATTCAGGATGTTACATCTGATCAGTGGAACAATGAGGTAGCCTTCCTGAAAGAGATGAAGAAGCATTGAAAATCCACCTTGGTCCTAAAGCCCTATGGTCTCATACACAATTCAAACTGATAGCTTAATCAATGAGAAAGAAAAAAAAAACTTAGACTAGATCAACAAAACATATTGTTTAAGAAAAGATATAACCTAAACCTTGGCAAATATACTTCAACAAAAGAACTCGGAAAGGAGAGTCATCCACTCGAGATGGAATGAGCAAGCAAACAATAGAATTACCAACTATAGAAACATGAGGCGGTTGAGCCTGGTACCAGCCAAGAAGCTAAGTGAAATCGCTTGAAATTAAGGTTGAAGGGGAAAAGGGGATTGAAAAGGAGAAACTAAAACTATAGCTCAAAAAAACATTAAGGCTTTGCAACAACCAACTAACATCTAAATTCTAAAAAACAATCCAATCAATATTCATAACATAAATTCTAAACTAAAATCTAATTGAATATATTAAAGCTCAAAATATAAATCTTAGGGCTAAAAATAATAAATCTAATCCACAACCTAAATTCTGAACTAAAATCTAATAAAATCTATTAAAACCTAAATCTAAATCCTATAGTTAAAAATAAAATAAATTCAATTCAAGACTAAATTCTACCTAAATTTATTACAACTTAAAATTTCGATATTCCAAGGCTAAAAATGAAATAAAGGAATATCTAAACACAAAAATCTAAAACTGAAATCTAACTCAACCTAAAAGATCTAAAATCTAAAATCACAAAATAATAAATCTAAATAACATCCAAAATTAATACCAAACTCCAATTAAATCTAAATTATATTAAAAATCCAAATTCTAAAACAAGTTGAATATATATAAAAACCTAAATTCTAAAAAATATAATTATTAACTATCAATCAAAGTATTTTAAAAAATAATAGAAAATATAGTAAATTAATCAAAGGAAATTCATACAGAACTACTCAATAAAGAATAAACACAAAATAAGCATAAAAGAAATAATAAAAATAATCTCGTGAAAGGAAAGAAAATAGAATAAAATAAATTTGAAGACATTCACATAATAACAATAAATACTTGATAATTAACTAAAAATAAAATAAAAATTCAATTCAATTCAATTCAATTAAAAGAGTGTAACAGCCCGTTTTCAGTGAAACCGGAACAGTAGTTTCGGGACCACAAATCTGAAGTCAAAAAATTTATTTTATTATTATTTTATTTTTACCAACAGCATGATAGTATTACAGTATGAAAATTTCATTAAGAAATTTTACCGTTTACATGCTCAATTTGATAAAAAGGACTAAATCGCGTAAAGTGCAAAAGTAGTGTTCTAGTAGTTAAAGGTATTAAATAGCTATAGAACCTTCAAGTATGAGTCCTTAATTGGTAATTAGACCACTAGTATTATTAGTGGACAAATATGGACACTTATTTAATGGTTTTAAAGGTTATTAATTAAGGTTAAAGTTGTAATTTAATAAAATAAACTAAGCAAAATAATGAAAAAAAAATGCCATCTTTTTGGTTCATCTTTTTGCACCGAAAATAAGGGTGAAAAACTCCATGGAAGGACCTTGTGTATTCGTCTAGGGTTTTCTAATGCATGTAAGTGAATTTCGGTCTCGTTTTTAATGATTTATACGTTTTTGGAGTCGTTGTAGCTTAATTTAGGTAGCCCGAGGACTAACTTGTAAAATTGTTAAAAGGTTAGGGTTTTTCCATTTTTGAATACATATTAGATTTGATGTTTAATGATAGAAAATGAATGGTTGTTGTTAGATAAACAACTTTTGCTAAGGAATTTTTGATGAAATTGTCAATTAGGGGTTAAATTGAAAATTGTGATAAATTCATGGTATAATTTGTGAATTTGTGAAATACGTGGGCTGCTATAAGCTTGTATAAAAATCAGCTAGGCTTGAGTAGGGGTAAAATTGCATGAATTTCATTTTTCGAGCCTAGGGACTAAATTGCAAAAAAATTAAAAGTAAAGGGTCAAAATGGTAATTTTGCCAAAAATATGTTTTGGATTAAATTGAATGAATTATATTTTAAATTGAGTTAAATTTATTCGTATAGATCCAGTTAGACCACGTACGGAGTTAGATCAGGGCAAAGAGAAAGTCTTAGATTAATCGCCTCCTTATCTACATATACTCGTCGAGGTAAGTTCATGTAATTAAATTGTATTTATATGTTTTTAATTGAAATATATAAATGTTATGATTTTTCATATATAATTACTGAATGCATATCCAAGGATGTATGGTGATTATCAAGCCCCGTTTGAACCATAGGAATCCGTAGGAAACAAATGACATGTCATTAGGGTTATCAATTTGGTTGAGGTCTTGCATGTGTTGTGGACACTCCACCGCTCGTGAGAGCATACCGATTTATAGCTCATGAGAGCATACCGATTCACAGCTCGTATGAGCATACATGTACATGAATTGACGGATTACAATTATATGAGCTAGCACACTATGTGTGAGCTATCCCGGGTATCCAACGATATTCCAAAATGGTTCATCGAGGAATACTCTGATACGAAATGGCAAGAGTTAAATACATACCATTATCGAGACACATGAATGAAAATGTTATTACATGGTATATAGAAACATGAAATGGATGATACATGTATATAGAATCTGATCAACTGTTGTGTTCATCCATGTTTATTGGCTTATATATGTATTTACATGACTAATATGGTAGGTGTATATGTGCTTAGGCATTTGGCCAAATTGTGTTGGGATATCCTTGTTTACTTACCTATTATAAAACTAAATGGCAAGTTAAATTCTATGTTACATGAACTTACTAAGCTTAAATGTTTACTCTGTGTTATTTCCTATGTTTTATAGTGAACCAGAAGCTCGTTTGGGTTGGAAGCTTGTCAGAGCTATATCACACTATCCATCAGCTCTTTTGGTACATTTGGATGTTTAATTTTGGTTATTGTAATGCCCCAAGTTTTAAATTTATGCTCTGTTAAATTATGACACAATGTCTATCTTGTAATATCCTGAAATAGGGGTTATTTGTGATTGTATGGTTTTGCATGAGTTCGAATTGTCGTGTTGTTAAGTGAGATGTTCTAGGGTTGAGGAATAAGCCAAGGGTAGGCTCGAGCTGTAGGAAAATTTTTGTTTTTAAGCTTTGGTTAGAGGGAGCTGAAGGAGCTAGGAGTTAAGTGTAATTCGTGGGGAATTTAAGCACAAGTAACCAGTTGGCAAAGTGGCAAGGGAGGCACCACTAAGAGCCTTGAAGTGACGCCACAAGCAGTGTGTGGGGGCTTGGGTTCGAATCCCATGGATGGCAATATGAGGACTTTTATTTTTGCTTGTGTTGGTCAAATTTTAATTATAGTAAGGATGGACTTTGTTTTTTTTTTTTATGGTTAGTAGATTAAGGAATAAGGCAAGTGCTTATTTATGGTATGGTATCAAGGAGTTATGGTATGATAAGGAGACAAAAGGCTTGAAGAATGGAGTGATGCTTTGGAAATTTTTCTATGGCCATTTGATCATGAATGTAGACAGTTTAGTGGGCTAGGGGAGTTGGCTTAATTTTGAATATGATTAGGAGGGAATAAGGAGAAAATTTAGGAGTGTGTTTAATTCAAATTAGTTTGAATTGTTGGCAAGAAGAAATTTTGTGTGGTTGCCGAATTTTTGATTTGTGTAGGGAGGAAAAAGTGCCGAAACTTCTTTGTAGCTAGGTGACATTTTCGGCTAGTTTTGAAGGTGTTATTCTTTGTTTTGTGTCAAGCCGAAATCTCCCTTAGCATTGCCAATTTCTCCCTAGTGCTTTCGGTTGAAGCAAACCCGAAACCCAAATGGTATTTGTCGATTTACTCTCTTAGTCTTTGAGCCAAATTCCATTTGCTTTCCCTCTTTTTCTTCTTTGAAACCAAAACTTTACTCTCTCAACTCTCTCTCTCTCTTTTTTTCTTTTCCATTTTTGCTCAAAATCGAAAGTACCCATCTCCTCCATTTCATCTTTTTCTTTTCTTCTCTCAAACTCTTGTGCCGAAATCCTCTCCACTTTTCTTTGTCAAATTTCCCTCTCTTCCATTTTACTTTCTTTTTCTTCCTCTTTTTCCACTCTAGCCGAATTCTATTTGTTGCCTTTAATCAACCATAGCCGAATCTCTTTTCTTTCTTGTAATATCCTGAATTAGGGGTAATTTTTTTTATTGGAATTGTTTTGCTTGTGTTTGGATTGTGGTGTCAGTATTTGTAATGTTTTGAGGCTTAGTTATAAGTCTAGAGTTGGCCTGAGTAGTAAGGAAATGGTAGTTTTTAAGTTTTAAGTAAAGGGAGCTGGGGGAGCTAAGGGTTATAAGTAATTCAAGGGGGTTTTTGGAACAAGAAAAAGGCTTGCCAAAGTGGCAAGGAGGTGCCACTTAGAGCCTGTGATTGACGCCACTTGCAGGGGAAGGAGGTCTCAGGTTCAAGCAGCAGAAATTCCATCTTTTGCTTTCTATTTTGACGCCAAGGAGGGGGAGGAGTTGTGTGCAGTTCAAACTCTGCCTAGTAAGGATGGACTAAGTCAAATTATTCAAATGGTTGGCAAAGAGAAAAATTAGGAAGTTGACTAATTCAAATTCGTTTGAATTAGTGGTCAGGAGCATTTCTAGGAAGTGGCCGAATTTTGAACTTCTCATGGGAGGAGTGGCCGGTTTTGGAAGGTGCGTAAGGGGGGTGCCAAATTCTCTTAGGCACCTATTGGGGGCATTTTCGGTCAGCTTTGTTTAGTGAACCAAAAGCCGAAACTTCATTAGGTGATTGCCGAATTTCTTTAGGTCCTTCTTTTTGTTGTTGCTCCTAGCCGAACCTTCAAGTGAGTTTCTTCTTTTCTTCTTTGAAACCGAAAGTCTCAAACAACCTATACCCTTGGCCGAATCCCTTACCCTCCCATCTCTCTCTCTTTTCTCTTCCCATTTGTGCTAAGCCGAAAGCATTCATCTTCTTCCTCTCATACTTTTATTTTCTTTCTTTCTCAAACTCTTGTGCCGAATTTGCTTTGTCTTCTTAGCCGAATCTTCCCTCTCCCACTCCTAATCTACTTTGCCGATTTCTCCTTTCTTTTTTTTAACCACATCTCATTGGTTTCAACTTTCAAAGACTCTAGCCGAATCTCCCTATTGTTTCTTTTTGTTTAGTGTTGGCCGAATCTCAAGCAAGGGTGATCTCTTCTCGTTTTTCTCCAATCGGTTTTTAGAGGAAGGTAAGTGCTCAAGGCCGAATGTCTATTTCTTCTTTCCCTTTTTCCTCTGTCGACTTTTATAAGGGTAAGAGCCGATTTTGGCAATTGTTAGTAAAGGTGCTAATCACTTGTGGTAACCGTTTTATTATAGGGCCTCCGGGAGTTTGGAAGCAATCAACCTAAGCTTTCACTCTTTGTTAGACAGATTCGGTAAGTGGTGGTAAGGATCTATGTTAGTAGTCTATTCTTTTAAGTATTCGTAAAGCTGAAGACTATTGAGGGTAACTGTTTCTGTGTCTTAGGGTGTGGCCGATTGCAAGAGGAGACCATCTCATAGTGTTGAGATTTGATTGGAAATCAAATCGGCAGTAAGGTAGGGGTTCATGCGTTAACCCTTTGGGGGTTTATTTGGTTTGGCCGAATGGCCTATGTTGCTAACCTTAGTAATGGCCGAATGTAGGGGCAAGGGATCTAGTGTGGTAGATCGACTCTTCGGATTTAGGGTTTCCATTATAGCAGGTGTGTAACTTACACACTCTATTACTTGGTAATTATATTTTTTAATAACCTGATTATTGATAAAGCCGGAAGAGTATATGATACCCTACGGGTACGAGCATGGATTCGGGTAAGTCCGTTCCGATATGAGTTCTGCTATTCAATGTGTTTGATATAATGATTTATGGCATATATGTGTTATGAGATGCGTAACAAAGCATGTTGACATGATTTGCATGATTTGCATGATTTACATGAGTATGGCATGATGATGGGTGATATGAGAGGAGGGGGAAGATGATATCCGTGTCTTTGGGACACCAGAGGTTTGGCACCTCCAGTGGTTTGGTACCACAGATTGATTTAGTTACTTTGGGTCACCAGAGGTTTGGCACCTCATAGCGACTTGTCCCAGTGGCTTAGCACCACAGTGGGTTGGCCCCACAGTTGATATATCGGGATCGTCACCAGTGATTTAGTATCACACGTGGGTTGGCCCCACACTTGGATATGGATACTTTGTGACTTTGGGTCACCAGAGGTTTGGCACCTCATAGCGACTTGTCCCAGTGGCTTAGCACCACAGTGGGTTGGCCCCACAGTCGATATTATAGGATTGTCGCCAGTGATTTGGTATCACACGTGGGTTGGCTCCACAGATGGATTATTCGTGACTTTGGGTCACCAGTGGTTTGGCACCACCAGTGGTTTGGCACCACCAGTGGTTTGGTACCACACGGGGTAGAAAAGGAGCTATGGATGGCTAGGGTTGGGTGCATTAATTATATTGCTTAGTGATATGTGTGTAAGTATGTTGCGTTAATCGGGAAGAGGGTTATGCACTGAGTCTTGGTGACTCACCTTCTCTCTTATCATTGCAGGTGACACTTAGATCGCGGAAGAGGAGCCGGGTGGACTCGAGGTGGCCATGCTATGAATAAATTGCGGTTTTTCACGGATTGAATTTGGGTACTTTACCTTATTTAATTTGGTTTTATTTTATTGGGGTTGTAAAAGGGCCATTTAAATTATGTTTTGATTATACATGCGGTTGGATTTGATTTCAAACTTGACTTAATAAATTATTGGATTAACATTCGATAAAATGTGAATAGTAAGGTTTTCTAAACTACAAAACGACCCGTTCAAAACTCTACCATCGGGTATCACTTTTTAATTGATGATAATTACATCTCAAATGATTTTTTTTTTTAAACCCATAGCTTTCCACACTCAACTCAACTGATTTCTAATAATCATTCGAGTTTCTTAAACTGTCATAAACATTTTCTAACCTATGAACGACAACTAAATTTTAAAGATTTAAACCCGGGTTTTCAAAGTCAACTGATAGGTTTTAACTCATCATGCACCTGCTTTCTACAAAAAAATAAAAACAACGAGGAATTTTATTCAAAACTTGATTCGATAGCTTGTTTTCTTCAAAATATTTTCCTGTAGCATGCTAGATTCGGTCGTGGTGTGTTGATCGGGTTTGGGGTGTTACAATTGTGGTATCAGAGCCAAGTTCAAAGGCTCAGCTGTGGGCCCAAGGCCCAAAATGTTTTAAATATTGGTTTTTAAATGTTTTGTTTAAAATATATGGGTTAAAAGGCATGGCACCGAGTCTCCGGCACCAATCCGCCCAGGTAATTACCCCTTACTATTGCTTGTGATTTTTGGATGTGATGAGATTGAATGACTAGCAATAGTGGACTACTCTAGAAACTGAAACTGATAGGACTCTATGGGCTGCGAAAACAAAACTTCTTTAATAAGAAATATTCATAAGACTGTGCTTTTAAACAGTGGAATAATTACTAATGCATAAAACTTCTAAATCAGATAAGTCGAGATTTTAGTCATGAGCACTCGGGGTGGAGGTGGTCGTGGACGTGGCTGGGGTAGGATGGCAGTTTCTAAACCAGTAGGGTCTGGTCAGGGGTCAGAGAATGAGATACCGGTACCGCCACCAGCTATAGGTGGTGAGTTTCAGGATCAGACTGGGGATGACGCAGTGTCGCAGGCGATGCTGCGAGTTCTGGAAAGGGTAGCTGGAGTAGGTGGAGGCGCAGGAGCTCGGAAATCTGTACCTGAGCGACTCCGGGCGAATGGGGCTGAGGTATTTCGGGGTGTTTTTGGTGTGGCTCCTAGCACGGCTGAGTATTGGATGGAGGCGACGGAGCGGATCATGGACGATTTGGACCTGACTACTGAGGAAAAGCTGAAGGGGATAGTTTCGCTTCTCCGGGATGAGTCATACTAGTGGTGGCTCACGGTTCGGGACAGTGCTGCAGCGGAAGATCTTACTTGGGATTATTTTAAGGCCGCGTATCAGAAAAAGTACATTGGATCTAGCTACATAGATGCGCAACGGAAGGCATTTTTGAGGTTGGTTCAGGGGAGCAAGTCTGTATCAGAATATGAGGCAGAGTTCTTAAGGCTAAGTCGGTATGCTAGAGGCATCGTGGCTACTGAACACGAGCGGTGTGTCCGATTTGAGGATGGTCTGAGGGATGAGTTGAGGTTGCTGATTGCTCCACAGCAGGAGCGTGAGTTTGCTGTCCTGGTAGAAAAGGCTAAGGTAGCCGAAGGGGTTAAGGAGTCTGTGAGGCAGAATATGGATAGGAACAGACATAAGAGAAGCTTTGGGTCATCTGGGTCGGCTGAAAATTCTCAGAAAAGGGCTAGACAGGGTGGACCGAATCAGTCTGGTAGGTCGGTTGCTGCTAATCAGGGACCAGCACAGTGTAACCGTTGTGGAAAATCTCATTGGGGAGGATGTTAGACCGGCGGAAAAGGATGTTTTGAGTGTGGCTCGCTGGATCATCGTGTGAGAGACTATCCGCGTAAGTTGGCTAGGATTCAGTCTGAGGGTCAGGGCCGTACTCAGTTCAGAAATGGAGGACCGCCACCGCAGAGGGGTCGTGGTAATGGTAGAGGAGGTAACGGTTCTGGTCAGGGCCGCGGAGCACCGGGCAGAGGTGCGGGTAGCACTGAGGCAAGACAGCCTGGGTTGGTGTATGTAGCGAGGCGCCGAGAGGAGGGCGACGCATCGGACGTCATAACCGGTACGTTCTTGATCTTTGGTTCTCCCTATACTGCTTTGATTGATGTGGGTTCGACGCATTTATACGTTGCTAGTAGCATAGTAGAGATCATGAATTTAGACTTTGAGACTACTTCTAGGCAGATGACAGTGTTTAGCCCTCTAGGTCACTCCGTAGAAGTAAATAAGTTGTATAGAGATGTACCCCTAGAACTCCAAGGGGTAGTGTTTGTAGCTGATCTGATGGAACTGCCATTTGGGGAGTTCGATTTGATTCTTGGGATGGACTGGTTGGTTAAGTACCAGGCAAGGTTGGATTGCGCGGCTAAGCGCGTGGTTCTAAAGACGGCTGAGGATGACGAGGTGGTCTTGATAGGTAATAGAAGAGATTACTTATCCAACGTGGTGTTTGCTTTGAAGGCTGAGAAAATGGTCAGGAAGGGCTGTGAAGCATTTATGGTTCATGTGTGTGCCTTGGAGGCTAAAGAGTGTCAGTAAAGGAATTTGCTGATGTGTTTCCAGAGGAGCTTCCGGGACTGCCACCGGATCGTGAGGTAGAATTCGGCATAGATCTGTTACCCGGAACTGCGCCAGTGTCTATTGCTCCGTATAGGATGGCGCCAAAGGAGTTAGTGGAATTAAAGGCTCAGATCCAGGAGCTGTTGGACCGAGGCTTTATCAGGCCAAGTGTTTCACCTTGGGGAGCGCCAGTACTCTTTGTCAAGAAGAAAGATGGTACAATGCGGATGTGTATAGACTACCGCCAGTTGAATAAGCTGACAATCAAAAACAAGTATCCGTTGCCCAGAATAGATGATTTGTTTGATCAGCTGAAGGGTGCAGCGGTATTCTCGAAGATCGACTTAAGATCTGGGTATCATCAGCTAAAGGTGAAGGAGGCTGATATCCACAAGACGGCGTTTCGTACTCGGTACGGGCACTATGAGTTTCTGGTAATGCCGTTTGGGTTGACTAACGCGCCGGCAGCATTCATGGACATGATGAATAGGATATTCCAGCAGTATTTGGATTAGTTCGTCGTGGTATTCATAGACGACATTTTGGTATATTCAAGGACGGAGGAGGAGCATGATGCGCATTTGCGAGTTGTATTGCAGATTCTGAGGGAAAAGCAGCTTTATGCTAAGTTTAGTAAGTGCGAGTTCTGGCTTAGGGAGGTGACTTTCTTGGGTCATGTAGTGTCAGCTGAGGGGATTAGAGTGGACCCTCGAAAGATTGAGGCAGTATTGGATTGGAAGCCACCTAAGTCAATGGCTGAGGTTCGGAGTTTTCTGGGTTTGGCAGGGTACTACCGAAGATTTGTGGAGGGATTTTCGTTGATCGCAGCACCGATGACCAAGTTGTTAAGAAAAGGAGTTCCGTTTGTGTGGACTGAGAGGCAGCAAGAGAGTTTCGACAAGCTAAAGAAGATTTTGACTGAAGCTCCGGTTTTGATTCAACCTGAGGCAGGAAAGGAATTCACGGTATATTGAGATGCATCACATACTGGTTTGGGATGTGTGCTGATGCAGGAAGGGAAGGTAGTGGCTTATGCATCTCGACAGTTGAGACCGCATGAAGTTAATTATCCGACGCAAGACCTGGAGTTAGCGGCAGTAGTTTTCGCGTTGAAAATTTGGAGGCACTACTTATACGGAGAGAAGTCGATAGTCTACACAGATCACAAGAGTCTGAAGTACCTTTTGACTCAGAAGGATTTGAACTTGAGACAACGCAGATGGATTGAATTGCTAAAGGACTACGACTGTTCGATTGAGTATCATCCGGGCAAGGCTAACGTGGTGGCAGACGCGTTGAGCCGTAAAGTTGTATCGGACTTAAGAGCGATGTTTGCCCATCTGAGTTTGTACGACGACGAAAGTATTCTGGCAGAATTGTAGGTTAAGCCGACTTGGGTTGAGCAGATCAGAGAGAAACAGATAGAGGATGAGGTTTTGAATGCGCAGATGTTGCAAGTGCAGGATGGTGGTTTGGAGGGTTATAGCTTGTCTAGTGATGGAGTGCTGTGTTTCCAAGGGAGAGCTTGTATGCCGAAGGACATCGAGCTAAGGCAGAAGATTCTTCAGGATGCACATAGCAGCCCACACGCTATGCATCCTGGAGGTAGCAAGATGTATCGGGATCTAAGGGAGCAGTTTTGGTGGCCAGGTCTGAAGCGGGAAGTAACGGAGTTTGTGGGTAGGTGTCTAACATGTCAGCAGGTCAAGGCTGAACATCAGTTGCCGTCAGGGTTGCTTCAGCCAGTGAAGATTCCACAGTGGAAGTGGGAAAGGATTACTATGGATTTCGTCAGTGGATTACCTCTTACGCCTAGCAAGAAGGACTCGGTTTGGGTGATTGTGGATCGTCTGACTAAATCAGCTCACTTCATACCGGTAAGGGTTGATTACTCACTTCAGAAGCTAGCTAAGCTGTATGTGTCAGAGATAGTGAGGTTGCATGGTGTGCTAGTATCGATCATCTCGGATAAGGATCCCAGATTTACGTCAAGGTTTTGGAGAGCGTTGCATCAGGCTTTGGGTACACGCTTAGATTTCAGTACGGCATTCCATCCACAGTCTGACGGGCAGTTGGAAAGGGTTATACAGATTTTAGAGGACATGTTGAGAGGTTGTGTTCTGGACTTCAGGGGTAGCTGGGAAGAGTTTCTGCCATTAGCTAAGTTCGCTTACAACAATAGTTACCAAGCAAGCATCAAGATGGCACCATATGAGGCGTTGTATGGTAGGAAGCGTCGCACACCTACTTGTTGGACGGAGCTGAGTGAACGTCAGGTGTTGGGACCAGAGTTGGTTGCAGAGACTGAAGACAAGGTTAAGTTGATTCAGGCTCGATTGAAGGAAGCTTCGAACAGGCAGAAGTCTTATGCTGATCTCAGGCGGAGAGATATAGAGTTTGCCGTGGGTGATAGGGTCTTTTTGAAGGTCTCGCCATGGAAGAAGGTATTGAGGTTTGGAAGGAAAGGCAAGTTAAGTCCAAGGTTTATTGGGCCGTATAAGGTACTGAGACGAGTGGGACCAGTAGCTTATCAGCTTGAGTTGCCAGCAGAGCTAAGTCAGATTCACGATGTATTCCATGTTTCCATGCTTAGACGTTATCGCTCAGACCCATCGCATGTCGTAGCAGTAGAAGAGATCGAGGTAAATCCAGATTTGACCATGGAGGATGAACCAGTGCAGATCTTAGACCGGGATGTGAAAGTTTTGCGTAAGAAGTCAGTTTCTTTAGTAAAGGTGTTATGGCGGAACCATGGCGTGGAAGAAGCTACGTGGGAACCAGAAGATGTGATAAGACAGCAATACCCTCAACTCTTTTGACCAGGTAATTTCGAGGCCGAAATTATTTTTAAGGGGGGTAGAGCTGTAATATCCTGAATTAGGGGTAATTTTTTTTATTGGAATTGTTTTGCTTGTGTTTGGATTATGGTGTCAGTATTTGTAATGTTTTGAGGCTTAGCTGTAAGTCTAGAGCTGGCCTGAGTAGTAAGGAAATGGTAGTTTTTAAGTTTTAAGTAAAGGGAGCTGGGGAGCTAAGGGTTATAAGTAATTTAAGGGGGTTTTTGGCACAAGAAAAAGGCTTGGCAAAGTGGCAAGGAGGTGCCACTTAGAGCCTGTGATTGACGCCATTTGCAGGGGAAGGAGGTCTCAGGTTCAAGCAGCAGAAATTCCATCTTTTGCTTTCTATTTTGACGCCAAGGAGGGGGAGGAGTTGTGTGCAGTTCAAACTCTGCCTAGTAAGGATGGACTAAGTCAAATTATTCAAATGGTTGGCAAAGAGAAAAATTAGGAAGTTGACTAATTCAAATTCGTTTGAATTAGTGGTCAGGAGCATTTCTAGGAAGTGGCCGAATTTTGAACTTCTCATGGGAGGAGTGGCCGGTTTTGGAAGGTGAGTAAGGGGGGTGCCGAATTCTCTTAGGCACCTATTGGGGGCACTTTCGGTCAGCTTTGTTTAGTGAACCAAAAGCCGAAACTTCATTAGGTGATTGCCGAATTTCTTTAGGTGCTTCTTTTTATTGTTGCTCCTAGCCGAACCTTCAAGTGAGTTTCTTCTTTTCTTCTTTGAAATCGAAAGTCTCAAACAACCTATACCCTTGGCCGAATCCCTTACCCTCCCATCTCTCTCTCTTTTCTCTTCCCATTTGTGCTAAGCCGAAAGCATTCATCTTCTTCCTCTCATACTTTTATTTTCTTTCTTTCTCAAACTCTTGTGCCGAATTTGCTTTGTCTTCTTAGCCGAATCTTCCCTCTCCCACTCCTAATCTACTTTGCCGATTTCTCCTTTCTTTTTTTTAACCACATCTCATTGGTTTCAACTTTCAAAGACTCTAGCCGAATCTCCCTATTGTTTCTTTTTGTTTAGTGTTGGCCGAATCTCAAGCAAGGGTGATCTCTTCTCGTTTTTCTCCAATCGGTTTTTAGAGGAAGGTAAGTGCTCAAGGCCGAATGTCTATTTCTTCTTTCCCTTTTTCCTCTGTCGACTTTTATAAGGGTAAGAGCCGATTTCGGCAATTGTTAGTAAAGGTGCTAATCACTTGTGGTAACCGTTTTATTATAGGGCCTCCGGGAGTTTGGAAGCAATCAACCTAAGCTTTCACTCTTTGTTAGACAGATTTGGTAAGTGGTGGTAAGGATCTATGTTAGTAGTCTATTCTTTTAAGTATTCTTAAAGCCGAAGACTATTGAGGGTAACTGTTTCTGTGTCTTAGGGTGTGGCCGATTGCAAGAGGAGACCATCTCATAGTGTTGAGATTTGATTGGAAATCAAATCGGCAGTAAGGTAGGGGTTCATGTGTTAACCCTTTGGGGGTTTATTTGGTTTGGCCGAATGGCCTATGTTGCTAACCTTAGTAATGGCCGAATGTAGGGGCAAGGGATCTAGTGTGGTAGATCGACTCTTCGGATTTAGGGCTTCCATTATAACAGGTGTGTAACTTACACACTCTATTACTTGGTAATTATATTTTTTAATAACCTGATTATTGATAAAGCCGAAAGAGTATATGATACCCTACGGGTACGAGCACGGATTCGGGTAAGTCCGTTCCGATATGAGTTCTGCTATTCAATGTGTTTGATATAATGATTTATGGCATATATGTGTTATGAGATGCGTAACAAAGCATGTTGACATGATTTGCATGATTTGCATGATTTGCATGATTTACATGAGTATGGCATGATGATGGGTGATATGAGAGGAGGGGGAAGATGATAACCATGTCTTTGGGACACCAGAGGTTTGGCACCTCCAGTGGTTTGGTACCACAGATTGATTTAGTGACTTTGGGTCACCAGAGGTTTGGCACCTCATAGCGACTTGTCCCAGTGGCTTAGCACCACAGTGGGTTGGCCCCACAGTTGATATATCGGGATCGTCGCCAGTGATTTGGTATCACACGTGGGTTGGCCCCACACTTGGATATGGATACTTTGTGACTTTGGGTCACAAGAGGTTTGGCACCTCATAGCGACTTGTCCCAGTGGCTTAGCACCACAGTGGGTTGGCCCCACAGTCGATATTACGGGATTGTCGCTAGTGATTTGGTATCACACGTGGGTTGGCCTCACAGATGGATTATTCGTGACTTTGGGTCACCAATGGTTTGGAACCACATTATTGGATATCGTGACTTTGGGTCACCAGTGGTTTGGCACCACCAGTGGTTTGGTACCACACGGGGTAGAAAAGGAGCTATGGATGGCTAGGGTTGGGTGCATTAATTATATTGCTTAGTGATATGTGTGTAAGTATGTTGTGTTAATCGGGAGGAGGGTTATACACTGAGTCTTGGTGACTCACCTTCTCTCTTATCATTGCAGGTGACACTTAGATCGCGGGAGAGGAGCCGGGTGGACTCGAGGTGGCCATGCTATGAATAAATTGCGGTTTTTCACGGATTGAATTTGGGTACTTTACCTTATTTAATTTGGTTTTATTTTATTGGGGTTGTAAAAGGCCATTTAAATTATGTTTTGATTATACATGCGGTTGGATTTGATTTCAAACTTGACTTAATAAATTATTGGATTAACATTCGATAAAATGTGAATAGTAAGGTTTTCTAAACTACAAAACGACCCGTTCAAAACTCTACCATCGGGTATCACTTTTTAATTGACGATAATTACATCTCAAATGATTTTTTTTTAAACCCATAGCTTTCCACACTCAACTCAACTAATTTCTAATAATCATTCGAGTTTCTTAAACTGTCATAAACATTTTCTAACCTATGAACGACAACTAAATTTTAAAGATTTAAACCCGGGTTTTCAAAGTCAACTGATCGGTTTTAACTCATCATGCACCTGCTTTCTACAAAAAATAAAAACAACGAGGAATTTTATTCAAAACTTGATTCGATGGCTTGTTTTCTTCAAAATATTTTCCTGTAGCATGCTAGATTCGGTCGTGGTGTGTTGACCGGGTTTGGGGTGTTACATTTCTTTTTGTTATTTTGGCCGAATCTCAATCAAGCCTTGATCTTTTTGGTTGCTTATTCAATCGGTTTTAAGAAGGTAAGTGTCCATGGCCGAAACTCCCTTCTTACTTTTTCTTTTTCTCTGTCGACGCATAGGTGAAAGCCTAATCCGGCATTTGTTGATAGTGTTGTTATTCATTAATGGGAATCAATTTCTTTTAGGCACTTCGGGACTTTGGAAGCAGTCGATCTAAGCCTCTATTCTTTGACATTCAATTTTGGTAAGTCAAGTGGTAAGGATCTATGTTGGTTCATCATTCTTTAAATGGTTGAAAAGCCGAAGGCTTTTGAGACTAAGGTTTGTTGTTGGCCGAATGGCCTACGTTATTGATCTAAGTGTTGGCCGAATGTAGGGCAAGGAAATCTAGTGCAGTAGATCGGGTCTTCGGGATTTAGAACTTGCGTTAGTAATAGGTGTGTAACTTACATACTTTATAACTTAGTAAATATATATGTTAATAGCCTAATCATGTTTTTAAAGCCTAAAATTGTGAGATCTTGATATGATGCCTTATGGGTGTAAGCAAGGATACGGGTAAGTCCGTTTCAATATGATTTTGCTATATGCTATTTAATACCATGAACTATGATATATTTGCTATATGTTCATAATAAGGCATGATGCATGATTTGTACATGTGATGCATTGATATGGGTGATATGAGAGGAGGGGGAAGATTGATATCCGTGTCTTTGGGACACCAGAGGTTTGGCACCTCCAGTGGTTTGGTACCACAGATTATTTGTGACTTTGGGTCACCAGAGGTTTGGCACCTCATAGCGACTCGTCCCAGTGGGTTGGCCCCACATTTGATATTACGGGATTGTCGCCAGTGATTTGGTATCACAACGTGGGTTTGGCCCCACAAATTGATTATTCGTGACTTTGGGTCACCAGTGGTTTGGCACCACATTATTATTGGATATCGTGACTTTGGGTCACCAGTGGTTTGGCACCACCAGTGGTTTGGTACCACACGGGGTAGAAAAGGAGTTATGGATGGCTAGGTTGGGTGCATTATATACATTACTCGGTTATGAATTGTGTAAGTATGTTGCATTAATCGGGGGAATGATTTATGCACTGAGTCTTGGTGACTCACCTTCTCCCTTATCTTTTCAGGTGATTCATAGATCGCGGATGAGGAGCCGGATGAACTCGAGGTGGCCATGCAATAGAAATTCGGTTTTACATGGACTTTGGTTTGGGTACTATATTTTTATTTTAATTCGGTTTTCATCTTTACTTGGATTTGTAATAAGGCCTCTTGAATTATGTTTTTGGATTATTTATATGCTTTAGATTTGTTTTAAAAACAAGGCTAAGTAAATTCATTGACAAATTTTAATAATATGAACGCAATGGTTTTCAAAACATTACCATCGGGTAATACAAATCATTTGATAATAAATGACAACTCAAACGTTTCTGACAACTTAAATGATTTCTAAATTTAAGTTTCTACATTCAAATGAAAACGGTTTTCAAAGTAATCATTCGGGTTTTTCTTAAAATGACATAAATGTTTTCTAACCTATGGATCGATAACTAAGTTTTAAATATTTATTTTCGGGATTTCAAAGTAAACTATCAGTTTTTAACTAATCATGCACCTGATTTCTACAAACATAGAACAACAAAGAATTTCCTACAAAATTTAATCGGTAACTCGATTTTCTTTAAAACATTTTCCTCTGTGACATGCTAGATTCGGTCGTGGTGTGTTGACCAGGTTTGGGGTGTTACATATCTGCTTCAGTAGTTATGTGATCTGGGTGTGTGTGGGAGGTCCTAAATTCAAGCCACAACTTAGGAAGATTTTGATACTTTTTTTATTAAAGCCTTATATCTAGTTAGTAGGCTTATATTTTATTGTTTGTGAGAATATTTCAGAATGGGCCTGCTGGTCTGGTGTTTAAGTGAAGAGTTGGTAAGTTGGAGGTCTTGTGTTCGATTCTTGGTGATGGCAAAGGGTAGTATTTTTGCCCTAAATTTCAACTAGAGTTTGTGTTCTACCGAGACTCTAAGTAGTGGGATACTGGTGAGAGTTTTAGGAGATTTGTAGGGGAAGTTATCAGAATTTTTGCCAATCTAATTACTTTTCTCATTTTTCGGCTTTTCACTTTTGTTTCTGAAAATCTTTGCTACCGTTTTCTTCCTTTTTTCCTCCCCTTACTACCGACTTTTCCCTTAGATTTTTCCTTTCTTCTTTTGTGCCAAAATCCACCTTTTCTCCTTTGTGTTCCTCGTTCAATCAGTTTCTGTCGTGCATCAGTTGCTTCCCTTGTTCAATAAGTGGTTATCATTAGTTCTAGCGTTATTTTTGATTAAGTGATTAACGAAGGAAACGTTTTACCCACGTTTAGGTACTGCTCAAAGGCCTTAACCGATTCTCATGTTTCGAGTTTCATTTGATTCAATCGTTTAAAAGTTTAACTAAGTGAAACATTGTTCAAATATAGGCGCTGGTGATCTCGGGATTGTTTAATCAGTGAAAACTAACCAGGTGTGTACCCGAATCACAAGAAAACGTGTTTTCGGCAAAAGCCGAAAACCTTTCTGTCGACACCACATTGCCGTGTGGTAGGCCGTGTAACTCCCCAAAATTCTTTATTATTAATTCCATATGTTGTTGTCACAAATATATGTCTGCTTCAATGGTTAAATGTTCTAGGAAGAGTTTAAAAGGTCCCAAGTTCAAGCTTTGGCTTGGGCAATTTTTGCTTTTTATTGAATAAACCCCTAACCTTAGCCAGTAGGCTTAAGAATAAATGTTTGTAAAATATGTCAGAATGGGCCTGCTGGTCTGGTGGTTAAGTGGAGTGTTAATGTGCAAGGGGTCTGGAATTCAAGTCCCAGCGCTAGCAAGGGGATTTATTTTTAGAACGTGGCAGTGATAGAGTTGTAGTTTGATCGAAACTGGAGTGTTTGAGGAGTGTGGGAGTTGTGGCCGAATTTTAAGAGGTAGTTGGAGGGAATTTTGATTGTTGGGGATTTGGGGAGTGTTTTGGAGAGAAAAAGAAGGGAATTTGAGTTTGGTGGGAGAGTTATGCCGAATTTGGAGTGTAGTTGCCGAATTTTAGGAGAAAATAGTGAGATATGGGAGTTATCCTGATTTGATGGAGTGTTGGATTCGGCTCTCTCCCTTCATTTTTTTTCCAATTTTGGTTTTGTTAGAGTTCTTTCTCCCTTCTTCATGTTTGCTGCCGATTTTCCCTTCTCTCCATCTCTATTGTTTTGTTTTTATTTTATTAATTTGCTTACCACAGTCTCTTTCTTTTCTTTTCCCGAAAACTTGTGTCGAGTATTGCTAAGTGTGCATTTTCTATATCTCTTGGTTCTCTTCGGCCTTGACCTCCCCACGACAGACGTTCTTTCCTCTTCTTTTTTTACCGATTCGTTTTCTTTTATTGTTCCTTTCTTTGTGTAGTTCTTTCTATCCTTGTTGCTGTCGTTTTTTTCACTCTTCTGCTCTCAGCTGATTTGTGGTTACTTTGGTTGCTTTTCTTTTGTTTTGATATTTTTCCAATTGGGTCATCTCCTTTACGTGATTCTACACTTTTGGTAAGTTTGATTCTCATTTTGATTCAAACTGTTCTTGTGAGTAACTGTTAATGGGAGTTTCGGCTTAATACAGATAACAACTGAGAAGCTAGTGGTTATTCTTTTTCTATGGTGTGAAGGCGTGAAGCCTCAGTTGCTCAATCAAGGTTAGTGGTTATAGATTAAGGGGATAAGTGTTTGGCTAGGGTTCATTTTAATTCGATTGGCAGGAAATTAACCGAATGTTGGGGTTGAATATAGGTTTGGAGTGTGGCTCGTGGGCTATTTACGCACTTTCGCAAACAAGGGGTGTGTGTAAACACTGCTCTTAAATGAAAATTGGCAAAAAGCCAAAAAGTGTGATTACTCGACACCACATAGGCGTTCGGCTACCTCTGTGGTAGTCTGTGTGAATAAACATGGGTGTATGATCGACGAGGCCGACCATGTGCGATTTCATGGGCTGGGCTGTATTGGGTCATGTGGGCCCCACGAGCGTGTGGGCCTCACACGAGCAAACCACACGGGCGTGTGGAAGTTATTGGGTCAGGTCGTGTGATCTACACGGCCAAGGCCATACTGAGCCATGTGGGCCACACGGGCGTGTGGGCCAACATTGGCCTGCCACATGGACCCGTAACATGGGCCCGTAATAGGGGCCATGGGCCCATTTTCACTGTTTGACTGCTAAGGTTGCTCAGGTTGCCCAAGACGAATGTGGACCTACTGTTGGGTCGGTAAGTTTACCTAGAACCCTAACTGACTGAATGACTGTTACGGCCCTGTGTAATATATATACATACATATGTACATGTATGACTATACTAAATACATGTATGATATTCTGATATGACATGACATGATTGCATGAGGCATTGCATGGGGGTAGGTTTTATATTGATCGGAGGAAGTGTACTGATAGGCTTTGAGCCTAAATTACTAGCAGCCCAACTGCATATTACTGTATAGTGCCGCATTCGGTACTTTCTCGAGTGTAGGGATGGGTGGGTTGATTATATCCCCACATGGAGTGTAAGGTTGGATGGAGATGCAGTGTAGAGGCTGGCTGGGTAGTACTTGTATGTTGTATGATTTGTTACTGATACTGTAATGGGCCAAGGCCCAAATGCATGATTGCTTTTGTACTAAGATGCGCTAAAGCCCAAACTGTTATTGTCACTGTTACTGAAAAGGGCTTAGGCCCAGACTGTATTTTCCTTTTGCCTGTTTGATTTATAAGGGATTACACACTGAGTTTTCATAAACTCACCCTTCTAATTTGACTATACAGGTAATCCCGAAGCATAAGCGGGTCAGTGCGATGGAGGACTCGGCGGTGGCCACACAACTTACTTCGTTCTATTTTAGTACTTAAATGAATTTTGATTTTATTTTGGCTATTTTTCTGTAATAATGGCCTTTTTAGATTTTTATTTTAATTTTGGATTTTTACTGATTTGTTTTATACCTGCTTGAAGTAGGGGTAATCGGGTTTTCAAAGGAATCAGGCGTTTTAACAAATTTTACACAAATACGCAAACCGTTTTAAAAGCTTCCACGACAAGTAACATTTTGGAAATTAATAACTTTTTGGAAGTAATAACTTCTTAATAATGATTCACGTTTTGGAAATGAACGACATGTCTTCGAAAGATAATAAAAAGAGGTTGAATAGAAAATAAAGTTTTTAACAACAACTTGTTTCATGAAAAACACTTCAATGTGACATCACCAGATTCGGCCATAACATTCAGGCCGGGTTTGGGGTGTTACAGGCCGTGTGGTAGGTCGTGTGCAAGGCTGTGAGCCACAACACGGCCATGTGATCGACGAGCTAGGTCGTGAGCGAGTGACACAGCCGTGTGATGGTAGGGTAAGGCCGTGTGCGAGATACGGGCTCGGCCATTTGGGCCATGTGGGCTCACATGGGCGTGTGAGATTCTGGGATCACACGGCCAGGGCCAATTTGGGCTGAATGGGCCACACAGGTGTGTGGGTCCACATGGGCGTGTAAGCCCATTTTTCTAAAAAGTTTTGTAAGGTTGCACGGGTCGCCCAAGTCGACTGTGGACTTACTGTAGGGTCGGTAAGCATTACTTAGACTCCTATACGAGTGGTCTGTCTGTCTGATTTCTGTACCAAGCATGAATTATGATATAGAAATATATGTGCTTTTAATTGCATAATAGCATGACGTTCTTTGTATGTTGCATTGCATCGGGGTGGGTTTATGATATTTGGAGGAAGTATCTAAAAGATTATTAAGCCTGTTATCTGGCAGCTCAGCTGCAAATATCTGACTAAGTGCCGCATTTCAGTACAGCATGGTGTGTAGGGATGGGTGGGTTGATTTTATCCCCACATGGTGTGTAGGGTTGGACGGAGATGGTGTGTAGAGGCTGGTGGGTAGGATTCTGATATTCTATTATGTATATTCTGTATCTGAGTGGGCTAAGGTCCACACCGACTCTATTATGGGTTCAAACCTGAATCGTAAATATAAGATTGTTTCTGATATTATGATGTGTGCATGTTTTCTGTGGGGATTACACCTTGAGTTTGCAAAAACTCATCCTTTTTCTGTTTAATCTGTTCAGGTAATCCCCAGCTTTAGACAGATCGATACGACGGAGGATTCGGCGGTAACCACAATTTTGGACTCTCATGGTTTTATTTCCGTTTTACTATTATGGGTTTGTTTTGATGTATCTCGCGGACTTTTTGGGACTTTTGCTTAAGTGTGGTTTATTTATTATTTTATGGATTCATAACTACTAGACGTAGGAAGACTTAGTTTTCAAAAGCTTAAGTAATTTCTGAACTCTCGATCCCCTTAGACGGTTTTCCCAAAAACAAAGAGGTTTCACTAAAATGGATGAACTTACTTAATTAACTCTGTTTTCATAAAATAAACGATTTCTAAAGCTTTTGCAACGAGTTACGTTTTAAGCAATCCGCTAGGTGAGTAAACGTTTTCTGGAATCAATAAGAGTAATAACATGAGTGCGGTTTTGTCATAATAATTTGGTTTCAAAATTCCATTCCTTGTGACATCACCAAATTCGGCCATAACGTCTAGGCCGGGTTTGGGGTGTTACGGTTATAATGGCATGTATAGGTATTTTGGCTAAGGTTGGCCTATATGTTTAGTTGTTGGAATGGCTATTTGTTTGGCTTGTGTTTTGGGTATTTCGATGATGGTATGAGTTTGGTTTTGACATGTAAATATTGGATTTAATATGGTTGATGATTTAGTTAATGTGGTTGAATGATGAAAGATGAAATGATAGATGAATATGCATAACTTATACGGCTTGTGACTTGTAAAGAATTGGTACTTTGTTTGAATAGCTTAAATGACTATTGATGCTAATTATAGAATGGCATTTTGGTACAATTTAGTATGTTTTGGTAAGTTAATTCAAAGGTTTGTATTGATGCAAATCTTGTTGGAAGTTAGTTGATCATTTTGATCAAAATGAGTATATAATTATACATGCTTACATATTGTAATTTGAGGTGCTTAAGGGCATATTGGTTGTATGATGTTATACCATATGTATATGACTTGTTTATGCCTAATTTTGATGCCTTGATATGGCTTGTAATTATGTGCAATGTTGAGTGTAGGTATGGAACGGTGGAAATGTGCAAGTGTACACAATCGCAACAAGTAATAAAGTGACAAGTAAATGTCGAGTTATCGTACCCACAGGGACTGTAAAAGAATTATTTATGAAAATGATTTCAAACACTTTGGTGAAAGGAAAATATTTGGATTTAAGAAATATTTAAAAACTAAAAAAACAAAAAAAATAAAATAAAATAAAATAAAGTTCTAATGCACGATTTCAAAAGCTAATTTTAATCAAGATGATGTAATTTTGTTGGATTAATTACATTTCTTACCTTTGATTTATTAAACTCATGCTTATACTTGTTATGAATAAATCACGACAACTCGGTAATTTGCTAACTTATGAACATATTTACAAATCAAAAATCCATTCATCTCTTATACATATCCCTATGTCAATTCGACCAATAAAACAGATTTATAAAAGTAAACATGTTATTGCACATACATACTTATCAAATTAAACCATCTCTCGCATATCCATATGTTAATTCAAACGAATAATTCAACCTAATAAGCATATAAAAGACCATGTAAGGTAACAAAGTATCCTTACCTTGAAAAAGTTTAATCACAAACATCCTGCAAGTTATGCAAGGCATATGTATCGCCAAATACAATGCTAATTTAATCTTCAGCTACCTTAGAAGAATTAAACATGCACAGATTAAGTATTGTGTCCATTAATTACAATTTCAATGCATTTAAATAATTAATTCTTTAGTTATCTAAATAATTATAATGCCAGAATAACTTAAGCATGTTTTTACTTAATCAAGCATTTTACCGTGGCCTATAACAGCATAAACACAATTTTAATAATTTAAGAGGACGAAATGCAATCAACCCAACACGAATTAAATTCAAGCTAAGTTGATTAAATTAACCATTCCAATAGCATAAATATTCATAAACATGTTTTTCAAAACAACAACGAAATTTAAAAAGATAGGGAACAAGAAGCAAATCTGGTGTTTCTCCGTGGCTTGACTGATTGCTCCGTTCTTCGTTCTCCGTTGTCCTCGGCTATCAAGGTGGCTTATGAACACTCCAATTGCTGCTACAAATGGCTGAGAAAACACCTCTTTTCCAAGAGGAGAAATCGGCACAAGAAGGCTTGGTTTGTTTTTGGAAATAAAGAGAGAAAGGAGAGAAGAGAAGTGATGAGAGAATGAGAGAGTGAATGAGAAATGAGGGATGCTTTGAATGATCAGCAAGGGGTGATATTTATAGCTGATTGTGGCTGCTAAAAATAGCAAATCCCATCAGCCAAAGAGACCTCCCTTGGCCGGCCATCTATGTGGCAAAGTTGATGGCTTCAACTTTCCTAAATATGGCATGGGGCAAATCTACAAAGCCACTAAATTTGGAGGGGGTTGAATGCAACTTTGAAAGTCTTCAAGGGATTCTTTGCAAGCTTAATTAACTAGCTAATAAGCTGATTTGGGTCAGCATATGGACGGTTTGGGCTGCCCAATTCTTTGCTCGGTTTGGTTTAATCGGTTTGGTTCAACCGATGCGGTTCAACTGGGCCTTTTTCATAATTAATTAAGATTAATTTATTTAGCCCAAATTAAATTGGGAATAAATTAAAATTAATTATATTATGATTAAATATTCATAATTGGACCGTCTTGGGCTGGAAATAAATTTGCCTTGATACTTCAAATTGCTTCTCGGTATTTATTCTTCGAGCAGTGTCTGCCGAGCCAATTTTCGCCCTTTTGCGAATCTGTCGAAAATAGTCAAAATAAATCAAAATTAACTATAAAATTAATTAAAATTCATCATGTTCATATTTTTAGCACAATTTAATTATTTTATAATATTTAATTATTTTTCGACAAGAATTTAATCGAAACTGCATAAATTTGAGTTAAAAAGGGCATGAAAAAATGTATAAATTTCTGTGTTTCCACACCCCCAAACTTAATTCATTGCTCGTCCCGAGTAATGCACAAATTTGAAAAGAATTTTCTCGAAAACACCTTTGAAAAACTCCTTCAGAACAACTTTCTTCTCAAAATTATGAATTTAATATACTTATGCTCGAAAATAAGAAATTTGATAGTTATGCTACTTAAGTATACATATTCGTTCAAATTACCTCCAACAATTATTATACTAGCAAAATTAGACTAAATGTTTCTTAATAAAGACATGTTACTCACTACCAATTTGATTTTAATTCCTTATTCAAAATTAAACTGCAATCATTAAGCTTAACTGATGTCTTCATATGTTGAACAGAGCAATTTCTTTCCACTAATATAGGTAAGAACTTTGAATCAATAGGTCTTTAACAAGGTTGTAACGTGGCCGGGCTTAGGGGTAGGTAAAAGATAGACAAATTTTTGGCTTAAAAACCCTAGACTCAGCTTAAAATCGAACCTTCGGAATTCTTACCCTTGATACACCAACTTTTGCTCTTTCGACCATTTATTTTATTTCGAGTACATTTTTTTTCAAGCTCAAATTCGAGCACTTGCTTCATGTACTACAATTTTCGAGCAATTGATACTTTTTTTTCAACTCCCCCAAACTTATTTTCAAACGGTATTCTGAATAGTACTGAGTCTAGTGTTTGGGACAATTTTAAAAGTAATGAAGAGAAAATTGATGGCTAAATATTGCATAGGTCCAAATAAAATTAGGCCATATAGTCTCAAAGTTGGGTTTCAAAGGATAATTTTATCAGATCGGCTTGAAAGGCTCAAACAGTCCAAACAATAGTTGCCTAAATCATTTTCAGTATTCCATGCTTCCTAGGATTTCGCCTCAAGAAATTACTAAGTCAATTCTAAAGACTTAAACTTTCATGCATGCCTAATTTTGTCGTAGGGAACTAAAAGTTTTATGGTACGAATTTGCATGCTTTATTAAAAATACATTCATATCATTATTAAGCTAACATAATAACTTATTGAAATAATAGAACTTTATTAATACTAAAGTTCAGCATACTTAACAAAATTTCAAATTATTGAACAAAATATATCCTAATCATAATTAAAAGAAAATTTTATTCTGAGTGGAATTAATTCAAATTTTCGGTCCCGCAATGTCCTCATTGTTTAAAGTGAATAGATACTATACACCAAGTAGGATATTTAGAAAAGAGGAGGTGAGTCAAATTGACTGCTTAAGTACCAGGCTCTCTCTAAAATCCAATCCTAGACATGTATATATCTATTGCCACACTTTAGCCTTTGTGACTTCTTCAGATTTTATTCATGATTCCTATCTCTTGTTTTATTGTGCAAAAATAAAAATTCCTAATTAACCTAATCCTATAATAACTTTAGAATAAAAATAAACTAAAGTTGAAGTCCTCCCCTTTTTTATTTGTTTGTCGATCCTTCCGAATTCGACTCATCTTTTGCTCCATCAGTATTGCCTTTACCTGAATCGCCTTGCTCCCTCTTTGATGATGAAATCCATGGTTCAAATATGAAATCTGGAAACTCAGGCATAAAAATAAATGGGTCATTATAAATTTTCTTGAGGGCACTCCTCATCGAGTCATCTCTTATTTTTGAGTATCTTTAGTAGGCTTGTTGCTACCATTGCATGTGTTGCATTAAGTCCATCAGCTTTAACAGCTCATCACGAAGATCTGGGCTAGGCGGTGGAGCTCCAAACATTGAGGTTTCGATATCAGGTTCAGCATCTAGTTCCATTGATTCTGCCTCATTAGGGACTTCAGTTGATTGTTCTGGTGGGATTTCTGTGGGATCATCTTCTGCTTCTTCGGGATCCTCGCTCTCTTCAACTCGTTGCTGTAGAACAGAATCCCCGGCTACTCAGTAGAGGTCCCAATCGGTGATTGCGCCTTGACTATACTCTGTCCCCTTCATGTTCGCAAGGAGTTTTGCTTTTAAGCATAAAATTGTTATTGTAAAGGGGAAATAGGCCGGGCCAGAACATCTAACGGCACAATTTCGCATTTCTCTTAGGATGATTTTGCCCACATCAATGGTCTTTCCAGTTAGATTTGAGTATAATAGGATCATTTGCTCTAATGAGATTGTAGTCCCATGCGAACTAGGCATAAGGCTGAAACGGATGAAATAGAACCATACCTTCGCAAATGGTGTCAAATACTCTCTTCGACACGTGTGGATTCCTTGCTTTGACACAGTCCACTTAGAACCTGGAACTGTAAGTTCCTCGAGAATTTCTTGCAAATTTTCAGGCTTAATGTTGCTCAAAAGAGAAGAATATTCATCATTGTCGAAATCAGGTAATTCAAAGAATTCATTAATTGCATTTGAATTTATTAGTACCTTGATTCTGAGGACTGGAACTTCAGTTAATTCGCTTGAGGTTAAGTTCGCGAAGAATTCTCGAACTAGTTCCTCATCCACACTTGGTCTCTTTTCACAAAACAATTTCCAATTGAGGGCTTCAGCAACGTGACGAATGCGTGCCATAAAGTCTCCGTAGTTGCTTTCCTTCAATGTGAAGCCTTTTTCTGGATGCATCTGTTGATTTTTGAAAATACTTTTGTATCTTGCTTTGGCTTCTTCACAGTGAAATTTGTTTTGTGCTTCGTCAATTTGGGCGGAGGCACGAGTTCTCTTGCGAGGCATGATTGACCTGAACATAAGATGGAAAAAATTATTTTCTTAAAAATTTAATTAATAAAAATTACTAATATTTCAATAAATTGAAAATTTAAATAATTGAATAAAAATTAAACTTAAGGAAAGAAAATTGTTCTTACCACCTTCCTCGTAAAAATTAAGAACTCCTAAAATAAATTATACTAATGAACAAAAGATGGAAATTTAAAAGGAAGGGTTGAAGGCTTTTGGTTTAGGTTGGGTGAAGAAGGAGTGCCGCATAAGCACACGAGGCAGCAAGGCGCACGGCTGATAGAGCTGGAGTGAGTAGCAACTACGGGGGAGCTACAAGCAGGTAGCGCGCAGGTCCTTGTTGACCACGCCTGGTGTGCGACCGGTGCTGGGCGCAGGTGCTGCCTATGTGTGATAAGGCCTGGGCAGCTGGGGCTGAAGGAGCAAACGCACAAGGCTGTGTGTGATGTGGGCGTGCGGTGTGTGCTGAAGCAGGCTGCTGGCCGAATAGCTATTGTGGCTAGGGACTTGCGGCACTTTGATGAGTTGGTGATTTGGGGTTTTGAGTGATGAATGAATGGGGAGAAGCAAGGGTGTAATTTATAGTGGGAGAAGTAGAAATTAGAGTAGAACTCTTAGAGCAATTTAATAATAAAAATATTCTAATTCTAATTCTACTCAATGTTAACAACAATTAATAATATGCATATGTAATTATCAATTGCTATTAATTTATTAAGATAAACATAAAATAAAATTAATCCTAACCTAAGCTAAGTTGATAAAAATTAATATATAAATTATAATGAATATAATTATATATTAAAGTTTATCAATAATTTATAAATATGGTATTAAGTAAATATTTATT
Organism: Gossypium australe; assembly: GCA_005393395.2. Lineage (NCBI taxonomy): Eukaryota > Viridiplantae > Streptophyta > Magnoliopsida > Malvales > Malvaceae > Gossypium > Gossypium australe. The sequence continues at coordinate 87,706,051 of CM016626.1, forward strand.
CTAGATGCTTTTTTTAAAAAAATATTTAGAAAAAGAGGCACCTAGTTTTTATTATTTACGAAAATAGCAACCAAACTTTAAAAATAATTCAATTAAGTCCCTAGACTTAATGAAAATTTGAAATTGAGTTGCAATTTAAGACTTGGGTCAAAATTGACCTTTTTATTTGGAAAACCAAAAATTTATTTTGTCATTTAGGGGCTAATTTCTTGGAAAATTATGTAAAAATCAATTCCCAGGAAAGATTGGAGGGGTCACAAGCGGTCCCGCTTAAGTTCCAATCTCCTAGACAGAATTTATTTAAACATACTAAACCCGAAAATATACCCTAAACAATTTTTTGAAAACAAGAAAATCTAAGGATCAGATAAACTGAACAAGATTTGATCCCGTTCAGGTCTTTCTCCGTAGTAATGTTTCAAACGCTGAGCATTGACGTGAAAATTACCTCTCTTACCTTGGAGTTCAACAACTCCGTATGGATAGAGGTGATGAATCGTAAATGGACCTGACCAACGTGATTTTAACTTACCTGGGAAGAACTTCAATCTGGAATTAAATAACAAGACTTGCTGACCTGCTTCAAACTCTCGAACTCGAATATGCTTGTCATGCCATTTCTTGAGTCTTTCTTTGATTAATTTGGCATTTTCGTATGAAGATTCGAAATTCCTCTAGCTCGTTGAGTTGGAGCATCCGTTTCTCTCTAGCAAGCTTAAGATCCAAATTGAGTCATCGAAGAGCCCAGTAAGCTTTGTGCTCTAACTCCAAAGGTAGATGACAGGCTTTCCCAAAGACCAACCTGTAGGGTGACATTCCTAAAGGTGTCTTGTATGCCGTTCTGTAAGCCCATAAACCATCATCTAGTCTTTTAGACCAATCTCGTTGGTTTGGGCAAACTACCTTCTCAAGTATGCCTTTGATCTCCTTATTCGCTAGCTCAGCTTGCCCATTTGTCTGTGGATGGTAAGCTGTAGCAACCTTATGTTTCACTTCGTGTTTATCTAGCAACCATTTTAACCACTTATTCATAAAATGGGTCCCTTCATCGCTGATAATAGCTCTTGGGGTTCCGAACCTTGTGAACACATGTTTCTGCAAGAACTTCATCACAACCTTGGCATCATTCGTCGGATAAGCTTCAGCCTCAACCCACTTGGGCACATAATCTACTGCTACCAATATGTATTTGTGACCAAAAGACTGAGGGAAAGGACCAAGAAAGTTAATACCCCAAACATCGAACAATTCTACCTCAATGATATTTCTTCGAGGCATCTCATTTCTGTTGGTGACGTTTCCAACCCTCTGACATCGATCACAACTCTTTACGTAAGCGTATGCATCCTTAAATAATGTTAGCCAAAAGAATCTGGCTTGTAATACTTTGGCCGTTGTACGAGTACCTCAGAAGTGTCCCCCACTTGGAGCTGAATGATAGTGGTATAAAATCTTCGATATTTCATCTTCTGTCACACATCTCCTAATCATCTGATCTACACACTTTTTAAACAAATATGGCTCTTCCCAGAAATAGTACTTCATATCGTGAAGAAACTTTTTTCTTTGCTGATACGTTTTATCAATCGACATCAAACCACAAGCTAAATAGTTAGCAAAATCAGCAAACCAACGAATATTATGGACATGATTTACCTTCAATATGTGTTCATCTGGAAATGTCTCCTGGATCCGTAAAAGTGGAGAATTTCCCTCTTGCGGCTCTAATATGGATAAGTGATTTGCTACTTGGTTTTCTACTCCCCTTCGATCTTGAATTTCTAGATCGAACTCGTGGAGTAGAAGCACCCACCAGATCAATCTCGGCTTAGCATCTTTCTTGGCCAATAAGTACTTAATTGCGGAGTGGTCCGTATAGACAATCACTTTGGTACCTACAAGATAAGATCGAAACTTGTCGAAAGCAAACACAATAGCAAGTAACTCTTTTTCTGTTACCGTATAGTTTAGTTGAGCTCCGGTTAGAGTTTTACTTGCGTAGTAGATGGGATGAAAGACTTTGTTCTTTCGCTGGCCCAAGACAGCTCTAATGGCGAAGTCACTTGCGTCACACATCAACACGAATGGTGAATCCCAGTCTGGTGTGACGATTATGGGTGCCGTGACTAATCGTCTCTTCAGATCGTTGAAAGCTTTTAAGCATTCCTCATCAAACTTGAATACTGAGTCTTTCTCCAATAGCTTGCATAAGGGTTTAGCCACTTTGGAGAAGTCCTTGATAAATCTTCGATAAAAACCAGCGTGGCCCAAAAAGCTCCTAACACCTTTTACAGATATTGGAGGTGGAAGTTTCTTAATAACGTCTACTTTTGCTTTGTCCACCTCGATCCCATGTCTCGTTATCCGATGGCCTAGAACAATTCCTTCTCGTACCATAAAATGGCACTTTTCCCAGTTGAGTATGAGATTCGCTTCTTCGCATCGCCTCAGTACCTTAGCTAGATTGGCTAAGCAATCATCGTAAGTATCTCCGAATACTAAGAAATTGTCCATGAAAACTTCCAAGTACTTCTCAACCATGTTAGTAAAAATAGACATCATACATCTTTGAAATGTAGCTGGTGCATTACATAAACCAAATGGCATGCGTCTAAATGCAAATGTACCATACGGACAGGTGAATGTCGTCTTGTGTTGATCTTCTGGTGCTACAGTAATCTGATTATACCCTGAGTATCCGTCGAGAAAATAGTAGTAATCTCTTCCTGCGAGTCTATCCAGCATCTGGTCCAAAAATGGTAGAGGAAAGTGATCTTTCCTAGTCGCCTTGTTCAGATTCCGGTAATCGATGCAGATTCTCCATCCCGTAACTGTTCTCATTGGTATCAACTTGTTGTTCTCGTTCTCCACGACCGTGATACCTCCTATCTTCGGCACACACTGGACTGGACTCAACCATGAACTATCTGAGATGGGGTAAATTATACCCGCATCCAACCACTTGATAATTTCCTTTTTTACTACATCTTTCATGATGGGGTTCAGTCTCCGTTGTCCATCAATTGTTCCTCTCTTGCCATCTTCTAATATGATCTTATACATGCATACAGATGGGCTAATACCGTGAATATTGGCTATGGTCCATCCGATAGCCTTATTGAATTGTTTCAAAACTATGATAAGTTTCTCTTCTTGTTCAGTAGTTAATTCTGCTGAAACAATCACAGGCAGAGTAGAGGCGTTACCTAAATAAACATATTTTAAGTGTGAAGGTAATACCTTGAGTTCTAACTTAGGTGGCTCCTCGATTGATGATTTTGGCTGGCTGTAATCTCTTTTCTCTAATTCCAAAGATTCAAAACGGGATTGCAGATTAAATCCCTTTTGATTAGCTTCTAGCACAGCTAAGTATTCATCCTCTTGTTCATCATTTGGGGGATCTGATGTCAAAATTCTTTCCAGTGGGTCCTCAACACAGTTAAGTTCCTCCTCTACTATTAATTCCTCTAAATCGGCTACTACAGAACAATCATCCATTGTGTCAGGAAATCGCATTGGCTTAAAAACATTAAATGTTACCTGATCATCCTAAACACGCATAGTCAGCTCACCCTTTTACACATCAATAAGGGTCTTTCCAGTTTCTAAGAATGGTCTTCCTAGGATAATTGGCACTTATTTGTCTGCTTCAAAGTCTAGAATTACAAAGTCAGCAGGAAAGATTAATTTATCTACACGTACCAATACGTCATTGATTTTTCCTTCTGGATGCGCTAAGGATCGATCTGCTGGTTGAAGTGTAACCGTAGTTGGTCTAACCTCTCCTATCCCCAACTTCCTGAATATTGACATAGGCATCAAGTTGATACTTGCACCTAATTCACATAATGCCTTACCACAATATTTTGATCCATTGTTGCATGGTATGGTAAAACATCCAGGATCCTTCAGTTTTGGGGGTAGTTTATCTTGAAGATATACACTGCATTCCTTCGTCAGAGCTACCGTCTCAAATTCTCCAAGTCTTCGTTTCTTAGACAAGATATCTTTCATGAACTTGATGTAGTTCGGCATTTGCTCAAGTGCTTCAACCAACAGAATGTTGATGTGAAGTTACTTGAGTACATCAAGGAACTTCTTGAATTGAATCTCCTGCTTTGGCTTTTGGAGTCTTTGAGGGTAGGGTGGTGGTGGTTTCATTACTGGAACTGATTCTGGTTGATTCATCTTTGGCGGTAATTCTACCTCTAACGAAGTTGTTGGTTGATCAGAATTGACTGGTCCTGAGGTAACTTTGCCGGGTTTTGCAGATTTCGGTTCTGGTGAAACTGGGATTTCAACACTTGGTTGAACTTCTTCTGAGTCTTGAGCATCAGCTTGCTCCTTTTCAACTTCGACAGTGTTGGGCTCTACTATCTTTCCGCTCCTCAATGTCAACACTTTGAAATGTCCCTTCCCTAGATTTCTCGAATTTTTCGTGTCACTAGGTAGAGCACCTTGTGGTTGGTTCCTGAGTTCAGTAGCAAGCTGACCCACTTGATTCTCCGAATTCTTCAATGTAGCTGCTTGGCTCTGGATTAAGGCATCATTCTTTGCCATGTATGTCTTTAGCAAACTCTCCAAGCTATTGGATGCTTCAACTTGAACTGGTTTCTGAACTTGTTGCGGGAAACTGGGCAGCTGGGTTGGTCTGGGTTGGGTGAAAGTGGTACTGGTTCCAACCCCTTGGTTACTCCAGGAGAAATTCGGGTGGTTTCTCCACGATGGGTTATAAAAATTTGATTGCAGCCCTTGCCTTCCTCGGTTTTGGTTCTGATTACCCATGTAGTATACAGATTCTGGGTTCGATGGACATTCTTCAAACAAATGTCCCTCCCCACAATAAACACAGGCTATATTTTCAAATTGATTAGGTGGTTGTGGTGCAAAACTATTAGACCCATTAGTAGTAAGATTTTTAAGCATTGAGGATATTGATGATACTTGAGATGCGACTAAAGTAAGAGCGTCTACTTCATGAATTCCAGCGACTCGTCTTCCTGACGCTACTCGACTGGTTGGCCATTGATAATTGTTGCTGGCAATCCTCTCAATAATTTCATAAGCCTCGTTATAAAACTTAGAAATGAGAGCACCATTAGCAGAGGTGTCCACTACCATCCTTGTGTGGGCGTTGAGACCATTATAGAATGTCTCAAGTTGAATGCAATGAGGGATTCCATGATGAGGGCATTTTCATAATAACTCTTTAAATCTTTCCCATGCCCCATACAAGTTTTCGTCATCCATTTGGTGGAAGGCAGTGATCTCGTTCCTCAGCTTAGCATTCTTGCTTGGCAAAAATACTTCATGAGGAATCTCTCGGCTAACTCTTGCCATGTAGAAACGGAGTTCGGTGGCAATGAATTCAACCAGGCACGAGCTCTGTCCCTTAGCGAATATGGGAACAACTTCAACCGTAAAGCATCTTCGGAGACTCCGGCCAACTTGAAAGAATCGCTCACTTCCATAAATAGTAGTGAAGATGAGGATCTTCAGTAGGCATTCCACTGAATTGGCCCATTGTCTGAAGCATCTGGAACTTGACTGGCTTCAGCTTAAATTGTTGTGCCTCAATTTCAGGTCTCCTAATACCCAGATTAAGATCGTTAAATACTGGCACAGCATATTTTCTTAAGGCTCTATCCCTATCATCAATACTAAAGATAGGATTCTGAGCAGTGTTTGCTCCGTTTCCTTGGTTCATATTCTCAAAGTTCATTTCTTCGATCCTTCTCTGGTTCACTTATCTTCTTCGTTGTCGAAAGGTTCGTTCTATTTCAGGGTCCACAAGGAGTAAGTCAATAATCTGGTCAATACTCATAAACACCTAAAATATTCACAGAAAAATTAATTAAGTAAAAAATTTCAATACGAAAATAAATAAACCAAAATGTAAGACAGATTCACAAATAATGGCTTTGAAAAACAGTCCCCGGCAACGGCGCCAAAAACTTGGAACGGTGGAAATGTGCAAGTGTACACAATTACAACAAGTAATAAAGTGACAAGTAAATGTCGAGTTATCGTACCCACAGGAACTGTAAAAGAATTATTTATGAAAATGATTTCAAACACTTTGGTGAAGGGAAAATATTTGGATTTAAGAAATATTTAAAAACTAAAAAAAAACAAAGTAAAATAAAATAAAATAAAGTTCTAATGCACGATTTCAAAAGCTGATTTTAATCAAGATGATGTAATTGTGTTGGATTAATTACATTTCTTACCTTAGAATTATTAAACTCATGCTTATACTTGTTACGAATAAATCACGGCAACTTGGTAATTTGCTAACTTATGAACATATTTTAAATCAAAAATCCATTCATCTCTTGTACATATCCCTATGTCAATTCGACCGATAAAACAGATTTATAAAAGTAAACACTTATCAAATTAAACCATCTCTCGCATATCCCTATGTCGATTCAAACGAATAATTCAACCTAATAAGCATATAAAAGACCATGTGAGGTAACATAGTATCCTTACCTTGAAACAGTTTAATCACAAAAATCTTGCAAGTTATGCAAGGCATATGTATCGCCAAATACAATGCCAATTTAATCTTCAGCTACCTTAGAAGAATTAAACATGCACAGATTAAGCATTGTGTCCATTAATTATAATTTCAATGCGTTTAAATAACTAATTCTTTAGTTATCTAAACAATTATAATGCCAGAATAACTTAAGCATGTTTTTACTTAATCAAGCATTTTACCGAGGCCTATAACAGCATAGACATAATTTTAATAATTTAAGAGGACGAAATGCAATCAACCCAATACAAATTAAACTCAAGCTAAGCTGATTAAATGAACCATTCCAATAGCATAAATATTCATAAACATGTTTGTCAAAACAACAACAAAATTTAAAGAGATAGGGAACAAGAAGCAGATCCGGTGTTTCTCCGTGGCTTGACTGATTGTTCCGTTCTTCGTTCTTCGTTGTCCTCGGCTATCAAGGTGGCTTATGAACACTCCAATTGCTTCTCCAAATGGCTGAGAAAACACCTCTTTTCCAAGAGGAGAAATCGGCACAAGAAGGCTTGGTTTATTTTTGGAAATAAAGAGAGAAAGGAGAGAAGTGAAGTGATGAGAGAATGAGAGAGTGAATGAGAAATGAGGGATGCTTTGAATGATCAGCAAGGGGTGGTATTTATAGCTGATTGTGGCTGCTAAAAATAGAAAATCCCATCAGCCAAAGAGACCTCCCTTGGCCGGCCATCTATGTGGCAAAGTTGATGGCTTCAACTTTGCTAAATATGGCATGGGGCAAATCTACAAAGCCACTAAATTTGGAGGGGGGTTGAATGCAACTTTGAAAGTCTTCAAGGGCTTCTTCTCAAGCTTAATTAATCAGCTAATAAGCTGATTTGGGTCAGCATATGGACGGTTTGGGCTGCCCAATTCTTAGCTCGGTTTGGTTCAACCGGTTTGTTCAACTGATGCGGTTCAACTGGGCCTTTTTCATAATTAATTAAGATTAATTTATTTAGCCTAAATTAAATTGGGAATAAATTAAAATTAATTATAATATGATTAAATATTCATAATTGGACCGTCTTGGGTTGGAAATAAATTCGCCTTGATACTTCAAATTGCTTCTCGGTGTTTATTCTTCGAGTAGTGTTTGCCGAGCCAATTTTCGCCCTTTGTGCGAATCTGTTGAAAATAGTCAAAATAAATCAAAATTAACTATAAAATTAATTAAAATTCATCATATTCATATTTTTAGCACAATTTAATTATTCTATAATATTTAATTATTTTTAGACAAGAATTTAATCGAAACTGCAAAAATTTGAGTTAAAAAGGGCATGAAAAAGTGTATAAATTTCCGTGTTTCCAAGGTACATGCCAAATTGGGTGAGAAAAATGGCTTGTCAAATGGCCTATTTTCGTCCACATAGACGTGTGTCTCAGCCATGTGTGACATACGACCGTGTGTCCCATGTAGCTTCAAAAGGGTTGCAAGTCAAGCTGTTACACGTCCTAGCACACGGCCTGGCACACAAGCGTGTGGCTTGGCCGTGTGTCCAAGTTAGAGAGTAACACGGGCTGGGACAAGGTCGTGTGTCCCTATTTCAAATGCCCACATGGCCTAGCCACACGGCCGTGTGACCCCTACAGTGTTTAAAATTTTCAATATTTTCCAAAAAATTCTCTGAGTTTTTGATTTAGTCTCGACTTGTTTCTTATAACACCCCAAACCCGGCCTAGACGTTATGGTCGAATCTGGCAATTTCACATGATAGTGCTTTAGAAAATCGCAAAGACGTTAAGACCGTTTCTCCATTTATACCACTTTTCATTATCTTATGCTACCTTCCCAAACGTGTCATTTGTTTCCAATCATTATCCATTTTTAAAACGTTATACTTCATTGAAGCTTTTAAAATAGTTTACGAATTTGTGTGTATTTTTATAAAAAGTTTGTTTGTATTGAAAACTCGAGTTTTCCTACTACTAGCTGTAAAACCATAAACGTTGCAAATCCAAATTTAAACAAAAATCTGTAATGGTCATAATTACATAAAACTTTTCCCATATATAATCAAAACCATAAATAAGAATAAAAACCATGAATCTATCATCAAGCCGAAGTAGTGGTCACCGTCAAGTCCTTCGCTGCACCGATCTGTCTAATGCTAGGGATTACCTGAACAGATTAAACTGAAAGGGTTAGTTTCGCAACTCAGTGTGTAATCCCCACAGATATCAAAGTACAGAGTAATCACCAGAAATTAGAAATCACAGACTGGGTCGAAGCCCATTATAGAAACAGTTTGGGCCTTAGCCCACTCGGATGCAGAATCAGATATATATATATAACAGGGCCTTAGTCCAATCAGATACAGAATGCATATCAAAAATATCAGAATCCTACCCACCAGCCTTTACACACCATGTGGGGATATAATCAACCCACCCATCCCTACACACTATACTGTACTAAAATGCGACACGTATATTAATTATCTCTTAGTATGAGATTTGGATGATGTTTTTGTTTGTTTCTCTTGAAAATAGACTCATTAAGAATTTAAAAATATAAATTTAAAACCCTAATAATTTTTAACATTTTTTTATGATTTTCCAAAGTTAGAACAGGGTAACACGAATCTACTCCGACCTTGTTTCATGAAAATTAATATATCTTAAACTATAAAATTCTATTTCTTTCGCCGTTTCTTCCATATGAAACTAAAATCAATAAGTTTTAATTGCATATTTAATTCAATCTCTAACTAAATTTCTACATTTTTTGGTGAATTTTCAAAGTTAAGTAGCTGCTGCTATCCAAACTGTTTTAATGAAAAAAAAATATTTTCTTTTCCATGGTTCTTTGCACTATCTTTCATTCATTCACACATAATTTCCATACTTTTGATTACTATACAATTTATACACTTATGTTTATGTGTAGATTACATATTCATTTCTTAATCTTAGTACTTTTCACTATACAAATCACATTCTCTCTTACCAATTTAGTGTTTTAAGTCTCTATTCTTCATCTAATACTTTCTATTTCTAGTATTTAGATTAAATACATATTTCATAAGTCTCACTCAAAACATCTTTAACCCAATTTATTGAAATACAAGTAGGTTTAGCATGAAACTTACCTCCTTTGTCAAGAATTTCTTCATTTCTTCTTCATTTCTATGCATTTCTCATCTTCACCACTTTCCTTCCTTTTTCTTCTCATTTTCTCCACTTTCATCTACTATTTTCTTACTTCTAAATTGATGAACATATTCTCTAGGATCTCTACTTCATCTCCTCTCTTTAATATCTAAGGAAATTTTAAAAAATTTTGGGTAAAAAGGTAGGTTTTTATGGCAAAGGACTAAATTGTAAAGAAAAGAAAACTTCTTTTCTCACCCTTTCACTCACGTTGGAAGGATGATCCATATCCTTCAATCTTCCTCTCTTTTTATACTATCAATATCTAAGCAAAATATTAATAAAATAATATTTAAATAATTAATTAAATAAAAAAATCACCAAAATATCATCAACATCATCATTACATTCTAGAACTCTCCCTCTTGCTAATTGACCATTTTGCCCTTTATGATCTTTCAAAATTCCATCATTGAATCATCACTTAATTTGGTAAAATTATGATTTCGTCCCTCATAATTCTTCACCTATTCAATTTGGTCCCTGCATGCCAATTCCATATATTAGTAAATTGGATTATTTTCACTTTTGGTCCTTCAACTTTCTTTTTTTTACACTTCGATCCCCTAAATTTTGAATATTTACACTTGAGCCAAAAGCTTTCCACATGTTTACAATTTAGCATTTACTTTAAATCCATATACTAAAACCTAGTTCTTAATTATTATTATTATTATTATTATTATTATTATGTTATTATTATTATTATTACTATTATTATTATTATTATTACTATTATTATTATTATTATTATTATTATCATCATCATCATTATCATTTTAATACTCCTCAATATTCTCTTTTATCCACTTTATATCATTTTCTCATTTTACCGAAAAATCAATTATATATTATTCAATTTATTACTACTTTTATTATATATAAATTGTAGGGATGTTACATTTATGCTTGTGCCATAAAACTTTTTGCACATTTACAATTTAGTCCCTTCCTTAATACATCATGTCATACTTTTTGATTTAATTCTCTTTTGATATATTGTAACTTTCATCTATTTTGATCTTATACCTTATTTCGCTAAAATTTATCTCATATTATTTATGACCAAGGGGGTTTTGAGGATGTTACATAACTTCCCAAATTCGGCCAAAACGTTTAGGCCAGGTTTGGGATGTTACAATACGCACAGAAAAAGAAACTAAAATAACAAAGGCATTGCCTTGTATTAACAAACAAGGTAAAATGAGTATGTAATAACAACCATCTCATGATTGGACTTTGGGCATACTTTTACAATAGCAACGAGTTATCTCATCAAACTCTTCCCTTTCTATCCTCAGCTTGAGTGGCCAATGCACATTTATTATCAAGAACTGTTTTTAAGTTTCTCATAGCTCAAGACAATTATCATGTTCTTTTTCAATTCCTTATAGTTATTTTCGTTCAGTTTGTTTTCAGTGAGCATGTTCAATAAAGGAGTTGGTGTCATTTTCGAACTGAAGATAAAACATTCATATAAAAATATCTTTGTGTAACACCCCTTCACCCATATTCAATGTCGGAATAGGGTTATAGAGCATTACCGTACATACTATACAATTATACAAACATTTTCATACATTTTCAATTTCATATAATTATAAATCAATAACATTCATATCATCACTAATATGAGCCTACGAGGCTCTAAACATGCTTTAGGAGTGATTCGGGACTAAACCGATAACTTTGGAAACTCTTAAAACAAAAATTTTTGCCAAAAACAGGGGACACACGCCCGTGTGGCCCGACCATGTGTCTCACACGGCCAAAGACACGCCCATGTCATAGGCCGTCTGGACATTCGAAATGGAAGCACATGGCCGTGTCCCAGCCCATGTCCAACCCCATGTAACTCTCTGACTTGGGTCACACAGCCAACACACATGCCCGTGTGGCTAGCCCGTATGCCCTAAAAATGGCCATACATGTCCGTGTGCCAGGCCGTGTTCTAGGCCGTGTCAAACTTGTAGGGTATACTGACTTATGCCACACGGCCAAGTCATATGCCCTTGTGTGAGGCCGTGTGGAGCATAATGACTTGATTTCTATTTCAACACCAGGGGACACACTACCGTGTAACCTGACCGTGTGTCGCACACGGCTGAGACACACGCCCGTATGGACAAAAATAGGCTATTTACCAATCCATATTGCCACCCCAAACTTGTTCACACCTACACAACACAAATGGCACAAATCATAGCATAAATAAGCATCTAATACAACCACAACCAAGACTAAAACATGCCATTTCAATACCAACAACTAACATACGTATAATATCATGTTTTGCTAATTCAAAACATACCAATTTCACATTCACAAAGCATTTATGTGCACAGTTTCATCTAAGCATTTCCTTACTTAAAACCACAAACACATCAATATCAAACTTTCTGTAACATCCTGAAAAGGGCTTATGCATTTTCGGTTTAATTGTACGAAATGACATGTCTTATGTGTTATGAATGTATTTTGAACATTTTTGGAAACTAGGAAATGTAAGGAAATGATTTAGAAATGACTCAAAAGAGGAAAGTAAACATTTCGGGAAACTTGGAAATGTAAGGAAATGTTAAGTTTAAAGGAGGCAAACGAAAATTTTTGGAAACTTGGAGATGTAAAGAAATGTCAAGTTTTAAAGGTTAAAAAGAGGAAACTAAGGCAGGGTGGCCTTAAGAAAATTAATAGGAGGAATTTGACACACCATCAGGCTTGGAAAAGTGGCCTGAAGATATCACTTAAGGCCCAGGTAGGTGACGCCACAAGCTTGTGTATTTGGGCCAGGGTTCGAGTCACTTGGGAAGCAAATAAAGGAGTTTTATTTTTGCTACAAAGAGCAGGGAAGTGGACGGCACTAAGGAACCGAAGGGAAGAGTTTAAATTCTCTTAAAATTTTGGCTAATAGATGGATAAATGATGATTTATCTTAAATTATTTTCAAGGAGATAATAAGGGATTATTCTTTTAATAAAGTGATAATTCAAAGGATAAAGCTATCAAAGGATAAAGCTATCATCAAAAGCTGAAAGTAAGCCTTTTTAAGACCATAGCCGAATACTGCTAAGGGTTCAAGCAAGAGTTCCATCGATTTCTCCAAGTAAGGGTAAGATCTAGATTCGGTTTCCTTTCTTTTCTTTTTAAGCCTGTCGAAATTTAGGGAATAATCCCTCATATTGTATTTTGGCCGAAACTATGGAAGGTGAATTCCGGGATTTCAGATCTAAGGTATTTCGGCATCTCCATTAATCAGGAAGAGAGTTTCGGGATTTAAAGATTTAAGGTAAGACATATGTATATTCAGCCAAAGGCCATGTTTTATGTTTTAATGTTAGATTAAACTCTAACGTGTGTCTATAGGATTTTCGACAACATTAAGGAAGCAAGGATCCAATTCGGGATTTAAGATTTGGAAGGTAAGCACCTATGTATATTCGGCTAAAGCCTAGATTAGTATTTAGATCTGTTCTTTAAATGTTCAAAAGCCGAAAACTAACCAAGTTAATTGATTCAATGCCTGGCCAAATACAAGGAGGAATAAAGCAAAGATTTCGGGATTGGTTGGTGTCCCAATCGGTAACAAGGTAGGTTTTAAGAATACAAATCCTACTAGGATTTGGTTTTATAGCCAAATAGGCTTTATGCTAATATATTAAGGTTGGTCGAATGTAGGAATTGAGATCTAAGGCATTAAATCAAGTTTTCCGGGATTTAAGTGAACTGCTAAGCGAATCAGGTGTGTACCCACACTTCTTCTTAATAAAATTTATGGCTATAATTAGTATGTGCATGTTTATAAGAATGTGAATATGGCTAAGTACCATGTAATGGTACAAAAGTACTCAGGTACGTTTCCTACTCCTATTAAGATTATGAAATATGTTATATGTAACATGTGAATAAAGATAAGAATGTGAAATTTGGCATGTTATTGCATAATATTTATGATATGGGGCATATGGGTTATTGAAAAGGGGAAGTGAATGTGGTGACCTAAGACCACGCTATCTGAATGCGGTGACCTAAGACCGCGATATCTGAATGTGGTGACCTAAGACCACAATATCTGAACGTGGTGACCTAAGACCACGAGACTATAAGGGCGATGAGCACGTCGACTGCAGCGACTGCCTTCGATGGAGTGCAGCGAATGGAGGGTTGACTTATTAGTCCCCACGGTGTGCAGGTTGGTACGGGGGAAGTGTAGCGGATGGTTAACTAGGTTTGGGTTTTGGGTTGCATCATTATCGTAAATTATTATGTGAATATGATATGTATGCTATGCCTAAATTTATTTGGACTTAGTGTTGTGTACACATTGAGTCTGTTGACTCACCCCGTTGTGGGACTATTTTCAGGTGACGAACAGTAATGGACCGGGCTCGGCAGAAGCTTAGGGATGGCCATGCACAGCAAGAAATTTACGATTTGGACGTTTATTTTATTTTATGTATTTTAAGTTTATTTTGGGAATTATTTGATGTAATAAGGCCATAAGGCCATAGTTGAATTTCTTTATTTCTTTTCACTTTTATTTATTATGTTTACAAATTATTATTTATGGATCAAACAAATTTATTTTAAAAATAAACTCCAAGTGTTTTGTCACCTTAATTAAAAAAAGAAAAAGAGATTTAATATATTATTAATACATTTTCAACTCAAGCCCAACCCAAACAAACTTTCTTTCTAAACACACAAGTTTTTCCTAAGTAATAAAAGAGTTTTGAATTGGTTTACATCGAGGAACATACCAGATCCGGTCACGGCTCGTGGGCCGGGTTTCGGGTGTTTCAATTTGGTATCAGAGTCCAGTTTCAAACCCTCGGCCTGGGGTTTAAGGCCCAAAACATTTTCAAATCGAGCCCAAATGAGTTTTTGAAGATAAGCAGGTTTTCTGGCATGGCACCTAAGTCTCCGACCCGCAGTCCACCAGGTAAGTACCCCTAACCATCTATGTGCTTTATGTGATTATATTATGAAGGGTAGAAATGGAATGGCACGTAGAATAGTATGATAAGTATGTGAACCCCAGGACTAGTGTACCCCAACAAATACACAAGATTTAATACCTACTTAAACAAACCTATGGCTAAGTCACCGAGTTAGGGTGTGGTAACCCCTGTGCGCATGTCTAGGATTGGATCCGGAAGAGCCTGGTATTTAAGCAGTCCTAGTGACTCACCTCCTCTTCGCTGGAATCCTACCTGGTGCGTAGCTTCGGTTCACCCTAACCAAAAGGACTCAGAGAGTGTGGTAACCTCTGTGCGCATGTCTAGGAATGGTTTCAGTGGGAGCTTGGTACTTAAGCAGTCCGTGTGACTCACCTCCTCTCCATTCGAATCCTACCTGGTGCGTAGCTTTGGTTCACCCTGACCAAGAGGACTCGGTCATAGGCTAAACACAATAACTAAAACCCGAAAGGGAACTAGCCGTGTTTTTATGGAAACCCTAGTTTTAAAACTCTTAAAATCACCCTCTTAATTTGTGAAAACTATCTCTAAAAAAAATCCGAAAAATTTCTGATTTATGAAATTACAAAAATACCACTAGTGGTAAAATTACAAAAAATGCCCTTGGTTTATAAAATGTCCAACTACCCAACAGTCTTACCAAAATTTCATTATTTTCTAAAGGTTCAAAAACCCTAATTTGCAAAATACCAAAATACCTTGATTTTGGAAAATCACAAAATTGCCCCTAACTTACAAAATTACCAAAATGACCCTGATTTCCAAAATTTTTGCAATATTATCGTTTTGGAAAGTACAATTCTCAAAAAGAACTCTCAAAGTTTTGCAAAATTTGGAAATACCCTGGAATTATTAAGCTTTACAAATTTACCCTAGTTTATTACTGAAATACCCCCGGATTTCAAATTTTCCAAAATACCCTGGGAATTTAAAAATTTCAAAATACTTTTTGATAAAATCACCAAGGAACTTTTTCTTTGAAAAATTTTGAAAAAATACCCCTGTAGGGCAAATTACGAAAATACCCCTAGGTAGCTAAAAAAAACAAAAAAAAACGACAACAATGAGAACTACAACATTTCTCTGAATGAACGAAAGTTCATAATTGATTGATGGATGAATGAATGAATGTGAAGACTGTGTGCATGTATGAATACGAAAGAACCACTTCTAAAACTCTTTTCATAAAATTGTTCGCAGTTAATCAGTAGAACAAAAGTACTAATGCATAAAAATTTTTAATCAGATAAATCGCGACGTTAGAAATGAGTTCTAGGGGACGTGGTCGTCGTGGGCGCGGTAGAGGTAGAATGGCAGTATCGGAACCGGTAGGGTCTGGCCATGGGTCAGAAAATGAAGTGCCGCAGCCAGCAATGGGCACGGAGGAGCAAGATCAGATAGGAGAAGATGACGCAGTATCGCGGGCTATGCTACGAGTGCTCGAGCGAGTGGCAGGAGCTAGTGTGGGAATGGAGCTCGGAAATCAGTATCGGAAAGACTTAGGTCAAACGGAGCCGAAGTTTTTAGAGGAGTATCGGGAGTGGCTCCGAATGTAGCGGAGTATTGGTTGGAGGCAGTCGAAAGAATCATGGATGATTTGGACTGTACTCCTGAGGAAAAGCTGAAAGGTGCTGTCTCGTTGCTCCGAGATGAAGCTTTTCGATGGTGGCTCACTGTCAGGCAAGGTGTTCCGGCAGATCGAGTGGATTGGGAATAAGTTAAGCTTAAGTTTGAAGGGAAGTACGTAGGAGCTAGCTACTTAGACTCGCAGAGAAAGGCGTTTCTAAACTTGGTTCAAGGAAGCAAGTCGGTAGCAGAGTATGAAGCTAAATTTGTGCGGTTAAGTCAGTACGCCAAAGGGATCGTGGCTACTGATTACAAAAGGTGTGTCCGGTTCGAAGACGGGCTACGAGATGAGTTGTGAGAGTTGATTGCTCCGCACAGAGAAAGAGACTTCGCCATTTTGGTAGAGAAAGCTCGGATAGCTGAAGAAGTTAAGAGGACGGTAAGAGAAAACTGAGAAAAGAATAGGAACGGGAATAAGAGAAGTTTTGGACCGTCAGCATCGTTCGGAGATGTGCAGAAAAGACCAAGGATCGAGAATTCTGTACGTGCACCTGTACCAGTTGCTGAGAATCGGAGTCGTATATGTGCCCAGTGTGGAAGAGCTCATTTAGGAGTATGTTGGGGAAATAGTAAGGAATGTTACTGGTGTAGGTCTAAGGCTCATTTGGTTAAGAAATGTCCTCAAGTGATGGATAGGGCTCGAGGTCAAGGTCATGGAACACCAAGCGGTAGTGCTGAAGGTTCAGATGTGAGGCAACCAAGGTTGGCTTAGGCAACCAAGGTATGTTCCCTAACCCTGGAATCTCTTTATTGACTTGATTGTTATGAGATAGTTCGTGTTTGTATGCTAGCAAAGTGTATGGAACCTTGAATGCGAATTTCGAGATAGTATCTAAGGAATGTGTTAGTTTTGTTAAGATCAGAGTGCGCAGCGATAGAGTAGGGTAATGAGTTAAGAGGTACGATTATTCGTTAGTAAGTAATTTCAAGGACGAAATTATTTTTAAGGAGGGTAGAACTGTAACATCCTAGATTAGGGGTTATGCATTTAATGCATAATTCAAGTGATAGTAGGCTTGGAGTGTGTTTGGATATATTTTAGGAGTTTTTGGAAACTCTAGGATGGAAGGGGAAAAACTTCGGAAAATATTGGAATTTTAAGTAAAAAGGGGAAACTAGGCAAGGAGGCCTTAAAGGAAATTTTCTGGAGTTTAGGACACAAGAAATCCAAGTGGTAAATTGGCTAGGAGGCGCCACTTAGTGCTTAGGGGAGTGACGCCTCAAGGAGCTAGGTGGACAGGGTTCGAGCAGCGTGGGAAGCAATGGGCTTTTCTTTTTGCGTCTGGAAGGGGAGCAAGGCCAGGGAGGCCTTAAGGGAAAAATCTTAGGCGTGTTTGGCATAAAACAGGCCTTGGTAAAGTGGCTGCAATGCGCCATTTAAGGGCCTGGAATGACGCCTGGACAAGGGCCTTGGTTCGAATCCCGTTGGCGACATGGGCGTGTTTTTATTTTGTTTTAGCGTTAAGACAAGAGGGAGCTAGGGAAGGAGGCTTTAAAATAAATTTTGGCGAGTTTATGTCATAAGAAAACGCCATGGCAGAGTGGCTTTGGGCGCTATATGTGGCTTGCGGCAATAAGGGCCCAGGTTCGAGTTGCGAAGGAAGCAAGAAAGGGCATTTTATTTTTGTGCAGCAAGAAGGCGCTTGGGCTAAGTAGGTCTTAAAAGAAATTCAGGGTGAATTATGTCACAAAGAGGCGCCTTGGCAAAGTGGCCTGGGGCGTTACCTGCAGTTAAGGGTTCCAGCAGGTCTCGGGTTCAAGGCGTGTGAGCAGCAGTTGGGTGTTTTATTTTTGGCTTTTGGCGCCAAGAGAGAAGGAAGTAATGGACGGCAATTAGACTTCTAATTAGGTAAGGATTAAGCTGGATTTTATTTTTGAATTTCGGCTAGATAAGTAGTAGATAATTGTTAATTTATTTTTATTATTCTTTTATAGGTAGATAAGAGATGATTTGGGAGTTTGATAAGGGATTAATGATGGATAATTTTTATTTTATTAAGGTGATAAAGGTGGATTTATTTTAAGTTGATATATAGAAGATAATTATAGATTTATTTAATATTTTTGAATGTGTGTGTTCAAGAGTTATTATAGGAAATGGAATTTGAGAGGTAGGAGTGCCGAAATTGTGTAGTATAAATAGGGGTGATCATCTTTTGGCCATTCTTTTGTTCATTCTATTTTTTTGCCGAAATCTGTTCCTCTCATTCTCTCTTAGTGCTGAATTTCTTCTCACCTTCCCTTCCTAGTCTTTTCCTTCCTTCCAACTTTAATTCTCCATCTTTTCTTATATGGCTGAATACCCCATTTGCCATTAGTGCCATAGCCGAACCTAGTAGCTTCTCTTTGTTTGAAACTCTAAAGAAACACCATCACTACCTTGATTCTCAAAAGCCGAATATTGCATCTCCATTTGATGAGCCATAGCCGAATCTTTATTTGAAACCCCTTATCACTTCTTTTCTTCTTTTGTTCTCTTCAAAGCCGAAAGTTGGAAATCTGACTCTATTCCGTGGATGTGGCCGAACCTAGGGAGGTGATTTGGGAAGATTGACCATTAAGGGTAAGCAACGATAGTGGTAAGTATTGCTTTAGTAATCGGTTTTGGATATTTTTCTTAAGGGTGCCGAATCAAGTGATTAAACTCTGGCTATGGGTTGGCCGAATGTTTTCTTAAGGCAATAAGTGATATGTTCTCTTATATGCAGCTAACGTCAAGGTGCTTTGAGGGAGTCTTTCGGGATTCGATTCGTTGGTAAGAATATTTAGTAAGTATAGTTTAGATTTGGTATATTTAGATTATGATGTTATCGGTTAACCGTTTGGTTCTGATTAAGATATCATTAATGGACATGGATGCCGGTCAAGAAGGTAAAGGGAAAGTCCCTATTCCGAAGTTTAAGAAAAGATCTGTCTCGGCAGTTCGGGATTGGCCACCAGGGTGTGGGCCAGCAGCAGGAGAAAGCTATAGGCAGATAGCCGTAGTCTCGCTTAGCGATAGCGTCGGGATCGAGAGTTTAGAACTTTAAGTGATCAGGTGTGTAGTTAGCCTACCATTTTCCGGGATATAAGTTATATTTGCATGTGACTGTTTATGTATGTATGTGATATTTTATATGTGTTATGTGTATGCTATCTAGTGCAGTGGAAATTGTGATATGGATACCCTCATGGGGTATGTCGATAATCCGGTAAGTACCGAATCTGATAAAATGTGATTATTGATGTGAATATGTGACAATATGCTAAATAACATGTACATGCATTATCATGGCATTATTTTATGTTGCATGTGCATGGGTGGGATATGATATGAAAGAAGGACAGAGTGTACTTCGAGTACGTGGTTTGATGAATGGCTCTGTGCCTCATCGTGGTTGATATCGGCTATGTGCCATATCGTGGTTGATGATATATTTATCATCGTGGTTTTGGTGTTAGCTATGGCTACATCGTGGATTGGCGCTGACTGAGGTCGCGTTGTGGATTTTTGTGCTTTATTGCACGTGGACGGCATTGATTGCCTTTTGGAGTGAAAAGGAGAAGGTGATTTATTAATCCCCTGGTGTGTGGTAGGCTGGATAAGGGGGTGTGTAGCGGATGGACCCTAGGATTGGGTTGGGTGCACTTCGCATAATTCTATGTGACCTGAGAAATGAGGTATTAATGTGGAAATGGGCCAAGCCCAAAATGTGAACGTGGAATGGAATGAGAAATGGGCCAAGCCCAGTATATGTGTAACACCCCAAACCCAGTCAATGCGCCATGACCGAATCTGGCATGCCATGAAGGAAAATTTTTTGAAGAAAGACGAGTTAACGATTAAATTTTTGTGAAAAACTTTTTGTCGTTCTAAGTTTGTAGAAAATTAAATTGAAAACTGATAAATTATTTTGAAATTCCGTAATTAAATCTTTAAAACTTGGTTGCAGCTTAGATTCGTAAACCATTTATAAACTAAAGAGAAACTAAAGCAATTAGGTTGAAAATCGTATCTAATAGAAATTTGGAAACTTAAGTTTTGGAAAATAGTATAAGTTATCGAAAACACTTAAGATGTTAAATTTTATCAAATGATTTATGTTACCCGATGGTAACAGTTTGAAAACTATCGCGTTTTGTATTTTAGAAAACTTTGTGCACATAACATTAATTCAACCATAATTTGTAAGCCATATTTAAATCAAATCCAAAGCATATGAATAATCCAAAACATAATAAAGAGGCCTTATTACAAACCATAAAAAGATGAAAACCAAATTAAAATAAGTACCCAAATGGAAGTTCATGTAAACCCAAATTTTATTGCATGGCCTCCTCGAGTTCATCCGGCTCCATATCCGCAAATTTACGAATCACCTGAAAAAGTAAGGGAGAAGGTGAGTCACCAAGACTCAGTGCATAATCCCTCTCCCGGGTAAATGCCACGTACTTACACAAATTATAACCAAGCAATATATATATATATGTAATGCACCCAACCTAGCCATCCGTAACCCCTTTTTCTACCCCGTGTGGTACCAAACCACTGGTGCTGCCAAACCACTGGTGACCAAAGTCACGATATTCAATATTGTGATACCAAATCACTGGTGACCAAAGTCACGAATAATCAAGTTGTGGGGCCAACCCACTTGTGATACCAAATCACTGGCGACGATCCCAATACATCAATGTGGGGCCAACCCACGTGGTACGAAACCACTGGGACGAGTCGCTATGAGGTGCCAAACCTCTGGTGTCCCAAAGACACAAATGTGATACCAAATCACTGGTGACCAAAGTCACGAATAATCAATTTGTGGGGCCAACCCACTTGTGATACCAAATCACTGGCGACAATCCCATATCTCAAAAGTGGGGCCAACCCATGGTGGTATTAAACCACAGGGACGAGTCGCTATGAGGTGCCAAACCTCTGGTGTCCCAAAGACACAAATGTGATACCAAATCACTGGAGGTGCCAAACCTCTGGTGTCCCAAGGACACAATATCAATCTTCCGCCTCCTCTCATATTGCCCATACCAATGCAATAGATAGACAAATCATGTCAACATACTTTATTATGAATCACATAACAAAAAAAAATATCATAAATCGTAGATCATGATTTCAATCCACAAGTATTAACAACATATAGAAACGGACTTACCCGAATCCTCATTCATACCATCATGGTATCATATCAAGATCTCATCGTTTCCCCACTTTGATAATATGATTAGTAAATTAATATTATAAATACATATACATAATTGAGTTATAAAGTGTGTAAGGTACACACCTTTCACCAATGCAAATACTAACTTCCGAAGATCTGATCTACCGCACTAGATCACCTTGTCCTACAATCAGCCAATACTCAGATTATAAACAAAGGCCATTCGGCCACCACTAAATCCCGATGAGTTATCACTTGAAATACCAGTCTTACCTAAGCTTACCCAAAACGATTGAAAGAACAGGCTTAGATTGATTGCTTCCAACATCCCGAGGAGCCTAAAAGAATAATCGGTTCCTAAAAATGATTAGAACCTTGCAACAAATGCCCATAGGTTCGGCCTTTGTCCACAAGAAAACGACATAGAAAAGAGAAAGAAGTGAAGGAAAAACGGCCATGAACACTTACCCTTTTCCAAAACCGATTGAAGAAACCCAAAATGAATGCCTACCCTTGATGATACAAAAAGGGAGTGGGAAGTTTCGGCAATATGGTTATGAAAGAAGAAAGATATGCGAGTAGAAAAGAGAATAAAAATGAGAGAGAGAATTCGGTTTTAGCAACAATGGAAGAAAAGAAAAGTGAGTTTGGGCATTCGGCCAAAGAGGGATTTGTTTGGAGAGGAAGAGAAAATATGCCAAAAGGTGCACAAATGCTAAAGTTGGCCATATATCCCCCCCAAACCTCCTATCAACATTCGGCCACCCCCTAGCCACACATGCCGTCCACATACATGCACTAAAGGCTTGGAATAGTTTCCAAAACATCTTCCTTAAGCCAAGCCTTATGTCCCCCCATCCTTCCATAACCTTAAGATTCCTTTCCCAAAGTACAAACTTTCCTAAACCAATATTCAACTTACCAAAAATTTGAAAGTCCAACCTTCCATAATTTGAACTTAGCCAACACTTAATGCTAGGATGTACAAAAAATAAAATCCTCAATATGCTTTCCATGCTACTCGAACCACTTCCCTCAAGCAACCTTTCAAGCTCCTTATCCACTATGCCACTAACTCCTCATGTGCTTTAATTTAACACTTAAATTAACTTAAGTGTCAAGCTCACTTAATCCACTTCACAAAATTTTCCATACTAAAAATTATTCTAGCTTAGCTAATATTTCCAAGCCTTCACACAAATATACTAAGCACACAATAACAATCATATCCAAGCTAACACAAGTAACAACATGATGCTCTAATATTTTTAGGATATTACAATATGATATGTGGAATAATGTGGTAATGGGCCAAGCCCAGTATGTGGAAACATGTGGTTACTTACACTATTATATGAATGTGATATGAATGTGGGCCAAGCCCAGAATGTGGTAATATGTGAATATGATATTTGTTATCTGATATGTGGGTTAATATGGGGTTAACATGTGGGTGGAATTCAGTGGTTTAATTACACACTGAGTCTGTATGACTCACCCAATTTTTATCAACGTCGTAGGTGATGCTTGGACCGGGTTTGGAGTGGATACGAGGTGGCCCATGCAGGAGACATTTTATTTAATTAATTAAGTATTTATATTTTCAGTATTTTGATTAAGTGTTTATTGTAATAAGGCCCATTAAAGTATTTAAGTATTTTTATTAAGTGTCTTTATTATTATGTTTTATTATGGATTGACAATTGAGATATCTTTCGCAAATGGCTTCATTTTCTTAAATCTATATATATATAATAAAGTTTTAATTCGGATATTTTTATCAAGCTTATATTATTTAAAATTTTTAAATGGACATGGTTTTTGAATAAGAACAAAATTTTCAAGTTCCACCACAAGTCAGGATATTTTTAAACGATTTTCGCAGTGGCATTTCAAATTCGGTCGTATCGAATGGGCCGGGTTTGGGGTGTTACACTTTCCACCATTAGCTACCTTAAACTCTAAACTTCAACAAGTCATTCACAAGCAATTATAAACCACATCATCAAGGATCATTAGCACAAATATATACATCACCTTACTTGCCAAAATGAACCAAAATAAGCCATCTCTCATGGCTATATATACAAACCAAAACATAGACATTTACAAGCCAATTCAAATGGCAAAACTCATTACTAAAATTTATATCAAAATAACCAATATCCTATACATGCCATATAACCAAAACATAAACTCAAAAGTACCAAATTGATAGTTGGATAATGTGATGAAGTCTCCGATGATCCCCTAATCCAAGCTAGCTTTGTAATCACTATAAAACACGGAAAAATAAATAGAGTAAGCTTTATAGATTAGTAAGCTCGTATGAAATAAATTCAATGTAATCGTAATTACACAATTCAACAAATTGAATATATTAACATATAGCTCATAATAACTAACAAACCTTTCATACATTTTTAGTCATAAGATTATATGCAAACTTTACAATCTTTTCGATTTAAAGCTTATACGGTTCATGTACATACCTGTACCATTTTGTATCAATCTCATACTCAACCACATCTTTCATTTACCCGTTGAACCATTCAGAATACTATCGGATACTCAAAAAACTCGCACCGAAGTGCCACATAGATAGCCAATGCTATCTCAATCTCATATCACATATATGCTCACTCTCGAGCTATCAACGGGCCTGCCACACAAGCTGTGGGTTAAGACGTAGCTATACGGTGCTGCTCACACAAGCTGTCAAGTAACCGCAACACATGCTGGTATAGTCAGCCATCGGTAGGACGTACAGGACCAGCACGTGGATCACATAATCACAATAAGCCCTAATGACATGTCATTCGTATCCTAATCTATTCCTAAGGTTCAACTGGGATTTCACACTTGTTGAATCTTCATCTAACGCGTCCATAAAGTCGTATTCACGATTCATACAATATCAAAGCATTAAAAATATAATTATAAAAATGCTTATTACATACGAACTTATCTCGGACATAAAAATGACTAAACGAGTCGATTAATCCAAAACCTTGTTCTTTCCGCGATCTAAGTCCGTATCTCGCTTTTCTTGATCTATACAATATCAAATTTAACTTTTTTAATTACCTCACTATTCAATTTAATCCAAAACACTTATTAAAACACATTTACACTTGTGCCCCAAATATTCACAACTTTTACAATGTAGTCCTTATTTCATAAAAACACAAATTAATGCAATTTAACCACAACCCAAGCTAGCCGAATTACAGATAGGTCCCTAACAGCCCATATTTTTCATTTATTTCTTATTTTAACCACAAAGTTTCCACATTTCACAATTTAATCCCTTTTTTTCATTTTCATTAAAAATCACTTAACAAAACTTGTATAACTATCATACAACATTCATAATCTGTAACAGCCCGATTTAGTGGCTAGTTAGAATAGTGATCTCTGAATCACTAATTCGAGGTTAGAGAAAATTATTTTCATGTTATGTTATGTGTTATAACATGTTTATAATGATGCATGAAAATTTTGGTGCCTTAATTTTAGCGATTTCTAGCTAAATTGTGAAAAAAGACTAAATTGCATAAAGTGCAAAAGTTCTATTTTATTTGCTAGAGGTGCCAAATAGCTATGGTTTATAAATTGGAGGTCTCAAATGTGCAATTAGGCCATGGGAATTAGCTTGCCCGATCAAAGGAAGATAAAGGGGACAAGAGCATTAAATGTTGTCATGTTAGGTAATTAAAAAGAAATAAAATAAGATGAAATTAGCAAAAAGCTATCATCTTTTTATTTCTTCTCTTCTTCCACCGAAAATACCAACAACAATGGGAGTTTTTGAAGCTCAAAATTTCAGCAAGCATTTCTCCTCACAAGTAAGTGATTTTGATGATCTTTCTTGTTAAAAATTGTATTTTTGGAGTCCCTAAAGCTTAAGATAGCTAATGAGGGGACTATTTTGCAACATGGTTGAAAGTCTACGGACTTGCCATGAGAGAGTTTATGCTGGTTACTGAGTTTTTATGGAAGGAAATGAATGATAGGATGATGAGAAACAACTTTTGTGAAAGGTGTTGTCATGAAAACACCTAATTAAGTCTAAAATGCAAAAGTTATAATTTGTTCATTAAGGCATGAAATAGTTGGAATTGTGGATAGTTGTAAGAGAATTAAATGTTCAGCTAGGCTTGTTTAACAAGAAAATGTGATGAAAATTTATTTACGAACCTAGGGGCAAAATAGTAATTTTGCCAAAGTATAAAGGCAAAATAGTAATTTTGCCAAATTATAAAGGCAAAATAGTCATTTTTGCCTAAAGTGTAGATTATGGTGTATTATGATTTATAAGTTATTAAATCAGTAAATTCCATTATTCTAGATCAAAGAAAACAAGTTTCGAACCTAGAATGGATGAAAAGAGAAATGTGGGCAAAAAGTCCCTTTCGGCCCTTTCGATATCGAGGTAAGTTCATGTGTGAATGTGGCAATTATGTATGAGTTAATTTAGTATTCCAATGTTGTATGGAATGCATATTTACTCTATAAATGTATGAAATATATTTTAATGAGATGTCAAGAGAATTGAATTTGGGAGTAATGGGAAATGTATATAGCATGATATGTTGATAGTTATAGTCTCGTGTAAGACCATATTGGAATATGACCTCGGTGTAAGAATTCGTATAAGACCATGTCAGGGACATAGCATCGATATGTTAATATAAGTAAGACCCTATTAGAGTATGATGTCAATGTGTCACTATGTGTATGAGACTCAATAGTGTTATCTAACAATTTGAGATGAATTCAGTATATGATGAACCTCTAGTGAGTTATGTGTAATCGATACACCTTAGTTGTATGAGATAGATTTATTAATGCATTATGTGAATGCGAACGAGAATTGTAGAAGGTTAAGTAAAAATAGAAATATGTGAGGATGTTCTTGGTTGAATATTTGAAATAGATATATACATGTGGATTACTATCCATGAATGTAAAATAATGGTGAGCTATGTGCGATATCACCTTATTGATGTTAATGATGGTCTAAGTGCGATACCATCAATTATATTGTTATCGGTGGGCTATGTGCATTACCACCTGATTAATTAGTAATCAATGGGCAATGTGTGATACCATCGCTTATAAATGATTGGTGAGCTAAGTGCAAAATCACCATAAGTATAAATGATTGGTGAGCTAAGTACGAAATCACCATAAGTGTAAATGATTGGTGAGCTGTGTGCGATACCACCTTATTAGATATTCAATGGTGGGATAAGTGCGAAACCATCGTGAGATTAGTAGTATGAGTGACTCATTGAAAATGCTTTGATATGTTGTTTTATGATCATGTGGTGATCAGTGCAGGAATGTATGCTAATTAAACGAGCAATTGGCTTGTGGCATGGAAGAATGCTGTAAGAATAGAATGAGTAGGCTTCAAAAGTGTTGAGTAAGTAACCATGAGTTTATGAGAAAAATTCATTATAATACCTTGTAGTCATGGATATTCAATGAATATTAGGAATTGTCAGTTATGTACAGATGAACTTACTAAGCATATTTGCTTACTCCTTTTCTCTTTCCCATCCATTATAGGTTTTTAACTAGCTCGGGTTGGAGCCGCCGCCGGAGATGTTTTCACACTATCGAGTAGATTCTGGTATGGTGTTTCAAGTTCTTTTGAGTCATGGCATGTATAGGGATTTTTTAGGTTGATAAAGTTTTTGATGTAGCCAAGTTGTGTTGGCTTAAGAATTTATAATAGGTTTTTAACTAGCTCGGGTTGGAGGCCGCCGGGATGTTTTCACACTATCGAGTAGATTCCTGGTATGGGTTTCAAGTTCTTTTGAGTCATGGCATGTATAGGGATTCTTTTAAGGTTGATAAAGGCTTAAGAGATGTAGCCAAGTAATTTGGAATTTATAATTTGGTTGTGTATAGCCATACATGATGGCTTAAGTTGTTTGTAATTGTATTGGATATAGTTCTCCCTACTGTAAGGAATGAAGGCTTTATTTCTCCTATGATTAAATGTCTTTAATTCAAGAGTTATATTGAAGCTATGTGAAATTATGTGATGATATATGAATGTATGCAAATGAGAGTGGTAAAAGGCTTGGTAGATAGCCTCTAAGTGCCCACACGGACAGACACACGGCCTGTGTCCCCTGCACCTTAGTGTCTTAAGTCAGAATAGACCACGGGCTAACCACACAGCCGTTTGTTCAGGCCGTGTGAGACACACGGTTAGCACATGGGCGTGTGTTTCAAACTGTGTGAATAAGTCAGTATATCAAAGCATGACACACGGGCTAGGGCCATGGGTATGTGAAGGCCGTGTGTAATTTGTCAGTATCCACAACGGGTGGGAGACACAGGCATGTCTTAAGGATACACGGGCGTGTCTCAAGTTACACGGGCGTGTAACCCCTGTTTTGAGAGAAAGTTTCCAGATGAGTTTCGAAAGTTTTGGACCGTGATAGTGTGATGTCTCCCAGCTCTAACGATATTGTTTTGTTAAGACAATGATGATTCCCAACCGAGATAATTTCAGTAAGTTTATACGACTTCTAAGCTTTATGATTAATATCATTGAATTTCTTAGCATAATGTACAATATTACCATGAAAATGTTTAATGCTATGTTAAACAAAGAAATCAATGAGATTAAGCATGAGAAAGTTCCGATTGAAGTTGAATTACTTAGGATACTCAATCTATCACATGAAATGTGAAAGTTTGTATAAGACCAAGCCAAGGCATGGCATCGATAATCAAGCAAGTTACCATGTAAGACCAAGACAAGTCTTGGCATTGAGGAGTTATTATGAGATGAAGACCCATATAAGCCCAAGCCAAGGCATGTCATTGGTGAATAACAAAGAAGATTTCATGTAAGTCCAAGCCAAGCTCGGCATTGACCAGTTCATGAGTAAAGATACCAAATAAGACCATGTCAAGACATGGCAATGGTAAATTTCCAAGGGAACCCATAAGGAAGACTATGTATAAGTCCATGTCAAGACATGGCATCGATACCAAGATGAGAGATCCCTTGTAAGACCATATCTAGGATATGGCTTTGGCATCAAGTTATATGTGAGATGAGATTCAGTATCCTCGGTTATTCATAGAAATTCATCGGGCAAACGAGTAAAGCTTAAATGAGATAGCAAGAAAGTTTAGTAAGCAAAGCTATTATCAAGTTAACTAAGAAGTATTATTCATGTTATGAATGATGATATTAAGATTATGCTTATCATAGTGAAGTATGTTGATTTATGCGATCAAGTAATACAAGTATCTTGTTTACCTTACAAGCATGAGACTAGTAAGTACCATGAGGTATGTCAGAATCAGTAAGAGTAAGTAAGCAATTGAGAATTGTGATGTCATTATTTATGATAAATATGACCGTATGGTTAAATCTCACATGTGACTGTTAAAGTAGAGAATGTTTTGTTTTATGACTCTGTTATGAAGTCACACATATTACGGTGTGGGAGTTAAACTGAGAAGCTTGACTAAGTAGAATGCAGGAGATGAGTACTGTCGTTTAATAATAAATTGATGAATAAGACTATGGTTGGACCCTGGCAATACATGTGATCCCATATAATACCATGTCTAGGGCATGGCATTGGCAACGATACGTGATTTCGTGTAAGACCATATCTGGGATATGGCGTCGGAATCAAATAGAGATCCCGTGTAAGACCACGTCTGGGACCTGGCTTCGGTATGAAATCGTGTAAGACCATATCTGGGATATGGAATCGATATTGATATAAGATCCAGTACAAGACCATACCTAGGATATGGCATCGGCATCAACATAAATTTCCATGTAAGACCGTATCTGGGATATGGCATTGGTGATGATATGAGATTTCATGTTAGACCATAGCGAGGCTATGGCATCGTGACGACATGTAAGGTAATAGCTGGGCTATGATGTTGTGATACGAGTAACACCATAGTTGGACTATGGCAATCAAGTAAACGACGTACTCAAACCCGTAAGACATTCTCTAGATTAATAAGTAATAGTAAGAGAAATTAGAGTTAAATGTTGAGTACTTAAGTAGGCCTTAATGTGGAACTTGAGTAAGTAAAGTCACAGTTCGAAAGTATAAGTGATAGAAACAATTGTAGCGTGATAAATGTGAAAACTCACTTGGAGCGAGTTGTGTGACTATGATGATATTTCATTGATGATGAATAGTAAATCATATGTACGTAGTCATGAGAGTTAAGTTAAGGGCTCTACAACCTCACCCTCCTTACCACTGTTGATTTATGATGAGATATTATGTGAGTCAAATTGAGTAAGTTTGTATGCGATTAATGCAATAACGACGTTAGCATGATTGAAAATGCTTGGTATTATATTTATGCATGATACTTCATTAAATTGAGAAATTGAGGTTGAATACGATATTGAAGTCCTAGTGGACTATGATGAATATGAGAATTGTGTAAGACCATATTCAGAATATGGCATCGATATTTGATGTGGAAGTCCATATAAGACCACCTCGAGGATGTGGCATCGGTTTCGTACCTACATGAATGACGATGAATATGCGTCTTTCATTATCCGTAGTGATCAATGGGACAGGTAGATGAGTTAGAAGTAGAAATGAGATTAGTACTAAAGTCATGTGAAGGAGTGAATGCAGATATTCGTGAATGAATCACGAAGAAACAAGTACGATGTGTGGCACGATATGTGCTAAACAAATGGCAAGTGTGAGTAAGTTGGCTCGAAGCCTGTAGTTTGTGCATAGTTAGTTGATGCCATGGATAGATTATAATAATCCCCTTGAGTATTATGTACAAATATTTGTTGCCTTTCAGGGCTGATGTAGTTGTTCTTTTCATAAACTGTGACTGTGTGAGAATGTTGGCTGATAGTAAAAATCAGACAAAACAGTTGTCGATTTATTTATTTGAAATCGACATTCCTTTATCTCCTAGTAATCCTATTCGGGTACCTTGAGGAGGAAGTTGGTGATGATTCTAATATAAGAAGTGAAATCACAAGTTTCACGTTGTATGATGAGTTTTCAAGTAAGCTGAATAGAGTTAATGAATTCGATCGAGATGTCCCTACTATCGTGAGATATGATGTTAGTAAAGGTTTTAGATTAGCACAGCAAGATAAAATCAGATGAAAATGTGCTAGAAATATGTTCTCTGTGTGGAGAAAAGAGTAGATTAATGTATTGAGATATGATTCAAGTTCTGTGTATATTCACGCATGAATCAATAAAAAGAATAAAATTCTGTGTGTACGTGAGTAGGGAGCATGATACAAGGGTATGCTCATCGAAATGTGCAAACTGTGATAGTTGAGTTGAAAGCTATAAAAAGAACTATTAATTGAAAGTTCTAGTACTGAGTTCAGTCTAAATCGAGAGAAAGAGTTGACGGGTTGGTGATCCCGAAACGATCACTTCTATGTCCTTGTTGTAAGTTAGATGTTATGAAATGATATATGGGAAAATCAATGTTATTTTTTTCTGAATTTTAATGGGTGAGAGTATCATATGCTACAGTACATTTTGAAAATGAAATAGTGGAAACGGCTAGAACTATTACAATAACAGGTTATTGTAATACTTCTCAGATAGTAGACATAGTACAAATCTGAATGAAAGATCCATGTTAAGCAATGCGAGTTAGTTACTCAGTCGATCTTAGTTGGTAATATCCTAGTTTCAGCAAGGTTAATGACAAGAGTAAGTTTTCTTTTTAGAACAAAAGAGTTCAGAAGTGAGATAGTAAATGGTATTTTAAATAAACTCTAAATGAGTTTATTTGCGATGATAAAATACAGGTTGTATAAGTTTTCCGTTGTTGATGATTTCTCGAGATAGAATTTGAATGATGATGAATCCAGAACTTAGAAGTTTTGGTATGAGATTTAGTAGCAGGATATATGCTAATGCAAGAATAAGGAAGTGCAGTTATGTGCATAAATGTTTTGACAGTAGAGTACATTTCGCGATATGATTGAGTTATGGTCAGAAGTAGTTGATTCACTAGAAGCTGAGTTTTCAAAGCGTACAAGTCAAGATTATTACAGTTGGTGAATGTTTTAATGAGGAAGCGAGATAAAACCTTATAGTTCCAAATTTGGTTTTACAAAATTCCCAAGGAGGGGGATGTCATCCGAATTATAGTGAATCAACCAGTAAAGATCCGAACGATCGTTTGGACATTTACGGAGTTCCAAATTAGTGGATTACTGGATATAGTATATGCCCCAGAAGAAGAATAACCTACGTCTCAAGTTACGTTTCGACCTTATGTATCACAGCTTAAGAGTTATTGGCAAGAGAAATTTGAGGATAAGTGGATTCGCGATTTTGAAAAGTAGATGGAAGTGTTTTAAGAGTGTTGGTAGCAATTCCTCCTGATAAGATTTTCGGGGACGAAAATCCCTAAGGGGGAAAATTGTAACAGCCTGATTTAGGGGCTAGTCGGAACAGTGATCTCGGAATCACTAATTCGAGGTTAGAGAAAATTATTTTCATGTTATGTTATGTGTTATAACATGTTTATAATGATGCATGAAAATTTTGGTGCCTTAATTTTAGCGATTTCTAGCTAAATTATAAAAAATGACTAAATCGCATAAAGTGCAAAAGTTCTATTTTATTTGCTAGAGGCGCCAAATAGCTATGGTTTATAAATTGGAGGTTCCAAATGTGCAATTAAGCCATGGGAATTAGCTTGGCCGGTCAAAGGATGACAAAGGGGACAAGAGCATTAAATGTTGTCATGTTAGGTAATTAAAAAGAAATAAAATAAGATGAAATAAGCAAAAAGCTATCATTTTTTTATTTCTCCTCTTCTTCCACCGACAATACCAACAAGAATGGGGGTTTTTGAAGCTCAAAATTTCTGTAAGCATTTCTCCTCACAAGTAAGTGGTTTTGATGATCTTTCTTGATAAAAATTATATTTTTGGAGTCCCCAAAGCTTAAGATAGCTAATGGAGAGACTATTTTGCAACATGGTTGAAAGTCTATGGACTTTCCATGAGAGAGTTTATGCTGGTTACTGAGTTTTTATGGAAGGAAATGAATGATAGGATGATGAGAAACAACTTTTGTGAAAGGTGTTGTCATGAAAACACATAATTAAGACTAAAATGCAAAAGTTATAATTTGTTCATTAAGGCATGAAATAGTTGGAATTGTGGATAGTTGTAAGAGGATTAAATGTTCAGCTAGGCTTGTTTAACAAGAAAATGTGATGAAAATTTATTTACAAACCTAGGGGTAAAATAGTAATTTTGCCAAAGTATAAAGGTAAAATAGTAATTTTGCCAAAGTATAAGGGCAAAATAGTCATTTTTGCCTAAAGTGTAGATTATGGTGTATTATGATTTATAAGTTATTAAATCAGTAAATTCCATTGTTCTAGATCAAAGAAAACAAGTTTCGAACCTAGAATGGATGAAAAGAGAAATGTGGGCAAAAAGTCCCTTTCGGCCCTTTCGATATCGAGGTAAGTTCATGTGTGAATGTGGCAATTACGTATGAGTTAATTTAGTATTCCAATGTTGTATGGAATGTATATTTACTCTATGAATGTATGAAATATCTTTTAATGAGATGTCAAGAGAATTGAATTTGGGAGTAATGGGAAATGTATATAGCATGATATGTTGATAGTTATAGTCTCGTGTAAGACCATATTGGAATATGGCCTCGGTGTAAGAATTCGTATAATGTCAGGGACATGGCATCGATATGTTAATATAAGTAAGACCCTATTAGAGTATGATGTCAATGTGACACTATGTGTATGAGACTCAATAGTGTTATCTAACAATTTGAGATGAATTCAGTATATGATGAACCTCTAGTGAGTTATGTGTAATCTATACACCTTAGTTGTATGAGATAGATTTATTAATGCATTATGTGAATGCGAACGAGAACCGTAGAAAGTTAAGTAAAAATAGAAATGTGTGAGGATGTTCTTGGTTGAACATTTGAAATAGAGATATACATGTGGATTACTATCCATGAATGTAAAATAACAGTGAGCTATGTGCGATATCACCTTATTGATGTTAATGATGGGCTAAGTGCGATACCATTAATTATATTATTATCGGTGGGCTATGTGCGTTACCACTTGATTAATTAGTAATCGATGGGCTATGTGCAATACCATCGCTTATAAATGATTGGCGAGCTAAGTGCGAAATCACCTTAAGTATAAATGATTGGTGAGCTAAGTGCAAAATCACCATAAGTGTAAATGATTGGTGGGTTGTGTGCGATACCACCCTATTAGAGATTCAATGGTGGGCTAGGTGTGAAACCACCGAGATATTAGTAGTATGAGTGACTCATTGAAAATGCTTGATATGTTGTTTTATATGATCATGTGGTGATCAGTGCAGGAATGTATGCTAATTAAACGAGCAAGGCATGGTAAGAATGCGGTAAGAGATAGAATGAGTAAGCTTCAAAAGTGGTTGAGTAAGTAACCATGAGTTTATGAGAAAATTCATTATAATACCTTGTAGTCATGGATATTCAATGAATATCAGGAATTGTCAGTTATATAAAGATGAACTTACTAAGCATATTTGCTTACTCCTTTTCTCTTTCCCATCGATTATAGGTTTTTAACTAGCTCGGGTTGAAGGCCGACGGAGATATTTTCACACTATCGAGTAGATTCCTGGTATGGTGTTCAAGTTATTTTGAGTCATGACATGTATAGGGATTCTTTTAAGGTTGATAAAGTTCTAATTGATGTAGCCAAGTTGTGTTGGCTTAAGAGAATTTATAATTTGGTTGTGTATAGCCATACATGATGGCTTAAGTTGTTTGTAATTGTATTGGATATAGTTCTCCCTAGTGTACGGAATGAAGGCTTTATTTCTCTTATGATTAAATGTCTTTAATTTAAGAGTTATATTGAAGCTATGTGAAATTATGTGATGATATATGAATCTATGCAAATGAGAATGGTAAAAGGCTTGGTAGATAGCCTCTAAGTGCCCACACGGGCAAACACACGGGCTTGTGTTTAGGCCGTGTGTCCCCTGCACCTTAGTGTCTTAAGTCAGAATAGACCACGGGCTAACCACACGACCGTTTGTTCAGGCCGTGTGAGACACACGGTTAGCACATGGGTGTGTGTTTCAGACCGTGTGAATAAGTCAGTATATTCAAAGCATGACATAGGGGCTAGGGCCACGGGCATGTCAAGGCCGTGTGTAATTTGTCAGTATCCACCACGGGTGGGAGACACTGGCATGTCTTAGGGATACACGGGCGTGTCCCAAGTTACACAGACGTGTGACCCCTATTTTGAGAGAAAGTTTCCAGATGAGTTTCGAAAGTTTCGGAACGAAAGTCTGAGGCCTCATAGGCCCATGAAATGTATGATTTGACTAAGAAATAGAAGTTTTTAATTCGCAACGAAATTTTATAGCCTGTAAGTACATGTTCAAGAAAGTTCAAGCATAGTAATGTCTCGTATCCGGTCTTAGCCTCAGACTTAGGTATGGGGTGTTACATAATGTATCATTAAACATCAAAATACTCATGTATTCATCAATGGAAACATCTAAAATCTTTAATACTTTTGCAAAATAGTCCTTAGGCTTGCTAGACCTAGTTGCTACGATCTCAAAAACATAAAAATCATTAAAAACGGTACAAAAATAACTCACCAATTGAAAAAATAAGGTTGGCCGAAGCTAGCTCAACAATGGTTCCTTTTCCTCTTTTAATTTTGGTTGGTGATGATGAATAAAAGATGAAGACTTTTTTTATTTCATTTGTTTTTATCATTATTTTATAAATTACTAAAATACCTTTTAAAAACATCACTAATTACATAAATGCCAAGCCATCACATTCCACTATCTAAAAAATGGGCTTTATTACCACATAAGGACCTCTACTTTAAAGTTCTATAGTCATTAGACACATTTAACTATTAGAACACAAGTTTTACGCTTTACTCAATTTAGTCCTTTTTATCGAATTAAGCACTCAAACGATAAAATTTCTTAACGAAAATTTCACACAATCATACTATCATACTTAGACATTAAAATAATAATAAAATAAATATTTTGACCTCGAATGTGTGGTCCCAAAACCACTGTTCTGATTTGACTAAAAATAGGTTGTTACACTTTGTATTAAGCAAATGTCTGAAAATGTTTTTGCAACATTATGGTATGCATTAAGATGATAAATGCTCTTACATTAAACCTTGAAAACTTTTGTAAGTATTGCAACCATAATTCCCACATCTATTAAATCAAACCACAGTGGGGTGATCATGATCAACTAGTAAGAAGAACATGGGTTTCCATCAAATTAGTACATGAATCTAATTCTTTTAGGCATTCACACATTTACTAATAATCATGTAACATTTGGCCATCATTCGAACTTAAGTAGAGCTCCGGGTGATCATGATCAACTAGTAAGAAGAACATGGGTTTCCATCAAATTAGTACATGAATCTAATTCTTTTAGGCATTCACACATTTACTAATAATCATGTAACATTTGGCCATCATTCAAACATAAGTAGATTCCTGGTATGATGTTCAAGTTCTTTTGAGTCATGACATGTATAGGGATTCTTTTAAGGTTGATAAAGTTCTAATTGATGTAGCCAAGTTGTGTTGGCTTAAGAGAATTTATAATTTAGTTGTGTATAGCCATACATGATGGCTTAAGTTGTTTGTAATTGTATTGGATATAGTTCTCCCTAGTGTACGGAATGAAGGCTTTATTTCTCTTATGATTAAATGTCTTTAATTTAAGAGTTATATTGAAGCTATGTGAAATTATGTGATGATATATGAATGTATGCAAATGAGAGTGGTAAAAGGCTTGGTAGATAGCCTCTAAGTGCCCACACGGGCAAACACACGGGCTTGTGTTTAGGCCGTGTGTCCCCTGCACCTTAGTGTCTTAAGTTAGAATAGACCACGGGCTAACCACACGGCCGTTTGTTCAGGCCGTGTGAGACACACGGTTAGCACATGGATGTGTGTTTCAGACCGTGTAAATAAGTCAGTATATCAAAGCATGACACAAGGGCTAGGGCCACGGGCATGTCAAAGTCGTGTGTAATTTGTCAGTATCCACCACGGGTGGGAGACACAGGCATGTCTTAGGGATACACGGGCGTGCCCTAAGTTACACAAGCGTGTGACCCCTGTTTTGAGAGAAAGTTTCCAAATGAGTTTCAAAGTTTCGGAACGAAAGTCTGAGGCCTCATAGGCCCATGAAATGTATGATTTGACTAAGAAATAGAAGTTTTTAATTCGCAACGAAATTTTATAGCCTGTAAGTACATGTTCAAGAAAGTTCAAGCATAGTAATGTCTCGTATCCGGTCTTAGCCTCAAACTCAGGTATGGGGTGTTACATAATGAATCATTAAACATCAAAATACTCATGTATTCATCACTGGAAACATCTAAAATATTTAATACTTTTGCAAAATAGTCCTTAGGCTTGCTAGACCTAGTTGCTACGATCTCAAAAACATAAAAATCATTAAAAACGATACAAAAATAACTCACCAATTGAAAAAATAAGGTTGGCCGAAGCTAGCTCAACAATGGTTCCTTTTCCTCTTTTAATTTTGGTTGGTGATGATGAATAAAAGATGAAGACTTGTTTTATTTCATTTGTTTTTATCATTATTTTGTAAATTACTAAAATACCCTTTAAAAACATCACTAATTACATAAATGCCAAGCCATCACATTCCACTATCTAAAAAATGGGCTTTATTACCACATAAGGACCTCTACTTTAAAGTTCTATAGTCATTAGACACATTTAACTATTAGAACACAAGTTTTACGCTTTACTCAATTTAGTCCTTTTTATCGAATTAAGCACTCAAACGATAAAATTTCTTAACGAAAATTTCACACAATCATACTATCATACTTAGACATTAAAATAATAATAAAATAAATATTTTGACCTCAAATTTGTGGTCCCAAAACCACTGTTCTGATTTGACTAAAAATAGGTTGTTACACTTTGTATTAAGCAAATGTCTGAAAATGTTTTTGCAACATTATGGTATGCATTAAGATTATAAATGCTCTTACATTAAACCTTGAAAACTTTTGTAAGTATTGCAACCATAATTCCCACATCCATTAAATCAAACCACAGTGGGGTGATCATGATCAACTAGTAAGAAGAACATGGGTTTCCATCAAATTAGTATATGAATCTAATTCTTTTAGGCATTCACACATTTACTAATAATCATGTAACATTTGGCCATCATTCGAACTTAAGTAGAGCTCCATGAGGAGTTACTTAACTAAAAGGTCTTGAGTGTATAACCATCAACTCAAAACCTCTCGTATCATGTACCACAAATGAGTCATCATGGGACAATCTCACCGAATAACATGCTTTTACTAGTTGTCTTTTTTTGAAGATAAATTTTTTTAATGTATCGCATGATAATACCTACCACAAGGGCCAGTCCAATTACCATATGATCATAAGAAATTCTACTTACTTTCAGGAAGTCTCCTCAATGAAATCCACATGATAACGTCTACCTTGGGGCAGGTCCATTTCATGCCATCACAAGAGACCATTGATAGAGGTTGTAGGTCTTGTTTAGGGACCTTCTCCCCCTCAATATTTTAAAAAACATGCAAGGTTTTTAATTTCAAGTTTCAATCATGTATGATTAGTATATACATGACAAGTACATGTGACATTCTTTCTTAAACTATATGGCATGCTTATCTCATGTATACATGACATGCTTTGGAAATTTTATAATATTCATATTCATTCATTCACAAGAGTTAATCAAACAATTTTGATTCCCCACAGTTTTTCTTTTAGGAAAAATTTGAAAAAGTGAATGTGGCCTGTACACCAAATAGGATCCTAAGAAAAGGAGGTGAGTCGTATTTGACAACTTAAAAACCAAGTCTTTTCTTGCCATATTCAATCCTAGACATTGTAACATCCAAATCTGGAGGGTCAAAGGTTTTGGCATATAGTAGTAAAATAGTCTGTCTGGCGAAGTGTTATCCGCCCAATTTTCTATTGTGGCGTATATGTATGGGTGCATAGTATCCGCCACACATGTAAGTAAGGATTCCATTTCATGGTACTCTACTATATTAAGGATAAGTTTGTGTTAAGTGATAAAGGACAAGTTTAGTATTTGTTAACGCCAAAGGTATTATACGCCTTGGTTGTTTAGAATACTGTGCTAGCTAGACTATAAGTAGTCTGGTTAGAAATCAACTAGATAGCATATCCTAATAATTATGAAGTCAAGGTACTTATTTATATTTCTCTCGAAAACTGTAGACCATTAAGGAAGCAAATTTTAAAATGTGTGACACCTATAAAGATCCACTAAGCAAGTGGGGTTATATATATGAGTGTGATGGGTTCCAAAGGAGGTTCTTCTTCTTCCTCTTCTTTTTTAAGTGGTTCTCTCTGAATCTTTCCTTATATCTGTATGTATCTCTTCCTCGATAATCTGGAAGCTATGGTTCTTTAACGATGAGTAGTTATTTCATTTGAGGATAAGTAATTCAGCTTTACATGCTAAGTTCTAAATGAGTAAGTTTGTATGTAATATTTGAACAGTAAGTTGTAAGTGCAAGGTTCTGCATGAGGTTTTTAGAAAATGAGATGATGAGTAAATTATATGTATAAGAGTTGTAATAGAGAAATTATGTTTCTAAGCAGTAGTTGCTACTGGTTCGAGAAGAATGACTAGGTTTGGGACTTAGAACTGCAGTAGGTGAGAATCAGGTAAGTCTCTACTTTGACTCTCTTGTGTAAATTCTTCAATTAAAAATATTTATATATAAAGGTTAATGGTATCTAGAATAATTGTAAATGTATGATCACAATAAATATTAAGTAAGAGTATAATGATATGTGTAAGGTTCTGTTGAGAAGAATGGTAAGAATGCAGGTATAGTTGTGATATGAAAAGAATGATAGTCCAAAATACGATCACATATAGGTAAGTAAGAAATGAGAAATGCTTCATTGTGAAGCCTCTGGTAGGGCATTTATATTGCTAACCAGACTGGCATATCACATATTAGAAATGGGCATAAAACCTTGAGGTATAGACCCATGATAGCTTAGTTTGAATTGGAACCATTCATGGTGTAGCCTCTAGTAAGCTAAAACTGGAATGGCAAAACATGATACATAAATATGTGTAAGACCATGTGGTTAATACCCATGACATGATATGATATGGCTGTATGAATGTTCATGGTGTAGCCTCTAATAAGATGGAACTAGAATGACAAAACACGATACATGAATATGTGTAAGACCATGTAGTTAAGACCATTGGCATGATATGATATGGCTGTATGAATGTTCATAGTGTAGCCTCTAGTAAGACTGGAATGGTAGAACACAATACATGAATGTGTGTAAGACCATGTGGTTAAGACCCATGGCATGATATGATATGACTATGATTGTTCATGGCATAGCCTTCGACAATGTGTAAATCGAAATGGAAACTTTGAATAAGTCCATGAGGAAGAGACCTATGGCATCTTCTGTAAAGGCAGACGGGACAATAAACCTTTAGATTAAGTATGATGTATGTATGGCGTGTTCTGTTTGGCGTGTATGGCGTGATCTGTCAAGAATGACTGGTAAGATATGAATATGTTTGTTAGTTCTATAATAAGTATGGATGAGATAAGGTATTGTTATACTCAAGGTTAAAGCTTGAGTCAAATCTGTGAATTAATTGAATAAGTTATTGAAAAGATTTGTGTATATGTATGATGATACAGGTATCCGACATGAAAATCTAAAAATGTGGGAATATATATATGTATCTATGTGACATCTAAGGATCTGTCATTGTGAGTTCGACTAGGTTATGAAATGATTAAATCAAAATTAATTGGAACTTGTCATCTCGAGGTTATGTCTACGATATAAGGACTCCTTCTGAAATTCTATGAAATTTGGAACATGGGTATTTTGAGTATCTATATTTTTGAACAAAATCGATAAGAAATTCTTCTAATTTGTCTTTGTAGTATATCATAAGAGTGGATTTGAGAGACATTGAATTAAGGAATGAGTTGGTTAATAGTTTGTTGTTAGGCATTTCAGTATAAGTATTCGTCAAATATCATGTATCTTCCTGAGAACTATGTCTGGGAATTATCGATCTGAGCAGAGAGTAAATATTAGACTCTGGTCCATATGAAATTGATTATGAAGATATGTTCTTTTGAGAAGTACATAAGCAACAAAGAAAATCCAGAAATGTATTAAAGAATCTTCAGTATCCAGTTAAGTAAAACCGGTATCTTAAGAGTATGATAACTAGCATATATGTGTGAATAAAACTATAGTGGTATCCGCCCAAACCAAATAGTTCAGAAGTAAAGTTGTCGCATAAAAATAATCACAAAATTTAGTGTTCCCCAATGTAATTTTGTGATAAAGCCCACTAAGTTCTCTTAAACCTATAGTGTTTGTTATTGTTTCATGTGTATGGTATGAGTTTCCGCCAAGAGGGACGATGTCAGGTGTATGCCAAGATTGCTGTGAAATGGACTATTATGCATATAGTGGATTTGTGGCATAGTCTAGGAATACGCCTTTTGAGTCTGTATTAATAAACTTCCATTTTGTAAAGATTTGTATCAATTTTGATGTAGTAATTTATTTTAAATTACTTCCAATGTTTTCATATAATAAGTTTTTCTATTAAAATGTCAAATAAAATAATTAGAGAAATGGGAATTTATAAACTATTTTGTTAAAATGTTAAGTATAATGTAGTGTGTAGTAACACCAGAGATCCAAACTCGACAAATCGGGTTGGATTTGGGGCATTACAGACATGCACCTTCTCATTGTAACACTTCTCACAATAGTCGAATAACCTAAAGAAGTGAATGGAACAATACAACACTTGTATTTTCTCATTACTACACTACTTATCTTTAATAGATCAATTGTGAATCATCTCATACGTATATATATCACAATTATATCATAAATAATTATTAAGAAGATATATAAAAAGATGGGTAATAAAATAAAATTGCTAGCCAAGGTTTTTCATCACAAGGCATTCATTGTGTCTTCGACTGCCATCGCTCCAACTTCTCCTTGTCGTGGACTCTTTTTTGGAAAAAGTGTATTTATGTCCTATGTCCATTTTTGGCTTACAAGAATTTTATAAATAAAAAGTAATCCTATGTGGAGATAATAGTCCATGGTCTATTTCCTAAGAACTACATCATTGGTAAAGAATAAATAATTATATAACAAAAATATAAAATAACGCATTCATTCACATACATTTCCCTAAGCATGCGAATAATTAAAAGAATGTCACATCTTATCAAATATTAATCAAACAAGATGAAGAGAGAGATTTGATCTCGATTTACACCATAAACATAGGATAACTTGGCTCTGATATCAATTGTTGAAAAAAATGCGGTTTGAAAATAGTTTTCTTGCATAGCAAAAATTTAAAATTTTGAAAACTGACTCGATTTGTGATATTTATAGCAATAAAACCTTAACTGAATTCGTACTTTAGTTTTTGGATAAGGGGATCATTGATTTTTTTAGCTTTTAACCAAACGATCTTCTCTGCTATTCTCGTATCACGAATTGTTTCGAATTTGACTAATTTGACTGTGATTGTATAACTATGAGTTTAACTGACTTGACTGTGGGTGTGCGACTGATGTGCTGTTAATATATGTTTAGATGACTGTTACTGAGCATGGCCATTTTGCATACATGTGTAATGATTGAGCATGACATACACAACATATTGCATGGGGTTGGGATTTGTATTTTGGAGGAAGTACTGTACTGGTGGCTATGCCACGTTTTACTGATTTAATGGCTTTGCCACGTATACTGATTCTAGTGGCTCAGCCACGTATACTGTTATTAGCACCTTTGCTGCGTTGATATTGGCAGCTCGGCTGCGTTCTTGGTGTGTAGGGCTGGGTGGGTCGACTTGGTCCCCACATGGTGTGTAGGGTTGGTACGGGTGGTGTGTTGGCTGGACTAGGTTGGGATGCATCCTCATACTATTACATATCTGTTTATGAGATCTGTCACTGCACTGGGCTTAGGCCACTTGTTTTGTTATTGGTTTGTGCTAGGCCCAATTGATACTGTTATGGGCTATGACCCAAATAATTTCATAGTGGGCTTCGACCCACGTATGCTCTGATCTGTACTGTTATTGTTGAAAGGGCTTCGGCCCAGACTGTTTAGGTTTCTGCTTCTGTATACTGACTGTTACTCTAGTAAGGGGATTACACACTGAGTTTTCACAAACTCACCCAGTTTTTAACTGTGCAGGTAATCCCCAGCTTTAGACGGATCGGAGCTGCGAGGGACTCGGAGGTGACCACACGTCCGATTGGCTTTAAAGTACAAGTCCTATTTTTATTTTAGTTTAATTTGTTGGGTTATAAATTTTGTAATAAGGCCTTAAGATTTCTGAACTTTAAGTTTTGGGATTTTATTGTTTTATAATTCTAGAAGTAGAACATGATTTATCGAAAATAACTATTATTTTTCAAAATATCACGTTTCGCAACTGCTTTAAATTAAGCTTTCCGCAATAAACGAGGTTTTAAAGATAATAATGTTTTCCATGAATGATTTCTAATAAACCACGTTTTGAAAATAAGCAAACGAAATCTGAGGTTTTGAATAGCAGAAAGTTTTACGTTGTAAGAAGGGTTTCTAATGAAAGCATGGTTTTCGAGAAACTCTTCAATGTGACACGTCAGATTTGGGCCTAACTTCTAGGTCGGGTTTGGGGTGTTACATTTAATGGTATCAAAGTCCGGTTGCAAAACTCGTCTGTGGATTGGGTTTACAAAATTGAATTTCTGAAAGTGTTGTTTCAAAAGGCCTTGAAAAGATTTGAAGATCTGAAATGTTGTATTGACCGTTTTTTCTGCAAGTGTGGTACACCGAGTCTCCAGCGTCGAATCCGTAAGTTTTCTGAATACTTTTTTCTATTTAGAAATTTAAATACAGTGAGTTAGAAATACGGTGGTTTCTTTATATATTGGACTATATTTTTGGTATTTATTTTGTGTGTGTTTTGTTTGGATGTGATGTTTGAATATAGAAATTGTATGTATGTGTGATAAATACCGATTTG
The DNA here is from genome assembly GCA_005393395.2 of Gossypium australe. NCBI lineage: Eukaryota > Viridiplantae > Streptophyta > Magnoliopsida > Malvales > Malvaceae > Gossypium > Gossypium australe. The sequence continues at coordinate 87,749,720 of CM016626.1, forward strand.
CTTCTGTGGTTAGATGTTTGGTTGTGTGTAAGAGGTTTCAAGTTTAAGTTAAAAGTGTATTAGTGTTACTAAGATCAGAGTGCGCATCGAGAGCGTAGTGTGCTAGGTTAGAATGTGCGACTGTTAGATAGTTGGAAATTTCGAGGACGAAATTTCTTTAAGGGAGGTAGAATTGTAACGCCCCGAATTTGGGCCTAGTAGAATTGAGCCTATTGGGCCTTGGGCATGGGAGCATTTAAAATTTTTGAGAATAAGAGAACGGCCCTAATGCAAGTTGGACCTATTAGGTGAGTGATTTTGGAAGGTTAGGGGGCTTCCATGAAGTCCCGGGATCAAACTTGGGCTTTAGGAAAAATTTTGGTTTTAGGTGAATAAAACCCTAGGAGTTAGTAAGTAGGCTTTAAGAATAAAATATGGAGAAAAATGACAAAAAAGGGGTTGTGGTCTAGTGGCAAATGACGCCACATAGGAGACAAGGAAATGACGCCACACAAGGAAGAAAGGGGTCCAAGGTTCAAGTCTTGGCGCTTGCATTTCATTTTGATTTATTTTTAAGTGAACTTAGATTTTGGCCCATAGACTTATATTTAGTTGCGCATGATTTTAGAAACAAGAGGAGCTTGTAGCCTAGGCTAGCGGCGTGGATTAAGTTACAGGGGAGCCTGAGTTCGAATACTATCGCAAGCAAAAAGGGATATTTATTTTGCTAAGTTGGGACAGCTAGAGTTTGTGTTGGAATTAAACTCTGCTGAAGGAGGGATCCCACATCGGGAAGCTAGCAAGAGGGAAGGTGAGAAGCTAGCTTTAAATAAAGCAATCTATGAGGATAGTAGGCATACTTGGGTTGGCGTTTGGGCATAGGAGTGTTCGGAGCGCGGATCAACTCCAGATTCCTATCAGGTATGTATTTCGCACTACTCTAGCTGTTGAGCGGCAAATGCCGAAATGACGGTCACACGGCGATGGTAGCCACACGAGCCTACGAGCGCACGTGTGGGGGCTTCGACGCGATAGTTGAGGCCAGCATGAGTGTTCTTGTGGGTTTAGACTGTTTGGGCCAAGTGGGCCTAATAGGCCCGTGGGCCCATATGAATAAATTGTATGTAGTAGATAGTGAACTGGTTTATGTGAATCTCATATCTGTGGCTAGATTTGGGCTAAATGGACCACACGAGCATGTGGGCCCATTTGGGCTGAGAATAGGCCTTAGGCCTATTCGCATCATTATCTCTATTTAGAATACTTTGGTTTAACTAGGCAAATTGCAATTGATCGCTCTAGTGCAGGTGACGGCGCTCGTGATTATTTAGTACTCTATGTGATAGGCTGTGTATTTGTATACACTGTTCTAATCATTAATCGGTTGAAAAGCCGAAGGTGCTTATATTGTACTATCTTGACTGTTGATCGGCATTATGTCGAAAAGCCGAAATACCGGCGAACGATGCCATAAAGCGTGGGATCGCGCGTGTGGTGAACCGAGCTTACGGAACGTGAGCGTGTGATGGAAAAGGCCACCATGAGCGAATCATAGGCTTGGGTCGTACTGGGCTTCGATGGGCCAGAGGGCCCCATTGGGTTAAATTTCATTGTTAAATGGGAAATAGATAGGCTTATCATGTCGTGCACATGACTTAGGTGTTTTGGGCCGCGTAAGGCCGAAAAGGGGCCGTGTGGGCCCAATGGGCTTGTGGCCTCACACAGATGAAATGCATGTGGTGTGATAAGTTATTGATTTGGGCTGTGCCGTTGCATAACCGTGGTGTTTCTAGGCTAATGGGCCACACGAGTGTATGGGCCCACTTGGGCAGGGTAATGGGCCTCAGGCCCATTTTCACCGTTAAGTCGAATTAGGTTTCTTAAGTAGCTCGAAGTGACTGTAGACCTTCTAGGAGGTTGTAAAAATATAGAAATACCATCGAAGGGTAAAATTACTGAAATACCTCTTATTTGTAAAATTACCAAAATACCCCTGATTTGGAAAATTACCGACATACCCTTGATTTATAAAATTATCGAAACACCTCTGGTTTATGAAATTACTGAAAACCCTTAGTTTACAAATTATTGAAATATCCTTGGTTTACAAATTACGGAAATACCCTTGATTTACATATTACTGAAATACCCTTGGTTTACAAATTACTGAAATACCCTTGGTTTACAAATTACTTAAATACCTTGGTTTACAAATTACTGAAATACCCCTAATTTGGAAAATTACCGAAATACCTTTGATTTGTAAAATTACCAAAATACCCTCGGATTGTAAAATTATCGGAATACCCTTGATTTGTGAAAGTATCAAAATACCCTCAGTTTGCGAAATTACCAAAATACCCATGTAGGGTAGAATTACCGAAATACCCATGTAGGGTAGAATTATCGAAATACCCCTAAAGGGTAGAATTACCAAAATACCCCGAAAGGATAGGATTATCGAAATACCCTTATAGGGTAAAATGACTATTTTGCCCTTGTAGGTAAATGAATGATTTAGACTGTGAATTTGACTGATTTGACTGTGATTGTATAACTATGAGTTTAACTGACTTGACTGTGGGCGTGTGACTGATATGCTGTTAATATATGTTTAGATGACTGTTACTGAGCATGGCCATTTTGCATACATGTGTAATGATTGAGCATGACATACACGACATATTGCATGGGGTTGGGATTTGTATTTTGGAGGAAGTACTGTATTGGTGGCTATGCCACGTTTTACTGGTTTAGTGGCTTTGCCACGTATACTGATTCTAGTGGCTCATCCACGTATACTGTTATTAGCAAATTTGCTGCGTTGATATTGGCAGCTTGGCTGCGCTCTTGGTGTGTAGGGCTGGGTGGGTCGACTTGGTCCCCACATGGTGTGTAGGGTTGGTACGGGTGGTGTGTTGGCTGGACTGGGTTGGGATGCATCCTCATACTGTTGCATATCTGTTTGTGAGATCTATCACTGTACTGGGCTTAGGACGCTTGTTCTGTTATTGGTTTGTGCTAGGTCCAATTGATACTGTTATGGGCTATGACCCAAATAATTTCGTAGTGGGCTTTGACCCACGTATGCTTTGATCTGTACTGTACTGTTACTGTTGAAAGGGCTTCGGCCCAGACTGTTTAGGTTTCTGCTTCTGTATATTGACGGTTACTCTGGTAAGGGGATTACACACTGAGTTTTCGCAAACTCACCCCGTTTTTAACTGTGTAGGTAATCCCCAGCCTTAGACGGATCGAAGCTGCGAGGGACTCGGAGGTGACCATACGTCCGATTGGCTTTAAAGTACAAGTCCTATTTTTATTTTAGTTTAATTTGTTGGGTTATAAATTTTGTAATAAGGCCTTAGGATTTCTGAACTTTAAGTTTTGGGATTTTATTGTTTTATAATTGCTAGAAGTAGAACATGATTTATAGGAAATAACTACTGTTTTTTAAAATATCACATTCCATAACTGTTTTAAATTAAGCTTTCTGCAATAAACAAGGTTTTAAAGATAATAATGTTTTCCATGAATGATTTCTAATAAACCACGTTTTGAAAATAAGTAAACAAAATCTGAGGTTTTGAATAGCAGAAAGTTTTACGTTGTAAGAAGGGTTTCTAATGAAAGCATGGTTTTCGAAAAACTCTTTAATGTGATACGCCAGATTTGGGCCTAAATTCTAGGCCGGGTTTGGGGTGTTACATGATTCCTACAATCTAAAAATATAGTTAAAACTCTTCTAAAAGAAAACTCAAGAGAAATTCTTCAAAAGAATACTCAAAAAGAATTTTAATAACTCAAAAGAGAATAATCAATGAATGAATAGGAGGGCACCACAATGCCCAAAATGAGTATTTGGAGAAAGTTGATAATATATATTAATTATGAATCTTTTTATATTTTTAAATGTTTTGAATGAATTAAAGATTCAATTTTGACATGATTTGGTGATTACAACTTTGATTTGATAGTTTTCTCAACATTAAGGGGAGATAAATAATAGTTGGATGAAATAAATTACTTAAAATGAATTATCATTATCTAGATCCTCATAGAAAGTAATTTGAACCAGAAGTTCAAAAAGATCATTCACTTTATTACAAATTATTTGCTAGATGTATTTACTGGCCTGATAAGAATAACCAAGTGCTATATGCTAGCTAAAGTTTTGATTTGAATCCAAGTCCCAATAGAACAACTTGTTAGAATAAATGAAAGTAATGCATATCTAAAGCATGGTAGTTCAATTGGTTCCAAAGATGAAAATTTTTGTAAAAGAAAATAATAAATTTAAATGGTCATATAGTGGAGGCAGTAGTACTTCAAAAGAGACCTAAGACATAACTAATTATTAAAACTCTAAAAGAGATTCATGTACTTGAAGATGGAAACAATGAAAATAAAGAGATCTTGATAAGTTATGCCAATATGAGAAAATTTGGAACCCTGAAATATGAAAAATTGTTGACAATGATTTTGTATGCAATGATATTATTATTGAGAGAATCAACAAAAAGAGGATTTTGAATAAATCTTCGAGAAATATAGATATGGAAAAGTTTGACCAAAATAAAAATGGGTTACAAATTGTGAAAAGATACAATATTCTTTTGTGGTTGATGCAATAACTTTTAGATATATTATTAAGTCTAATAGTTTATAATATTTGACATGAGTCTTATGATTGTTGTTGTAACCTTTTATACAAATCATTATACAATGAAGTTTAATTTAAATCTTTGAAGGATTTAGAATGTTAGAAACATATAAAAATTCCTAGGAAATTATTCAATATGTTTGCGTTAATTTTATATGAGTTGAAATGATTTAAATATATGTGGTAAACTTGACTTAATGTATAATAGTTGAAGGAAGATTACAAAATGATCTAAGATATACATATATAGAAGGATCATGATCAAAGTTTGCTATTATTATTGTTGGGACTCCTGAATAGATTAAAATATATGTCTAAAAAAGTCTTCCTCACTCATGGCTTCTAGAAAAATGATAATATAAATGTTTAGTAAATTTGTTCAAGTGATCATTTGAAAAGTTAATATTCAAGATGAAGTACATAAAATATGAGATATCATGTGATGTAGTCATTAAGGGAGTAAATCCAAACTGTACTCCTTTTTCAAGGTTTTGTCCCACTAAATTTTTTTGGTAAGATTTTTAATAAAGTAACATGTTATGTGCACCACAAGTAAATGTACTTTTTTTCCCTCACTAATTTTTTTCCACAAGGCATGAACATGAGTGTGAATATTTTATTATTAAATAAATATCCATTAAAATCAAGATAATATTTTATATTATATATACTTCTTATATTTATAAATTTAAACTTAAACATCTTTGTATCCATATATATATATATAAAGATGGCATGAACTTTTAGCCTCGTCTTTGCTCGCCAATGCTTTTTTAAGATCAATTTAACAATATTTCTAAAAAGTACTTTTAAAATAGAAAATACTTTTAAAATAAAAATATTCCTAAATAGATTTTTTTTTGTTTCTTGTTTCTTAGAAAAATGCTAAACTGATCTTAATATTTGGTATTAAAAAAAATCTTAGTTTTCAACCTAAATATATGATTATGCTCCTTTTCTGTAAAAAAAGAAAAAAAAAAAACTTTTTGACGTTAAAAATTTGCAATGTGTTTCCCTTTAATTTCGGTCCAAATAGTAGTGATGGTGTGATTTTGTAGATCCATGTTTTAATTTCGGTCCAGAATTACTAAATTTGTATTTTTGCTAAATATAATTAACTACATAAAATAAAATTAATTGCACCTTTGTCTTTTCTTGATTCTCCGGTGTTCACCCCATCAAAAGCCGAAACGAATTTAACTTACTAAAGTTTCTCTATTTTATTTTCGAATTCCATTTCCTTTCTGCTTTTCCTTCCCCTCCCTAGTTTCACACATTTTCTCTCCCCTTATTTACATCTCTGCCACTCATTCTCCAACCTAATTCATCCTTCATTGGTCTCACACCATCCGGGCTATTCCTAGCTTTGCTTTGTTTTGATTTCTCCATTGATTATATATTTGAAGAAGGAAGGAAGAAAGAAAGGAAGAAAGGAGGCAGGAATATGGAGTCGGAGGATGATTTCGATATGCACGATGCCAACGAGTCGGGGGAAGACGATTTCTACAGTGGCCGCGACGATGATGCTGGAGCCATGGCTACTTACGATGATTCCGATGCCGATGACGCTGATTACGAGTTTATCGACAACGATTCTGATGATTCCGTTGATTATGTCTCTCATAGTCACCAGGTATTTGTTCCATTTTTTTTCCCTTTGGTTTCGCTTTGTTTGCTTTGATTTTTTCCTTTAGAAATTAAAACTTATGCCTTCCTTTTTCAGTACTAATTTTGTGGCTTATGTTGTAATTTGTTGATGTGAGTTAAATGCTTGTCACATGCATTATTATTTCGTACAAATTTGAACCTTTTCTAATTCCAATTAAATTGTTTTTTTTTGTCTGCGTGATTATTGAATTGCTCTTGCCTTTTTTTTCTTTTAACAAATTATATTATCTTTAGGAGGTAATGCTTGCGAACATTGACTACCTTAATATGCTTGATTTTCATTATTCATTTTTTTTTCTCCGTAAAATTTTGAGATTATACACAAGATTTTGAAGTTTTTTGGTTCCTAAAGTCGGAAAAAATTGATTTTACCCGTTAAAGGATTTATTTATTCGAAGCTTTTACTAGATACTGAACCATTGGATTATGTGCAGTGCTAAGGTTGGTACTGAACAGAATGGATGGAAAGGAAATTAAATTAAATAGCACAATAAAATGATTCCATGACCCGTTGGTTCACTAAAACTTACCAAGTTTTCCATTTCTTTCTGTTTTCACAAACCTTTTGATTTTTGTTTTTCCCCAGCATCTTCAATTTTAGTTTCCTTAGGTGTTGAATAAACATATCAAAGTTCTAAGTCAAAATCGTGCTGCCAAACTCTAGACCAAAATCATTTTACTTTTGGAAAGAACTTTGTGGCATATTCATTGCTACTGAAAAAAGGGACCTTATTTGTTTCTCCTTCCACAATTCATTGCACCTTAGGTAATGTTTACACTTTACAATTTAGTGTTATACATAATGAAAAAGTGCAACCATACTGGGTTCCATTTTGTAAAGGTTATTTAATTGATACAATTTGAAATCCAGCTTGGTGCTACTCATTACTTGCTTTGTTTGTTAAACTAGTAAACTCTCTGATGAAATTAGAGATGAATACTCCAATGTATTGAGGAAAACCTCACTCAAAAGTATGTATTTGTTAGAAATATGTACAGCTATACATACATGAAGAATGAATCAACTTAAGGAAAGAATATCTCTTAATTAGAATCTCTAAAAATCAGTTGTTTTAAATATACTAATTAATGCTATCAAATAATCAAAAGATTCTCAACACTCTTACTCAAGTTGGTGCATAGATGTCTCGCATGCCCAAGTAAATTCGGATGCTACATAAGATAGACTTAAGGCACCAATTGCTATTTTTTCCTTGATAAAATGACCATATATTTCGATGCGCTTGGTTTTATCATGTTGCACTAGATTTTGAGCTATGCTGATGGCTGCTTTGTTGTCACAGTACAAGGTTGATCCATTTTCATTCAACAACTTTAGCTCTTCCAATACCTGTTGCAGCCATAAAATCTCACAAACACCTTGAGTATCTTTATTCTCGAATCCTAGAGGAACTCTCATATACACTTCTTCCAGGTTTCCATGTAAGAAAGCATTCTTCACATCAAGCTGTTGTAAGTCCCAATCGAGATTTGTTGCACATGATAAAAGGATTCTAATTGTGTTCAATTTAGCAACTGGAGCAAATGTTTCTTAATAATCTATTTCATATGTCATGAGTGAATCCTTGCGCTACTAATCTGGCTTTGAGTCTTTAAATTGAACCATTAGCCTTATACTCGGGTTTTAGTAAACACCCATTTGCAGCCAACCATTTTTGCCCTTCAGAAGGATTAACCAGTTCCCACGTCTCATTTTTTTGCTAAAACCCTCATTTATTCAATCATAGTCTTCTTTCATCTTGGATCAGTGAGAACATCTCTCAAATCATGTGGAGCACACATAGAAAACAAAGACAAAGCAAAAACTCTATAGGATGGGGATAAGGAATCATAAGATAAAAAGTTAGAGATAAGATCTAAAGTGCAAGTTCTAACACCTTTTCGTTGGGCTATTGGTAATTCTAGATTAGTAGCAAACTTAGGTAAAGAATAGTCACCTAACAGTGAGCAGTCAATAAATGTGACAAACCAATGATTACCAGATAGAGAAGTAAGGTGAGTAGGGCCCCAAACATTCGAATGAATAATCTCAGAAGGAACAATACTATTATTATGTAAAGGATAACTGTTTCGTGCATGCTTAGCAACCTCACAGGCATTACAAACTAAAGAGTCTAACTGAGATCTTGAAAACAAAGTAGGAAACATCTTGGCAATAACAATAAATGATGGATGTCCTAACTGCCTATGCTACTGAATTATCTCCCGGTCGACATCTTTATTGTCTCCAAATAAGGCTTGAGACATGCTGGATGATTGATCCAGAAGATAAAAGCCATAACACAATCTACCATTGTCAACCGTCCTCCCTATTTGAAGGTCTTGAAAGACACAGTGATCAGGAAAGAATTCAAGTTTTCAATTTAAGGCTTTAGTGATAGTATTAACAGATAAAAGGTTAATTGGAAATTTAGGGACATAGAAGACATAGGATAAAGTGATATTGGGAGTACAAACAACAGAACCTGTTTCAGAGACAGAGGTAAGGGAGCCATCGGCTATTCGCACACTATCTTTAGATGGACAAGTAGTATATTTAAATAAACTTTTGTTTGACCCTATCATATGTCTATTCGCACCAGAATCAATAATCCAAAATTCAGAAATAGATCGAGCATTTAAAACAGTACCTGATTTCGCATTATTAGACTTAGCAATCGAGGTAGAGTTCATTTGAGACAAGAGGTGTCGGAGATGTTGAATCTCGTCCGAGGTAAAACTCCCAGCAGAAGTGGGCTTTTTCCTTTGTTGTCACAGAGGCCGACAAATTTGCCTGAGATCGAGAATTACCCCTCGTTTTCCACCATGACCTCGAGTGGGGCGACCATATAGCTTCTAGCACGAATCTTTAGTATGTTGAGGCTTTACCACAATAGTCACACGTCAAGTGATCATTGTCAGACTTACCACCTGATGGACCATCCTAGTTAGCAATGAGGTCAACTTTCTCAAGAGATGATTATAGAGCATAACAACATGACGACTCTCCTCCTGTTGTACATAGGAGTATGCCTCATGGATAGAAGGAAACGGAGTCTTGCTAAGAACTCGAACCTAAATCTGATCATACTCAGTATTCAACCTAGCCAAGAAATAAAAAACACGCTCCTTTTCTACCATCGTATGAAATTTTTTGGCATCATTGGTACAAGTCGCCTGAAAACTTGATAATAATCAAGTTCTTGCCACAACCCACTTAATTCACAAAATATTGAGAAATCGTTAGCCCCCTATTTTGTACCATGGATCTTATTACGAATCTCAAATATTTGCGCATCATTCCCAACACGAGAGTTGGTGAGAGCAACAACTTTCCAAATCTTGTCCGCAGTATCAAACAGAAAATAAGTTTTGAAAATATTAGGTTACATAGAGTTGATAAGCCATGCCATAACAAGAGAGTTCGCTGAATTCCATTGACTAAAAATTGAATCAGTGAGTTCAAGTTTCGTCATTTTACCGGTGATATATCCCTGCAACTCACAAGCCTTGATAAACAACAAACAGGACCTTGACCAAGTAAGGTAATTATTTCTATCAAGCTTCACAAGACTAATTTGCAGCGAGGGATTATCGGTTGGCATCACGAGCTTCTCATCCTTATACATAATGTTGGGAAAAAACAACTAATATCCTAAAAAAATCTGCTTGGAAAATTAGGGAATGGAACACCCAAAAAAAGAAAACAAAATACTTGGCCAAAAAACACCACTACTAAGATGAGAATGACCGGAAAGGAGCAGAGAGCACAGCGATGGTGTCGGAAAAAACATCGGATCAAAAAACTGATACCATATGAAATTAGAGATGAATACTCTAATATATTGAGGAAAAACTCGCTCAAAAGTATGTATTTCTTAGAAATATGTACAACTATGTATACATGAAGATTGAATCAACGTAAGGAAAAATATCTTTTAATTAGAATCTCTAAAAATCAGTTGTAATCTTTAAAGATACTAATTAATGCTATCAAATAATCAAAAGATTCTCAACACTCTCTGATCCTTTTCTTTAACTGTATTTGTGCTGCTCTACTGTTAGCACCAATGGGAATATACTGACATTTGGCAGTGAATATCTGAAACTGAAACACCTTCTTTGTGGATGTTATAATTAATGTAATTTACAGACTGCATAGTTTTTTCTTTTACTTGTACTGCATGCATTTAGTTCTTTTGCCATAGGACTGAATTTTGACACTGTGGTTTCCCCTACAGGCTTATAATATTTTTTATCTTTTTGTACATAAAAGTTTGTGTATTTTGAGCCGCTGTTCTGTTAAACAATTAGAACTTTTTAAAGCTGTTTATCCTAAACATTTGTCTCTTCTTTTCTTAGCAAAATTATACCATTTTGAGTGAAGTAGATATTCGTCAGCGTCAAGAGGATGACATCACGAGGATATCTACTGTGCTTTCCATCTCAAAGGTTGAAGCAGGAATCCTACTACGCTATTATAGTTGGTGAGTGATCATTATTGGTATAATTTCTATTATTCGATAATCTCTTTACTTTGTTCCTTCCAAATTTGTACAGATTCACTTGTTGAAAATTTTCTTTAAGGATTAAAGGATTAACATCAGGTACATTAGCAATGGAGTTTTTTTTTTTTATAACTCAACAAGTGAGGTTAAAACATGTTCTAAGTTGGTATTTAAAAAACATAAAATATAAATATGTGGAACATGTGGCCTTTTTTTAACCCTGTTTGTGGAGTTAAATGCCATTGTATAGGATGATAATCCTACTTTTAATGGAACTTAACTGTGGTATGTAAATGCAGAGTGAAGATTAGCATTTTGCCTTTCATCGTTTTGTTCAATAGGCATATGTTTTGCTATCTCTTAATGATGATAGATTTGTGTGTCTTGAGGTTTATGTTTACTTTGGATTTACAGGAATGTCTGTAAAGTACATGATGAATGGTTTGCAGATGAGGAAAAGGTTCGCAGATCTGTTGGCTTATTGGAGAAGCCTGTAGTCCCATTCCCAGATGGTGAAGTAAGTGATGCATTCTCAATTGGGAGTTTCGACTTTTATTTTATGAGCTAGGAGTTCCAATGCTTGTTTGTTATGTGCTATTTGACAACTTACGTCTTTCATTTTTCTTCACATCTTGTATTTTGGCAGATGATTTGTGGGATATGTTTTGAAACCTATCCATATGATCTGCTTCATGCTGCTACATGTGGTCATCCTTTTTGTAACTCTTGCTGGTCAGGTCTGTTGTGCTATAGCCACACCTTATATTTTCATATCATGGTACTTAAAAGTTCAACATTTTTTTGATATTAATGTCTGTTATTCTTGGTGTGTCAAATCTTTTGACTGTTTGTTTTGTGGCAACCAAGAACATGCCTTTGCTGTGTATAATCTGAATTTTTACTTGTTTTGGTTTCAAAACTGGACTGATTGCCTTGTCCTGCCAACATACCTAAGGCCAAAGCTACATCACCAGATGGTACTGGCAATGGCATGCTTGGTTGATAAAGGAAAGGATTATTTCTTGGAAGTAAAACGTTTAATTATCTTAGGGACCGCTAATTTACACTCTTTTCCTGGTCCTCTCCCCTCATTTTAATTTGTTTTTAATGATTTTTGTTCTAAAATCAGAATCATAAAATTTAGGAAAAGATCTTGTGAGTTCAGGCAAGGCATCTACTTCTAGGTTCTGGAAGAAAAGAAGGCTTTATTTATCTTTTTCAGCTGTATAATTCAGTTTACTTCTTTTTCCCTTGTGGAATATAATTTGATAATTTGCATGAGGAACTGCTAAAAATATTTTTAAGAAATAAATATAAGAAAACTTTTACAAGAGATTACCAGTATACTTTAAAGAGGCTCATCATTAATGTTGTAACCATCAATTAGCTTCTATACATGGCTAATGAAATTTTTAGAAAGTTGATATAAGCAAAGATCAACAATTCTCTGTCACTATGTAGAAACTATGTACTATTATTAATGCTGTTATATAGGTTTATGCTCCACTGGACCCTGCCTTTTTAATTTTCAGTTTCAGAGTTATATTTAAAGCTATTGGTTAGATTTGGGAAGTTTTTTGTTGAAAATGCATTGGGTTCACATGTCTAAGCTGTCTGGAAAGGGGTAAAGGACTTATTGTCTAAGGATATAGTTCTTGGTTTGTCCTATTTACCCTGATTATGATGAATAGTCCACATTGAGGAATACTCCTAGCAGTTGTAATGGCCTTGTACATGTATAAATTCTTTTTACATGATTATGTACATTATACTTTAGTTGTATCTGTTTTTAAGCTCATTGGTACACCAGGTTATTAACTATTCTAGCTTTATTTTTAATATGGTTAAGGAAATGGTTTATGTCTTAATGATTTTTTTCCTGTCTGAGAGTTATTTACAAATATTTGAACTTTTGTGTGTTTACCAGCCTTTCCATATTTGATTGCTTGTGGAATATCTTGTATAGTTGTGATATATATAATTTTTTATTTGTTTAGGCTATATAAGCACAGCCATTAGTGATGGTCCTGGATGTTTGATGTTGCGATGTCCTGATCCATCCTGTGTCGCTGCTATTGGTCAAGATATGATAAATGCGTTGGCTTCTGATGAAGACCGAGAGAAGTACTCTCGTTATTTCATTAGATCTTATGTTGAAGACAATAGGAAGGTAATACTTAAAATATATTGAGTAATTGGACTATTGTTATTTGATGTGTGCATTTACTTTTGTTCACTTGAAATTTGCAAAAGGATTTCTCAGAATTGCATCCTTAAATATATGAATATATTTTTAATATTTATTTTAATATATGTATTTTGGGTTGAAGGATGAAGTGCAACTGCATTTGTAGTGGAATTGTAAGATTCTAGATTGTGTTTTCCAGTGCCTTATGGTTAGTAATTGGGTGATTTATTGAAAATTGGTTGTCCCCTTTTTCAGTTTTGCATAAAAAAGATATTAACCACATTATCTTATCTCTGCTCTAGCTTTTATATTTATGCATGTATAAACAATTGTCATCCACCTTACTGATTTTTTGTGATTCTTTCTTCTCTAAGTGTAGGAATTATAGAAATATATTAAATTTTTTCTTCAGATAGATAAATCTTATTTAGGTAGATAAATCTTAGAATAAATCATTTGAGATATTCTAGGATTATTTTATCTTTATCTTTTAGTAGTTTATTAGAATAAGGGAATTATTTTCCCAATTAGGTTATGACTCTTTTCTCTATTTAAATTCAGTTTTTTAGGTAATAAAATATAGAAAAATACAGAGAATTACTCTGTTTTCTACATGGTATCAGCTTAGGTTACGGTTCCTTTCCACCCTAGACCATGTCAGAAACTTCTTCTTCTACATCTCCTTCTCCTACTCCGAAGATTACTTCAAATCTAGAAATTTTTTCTGGTTCTGATGCTCAATCAGACTCTTCTGGTCTGAATATCACCTGCCATAGATGAAATGGCAACAATTTTCTAGAGTGGTCCCAATTGGTTAAGATTTTTCTCTTGGGAAGAGATAGATTGGGCTATGTTACTGGTGAAATCAAGCAGCCTGCTGTGCCTGACACTGGTTTTGCTAAGTGGATGCGTGACAATGGTCAGGTTATGACTTGGCTCCTTAATTCCATGACTCCCAAGTATAAGCAGAAATTTTCTCCTTTATAACACAGCTGCTGAAATCTGGAGTGCTGTCCGCGAAACCTACTCCAGCAATGATAATATTGCCGAATTATATCATGTTGAAAATCAAGCAGCCACTCTTAAGCAAGGCACCATGCCTGTCACTCTCTACTACAATACCCTTACCGCTCTTTGGCAGCAATTAGATTTGTATGCACAGCATGATTGGGCAGTTCCAAGAGATGCTACCCTTTATCAGCAAATTGTCACTCAAAGAAGGCTATTTCAATATCTACACAGCCTAAACAAGGAGCTGGATGAGGTTCGTGGCAGGGTCTTGGCTATTTCTCCACTTCTCTCCCTTCGAGAGGTCTTCTCTATGGTCAAGAAGGAAGAAAGTCGACGAAGTGTGATGCTGCTTGATGAAACGGATTCAACTCCTGAAGGATCTGCCTTAGTGACACGCCAATCATCTCCCTCTTCCAAGCAGGGGAGACCTTGGTGTGATCATTGCAAAAAGCCTGGTCACTCCAAGGAAAAGTGTTGGAAGCTTCATGGTAAGCCTCAGGACTGGAAGTCAAAGAACTCCAGTCTTGCCGCTGCGACATCTGTCACAAGCTTCTCCAAAGAGCAAATTGCTGAACTTCAAAAACTGTTTGGAAAGTTTCAGGGGTCTAGTGCGGGTAATCTGGTCATGAAAGAACCAGAAGGTAACTCTTCTTCCACAGCATTGTTTTCCTCTCAGTTCACTCCTAATTGGATCCTTGATTCTGGTGCTACGGATCATATGACTGGTAATAAGGCCTTATTTCACAATTTTTTCCAAACCTTTGGTAAAGTTGTCAAAACAGCGATGGGTTCTTATGCAAAATAGAAGGCCATGGAACTGTTGTGCTCAATGATCAGATTGCACTTCATAATGTTCTCTTTGTTCCAAATCTGGCTTGCAATCTCATTTCTGTAAGTAAAATTTCCTCGGGCTTGAACTGCTTCGCAACCTTTAACGGTCTTAATTGTACTTTGCAGGCACTAAACTCAAAGAAGATGATTGGTAAGGCCAGCTTGCAGAATCGTCTCTACATCCTCCCTTCCTCTCCTAAACCCGAGATCTTCAAATCTTTTACTGCTTTAAATACAGTTGATAATGTTATGTTATGGCATTTTCGGTTAGGCCATCCTAGTTTCTAATACCTTGTTAAATTGTTTCCTAATCTATTTATTAATAAAAGGCCAAACTCTTTTTCTTGCAAAGTTTGTTCTCTTGCTAAACATACTAAATCTTCTTATTTTCCTTCTCCATACAAGCCTTCTCACCCTTTTGCTTTGATCCATAGTGATATTTGGGGCCCTTCTCGGGTGAAGAATGCTGATCATAGTAAGTGGTTTATCACTTTCATTGATGATCACAGTAGGGTAACTTGGACTTATTTGCTGAAAGACAAATCCGAAACTGCTGATATTTTTGCACAATTTTATAACATGGTTCTCACTCAATTTGGGGCTAAAATCCAACTCTTTAAATCAGATAATGGAAGTGAATTTTTTGCTAGGTCTTTGGGTAATTTTTTCAAGGACAAGGGCATAGTTCAACTTAGTTCTTGTGTTGGAACCCCACAACAGAACGGCATTGTCGAAAGGAAAAATAGGCATCTCTTAGAAGTTACTCGTTCCCTTCTATTTACTACCAATGTTCCTAAATATCTGTGGGGGGAAGCCTTATTAACGGCTACTTATTTAATCAATCGAATGCCTAGTAAGGTTTTAAAATTTCAAACACCTCAATCTATATTTTTGCAGTACTTTCCTCATTTTAAGCCTATCTCCTCAATTCTGCCACTTAAAATCTTTGGCTGCACAGTTTTTATCCAAAATATTGCTCCTCATAAATCCAAGTTATACCCTAAGTCCTTAAAATGTGTACTGGTTGGATATTCTTCCCTTAAGAAGGGATACAAATGTTTTCATCCTCCTTCAAAACGATTTTTTACCACTATGGATATCACTTTTTATGAACAGGATCTGTATTTCACACAGGCTGAAATTCAGGGGGAGACATGGAGTGATTTTCAACCAAATCAGGTATCTTCTCCTAATTTCCATTCTCAACCTTCAAAATTGCAACCAATTTTACCTTTACCTACAGATTTGTCACCTGTGACTACTTCGATTAATTCTACTGTTATACCTATCAATACCTCATCCACACCTACTTTAAACACCCCTCCTAAAAATACACCTACTCCTATTGAAAATCTTCAACAAACATCACCACCCAAACAGCTTCGTGTCTACACAAGAAAAAAGAAAAATAACCCTGAGACTGCTTTGCAATCTGATTCTTGCCGAGAATTGAATTTGGGTCCAACTGCCGAAATGGAAGAAGAAATCAGTAAGTCCTCTACTCTAGATGACTTTCCTATTGCTATTAGAAAAGGGGTTAGACAATGCACCAAGCATCCTATTGAAAAATTTGCTGGCTATAATTCTTTGATGCCTTCTTTTTAAGCATTTACAGCAACCTTGGATAAAGAACAGATTCCCACAAGCATAGCTGAAGCTCTAAATGATCCTAAATGGAGAAGGGCTGTTGAAGAGGAAATTGGTGCACTAGAGAAAAATGCTACTTTGACAGTTACAGACCTTCCTCAAGGAAAAAGGGCTGTTGGCTGTAAATGGATCTTTGCTGTAAAGTACAACTCAAATGGAAGCATCCAACTATACAAAGCTAGACTGGTGGCTAGAGGCTTTATGCAAACGTATGGGATAGATTTCACAGAAACGTTTGCACCCGTGGCAAAGCTTAACACTGTTTGAGTACTCCTAAGTTTGGCTGTAAATTGCGATTGGCAATTACATCAACTTGATGTAAAAAACGCATTTCTTAATGGCATGCTAGAGGAAGAAGTTTACATGAAATTGCCACCTGGCTTAAAGTCTGTTGAAGGAAGCAACAAGGTGTGCAAGCTCAACAGGTCTCTATACGGGCTAAAACAATCACCCAGAGCTTGGTTCGAGAGGTTTACTAAAGTCATTCTGAAAAACAGCTACAAGCAGTCCCTTGCCGATCATACACTTTTCATCAAGGTAACTTCTACAAATAAAAAAGCTATCCTAATTGTGTATGTTGATGACATAATTCTTACTGGAGATGATGAGGAAGAAATTAGCAATTTGAAGAAGCTGTTAAACAGGGAATTCGAAATCAAGGACTTGGGAAAGTTATGATATTTCCTAGGAATGGAGGTGGCAAGATCAAAAAAAGGACTTGTGATCAATCAAAGAAAGTATGTACTTGATTTACCTAAAGAAATTGGTTTTCTTGGTTGTAAGCCAGCTGATACACCAATGGAGGCAAATTTGAGATTCAACAAAGAAGATGGGTCTTTAGTAGACAGAGAGAAATTTCAGAGATTAGTTGGGAAACTTATTTACTTATCCTTGATGAGGCCAGATATAGCCTTTCCTGTAAATGTGATAAGTCAACACATGACTAATCTTAATGAAGAGCATATGGCAGCAGCAAACAGAATTCTTAAGTACTTGAAGAAAACTCCAGGACATGGCTTAATGTTCAAGAAAATACAAGACAGAACTGTTAAGATTTTTACAGACTTTAGTTGGGCGGGAGACCTCACTGAAAGAAGATCCACTAGTGGCTATTGCACTTTTGTTTGGGGTAACCTTACAACTTGGAGAAGTAAAAAACAATCTGTTGTTTCAAGAAGTAGTGCTGAAGCTGAATTTAGAGCACTAGCTTTGGGAATATGCGAAGGAATTTGGCTACTTAAATTACTAAAAGAACTTGGCACTAATCAAGAGGATCACTTTGAAGTCTTGTGTGATAATCAATCTGCTATTCAGATTGCCAAGAATCCAGTCCAACATGACCGAACAAAGCATGTGGAGATTGACAGGCATTTTATTGCTGACCAAGTCAACAAAAGGACAGCCACTCTTTCCTACATTCCTTCAAAAGGACAAATTGCAGACATTCTCACTAAGGCTCTACCAAAGCCTGTTTTCAATAAATTCCTATTCAAGCTGGGATTATACAATGCATATTTTCCAGCTTGAGGGGGAGTGTAGGAATTATAGAAATATATTAAATGTTTTCTTCAGATAGATAAATCTTATTTAGGTAGATAAATCTTAGAATAAATCATTTGAGATATTCTAGGATTATTTTATCTTATCTTTTAGTAGTTTATTAGAATAAGGGAATTATTTTCCCAATTAGGTTATGACTCTTTTCTCTATTTAAATTCAGTTTTTTAGTTAATAAAATATATAAAAATACAGAGAATTACTCTGTTTTCTACACTAAGAACGTGTTTTTTTCCTTTAATGTTTGAAATATACTTTTGACTAGAAGTAGGAGTTTTGTGAACTATTTCTTCCGCATTTGTGTTTTTGTTAAGGGTGTAAGAAAATATTGCTAATATTTCTCTCTCAATTGTAGCTTCACAAGTGGGGTTTCCTCAAGCTTGTCATGGATTATAGGCATGAATCTATTGATTGATATGTTCTTTTCCAGCTTTATTATTATTATGATGATGCTGATGATGCACCAAAATCACTAAGAATAGACATAACTTTTTTCATTATTTCGTGTTCACCTCCTTGGTACTGTAAATGTTTTCAGTACTTTTACGTCTTACTGCAGACAAAATGGTGTCCTGCACCTGGGTGTGATTATGCTGTGGACTTTATTTTTGGCAGTGGAAATTATGATGTAACCTGTCGCTGCTCATATAGCTTTTGTTGGAATGTAAGAACCTCTGGTGCTGTTTCTGGTTGGAGTACTTTTAACAATTCATGCATATTACTTTCTGCTTCATTCTTCTTTCATTTTTGAAATAGCAAACATGAATAATTGACCCATAATGTGAATTTGACTTTGCAGTGCACTGAGGAAGCTCACCGTCCTGTTGATTGTGACACTGTAGCCAAGTGGATACTGAAAAACAGTGCAGAATCTGAAAATATGAATTGGTATGGAACAGGATTATAGTTGCTAGATTCATTGTACTGCATGAGGTTGTTTAATTCATACCAAATAGTGGGGTTGTTAATTTGGTGCTGAATGGCCCACATAAAAGAATCAACTTTCTTTGCTCCTTACCATGCTGATCTTGAATGCGAGGGGCTCTTATCTCGAAAAGTAAACAGTATGCTTGTAGAATGCTTTCTTATTTGAATACTACTTGTTTTGGATATTCCCACTAGGGCATTTGGGAAAGCTTTGCCTGAATTCATTCCTTACAACCACAAGTCTGAGTATCAGAAAAAATAAGAGAAAGGGATTCTTGGGTTGGGGTAAGGGGTGTTATTGGGGCTCAGTTGATACATTAGAGGGTTTTGGACATGGAAATGTTTATAGTTATAGATTCTCATTTTCCTTTATGCATTTAACTATTTTTGCTACTAAATGAAGTAGTGT
Source organism: Gossypium australe (assembly GCA_005393395.2). Lineage (NCBI taxonomy): Eukaryota > Viridiplantae > Streptophyta > Magnoliopsida > Malvales > Malvaceae > Gossypium > Gossypium australe. The sequence goes on from CM016626.1 coordinate 87,769,108, forward strand.
AATAAATATCCCCAATCTATATGTCTATACTAATGTGCTATGTTACTCCAGCTCTTCACTTTTCTTGAAGTATCAGTATATGACATAGGTTCTGATGCATATTTGGACATGGGTATGAGGATATGACTTCCTGAAGAAACTTCGAATACATGTAAAAATTTAGAAAAAAGTTGAACATATTTGTATTGGACACATTTGTATACGACACATACAAGTTCAAGTGACACATCTGATATATCAAATTTATATTCTAAATTACCTATCATTTAACTTTCCTCTTTAAAGTGAACAAAATAAATGTCTCCTTTGAAATTTTCTTCCTTAAAATGAAGTTTCCTTTTCTCTTTCCCCTTATACCAATGTGCTTGTTTATGATTGTCCAATTACTAAATGGTTGTTCCGCATTATATATTATACCATGTTATGTTTTCATAATGTTCTGGTTATCAATCGATATGCCTATTTTAATTTTCAGGATATTGGCTAATTCCAAGCCTTGTCCAAAATGCAAGCGCCCAATTGAGAAGAACCATGGATGTATGCATATGACATGCACACCACCTTGTAGATTTGAATTTTGCTGGTGAGCTTTATATTTTTGCTTACATATGCGCTGCTTGTATTTTGATTGAAGTCTGTCCTCACTACCTACTTGGCTGTCTTTTTTAATGAAAAAAATATAAATAATTCTGCTACTCTTTTCTACTTCCTTTAGCTATATTATCTTCTGAACAAGAGATATTTTTCCTTAATGAAGGCTGTACTAAAAGATCTTGTACCAAAAACAAACTGATTTTTTTCTCTTCCTACATTCCAATTGTTTTGTTTTCTCCTTTTTGCATAAAAGTCTGTCAGTTGATCACATATGTATGCAGGCTTTGCCTTGGTGCATGGTCAGAGCATGGTGAGGTAACTGGTGGTTATTATGCTTGCAACCGTTACGAGACAGCAAAAAAGGAGGGGACAGTATGAAATTAATTCTTTATTCTTGCTGTCAGCATTTCCCAGTGCTTGTCTTTTGTCATTGTGCATCATGATTTAACTGCCCACTTTTATGCCTTTCTGATCGATACTATTTATTTTCAGTTTGATGAGGAGGAGAAACGAAGAGAGATGGCTAAATTATCTGTAGAGAAGTATACTCACTATTATGAACGATGGGCAACCAACCAATCAGTATGTATTAGTTTGTGGAATTTGTACTGAAGTTTGACATGATGCAGATTACAATATATGAGCTTGAATGCATGAAATACATTATTGGCACCTTTCTTTTAACTGCTTAAATTTATTTTCTGGGAATTTTTTCTGGATGCTACTATTTTCTTAAATGAGAAGACGTGTCTTGTTAAAACTTTTCTTGGCTTCATGCAGTCTAGGCAAAAGGCACTGGCTGATCTACAGCAAATGCAGTCTGTGCATGTAAGCCAAATTTCTTAAAATTACAAATTTCCTGTTTTTTGTTGCTGGTCGGTTCAATTATTTTTGTACCATTTCTTGTGAATGTCATGTAGATGGGTTTGAAGACTATTAAAAACACTGGATAAGTTTATGATCCATCACCAATGGTTTTAAATTAGTTTATCTTTTGAATCTGCAAAGCACATATTATTAAGTTTTAAACTGTCAAGATTTGTGTAACCAATGGAACATTACTTTAGAGCACTTGGTCAGACATTCTGGCCCATTCAGTACTGTCATGTCCTTGTCACCGGCTGCTCCATCGTTTCACCTACCCTGCCCCCAGGGGTTAAATCTCCCCTGCCAAAAATATAAAAATATTGCAGTGTAAAATTTACTAATAATAAAATGAAGAGAGGGAAGAAGAGAAGGGAGAAGTAGGATGAATAGTTCTGTTCCCTCTTGATAGTGTTTATCTTGCATCAGACTGATTTTTATCATTATTACTATGATAACTGCTGACGACTACAATGTAATTGTAGCTGGAGAAGCTGAGCGAGACACAGTGCCAACCTGAATCACAGCTGAAATTCATCACTGAGGCATGGCTACAGGTAAATTTCAAAAATTGCTTACAGCACTAGCTACATACTCAGTGGCTGGTATTGGGACTAAGTTCTGGGGGGCTAGTAAAATTTTAAAAAGATTTAGGAGTTCAATGAGAATTTAAAAAAAAAAAAATTGGGGTCTAATTAAAAAATTTAAAATTTTTGTGAGATTAAAGAATTTTCAAATATTTTAAGTGAGCTTAATTAAAATTTTCAAAAAAAATTAGAAGTTAATTATGAAAATTTTCAAAAATTTGAGGGGGTCTAATTAAATTCTTTTAAAAACCAAGGGAGAAATGAAATTTTCCAAAAATTATTGGGGGCCTAATTAAAATTTTCTAAAAAATTCAAGTGAAAAATCATAATTTCCTAAAATTTTGGAGGGGCTAAGGACCCCCTAGGCCCTTTAAACGGTCCACCTCTGTACATACTGCTTTAGCTCATTGTTGCTGCTCCACTTGTGTAGATAATAGAATGTAGGAGAGTCCTAAAATGGACATATGCATATGGATATTATTTACCAGAAAATGAACATGCTAAAAGGCACTTCTTTGAATACCTACAAGGTAATGTGTCTCCATCTATAAGCTATAATATAAGCTAGGCTTTATATTCCTGCTCACTTTGCACTAATTCCCTGTATGTCTTGCAGGTGAGGCTGAGTCTGGGTTAGAAAGACTTCATCAATGTGCCGAGAAGGAGCTTCAGGTTTACCTCAATGCAGAGGAGCAGTTAAAGGATTTTAATGAGTTCCGCTCAAAACTTGCTGGATTGACCAGGTAATTTTCATTTAGATCATAACATGAATTTTTATCAAGGAGTTGTGCGTCCAAAACCTTTTTGTGGAAAGAAGTTACCATGTTGGAAAGAGAGCGTTATCTTTTTTTTGAACTTTCTAGAGGAGTATTTCATCTTATCTGTTGCATTTTGAGAGGATTCGGATGCCATCTTTTATCTAACTAATTGCTATGAAATTTGTGAGTACAGTGTGACACGAAATTTCTTTGAGAATTTAGTTCAAGCTCTAGAAAATGGTCTATCAGATGTGAACTCTCGTGGAGCTTGCAGCAGGATGGGGAGCTCAAAGAGCTTGGGAGGTGGTAGCAGTAGGGGAAGAAGTGGGAAGGGAAAAGGTTCAACCCCCAGATCTAGTGGCTCTAACAGAAATATTGATGATTCTGGCCACTGATCTTTGGGAATATGTGCCTTTTCGATGGAACTGCTTGCCAGCTTTTGCCAAATTTGCCAGCAGGGTCGATAAATTTTCATTACCTACACCTGATTTATTTGCCTGGATGGATAGACATCAACTTTGCAGCTTGAAATGTTGATGTCCAGTTGCCATGGCATAGGTCTTTGGACATTGCGATGGAATGAAAAGGGGGTTTCCCATTGCCCTTTCCACCTCTTTAACATGATACAAGCCAGCACAGCAGAGCAGCATTGAGAAGCTGCTGTTTGGAGGAAGAGTTCGCTGTATGTTTATATTGTTGCCTTGTATATAGTTCTCTCTGTCCAACCGTACGTTGAACCTGACTTGCTACATGTAACATCTGTCTTTCCAATGTATTCGTATGTAATTTCTACTGTTATAATTTACGCCAAATAATAGTCTTAGTTGCAAGTGGCAGGGTTTCAGCTGCATTGCAGATAAATAAAATTGTTGGAGCAGCTTTTTTGACTACACCAGATTTCAAGCTCCTTGAACCTATAATTTTGCAAGGGTTTAAAAAGCTTGTTCTTCCTTTCTTTTAAATTTGGAAGGATCCAAATGTACTGTTTTTCTTTCCACTGAATTGGTTACTTGACTTTAATGGTAACTGGTTTTTCTTTTTGGGTTAGTTTTGGCATGATGCAAATGAATAAAGTTATTGGAAGAATATAAAAAGGTATAAAAATTCTAAAAAATATATAAAAATTATAAGAAAAGCTATTATTTAGATTTTTAAAGAAAATAAAAAATTAATTGGTTTAATCCATAAATTGGTATCTAAATTATACAATTTTTTTCACATCACGGTACTTAATTTTTCTTTTATCACAATTGAAAGTCAATCACTTTTACTACCAAGTTTTACTTTCTTTAGTTAAATCATTAAGTCTATTTAAAAAGAAGCTTAACCCATGGATTGGTACCTATTTTTTTTTTTATATTGGTACTTAAATATTTTTTTGTTTTTTCTAAGTTGACACCTCTATTAGTTCAATTGGTAATCAAGGTTTTTAGAACTAGACTGATGGTTGAACTAGACAGGTTGCCAATTCCTGATTGAATTGGTTCGTTCAATTTGAACAAATACATTATTAAAAAATCATAAAAATTTAAAAGATAAAAATAGAGAAAATTAGTTCAACATGGTTTTTAAGCTCCACAAGTCAATCGGTTCAACCCCCATCTCCAAAGCAGTACCACAATTGATTCCTTGTAACAGCCCGATTTTGGGACTAGTCGGAATAGTGGTTTCGAAACCACTAATCTAAGGTCGGAGAAAATTATTTTAATATTATTTTATGTGTTATAGCATGATTATATGAGTACATGAAAATTTTGGTGAATTAATTTTAGTGATTGCATTAGAACTAGACTGATGGTTGAACCAGACAGGTTGCCAATTCCTGATTTAATTGGTTCGTTCAATTTGAACAAATAAATTATTAAAAAATCATGAAAATTTAAAAGATAAAAATAGATAAAATTAGTTCAACATGGTTTTTAAGCTCCGCAAGTCAATCGGTTCAACCCCTATCTCCAAAGTAGTACCACAATTGATTCCTTGTAACAACCCGATTTTGGGGCTAGTCGGAACAGTGGTTTCAGAACCACTAATCTGAGGTCGGAGAAAATATTTTAATATTATTTTATGTGTTATAGCATGATTATATGAGTACATGAAAATTTTGGTGAATTAATTTTAGTGATTGCATGCTTAATTTTGAAAAGGACTAAATCGCATAAATTGCGAAAGTTTTGTCTACAAGCTAAAGGTGTCAAATAGCTATGGGATATTAAATTGGAGGTCATTAATGTGCAATTAGGCCCTTAGGAATGTGTTGGCCTGCCATAAGGGACAAAGAAATGAAAGTGGGTGGTATTAGGTGACTTAATGGATGAAATAAAATAAAATAAAGTGAATATATGTCATCTTTTCATCTTCTTCATACTACCACCGAAATTTTCAGCAAAGAGGGCTTTTGGAAAGCTTGAAAATTTTCAGCAACTTAAACTTTTGCACGTAAGTGTTTTTGATGGTCATTTTTGATAATTTTTGTACTTTTGGAACCCTTATAGCTTAAGCTAGCTAATGAGGGAACTATTTTGCAAAATGGTTGAGAGTCTAGGGTTTTGCCATGAGAACATTAGTGTTGTTTTCTGAAATTTTATGGAAGAAAATGAAACTTGGTTGTTAAATAAACAACTTTTGTGAAAGGAGTTTCCATGAAAACACCTAAAATGGACCTTTTTTGTAAAGGTTGTAAAACAGGTAGTAAATGTGTGAAATAATTTGAATTGTGAGTTGCTATAAGAGTAATAAATGTTCAGCTAGGCTTGTTAAAGGAGGAAATTTGATTAGAATTGTTTTACGAGCCTAGGGGTAAAATTGTAATTTTATGAAAGTCTAAGGGCAAAATGGTAATTTTTCCAAAGTGGAAATATTGAAACATTTTGATTAATGTGGTGATTAAATAAGTAAATTTTGTCATTATAGATAAAAAAAATGGGATCCGGACTTAGACCGGAGAAAAACCAAGTTATTGGACTAAATCGAACAAGTCGCCTATATTTTGTATATCGAGGTAAGTTGTACGTAAATAATGCAACGTTATTGTATTTATGCATTAAACAATTTATATTGAACAAAATGTTTAACTATTGCTATGAATATGCATGATGAAAGTTGATGTGATATGCTTCCGGTTGAACCTTAGGAATAGATTGGATATCCAGGCCGTGGCAATTGGGTTGATATGTGTGCTAGTGTAAGACCATGTCTGGGACATGGCATCGGTGTTTATATGTGTGCTAGTGTAAGACCATGTCTAGGACATGGCATCGGCCACATTATGAGAGCCAATGTAAGACCATGTCTGGGACATGGCATCGGCGTTGATATGTGTGCTAGTGTAAGACCATGTCTAGGACATGGCATCAGCCACATTATAAGAGCCAGTGTAAGCCCATTTCTAGGACATGGCATCGACATTGATATGTGTTCTAGTGTAAGACCATGTCTGAGACATGGCATCGACATTGAGACGAGAGCTAGTGTAAGACCATGTCTGGGACATGGCATCAACCTCGATATGTGAGCCAGTGTAAGACCATGTCTGGGACATGGCATCGGCATTTTTACCCTCTTGTGTGAGGTTTTTCGAGTATCCTTTTGTATTCCAATTGGTTCAACGGGAAATTTAGAGTTTGTGTTAAAAGTGAAAAAAGTTACGACTATGTTGTAAGTGATAAAGGCACCTACCTGAAATTCATGAGAAATGAGCTCGAATTATGTTGTATGATTAGTAAGGGTGAAAAATGAGTAAGTTATATTTTTAATCATTCGAGAATCTTGTGCATGTTTACAAGATGATATGAGTATGATAATGCATGGTAATTGTTGTTAATTATTTACATGCGACTTACTAAACTTTATGCATACTGCCTTTCTTTTCTGTTTTCTTATAGTGCCGCCAAGCTAACTCGGGGATCAAAGAACGTCGAAGGCTCGATCACACTATCAAACTGACTCTTGGTATAGTTAGATTTATCATTTTGGGAATGGTATGTATAGGGTCTTGGTCATTTGTTAAGTGTCATAATGTTTTGGCCAAATGTGTTGGCTTGTTTTAAAGACGAATTCATTTTGTAAAAAGGCCGTAGTTGATGGCTAATACTTGTTATTGATATATGAAAACTGGTGATGTTTTTCATGAATGTACAAACAGCATGGTTGAGTATTTGGTATATTGATGTATGAATGAGTAGGTTATTTGTTGTGGCTTATGTTGGTGCAAGCAAGGGTGGCAGAAAGGGCTTGGTAAATAGCCTTGTTGCTGTCCACACGGTCTACCCCATGGGCATGTAGTTAGGCCGTGTGTCCCCCTGCACCCTAAGTTGGCAAAACAGAATGCCCAGTAGTAACCACACGAGTTGAGGCACGGTCGTGTGTCTCAACCGTGTGGAAGACACGACCATAGTACATGAGCTTGTGCCCAGGCCGTGTGGAGTCTGCACTTGAATTTAGGAATTGAATTCGCTACACGGCCTAAGGACACGGGCGTGTGCCTTGACCGTGTGACTTTATTGGGTTGATGATGTCAGAAACAGAATGTCAAGGTTTTTACACAAGAGCGGTGACACGGGCATGTCATGGCCGTGTGAGGGACACGAGACATGTACACTGGCCATGGGCACAAGCGTGTGCCATGCCGTGTGAAAACTCCTGTAGGTTTGAATTGATAATTAAATCCACACGGCTAGGGCCATGGGCGTGTGTAACCACACAGTCTTCCCACATGGGCGTGTGCCCCTATTTTTGGTGAAATATTCCAAAGTTTTCTAAGGTGCATGGTTTAGTACCAGACTATTTCTAAAGTATGTTTTGGGCCTCATAGGCCCATATTAAGGACGCTATGAGAAAATTTGAAAAGTTTTAAATTTGAACGAACTTTTATGGCCCGGAAATGTATGTTAGTATATGTTTGAGTTAGGTAACGCCTTGTACGCTGTTCCGGAGTTAAACAAGGGTAAGGGGTGTTACGTTTAGTGGTATCAGAGCTATGGTTTAGTCGATTCTCGGACTAACCTAGCGTGTGTACGAGTTTAGCTATACATGCCATATATGAATTATGATAGTGTGACGACTCCTGACACTTTAAAATGTGTTTTCATATAGTAAACAGATTTCAATGGAGTAGTGGCAGATGATGTAGAAAGTAATGCGCCGACTCCCACAGAAGGGACTGCGCAAGTCTAAAATGGGCCCGTGACATTGAGTCAGGGTGGAGGGGCTAGAGAAGCCTTCCTCCATATGATGAATGTGTGGTATTCAGAGTTTGTTCGTGAAAACCCGAACGGTCCACCTCCTCCACCCTCTTCGATTGCCCAGCCTGCCCATACAACTCCTCAAGCAGTGGAAACGATTAGAAGAGAAAAACCTCCGGTAGATAGGTTACGAAAGCAAGGGGTTGAGGAATTTAGAGTGAATATAGATGATGACCCTAAGAGAGCAGAATTCTGGTTAGAAAATACCATTAGGGTATTCGATGAGTTGTCCTACACACCTAAGGAGTGTATGAAGTGTGTTGTATCACTCCTGCGAGACTCGGCCTACCAATGGTGGAACACCCTTGTATCGGCGGTACCAAGGGAAAGGATAACATGGGAATTTTTCCAAGAAGAGTTCCGTAAAAAGTATATCAGCCAAAGGTTTATCGATCAGAAGAGAAAAGAGTTCCTTGAGCTAAAACAAGGTCGTATGATAGTAACCGAGTATAAGCGTGAGTTTGTAAGGCTCAGTAAATACGCTCGAGAGTGCGTATCCACCGAAGCCATCATGTGCAAGAGATTTGAGGACGGATTGAACGAAGACATCCAATTATTAGTTGGCATCTTAAAGTTAAGGGAGTTTGTGGTACTTGTTGAAAGAGCTTGTAAGGCCGAGGAATTGGCCATAGAAAAAAAGGAAAGCTGATATTAAGTCTTGTGACTCAAAGAAAAGACAGTTGAGGAAATCATTTCAGTCCTCATCCAAGAAATCAAGAGACTTCACTACTCGATCCAATACTTCAGTTGGATTCTCGAACATAAATAAGAATAAGTAGTACACGGCGTCTAAGGCTCAAACCACTTCAATTGCGAGTGTTGGTACTGCCCAACCTAATAGACCGGAATGCTCACAGTGTGGTAGGTGTCACTTTAGTGAATGCTGAGGAAATGAAAGAGGTTGTTTCAAATGTGGGTCACTAGACCATTTTATTCGAAACTGTCCTGAGATGGATGAGAAAGACAGAAGGCAAGATGTGTGAGTGAGTAGTGCTCCTTCTAGAGGTAGACCACAGAAGGACTTGGGAAGTGGAGCTAGCAGTAGAGGTGCGCCTAGAGATTCCATTGTGAAATCTGAGGGTAGAGCTCCTGCAAGGACTTATTCCATTCACACTCGGGAAGAGGCATCGTCACCAGATGTGATTACAGGTACTTTTTCTCTTCATGATATTTTTGTGTTGCTTTGATTGACCCGGGGTCTACCCATTCGTATGTCTGTATGAAATTGGTGTTTAGTATGAATATGCATGATGAGTTTACTGAATTTGTGGTAAAAGTGTCAAACCTGTTAGGCAAGCACGTGTTAGTTGATCATTATGTAGAAATTGTCCCTTGACAATTAGAGGTCATTATTTTCCGGCTAACTTATGTTGTTGCCGTTTGATGAATTTGACGTGATTCTTGGTATGGATTGGTTAACTGCTCATGATGTGATAGTAAATTGTGGAAGAAAACTTATTGAATTGAAATGTGAAAATAGGGATATTATTCGGGTCGAATCAGGTGCACCGGATAGCTTACCTATACTGATTTCTTCTATGACTGTTGAGAAATACATGAGAAAAGGACATGAGTCCTATCTTGCATTTGTGTTGAATACCCAAGAGTCAAAAGTAAAGATCGAGTCAGTGCCTGTGGTGTACGAGTATCCGGATGTGTTTTTGGAAGAGTTACCTGGATTGCCTCCAACTAAGGAAGTTGAGTTTGGTATTAAGTTGGTCCCTGGTACGGCACCTATTTCGATCGCCCCATATAGGATGGCTCCGATGGAGTTAAAGGAACTAAAAATCCAGTTGCAAGAGTTAAAGGATAAGGGTTTTGTAAGACCAAGCTATTCTCCGTGGGGTGCTCTGGTACTTTTTGTGAAAAAGAAAGACGGGTCGATGAGATTATGTATAGACTATCGACAGCTTAACAAGGTTATAGTTAAGAACAAGTTTCCTTTGCCAAGGATTGATGATATGTTTGACCAATTGAAGGGAGCCACAGTGTTTTCTAAGGTAGACCTGAGGTCCGGTTATTACCAGCTGAGAGTTAAGGAACAAGATGTATCGAAAACTGCATTTTGGACCAGGTATGGTTATTATGAGTTTCTCGTCATGCCCTTTGGCTTAACAAATGCTCCCGCCGTGTTTATGGATTTAAAGAATCATTTTTTCTGACTGCACTTGGATAATTTCATTGTTATTTTTATTGATGACATATTAATTTATTCTCAGGATGAGAGTGAGCACGCGGAGCATTTGAGCACTATTTTGCAGACTTTAAGAGGTAAGTAGTTATATGCAAAGTTTAGCAAAAGTGAATTTTGGCTCTGAGAAGTCAGATTCTTGGGCCATATCATGTCAAGTGAAGGAATTAGAGTTGACCCGAGTAAGATATCGGCTATCGTTGATTGGAAACCGCCAAGGAATGTGTCAGAGATTAGAAGCTTTTTGGGCTTAGCGGGATACTACAGATGGTTTGTCAAAGGATTCTCCATGATTGCCACTCCTATAATTAGGTTGCTACAGAAAGATGTTAAGTTCGAATGGACAAAGAAGTGCCAACAGAGTTTTGAGAAACTAAAAGCATTGTTAACTGAAGCCCCAATTTTAGTGTAACAGGAACCGGGAAAAGAATTCGTAGTGTATACCAATGCATCCTTAAATAGATTGGGGTGTGTACTTATGCAAGAAGGCAAGGTAATAGCTTATGCTTCAAGACAACTGAAGCCGCATGAGAAAAACTATCCGACTCACGATATAGAGTTAGCCGCCATAGTGTTCTCACTGAAGATTTAGAGACACTATTTGTATGGCAAGAAATTCCGAGTATTCACCGACCATAAAAGTCTAAAGTATTTGATGACTCAAAAGGAGTTAAACCTACGGTAGCAGAGATGGTTAGAGCTGATAAAGGATTATGAGTTGATAATTGACTATCACCCTGGAAACGCGAATGTGGTCGCCGATGCTTTGAGTAGGAAGTCATTGTTTGCCTTGAGGGCTATGAATACCCAGTTGTCTGTGACTGATGATGGTTCTATTTTAGCTAAGTTGAGAGCAAAACCAATGTTTTTGCAAGAGGTCTACGAAGTTAAAAAAGGTGATAAAGAATTGCAAGCTAAGATAAATCAGTGTGAGATGGGTATAAAATTAGATTTTTGGATTAGTTCAGATGGCTGTTTAATGTTTCAAGATAGAATTTGTGTTCCCAAAAAAGAAGAGCTTATTCAGAAGATTTTGCATGAAGCACATAGCAGTTGTATGTATATCCACCCGGGTAGTGTGAAAATGTATAATGACCTGAAGAAAATGTATTGGTGGTCAGGAATGAAAAGAGACATGTCAGCGTTTGTCTCTAAGTGTTTAATTTGTCAGCAAGTGAAAGCCAAACACCCGAGTGGAAATGGGACCGTATTACCATAGATTTTATATCTGGTTTGCTGGTGAAGCCAAGGAAGAAAGATGCTATTTGGTTTGTGGTTGATAGGCTTATGAAATCAGCTTATTTTATACCGGTGCGTACCGATTATTCACTTGAGAAATTGGCTGATTTGTATGTTTCTGAAATCGTGAGACTTCATGGGGTACCTTTATCGATCATTTCGGATAGAGATCTGAGGTTCACATCACGGTTTTGGAAAAAGTTACAAGAAGCTTTGGGGACAAAGGTGAATTTTAGTACTGCTTTCCACCCGCAAACCGACGGTCAGTCGGAAAGAGTAATTCAGATTCTTGAAGACATGCTACGGTGTTGTGTTCTTGAGTTTCAAGGCAGTTGGAAAAAGTACTTACCATTGGTAGAGTTTGCCTGCAACAATAGCTCTCATTCGAGTTTGAAAATGGCGCCTTATATGGCTTTGTATGGGCGTAAGTGCCGAACACCCTTGTATTGGACCGAACTCAAAGAAAATCAGATACATAGGGTTGGCTTTGTCAAAGAAACAGAAGAAATAGTAAAAGTGATTCGTGGTTGTTTGAGGGCCACTTTGGATAGATAGAAATCCTACGCGGATTTGAAACGAAAAGAAATTGAGTTTCAAGTTGGTGATAAGGTGTTCTTAAAAGTATCCCCGTGGAAGAAAGTCTTCAGATTCGGTAGGAAAGGCAAATTAAGTCTATGTTTTATAGAACCTTATGATGTGATTGAGAAAGTTCGACCGGTAGCTTATCGATTAGGCTTGCCATCTGAGTTAGAGAAGATCCGCGATGTATTCCATGTGTCTATGTTGCACCATTACCATTTTGACCCATCACATGTGATTTCATCGACAGAGGTTGAGATTTGTTCGGACATGACCTATGGAGAGGAGCCGGTTAAGATTTTATATCGAGAGGTCAAGTAATTGAGGAATAAAAGTATATCACTTGTGAAAGTATTATAGCATAGACATGGGGTTGAAGGGGCAACATGGGAACCTGAGGAGACCATGAGAGACTAATACCCGAACCTTTTTGCTGGTAAGATTTTCGAGGACGAAATTCCTTAAGGAGGGAGAATTGTAACAGCCTAATTTTAGGGCTAGTTGGAATAGTGGTTTTGGAACCACTAGTCCAAGGTCGAAGAAAATTATTTTAATATTATTTTATGTGTTGTAGCATGATTATATGAGTACATGAAAATTTTGGTGAATTAATTTTAGTGATTGCATGCATATTTTTGAAAAAGGACTAAATCGCATAAAGTGCGAAAGTTTTGTTCTACAAGATAAAGGTGTCAAATCTCTATGGGATATTAAATTGGATGTCCTTGATGTGTAATTAGGCCCTTAGGAATGTGTTGGCCGGCCATAGGGGACAAAGAAATGAAAATTTGGTCAAAGTGGGTGGTATTAGGTGACTTAATGGATGAAATAAAATAAAATAAAGAGAATATATGTCATCTTTTCATCTTCTTCATACTACAACCGAAATTTTCAACAAAGAGGGGCTTTGGAAAGCTTGAAAATTTTCAGCAACTTAAACCTTTGCAAGTAAGTGTTTTTGATGGTCATTTTTGATAATTTTTGTACTTTTGGAACCCTTGTAGCTTAAGCTAGGTAATGAGGGGACTATTTTGCAGAATGGTTGAGAGTGTAGGGATTTGCCATGAGAACATTAGTGTTGTTTGCTGAAATTTTATGGAAGAAAATGAAAATTGGTTGTTAAATGAACAACTTTTGTGAAAGGAGTTTCCATGAAAACATCTAAAATGGACCTTTTTTGTTGTAATATAGGTAGTAAATGTGTGAATTGGAATTGTGAGTTGCTATATGTGTAATAAATGTTCAGCTGGGCTTGTTAAAGGAGGAATTTCGATTAGAATTATTTTACGAGCCTAGGCGTAAAATCATAATTTTGTGAAAGTCGAAGGGCAAAACTGTAATTTTACCAAAGTGGAAATGTTGAAATGTTTTGATTAATGTGGTGATTAAATGAGTATATTTTGTCATTATAGATAAAGAAAAATGGGATCCAGACTTAGAGTAGAGGAAAACCAAGTTATTGGACTAAATCGAACAAGTTACCCTTATTTTGTATATCGAGGTAAGTTGTACGTAAATAATGCAACGTTATTGTATTTATGCATTAAACAATTGATATTGCATAAAATGTTTAACTATTGCTATGAATATGCATGATGAAAGTTGATGTGATATGCTTCCAGTTGAACCTTAGGAATAGATTGGATATCCAAGCTGTGACATTTGGGTTGATATGTGTGGTAGTGTAAGTCCATGTCTGGGACATGGCATCGACATTGATATGTGTGCTAGTGTAAGACCATGTCTGGGACATGGCATCAGCCACATTATGAGAGCCAGTGTAAGACCATGTCTGGGACATGGTATTGGCCACATTATGAGAGCCAGTGTAAGACCATGTCTGGGACATGGCATCAGCCTCGATATGTGAGCCAGTGTAAGACCATGTCTGGGACATGGCATTGTCATTTTTACCCTCTTGTGTGAGGTTTGTCGAGTATCCGTTGGTATTCCAATTGGTTCAACGGGAAATTTAGAGCTTGTGTTAAAAGTGAGAAAAGTTACGACTATGTTGTAAGTGATACAAATACCTACCTGAAATTCATGAGAAATGAGCTTGAATTATGTTGTATGATTAGTAAGGGTGAAAATGAGTAAGTTATGTTTTTAATCATTCGAGAATCTTGTGCAAGTTTATAAGATGATATGAGTATGATAATGCATGGTAATTGTTGTTAAATATTTACATGCGACTTACTAAGCTTTATGCTTACTCCCTCTCTTTTCTGTTTTTTTATAGTGCCGCCAAGCTAACTTGGGGATCAAAGAACGTCGGAGGCTCAATCACATTATCAAATTGAACTCTTGGTATAGTTAGATTTATCATTTTCGGAATGACATGTATAGGGTCTCGGTCATTTGTTAAGTGTCATAATGTTTTGGCCAAATGTGTTGGCTTGTTTTAAAGATGAATTCATTTTGTAAAAAGGCAACTTATTATTGATATATGAAAACTGGTGATGATTTTCATGAATGTACAGACTGCGTGGTTGAGTATTTGGTATATTGATGCATGAATGAGTAGGTTATTTGTTGTGGCTTATGTTGGTTCAAGGAAGGGTGGCAGAAAGGGCTTGGTAAATAGCCTTGTTGCTGTCCACACGGGTAGACACACGGGCGTGTGTCTAGGTTGTGTGTAACACACGGTCTACTCCATAGGCATGTAGTTAGGCCGTGTGTCCCCCTGCACCCTAAGTTGGCAAAACAGAATGCCCAGTAGTAACCACATGGGCTGAGGCACGGCCGTATGTCTCAACCGTGTGGAAGACACGTCCATAGAACATGAGCATGTGCCCAGGCCGTGTGGAGTCTGCACTTGAATTTAGGAATTTAATTCACTACATGGCCTAAGGACACGGGCGTGTGCCTTGACCGTGTGACTTTATTAGGTTGATGATATCAGAAACAGAATGTCAAGGGTTTTACACATGGGCGGTGACACGGGCGTGTCAAGGCCGTGTGAGGGACACGGGCCATGGACACAGGCATGTGCCAGGTCGTGTGAAAACCCCTTTAGGTTTGAATTGATAATTAAATCCACATGGCTAGGGACATGGGCGTGTGTGACCACACGGTCTTCCCACACGGGCGTGTCCCTTACCACACGGGCGTGTGCCCCTGTTTTTAGTGAAATTTTCCAAAGTTTTCTATGGTGCCTGGTTTAGTACTAGACCATTTCTAAAGTATAGTTTGGGCCTCATAAACCCATATTAAGGACGTTATGAGGAAGTTTGAAAATTTTTAAAATTGAACGAACTTTTATGGCCCGGAAATGTATGTTTGTATGGGTTTGAGTTAGGTAATGCCTCGTACGCTGTTCCAGCATTAAACACATGGGTGTTACATTCCTAGTTGAACCAGTCTGAGAGACCAATCCGGTTTAATTTTGATATAAAAAACATTGGTTTTAATTGATGAAAGAACTTTTTTAATCCTATCATGTTGAGCAAGCAGGCGGTGAAGTTTAAAAACAAAATTACTTGCGAATGTCTCGACCTTGAAAGGGTAAATTTCAAGCATTCTTGAAATAAAATAGAGAGAAGTTAAAAGTAAAAAAACAAATAATATATACATTTAAAAGTTTATATGACGTGAGTCTATTATTGGTTGAAATTGCAAACAAATAATGGCCTACCAAGGCATAAAGTAGAATTGTTACCCAAATAAACGTATTTCAAATGAGAAGGAAGTACTTTAAGTTCAAGTTTTGGTGGTTCCTCGGTTGACAACGTCGGTTGTGTAAATTCTCGAGCTTCCAACTCTAATGGTTCAAACCGTGTTGGTTGATCATAGTTCCTCGAATTGGCTTTCATCAAAGCCATACTTTCATTACCTTCTTCATATTCCAATGGTTCAGATCCTAAGGTGTTTCCCAGTGGGTCCTCTACAAAATTATTCTCCCATTCCGTAGAAACTAAGGTTTCTAGCTCCTCCATCACTAAACATTTCTCCGTCAGATCGGGAAACTGCATCGCTTTAAGAACATTAAATGTTTCCTAATCATCTTGAACTCTCATGGTGAGTTCATCTTTTTGAACGTCTATTAATGTTCTTCCCATGTTTAGGAAAGGTCTCCCCAGGATGATCAACACTTCCTTATCTGCTTCAGAATCTAAGTCAATGAAATTAGAAGGAAAAAATAAACTTATCTACACGTACCAGAATATCCTCGATCTTTCCTTCTGGGTATGTTAAAGATCGATTTGCCAGTTGAAGTGTCACAATCGTGGGTCTTACTTCACCTATTCCCAACATCTTGAAAATATATTTTGGCATAAAGTTGGTACTGGCTCCAAGATCACATAAAGCTTTACCATAGTAAGATTCTCCAATATTACAGGGTATAGTAAAGTTTTAAGGGTCTTTCATTTTCAGAGGTAGTTTGTTCGGTAAGAACGCACTGCTCTCATTTGTTAGTGCTACAATCTCATACTCTGTAACACCCCTATCCCGTGTCCGTCACCGGATTAGGGTTAAGAGCGTTACCTGACAGATCAGAAACTTAATCAGACATTTCATCAAGTATCTCATAAGTTACAAATATAATGTCCCCTTTTGTAGGTCATCGAGACCTAAAACATACTTAGAAGTAGGGTCGGGACTAAATCGAAACACATATAAAAATTCTCAAAAATTTAAAACTTTTCTAAGTTTCAGGGCTTACACGCCCGTGTGGGTAGGCCGTGTGCCTGCCACGGCAACTAGACACGCCCATGTGTCTCCCCCGTGGTCGAATCTGACTTAACTCCACGGCCACCAAGCACGTCAGTGTGCCTTGGCCGTGGTTGAAACTGTCTTGACCACACGGCTACTAGGCATGCCCATGTGCCATGGTCGTGGTTGATCCTGACTAAACCACACGGCTACCAAGCACGCCCGTGTGCCATGGCCGTGTGCCATGGCCGTGTGGCAAAATTGGCCATTTGTAAGACCAAAATATCACCTATTTAAGGTCAAACCTACAAGCAAATCATCAATACATCTCATGCACATTTTAACAACCATGAACATGTCAAAATAACCATTCAATTTTTCTCAATCAAAACCAACTCCAAACATACCAATTTACAAGACTAAAACTTATGCATATTCAAGCATAATTCATCCATATACTTACCCAAAAACTTGACCATTTCATATGCTTCCAAACCATACCAAATCATACATCACATAACAAAGATATTATGCAAGTTCTCAACTCATACCTAGCCAAATCACATGGCTAAGTTCATATAACAAACTTATAACAAATACTAGCCTATACATGCCATATCTAACTATTTACATTTCCAAAATGTACCAAACACAAGTTGAATAGTGTGATGATGATCCTCGACGGTCCCAAGCCTTCAGTAGCTTCGACGACCTATAAATCATAGAAAACACACACACATAGAGTAAGCTTTCCAAAAGCTTAGTAAGTCATAATATAAATAAACTTAACATGAAAGGCATATTTGCAAATGGTTACATTGGCATAATTCATATTCATAGCAAATTTCTCACACACAAGCTTTGGTCCATATTCTTGGCCACAATTGCCACATTCATTCATTCAAGAATCATGTTCAATCATACTTTTCTTCCAATCAAAGTCATATAGGTACTTACCTTTTATACACACTTAGTGTACATACCAAACGTACCTGAAATGAATATACATTCACGTAATTGGTCATAGCTCGGATTTGCCCGTTGAACCGTTCAGAATCTAATAGGATATTCGGTAACTCAGAATAATCGTACAATGCCAACGTCCCAGACGAGGTCTTACATGTAATCGAATATCGATGCCACTGTCCCAGACAGGGTCTTACACGAATCAATACAATGTCGATATCCCAGACATGGTCTTACACGTAAAACTCATATCGTTGCCAACGTCCCATACGTAGTCTTACACGTAAAGATCATATCGACACCAACGTCCCAGATGTGGTCTTACACGAATATCAAATTAATGCCAACATCCCAGACGTGGTCTTACATGATAGCACAGAATAGATACCTTTGTATTCCTAAGTTCATACGGGACTTCTCAGACTTATCACTATATCCCGGAATTCATATACATAGCATCTCATAAGCATTCATTATCATTGATAGTCATGTAAATAAGCTCAATTCAATACAATTACATTTATTTGCAATATGACTTACCTCATATTCGGTTTAACGGAAACGGAAACAACTACTCGGTTACTTTCGCTTTCCCTCAATCTAAGTCTGTTTTCCTCAGTTCTTGATCTATACATGTTCAGAATTAACCCTTTTATTCACTAACTCATTCAATTCAATCCAAAGATACACATTTAGGGCTATTTGCAATTTAACCCTCACATTTACACAATTTATCAATTTAGTCCATTTTTTCAAAACATCAAATTCACAAAAATCATCACATACACATGCTTAACCGAATGCTTATGAACATCATACAGCCCATGTTTTCCATAAAATTTGCAATTTAGTGTTTCAAGTTACTATTTTCTCAATTTAGCGCTAATTAGCTAAATTCATCAAAAATTCAAGAACAAAATATGTTCATCTAGCTCAAATCTTTCATTTAACACCATAAATCATCACAAAGCTCAACAGATCATCAATGGCATATCACACAAACATCATCAATTTACAAAATTGAGACATGGGCTTGATAGTAGACTAAGCAACGATTACAGAAACGTAGAAATTATCGAAAACCGACCGAAAACATACCTTGAATTTGGCTTGTAAGTAACCGAATATACAAAGCTTCAAACTTTTCTGTTTCTTTGTGTTTTCAGTGGAGAATGCATGAATGAATGCTCATTTTCATGCTAAATTTGATTAATAATTCGTTAATAAACAATTTCCAATTTTAGCCTTATAAGATAAAATCATAAAACATAATTTCCAAGGTTATTATGGACCATAACCATCCACTATCTATAGAAATGGCTAATTTGCCATATAAATCCTCCATACTTATAAAGACATGGCAAATAGGTACTTTTTCTTGAAGCATGCTAGTTTTGCATTTAGTGCAATTTAATCCTTTGCTCAAATTAAACACACAGACGGATGAATTAACTCATAGAAATTTAGCACATGCTTAATCACTTATCAGAGGCACAGAAAATAATATAATGTTATACGGACTCTGATTTATGGTCCCAAAACCACTGTTCCGACTAGGGTATAAACTAGACTGTTACAATTCTTCCCCCCTTAGAGATTTTCGTCCCCAAAAATCTTACCGTTAAACAGAGTCGGATATTGCTGTTTCATTGAATCTTCAGGCTCCCACATAGCCTCTTCTATTCCGTGTCGATTCCATAATACTTTCACTTACGGTATTTTCTTATTTCTCAACTCTTTCACTTCACGAGCTAAAATACGGATCGGTTCTTCTTCGTATGTCATATCAGATCAGATTTCAATTTTAGATGGGGCAATCACATGTGACGGATCGGATTTATATTTACAAAGCTTCGAGACATGAAATACATTGTGGATCTTTTCTAGCTTAAAGGGCAACTTTAATCTATAAGCAACAGGCCCGACACATTCAATGATCTCATACGGTCCGATAAACCTCAGATTTAACTTGCGTTTACATCCGAATCGGAGCATTTTCTTCCACGGAGACACTTTCAGAAATACTTTGTCGCTGATCTCAAATTCTATATCTTTTCGTTTCAAGTCCGCATAAGAGTTCTGACGATCAGATGCTGCTTTCAAACAATCTCGGATCAATTTCACTTTCTATTCGGAGTCTTTTATTAAACCGACCCCGTGTAGCTTATTTTCACTAAGCTTAGTCCAATACAGAGGTGTACGACATTTACGTTCGTACAAAGCTTCATAAGGTGCCATTTTGATACTCGACTGAAAACTATTATTATACGCAAATTCAATCAATGGTAGATATTGTTCCCACGTCCCGTTAAACTCGAGAATACAACATCTCAACATATCTTCAAGAATCTGTATGATCCGCTCAGATTGACCATCCGTTTGCAGATGAAAAACTGTACTGAAATACAGTTTCGTGCCTCAAGCTTCTTGAAATTTCTTCCAGAATTTTGATGTAAACCTCGGATCCCTATCTGACACAATAAATAGTGGCACTCCGTGCAATCTTACAATCTCAGAAATATAAAGCTCGGCTAATCTATCAAGTGAATAGTCAGATCTTACCGGAATAAAATGGGCAAATTTTGTCAATCGGTCAACTACGACCCATATAGTATCTTTCTTTCTCGGAGTCAGGGGCAAACTAGAAACAAAGTCCATTGTTACTCTATCACATTTCCACTCAGGAATCAGAATCAGTTGTAGCAAACCAGACGGGACTTGATGTTCAGCTTTCACTTGCTGACAGACTAATCATTTCGAAACAAAGTCAGAAGTGTCTCGTTTCATACCAGACCACCAATACTTTCATTCCAGCTCATTTATTTAATCATTAAAATAAATTAAGTGTTTGTTTTATTTTATTTATTATGTTACAGCTCATGTCCAAATATGATAGCTCATTACAGCTAATTAAGTGTTTACATCTTTTTGAGCTAGCCAAATTTAATATACTAGCTAGTCCATAATTAAATGTGTTTTAATTTATTTAATATGTTAATCAATATGTCTAGATGATGTTTTATTAAGGTTCAGCCGAATTCATGTTTGATTTAGTGTGTTTAATATGTGTTTAGGTTCAACCGAATGCATGAAGAGGAGTTAATGCAAGGTGCATGCATATTTGAGGTTCAATGGACGACATTCAAAGGGACACATGCATTTGGGACGTTCATGCAAGAGGAAAGCTTCTGATTGTTCATGTATTTGAAGATTCATGGACCGTATTTATGGACAATTGGAAGATAAATGCTTGGGAAATTCGTGCAAGTACCAACTAGCATCTAGAACAAACTATTTCTTCTCCCATGCATGATTATTTTGCCATTTGTTAAAGTGCATGGACGTTGGCCACAAGGGAGATGAAATTCTATACATTAAATTGAAGTATTTCAAGGCATATTAAAGCCTCATTCGGCCAAGGGAGATGTAGGAGTATTAAAGGGCTGCACATTCATGGCATTATGGCTATTCTTCAAGGCTAAGTATGCATGAATGCATCAAGTGAAGCAACATGATGGTTCAGCCAATTCATGCACCATCTCCAAGCATGAACCAAATTTTAATGCTTTTGTGTGAACATGTTAATTACGAATGTGAACAAAATTTAAGTTAGTGTGAACATCATAGATGCCGAATATCAATAGGCAGATTATGGTTATAATAGTTGCTTTGTAAACTAGAGGAGGGACTGTTGCCATTTTATTGAATGAACTATTGTTTTTGTGAGGTTTCTTCCTCTCTATTTTCGTACGAGTCTCGAGTGACTTATCTAGCGTGCTAGTGGCGTCAAAACAAATTCTTTCCCAAACTTATCACCATCTTTGGTGTGGCGTTCATCCATCAAATTATACCTTTGGTTCCTATCTTTTTAGGTAACGTGTCAAGGTCCACCTCTACTTCATCACCAACCACCTTAAACAATATAAGTCCCGGGGCGATACTCGTTATAGTATCGAATCATTCTTGAAGCTTGAGTTCTATTTTCATTTCCACCATTTATCAAATTATCTATCCCTCCTTGTTAAACCGAACCTATCTCATTCATATCTAACTTATCTTTTAATTCTTTGTCAACTTCCGCTTTTACTTAGCCAAAATACATCCTTTGTTCAAACCAAACGATACTTCTTTGACGACGATCGGGCAATTATGTCGAATCGACTCAACCTTCCGAGCCGGATCACGTCATAGTCCTTAACATGTCCCATAGGTGTAGAATTAAGCTAAACACTCTGTCACACCAACATGTCCCAATGAGTGGAGCATAGCCCGGCATTCCCTTATCTCTCCAAATGTCCCAAGTCCTCAACACCCAAGTCACAAAACTTGAGAGTGAGTACTAACAATCCTATGGTATGCCATTATATCCAACATTTTCCGATATTTATCATGTCAAAACATTTAAAAACATAGAGCTCGCAAAAAAAAAAAGTTCATAAAAACATGCCTTAAAAACATATCTTCAAAACATTAGGCTCACATAGTAGCACACATAAAACAAATTTTCTAGAAAAGCTTACTCTTGGAACTTAGTTTAAAAACCTTAAGCTCTTTAATTACATAATAGGTCACACATACGAACGACGATCCCTAAACACTCACTGATTTGTTGGGAATTTTAAACAAGTTTTTCTTTTCTTTTATCCTTGCTGGTAGATGATCTAGCTGGTTCATAACATACATAAACATACACATAGAACAAATAGAACACATTCAATTCAAACATATGAATGAACCTAGTTTCCTGGACAAAACCCTAACAAGTTGAAGACTTAACTCTGTTCCTATTAACTTGATTCTTGAGCAGAAACTTGACAAAAAAATAATCTATTAGTGAATTTTCTATGAGAAGGTCTTAATTTGTATACACTAGGTGTTTTGGTATTCTTAAGATACCATACTTGTCTTAGGAAAATAGGTTACGTGAATGAGTAGTGCCCTAAGTAGAATATAAGTCAACTTCTTAATTCAAGTATGAATCTACTTATAATGGTGAATACCTTGGTGCCCACCCAACTTGTGAACCTTCCTTACCACGACTTTTGGAGTACACTTTTCGTTGAATCACTGGCTAACTCCTTGCTGTAAGTCTTCTGGTGGACTTTTGTTCACCCTACTACTTGTGAACTCTTACTTGTGAGGCCCAAACTTCCAGACCCTATCTCAGGATGTTACAAGGTGTCTAGGAATTAATTTTGTTAAAATGGATTTTTAAAACGAGATCATATTTAAAAATAATTTAGAAAATAAGCTTTAATTGAAAATAAGGACCTATTAGAAAATTGGAAGAAATTAGAGGAGGTTAAAGGGGCTGATGTGATTTCATTCACATAATGTGAATTGACAAAAATGACTCGAAATTGGCCCAACCTTGGAGGGCCTAAGTACAAGATGAAATTGTTCAAACCATGCAATTCTTGCATGTGGACGTTGAGGCCTAATTATGCACTTTAAATTTGTCTTGAATTCAATAACTTTTATTTATCCTATGTCTTGTTATTACATGGTTTTTAATGTAACTTAAACATGGATGTTTCATTTTAATATGTTGTAAAATATTATGTTTCATTCTACTACATATTAAATATTGTGTTTAATTATGTCTAATTGTTCCATTTTAATTGTGTCCTAAAATATGTGTTTAAATTATGTGCTATGTTTATGTCATGTGAGTTTGTTGTATGCGTATGGAGTGTATGTTCATAATGTGTTTTTGTTTTCTATCACATGTTATATATGTATATATGCATATGCTAATTACCACATAAAGCATTGCTTGTGCCATTTGTTCAAGAGTGTTGAATATGTGTGTGTGTGTGTCCATAGTATGTTTGTATTTATTTTATGCATGTGAGTCTAGAGTCTAGTTCTAGTCAAAGGTCTTAGTTGAATTTGGGAGTGAATTTTGCAAAGGATTGATGGATATTTATATATGTGCAAGTGAGTATCTGTAACACCCCTTACCCATATTCAACACCGGAACAGGGTACGAGGCATTACCGGATGTAACCACAAGCAAACATGCATTTTCGAGTCACAAATTTGCGACCAAATTATAAATTTTCATACACATTCATATCGTCCCTAAAATGAGCCTACGAGGCTCAATACATGCTTTGGAAGTGATTCAGGACCAAATCGAGAACCTTAGAAAATTTTACAAAACTTAGAAAATTTTTCATGTTACAGGGCTCACACGCTCGTGTGGTCTAAAGGACACGCCCGTGCTACAGGTCGTGTTCAAAATAGGGTGCTCTCTGACTTGCGCCACACGCCCGTGTGCTAGGCCGTGTGGTCGATTTAATTTTCATAATTTTTCATAAAATAGGTGCAGACTTCACACGGCTGAGACTCACGCCCGTGTCCAAGGGCATGTAGCACACACGATCGAGACACATGCCCGTGTGCTCAATTCTAGACATCCTATTTTGCAACAATTAAGGTGCATGGGACACACGGCTGAAAACACATGCCCGTGGGGTAGACCGTGTGTCACACACGGCCTAGACACACGCTCGTGTGTCTACCCGTGTGGACAAAAATAAGGCTATTTACCAAGCCTTTTTGCCACCCTTTAATGTACACACCTACACAACATAACATAGCACCAAACCAAGCATATACATACAACCAAATCAGCCACAACCAAGACAACAACATATCATTTACATGCTACCATCTATCATACACAAACATCACATACTTATCAACTCAAATCAAGTAGATACCCACATCCATGAAAGGCATCATCATATGAATATACTTAACCAATAATGACCTTATACAAAATGAGCTTTCAACCAATATAAGCCAACACATTTGGCTGAATCAATTATGACACATAACAAAATTACCAAGTTCCCTATACATGCCATAACTCAAAATATTGAATTCATTGGTACCAACATAATAGTTGATAGTGTGAATGGATCTCCGATGATCTCCAATCCCGAGCTAGCTTGGTGACACTATAAGAAAAGGGAAAGAAAAGGGAGTAAGCTATATAGCTTCGTAAGTTCATATGCAAATAATGAACAACATTAACCATACAATTGCCATATAAGTAACATACACATATCAACCAAATGTCATTAAAACCTCATGAACATAACATACTCAATCACATTCTTACCAATAGTGCATCATATACCGAATTCATTTCCTTTGAGTTTTTCGTACATACCTGTACCAACTCGTAACATAATCACATACTTTCTTGTCTTGACATACCCGTTGAACCACTTGGAATACTATCAGATACACGGAAACTTTGCACATAAGTGCCACATATGTAGCCAATACTATCACAATTCTCATAACACATATAAGCTAGCTCTCGAGCAAATCAATTGGCCTGCTCACACAAGCTGTCAGTCGAGATGTAGCTTCGCAGTGTTGCTCATACAAGCTGTAAGGTATCCACAATATATGCCGGTATACCCAGCCACTGGTAGGACGTATAGGACCAGCACCCGGGACACATAAATCACATAATCACATGGATTCCTAGTGACATGTCACTTGTATCCTAATCTATTCTTAAGGTTCAATGGGGATTTCTCGTTTGTCTAAACTTTGTCGAATACGACCATAGAGTCAATCACACATTTCATGCAATATCAAAACATTACAATACAAATATAACATTGCATTATTTACATACGAACTTACCTAGGTACAAAAATAGTGAAAATGGACCTAATCGTCAAACACTCTGTTTTCCCCCCGATCTAGGTCCCAACTTCGTTTTTCTTGATCTATAATAGAAAATTCAGCTCATTTAAAACTCACATTATTCAATTTAGCCCAAAAAACATATTATGGAAAAATTACATTTTTACCCCTAACTTTTCAACTTTTTACATTTTAGTCCCTAGGCTCTTAAAATGAAATATGTTCAATTTATTCAATACATAAGCCTATCCAAACCATTTTCATACCCATAACAGCCAACAATTTCCATTAAAATACACTTTTACTACATATTTTATAACTTTTACAAATAGGTCCTTTTTGACATTTTTACTGAAAATCACTTAGGAAAAGTTGTTTATCCAACCTCAAATTTGTATAATATACCATTAAACATAAAATTCACAAATATCCAACATGGGTCATGTAACACCCCTTACCTGTCTCCGACATCGGGAGAGGGTACGAGTGTAACACCCCAAACCCGGCCTAGAAGTTAGGCCCAAATCTGGCGTGTCACATCAAAGGCATAATTCAAACGATTTTGCTAATAAAAATTTTAGGCCCAAAAGCCCAAAATCCTTGAGTCTTGTTAAGTAATAAAAAGAAACCTATTTTATAATTTTGAAGTATTTTGGAAACCAAGTTTAAACATAAGAAATTTACTTAGGTTTAATAATTAAGTAAATAGTTGAAACAACAAAACCCAAAATCTAGAGTCAAATCGGAGTACAAGGCCTTATTACATCCAACGAAAATAAGCAATTAAAACTATGTCTTTTGAAACAATTAAATAAAATTTTAAACATTTTGTAGTGTGGCCATCCCCGAGTCCTCGCCCACGTCGAGCCATTTACCGAGGATCACCTGAAACATTAAATAAAGGGTGTGAGTTTCGAAACTCAGTGTGTACAACCCTTGGCATTCAATTCAAAATACAATTATCACATTGGCTTGAGCCCTATCAAAATCGGTGGTCTTAGGCCTCGGCCCACAATGACCTCGTATCATATCATATCATATCATATCATATCATATCATATCATATCATATCATATCATATCATATCAAATCATATCATATCATATCATATCATATCATATCATATCATATCATATGCAAAACAAGATAATGCAAAACCCTCCCCAAAAATTCATCCGCTACACACCATTTCCCTTCCAACCCTACACACCTGTGGGGATTTCTAAATCGACCCACCCATCCTCTACACCCCAAAGGTAGCACTCACAGCGGCACTACTCAATGTTGCAGCAAAGCTGCTAATCATATAATGGGCTTAAAGCCACCGGTGGATCCATAGTTGTCGAGCGACTATGCAATCCTCAAATCTTCCTCTGTACCATAATTCCCACCCATATGCATCCTAATCAGAATATCATATGAATGCAACATGCACATAAGTAACATCCACAAAACTCATACTCATCACATAGAGGTATTTTCATCATATCACAACCCAAGGGTATTTTCCTAAATCTACTCTACAGGGGTATTTAGGTAATTTTGCAAAACAGAGGTACTTTGGAAATTTTGTAAATCAGAGATGTTTTGGTAATTCTGCAAACCAAGGATATTCTGGTAATTTCACAGTTTGGGCTATTTTAGTGATTTTACAAATCTAAGGATGTTTTGGTAATTTTCAAACTAAGGGTATTTTGGTTATTTTCAAATCAGGGGTATTTTAGTAATTTTACAAATCTAGGGGTATTTGGTCCCTCTCGGGTTTTAATTATGAACTTTGGCCCATTAACAAGTCCTTGCGGCTAAAGTGAACAGACACTACGCACCAGGTAGGATTCCAGAGAAGAGGAGGTGGGCCGCTAGGGCCGCTTAAGTACCAAGCTCTCCCTAGATCCAATCTTAGACATGCATATGCCCGTTACCACACTCTAACCTAGCGACTTGTCCACGGACATGTTTAATTATTAGAAAGTCCTATGCGGTTTAATAGTTGTTCAGTACTAAGCCTAAAGTCCATAAAACCCTAGCATACTAGTCTACGTCCCTATAAAGCCCACCAACCC
Organism: Gossypium australe; assembly: GCA_005393395.2. Lineage (NCBI taxonomy): Eukaryota > Viridiplantae > Streptophyta > Magnoliopsida > Malvales > Malvaceae > Gossypium > Gossypium australe. The sequence goes on from CM016626.1 coordinate 87,796,519, forward strand.
ATTTCACGTTCATATAACCCATAATGGCCACATCACATTCTTATGGCCCACTAGGCCCAAATCTCAGTCATATGACCCATTAGGCGCAAAACAAATCTAGAACATGTAACATGCATGCCTGACCCAACTCATATAATCAAATTAATCCATTTCATCAAACTTAGCCTCAGGGCCCATTTAGCCACTTCCGGCTTTTCGGCTTTTCGGCATTGCCCATTTCGTGTGTGCATAGTGTTTGTACACAACACGTGCTGTAAACCCCTTAATCACGAACCTACAATAGTCATCACTTAACGATTAATCTTGGCTTAATACACACTTTATCAAAAACCAAAACCTCACCGTAACCTTACCGTGTGCCACACGTTCCAGTAGCCCTTCCTTAGCTACTATTCACGAATATCCCTAGATCTGCACCCAAACATATATCATCAAAATTGAGTGACTCATTTTTCACATAAGTCTCCCCTATAAGCCACACACATATTCGACCATTCACTTAATCCACCATCGAGTTGAGTCCACTTACCCTTGCTAACGATCCTACCACGCTTGCGATCTTTAAACCTTTTCCTTGTCACCACAGAGTTAACGATAGGTCAGTTAGATAGCCTTTCGACTTTTAGCAAAACGTACAAGAGAGGTTAACCGAATTCTTACCAAATCCACTTTCAATCCTGTGGCCTAAATTCGGCTTTTGAGATTAGTATAGTGATAGAGACAATTCGGCGCCAATAGGGAGAAGAAGAGGAGAAGTGATCAGCTAGAACTAAAGGTGAACAAGAGAATGAATTTAAGAAGAGAAGGTATGGGAAATTTGGCTAGAGAGAAAACCAAAATTTCGGCAAAGAAATGATGGGTTTTTTTTGGCAAATGGAAGAATTCGGCTAAGGGGGAGAAAAAGAAATGTAATGGAACCCAATGAACCTCTCTAAGGAATTTGACACCTCCTTTTATAGCCAATAGCCGAATCCTACCTTCCCCCACAGTCCAATTCGGCACCAACTCTTCTCACCTCTCATCTCCTAATTTTTCTCCATGATATCTCCCTTATCTCATCCGAAATTCCCTCCTTTATCAGCTCACAAGACCAATTCAAACACTTCAACAAAAGAGTCTAAATTACACACAACTCTGGCCGTCCACTAAGCAAAATAAACACTCCAAAAACACCTTACCACTACTCGAACCTTGGACCTCTTCATGCCACCTTGTAGCTCCCCTAGTGACACCATCTTGCCACTGTACCACAAGCCCATTTGTGTCTTATTTTCTCTTAATCTGCTTAAGAGGCCTAATGCCTGAGACTAGGGTCCGCTGAAGCAAGAAAAATAAAATTTTCCCTATGGTTTTCCCTATCTCCAAGGCTTCAAATAATCCGATAATACCTTAAAATTAATATTCTAAGTGCTACTCATACATACCAACCTCAGTGCATAGAAATTTAAAGTTTCAGGATTTTTGGGGTGTTACAACCCAATAGGCCCAAATCTACAAGGCCCAAATTCGGGGCATTACAACGAGGCAGTACCAGACTTATTCGCAAGCAAACATTCAAAATCGAGACAAGAATTTCCATTCAAATTTAAACCTTTTCAAAAGCACTCATATCGTCCCTAAATGAGCCTACGAGGCCCAAAACATGCATCGAAAGTGGTTCAGGACTAAACCGAGAACTTTGGAAACTTTTGGAAAACTTAGAGAATTTTTTAGGAAAAAGGGGTCACACGCCCGTGTGGGTTCAGGACACGCCCGTGCTTCAGGCCGTGTTCGAATTAGGGAGCTTTTTGTTTATGACGTCATCATCAAATTGAGGTCACACGGTCAAGTCACATGCCCATGTGCTTAGGCCGTGTGATCGATTATATTTTCATAATTTTTCATAAAATAGGCGTATACTTCACTCGGCTAGGGCACATGCCCGTGTTCGAGGCCGTGCTGTCCACACGGCTGAGACACATGCCTGTGTCTCTGCCCGTGTGCTCATTATTAAGCATTTTGTTTTGCAACAATTAAGGTGTAGGGGACACACGACCGAAACACATGCCCGTGGGGTAGACTGTGTGTCGCACACGGACTAGACACATGCCTGTGTGTCTACCCGTGTGGACAAATATAAGGCTATTTACCAAGCCTTTTTGCCACTCTTCCATGCACCAACCTACATAACAAAACATAGCATCAATCCAGGCATATACTTTCAACCCAATCAACCATACCCAAGGCATCCACATATCATTTACATTCTATCATTTATCACATGCAAACATCACATACTTAGCATCTCAAACCATGAAATTTCCTACATTCATGAAAACATCATCACATGTATATATACTTAACCAATATTAGCCAATATCAAATGGCCATTTACAAAATGAATTATCAACTATTGAAGTCAACACATAAGGCCAAATCAATTATGCCACATGATGATACAACCACACCCCGAGCACACTCTTGGACCAGCTCCCTAAGCGTTGCTTGCAATCCCTTGCGAGCTGAATTAGTTCGATTCCAGCTCGTTGAGCTCAATTCAGCTAGTTTCCAGCCCAATGAGCTCATTTTGAGTTTATTTTAATTTTATGCTTTCTAAACTTGCTGGAATAAATCAATTAGTTTAACTTAGCTAGTTAATTCGGTTTAACTCATCTATCTTTTTAGTTCTTGCGTTTTATTTGCTAGAATAAAATAAAAGTTTGTAGTTATATTAGTTAATCAACTTCAGCTTATAAATATGTCTTAATTTGGACTTATTAATTTTGTTTATAAATGTGTTAATTTTATTACATGTTTTTAATTTGTCTAGCTACAGCCGAATTTAAGATGTGTCTTAGTTTATTACTTGTGTTTAATATGTCTTAGTTATTACTTGTGTTTAATATGTCTTAGTTATTACTTGTTTTAATGTGTCCCAGTTGAATGCATGATTTTAATGTCGTTTGAGCTACCGAATTAATGTGTCTTAAGATGGATTAATTTGTTGAATTAATTAGGTGCAGGTACATGCTTGGGACGACATAAATGCAATGAGCTAATGGTTTAGCTCTTCAAAGCACCACTTCATGGACTTCAATGGCCAAAGCTAAGCTACTGATTATTCTTCCCTAAGCTGACTAATTAGCTCCCCAAAGCAACCTTGAAGGCTTTCACACCAGTCGAACATTCCATTCACACTTCAGCTGTTCAGTTATGTGTTTTCACACACACATAAGGGGCTTTTTGAATCCGGTTCACACTTGATGACCATTGCAATACTCAAGCTGTTCATTAATCAACCGCAACCTTTCCAGCTAAAGAAGACATTGCATTTAAGCCTATGAAAGCACCATAGCCGAACATAGACATGGCCAATCAGCTACCATTCATTCCAAGTTCATTTCAGCTAATTATACATCATCTAGAAGCTGTCCAATGACGTTTTCAAGGCTGAAGAAACCTCTTAGAACTTTCATGAATTATTCTAGAATTTTTAGCTTATTAAAAGCTGAAACAAAATGTCTATTTATCTACTTGTTTGCCTATTCGGCTAGCCATATGAATTTACTATAAATATTCATCCATTTGCTGGTTGTAGGGACTTTTGACATTTTTAATGAAAATTGAGTTATTTGTGAGCATTTTCAACTCTCAAATTTTGTTCAAGACTTAGCTTGACTTATCTATTTAGTTAGTGGCATCAACCTGCTTCTTTTCCGAACTTATCACTCATTTCGAGTGTGGCGTTCACTTAAAACTATACCTTTGGTTCTTACCTTCCTAGGTAACGGGTCAAGGTCCCAACTTATCACCTAGACCACCTTAAGAGTCTTATAAGTCCTGGGTTAGCACTCACCTATATTGTTGGTTCGTTCTTAACCCTTAAGCAATATTTCCATTCTATCCAAGCTATCAATCATTCCTTTCTAATTCTTTGTTAGACGAACCTATAGCGTCATAAACTTAGCCATTTTGAGCCTATCTTTGTTACCTAACTCCATACTTAGCCACATTCAAACCTTACTTCAAAATAGAACGATACTTCTTCATTTGACGATTGGGCACATAAACGACTCGGACATCTTAACGAGGCCGTGGTCGCATCATTTGGAAAAAAGGCCAAGTCCCTATACATGCCATAACTCAAAATATTGTAATCATAACTACCCAAAAATGATAATTTGATAGTGTGAGTGAATCTCCGACAGTCTTTGATCCCCGAGCTAGCTTGGTGACACTATAAGACAAGGGAAAAGAAAGGGGGGTAAACTTTATACCTTAGTAAGTTCCTATGCAAATAATAGGCATTATAACACACATTTAACACATAATTAACATGATGTAAATTAACATAAATGCCATTATAAATCTCATAGTCAAACTTACTCAATCACCACCTTATTGAGGGTTCATCACATATCGAGCTCATTAAGCATGAGTCTAATGTACATACTTGTACCCAATTTCAACATACCACAGTCTTTCACAAATTTAATGTTTCCGTTGAACTACCCGTTGAACCACTTGGAATAATAAAGGATACTCGGGACATCTCATGCTTACAGTACCATACCAATGCCATATCCTAGATATGGTTTTACATGGGATCTCATATCGATGCCAATAGCCAAGCTATGGTCTTACACAAAGTATCATATCAATGCCATATCCCAGATATGGTCTTACACGAAATCTCAATAACCCTAATGTCATGACATTTGTATCCTAACTATTCCTAAGGTTCAATCGAGATTTTCTCGCTTGTCGAACTTTTTCAATTACGTTCAAAGAGTAAATCACAATTCATACAATATTAAAGCAATTGAAGCATAAATAGCATTGCATTATTTACATAAGGACTTACCTCGGTACAAAAATAGCAGAAATGAACCTAATCGTTAATAACCTTGTTTTTGCCCCGATCAAGGTCCGAACCCTGTCTTTCTTGATCTATAATAGTAAATTTAACTTGTTTAATTATCACATTGCTCAATTCGGTCCGAAAATCATACTATGGCAAAATTACATTTTTACCCCTAAACTTTGACATATTTACATTTTTCCCCTAGGCTAGAAAAGTGAAATCTATTCAATTTCTTTGATTCCCAAGCCTAGCCGATCCTCTTTTATACTTATAGCAGACATATTTTTCTTTTAATCACACTTTTACACATATTTTATAATCTTTTTACAAATAGGTCCTTTTGACATTTTCATCAAAAACCACCTATCAAAAGTTATTTATCACACATGAAACATGCATAATCTACCATTTGACATCAAAATACACAAATATCCAACATGGTTAAAACCCTAGACTTTGATCTTTTCGTAAATTAGTGGTAGAAATAGGTAGATCGAGTGATAACGACTTCAAAAACATATAGAACATTAAAAACGGGGGTAGGATACTTACAATCAAGCTTGGAAGTTTAGCAAACCGTAGCTATGGCGGCATTCTAAATTTTGACACTTGGGGGGAGAAGATGGACAAGAGTTTAGCTTGATTTTCCCTTTTTATTCTTTTATTTACCAAATGACAAAAATGCCCTTCACTTAAAACTTTGAAATTTTATCTCACCATGTCCATTTTTGTCCACTATCTTAACAAATGGTCTAATTAACATCTAAGGAGCTTCAATTTAAAATTTCATAGAAATTAGACACCTCTAGCATGTAGAACTCAACTTTTACACTTTTTTCATTTTAGTCCTTTTCGCTAAATTGAGTGCTCAAACGTCAAAATTTTTGAACGAAATTTTTGAAAAATCATTTCGTAAAACTGTAGACCATAGAAATGTAATAAAAACAAAATTTTTATATGTCGAATTTGTGGTCCCAAAACCATTATTCTGATTAGCCCCAAAATCAGGCTGTTACAGGTCAAACCCTAGACCATAATCATACTTCAAATTAGTACTAGAAATAGGTAGATCGAGTTACCAGGATCTCAAAAACATAAAAATCATTAAAAACGGGGCTAGAACGGAATTACAATCGAGCTTGGAAGCTTGAAAAACCCTAGCTATGTCTTCCTTTTCCAAAATTCGGCCAAGGGGTAGACGATGAGCAAAAATTGGCTTTTAATTTGATTTTTAATTCATTTAATTAGCCAAATGACCAAAATGCCCCTAACTTAAAACATAAAAGTTTCATAGCAATTAGACACCTCTAGCTTCTAGAACACACATTTTGCACTTTTTAAAATTTAGTCCTTTTAACTAAATTAAGTGCCCAAACGTCAAAATTTTCGAACGAATTTTTCACGAAATCATTACATAAAATTGTAGACCATAAAAATACAATAAAAATAAATTTTACTGCATCAGATTTGTGGTCCTGAAACCACTATTCTGACTAGACCCAAAATCAGACTGTTACACTATCTAGGTGGATCATGAATGGCTCCTCAATCTAGGCAAATTCATGCATAAAGGATCCTTCTAAAGTCTTCAAGAACAAGCCTTTAATGTGGTGCATATGACTGTTCATGTGAAAGGGCTAAATACATGTCTTCATGCTTATCTTAGTGGGGAAGGATTCATGGAAATTATGGAGGTGCATGACAATGGCTTGAAGGGGGAGCATTGTGGCTGGTCATCTCCCTTTATGCATGGTTGAATTCAATAAGAACTCGAGGGGAATGTGCCTCATAAATTTGACCATTGAATGAACATATGAATGCACCAAAATGGGGGGATGAACTTCAAAGATTCATGTTTCAAATTCATTAACAACAAGCTTATTATGGTGCGTTTAGTGATGATGCCTAACCCATGCATTTGACATTCGACCAAGGGGGATAGAGAAGAATTAAAGGTTGAACATTCATGGAACATGAAGTTTTCTTCTTAGTAAAGAATGCATGAACGGTCCTAGGGGAAAAAATGACTATTCAGCCATACATGAATCCATAATATTCATCCTAGCGTCTATATAAAGCTTGTAAATGAACATTTGCGAGGTTACAAAATTTTTAATCAAATTATACTTTGTGTGAATTTTCTCTTTGGTTCTTCATTGAACTAAAATGAACTTATCAAACTTTTCAAGTTTTTGGCGTTCAATTGTCTTATCACTTTATTTCCCATCATGGAGTGTGGTGACTTCCTTATACTGAGGTTTTAGTAGGTTTGCTAGTTAAGCGGGTCGAAGCTTTAATATTGCTACGGTTCCTTTATTGAAACTACTACGGGTCGAGGTTCTATCCATTAAGTTCCTTATCAAAACGATCATTCCAATTTGAGCAATTTTTCAAACTTACAAGTTCGGGTGTCACCGGCATATTTTAGATGTTTGACTAGGGTTCAGGAAATTGCATCATTTGGTATTAGAGCTCAACATCTTGAATTAAGTTCGTAGCTATCCTTTTGATTCTATTAAAAAAAAGTTGTAAAAAAAATTGTAACACCTCTAGCCCGTATCTGTCGCCAGATTAGGGCTACAGAGTATTACCGGGGTATAACATCATATAACGAACATTTTAATATTACAAAAAAAGCCAAAACATAAATCATATTAATATTAACCAAAATGATACATACGGTCCCTTTTACGAGCCCTCGAGGCTCTAAAATGACGTTAGAAACTAATCGATACTAAATTGGAAACATATGATATTTCTCAAAAAAAGTTATAATTTTTCAAACTTTAGGGTCACACGGCCGTGTGGGTATTCGAAATAGGGACACACAACCATGTCCTAGCCTGTATAGCTTACTGACTTGGGTCAGATGGCCAAGCCACACGCCCGTGTGCCAAGCCGATTACCCTTCAAAATAACCCCACACACCTGTGTGCTAGGCCATGTGCTAGGCCGTGGAACAGCATGATTTGTAACCCTTTGAAAGCTATAGGGGACACACGGACGTGTCGCCTGGCCGTGTGTTACACACGCTTGTGTCTCTGCCCATGTAGGCCATTTCCAAGTCATTTTTCTCACCCAAACTCATATCTTTTGCACAAGTCAAATGTACCTATAATCAAGCATTCAAGACACACTGAACATATGCATATTCAAGCTTACACATTATAGAAACTTTCCATTCAACCAATATGCCAAAATGGCACCTCAGCTTCAACAATCGAACTTGCTTAAACACATAACCAATCCATTCATCATTTAAACTACCAATTGAACAATTTCAATACCACATTTTCCATGATATTCATATACCAAAAATAAGCACAACAAGCAAAATTTTGGGCCATTTTCACATCGATCATACATATTACCATTTTGACCTAAAACCAACTACATTCAAACTACCAAATCTTGCCATTAACCACATCATAAACTACCTCAATCCATGCCAATCAACAATTCATAATAGACCATTTATAAACATCATTTCATTTTCATCATTTTAACCACCACCACATCAAGATAACAACCACACATAAAACCATATACATTCATACTATCATACTAACTAGTTCATCATCCAAAATGACATATACACAAGCCACATATAACGACTAAATTCATCAAACAAGACACCTATACATGCCATTATAACCATGACTCAAAATCATCAAAATCTACCAACTTAGCCCATGGATAGTGTGATGGATCTCTGACAAGCTTCCAACCCGAACGAGCTTCTGATTATCTAGAAACACAAAGGAAATAACACAAAGTAAGCATGTAATGCTTAGTAAGTTCATAATTCAAAACAAAGCTTACCTTTTCAATGTATAAGCATAAAAAGAAACAATTTGAGACAATCTAATATAACTGGGCATTAGCCTAAGCAACAACAACCTTTTCGAGTTAGATAACCACATAGCTTAGCTTTTATACACACTACTTATAAGCATTCATACTTTCATGCATATGGCTAAGCATATTTAAACATCATCAGCTCATACCTTTTCATATTTTCATAGCATCACTTATTGAAGCATTTGTCGAACCTTCCCTTTTTCATACCCGTTGAACCATTAGAATAATATGTGATACTCGAGAATCTCACACACTATGTGCTAACATGTGGTTGAAACCACTACTATCTCATATATCATATAATTGCTCTCTCTCGAGCCATAAGTGAGTTTGCTCACACAAGCTGTCAGTTAGGACGTAGCTACATGGTGTTGCTCACACAAGCTATCAAGTAACCACAACACATGCCAGAAACTCAGCCACCGGTATGACGTACAAGACCAGCACCCGAAACACAGTAACCCCTAATGGCATGTCATTTGTATCCTATATATTCTTAAGGTTCAAACGGGAACTGAAAGTCATCGAAACTTCATTGGATATTTTCGTAGAGTCGTAATACTATAATATAACATAAAAGTATTTAATTCAAACATAATTCAACGCTATTTAAATGTATGAACTTATTTCAAATATGAACGGAGAAATACGATCGATTAATCCATCACTTTTTCTTTTCCCCATTCTAAATCCGTACGTTATTTTTATTGATCTATATAATCAAATTTAGCTCATTCAAATTTCATTCTATTCAATTTAATCCAAATATCATATTTTGGCAAAATTATGTTTTTGCCCCTAAAATTTTGAATTCATTATAATTTAACCTCTAGCTGATAAAAATGAAAATTCATGCAATTTATTACCAACCCATCCAAGCCGAATATCAATCAAGTCCCTAGCAAGCCCTATATTCCATTTATTTCAAATTTTTACCTTGAACATTTTTCTAATTTTCAATTAAATCCCTAAATTAAAAATCCATCAAAAATTTCTTTACAAAAGTTGCTCAACTATCATCAAACATTCATTTTCATCCACCAAACATAAAAAACAAATAATATACATTCATGGTAAAACCCTAGAATTTTAACAGTTTTGCAAATTAGTCCTTGGGCTATCTAGATTAAGCTACAATGACTCCAAAAACATAAAAACAATTAAAAACTGAACAAAAATGCACTTACATGCACTAGCAAGAGTTGGACAAATGCTTCGACGCTTAAAAATGGTGATTTCTTTAGGTTAAAAATTGGCTAAGGAAGAAACAAAGATGATAAACTTATTTTTTTATCATTTTACTAACTTAATTTATTAAATTACCTATATAACCTTTACTAATTACCATTTAAGGCCACTCACATTTCAATTCCATAGCAATTTGACACCTTTTACTAAGAGAACACAAGTTTTGCACTTTTTGCAATTTATTCCTTTTATCAAATTAAACATGCAAACAATAAAATTTCTTCACAAAATTTTTATACGACACTACTAACATGCTGTAGAAATTAAAATATAAATAAAATAAAATTTTTGACGTCAAATTTTTGGTCCCAAAACCATTGTTTCGATTTCAATGAAAACGGGCTATTACAAACATATTCGAAAAATAATTACGAAGTGAAAAAAATTGTGAAAACAAAGAAAAAGGGAAAAATTATTTGATATTTGAAAAATAAAACGAGTCTGGAAACCCTTCAATAGAAATTTTATCCGTTCCATGATTTTAAGCCTATATTCTACATTATGGTGAGTTTTGATAGAAGCAAAAAAAAAAAAAATCGACCCAAAAAATTCCAATCTATGCATATACCCAAAATACCCTTAAATCATCATTTTGAACCTTTTAAGCCTATTCCTGCATTTCCTTGTCAAATCATCTTGATTTCTCAAGTTTTTTTACCTATTGAATATTCTAACGCTCGTTCTTTTGCAAGTACTCGAGCTTACTCTGAGCCAATTTCCAATCCACATTTTTGAAAGGTTTGAAAGAGTTCTATTAGTTCTCTTATGAACCCCACGAGAGAAATTACCAGTGTAAAAAGGCACGGGAGTGGGTAAGATCATTCAAGAGGAAAAAGCCAATATTTTTTTAGAGAAAACATGAGTGGAGTGAATTTCATTCTGAGTGGATTCGTGAGGATTTTGTATTGATGAGGTATTCACTACTACCATTTTAAATTCCTTTGCTTTCTAATCTTATTTATAAATCATGCCTCAAGAAGCATCTTTAGATTTTCAAATGCAATATTTGATGAAAGAGATGCGAAGAGTTATACAATCGAAAGTTGAATGAGTACAAGAAAGATTTGATCGTAAAGACGAAAGATCACCACGGAGGCAATCATCTATTGATTCCTTTCAAAGAGATCCACGTTTTAATTTCTATCCATCACGGGATTCAAGCTGGAGTAAAGTTGTAACATCCGGGATTTAGGGGTCTTGCATGTTATCTCATATCAGTGTGTTCTTGTGTGTTGCATGACTGTTTGAGTGTGTTTGGGGGGCTTTGGGAATCCTTGGGGTTAGGTAGGAGCCTTAGTGGAAAGTTCTGGTTTGGAGCTGTTAGGGGAGAGCTAGTGGAGCTAGGCCTTAAGGGATTCAAAGTGGTGATTAGGGGCACAACAAGTGAAGTGGTGGAGTGGCAAGGAGACGCCATCTGGTGTGCAGGGGAGTTCTAAGGGGGAGGTGGTTCGAGCAACATGTACAGCATTTTGGAGTTGTATTTTGCGTCAAAAGGGGGAGGTAGTGGATTCGGCAAGGGCACTTGGAAGAGGGAGGTTTGAAAGGGTCAAACATTTTGAATGATTGGTGGAGAGAATTATTAGGAGTTGAAGCACTCAAACTTGTTTGAATGAGAGGATGTGAGTAAAGTTAGGAGAGAAAGAAGGGATGAGGAGAGGGGTGTGAGAGTTGGCCGAATTTGGGGTTCTAGGAGGTAGCATTTTCGGTCATGAGGGGAGTGTTTCGGTTGGGGGGCTTTAGGTGCCGAAATTACGTGTTGTGGTAGGGAATGTGACCATTTCTTTTCTTTTGAGTCTTTTCTTCTCTAGTTCTTTGCCGAAAGTGTCAAACAAGAGTCATTAATTTTTCTTTCTTCTTTTCCTATAGTCAAGAGCCGAAAGTGAAAGAGACCATTGGGAGCATTTTTATTCATCTTCTTTTCCCTCTTGCCAAATTCTTGAGCATTCATCTTCTTCTCTTTTCTTTTGCTAAAGCCGAATCTTTCCCTTCACCCTCTCCTATAGCCGAAACCTTTTAACCTCCACTTTCTCTTCCTTTTTTTTACATACATTTCACTTCCAAAAAGCCGAATAACCCTTCCTTGCATTAGAACCTTGGCCGAATTCTCCATTCATCACTACTTCTCTCTTTTTCATCTTTATTCGTTCTTCTATTTTGTTGGTTCCCTGAGTCTCATCTCTTGGCCGAATCATTCAAGGCCAAGTACCTCTTGGGTGGTGACTCATCTTCGTGTGTTAATCTCTAGAAGGGGTATCGTCATTCACTCTCTATCAACTCTCCCAATCAATTCTAATATTGTGGTAAGGGGTTTCTCTTTTATTTGAATCTTTCTTCCTTTTCTTTGGTTTACCGAAACCAAAGGCCTAACTTTGGTTCTTGAGTGTGGCCGAATCTAAGAGGGCCTGATTTCGTGCCTTTTTGTTTGTAGCCAGCGTGAGGGATATTAAGGATCTTTCGGGTTTCGATTATCCAAGGTAAGAAAAGCACACTTTTTGGTTCGGCCAAAGGCCATTTTAGTTGGACAATGGGTGTTAAGGCCGAATCTAACATGACTTATGTAGGGATTTTGACAACTCTTAAGTTTAAGTGATAGCCTTCGGGATTTGGGTCGACTTTGGTAAGGTGTTCTTTCATCAAGCATTCTTTTGTGTTCCGTTATAGTTTTATTCAACGTTTTAACCGGGTCTTCTGACCAAGATCTTATTTTATGGAATCAAGTACCAGTCAACTAAAGGGAGGGGTTGGACACGTAGTCCCTACCCCTAAGTTCAAGAAGCGATCAGTTTCAACTATTCGGGATTGGCCACCGAGGTGTGGGCCAGCGGCTGAGAAAGACAAGCATATCACTGTAGTTTCTTCGAGTGAGGACGTTAGGGAGATCGATAGTCTAGTTCTTCAGGTTTTCAGGTGTGTAATTATCACACTGTTTCCTTAGTTGTTTTAATTAAATGTATGTATCATGTGTGGTAGCCGCAATAGTGGCTGTGGTGGTGTGTTACCTACTTTGGGTAATCCGGTAAACTAGGTTAGTATGCTACCAACATCAAGTTGTGGATAAATGATTGTGGATGCTTATGAGTATGTTATTTATGCATGTCTAGATATATTCATCTTTTATTATATCGCCATTTATCATATTATGAGGCATGTGCATGGGTTTCGGGATATAATGATTAAAGGGGAAGTGTATATTCATATGTGGGTGACTCTGTCACGATTAATGATGGCCTTGAGCCTCATTGTGGATTGATGATGACCTTGAGTCACATCGTGGATATTTGTGATCTAATCACGTGGATCAGTGGCTAGACACTATGTAGACTTTGAGCAGTGTGTCTGTCGGCATAGACTGCCAAAGAGGTGTGTAGCGGATGGAGGGTCGATTGTAGAAATCCCTAGGTGTGTATGAGGATGGATATACAGGTGGTGTGTAGCAGATGGATACTAGGCTGGGTTGGGTTAACATATTGCATCATTATGCGTGGTATATTGTTTTGATGTGGATTCGGGTCCAAGCACATTTGTGGATTTGTGTGGACTAATTGCACACTGAGTCTGGTGACTCACCTTGCTTTCCAAAACAATGCAGGTAATTCATGACTCATTGGACCGGGTTGGGGCGTATTCAAGGTGGCCATGCAGAAGCTGTTTTCTTTAATTTTCATATATTTTAAACTATTGGTTTCTATTTGGGATATTATTATTATGTAAATAAGGCCACTTTAAATATTTTGGGATTTTATGATTTTAAGTTGGATTTGCTATCAGATAATTAATTAAAAAGTGACTTAGAAATATTTACAACATGAGAATCAAAATAAGGTTTTGACTATTCGGTTTACGAATAAACAAATTGTTTTCTCGAAATTCTCGCACCAATAACGATTTGAACCTTAAGCAATCTGGAAAATTTTATTCGTCGGCAAATTGCTATTTCTAAAACTACAAACCCCTTTTTAGCAGAATAATTGTTTTAGAACTTAAAACTTATTTTCACCTTCAAAATCGTATTTGTTTTCAACATTTTTTTTCCAGTAGCATTCTAGATTCGGTCGTGGTGGTTTGGGCCGGGTTTGGGGTGTTACAAAAGTGGATCACAAGTTTGACACCTCTCGAGGCGACAAACATGAAGGTACGCAAATTAAATTGCAAGTATTACATCGAGTGTGTCAGAATTTTCATCCACGTCAATAAAGAAATGTGAACATGAATTCTATGATGATCTTTCTTTCCAATCCCAAATAAGTCAAACTGTTCGAATTCTTACATTGCAACAGCACGTTGTAAAGATCAAATTCAATTGGTGAGGGATCTAAAAATCCGTGAGTTTGAGAGAAAAAAAGAACAAGAGTTGTTGGTGAAAGAAAATTAAGAGAGAATAAGAGGAGGAAAAAAGAAATTGAAAAAGAAGTTGCGAGAAAAGAGATTGGAACAAAAAGAGAATGTGAGCAAGAAAATGAAATTGAAAAAGAGGGCGAGAGAGAGAAAAAAAACTAAGAAAGAAGAAAGAAAAGAAATCGAGATTGAAAAAGAAGAGAGGGAAAAGAAAGAACTTGTCCATACAAATGTGTGATGTTTTAACTAATCAATTATGTGATTCTGGTCAGATCATGCGACTTAGCAAAAAGGACTCAAAACTGGACCAAGCTTGTGCTGTAGAAGGTTAAATCGTTAAAACCATGCAATTCTTAAATGTGGACGTTGAGGCCTAATTATGCACTTTAAATTTGTGATGAATTCCACAACTTTTATTTATCATATATCTTGTTATTACATGGTTTTTAATGTGTCTGAAACATGTTTGCTGTATTTTAATATGTTTTAAAATATTATGTTTTGTTTTATTAGATAATAAATATTTTGTTTAATTATGTTAGTTTGTAACACCCCTAACCTGTATCCGTTGCCAGAATAGGGTTACAGAGCATTATCGTAAAAATGTAACTCAAATTATTCATTTACAACATTTCATAATCATTGCAAAATCAAATCAAACACATGCGTAACATCCCTTTTCGAGCCCTTGAGGCCTTAGAAACACTTTAGAAACAATTTGGGACTAAATTGAAAGCATTTAGAACTTAATGGAAAAAGATAGAAAAATTTATACTACAGGGGTCAAACGACTGTGTGGCCAGGCCATGTGACTCACACGGATGAGACACATGCCTGTGTCTCAGGTCGTGTAGGCATTCGAAGTAGGGACACATTGTAACATCTCGGTTTAGACCTTAGTCGGAACAGTGGTTTTGAGACCACAAATCTGAGGTCGGAATAATATTGTAATATTAATTTCTGTGTGAACAATATGTGAATTGACCTGTGTGAAATTTCTGTGTGAAGATTTTATCGATTGTGTGTTTAATTAAGAAAAAGGACTTAATCGCATAAAGTATAAAAGCTGTGTGCTGATTGTTGAAGTATCTATGTGTTATGACTTTTAAATGTGGAGGCCTTATGAGGCAAATATGCCAATATATAGATAGTGGATAGTTGTTGGACAAATATGTCCTTAATGTATGTTTGTTTTATTTATTAATAGAAAGGTTAATATAGTAAATAGATTAATAATATGATAGTAAATAAAACAAAAGATGAGAATTGGTGTTTTATTCATCCACCTTGCCGAAATTCAAAGAACAGAAAAAGGAAAAGAAGAACAACTAGTGTTCGGCTAGCTTTTGGTTTGATTAAGGTATGATTTTGCTTCGGTTTTTGATAATTTCTATGTTTTTGTAATCGTTGCTTTGTGCTCTAGCTAGCCCATGCTTTAATTTTGGAAATTGATAAAGATTTTGAGATGTGGCATTGATGAACAAGTGAGCTTTGTGTTGATAGTTGGTATTAAATGAAAGACATGTCTTTAATGAACATGTTTTGTTCTTGAATCTTTGGTGAATTTAGCTAATTAGGGCTAAATTGTAATAATAATATTTTGAAGGACTAAAATGTGAAACAAATAAAATGTGTGGGCTTGTATGAACACAAGGAAAATTCGGCTAGGCTTGTGTGAAGAGAAACTATGTGAATTTGATGATTTTGTGAAATAAGGACTAAAGTGTCGAAATATAAAAATGTGAGGGCTATTTTGCAAAATGCCCTAAATAAGTCTGTATGGATTAAATTGAATGAAATTGTGATTGAATGGATTGAATTTGAATGTGTATAGACCAAGAAAGGAGAGGCTCGGATCGAGATCGAGGCAAAGACAAAGTGCTCGATTAATCGACCATATTGATATTTCAACGTCCGAGGTAAGTTCTGATATATTACAAGTCGTTAATTTATGTTCTATGTGATGTGAATTGAATGATTATTGAAATAACTATGAGATTAGAAATGATATGTGCTAAATTGAATTAGAGGGCACTAAGTGTGTGAAATTAGAAACAAGATAGAGATGATTGGCACTGAGTGTGTGAGATGATAGAAGCTTCGGCTTATTGAACTGGCACTGTGTGTGCGAAACCGATATAAGCTCGGTTCAATGTATTGGCACTAAGTGTGCGATGATAACTATGTTTGGTCTACAAATTGGCACTAAGTGTGCAACAGAGCAAGAGAATAGCAAAGGTTGATCGAAATGTAAAGTCGAGTGGTTGAGTAGCATAATTGGTGAATAACTATGTGTTTGGAAAGGTATGTATAATACCTATATGGTTGATAAAATTAAAAGTAGATGAATGGAATGCTATGTGAGTGTTGGATATGATTGGATTTGTGTGATATTGGTAAACTATCTATGCGATGGTTCAATTGTACATTAATTTGATTTAATGAGTTAATTGTATTGTATCTCGAACTTACTAAGCTTTGGAAAGCTTACTGTGTGATTTGTTTCTCTGCTTTGCAGTGTCAGTGAAGCTAGCTCGGATCTAGGGATCGTTAGCATATCAATCACACTATCGGCAATCTGTTTTGGTACTTTTGGAAAGATGTATATAGATGAAATATGACATGTATAGGCTAGAAGTTATGATATGTTTTGAAAGGTTTAATCCTTGCCATGTGATTTGGCTTGGAAGTTGAATGATGTTGAACTTATGAATGAGTTATGAAAATGGTATATTTCATGATTCTGTGGTTGATGAAAAGATTTGGTTTGAAGATAGTTCATAATATGGACTACATGATGTTGGATATATGTATGTTTTAAGATGTACAATTATCATTTTGAATGGTCTTAGTTGTGACGAAATTAAACATGGAAGTAGATGGTAATGTTGATGATTATTTGGTGCATGAAATGGTGTGTTTAAATGCATTTAAAAGCATGAATTGGTATTGTATTGATGCTTGTAGGCATTATCCTATTGTGGATGGCAATTTGGCCTTGCACATGGCCTGTTTTGCCTACATGGTTATGGCACACGGGAGTTCCTAGTGACCATGGGATAAAGTTAGTAGTTAGCCCAAGTATGCACAACCACGGTACACGAATGTGCCTAGTAGCCGTGTGAATAAGTCAGTATCTTGCTTAAGAGTACAGGACCATATCACACGGGCGTGCCTAGTGGCCATGTGGAGAAGTCAGAATACATGCTCTGTTTTGGCACGACCTGTGTAACATCCCAAACCCGGCCTAGACGTTACGACCGGATCTGGCATGTCACATGAAAGGAATGTCTAAAAACTGTGCGTTCGTTAAAAAGTTCGTATTCTTTTTGAAACTCCGCATTTTGTGGTTTGTTTATAAAAGCCGATTCATTTCAATGCCCATTTTACAAAGTTGCTATTAATTTGAATAAAATTGTATTTGTTGTGAAAATCGAGCTTAAGTAATTTTGAATAAAAACGGTTTATTATCATTTTAGGAAAATCCCATATTGAACATTTAATAATAAACAGTAACCAAATTGAAAGCTAAAACCAAATAAAATACCAAAGGCCTTATTACATAACAAAATCCCAAAATTAATAGTAAGTTTAAATAAAAGAAACGAGTTTACGGAAAAACATTGCAGGGCCACCACAAGTCTGCCTCGGCTCCCCAAATCCGCGATCTAATGATTACCTGAAACATTTAAAAAGAGGGGGTGAGTCATCGAGACTCAGCGTGTAATTCCCCATACCACGATAACTGGGCCCAAGCCCACAGTACTATATTAGCCCAATGTCATGGTATATCAAGAATGAGTGCAATGCAATTAATCCACATGATTCCACAAATGGGCTTGGCCCCAAATCCACATAAATCCACATACCACACATGACTATGCAAAATGAACCCCAACCCAACCTAGTGTCCATCCGCTACACACCCCCGTATCCTGCAGCACACACCAGGGGATTACTAAATCGACCCTCCATCTGCTACACACCATCGACGGCAGTCGCTGCAGTCAACTGCTTATCACCCTTAATACGTGGCATAACCACCGGATAATGTGACAACGTCACCGAAAGAATCATATTGTGACATGAGTCACCGAAATATTGTGGTAAAACCAGCGAAACACTGCCCCTTTTCATTATAACCCTTGTGCCCATGCAATATACAGAGTTATGTATGTAACATGCTATATGTTTATTTCATGCCATATCGAAAATATTCATGCTTTCATGTAAGTGCATGTAACCACTATCGACAATGTTTTTAATGTAACGTACATACCTGAAGCAACGAACATATCAGACAACGTATGAAACGAATTACCATCATAATCAGAATAATAATATACAACATAATCAAGCTAAGCAACCCCTAAGAGTATAACAGTAATTTTACCTACCAAGGGTATTTTCGTAATTTACCCACCAAGGGTATTTTCATAAATTCGCACCTGCAATGGCCTTTCCGAAGGCCTAATGTCTCTCCGAGCGACTTAGCTACCATTTCCGGTCCTTACCGAACTATTGGACCTAAAACCCGATTTCGGCCCATTCGGGCCCACACGCTCGTGTGGCCCACCTAGCACAAATCTAGCCACGTATATAAGTTCCATCTAGTCTAGTTCAACATATACTAAACAATCATACAATTTACTCATTTGGGCCCACGGGCCCATTGGGCCCACTTCGGCCCATCGTGGCCCAAGCAGCCCAACCCACAAGAATACTACTGATGGCCTCAACTATCGCGTCGAAGCCCCACACGTGCGTTCGCACGCTCGTGTGGCTACTATTACCGTGACCGGCACTTCGGCATTTGCCGCTCTACAACTAGAGTAGAGAGAGTTACACACCTGATAGGACTCTGGTGTTAATCCGCGCTCCGACCACTCCTGTGCCCAAACACCTTCCAAGATGTGTTTACTCTCCTCCTAGGATGCTCCTTATATAACTAGCTCTTCACCTTCATTCTTTGTGTCTTTCCGATGTGGGATCCCTTCGCCAGTAGAGTTTAAATTCAACTGAAACTCTTGCCGTCCAATCCACAAAATAAATACTCCCTTGCTTCTCATGAGATTCGAACCCAGGCTCCCTTGTAGCATAATCCACACCGCTTACCACTTGGCCACAAGCTCCTCTTGTGTCTTAAACCATGCGCAACTAAATATAAACTATGGCCCAAATTCTAAGATCCAAGTAAAAAGAAACCAAAATGCAAGAGCCAAGACTTGAACCTTAGGCCTCCTTCCTTCCTTGTGGCATCACCCCCTTGCCTCTTATATGACATCACTTTGCCACTACACCACACACTCCACTTGTGTCATTTTCCTCCACTTTTTATTCTTAAGGCCTACCTGCCAACTTCCAGGGTTTTTTCCGCCTAAAACCAAAATTTCCCTAAAGCCTAAATTTGATCCCGGGACTTCCTAGAAGCCCTCTAATCTTCCAAAATCACTTACCTAATAAGTCTAACTTGCATTAATACCGTTCTTTAAAATTTTATGCTACTACGCCTAAGGCCCATTGGGCTCAATCCTACTAGGCCCAATTTCAGGATGTTACAACCTAGACACATGGGTGTGTTTGGTACTCGTGTGAGGCACACGGCCTGATTGTAGGGGTGTGTGACCTCTACAGTATTGAAGGATACTTGAAATTTTGAAAACTTTCATTAGTGTTCGGTTTAGTCCCGACCCCTTTCTAACACGTGTTTAAGGTCTTGTAGACCTTGACAAGGGACTATATGCTTATATTTATGTATGTTAGTTTTATGAATGACTTTGTGTCGTGAAATGATTCGTGAATGTTCCGATGATTCGGTAATGCCTCTTAACCCTAGGCCGACGACTGTTACGGGTTAGGGGTGTTACACACACGGCCGTGTCCCAGCCCGTGTAACTCTTTAACTTGGTTCACACAGCTAAGCCACACATCCGTGAGCCAGGCCGTGCAACTCTCAAAATTTAACCTTTTAAAAATTACAGGGGACACATGGCCGTGTCGCGACACACAGCTGAGACGCACGCCCGTGTCTTAGGCCGTGTGGACAAGAAATAGGCCAATTTCAAGCCATTCCTTTCACCCACTACAGGCTCACACCTATAAGACATTTGCACATACAATCAAGCTTTCAAACATTCTAAAGTATGCATATTAAGTCTAATTAAATAGGTCATTTATCCATACAACCAATATGCCAAAAGGCACCTCAAACATAATCATCAAATCAACCTAAACTTGTGCACAATCAACTATTTTGTTTCCATGCCAAAACATATCACAATTGATACATATCAGTCACACCAAATTAATGTCCAAATGGTCACAATTCAACTAAACATATTTGATTTAAATTCTATATCAATACATGCCATTAATGATCATTTTGCAACCATGTCAAAAATTATCACTTTGGTAACAAATCATACATCAGTTTAATCTTATAAAACCAATCATCAAGGCATCAAAATAACATAAGTTTCATAAATTCAAAGCAACATTTCATGCCAATATCACACACAAGCATACCAATTTGGCCATTCCAAACATATCATCACTAAATCAATATAACATTAGCCATAAAGCCCAAAAATACCAAAATGTCATCAATCATAAACCATATTTACAAGCCAAACATAGTGGCCATATCATCAAGCACAAAACACCTATACATGCCATTATAACAGCGACCAAAGCATAAAAATCTATCGATAAAATCGATTGATAGTGTGATGGATCTCTGACTAGCTTCCAACCCGATCGAGCTTCCAATAATCTGTAAAGTAAAGGAAAATAACTATGTAAGCAATGTATGCTTAGTAAGTTCGTATAAATTTTAAGCATAAAATTCCATTTCAATAATAAACTTTATAGGATAAACATAAATCTATGCCAATGCCATAAGATTCATAAATCGATATGATTATCAACTCACAAATGAGTAAGTTCGTTAATTCTATATACATTTATCATTCATAACATGATAGGATTTTATGGGACTTCATAGATAATCATCAACTTTTCTATAAGATTATACACTTTTCAATCTACTTTCTTTTCATTCCATTTCCAATGCTTATCATAGGCCTAAACAACATTATCAATTCCCGACTTAGTGTATTTATCCATGATATAGGTGTAACAGCCCGATTTTAGCTAAATCAGAACAGTGGTTTTGGAGCCACAAATTTGAGGTAAAAAATTATTTTTAATATTATTTTATGTGTTTACATCATGATAGCATATATGTGTGAAAGTTTCGTGGTTTAATTTTATCGATTGGATGTCTAATTTGATAAAAGGACTAAATGGCGTAAACTGCAAAAGTTGTATTCTACTTGTTTAGAGTGCCTAATTGCTATGGTTTATTAAATGACATGTCCTTATGATGTTATTAAACCATTGATAGTGGAATTTGATCTAGTTGGCCTTATATTAAGTGATTTATAATGTTTTAAACAAAGGTTAAGATGGTAATAATAGAATTAATGTATAATTAATTAAAACAAACATAATGGTGTCCATTTTATCATCTTTTTGCACCGAAAATAGAAGAAAGAAGAAGCCATTTTCATGTTTTAGGGTTTGACACTTTGTGTTTGTGATTAAGGTATGATTTGAGTTCGATTTTTAATGATTTTTATGTTTTTGTGATCGTTGCTTTGAGTATTTGCTAGCCCATACCCTAATTTTTGAATTGGTTGATGATTTTGTGATATGTCATTTTTGAATCTATATGTTTTGTGATGGTTGATGATGAAATATGGAAGATAGATGTTAGATTTAAATGTTTTGTAAAGTGAATTTTGACAAAAATGTCAAATAGGGATTTATTTGTAAAAATGTGAAAATGTGTGGTTAAATGTGTGAATAAATTGAAAATATGGGCTGATAGTAATATATGGAAAATTTGGCTAGCTTGGGTTTGTGTTTAATTTCATGAAATTGTGATTTTATGTGATAAGGACTAAATTGAATAAATGTGGAACTTTAGGGTTAAAGTGTAAAAATGCCCAAATATGTGTTTGTGGACTGAATTGAATGATTTTATGAAAAAATGAGTTAATTTTGAATTCATATAGATCAAGAACGAGATCGAGGGAAATCAAAAGTTGTTGATTAAAAGATCCGATACGTTCATCCTATCTCTGAGGTAAGTTCATATGCAGATAAATGTCTTTAAATTGAATTATATATGTCTAATTGTCATTGAACTACTATGAATGTTGAATGATCAAATACGAGCAAGAATCGACAGGGTTATAATATCTGAAAGCACCGTACGAACCTTTGGAATAGTATAGGATACATTAGGATTACCGATGTGTGGTTACGTGTAAGACCATGTCTGGGACATTGGCATCGTTATATGATTTTGTATAAGACCCTGTCTAGGACAGTGGCATCAATATGTGATAACATGTAAGAGCATATCTGGGATATGGCATTGTACGAGTTATATGTGATTTTTGAGTATCCTTAACAATTCAGAATGGTTCAACGGGCAAAGTCAAGTCTAGAAAGAATGTGTGAATGAGTTAAGTGACTCAAGTACGTACAAGATTCATACGAGTATTGAAAAGGGAAGTATTTGTTGAATTCTCTTATGATTTTGAATATGTGTTCAATGGGAAAGGTTTGTGAGTTTTTATATGCTTATTCATGATTTGCCTATTAATGAAAATGATATTGATTCATGTGGTAATTGTATATGGCTTACTAAGCTTTTAGAGCTTACTTTGTGTATTCTTTCCCTATTTTATAGATAATCGAAGCTAGCTTAGACTCGGGGATGATCAGGAATATCGTCACACTATCGAACAACTTGTTGGTACTTTTGATGCTTTGTAAATATGGTATATGGCATGTATAGGCTAGTGTTAAGGTGATCTGTTTTGAGTTGTGATTTTAGCCATGAGAGTTGGCTTGTAAATGATGTACATGTTGGTGTGTATTTGGTCATCTAAGTTGGCTTAATTTCTGAATTTGGTAAGTGATATATGATGTATATATGGCCTTGTATTTTCGCATGTTTGGTATGGTTGTTGTGATAGCTAAGTGGTTAATTGTTTTGATTAATTACCAATGATATATCATGGTTGATTTGGTATGATATAGGGATGATGAATTGGAATATTTTGTGGCATGAATTAGTTGATAAAATGATGAGAAAATTGCATTCGAAAGTTAGGTGAAATGGTTGGTGATGATATATTGTTTTGGTATGTTTATGGTTATGATTTGAGTAGTGAAATGGTTGAAGGTGAAATGGCATGATATGTATATGAATTGGCATGTTTTGGTTGCCTATAAATCTGTTGAAATGGTATTATTCTGTCTGTTTAGCTGATCAAGAGAAAGGGTGGCAAATTGGCCTTGCAAATGGCCTATTCTTGTCCACACGGGCAGAGACACGGGCGTGTGTCTCAGCCGTGTGCAACAAACAGTAATGATACACGGTCGTGTGTCCCCTGGTGTTGGAATTAAATTGAAGTCAGTATGCTCCACATGACCTCACACACGGGCAAGTGACCGGCAGTGTGGCACAAGTCAGTACACCCCCTAAATGGCACACGGCCAAGTACACGAGCGTGTACTTAGCTATGTTGCATACGTCAGAATACCTTACAAGATTGGCACAGCCTAGCACACGGGCGTGTGTGGCCATTTCGAAGGGTACACGGGCTAGACACACAGGCGTGTGGTCAGCCGTGTGACCCAAGTCAATATGTATGCCCTGTTTTCACACGGTCTGGGACAGGGGCTTATCTGGAGCCGTGTGAAGCACACGGCCTGTTCACACAAGCGTGTGACCCTGGTATGTTTGAAAAATTTCTAAGCTTTTTGAGAAATTTCGTAGTTATCGGTTTAGTCCTGAACCACTTCTAAAGCATGTTTAAGGCCTCGAAGGCCCATAAAAAGGGACAATGTGATTATGATTGAGTGGTATTTGAGAATGGATTTATAAATTATGTTGTATGTTGTGATTTGATCAGTAATGCCTCGTAACTCTATTTCGGCAATCGATACGGGTTAGGGGTTTTACAATAGGTATATTCATCCATAGATACGTAAACTTCTCACATATAGTATATCATTCAAACTCATTACCCCATTTTCATCAAATTTCATTTCAACTATGAATTTACCATTTCATTATGTAACACTCCTTACCTGGGTTCTATGCCGGAACCGGGCCCGAGGAGTTACTGTATTAAAAGCTCATGATTGCCACTTAGTCTCACCGTGACTTCTCTCTTAAGTAACCTCAGTAACCTCTTTCTCGACTTACGAGGCCTCATTCATACACACGAGGGCTCTCGAGACTATTCCGGAACCTTTTCGATTCTTAAAATTTTCCTCTTTTATACAGGGCTCACACACCAGTGTAAGATAAGACACGCCCGTGTATAGTCACACACGCCTTGTAATATCCCGGGTTAGGGGCTATTTCGGTGTTGCATGTTATTGCGTGTTGGTAGTGTGCTATGTTGCTATTTCGATGTTCTTGGGGCTCAATTTTAGCCTAGGTGTAGGCCTGAGTTAATGGAAGAATTTTAGTTTTTGGGTGTTAAGTGAAGGGAGCTAGGGAAGCTGGGGTTTAAGAATTTTCTTTGTGGTTTTATTGCACAAGTAAGTAGCTGGCAAAGTGGCAAGGCATGGGACATTTGGGAGCTAGGTGTGGCGTCATCTTCAGGTGAGGGAGGTCCAGTGTTCGAGCTTCAGAGTCCTCCCTTTTGACTTCTTTTTGGGACGGCATGAAGGAGTGGTAGAAGGCTAGTGAAACTCTAGCTTGGACCAAGTCTTCATAATCAAAAGGATGGTGGAGAGTAAATAGTGGAGTGTGACTTGGTCCACACATTTGAAAGGTGTGGAGTGGAGTGAATTTGGGGAGTCATGGCCGAATTTTGGGGAGAGTTTGGGGGGTGGAAGTGTCGGCTTGGGATGGGGGTTGTGTGAGCCGAAATTCATTTTTGAATTTTGGTACACTTTTGGTCACATGTTGTTAGCCGAAATCCTCCTAGGCATTTGTGCATTTTCGGTCAAGAGAGGAGTGTCTAGCAACTTTTCATTTTGACATTGTAGCCGAATTTCAAAAGAGAGTTCTCTTATTTTCTTCTTTTCTTCTCCTGTCAGAGTTAGCCGAAACCCATCCTTCAAGACTCACTCTTCATTTCTTTCTTTGGCAAACCGAAAGCTCTCAACCATATCTCTCCCTCTTTCATTTGTGTATGCCGAATGCCCTTCCCATTGTGGTCTTTTTGTTCTTTGATGTTGAGCCGAAACTAGTCTCTTTTTCTTCTCAACTTTCTTGTTTTCTTAAAATCTACATTAGCCGAAACTTTAACCTCCAAGATATTCTCTCTACTCCTTCTCTTGCAAACCGAATACACTTTCTTTTCTTCTTTTTCCATCTTTTTGGGTGTTAGCCGAATACCACCCTTATTTCTCCCCATCTATATTCTTTTTTCATTGTATTCAAAGCCGAAAGAAGGGTGTTGGGTTGGCCGAATTTTGGTGTTGGGTGTTGGTAAGTTCTTGACCGAATGGTCATTTCTTTGATCTCAATATGTTAATTTTTGTTATGGAAGGATGTTAACCTTTGGTAATCATCTCGTATAGGATCGTTGGAGCAAGGAATCAGTGTTCTTTGTTAACCGATTGGTGAGGGCCGATTGTCTTAGAAGAACCACTATTGGTTCGGGTTTGTTTGGGTAACCAAATTATTCGCAAGTGAAGGTAAGGGAGTGATATAAACTCTTTTGGTTTAAAATGATGGTTGGCCGAATGTCTTTGGTGCCTAACCCCTATTATTGGCCGATTGTAGGAGTTAGCAAACGAGGGATTTAGATCGTTTCGTGGGATTTTAGACTCGGTTTATCAGGTGTGTATACTAACACACCTATATTTAGTAATATCATTGTTAAACCTGTATGCCTATTAAAACTTATGGCAGTTGATGGATTGATATGATACCCATTTGGGTATGAGCTTGGATTCGGGTAAGTTATTACTAATATCATTATGAGTTATTGATGATTTATATGATATCATGACCTATGTTATTTATGTATGCCATGAGAGTTTATGCTGGGTATGTGGGCATAATATGCATGATAGTATGATATGCATGATTACATGAGCTTGGCATGTTGATGGGTGATATGAGATGAGGGAGTAGGATATTTTGTGCTGACGAGCACCAGTGCTTTGGTAGCACACTTTGTGACTTTGGGTCACCAGAGGTTTGGCACCTCCAGAGGTTTGGTACCTCAGCGTCTCGTCCCAGTGGCTCAGTACCACAGTGGGTTGGCCCCACAGATGATTATACGGGATTGACGCCAGTGTTTTGGTAACACACGATGGGTTGGCCCCATCACCAGATTTGTGACTACGGTCACCAGTGCTTTGGTAGCACATTGTGTCTTTGGGACACCAGAGGTTTGGCACCTCATTGCGACTTGTCCCTGTGGTTTAACCACCGTGGGTTGGCCCCACTTGAGATATGGGATCGTCTGCTAGTGTTTTGGTAACACACGATGGGTTGGCCCCATCATCATTGGATTTGTGACTTCGGTCACCAGTGCTTTGGTAGCACAACTGTGTCTTTGGGACACCAGTGCTTTGGTAGCACATTGATGGATTTTGTGTCTTTGGGACACCAGTGCTTTGGGAGCACATTGTGACTATATGTCACCAGTGGTTTGGAACCACCAGTGGTTTGGTACCACACGGGGTAGAAAAGGAGATACGGATGGTTAGGATCGGGTTGCATTGATTATATTGCTGTATGTTGTGTGTTAGCATGTTGTTTTATCGGGAGCGGGATTTACACACTGAGTCACTCGACTCACCCTCTCCTTTGACATTTCAGGTGATTCGTAGACGCGGACTTGGAGCCGGGACGGACTCGGGGTGCACATGCCATGCTGAACAAAGTTTTTACTCCAACTCTATAACATTTGGTACTTTAGCTTATTTACTTTTATTTGGGTTTTAATTTGGTTTGTAAAAGGCCTTTTAATTTATGTTTAGTTGGGTGCTGCTTTAATTAGATTTAATACGCCTTAACAAAATAAGCCGGTATAAATTTTACTAAAATCTGGAAAGATAATGTTTTCAAAATTATAACGCGACGTGTTTCTAAACTATACCATCGGGTATCACACTAAGTCTTTTGATAAACAAATTCAACTGGTTTCAAATTCTAACTTGTGAATCACCTAAGTTCAATAAGTATTTTATGTATCACTAAGAACCTAATGAGGTCTTCGATGACTTAAACTCGTTTTAACTACAAATTCTAGCTAAGTTTTCAAAATCTCCGGGTTTTAAACACATCAAAAGTTTTGCAAACAAGTCTACTCAAATTGTTTTCAAGCACACGGAGTTTTCACGCAGTTTTCAGACGAAAAATCTGAACTTCTTAGAAACGTTTTTTCCCGTAACATACCAGACTCGGACGTGGTGTCTTGTCCGGGTTTGGGGTGTTACATTTGTGGTATCAGAGCCAAGTTCAAAGGCTCGGCTGTGGGCCTGAGGCCCAAAATGGTTTTCAAAAATCTGTTTAAGTGTTGTTTTGAAAGTATGGTTTGAAAGGCATGGCACCGAGTCTCCGGCACCAGTTCGCCCAGGTAAGTACCCCGAACTATTCTCTGTGATTTGATTGGATGTTATATGATTGATGATAGCAATAGTGTGCTACCTTAGAGATTGAAACTGATAGGATTCTGTGAACTTGCGAGAACAAATTCTCTTTAATATTCATAAGACTTGCTTTTTAAACAAGTGGAATAAACACTGATGCATAAAATTTTTAATCAGATACGTAGAGAGATTAGACATGAGCACTCGAGGCGGACGTGGTCGTAATACTCGTGGTAGAGGTAGGGGTAGGATGACGGTTTCTGAGCCCGTAGGATCTGGGCAGGGTTCAGAAAATGAGGTACCGGTTCCGCCACCAGCTGGAGGTGGTGAGTTCCAAGATCAGACTGGAGACGACGCAGTGTCACAGGCGATGCTGCGAGTGTTGGAAAGGGTAGCCGGAGTGAGTGGTGGTGCAGGAGTGAGGAAATCAGTTCCCGAGCGACTCCGGGCTAACGGGGCCGAATTCTTCCGAGGTGTATCGGGTGTTTCTCCTAGCACTGCTGAGTACTGGCTAGAGGCAACTGAGCGGATCATGGATGATCTGGACTTGACGACGGAAGAGAAGTTGAAGGGTATCGTATCTCTTCTCCGGGATGAGTCATATCAGTGGTGGCTCACGGTACGGGACAGTGTGGCAGCTGAGGATTTGACATGGGACTATTTCAGGGCTGCTTATCAGAAGAAATATATCGGGGCTAGTTATATCGACTCCCAGAGAAAGGCATTTCTGAGGCTTGTTCAGGGGAGTAAATCTGTTGCTGAGTACGAGGCTGAGTTCCTGAAGCTGAGTAGGTATGCCAGGGGCATTGTAGCCACTGAGCATGAGAGGTGTGTTCGTTTCGAGGATGGTCTGCGAGACGAGTTGAGGCTGCTGATTGCTCCACAGCAGGAGCGCGAGTTTGCTGTCTTAGTTGAGAAAGCTAAGGTGGCCGAGGGTATTAAGGAGTCCGTGAGGCAGAGTATGGACAGGAGTAGGCTGAAGAGGAGCTTTGGGTCTTCTGGTTCGTCTGGTAATCCGCAGAAGAGGGCTAGACCGAGTGGGCAGAATCAGTCTGCTAGGTTTGTTGCTGCTAGGCAGGGACCACCGCAGTGTAATCAGTGTGGGAAAACTCATTGGGGTGGTTGCTGGACTGGGGGTAAAGGTTGCTTTGAGTGTGGTTCTCTGGAGCATCGCATTAGGGATTGTCCGCGTAGGATGGCCAGGATTCAGTCTGAGAGTCAGAGCCGTAATCAGTTCAGAGGTAACGGACCGCCACCGCAGAGGGGCCGTGGTAATGGCAGAGGTGGTTATGGTTCTGGGCGGGGCCGTGGAGCACCGGGCAGAGGTGCAGGTGGTTCTGAGGCTAGGCAGCCTGGATTGGTGTATGCTGCGAGGCGCCGAGAGGAGGGCGACGCACCGGACGTCATAACCGGTACGTTTTTGATTTTTGGTACTCCTTATACTGCTTTAATTGATGTGGGTTCTACGCACTCTTATGTTGCCAGTAGTATCGTAGAGACAATGGACTTAGACTCTGAGATATCCTCTAGGCAGATGACTGTGATTAGCCCTCTAGGTCACTCTGTAGTAGTAGATAAGCTGTTTAGAGAGGTACCCCTAGAACTCCAAGGGGTAGTGGTTGCTGCTGATCTGATGGAACTGCCGTTTGGGGAGTTCGATCTGATTCTCGGGATGGATTGGCTGGTTAAGTACCAGGCGAGGTTGGATTGCGCGGCCAAGCGCATGATTCTTAAGACGGTTGATGGTGATGAGGTGGCTATGATAGGTAATAGGAGAGATTACTTATCAAATGTGATATCTGCTCTGAAAGCGGAGAAGATGGTCAGGAAGGGCTGTGATGCGTATGTGGTTCATGTGTACGCCTTGGAGGCTAAGGAGTCTGCTGTTGAGGAAGTTCGTACTGTTAAGGAATTTGCTAATGTGTTTCCTGAAGAGCTTCCGGGTCTGCCGCCAGATCGAGAGGTAGAGTTCGGGATTGATCTGTTACCCGGGACTGCGCCAGTGTCTATTGCTCCGTACAGGATGGCACCAAAGGAGTTGGTGGAGCTTAAGGCTCAGATCCAGGAGTTATTGGATCGGGGTTTTATCAGGCCAAGTGTTTCGCCGTGGGGTGCGCCGGTACTCTTTGTCAAGAAGAAAGATGGTACGATGCGGATGTGCATAGACTACCGCCAGTTGAACAAGCTGACGATTAAAAACAAATATCCGTTGCCACGGATAGATGATTTGTTTGACCAGCTAAAGGGTGCTGCGGTATTCTCTAAGATTGATCTGAGGTCTGGGTACCATCAATTGAAGGTTAAGGAGGCGGATATCCATAAAACAGCGTTTCGGACTCGGTATGGGCACTACGAATTCTTGGTAATGCCATTCGGGTTGACTAACGCACCGGCAGCGTTTATGGATATGATGAATAGGGTGTTTCAGCAGTATCTGGATCAGTTCGTCGTGGTTTTTATAGACGACATTTTAGTGTACTCGAGAACAGAGGAAGAGCATGATAAGCATTTGAGGTTGGTGCTGCAGATCTTGAGGGAAAAGCAACTCTATGCTAAGTTCAGTAAGTGCGAGTTTTGGCTGAGGGAAGTGACATTTTTGGGTCATGTAGTGTCAGCTGAGGGTATTCGGGTAGATCCTCGTAAGATTGAGGCAGTTCTGGATTGGAAGCCACCTAGGTCAGTGGCTGAGATTCGTAGTTTTCTGGGTTTGGCCGGATACTACCGAAGGTTTGTTGAGGGTTTCTCGTTGATAGCAGCGCCGATGACCAAGTTGTTAAGGAAAGAGGTTCCATTTGTTTGGACTGAGAAACAACAGGAAAGCTTCGACAAGTTAAAGAAGATCTTGACTGAGGCTCCGGTTCTAATTCAACCTGAGGCTGGTAAGGAATACACAGTCTACTGCGATGCATCACATACGGGTCTGGGTTGTGTGTTGATGCAGGAAGGTAGGGTTGTGGCTTACGCTTCTAGGCAGCTGAGGCCACATGAGGTCAACTATCCGACGCACGACTTGGAGTTAGCGGCTGTAGTTTTCGCCTTAAAGATTTGGAGGCACTACTTGTACGGAGAGAGATCGATAGTCTACACGGATCATAAGAGCTTGAAGTATTTACTGACTCAGAAGGACTTGAATTTGAGGCAGCGTAGATGGGTTGAGTTGCTGAAAGATTACGACTGTTCTATTGAGTATCATCCGGGCAAGGCTAACGTGGTAGCAGACGCGTTGAGCCGTAAGGTTGTTTCGGATTTGAGAGCGTTGTTTGCCCATTTGAGCTTGTACGACGACGGGAGTATTTTGGCAGAGCTGCAGGTTAAACCTACTTGGGTTGAGCAGATTAGAGAGAAACAGTTGGAGGATGAGGTTCTGAGTGCACGAAGGTTGCAAGTGCAGAATGGTGGTTTGGAGGGTTACAGCTTGTCTAGTGATGAGGTGTTGTGTTTCCAGGGTAAGGCTTGTATGCCTAAAGATGTTGAGCTGAGGCAGAAGATTCTTCAGGATGCACATAGCAGTCCTCATGCTATGCATCCTGGAGGTAGCAAGATGTATAAGGACCTTAGAGAGCAATTTTGGTGGCCTGGTTTGAAGAAAGAGGTGACAGAGTTTGTTGGAAGATGTCTGACTTGTCAGCAGGTTAAGGCTGAACATCAGTTGCCGTCGGGTTTGCTTCAGCCTGTGAAGATTCCTCAGTGGAAGTGGGAAAGGATAACCATGGATTTTGTCAGTGGGTTACCGCTTACGCCAAGCAAGAAGGATTCAGTTTGGGTAGTGGTGGATCGTCTGACTAAATCAGCTCACTTCATTCCGGTGAGGGTTGACTACTCACTCCAGAAGTTGGCGAAGCTGTATGTTTCGGAGATCGTGAGGTTGCACGGTGTGCCAGTTTCGATAATCTCGGATAGGGATCCCAGGTTTACTTCAAGGTTCTGGAAAGCATTGCATCAAGCATTGGGTACTCGTTTGGATTTCAGCACGGCTTTTCACCCGCAGTCTGACGGTCAATCAGAAAGGGTTATTCAGATCTTAGAAGACATGCTGAGAGGTTGTGTCTTGGATTTCCGAGGTAGCTGGGAGGAGTTTCTACCGTTAGCTGAGTTTGCCTACAACAACAGTTACCAAGCGAGCATCAAGATGGCTCCGTATGAGGCGTTGTATGGTAGGAAGTGTCGCTCACCTACATGTTGGACAGAGTTAGGTGAACGTCAGTTATTGGGACCTGAGTTGGTAGCTGAGACTGAGGACAAGGTTAAGTTGATTCAAGCTAGATTGAAGGAAGCTTCGGACCGGCAGAAGTCTTATGCCGATCTTAAGCGAAGAGATGTAGAGTTTGCCGTTGGGGACCGAGTGTTTCTGAAGGTCTCGCCTTGGAAGAAGGTTCTGAGGTTCGGGAAGAAAGGCAAGCTAAGTCCGAGGTTTATTGGGCCGTATAAGGTTTTGAGACGAGTTGGACCAGTAGCGTATCAGCTTGAGTTGCCAGCAGAGCTTAGTCAGATTCACGACGTCTTCCATGTTTCGATGCTTCGGAGGTATCGTTCAGATCCGTCGCATGTGGTAGCAGTGGAAGAGGTCGAGGTGCATCCAGACTTGTCTATGGAGGAGGAACCTGTGCAGATTCTTGATCGGGATGTGAAGGTTCTGCGTAGGAAGTCTGTGCCTTTGGTTAAGGTACTTTGGCGGAATCATGGCGTAGAGGAAGCGACGTGGGAACCCGAGGATGCGATGAGACAGCAATACCCGCAACTCTTTTGACCAGGTAATTTCGAGGCCGAAATTATTTTTAAGGGGGGTAGAACTGTAATATCCCGGGTTAGGGGCTATTTCGGTGTTGCATGTTATTGCGTGTTGGTAGTGTGCTATGTTGCTATTTCGATGTTCTTGGGGCTCAATTTTAGCCTAGGTGTAGGCCTGAGTTAATGGAAGAATTTTAGTTTTTGGGTGTTAAGTGAAGGGAGCTAGGGAAGCTGGGGTTTAAGAATTTTCTTTGTGGTTTTATTGCACAAGTAAGTAGCTGGCAAAGTGGCAAGGCATGGGACATTTGGGAGCTAGGTGTGGCGTCATCTTCAGGTGAGGGAGGTCCAGTGTTCGAGCTTCAGAGTCCTCCCTTTTGACTTCTTTTTGGGACGGCATGAAGGAGTGGTAGAAGGCTAGTGAAACTCTAGCTTGGACCAAGTCTTCATAATCAAAAGGATGGTGGAGAGTAAATAGTGGAGTGTGACTTGGTCCACACATTTGAAAGGTGTGGAGTGGAGTGAATTTGGGGAGTCATGGCCGAATTTTGGGGAGAGTTTGGGGGGTGGAAGTGTCGGCTTGGGATGGGGGTTGTGTGAGCCGAAATTCATTTTTGAATTTTGGTACACTTTTGGTCACATGTTGTTAGCCGAAATCCTCCTAGGCATTTGTGCATTTTCGGTCAAGAGAGGAGTGTCTAGCAACTTTTCATTTTGACATTGTAGCCGAATTTCAAAAGAGAGTTCTCTTATTTTCTTCTTTTCTTCTCCTGTCAGAGTTAGCCGAAACCCATCCTTCAAGACTCACTCTTCATTTCTTTCTTTGGCAAACCGAAAGCTCTCAACCATATCTCTCCCTCTTTCATTTGTGTATGCCGAATGCCCTTCCCATTGTGGTCTTTTTGTTCTTTGATGTTGAGCCGAAACTAGTCTCTTTTTCTTCTCAACTTTCTTGTTTTCTTAAAATCTACATTAGCCGAAACTTTAACCTCCAAGATATTCTCTCTACTCCTTCTCTTGCAAACCGAATACACTTTCTTTTCTTCTTTTTCCATCTTTTGGGTGTTAGCCGAATACCACCCTTATTTCTCCCCATCTATATTCTCTTTTCATTGTATTCAAAGCCGAAAGAAGGGTGTTGGGTTGGCCGAATTTTGGTGTTGGGTGTTGGTAAGTTCTTGACCGAATGGTCATTTCTTTGATCTCAATATGTTAATTTTTGTTATGGAAGGATGTTAACCTTTGGTAATCATCTCGTATAGGATCGTTGGAGCAAGGAATCAGTGTTCTTTGTTAACCGATTGGTGAGGGCCGATTGTCTTAGAAGAACCACTATTGGTTCGGGTTTGTTTGGGTAACCAAATTATTCGCAAGTGAAGGTAAGGGAGTGATATAAACTCTTTTGGTTTAAAATGATGGTTGGCCGAATGTCTTTGGTGCCTAACCCCTATTATTGGCCGATTGTAGGAGTTAGCAAACGAGGGATTTAGATCGTTTCGTGGGATTTTAGACTCGGTTTATCAGGTGTGTATACTAACACACTATATTTAGTAATATCATTGTTAAACCTGTATGCCTATTAAAACTTATGGCAGTTGATGGATTGATATGATACCCATTTGGGTATGAGCTTGGATTCGGGTAAGTTATTACTAATATCATTATGAGTTATTGATGATTTATATGATATCATGACCTATGTTATTTATGTATGCCATGAGAGTTTATGCTGGGTATGTGGGCATAATATGCATGATAGTATGATATGCATGATTACATGAGCTTGGCATGTTGATGGGTGATATGAGATGAGGGAGTAGGATATTTTGTGCTGACGAGCACCAGTGCTTTGGTAGCACACTTTGTGACTTTGGGTCACCAGAGGTTTGGCACCTCCAGAGGTTTGGTACCTCAGCGTCTCGTCCCAGTGGCTCAGTACCACAGTGGGTTGGCCCCACAGATGATTATACGGGATTGACGCCAGTGTTTTGGTAACACACGATGGGTTGGCCCCATCACCAGATTTGTGACTACGGTCACCAGTGCTTTGGTAGCACATTGTGTCTTTGGGACACCAGAGGTTTGGCACCTCATTGCGACTTGTCCCTGTGGTTTAACCACCGTGGGTTGGCCCCACTTGAGATATGGGATCGTCTGCTAGTGTTTTGGTAACACACGATGGGTTGGCCCCATCATCATTGGATTTGTGACTTCGGTCACCAGTGCTTTGGTAGCACAACTGTGTCTTTGGGACACCAGTGCTTTGGTAGCACATTGATGGATTTTGTGTCTTTGGGACACCAGTGCTTTGGGAGCACATTGTGACTATATGTCACCAGTGGTTTGGAACCACCAGTGGTTTGGTACCACACGGGGTAGAAAAGGAGATACGGATGGTTAGGATCGGGTTGCATTGATTATATTGCTGTGTATGTTGTGTGTTAGCATGTTGTTTTATCGGGAGCGGGATTTACACACTGAGTCACTCGACTCACCCTCTCCTTTGACATTTCAGGTGATTCGTAGACGCGGACTTGGAGCCGGGACGGACTCGGGGTGCACATGCCATGCTGAACAAAGTTTTTACTCCAACTCTATAACATTTGGTACTTTAGCTTATTTACTTTTATTTGGGTTTTAATTTGGTTTGTAAAAGGCCTTTTAATTTATGTTTAGTTGGGTGCTGCTTTAATTAGATTTAATACGCCTTAACAAAATAAGCCGGTATAAATTTTACTAAAATCTGGAAAGATAATGTTTTCAAAATTATAACGCGACGTGTTTCTAAACTATACCATCGGGTATCACACTAAGTCTTTTGATAAACAAATTCAACTGGTTTCAAATTCTAACTTGTGAATCACCTAAGTTCAATAAGTATTTTATGTATCACTAAGAACCTAATGAGGTCTTCGATGACTTAAACTCGTTTTAACTACAAATTCTAGCTAAGTTTTCAAAATCTCCGGGTTTTAAACACATCAAAAGTTTTGCAAACAAGTCTACTCAAATTGTTTTCAAGCACACGGAGTTTTCACGCAGTTTTCAGACGAAAAATCTGAACTTCTTAGAAACGTTTTTTCCCGTAACATACCAGACTCGGACGTGGTGTCTTGTCCGGGTTTGGGGTGTTACACGCCTATGTCCACAAACCGTGCATAAAAACTCAAGCATTCTGCCAATGCCCCACGACTAGGGCACACGCCCGTGCTCTCCAACCGTGGTGAACACTGACTTCACTTACACGACCTAGAGTCTAGACACACGCCCGTGTGGCTAGCTTGTGGCCAATTTTGACTTAAAAGATCAACATGTAGGGGACACACGGCCAAGTCACATGCCCATGGGCTGACCGTGTGTCACACATGGCCTAGACACACGCCCGTATGTCTATCCACATGGACAAGAGCAAAGCTATATGCTAAGCTCTTCTCACCCCTCTAGCATACATAACATGCACTCATTCAACACATCCATAAGCAACTCAAATTAAAGTGCAATCTCACATAGATAACTACATCTTTTCATTAATATGGTAGCCAACAAAGATGGCATAACACAAAATAGACTATCCATCTAAAGGCCAACACATCTTAGCCATTTACAACAAAATTCACTAACTTGTCCAGCCCTTATATATGCCATATACAAAACATCGAGTCTCATGTACCAGAGTGTGCTGATAGTGTGGGTGATCTTCCAATTGATCCTCGTATCTCGATTAAACACTTTTACTCTATAAAACAAGGGAAAAGAAAGGGAGTAAGTTTTGAGCTTAGTAAGTTTACACATAAACAATTAAGCATCATAGTATAAGCTAAACAACAATTGGCATCATACTAACATATAATGTACAACTATGCTTACTCTTTCTATCCCTTACCACATTCCCAACACATCATGAGTCACATACTCATAATCATTGAAATGCACCCCTGCATTTAATATCACATTTACACAATATACAACACAACATTATATCTCGATAATTCATCCACACAGTTAATTAACTCAATAATACAACCACACAGCTAATCCACACAGCTAATCCACACAGCTAATTTCTCGGTGAGTTCGCACTTAACCCACCACAACCAATTAATAAGGTAGTTTCGTACTTAGCCTACCATAAAGGTATTCATAGTGGTTTCGCACGTATCCCACTAGACGATATACCTAACGATAGCATCACACATAGCCAGCTTATCGTCAATATGCATTAAGATGGTATCGCACTTAGCCCACCATTTAGCATTCTCACCACGCATTCACATATCTACTTACTTAACCATACATCCATTCACAATTTCTACCACATTCATCCCTCATAGGTTCTCAATCATGCTACACACTAGCTAGCATTAAGAAATTGTAAGTATGAATGCATTGTCTAAGCATATACTTACCTCGATACTCAAAAGTATAGAAATATGCAATTTAGTCCACCACCTTGCTTTTGCCTCAGTTTAGATCCAGGCTTCGTCTTTCTTGATCTATAATGAATAAATCCGCTTATTCAATACACACATTGACTAAATTAACACTTATCTCATACTTTGGCAAAAATTACTCTTTTGCCCCTAATTTTTCTAATAATTACACTTTTGCCCCAAGGCTCGTAAAGTGATTTTTATTCAACTTTCTAGCCTTTCATGCTTAGTCAAATCACTTACTCAACTAAAGCATTCACCAATTCTCACTAAATCACACATGTATGACCAAGCTTAAAACTTTCACAAACTAGTCCCTACATGCATTTTCATGGAAAATCACTTAGCAAAAGATGTTTCTAATACATCAAGCTTTCATAATCTTCCATAAAACATCAACATACATGCATGTCATACATGGCCACATTTTTGAACATTCAATATAGCTCATCAAATAGCTAAAAATAGCTTATTCATGCTACTAGGACTTCAAAAATACGAAGAATATAAAAAACGGGGCTTAGATGCACTTACTAGCAAGCTTGAAAAATTTGAAGAACCCTAACAATGGCTCTTGAAAATTTCGGCAGCCTTGGAGAAGAAGATGAATGAATTTTGTCATCTTTTCCTCCTTTTTAATCATTTAATTGTTAAATGTCCAAAATGCCCTTTTTGATAAACTTTCTATTTTAACTCATCCATGCCCAATTTTGTCCAAAAACTAAAATTTGGGTAAATTGCTATTTAAGGACCTCTAATTAATATTCTAAAGCTATTTCACACAAATAGCTTCTAGAATCTCACATTTTACAACTTTTGCAATTTAGTCCTTTTAGACAATTCAACTGAAATTTCACAAAATTACTTCATGAAACTTTCACACTAACATGCAAACATAGCATAAACCTCAAAAACTCATACATAGACCTCAGATTTGTGGTCTCGCACCACTATTCTAACTAGGCCCTAAACCGGGGTGTTACAACTCTCCCCCCTTTAGAGATTTTCGCCCTCGAAAATCTTACCAGTAAAGAGGTTTGGATGTTGCTCTCTCATAGATTCTTCCGTTTCCCACGTAGCCTTTTCCACACCGTGTTTCTGCTATTACACTTTCACTAGTTCTATGCTCTTATTTCTCAACTGTTTCAATTCTCGAGCCAAGATCTTAATCAGCTCCTCTTCATAAGACATATCCGTTCTTATCTCAATTTTCGTTGAAGGAATCACATGTGAAGGATCGGAGCGATACCGTAGCAACATCGATACATGGAACACATTATGAATCTTTTCCAACTCTACCGGCAAAGCCAACCGGTAAGCTACTGGCCCAACTCTGTCTGTAATCTCATACGGCCCTATAAATCTTGGACTCAACTTTCCTTTTCGTCCAAATCTCATAATCTTCTTCCACGGGGACACATTCAAAAATATTTTGTCACCCACCTCAAACTCAATCTCTTTTCTTTTCAAATCTGCGTACGACTTTTTTCGGTCTGAAGCAGCTTTCAGACTATTACGGATTACTCTCACTTTCTCTTTGGTCTCTTTTACCAGATCAACTCCATGGATCCATTTCTCACTAAGCTCAGTCCAATACAATGGAGTCTGACACTTACGACCATACAAGGCCTCATATGGAGCCATCCGTATACTTGACTGATAACTATTGTTGTAAGTAAATTCGACCAAAGGTAGATATCTCTCCCAACTACCTACGAATTCTAACACACAGCATCGAAGCATATCTTCGAGAATTTGAATTACTTTTTCAGACTGACCATGAGTTTGCGATGGAACGCAGTACTAAAATTCAACCTCGTACCCATGGCCTCTTGCAACTTCTTCTAAAATCTCGAATTAAACCTCGGAACTCTATCCGAAATAATGACATAGGCACACCATGCAATCTCACTATCTCTGCAACATACAGCTCAACTAACTTATCCAGTGAATAATCAACATGTACTGGAATAAAGTGAGCCGACTTCGTTAGTCTATCCACAACAACCCACACAATATCTTTCTTTTTAGGAGTCATCGGGAACCTCGTCACAAAATCCATGGTAACCCGGTCCCACTTCTCCCGAAGGCACTTGATGCTCAACTTTCACTTGTTGACAAATCAGACAGTTTGCCAAAAACTCTGAAATATCTCTTTTCATACCCGACCACCAATAAAATTTCTTCAAATCATTGTACATTTTTGTACTGCCTGGATGTACTGACAAACATCCATAGTGGGCTTCATGAAAACCTTTCGGATAAACTCTTCATCTCTAGGTACACAAATTCTGTCATGGTATAACAAACAACCATTCGAGCCCACTCGAAAATCAGAATCACCTTTAGATCCACACTTAGCTCTCTTAGCTTGCATCTCACTGTCATTTCTCTGAGCCTCACATATCTGTTGAACAAATAGTGGCTTAGCTCTCAACTCTGCCAAAATAGCACCATCATCAGCTATTGCTAAACTCGTGCTCATAACTCTTAGAGCATACAAGGATTTCCTACTCAGGGCATCCACAACCACATTCGCTTTTCCTGGGTGATAATCAATGACTAAATCGTAGTCTTTCAATATTTCAAGCCACCGCCTCTACCTCAAATTCAGATCCTTCAGATCCATCAAATATCTCAAACTCTTGTGATCCGTAAAGATTAGGCACTTCTCACCATACAAGTAATGTCGCCAAATCTTTAACGCGAAAACAATCGCAGCCAACTCCAAATCATGAGTTGGATAATTCTTCTCGTGCGGTTTTAGCTGTCTCAAGGCGTAAGCGACTACCTTACCCTCTTGCATCAACACACAACTGAGACCATTAAATGACGCATCACTATAAACCACGAACTCTTTCCCCAATTCTGGTTGAACCAAAACTAGTGCCTCAGTCAACATTGTTTTCAGTCTCTCGAAACTCTATTGACAAGTTTCATTCCATTCAAACTTGACATCTTTATGCAAAAGTTTCGTCATTAGGGTAGCAATCACAGATAGCTTCTAGAATCTCACATTTTGCAACTTTTGCAATTTAGTCCTTTTGGACAATTTCAACCAAAATTTCACAAAATTGCTTCATGAAACTTTCACACTAACATGCAAACATAGCATAAACCTCAAAAACTCATACATAGACCTCGGATTTGTGGTCTCGCACCACTATTCTGGCTAGGCCCCAAATCGGGATGTTACACATTACCTTTCCTCACCTGTTTCATATGCATAACACATAAGATATACGCATAATATCAACCATGAATACAAACTA
Organism: Gossypium australe; assembly: GCA_005393395.2. Lineage (NCBI taxonomy): Eukaryota > Viridiplantae > Streptophyta > Magnoliopsida > Malvales > Malvaceae > Gossypium > Gossypium australe. Next base: position 87,836,877 of record CM016626.1, read on the forward strand.
GTGCATTTAAACATAACTCTTTTGGAATCAACTACATAATCAACCATTGCATAAGAAATTACATACTTTGATTTACTTCACCTTTTCATGGACATAAGCACGTTACCAATTGAGCACTTACCATTTCAATGTATTTCATTAAGATTAAACATGATATAATTCAATCATAAACTTGGTACAAGTGTAATGTAACAGTCCGTTTTTGGTAAAATTGGAACAGTGGTTTCAGGACCACAAATTTGATTTCAGAAGAAAAAATTATTTTTATATTATTTTATGGTCTATTATTTTATGGTATATAGTATGATAGTAATGTCGTATAAAAATTTCGTAAAGAAATTTTACTGATTACATGTTTAATTTGAGAAAGGACCAATTGCACAAAGTTCAAAAGTTGAGTTCTAATAACTAAAAGGATTAAATAGCTATGGAATTCAAAATTTGAGGTCCTTTTATGGCAAATAGGCCACTAAAAATGCTTAGTGGTTAAGGATGATGATTCATCCTTAGAAAATAAAATAACGAAAAGGATGAAAATGGAAAGTGAAAAAAATAAAAGGTGATAATTAATTTAATAAAGAAAATATCATCTTTTTCATCATCTTTCCCAAATTATTTCCATGGAAACCCTAGCTAAGAGAAAGTAGCTCAAGCAAGTTTACTTTGATCAATTAGGTATGTTTTCTTGTTCCGTTTTTAATGATTTTTTTTATTTCTGAGATTGTAATAGCTTAATCTAGCTATCTCGGGCACTAATTTGTAAAGTTATCAAGGTACTAGGGTTTTGTCATGGATGAACATAGATGAATTATGAAGTTTTATAGTAGAAAATTAAAGGTTGTTGACAGATAAACAACTTTTGTAAAGGGAATTTTGATGAAATTATGTTTTAGGGACAAAATTGAAAAGATGTAAAATTCATGAAAGAATTCTAAAGTTTATGAAATACATGGGTTGTAAATTTTACATGTAAAAATCGGCTAGGCTTGTAATAAGGATTAAATTGCATGAATTTCATTTTTCGAGTTTAGGGACGAAATCATCATTAATTAAAAGTTTAGGGGCAAAATGATAATTTTTCCTAATATGTGAATTGAATTGAATTGAACATGAATTAATGTTAAATTCATTCATATAGATTTAGATAGACCAACTTCAAAGTTAGAACGAGGAAAAGAGAAAATGTCGGATTAGTAGATTTTACGTACACGAACATTTATCGAGGTATGTTCGTGTAACTAAATTGTGTATATTTATATGATTGGATTAAATGTTATGTATGTGAATTGTATAAATACCAAATATATGAAATTGGTTACATATCCGACAAAGCCCGATAAATATTAAATCCCGTTTGAGTAATAGAATTCGATGGATACATGATTTCTTGATTGGTTGTGGTCCTGCATGTGTTGCGGACACAACACAGCTCCTACGAGCATCCCGTTATAAGCCCTCTCGAGCTTCCCATTATATGGCTCCTACGAGCATCCTGATCGATAGTGATCTTGCATGTGTTGCGGACTACCGCAGCTCTTTGTGAGCGTCCTATTATATGATCTGTTGTGATCCTGCATATATTGCAGACACAAACACAAGTCTTTGTGAGTGTCCTGATATGGCTCGCTTGAACTTCCCGATATATGGCTATCTGGAGCACCTGATTAAAGGCTCTTCATGAGCTTCTTGATTAAAAGTTCTTTGTGAACTTCCTGATTATGGCTCTTATGAGCTTCCTGTTATATAGCCATGATAAGCTTCCTAATAGGCTCTTTGTGAGCTTCCCGATTAATGGCTCTTTGTGAGCTTCCTGTTATATGGCTTGAGAGATGATTTCCCGATTATGAGCTTTAAAAACTCCTGAATATGAATTGATGGATTCCTAATTTGTACACTTTGAGTGTATTACCTGTGTATCCATCGATGTTTTCAATGATTTAACGGGCAAAATCCTGACATGAGAAAATATGAACATGAAATGAATTAATACATGTATCTGCCTGAAATACATGAAAATAATGATACATGATATATGGAAATATGAGATGATAATATATGAACATGGAATTTGTTTGATGAATATGTTCTTCCATGATTATAGATTTTTACACCTTGAGTGTATTACCTGTGTGACACTGACATTTCAAATGATTTAATGGGAAAAGTTCCGACATGAAATAAATTGAACTCTAGATGAATTATTATGAAAATGTACTTGAAATACGAGGATATGATTTGTATATATGAATACATGATGTGGAAAGTATATGTACATGGAAATCTAATTATTGTTGAGCCCATACATGATATTTATGTGAAATATATGACTAACAAGGGTGATGAGGATATGTGTTAGGGCTCGTGATCAAGTTGATTGAATGTGCCTTGTATGTTTATAATGAATTTAAATGAGTGGTTAGTTAATTACCATGTTATACGAACTTAATAAGCATTTCATGCTTACTCTGTTTTATTTTCCCCTGTTATTTAGTAATTCGGGCAGAGACACTGGCGTGTGTCTCAGCGGTGTGGGACACACGGCCTAGCACATGGGCGTGTGATCTGGCCGTGTGTCCCTTGCACCTTTAAAATTTTAAAACAAAATACCCATGTATTTACACATGGCCTAGCACAGGGGCGTGTGGCTTGGCCGTGTGACCCATGTCAGAGAGTTACACGGCCTGACCACACGGGCATGTAACCCCTGTACCTAGGAAAAATTTTTAGATTTTGCGAAAAATTCTTTAAGTACCCGGTTTAGTCCCGACTTGTTTCAAATGCATGTTTTGGACCTCTAGGGTTCATATAAAGGACTTTATGTTTGATTTCTGACATGAATACTATATAAAATGAAATGTCTGATCTGTATATTCCGGCAATGCTTTGTAACCCTGTTCCAGTGATGGATACGGGTTAGAGGTGCTACATTTATTGGTATTAGAGCTACGGTTTAGTCGGTTCTCGGGCTGAACGTAGCAGATGTGAAGTCTAGAAATACATGCCATTATATAACCTGTAATAGTGTGATATCTCCCGACTCTAATTAGAATTCTTTTACTAATAGCTAGTGTAACACCCCAAACTCGGCCTAGATGTTACGACTGGATCTAGCATGCCACATCAGATGATGTTTGAAAACTATGCATTTGTTGGAAAACTCATCTACGAATAAAAACTGCTTACCGATTTAACTCCACGATTTTTGTTGCTTATTAACAAAACTAGGTTTGCTCGAAATCATTTCCTTTAAAAAAAAACTCATTATGCATTTATTATTTTGCTTTTAAAAACTTGTCTATTACGGAAGCTTGACTTAAACCGTTGCGAAAACGTGATATTTAAAAACAGACATTATTGTTTAAACCCGTGTTTAATAAATTTGCAGTGATATAAGAAATACCAAATAAAAGTTAAAAACAAATCCAATGGCCTTATTACAAAAATTAATAGCCCAAAAATTAAAACAAAGTAAGCCAAAATAAAGTGAATAAATTTAACCCCAGAAACATACAAGATGTGTGGTCACCCCGAGTCCCTCGCAGCTCCAAATCCTCTAAGGCTGGGGATTACCTGCACAGTTAAAGGAAAAAGGGTGAGTTACGAGAACTCAGTGTGTAATCCCCTGTTACAGTCACAGTCTGAGCCCAAGCCAATGCAGTATCAGTTTGGGCCTAAGCCCTAAAATCGTGGTAATGCAAACAAAGAAAATGCAGCACAACCCAATCCAACCATCACACCACCCGTACCAGCCCTACACACCATGTGGGGACCAAGTCAACCCACCCAGCCCTACACACCAGTAGCGCAGTCGAGCTGCTAATATCAATGCAGCAAAGCTGCCACTAACAGTATACGTGGCTGAGCCACTAAAATCAGTATGTCGTGGTAGAGCCACTGAATCGGTATTACGTGGCATAGCCACCAGTACAGTTTTTCCTCCAAAAACATAACCCAACCCAATGCAACATGTAGTGACATATTAAATCGATGTATGAAATAAATTACCATCATAACAACTAAACAAGTTACACATACAACACTAGATCTACCACTAGGGGTATAATGGTCATTTGGTCGGTTGGGGGTAAAACGGTAATTTACCCCACGGGGGTATTCCAGTAATTTCACCCAACAAGGGCATTTTTAGTAATTTCACCCTTTAAGGGTATTTTTGGTAACTTTACCCGCCGAGGGTGTTTTGGTAATTTACCCACTAAGGGTATTTCGGTAATTTACTTGTTGAGGGTATCTCAGTAAATTTACCCACCGAGGGTATTTTGGTAATTTACTCGCCGAGGGTATTTTGGTAATTGGGTTACTAACAGCCTTTCCAAAGGCCCACTGTCGCTTCGAGTTACACAGGTTCCCTTTTGGGTTACTACGGTGTAATTGGGCCTAAAATCCAATTTTGGTCCAAATGGGCCCACAAGCTCATGTGGCCCGTTCAGCTCGTTTTCGGTCTCTATTTTGCGGACTTTGCAGTCACAGAACCATCCGGTACTTACCATCAATTTCACTTATGTGGGCCCGTCAACCTAACGGGCCCACTTTGCCCACTTCGGCTCCACAAGGCCTGATATGGCCTCAGTTTCACGAGAGTTTCGTGACACTCTCCACAGTCTATTACCATTCCTTAGTGGCTCGATTTATGGCTACGATCACTCGTACGCTCGATTGATCTCGGTTGCCGATACTCTGACTTTTCGGCATTTCGGCTTTTGGCCGATTCACAGAACAGTACATACTATCACAAACAATGGTGTGAGATTACTCACCTTAATCACTGAATTGCTTCTTGAATTCGTGGACACAAACCTATTACCATCAAAAGTTTTGTTAGCCATTAATTGCTAGAATAATCCCCTTCTTAAAGTATATACTTCAATATATCATCCTTACCTTGCCTGAATGAGAGTGTTCCCTAATCACTCAACGATCGTAACTCAAACCCAAGTCCACGCCTCGTCTAGATCTGGATTGAAATCATCACTTGTTAGATAGGAACAACTAACACCCCATCACCAGAAGGTAACATTCGGGTTAGAAGCATGAAGGGTACTACCACTACAAAAACCGATTGTCAGAAAGTTTCTATGAAAAACAACTTACCAAGGATGATAGAACCGCAGAGTGCTCCAACAACTTCCCCTTATTAGCAGTGTACTCGAAAATAGCTATACTAGCAGATGAGTGGTGTCCAGCCTAACTAACGAGAATCTACCGAGAAAGCACAGAAAAAGAATAAGGTCACAAAATGATGGAGCAATTAGTTAAGAAGAGAAACCAAGTGTCACTCAAACAGAAGGGAGAGATGAACCTTCATTCGATAACTGAAGAGTGTGGAAGAACAAGTAATTGCCGAAAGCTTAGTGGTCTAATAGCAAAGAAGAAAAGGTGTGGAAGAAAGAATAACCCAAATAGGTTGTAAGGAAAAAGAGGACGGCAACAAGGAGAGGCGTTGCAGTAATATGTCGAAACCAAGAGAAAGACACAAAAGGAACAACACAAATGTCGAAAGTCTACTACCCTTCTATACCTCAAGAAACGACCAAAATACTCTTTGTAGAACAAAAACTCAAAAACGAAAAATGAAAAGAGAGCAAAAATGAGAATTCGGCCACACCAGCTCTACCCGAAATGCCTAACATTCCCCCTAGCCAAAAATGACTAGCTTGAGTCCCCTCTCACGGCACAACTCTCTACTTCTCCCCACTCCTTGATTCTCTCCACTCTTTCCTCCTTACCTTACTCTCCACCTCCTATTCGAATTCAGCCAACAACCTTGACCAAATCAAATACTTCTCCCTCAGTATTTGATTCCAACACAACTTCTTGTCTTCTCCTGATAAAAAATAATCACATTTTGAATGCAAGGGGTTTCAAACCCAGGCCCCCTTATAACATAATCCACGGCACTAGCCACCTTGCCACTTGGCCGACTTGTGTTACCAAACACCCTCAATAAACTTAAGTCCAACCTCAACCAGCCCTCTCTGCTCAAGAGCCAAAAACCAAAATTTTTCCAGGGCTCAGACTCGAACCCAAGCCTCCCTAAAAACCTTGAATACACTCAAATAACCCACTGAGCAAGCACAACATGCAATTATGCAAAAATTTATAGCCCCTAACTTTTGGGATGTTACAATTCTACCCTCTTAAAGAAATTTCGGCCTCGAAATTTACCTGATCAAAAGAGATGAGGGTATTGCTATCGCATTGCCTCCTCAGGCTTCCACGTGGCTTCCTCTGAACTGTGATTACGCCACAGTACCTTGACTAACGGAACAGATTTCCTTCTCAACACCTTAACATCGCGATCCAAAATCTTTATCGGTTCTTCTTCAAATGATAGACCAGATCTTACTTTGATCTCCTCCACTGGCACTACATGAGAAGGATCAAAATGGTAGCGCCTCAGCATAGAAACATGGAATACATCTGATAAACCGTAAAAGTAACATATTTTAATCCCACATTTGGCATACTTTTGGATGATTTATCCCTTGATTTATGTAAAAAGGTGCTCTTAATCCTTTCTTTTCATGTTTTATACTCAGGAGAGCACCTAAGGACGGAAAGGACGAAAAACAGGCCCAAAATAGAGTAAATGGGCCATATCACAAAATCCACACGGCCTGGACCAAATCCACACTGTCGTGCCTCATTCAACAGGCTCGAACACGGCCTGGCCACGACTTACACGGGCGTGTGCCCTGGCCGTGTCCCTAACGCTGGAAAGAAGAGTTTCACTCGGAAAAGGATACTTAGGGGCAAAGAAACCTATTTTGAAAGCCTATATAAACCCCCTAAGTGTAACCTGAAATGGGGGCGGTTAGCTAGGCCAAGGAGCCGAGCCAGAAAGGTCAGATTTGTGGGAAATACTCGAAGATAGCCAGTTGATCCATCTCAAGAAGCCAGGAATTCTACTCAAGACGGAGGATCTCTCCTTCAATTCTTTCAGGGAGTTTTAGGGATTTCTTATGTTTTCTTTTATCTTTTCTTTTGAGATATTTTCTTTTATTGGTATGAACTAAACCCTTTAGATACCTGAAGGGGATGAAACCTAAGACGGATCTTGTTAGTGTTTTCTGAACTATATGATAAATATTTGACTTGTTCTTAATTATGTGTTCCTAATTCTTGTGTTGATATTTCTGGGATATTGATTCAAGTGTGATGTGCTTAGGTGGAGGAGCAAAAGTCCCTGCTTAAGAGTAGATCTAGCATAATTAAGCGGAGTTGATCGCACGCCTAGAGATAGGGTGACGAGATTTTGCCGGATTAAGGTGAAACCTATTATGGGAGTCCATAGATCGAGTTAATACGATTCTAAGGGTTTTAATTAGAAAGAGATTTCAATTAATCAACCTAGGGTTAGACGTTATTCGCCTCGAGAGAGGGTTTAATATAACTTAGGGAATCTTACAGATCAAGTCACGTGAATAAATCGTCTGGTTTAGTGTTAGATAACAAGTGAAGTCTAGGTGGATTCTTCCTAAGGGTATCGTCTTAATCAACAGAGTTTTTACAACATTATTTCCCCAATTCATTCTTTTTCTCTTTACGTCTTTAGCTTAGTAGTTAGTTAAATTTAGATTAAATAACAACTTCACTTATTTTAGGCTAGATAATAAAAAGAAAGTTAGTATTAGTGCTTTTAGTTCCTTTGGGTTCGACAATCCGGTCTTGCCTAAGCTATACTACTGTTTGACAGGTGCGCTTGCCTCAAATCGTTGTCAGAGTTAGTTTCCAGGTTCGATCATTCTCATTATAAATTTAAAACTCTGAAATCAATGATCAAGTTTTTGGCGCCGTTGCCGGGGAACTAAAATATTAAGAACGCTTAATTTTTTTTACTTTAGCCATTTTTTTCTTTTTTTTATTGCAATTTATTTTCATTATTATTTTTTATTTTTATTTTTATTTTTTTTACTTTGCTAAATTTTCTTTTATTTGATTTTGGCAGATAGAGGAGATGGCCCTAAATAACTATCAGTGGCAAGTTATGAGGAAAAAGCCAACAAAAGCAGCCGATATCTACAACCTCGACCCAATAACCATGCTATCAAACCAGCTAGAGATGATGAATAAAAAGATTGATGGTTTGTATAGCCTATCGTAGGTACACCCAGTAATGCAATATGACTTGATTCCAGGAGGCGTGGCAAATCCTGAGTACCCACCCTACGGATATGGAATGGAGAACAAACAAGTCCACTATATGTGTAACTATTCTAGACATCAAAATAATTTCTATAGTGACACTTATAATGCAGGTTGGAGGTATCATCCCAATTTCTCGTGGGATGATAAAGTAGCCAAAGACAGGAACTTCCTCCAAATTTTCAACAACCACATCACCAATAGGAAGAGGAGTCGAGTCTTGAAGAGATGCTGGCAAAATTCATAGCAGCCACAGAAAATCCAGATTTTCAACAATCACCTCACCAACAGGAAGATAACTCAAGTCTTGAAGAGATGCTGGCAAAATTCATAGCAAACACAGAAACACGCTACCACAATATAGAAACAAAACAAGAAGCATCGATTCAAGGGATCGAGGATCAGTTAGGTCAGCCTGCTAAGCTGATCTTAGAACAACCACAAGAAAGCTTGCCAAGCAACACTGAAACTAACCCAAAAGAGCAAATTCAAGCCGTAACAGCTCATGACAGTGAAAGGTTAGTAGAATCTGACCCAAGGCAAGAGCTTGAGGTAAGTGAAGGTAAGGTTGAGGTAAGCCAAGGTAAGGTTGAGGTAAGCCAGGATTTACCAAACCCGGTAATTACAGAGTACCAAGCTCTTGTGCTGATCGCTGAAATCAGAGTTTTAAAATTTATAAAGAGAATGATCGAACCTGGAAACCAACTCTGACAACGATTAAAGGCAAGTGTACCTATTGAACAGCAGCTTAGCTTAGGCAAGACCGGATTGTCGAACCCAAAGGAACTAAAAGTACTAATACTAACTTTCTTTTTATTATTTAGCCTAAAATAAAGTGAAGTTTCTTTAATCTAAATTAACGACTACCAAGCTAAAGACGCGAAGACAAAAAAAGAATGAATTGGAAAATAACTTGAAGGAAAACTCAGTTGATCACGACGATACCCTCAGGAAGAATCCACCTAGACTTCACTTGTTATCTAACATTGAACCATACGATTTATTCACTTAGTTTGATCCGTAGGACTCCCTAACGTATATTAAACCCTCTCTCAAGGCGAATAATGTCTAACCCTAGGTTAATTAATGTAAATCTCTTTCTCGAATAATAACACCCTAGAATAGCAGTAAATCAATCTATGGATTCCCATATTAGGTTTCACCCTAATCCGGCAAAATCTCGTCACCCTATCTCTAGGCGTGCGATCAACTCTGCTTAATTACGCTAGATTCTATTCCTCCTCCACCTAAGCACATCAAATTTGGATTAAGCACACATAATTAAGAACAAACTAAATATTTATCATATAATTCAGAAAACAGTAACAAGATTCATCTAGGTCTCATCCCCTTTAGGTAGCTGAAGGGTTTAGTTCATAACAAATAAATAAAACATCTCAAGAGAAAAGATAAAACAAAACATAGGAAATCCCTAAAACTCCCTGAAGGAATTGAAGGAGAAATCCGCCGTCTTGAGTAGAATTTCAGCTTCTTGGGATGGATCAACTGGCTAATCTTCGAGTGATTCCCACAAATCTGACCTTCTCAGCTTGGCTCCTTGGCCTAGCTCATCGCCCCCTTTAAGGTGGTACTTAGGTGGTTTATATAGGTTCTTGGAATGTGTTTCTTCACCCCAAAGTATTCAAATCCGAATGAAATTGATCTTTGCCACGACAGGGACACGGCCATGTCACACGCTCGTGTGACTAGTCTTTAAGCCGTGTTCAGACTTCTTTAATGAGGCACGGCCGTGTGACTCGGGGGTAAGGCCGTGTTCTAGATGCTTGACAAGGCACGGCCGTGTGGTCTTTGGGCCAAGCCGTGTCGATTTCATTATATGGACCATTTACTCTGTTTTGGGCCCGTTTTATGCTCTTTTCATCCTCGGGTGCTTTCCTGGGTATAAGAATGAAAAGAGAGGATTGAGAGCACCTTTTTATATGAATCGAGACTTAAATCATCCAAAAGCTTACTAAATGTGGGATTAAAATATGTTACTATTACGGTTTATCATGTGCCATACCCTAATACGATAAAGAAATACCACACAGAGGAAAAATTCGGTAAGTTTCTTAAACTTCCAAAGAAATTTCATATTAACTTGCCGTTTCTTGAAGCTCCTTCGCAGATGCCAGATCCTAGACCTCGTGGCGATAAAGAAGAAATTTATGTGGAACGAAGGCTGTGGATCGATGAACTAGACGAATGGAAGACACACCTCAAAGAGAAACTAAAAACACACGAAGCAAAAACGAGGCGACTCCACGACGAACTTAATGATGGGACAACCCAGCTTAAGATAGGAGATCAGGTACTCAAAATCTTCCCAGATGGAACAGTCGAGGTAACTAGTCCTAAAATTAGCACCTTTAAGGTAAACACTACTCGACTTAAATTTTATATCAATAACCGAATTGATTGCATGAGAAAGGATTTTCACCTCCTCAGACCACCATGACCATACGAATGAGAGGTAAAGTCTAGCTTAAGACTATAAACGAGCGCTTCTCGGGAGCCAACCCGAGCACTAACCCCATTAATTTTTACATTTTTTATTTTTACCTCTTATTTTTCCTTTTATCACCTAACCATAAACTAACCAAATTACAGATTTCCATACCACACGGCCTTGCACACGGCCGTGGCCGTGTGGCCACCACAGGAAGGTACAAGGGCGGGGCCAACTACCAGATCCATAATTTCTATTTAATCCCCTTCTTCCCTTCTTTTTCCCGTTATCTTTCTTCTTTCATTTTCCATTATTTACTTTTATTTTTATTTTTATTTTTATTTTCTTTATTTTCTTCTTATTATTCGTACCATTTGGATTTAGCTTAGGATATAATAAAATCAGGACGGCTACTTCGAGGAGTCAATTTCAAACAGTTCGAGACGCTTCCCAACGTTCACCTCCAATCTTATTCGGTTTCTTTTCATTGACTTCATCCAAAATTTAGGAAGTTTTACTTCTCTCCCCATCTTACGATTTTATGATTATTTTGATATTATCTATCTTTGTACGTTGAGGGCAATGTACATCTTAAGTGTGTGGGGGGGTTAATTATAGTATTATTTGAAAATCCCTGAATTATGCCTTGTTCTAAAGTAAGTCTCCCATATTATGATTAGAATGAAAATTCCTTTGATTTATGATTTTTATTGATATGTTTTTGAAGTAAGCCATAGTTAATTGTGCATTGATGATTAAATTTGAAGGATACTAGAGAATCAAGCATTATAAGTCTATTTTTCAAAAATGAAAATTTTTTAGGTTGTCTACCTAAATCTGAATGTTACCTTGAAGTTTAAAATTTACGAGGTTGACATCAAATACCCATAATTTTTGTGAGATTTTGAGCCTTATAGAGCATATATTCTTTTTCTTGTTCACTTTATTGATTATGAGTGTGTCAACATTGATTTGTTATTCTAGAACTTGCATTGATTATACTTGTCGAGACCACACCTATGATTTGATATACTGAGATGAGAAAGGCACCTAGGTTCTAACCCACTTACACCATTAAAAGGCCTACCTTCAAAATTAACCCCTAGTGAACCACGTTTAATCCTAACAACCCTTTTTATTGACTCACCTACTAATATTAACCCAAAACCCTTTGTATTTGTTATCACCATTCCTTTTTGACTACCCTTATGTCGAGATTTGATTTGATCGGTTGCCTAATTATTTTAGTAGCTAAATTCATCATTTATTTTTTGATTTGTTCTTAAAAAAATCAAATTATATTCATTATTAGTTGTGTGATTGAATGAGCTTATATGTTTAAATGCCAATTATTGAAGAAGAAAGCTCGTATTAAGGTATTATTATTAGTATGACAAGTTTTCAGTTGATGTAATTATTTATTATCTTCTCATTATTTCTAGATAGGTAACTTGTCAATTCAATCTCGATTCTAACCCTTTAATTCAGCCTTTATCCACACTTAACCCAAGCCCTGTAACAACCCCGTAAAGACCTTTTGATTTGTGTATTATCTTATATTTTAGTGGTGGAGATTTGATTTTCATGCAAGCCTATGGGATTAACTCTTCATGTTCGACTTTTGAGTGCTTAATTTTGAACCTTAAACACTACGAGTGATTTGAGTGAATCCTTAGTGAGGATGTCAATTCTTGTCGATTTTGAATCAGGGGTAATTATTTAGATGAAGGGAAACACCTATGTTTTCGGGCTATAAATGTATGACTTTGATTGTTTGAATCTTTAGGACTCTTTAAGTTGAGTTATCCATGTATGAATTATCTTTGAATTATGATGAAACATTATTGATGAATATTGAATCATGGAAAGTTCGTTTTAATTGTGAATTGAGAATTTTGCTTGAGGACAAGCAAGAGCTTAAGTGTGGGGGTATGTGATAAACCGTAAAAGTAAAATATTTTAATCCCACATTTAGCGTACTTTTGGATGATTTATCCCTTGATTAATTTAAAAAGGTGCTCTTAATCTTTTCTTTTCATGTTTTATACTCAAGACAGTACCCAAGGACGGAAAAAACGAAAAATGGGCCCAAAACGGAGTAAATGGGCCATATCACGAAATCCATAAGGCCTGGCCCAAATCCACATGGTCGTGCCTCATTCAACAGGCTCGAACACAACCTGGCCACGACTTACACGGGCATGTGCCATGGCCGTGTCCCTGTCACTGGAAAGAAGAGTTTTACTCGGAAAAGGATACTTAGGGGCAAAGAAACCTATTTCGAAGGCCTATATAAACCCCCTAAGTGTAACCTGAAAAGGGGGCGGTTAGCTAGGCCAGGGAGTCGAGCTAGAAAGGTCAGATTTGTGTGAAATACTCGAAGATAGCCAGTTGATCCATCTCAAGAAGCCGAAATTCTACTCAAGACGGAGGATCTCTCCTTCAATTCCTTCAAGGAGTTTTAGGGATTTCTTATGTTTTGTTTTATATTTTCTTTTGAGATGTTTTCTTTTATTGTTATGAACTAAACCCTTCAGATACCTGAAGGGGATGAAACCTAAGACGGATCTTGTTATTGTTTTCTGAACTATATGATAAATATTTGACTTGTTCTTAATTATGTGCTTTTAATTCTTGTGTTGATATTTTCGAGATATTGATTCAAGTGTGATGTGCTTAGGTGGAGGAGCAAAAGTCCCTGCTTAAGAGTAGATCTAGCATAATTAAGCGGAGTTGATCGCACGATTAGAGATAGGGTGACGAGATTTTGCCAGATTAGGGTGAAACCTAATATGGGAGTCCATAGATCGAGTTAATGCGATTCTAGGGGTTTTAATTAGAAAGAGATTTCAATTAATCAACCTAGGGTTAGACGTTATTTGCCTCGAGAGAGGGTTTAATATAACTTAGGAATTCTTACGGATCAAGTCAAGTGCATAAATCGTCTGGTTCAGTGTTAGATAACAAGTGAAGTCTAGGTGGATTCTTCCTAAGGGTATCATCTTAATCAACTGAGTTTTTACAACAATATTTCTCCAATTAATTCTTTTTGTCTTTGCGTCTTTAGCTTAGTAGTTAGTTAAATTTAGATTTAATAACAACTTCACTTATTTTAGGCTAGATAATAAAAAGAAAGTTAGTATTAGTACTTTTAGTTCCTTTGGGTTCGACAATCCGGTCCTGCCTAAGCTATACTACTGTTCGATAGGTGCGCTTGCCTCAAATCGTTGTCAGAGTTTGTTTCCAGGTTCGATCATTCTCATTATAAATTTAAAACTCTAAAATTGACGATCAACATCATGTATCAGGTTCAACTCAGGAGACAGCTCAAGCTGGTAGGCGACCGGTCCAACACGTTTTGACACCTGGTAAGGTCTGATGAATCTGGGGCTCAACTTGCCCTTCCGTCTGAATCTTAAAATCTTTTTCCACGGCGAGACCTTCAAGAAGGCATAATCCCCCACAGAATACTCTATCTCTTTACGCTTTAAGTCAGCATATGACTTCTGTCTATCTGACGATTCTTTTAACCGATCCCGTATCAACTTCACTTTCTCCTCAGTTTTAGATATTAGCTCTGGACCCAACAGCCGCCGCTCACCCAATTCTGTCCAACAAGTAGGGGTATGACACCTACACCCATACAATGCCTCGTATGGTGCCATTTGAACGCTGGATTGGTAATTGTTGTTGTAAGCAAATTCTACCAACGGTAAATAGTCTTCCCAACTAGCTTTGAAATCTATCACACAGCTTCTTAACATATCTTCCAGAATCTGTATTATCCTCTCTGACTGACCATCAGTTTACGGATGAAACGCTATGCTGAAATCTAACCTTGTACCCAGAGCTTCATGTAACACTCTCCAGAATCGTGATGTAAATCTAGGGTCCCTGTCCGAAATGATAGACACTGGCACCCCATGCAACCTTATAATCTCCGCCACATTTAACTTGGCTAACTTCTGCAACGAGTAATCCATGCAAGCCGATATGAAGTGAGTAGATTTAGTTAGTCGATCAACGATAACCCATCCCGAATCTTTCTTAGTAGGCGTCAAGGGTAGCCCACTAACAAAGTCCATGGTTACCCTCTCCCACTTCTAGAGTGGAATCTTAATAGGTTGCAGCAGTCCTGAAGGCAGTTGATGCTCAGCCTTCACTTGCTGGCATGTCAAACACTTACTTAAAAAATCAGTCACCTCACGCTTAAGTCCTAGCCACCAATATAGTTCATGTAGAATCAACTGTCTTAACTCAGAGTCCCTCTGTACACAAACTCTTCCACAGAAACATAATACCCCTTCACTATTCAGCTCAAAATCTATAGTTTCTCCCCTCTTTACCTATTGGAAACGAGAAACCAACGACTCATCCAACATCTGCCTCTCTTTAATCTGACTAATCCAAGTCGGTTTTACTTGCAGTTCTGCCAACAAACTACCATCCTCAAATAGACTGAGACGAGTAAACACTGCTCTTAGATTAGATACCACCTTACGACTTAGTGCATTTGCTTCCACGTTAGCTTTTCCCGGATGATACTCGATCGAGCAATCATAATCCTTCAGCAACTCTATCCATCTTCATTGCCTAAGATTCAACTCCTTTTGGGTAATGAGGTACTTAAGACTCTTTTGGTCGGTGTAAATATCGACTTTTCCCCATAAAAATAATGTCTCCATATCTTTAGTGCGAACACCACCATAGCTAATTCCAAGTCATGAGTGGGGTAGTTCGCCTCGTGCGGCCTAAGCTAACGGGACGCATAAGCCACCACTTTACCCTCTTACATCAGCACACATCCTAGGCCTGTGTGCGACGCAGCATAATAGACAACGAATTCTTTTTCAGCCTCTGGCTGTATTAATACCATAGCTTCAGTTAGAATCTTTTTCAACTTCTCAAAACTCTTCTGCTATTTATCAGTCCAAACAAACGGTACCCCCTTTTCATAGTAACTTAGTTAGGGGTGCAACAGTTAGTGAAAACCCCTTAACAAACCGTCTGTAGTACCTGACCAGACCTAAAAAACTTCAGATCTCTGATACTGACTTCCGTGGCTTCCAATCCAATACGACCTCAACTTTTCAAGGATCGACCCTAATCCCCTTAGCAGACACAACATGTCCTAAAAATGTCCCTTCTCGCAGCCAAAACTCGCACTTGCTGAATTTAGCATAGAGTTGTTTTTCCCTCAACATCTGCAGAGCGACCCGAAGATGTGAATCATGCTCCCCCTCAATTCTTGAATACACCAGAATATCATCTATAAACACCACCACAAACAGGTCTAGATAGGATTGGAAGACCCGGTTCATCATATCCATGAAAGTAGCTGGTGCATTCGTTAACCCAAATGGGATGACCAGGAACTCGTAATGTCCAAAACGAGTCCTGAACATTGTCTTGAACACATCTGCCTCCTTAACCCTTAACTGACAGTACCCTGACCTTAGATCTATCTTAGAGAAAACCAAAGCTCCTCGTAGATGATCAAACAGATTATCTATCCTTGGTAGCGGATACTTATTCTTAATCGTTAACTTATTCAACTGACGGTAGTCAATACACATGCGCATTGACCCATCCTTCTTCTTTACGAACAGTACCGGTGCTCCCCACGGAGACACACTCGGTTGGATGAACCCTCGATCCAGAAGCTCTTGGATCTGAGCCTTTAATTCTATCAGCTCCTTCGGTGCCATCCTATAAGGGGCGATGGACACCAGAGCCATTTTCGGTAAGAGCTCAATACCGAATTCAACCTCACGGTTTGGTGGAAACCCCAGGAGCTCTTCCGGGAATACGTCCAGAAATTCTTTTACGATACTGACATTCTCATTGGAAGGTCCATTAACAACAGATGTGATGACAAAAGCAAGGAACGCCTCGCAACCTTTGCGAACCAGCTTCTCCGTCCTTAATGCTGAGATTACATTGGTTAGGTAATCCCTTCGCTCCCCTATCACAACCACTTCCCCATCCTCTGAAGATTTCAATACCATATGCTTAGCAGCACAATCCAAATTCGCATGGTGTTTCGCTAACCAATCCATGCCCAGAATAAGATCAAGCTCGCCAAATGGCAATTCCATCAAATCTGCCGGAAAGACAACCCTTTGAGCCTCTAAAGGCACTTCTCTAAATAGCTTATTCACTATAACCGACTGTCCTAAAGGGCTAATCACCGATATTTCTCTATTAACAAGTTCAAACTCTATACATAAAAGTTCCAGACACAGTACATGCAACATATGAGTGCGTCGACCCAATATCAATTAAAGCAACACATGGTACATTATGAATGAGGAACGTACCAGTTATGACGTCAGGTACGTCGCCATCCTCTCGACGCCAGGCAGCATAAACCAACCCTAGCTGTCTTGCATCTGTATTACCAGCACCTCTGCCCAGTGATCCACAACCTCATCCAAACACATTTCCCCCTCTGGCTGGACCACGGCCTCGCGGTGGCTGCTGACCACCTCTCCCTGGCTGAACATATCCCTGACCTGCAACTTGCATCTGACCCAGCCTCTGCGTATAGTCTCTAACCTTGTGATCTCTCGATCCAAATCTGAAGCACGCCCCAGTTCTCTTCCAACATTCACCCTGATGAGATAACCCGCACACAGCGCAAGGCTGCGGTCTACCAGCAACCATCGAAACTCCAGTTTGGACCGGCTCATCAAATCTAGGTGTCTTATTAGACCCACCAGAAAAACTTGGGGCCCAAAACCCCTCTTATTTCTGCCTCTTTCCTTCTCACGGTTATGTCGCTCTGAACGTTTCACCTCTTCGGTAATCTAGCCCTTTCAACCAGGGCAGCGAAGTCTCTTTCCCTCTGCGGGGTTATCAGTACCTAAAACTCGTCCTGAAGACCATCCTCAAATCGCACGCAGCACTCATATTCTGTTGCAATTATACCCCGAGCGTACCGGCTCAAGCGCAGGAACTCTGCCTCATACTCCGCCATGGACCTATTCCCTTGAACCAGATTCAAGAATTCCTTTCTCCGAGCATCCACATAACTTGCCCCGACATACTTCCCCTGGAAGGATGTCTTAAAGAAATCCCATGTTAATCGGTCTGCCTGTGTGCCTTCCCTCACGGTAAGCCACCATTGATATGCCTGATCTCGTAGTAGGGACACTACTCCCTTCAACTTTTGCTCCATTGTGCAGTCTATGTCATCCATGATCCCCTCAACCACCTCCAACCAGTATTCTACTACATTTGGGGCTACACCAGAGATACCCCTGAAGATTTCAGCCCCGTTTGACTGGAGTCGCTCAGAAATTGACCCTCGAGCCTCTGGCCCAGTACTCGCTCCAGCCACCCTTTCCAGAACCCGTAGCATTGCTTGGGACAAAGCATCATCAACTCTGTCTCGGTCATGAGACCCTGTTTCACTCAATGGTGATGCCGGTGCTTCCCTTTCAGGCATATGTCCCGATGCTGAGGACCCAGCCCTAGCACCCTGGCCTCTACCACGACCACGTGTACCCCTTCCGCGACATTTTGTACTCATCTCGATGAAACGTATTAATCTATTTAAGAGTTTTATGAATCAGCTTATAGTTCTCATGATTATTAAAAAGTGTTTTATGAAAAATAGTAATATGAGTTGTTTTCGTAGATCGAGTTTACTACCGTTTCAGTCTCTATAGTCTTAGTTTTTATAACTAAAAAGGTTTCAGTGTACTACTACTATCTCTAGTAGTTTTTCAATACAGTCATTTCATCATATACTCAAGTATAGAGTAACAAAACTTACGGATTCGGTGCCGAAGACTCGGTGTGCCACCCGTTCAGTGATACTACTACTTTCCTAAACCAGACTTTAAACAAATTTGAACAATTTTGAAAACCCATTCCACAGTCGAGTTTTGCAACTTGACTCTGATACCACTAAATGTAACACCCCAAACCCGGCCTAGAAATTACGACCGGATCTAGCATGCCACATCAGATGATGTTTAAAAACTATGCATTTGTTGGAAAACTCATCTACGAATCAAAACTCCTTACCGATTTAACTCTTCGATTTTTGTTGCTTATTAACAAAACTAGGTTTGCTCGAAATCATTTCCTTTAAAAAAAACTCATTATGCATTTATTATTTTGCTTTTAAAAACTTGTCTGTTACGGAAGCTTGATTTAAACCGTTGCGGAAACACGATATTTAAAAATAGATGTTATTGTTTAAACCCGTGTTTAATAAATTTATAGTGATATAAGAAATAGCAAATAAAAGTTAAAAATAAATCCAATGGCCTTATTACAAAAATTAATAGCCCAAAAATTAAAATAAAGTAAGCCAAAATAAAGTGACTAAATTTAACCCCAGAAACATACAGGACGTGTGGTCACCCTGAGTCCCTCGCAACTCCGAATCCTCTAAGGTTGGGGATTACCTGTAAAGTTAAAGGAAAAGGGGTGAGTTACGAGAACTCAGTGTGTAATCCCCTGTTACAGTCATAGTCTGGGCCTAAGCCCATGCAGTATCAGTTCTGGCTTAAGACCCAAAATGATGGTAATGCAAACAAAGAAAATGTAGCCCAACCCAATCCAACCATTACACCACCCGTACCAACCTTGCACACCATGTGGGGACTAAGTCAGCCTACCCAGCCCTACACCAGTAGCGCAGTCAGCTGCTAATATCAATGCAGCAAAGCTGCCAGTAACAGTATACGTGGTTGAGCCACTAAAATCAGTATGTTGTGGCAGAGCCACTAAATCGGTATTACGTGGCATAGCCACCAGTACAGTATTTCCTCCAAAAACATAACCCAACCTAATGCAACATAGAGTGACATATTAAATCGATGTATGAAATAAATTACCATCATAACAACTAAACAGGTTACACATACAACACTAGATCTACCACTAGGGGTATAATGGTCATTTGGTTGGTTGAGGGTAAAACGGTAATTTACCCCTTGGGGGTATTCCAATAATTTCACCCAACGAGGGCATTTTAGTAATTTCACCCTTTAAGGGTATTTTTGGTAACTTTACTCACCGAGGGTATTTCAATAATTTACCCACTAAGGGTATTTCGGTAATTTACCTGTCGAGGGTATTTTAGTAATTTTACCCACTAAGGGTATTTTAGTAATTTACCTGTTGAGGGTATTTCAGTAATATACCAACTAACAGCCTTTCCGAAGGCCCACTGTCGCTTGAGCGACACAGGTTCCCTTTTGGGTTACTACGGTGTAATTGGGCATAAAATCTAATTTTGGTCCAAATGGGCCCACACGCTCGTATGGCCCGTTCAGCTCGTTTTTGGTCTTGATTTTGCAGACTTCGCAGTCGCAGAACCATCCGATACTCACCATCGATTTCACTTATGTCGGCCTGTTAACCCATCGGGCCCACTTAGCCCACTTCGGCTCCACAAGGCCCGATACGGCCTCAGTTTCACGAGAGTGTTCGTGACACTCTCCACAGTCTATCGCCATTCCTTAGAGGCTTGATTTATCACTATGAGTGCTCGCACACTCGATTGATCTCGGTTGTCGATACTCTGACTTTTCGGCATTTTGGCTTTTGGCCGATTGACAGAATAGTACATACTATCACAAACAATGGTGTGAGATTACACACCTTAATCACTGAATTGCTTCTTGAATTCGTGGACACCAACCTATTACCATCAAAACTTTTGTTAGCCTTTAATTGCTAGAATAATCCCCTTATTAAAGTATATACTTCAATATATCATCCTTACCTTGCCTGAATGAGAGTGTTCCCTAATCACTCAACGGTCGCAACTCAAACCCAAGTCCATGCCTCGTCTAGGAACTGGATTGAAATCAACACTTGTTAGATAGGAACAACTAACACCCCATCACCAGAAGGTAAATTCGGGTTAGAAGCATGAAGGGTACTACCACTACAAAAATCGATTGTCAAGAAGTTTCTATGAAAAACAACTTACCAAGGATGATAGAACCGTAGAGTGCTCCAACAACTTCCCCTTATTAGCAGTGTACTCGAAAATAGCTATACTAGCAGACGAGGGGTGTCCGGCCTAACTAACGAGAATCTACCGAGAAAGCATAGAAAAAGAATAAGGTCACAAAATGATGGAGTAATTAGTTAAGAAGAGAAACTAAGTATCACTCAAACAGAAGGGAGAGATGAACCTTCATTCGATAACTGAAGAGGGTGGGAGAACAAGTGATTGCCAAAAGCTTAGTGGTCTAATAGCAAAGAAGAAAAGGTGTGGAAGAAAGAATAACCCAAATAGGTTGTAAGTAAAAAGAGGATGGTAGCAAGGAGAGGAGTTTCAGCAATATGCCAAAACCAAGAGAAAGACACAAAAGGAACAACACAAATGCCGAAAGTCTACTACCCTTCTATCCCTCAAGAAACGACCAAAATACTCTTTGTAGAACAAAAAATCAAAAACTGAAAATGAGAGGAGAGCAAAAATAAGAATCCGGCCACACCAACACTACCCAAAATGCCTAACATTCCCCCTAGCCGAAAATGACTAGCTTGAGTCCCCTCTCACGGTACAACTCTCCATTTCTCCCTACTCCTTGATTCTCTCCACTCTTTCCTCCCTACTTTACTCTCCACCTCCTATTCAAATTCACCCAACAACCTTGACCAAAATCAAATACTTCTCCATCAGCATTTGATTCCAACACAACTTCTTGTCTTCTCCTGAGCAAAAATAATCACATTTTGCATGCAAGGGGTTTCGAACCCAAGCCCCCTTGTAACATAATCCACGCCACTAGCCACCTTGCCACTTGGCCGACTTGTGTTAGCAAAACACCCTCAATAAACTTAAGTCGAAGCTCAACCAGCCCTCTCCACTCAATAGCCAAAAACCAAAATTTTTCCAGGGCTCAGACTCGAACCCAAGCCTCCCTAGAACCCCTAAATACACTCAAATAACCCGCTGAGCAAGCACAAAATGCAATTATGAAAACAATTTACAACCCCTAACTTTTGGGATGTTACAGATAGAGATACTTTCCAACCGAGCTAATTCCGATAATGTTGAAAGCGATACTCAAGTATCTGATTAAAAAGGTTGCTTATGATGAGTAGAGACTCATAAAGGTATGAATAAATGTTTGTAATGAACATGTTGACGATAAATGTCATGTTATACGTGTGTATATATGAAAGTCAAATTTTGAGGCTTTACAACCTCCACCCCCTCACCAGTACAGTCTTATACAATGAAATTCACAAGATTTATATTGATTGAGTTCACAGGAGTGAAACTGAATAGTTTAGTGGTTAAGTGAATAATAATGTGGTCAGAACTGAGAATGGGTTAGCAAGTAAAGATGGTTTTAGAAGAGATATCAAATTATTTTGAAGATTATTGGGGATATACAATATTGTTATTAAGGAAGAAGTTATTCACGAGTAATCAATTTATTTAGGTACGATATGGTATTTAAAGAACGGGTTAACCAGAATTCCTTCTGAATTGATTTCTTTAGTGATTGGAATAATGTGGGATCATTGATGACTGTAGTAGTCAGTGGTATAGTGTTGAAATTACAAAGATATCTGAGAGCAGTTGTTATAGTTGAGTATTTTACAACGATCTCCTCTGGGTATTCTATATATTTTGTTATTTTTAGAGACATATGTAATTGTTCATGTTCAGATGTGATACTTATCATATAGAAAGGCTGGCTAATTATAACAATAGACAGAATTATTGTAAGTCTGGTTGATTCATGAGCGATATCGCTCTATTTTTCTTTGGTTTCGTAATCAATTATGTTTGAGAGAAGACTTGATGATAAGATTCATATGATACTATTTTCTACTTGTACTTGTTGAAGCTCTGAATTGCAAATATGCAATTTATATTGTCTTTATCACAGCTATTTATAGTGCGTATGTGCAATATTTCTCTTCTTGATTTTTCTGGGATATCATCGATTTTTTATTATTTAATGTGGTTTTTATTCTCAGAAATTTAGTATAACTTCACATTTTGGATTTCATTATCTCGGTTTTCTTGTCATTCTTATGGTCTAATCTTATCTAGCAAACATGGTTTATCTGTGAAAGATATTCATTGGTTGAAGGTAATTACATTTATTACTGTTATAAATCCTGACTCAATCATGGGAGTTCAGTAATATGGATCTCAGATTATAGAAGTTGTATTACTGCATTGGTTGTTATTGGGACTACTTTCGACTTTGCTCTTCTATTTGGAGAGTACTATTGATGTTGAGGTATTGTTCCATCTATACTATTGAAACGTCGGTCCTATTATGGTGCTATGGTTTTTAATCTATCTGATGATTGTGGCTTCGGAATAATTGAAAGCTATGGTGTTAATAATTGAAATAGCTTTATCATATAATTTATTTTCAATTTTTTGAAAGGGTTTTCTATTATAGCCACATCAATGATACAGTTATTGCAGAAAGATGTAAGATTTGAATGGTTTGGTAAATGTCAATAAAGTTTTGACCAGATGAAAGCTTTGTTGACCGAAGCACCTGTTCTGGTTCAGCCTGAATCGGGTAAGGAATATGTGATTTACAGTGATGCATCATTGAATGGGTTAGACTGTGTTTTGATGCAGTAAGGCAAAGTAATAGCCTATACATGATTTAGATTTGAAAACTATTGTATTTGCACTGAAAATTTGCCGACATTATCTGCTTGGTGAAAAATACCATATATTTATTGATCATAAAAGTTTAAATTATTTGATGTTGCAAAAAGATTTGAATTCGAGACAGCGTAGATGACTTCAACTGTTGAAATATTATGATTTGACAATTGAATATCACTCGGGAAAAACAAATGTGGTTGCAGATACTCTGAGTAGAAAGTCTTTGTTTGCCTTACGAGCCATGGATATCCAATTGTAATTGTTTGATAATAGCTCAATTTTAGCTGAGCTTAAAGCTAAATTGATGATTCTTAAACAGATATGTGAAGCTCAGAAAAGTGATAATGAGTTGCAAGTTAAACGAGTACAGTGTGAATTAACTTCTGATTCAGAATTTCAAATAGGACCTGATGATTGTCTGTTATTCTAAGGTATAGCCTATGTACCGAAGGATGCAAAACTTGTACAAATTTTTTTACAGGAATGCTCATAGTAGTACTATATCTGTTCATCTGGGGAATAATAAAATGCATAACGATTTAAAACAGATGTACTGGTAGTCCGGAATGAAATATGAGATTTCTGAAATTGTATTTAAATGTTTGATATGTCAATAAGTTAAAGTTGAACATTAGGTACTGATACCTTCGGGACTGTTACAGTGAGTAATGATACCGAAATGGAAATTGGATAAAATTACTATGAATTTTGTATCGGGATTACCCCTGTCTTTGAAAAAGAAAGATGCTATTGGGTAATCGTCGATCGTTTGACAAAGTCTGCATATCTATTCCTAGTATGAATGGATTTCTCACTTAATAGATTGTCTGAATTATATGTTTTTGAGATTTTCAGATTATATGGTGTGCCAGTTTCTATTATTTCTAATAGAGATCCACTGTTCATATTCCGATTTTAGAACAAATGACAAGAAGCTCTGGGTAAGCGGTTACATTTTAGTATCATGTTTCATCCTCATACGAATGGTCAATCTGAATGTGTGATTCAGATTTTTGAAGATATACTTCGGTGCTATGTTTAAGAGTTCGAAGGTAATTGGAAAAGAAATAATTGTCGTTAGTCGAATTTGCATATAATAATAGTTATCAGTTAAGTATAAAATGGCACGGTACAAGGTTTTGTATGATCGTAAATGTAGAACTCCATTGTATTAGATTGAACTTAGTGAGAAAAGATACATGGAGTTGATATGATTTGTCAAACTGAAGAAAGGTGAAAGTGATCCAAGACAGTTTAAAAGCAATATCTGATCGTCAAAAATTCTATGTGGATTTGAAACGAAAAGAAATAAAGTTTCAAATTAACAATAAGGTATTCTTGAAAGTTTCGCCTTGGAAGAAAATTTTCTGGTTTGGTTGTAAAGGCAAATTAAGTCCTCGATATTTTGGGCAGTATGAAATTATTGAAAGGATCAGACCTGTTGCGTATCGATTAGGATTACCGCCAGAATTTGAAAAAATTCATATTGTTTTTCAAATGTTATATTACAACGGTAACGATCAGATTCGTCACATGTTATTTCTCCAATAGATATTAAAATTCAGTCTAACATGACATAATGAAGATTGATCAAAATTCTGGCACTTGAAGTGAAAGAATTGAGAAATAAAAAGGTAGCTTTAGTAAAAGTTTTCTGGCAATGACACGATATAGAAGAAGCTACTTGGGAACCGAAGGAAACTATGAGAAAACAATATTTAAACATCTTTATTGGTAAGATTTTCGAGGACGAAAATTCTTAAGGGAAAGAGTTGTAACCGCCCGTTTTTGGCAAAATCGAAATAGTGGTTTCGGGATCACAAATCTGATTTCAGAAGAAAAATTATATTTATATTATTTTATGGTCTATAGTATGATAGTAATGTCGTATAAAAATTTCGTAAAGAAATTTTACCGATTATATGTTTAATTTGATAAAGGACCAAATTGTACAAAGTGCAAAAGTTGAGTTTTAATAACTAAAAGGAATAAATAGCTATGGAATTCAAATTTTGAGATCCTTATCTGGAAAATAGACCTGTAACACCTCAAACCCAGCCTAGAAGTTAGGCCCGAATTCGGAATGTCACATTAAAGGCACAATTCAAAATGGCTTTGCTAATTAAAAATTTTAGGCCCAAAAGCCCAAAATCCTTGAGTCTTGTTAAGTAGTAAAAAAAACCCCATTTTATAATTTTAAGTACTTTAGAAACCAAGTTTAAACATAAGAAATTTACTCAAGTTTAATAATTAAGAAAATAGCTGAAACAACAAAACCCAAAGACTAAAGTCAAAACGGAGTACAAGGCCTTATTACATCCAACGAAAATAAGTAATTAAAACTATGTCTTTTGAAACAAATAAATAAAAATTTAAACATCTTGTAGTGTGGCCATCTCCAAGTCCCCTCCCACGTTGAGTCGTCTATTGAGGATCACCTGAAACATTAAATAAATGGTCTGAGTTTCGAAACTCAGTGTGTACAACCCTTGGCAATCAAATCAACATACAAATATTCACATTGGGCCTAAGCCCTATCAAAATCGGTGGTCTTGGCCTTAGCCCACGATGACCTCATCTCATCTCATATTATATCATATCATAGGCAAAACAAGGTAATGCAAAACCCTCCCCAAAAATCCATCCGCTACACACACCATTTCCCTTCCAACCCTACACACCTGTGGGGATTTCTACATTGACCCACCCATCCTCTACACACCAAAGGTAGCACTCACAGCGGCACTACTCAATGTTGAAGCAAAGCTGCTAATCATATAATGGGCTTAAAGCCACCGGTGGATCCATGGTCGTCAAGCGACTATGCGACCCTCAAATCTTCCTCCGTACAATAATTCCCACCCATATGTATCCTAAACAGAATATCGTATGAATGCAATATGCACATGAGTAACATCCACAAAACTCATATTCATCACATAGGGGTATTTTCCTCATTTCACAACCCAAGGGTATTCTCGTAAATCTACTCTACAGGGGTGTTTAGGTAATTTTGCAAAATAGAGGTGCTTTGGGAATTTTATAAATCAGGGATATTTTGCTAATTCTGCAAACCAAGGGTATTCTGGTAATTTCACAATTCGGGGCTATTTTAGTGATTTTACAAATCTAAGGATGTTCTGGTAATTTTCAAACTAAGGGTATTTTGGTTATTTTCAAATCAGAGGTATTTTAGTAATTTTACAAATCTAGGGGTATTTTGTCCCTCTTAGGTTTTAGTTATGAACTTTGGCCCATTAACAAGTCCTTGCGGCTAAAGTGAACAGACACTATGCACCAGGTAGGATTCCAGAGAAGAAGAGGTGGGCCGCTAGGGTCGCTTAAGTACCAAGCTCTCCCTAGATCCAATCCTAGATATGCATATGCCTGTTACCACTCTCTAACGTAGCGACTTGTCCACGTACATGTTTAATTATTAGAAAGTCTTATGCAGTTTAAGAGTTGTTCAGTACCGAGCCTAAAGTCCATAAAACCCTAGCATACTAGTCTACGTCCCTATAAAGCCCATCAACCCATTTCACGTTCATATATCCCATAATGGCCACATCACATTTTTATGGCTCACTAGGCCCAAATCTCAATCATATGACCCATTAGGCCCAAAACAAATCCAGATCATGTAACATGCATGCTTAACCCAACTCATATAATCAAATTAATCCATTTCATCAAACTTGGCCTCAGGGCCCACCGGGCAGATTTAGCCACTTTTGGCCTTTCGGCGTTGCCGGTATGTGTGTGTAGTGTTTGTACACACCTGGTTACTACGACGTGCTATTCTATCCTTAGCCTTGAACCTACAACCAACCAACCTTCAATCAACCACTCATACTTAATCAAAATATTTACTCAAAAGCCGAAACCTTACCTTAACCTTACTGTGTGCCACCGAGTTCTAATATCCCTTCCTTAGCTATTAATCACAAGTGTTCCCTAGATCTGCTCTCACAAATATATCATCAAAATTGAGTGACTCATTTCTCATATAAGTCACCCCTAGAAGCCATACCTACATTCGGCCATCCACTTAATCCATCATCGAGTTGAGTACACTTACCCTTGCTAGCGATCCTACCACGCTTGCGATCTTTGAACCTTATCCTTGTTATCACAGAGTTAACGATAGGACAGTTAGATAGCCTCTCGGCTTTTAGTAAAATGTACAAGAGAGGTTAACTGAATACTTACCAAATCCCCTTTCGATCCTGCGACCTAGATAGCTACTGAACGAGATCCGACTTTTCAAACTTGATTAAGAGTATATAACAGTACCTGATTTGTGATGGAGGAAAGATAACAAGTAATCGGCAAAAAGATAGGGCTATTCGATTATAAGGGAGTACTCAACTTTCAGAAAAAGTAGAAGAACGCAACACCAATAGGGATTTCGGCAAAAAGGAATGATGGTTTTTCGGCAATGGAAGAATTCGACAATGGGAGAAACAGAATGAGGGGTAGAAAAAAAAAGTAATGGAAAACCCAAGGAACCTTTCAAAGGAATTCGGTACAGAAAAGAAAGACTGACCTATTTGCAAAACTCTCCAAATGCCGAAAGCCACAATGAGAATTCGTAATACCCCCTAAAAGACCCAAAAACGGCACTCATCTACCCTCCTAAGCTGAATTTATACACTTTCCACTTCCCAAAACGACACCAGCTCTTCACACTTCTCAGCTCCTAACTTTTCTCCCTGATAACACCTTAGCCTTATCCGAATTTCCCCCCATTATCAGTTCCCCTTACCACTCAAACACTCCAACGTAAGACTTCAAAACTAACACAACTCTGGCCGTCCACTATGCAAAATAAACACTCCACAAAATACCACTCCTAAGCCTCGAACCTTGGACCTCTTCAGCTGACAATCACGCCACCTTATAGCTCCCCAAGTGACGCCACTTGCCACTGGACCACAAGCCCATTTGTGTCCTATTTCTCCTTCATTAGTTAAAAGGCCTACTAACTGAAGTCATAGTTCCCTTGGGCTAAAACTAAAATTTCTCCTATACCCTTACCTGATCTCAAAACATCTCCAACACCCCTAAACACTCCAAATTCAATAACCCTCAAATCCCACATGCCAATTGTCATTTTCTTGCTCACTTAAAAATTTTCTGAGACCCAAAGCCCAATAGGCCTAATTATACTAGGCCCAAATTTGGTTTGTTACAAAACCATTAAAAATGCTTAATTGTTAAGGATAATGATTAATCCATGGAAAATAAAATAAAGAAAAGGATGAAATTGGAAAGTGAAAAAAAAAAATAAAAGATGGCAATTAATTAAATAATGAAAATATCATCTTTTTCATCAACTTTCCCAAATTATTTCCATGAAAACCCCAGCTAAGAGAAAGTAGCTCAAGCAAGCTTACTTTGATCAATTAGGTATGTTTTCTTGTCCCATTTTTAATGATTTTTATATTTTCGAGATTGTAATAGCTTAATCTAGCTATCTCGGGTACTAATTTGTAAAGTTATCAAGGTACTAGGGTTTTGACATGGATGTACATAAATGAATTATGAAGTTTTCTGGTAGAAAATGAAAGGTTGTTGATAGATAAACAACTTTTGTAAAGGGAATTTTGATGAAATTATGATTTAGGGACTAAATTGAAAATATGTAAAATTCATGGAAAAATTGTAAATTTTATGAAATACATGGGCTGTCAATTTTACATGTAAAAATTGGCTAGGCTTGTAATAAGGATTAAATTGCATGAATTTCATTTTTCGAGCATAAGGATGAAATCATCATTAATTAAAAGTTTAGAGGAAAAATTGTAATTTTGCCTAAGATGTGAATTGAATTGAATTGAACAGTAATTAATGTTAAATTCATTCATATAGATTTGGATAGACCAAATTTGGAGTTAGAATAAGGAAAAGAGAAAATATCGACTTAGTAGATTTTACATACACAAACATTTATCGATGTAAGTTCGTGTAACTAAATTGTGTATATTTATATGCTTGAATTAAATGTTGTGTATGTGAATTGTATAAATGCCAAATATATGAAATTGGTTACATATCCGACAAAGCCTGATAAATATTAAATCCCATTTGAATAATGGAATTCAATAGATACAGAATTTCCTGATTGGTTGTGGTCCTGCATGTGTTGCGGACACACCACAGCTCCTACGAGGATCCCGTTATAAGCCCTCTCGAGCTTCCCGTTATATGGTTCCTGTGAGCATCCTGATCAGTAGTGATCTTACATGTGTTGCGGACTACTGTAGCTCTTTGTAAGCGTCCTGTTATATGATCGGTTGTGATCTTGCATAAAACGCGGACACAAACGCAGCCTTTTGTGAGGGTCCTGATATGGCTCGCTTGAACTTCCCAATATGTGGCTATCCGGAGCTCCTGATTAAAGGCTCTTCATGAGCTTCCTGACTAAAAGTTCATTGTGAACTTCTTGATTATGGCTCTTATGAGCTTCCTGTTATATAGCCCGGATAAGCTTCTTGATAGGCTCTTTGTGAGCTTTCCGTTTAATGGCTCTTTGTGAGCTTCCTGTTATATGGCTTGAGCCTGATTATGTGCTTTAAAGGGAACTCCTGGATATGAATTGACAGATTTTTGATTTGTACACTTCAAGTGTACTACCTGTGTATCCATCGATGTTTTCAATGATTCAATGGGAAAAATCCTGACTTGAGAAAATATGAACATGAAATGAATTAATACACGTATCTGCCTGAAATACATGAAAATGATGATACATGATATATGGAAATACGAGATGATAATATATGAAGATGGAATTTTTTTTGATGAATATGTTCATCCTTGATTATAGATTTTCACACCTTAAGTGTATTACCCGTGTGACACTGACATTTCTAATGATTTAATGGGAAAAGTTCTGACATGAAATAATCTGAACTCGAGACGAATTATTATGAAAATGTACTTGAAATTCGAGGATATGATTTGTATATGTTATATGAATACATGATGTGGAAAGTACATGTACGTGGAAATCTAATTATTGTTGAGCCCATACATGTTTCTTGATATTTTATGAAATATATGATTAACAAGGGTGATGAGGATATGTGTTAGGGCTCGTGATCAAGTTGATTGAATGTGCCTTGTATGTTTATATTGAATTTAAATGAGTGATAAGTTAATTACCATGTTATACAAACTTACTAAGCATTTCATGCTTACTCTATTTTATTTTCCCCTGTTCTATAGTAATTCGGAGGCTCGTTGGATTGGAAGCTTGGAGGAGATCACTCACACTATCCATCTGCCCATTACGGTATATATATGGTAAATCAATTATGGTTATAATGACATTTATAGGTTAGTTGGCCAATATCAACATATAAATGCTTTAAATGTAACTAGCCATTTGAATGGCTTGTGATGGATATGTTTGGTATGTGTTTTAAATGGTTGATTGATAGAAATTATATTGGCATATTGATGATTGAATTAAGTTAGCATATTTGATAAGATATGCATATATGTGAATTTGGTAATTTAATTATGTGTGTATACTTAAATATATGAGGTATTATATCATGTATAGGACTTGATTTTGAGTTGGGTTAAATGACCTATAATAGCTTGTGAATGTGTTAAAGTGCTGGTGTAGGAGGACAACAAAATGGGTGAGAAATATGGCTTTAAAAATAGCCTATTTTTTTCCACACAGGCAGAGACGCAGGCGTGGGTCAAAACTTAGAAAATTTTCAAACATACTAGGGTCACACGCCCGTGTGAACAGGCCATGTGCCTCACAAGGCTCCAGACACGCCCGTGTCCCAGGCTATGTGAAAACAGGGCATACATACTAATTTGGGTCACTCGGCTTACCAGACGCCTGTGTACCCTTCAAAATGGCAACACACACCCGTGTACCAGGCTGTGTACTAGGTCGTGCCAATCCTGTAGGGTATACTAACTTATGCAATACGGCCAAGTCACAAGCTCGTGTGCTAGGTCGTGTGCCATTTAGGGGGTATACTGACTTGTGCCACACGGCCGGTCACACGCCCATGTGTGAGGCCATGTGGAGCATATTAACTTCAATTCAATCTCAACTCCAGGAGACACACGACTGTGTAGCATGATTGTGTGTCGCACACGGCTGAGACACACGCCCGTGTCTCTACCCGTATGGACAAAAATATGCCATTTGCAAGGCCAATTTGCCACCCTTTCTCATGTTCACCTAAACAACCAAAATAATATCATTTCAATAAATATATATGCAACCAAAACATGCTATTTCATATACAAATCATTCCATTTAAAATCCATCCATTACACTACTCAAATCATAATCCAAAACATACTAAAACAATATGCTATTACCAACAATTTCACCTATCTTCTTTATGCATTTTTCTCATAATCTTATCAACTAATTCATGTCATAAAATATACCAAATAATCATCTTAAAATCAAGCCACAACATGTCATTTTTTCAAGAAATAATACATTAATTGAAAACTAGCTAATTGAGCAACCATATAACCATCATAACATCCATCCCAAACATGTCAAAACACAAGGCAATATATACATCATATATCACTTATCAATCTTATGTTTTAAGCCAACTTAAATGGCCAAATACACATCAACATTTAATACTTATGTAACACCCCAAACCCAGCCTAGACGCTACGATCGGATTTGGCATGTCACATGGAAGGGTTGTGAAAGAAACTACGCGTTCGTTAAACTTCAAGTTTCGTTGCTTATGAAAATTCATCTTGTTTAATAGTTTTCCTGTAAAAACATTAGGGTTGCTGTTTTCAATGACTTGGTTTATAAATAATCAGGTTTGATGACTTGCAGGAAAATGTTGTTTCGAAAAGAAGTTTTAGGAAGTTGGAAAAACTAAGCGATTCTCTAGCGAAGTTGCTTGTAGAAAATGTTGCGTTTCAACAAAAAAAAAAACATTATGCATTTCATTGTTTTGCTATACAATCGTCTATTTTAGAAAAGTTAGGATTATTTGGAAACTACCTTTATTATGTAAATCAAATGTAAGTATTTGCAAAAACGTGAGATTCAAAAACAGTTTTTAATGCTTAGGAAAACCCTGTATTGAACGTTTAATAAAAGATAGCAGCCGAATAAAAAGTTAAAAACCAATTAAAATCCCAGAGGCCTTCTTACAGAACATATCCCAATTTAAAATAAAAATTTAAAGTAAAGTAAAACTTAATTTACTGAAACAACGACGAATGGCCACCACAGAGTCCGCCCCGGCTCTAAATCCTCAAAGCTAGGGATTACCTGCAAAAATTAAACAGAGGGGTGAGTTACTAGAACTCAGTGTGTAATCCCTGAAACGAACTATCACTGGGCCCGAGCCCATGCAGATACAAATTGGGCCTTAGCCCTTAGAAAATCAAACTGGGCGAAGCCCATATGAAAACGAACTGGGCCTGAGCCCTTTTAACATGGTAGAATATATAAAAGCATGCAATGCAACCCAACCCAACCTAGAATCCATCCGGTACACACCACCCACTCTAGCCATACCACACCAGTGGGGATTTCTACAATCAACCCTCATCCGCTACACACCACGATGGCAATCGTACTGAAATTGTAGCAATGCCACCGAAATAATGTGACAGAGTCACTGAAATATGTGGCAGAGCCACCGAAATAATGTGACAGAGTCTCCGAAATATGTGGCAGAGCCACCGAAATACACTTCCCCTTTCATCAATATCATATCCCTTTCCTGTGCAACATGTCATAACGTCATAGTGTGATGGATGCAAACATATATCAAAGTATGTCAGATAATCAGAACACACATCCAATCATGCTAATTTACTCATAATGATATAGTCATAAGTTTACTTACCTGGTATATCTCCAACAATACCCACTAGGATATTTCAACTGCATTCCCATTACGGGTATTTCGACTTTTAACTGACACATACGCGAAGAACTATACACTCCTGCTCGTCGTCGCCCTCACTAGCGCGAACAACAACAATCTGCCTATTCCAAGCAGATGTCGGCTCCCTACCACAGCCCGCGGAAAATCCTGAACTGTTGACACCCTACGTCGTTTGAACCTAGGAGTAGAGACTACGAGTCCACTCCCCTAAGGCTCCTTTGTCAATACCTCCTTAGAACGGCTAGCATTCGCATCCATGAAGAGAGTCTTGATCAGTACAGTACTTTCAGAGAGAAGCGATGGTTGTCTAACAAGAAGGTTTGGTCATGGCAGAGTAAAACAAAAAGGAAATAATCGCAAAGAAACTGAAGTGAAGACTCCTTACCTTGATAAATGAGGAATCGCACAAAAACCGATTCGTCCTCGAATCACAGATGAGTCGCAAGAGAAGTAGAGGTTTGGCCTAACAGTCAAAGGTTACTCTTGAGTGTTTCGGATTAAGAGAGAAAAGCAGAGGAAGTAGAGATAGTGAAGGGAAAAGAAAATGTTACCTATTATTCGAAAGAAACCAAGTAGGAGAGGAAGGTTTGGCAACACAAAATAGTAACCAACGATGGAATGTGGAGTAGGAAATAAACAGAGAGACTTAACTTCACTGGACACCAACCACAAAGAATGCAGAAGAGAGGTTAAGCAATCGACTAAGGTGAAGGAAACCAAAGAAAGTTGGAAGGGTGTGAAAGAATGGTTTGGTCAAGAGTGATTTGGTGACAAAGCAAGGTAAATAATGTACGAAAAGGCAAAATAGATGAGAGAAAGCTTAAGAGAGTTTTTGCAAGAAGAAAGAAGAGTTCGAAAAGGAGTTGAAAGAAAAGAAAGCAACTACAAGGGAAAATTCGGCAACACCAAAAGAGAAAGATAGCCGAAAATGTTTTAAAAGGAAATAGTAGAAGTCAGTAGGCAGATAGAAGTTTTGGCAAAGAGAATGGAAGCAGTCGAAATGTTTTTAGTCCCAAAAGAATAAACTCTCTCTCTGAAATGCACACCAAGAGGAACAACACTCTCCCTACACAATTATGACCGAATGTTGAAAATGCCTCAATAACAAAGGGAAAATCGACACACACACCTACTAGCAAAAACAGAAAATGCTCCACAAAAGACTCCTTTCTTTTTTTCTTCTTTTGACCGAATTTACTCCCCCTACACACTTCCCATTTTCGGCCAATTCCTTCCACACACCAAATCCCTTGATTCTCTCCTCCACTCACTCTCCATCCATCATTTGAAATGGTTGACCAATTCAAACTCCCCAAACTCCTATCCTCCATCCATTCAAACCCGTTTGACCCATCCAACTCCTCCTTGGTAGAGTCCTAGCCGAATGTCACCTCTTCTCCACTTTGAGCACAAAAAAAAACAAAGCCTTTGTTACAGCAGATGGGATTCGAACACTCACCCTCTCTTCAATGCTCCCTTGTGGCGCCAACACCACTCCACCAGGTGCTCATTTACGTCATCAAACACCAACAATTATGCTTAACTCCTGCTTCCCCTAGCTCTCTCCCCTTAGGCCCAAAAAGCAAAATTTTACTTAGGCCTAGGCTCGACCCCGAGCCTTCCCAGAACCCCCGAACACCCCCAAATAGCAAGCTTAGCTAGCCAAACACATAAAATAATGCAAAATGCAAACCCCTAATTTCAGGATGTTACAACTTATATAAATCTTAACTCATTCACACATTCTTTCTTGACTTGACTTTGCCCGTTGATCCATTCAGAATCGTTAAAGATACTCGGGAATCACATATAGCTCATGCAATGCCATATCCCAGATATGGTCTTACATGTTATTACATATCGATGCCGATAGCCCAGCTATGGTCTTACACGAAATCAAATAACAATGCCAATGTCCCAAACATGGTTTTACATGTAATCACATAATGATGCCAATGTCGCAGACATGGTCTTACACATAATCTCATCTCGATAATCCTAATGTCATGGCATTCGTATCCTATACTATTCCTAAGGTTTGTACGAGACTTTCGGATACTGTAACCCTGTCGATTCTTGCTTGTATTTGATCATTCAACATTCATAGCAGTTAAATGACAAATAAACATATATAATTCAATTTAAAGACATTTATTTGCATATAAACATACCTTGTATTCGGGATAAACAGACTGGATCGACTATTCAATAACCTTTGATTTTCCCTGATCTAAATTTGATTTCTTTCGTTCTTGATCTTAATCAAGGATTAAAGGTGCCGAAACCTAGAATGCTTTAAAGCTCTCTTTTCTTCTTTATTTTCGGTTGAAAATGGAAAAGATGAACAAAATTTTAGCTTTGATTTTGTTAAATTATGATTTATTTAGCTAATTACCAAAATGACTTTATTTAGTATCATTTAAAAACACATAATGGATGGCTATTCATGTCAATTTCCACTATCCATGGTCTATTCCCAACATAAGGACTTCACATTTAATTATTCATAGCAAATAAGTACTTAAACAATTAGAATGCAACTTTTGCATTTTACGCGATTTAGTCCTTTTATCAAATTAGACATCCAATCAATAAATTAAATCATGAAACTTTCACAAATATATAATCACACGCTATAAACGCCAAAAATAATATTAAAATAATTTTTTGTCCTCAAATTTGTGGTTTCGAAACCATTATTCTGATTTCGCTAAAATTGGTCTGTTTCAACTCTCCCCCTTAAGGATTTTCGTCCCCGAAAATCTTACCAGTGAATAGGTTCGGGTATTGATTTCTCATAGCATCCTCGATTTCCCACGTAGCTTGTTCAATCCCGTGCCGATGCCACAAGACTTTCACTAATGCGATTTTCTTATTTCTCAATTCTTTGATCTCACGAGCTAAAATTCGAATTGATTCTTCAGCATATGACATATCAGATTGAATTTCAACCTCGGTCGGGGAAATGACGTGTGAAGGGTCGGATCGGTATCGTTGAAGCATCGACACATGAAGCACATTATGTATTTTCTCTAACTCAAACGGTAAAGATAGTCGATATGCCACTGGTCTAACTCGCTCGATAATCTCATACGGTACGATGAATCGCGAACTCAATTTCCCTTTCCGACCAAACCACAATATCTTTTTCCATGGTGAAACTTTCAGAAACACTCTATCCCCGATCTAAAACTCAATATCTTTCCATTTCAAGTCTACATAAGATTTCTGGCGATCCGATGCTGCTTTCAAACTATCACAAATTATTTTCACTTTTTCTTCAGTCTCTCTGATCAGGTCAATCCCGTGAATCTTATTTTTGCTTAGCTCAGTTCAATACAACGGTGTCCGGCATTTACAACTGTATAGAGCTTCGTATGGTGCCATATTTATACTTGATTGAAAGCTATTATTGTAAGCAAATTCAACCAGCGGTAAATATTTCTCCCAGTTACCCCCAAACTCAAGAATGCAACATCTTAACATGTCTTCAAGTATCTGAATAACTCGCTCGGATTGACCATCCGTTTTCGGGTGAAACTCAACGCTAAAATGTAGCTTTGTACCTAAAGCTTCTTGCAATTTCTTCCAAAATCACGATGTGAACCTTGGATCTCTATCCGGAACAATAGTAACAGGCACTCCTTGCAATTTCACAATTTTGGAAATATATAACTCAGCGAATCTATCAAGTGAATAGTCTGTACGCACTGGAATAAAATGTGCAGATTTCGTTAATCTGTCAACAACAACCCAAATTGCATCTTTCTTTCTCGGAGTTAAGGTAAGCCCGAAACAAAATCTATGGTTACTCTGTCCCATTTCCACTCAGGAATCATGAAAAGGTTGTAACAAACCTGACGACACTTGATGATCTACTTTGACTTGCTGGCAAATCAAAAATTTCGAAAGAAATTCTGAGATATCCCTTTCCATGCCATGCCACCAATAAAACTTTTCAAATCGTTATACATTTCCATGCTTCCCGGGTGTACTGATAAACATTTACTATGCGCTTTATTTAAAATCATCTGAATCAACTCTGAATTTCTCAGAACACATATTCAATCTCTGAATCTCAAATAATCATCAGAATTAATTTGAAACTCTGAATCAAAATTTGACTCACACTGAACCCGTTTTCGTTGAGTTCATTATCAAGCTTTTGAGCCTCATAAATCTGCTGTATAAACAACGGTCTCGCTTTCAACTCGGCTACTAATGAACCATCGTCGGACAAAGCCAAATGTGTATTCAAAGTACGTAAAGCAAACAAGGACTTTCGGCTTAAAGCATCAGCAACTACGATCACTTTCCCCGGATGATAGTCTATCACTAATTCATAGTCTTTTAGCAATTCTAACCATCTCCGCTGTCGTAAATTCAATTCTTTTTGAGTCATCAGATATTTCAAACTTTTATGATCAATATAAATATGACACTTCTCACCAAATAAATAATGACGCCAGATTTTTAATGCGAACACTATCGTGGCTAACTCAAGATCGTGCGTGAGATAATTCTTTTCGTGTGGTTTCAACTGTCTCGAGGCATAAGCTACAAACTTTCCTTCCTTCATCAAAACACAACCCAGGCCATTTAATGATGCGTTACTGTAAACTACAAATTCTTTACCCGACTCAGGCTGAACTAATACTAGTGCCTCTATCAATAATGCTTTCAACTGTTCGAAGCTCTGCTGACACTTCTCTGACCACTCAAATCTAACATCTTTTTGAAGTAATTTTGTCATCGGAGTTGCAATCATCGAAATGCCTTTTACAAACCGTCTATAATATCCCGCTAGTCCCAAAAAACTGTGGACCTCAGAAACATTTCTCGATGGCTTCCAATCTATAATTGCAGATATTTTACTCGGATCAACTCGGATACCATCCACTGAAACAATATGTCCCAGAAATCCAACTTATCGTAGCCAAAACTCACATTTGCTAAACTTTGGAAAATACTTTTTATCTTTCAAAGTTTGTAACCCAATTCTCAAATGCTCGGCATGTTCAGATTCATCACGAGAGTAAATCAAAATATCATCAATAAACACAACAACAAATCGATCTAAATATTGCCTGAAAATCTAGTTCATCAGGTCCATAAAAATAGCAGGTGCATTCGTTAGTCCGAAAGGCATAACCAAAAATTCATAATGTCCATTTTTTGTCATAAATGTAGTTTTTGGCACATCAGAGTCTTTAACTCGCAACTAGTAATAACCTGATCTTAAATCGATTTTCGAAAATATTGTTGCCCCTTTAAACTGATCAAACAAATCATTTATTCGTGACAAAGGGTATTTATTATTGATTGTCACTTTGTTGAGCTGTCGATAGTCTATACACATTCTCATCGTGTCGTCTTTCTTTTTCACAAACAATACTGGTGCACCCCAGAGAGAGAAACTTGGTCTAGCAAAACCTTTATCTGTCAACTCTTGAAACTGAGCTTTCAATTCTTTTAACTCTGTCGGGGCCATTCTGTACAGAGCTATCGGTATTGATGTAGTTCCCAGCGCTAACTCAATGCCAAACTCAACCTCTCAGATCGGTGGTAAACCCGGTAACTCTTCAGGAAACACATCCGAATACCCACACACAACTGGCACTGATTCAACTTCTTTTCAGTCACTTTCGTATCAAGCATATAACCAAAATAAGCTTCGCAACCCTTTCTCACATATTTTTGAGCTAACATTGATGAAATCACTGCTGGCAAACCGTTCAAATAATCTGACTCAATTTGGATAATCTCATTATTCTGACATCTCAGATCAATCATCTTTTGTTTACAGTTTACTATAGCATCATGTAGCGTTAGCCAATCCATACCCATAATTATATCAAATTCATCAAATGGCAACAACATCAAGTCAGCTAGAAAACAAAAACTCCGAATCATCAATAGACAGTTCTTGCACACTTTATCAATCAAAACACACTTGCCTAAGGGGTTCGATACTCTAATCACAATTTCAATAGACTCTACAGGCAAAGTCTTACGGGATACTAAATTCATGCATATATAAGAATGAGTTGATCCTAGATCTATCAATGCAATCACATTGGTATCATAGACAGTGAATGTACCGGTGATAACATCTGGAGATGACGCTTCTTCACGAGCACGAATAGCGTAGGCTCGTACAGGTGCTCTGGCCTCAGACTTCACAGCAGAGTCTTTTGTCACTCTCTGACTACCACTCACATTACCAACATTTCTGGGTGGTCTCCCTCTAAATGCAGCATTACTCGGCTTCGTACTCTGAGCGTTATCTTTTTCAGTTAACTCTGGGCAATCTCTGATAAAATGATCTAAAGATCCATATTTAAAACAAGCCCGATCATTCAATCTACAATCACTGAAATGTCGTTTTCCATATTGTTTACATTCAGGTCGATTTGGGTTCGCACTCCCGACACTAGCAATCGAGATAGCCGGAGTTTTAAAGCTCGAATGTTGCCTTTCACGATCTCTGTTTAAATGTCTCACTGATGCATTAGAATGATTAAATGAGTCTCAAAATTTAGATTGATATGACTTACTTATTGATCTTTTTCTAGAGTCTTTAGCTTCTGAATTTGCCTTTCTTTTTTCTTTACTAAGATCCTCGACTTTACAAGCCCTCTCGACTAGAACGAAAAATTCTTTCAACTCTAGAATTCTGACTAGTAATTTTATATCCTCATTTAACCCATCTACAAATCGTTTGCACATGATTTCTTCAGTGGAAACATATTCCCGAGCATACTTGCTTAATCGTACGAACTCTCTTTCATATTCTGTCATAGTCATTCGGCCCTGTTTTAACTCCAAAAACTCTTTATGTTTCTGATCAAGGAACCGCTGACTTATGTACTTCTTTTGAAATTCAGATTTGAAAAACTCCCAAGTAACCTGTTCTCTAGGAACCATAGATATCAACATTTTCCACCAATGGCACGTATTATCTCTCAGCAAAGATACAACACATTTAATACACTCATTAGGAGTATAAGACAATTCATCGAATACTCGGATCGTATTTTTTAGCCAAAACTCTACATCCCTATGTTTCTGAATCTTATCAATTGGCGGCTTTTTCATCCGAATCGAATCTATAACTTGAGGAAAAACAGGGATTTGTTGAGGAACAGGTCGGGGTAGAGATTGTTGAGTAGAAGAATTCATTTGAACGAACTCCGCAAACCACTCACTCATCATCTGGAAAAAGGCTTGTTTAGCCTCTCTCTTATGTCTACTAGATACAGGCTTAGAGTCAGATTGCGCTGCCCTTTAAGCAAGAGCGGGCGTGTTACTCCCTACATCATCAGCTACAACTCTTTCGGGATCCATTGCTATACGAAAACACAATTTAAGCTATCAGGAATCATCATACTATCACAGAGTATATATGACATGTATAGCGAGACTCTCACACATGCTATGTTAGTCCTAAAATCGACTAAACTGTAGCTCTGATACCAATTAATGTAACACCCCTAACCCGTATTTGTCACTGAAATAGGGTTACAAGGCATTACCTATCAAATCACAGCATACAACATATATTTATGCATCCATTCTCAAACACCATTTAATCATAATCACATTGTCCCTTATAAGGGCATGTGAGGCCTTAAAATGCTTTAGAAATGGTCCGGGACTAAACCGATAACAAACAAAAATTCTCGAAAACTTAGAAATTTTTCAAACATGCCAGGGTCACGCGTGTGCCTCACACGCCCGTGTGAACAGGCCGTGTGCCTCACACGGCTCCAAACACACTCGTGTCTCAGGCCGTGTGAAATAGGGCATACATACTGAATTCAGTCACATGGCTGACTAACACACCCGTGTGTCTAGCCTGTGTACCCTTCAAAATTGCCACAAATGCCCTTGTACCAGGCCTTGTCAATCCAGAGGGTATACTGACTTATGCAACACAGCCAAGTCACACACTCGTGTGCTAGGTCGTGTGCCATTTAGGGGGTATACTGACTTGTGCCACACGGCCAGTTAACGCCCGTGTGTGAGGCCATGTGGAGCATACTGACTTCAATTCAATCTCAATGCCAGGGGACACAAGACAGTATAGCATGACCGTGTGTCACACACGGCTGAGACACACGCCCATGTCTCTGCCCGTGTGGACAAAAATAGGCCATTTGCAAGGCCAATTTGCCACCCTTTCTCATGTTCACTTAAACAACCAAAATAATACCATTTCAACACATATATAGGCAACCAAAACATGCTATTTCATATACAAATCATGCCATTTAAAATCCATCCATTACACTACTCAAATCATAATCCAAAACATACTAAAACAATATGCCATCACCAACAATTTCACTTATCTTCTCTATGCATTTTTCTCATAACCTTATCAACTAATTCATGTCATAAAATATACCGAATCATCATCTTAAAATCAAGCCACAACATGTCATTTTTCAAGCAATAGTACACTAATTGACAAGTAGCTAATTGAGTAACCATATAACCATCACAACATCCATCCCAAACATGCCAAAACACAAGGCAATATATACATCATATATAACTTATCAATCTTATGTTTTAAGCCAACTTAAATGGCCAAATACACATCAACATTTACATCATTCATGAGCCAAATCTCATGGCTATCATTGTATCTTAAAACACATCATCATATCACTAGCCTATACATGCCATATACCATATTCACAAAGCATCAAAAGTACTAACAAGTTGATTAATAGTGTGACAAAGTTCCTAATGATCCCCGAATCTGAGCTAGCTTCGATTATCTATAAAACAGGGGAATAACACACAAAGTAAGCTTTAAAATCTTAGTAAGCCATATACAAATAAAATTACCACATGAATCAACATTATTTCCATCAATAGGTAAACTATGAGTAAACACATATAATTTCACAAACCTTTCCCAATGTATACATAATCAATATCGCAAGTGAATTTCCCAAATACTTCCCTTTTCAATACTTATATAAATTTCGTGCGTACCTGAGTCACTTAACTCATTCACACATTCTTTCTTGACTTGACTTTGCCCGTTGAACCATTCAGAATCGTTAAAGATACTCAATAATCACATATAGCTCATACAATGCCATATCCCAGATATGGTCTTACATGTTATTACATATCGATCCCGATAGCCCAGCTATGGTCTTACATGAAATCAAATAACGATGCCAATGTCCCAAACATGGTCTTATATGTAATCACATAATGATGCCAATGTCCTAGACATGGTCTTACACATAATCTCATCTCAATAATCCTAATGTCATGGCATTCGTATCCTATACTATTCCTAAGGTTCGTATGGGACTTTCGAATATTGTAACCCTATCGATTCTTGCTCGTATCTAATCATTCAACATTCATAGCAATTCAATGACAATTAAACATATATAGTTCATTTTAAAGACATTTATTTGTATATGAACTTACCTTGTATCCAGGATAAACAGACTGGATCGACTATTCAATAACCTTTGATTTTCCATGATCTAAATCCAGTTTCTTTTGTTCTTGATCTTAATCAAGGATTAACGGTGCCGAACCCTAGAATGCTTTAAAGCTCTATTTTCTTCTCCATTTTCGATTGAAAATGGAAAAGATGAACAGAATTTTAGCGTTGGTTTTGTTAAATTATGATATATTTAGCTAATTACCAAAATGACCTTATTTAATATCATTTAAAAACAGATAATGGATGGCTATTCATGTCAATTTCCACTATTCATGGTCTATTCACAACATAAGGAATTCACATTTAATTATTCATAGCAAATAAATACTTAAATAATTAGAATGCAACTTTTGCATTTTACGCGATTTAGTCCTTTATCAAATTAGACATCCAATCGATAAAATTAAATCACGAAACTTTCACAAATATATAATCACATGCTATAAATGCCAAAAATGATATTAATATATTTTTTTGACCTTGGATTTGGGGTTCTGAAACCATTATTCTATTTAGCTAAAATTGGGCTGTTACAAATCTTGCGATGTTGGTATAGGATTATTCTTGATATGTATAAATTTCATATTTGAAATGGATTGATATGACTAAAGTTATACGAGCTTACCAAGCATTCATTCCTTACGTAGTTGTTTTTTCTTTACTTTTCCAATTATCGGAAGCTCAATTGGGTTGGAAGATTGCCGGAGATACATCACACTATCCATCGATTATATCGGTAGATTTTGATGTCTTAGTTAAGGTTATAATGGCATGTGTAGGTGGACTATGTCTAATGTTTAATTGATGAGTTTGGTATAGATATATGTCATTTTGGTTGATGATTATGGGATGAAATGTTGCCTTGGATTTGAGGTACTTAAAGTACTATTGATAGCTTGTTGGTTGTGGTTAATATAGTCAAATTGGTGTATGTTTTGAAATGACCAAAATTGGTATAGTTGTTATGTATCAATTATGTTATGTTTTGGCATGAAAACAAGTTAAGTGATGATTGGTTATATATACACAAGTATAGGTGTTTTGGTTAATGTTATAGACATTATGTTTTAGCTTGTAATTATGGTATATATATATCTGAGCTTATGATGGTTGATTTTATAGTCTTTGTGGTGCTTAAATGATGGAAGTTGAAATGGTATTTAAAATGTGTGTAATGGAATGTTCTTTGACATGGTTGAATATAGTCATTTTCGTATTTGCAATGTAATGGACATATATGGCTAATGGTGTTAAATGTCAAATGGTAAATTTGGTATTTTTGGTGTGAATTTGATAGGTAAATAAAGTGGTAAGTTTTGGCATAAACTTAGTTATAAGTTGATTGAACTTTTGCCTAAACTATGCATATAGTTTAGCTGTAGTGATTGAGGTGCCTTTCGGGC
Organism: Gossypium australe; assembly: GCA_005393395.2. Taxonomy (NCBI): domain Eukaryota; kingdom Viridiplantae; phylum Streptophyta; class Magnoliopsida; order Malvales; family Malvaceae; genus Gossypium; species Gossypium australe. The sequence continues at coordinate 87,880,921 of CM016626.1, forward strand.
ATATTGGTTAAACTTGTGGATGCCTTATTTGGTGCATTTTGAATGCTTATTCCGTCATTACCAATTTACACGTAAATTTTAAAATTTTATAGCATGAATATTAAATATTTAACAAAAAATTTAAATAATCAAAAAAGTTCCAGAATAAAGATGGAATCACCCAATTCGACCAAGTAACAAATCCTAAGAACATGCCTAGGCTAATCTAAGTGTAAACAATTTTCACAAAATAAAGAATACAAAGACTTTTTGACGACAATGCTCGATCACGAACCTACAAACCATCAATAATGTAATATCCTGGATTTTAGCTTATGCATTAATACTAAATTATATGAAGTAGCATGCCTTTGTATGTTATGAATGTGTTTTGTGAATTCTGTGAACCTTAGAGTGTAGGTAAGTGCCTTAGAAATTATTCAATTTTAAGTTTAAAAGAGGGAGTTAGTCTGATAAGGCCTTAAGAGAAATAGTAGAGGAAATATGACATGAAATTGGGCTTGTTAAAGTGGCTGCAAGGTGCCACTTAAGGCCTAGTAAGTGACGCCACAAGTAAGGGGAAAGGGCCTAAGTTCGAGTCGCATGGGAAACAAATAAAAGAGTTTTATTTTGTAGCAGAAATGGGTAGTAGTTGACGGCACTAAGACACTAAAGGGATGAGCTTAAGTTGGGATTAAATTCTTTTAATAATTTCGGCTAAGGTAGTAGATAATTGGTGTTTTATTTTGGATTATTTGAATAGATGAAGAAGAGATAAATGTGGGATTATTTCTATTAATTTTAAATGGGTAAAGAGGAGAGAAAATAGGGGATTGGATAGGAGGAAGGAGAGTTGGCCGATTGAGGGGCTCCTTAGGTGGTATTTTCGGCCAAGGAAGGAGAGTAAGGCCATTCTTCATTCTTTCTTTCCTCTTGCACCTCTACCGAATTCTCTCTGTAAACCATTCTCTTTTTCTTTTCAATTCTCCAAAAGCCGAAAATAGGATTCCCTAGTCTTGCCAATTTTTCCCTAAGTCCTATAATTTTCTTTTCTTTTCTTAAAGCTGATTCCTTCACTTGATCAAAAGCCGGAATTTGGTGATCAACATCTAGCCATAGCCGAATATCTCAAGTGGATTCAGGAAGGAATACTGTCGATTTCAACATTAAAGGTAAGATGGAATGCTGTTCGATTTCCTATATTTTTCTTTTAGCCGAAATCTAGGAACTAATCCCCTTAATGTCTTTGGTCGAAACTATGAAGGAGTGTTCGGGATTCTGCAATTGTCGACTACAAGGAATGATATTTTGGGACTTATAAAAATCTAAGGTAAGTCATGTATTCGGCCAAGGGCCATTTATTATGATTAAATGTTAGAATTAGATCTAACATATGCCATAGTGATTTCGACAGATACCCCAATCAAGTAGCACTTTTCGGGATTTAAGATTCACAAGGTAAGTGACTATAAGATTCGGCCAAGGCCCTATTTAGTGACTTAAGTATGTTTCTTATTTGTTCAAAAGTCGAAACTAACCAAGTCCAGTGAACTAGTGTTGGCCGATTGCAAGGAAGAAATATCACGGAATTTCAGGATTTGATTAGTAGTGAAATCGACAGCAAGGTAAGGATTTGTGTCGCAATAATCCTTCGGGATTTGATTATTTAGCCGAATAGGCTTTTGCTAAACACTTGGTATTGGCCGAATGTAGGGACTAAGGATCTAAAGTATTAAATCGGGATTTTCGGGATTCCAGTGGAAGCGTTAAGTACACCAGGTGTGTACCCCACACTAATTCTTAATAGATTTACGGTTTTAAGTTAATATATGTATGAATAAGAATGTGAAAGATATGGCTTAAGATACCATTCAATGCTATGGCATATTCAGGTACGTTATTCTCTAAAGCTATGTCAATAATGTTACGAATACCTGTTATGACACATATGTGAATATTGATAAGAATGTGGAATTAAGACTAGGGTATAGTCTTTGCATAATTTGTATGACATGGGGCATATGGGTGATATGTTAAGGGGAAGTGATCTGGTGGTTTTATACCACAATATCTGAATGTGGTGACTTATGTCACGTAATCTGAATGTGGTGACTCATGTCACAAAATATTATCTGGTGGCTATGCCACAAAATATATATAAGGGCGATGAGCACGTCGTCTGCAGGGACTGCCTTCGATGGTGTGTAGCGGATGGAGGGTCGACTTAGTAGTCCCCACGGTGTGATGGTTGGTACAGGTGATGTGTAGCGGATGGTATATAGGATTGGGTTTGGGTTTGCATCATTAAAGTTAATTGCTATATGTACATGTATGATTTGTTATACCCTAAACTATTGGGACTTAGTGTTGGTGGTTATACACACTGAGTCTATTGGACTCACCCCGTTGTGGGAAATCTTTTCAGGTGACACTTAGTAGATGGACGGGGTCGGCAGGAGCTTAGTGGTGGCCATGCTCAGCACGAAATTTATTTCATTTGGACTTTTTATTTTAAGTACTTTGAATTTATTTTGAGGTTTTTTTTATGTAATAAGGCCAGTAGTATTGAACTGTTTTATGCATGCATTTTAATTATTTTATTATGGTACGAGTTTCTATCAAATTAAAGTTCAAGTAATTTTTCTTAAAAATAAATGATAAATGTTTTGACACCTAAATACAAATGATTTTCAATAAACTCTAAAGACTCGACTTTTTTCCGATAACTTATAGTTTTGAGATATAACAATAAAGTTTTAACAAAACGAAATATTTGAAAATAACGATGTTTCCAATTTGAACTCAAATCAAATTTTCCTCAAAAGCCCTCAAAGTTTTTCCAAGGGACAAAAACAAATGTGAACCGTTTTACTCAAGGAACATACCAGATCTGGTCGAGGCTTGTGGGCCGGGTTTGGGGTGTTTCAGCTTGGTATCAGAACCCAGTTTTAAAACTCTCGGCCTTGGGTTTAAAGCCCGCAACGTTTTCAAATCGAGCCCAAATAAGTTTTATGAAAATCTTTTTGGAATTGAGCAGGTTTTTTTTGGCATGGCACCTAAGTCTCCGACCCGAAGTCCACCAGGTAAGTACCCCTATCTATTGTGTGATTTATAGTATGATTTGTTGAAGGGTATAAATGGAACGTATATTAGTATATTAAGTACTTGAACTATAGGACTAGTTTACCCCAACAATTACATAAAACTTTAATGCCTAATTAAACAAACCTGTGTTTAAGTCGCCAAGTTAGGGTGTGGCAACCATTGTGCGCATGTCTAGGATTGGTTTCGGTGGGAGCCTGGTATTTAAGCAGTCCTAGTGACTCACCTCCTCTCCACTCGAATCCTACCTGGTGCGTAGTGACGGTTCACCCTAACCAAGAGGATTTATTCACGGGCTAAACTCAATAACTAAAACCCGAAAGGGACTAGCCGTCTTTTCATAAAAACCCTAGTTTTAAAATCCTCAAATTACCCTTTTGATTTGTAAAAACTATTCTATAATATTTTTCTGAAATATTCCCGATTTACAAAATTACCTAAATACCCCTGGATGTAAAAATTACAAAAATGCCCTGACTTTCTAAAATTACCATACTACCCTCAATTTTTACTAAGATTTTCTTACTTTATAAAATACCAAAAATCCCTATTCTGCAAAATGTCAAGATACCCTGATTCGAAAATTTACCAAATTACCCCTGGTTTACAAAATTACCAAAATGACCCCGATTTCCAAAATTTCTGCCATACCTTTGACTTGAGAAGATTTTCAAAAAATACCCTAGAGTTTTGAAATTTCGAAGTGCCATGATTTATTAAGATTTTCAAATTGACCCCGATTTATTACCAAAATACACTGTAGGACAAATGACGAAAGTACCCCTGGGATAGGAACAGATAAAAATGTTCGAATGATGAATGTGTGTGTGATAGATACTATTGAATGCGTGTATTTCTCTGAATTAGGGTAGAAAACTTGAAACGAAAACTCTGAATGATCGAAAGAACTACTACTAAGCTCTTTTTCATAAAATTGTTCGCGGATAATTAGTGGAACAAATACTAATGCATAAAACTTTCTTAAATCAGATTAAAGCGCGATCGTAGACATGAGCTCTAGGGGACGTGGTCGTAATGTGCGAGGACGTGGTAGAGGCAGGATGACCGTATCGGAACCCGTTAGATCGGGTCAAGGGTCTGAGAATGAGGTACCACCACCACCCCCACCACCAGCTGTTGGTGTTGAGCAGCAAGATCAGACAGGGGATGATGCTGTATCGTAAGCGGTGCTGCGAGTTCTTGAGATGGTGGCTGGAGCAGATGGAAATATAGGAGCTCGGAAGTCTGTACCCGAGCGACTTCGAGCCAATGGAGCTGAGGTGTTTCGTGGAGTATCTGGTGTGGCACCCAGTACGGTTGAGTATTGGTTGGAGGCGACCGAGCGAATTATGGATGAGCTAGATCTGACTGCTGAGGAGAAAGTGAAAGGAATGGTGTCGCTTCTTCGCGATGAGTCATATCAAGGGTGGCTCACAATTCGAGATGGTACTACGGCTGAGGAACTCACTTGGGAGTATGTCAAGGTGGCATACCAGAAGAAGTATGTTGGTACTCATTATATAGATGCGCAGAGGAAGGCATTTCTGGGGCTGGTTCAAGGGAACAAGTCCGTGGCAGAGTACGAGGCTGAATTCCTAAGATTGAGCCGGTATGCTCGAGGAATCATGGCCACGGAGCATGAACGGTGTGTCTGGTTTGAGGACGGACTGAAAGATGATCTGAGGTTATTGATAGCTCCGCAACAAGAGCGGGAATTTGCTATGTTGGTAGAGAAGGCTAAGGTAACCGAAGGAATTAAAGACTCTGTGAGGCAGAACACGGACCGGAATAAGCAGAAGAGAGGCTTTGGACCATCAGGGTCTTCTAGGAATATTCAAAAGAGGCCTAGAGTTTATGGGCCGCGAGGTCAGCAGGTTGTGACAGGAGGACAGTATCGTACCTGTGACCAGTGTGGAAAGAAGCACCGAAGAGAGTGTTGGAAGAAGACAGGAGGATGTTTCAAGTGTGGGTCCAAGGATCATATGATTAAGGACTGTCCCATAAAGATAGACGGGAACCGACCCACAGGTCAGGGTTATAATCAGGTTGGAAGAGGCGGACAGCAGCCTCAGCGAGGGCGTGGTCCGGATGGTAGAGGTAACGGTGCTGGAAGAGGACGTGGAACACCTGGCAGAGGTGCTGGTAATACAGAGGCAAGACAGCCGGGCTTGGTATATGCAGTTCGCCGTAGGGAAGATGGAGACGCGCCAGACGTCATAACCGGTACGTTCCTTGTATTTGGCAAGTCTTACTTTGCTTTGGTTAATGTGGGCTCGACCCATTCTTATGTTGCATGTAGAGTAGTGGAAACTCTAGGCATAGCCTCTGAACTATCTGATAGGGAGATGACTGTAGTAAGCCCATTAGGTCAAAATGTAGTGGTGAATAAGATGTTTCGGAAAGTACCTTTAGAGATTCAAGGTGCAGTATTCCCTGCTAACTTAATCGAGCTACCTTTTGGAGAATTCGATCTCATACTTGGCATGGACTGGCTAGTGGAACATCAGCCATATTGGATTGTGCCGCTAAGCGAATGGAGTTAAGGACTGCAGAGGATGAGGAAGTAGTTATGATAGGAGAAAGAAGAAACTACTTGTCTAACGTAGTTTCAGCATTAAAGGCGGATAAGATGGTTCAGAAAGGGTGCAAGGCATTCTTGGCCTTTGTTAGTGCATTGTATGCGAAAGAAGGAGGAGTTAGTGGAGTCCGAACAGTAAGGGATTTTGTGGATGTCTTTTCGGAGGAGTTACCTGGAATACCTCCGGATAGGGAGGTGGAGTTCGAAATTGATTTGCTACCTGGTACAGCTCCTGTGTCAATCGCCCCGTACAGAATTGCACCCAAGGAGTTGGTTGAGCTCAAGGCTCAAATCCAAGAGTTGCTTGATCGTGGGTTTATTCGACCCAGTGTGTCTTCATGGGGAGCACCGGTCTTGTTTGTGAAGAAGAAGGACGGAACTATATGTATGTGCATAGATTATCGTCAGTTGAATAAGCTGACTATCAAGAACAAGTACCCTTTGCCGAGGATTGACGACTTGTTCGATCAGCTTAAGGGGGCAGCGGTTTTCTCGAAGATAGATCTAAGGTCTAGATATCATCAGCTTAAGGTGAAGGAAGTGGATATCCATAGACAGCTTTCCGGACAAGGTATGGGCATTTTGAGTTCGTGGTAATGTCGTTTGGTTTGACGAACGCCCCAGCTGCATTCATGGATATGATGAACCGGGTTTTTCAACTTTACTTGGATCGATTCGTCGTTGTGTTCATCGAGGACATCTTAGTGTATTCCAAGTCTGAGGAGGAACATGATGAGCATCTCCGGATAGTGTTGCAAGTGTTAAGAGAGAAGAAGCTCTATGCCAAATTCAGCAAATGTGAATTTTGGCTTAAGGAAGTGGCGTTCTTAGGACATGTAGTGTCTGCGGGTGGAATAAGGTTGGATCCTAGGAAGATTGAGGCGGTGCTAGATTGGAAACCGCCTAAGTCGGTGGCTGAGGTTCGTAGTTTCTTGGGTTTGGCAGGTTACTACAGAAGGTTCGTAGAAGGGTTCTCATCAATAGCCGCACCTTTGACGAAGTTGTTGAGAAAGGAAGTACCTTTCGTATGGACAGAAAAGCAACAGGAGAGTTTTGAGAAGCTTAAGAGGGTTTTGACTGAAGCTCCGGTTTTGATTCAGCCAGAGGCTGGGAAGGATTTTGTGGTGTATTGTGACGCTTCTCATACTGGATTAGGATGTGTTCTGATGCAAGACGGGAAAGTAGTCGCTTATGCGTCTCGGCAATTGAGGCCACATGAGGTTAACTATCCGACGCATGACTTGGAGTTGGCGGCAGTGGTCTTTGCTCTTAAGGTGTGGAGGCACTATCTTTATGGAGAAAAGTCAGTGATCTACACAGACCACAAGAGTCTTAAGTATCTGTTGACTCAGAAGGAGTTGAACTTGAGACAGCGAAGGTGGGTTGAATTATTAAAGGATTACGATTGTTCAATAGAGTATCATCCGGGTAAGGCAAATGTAGTGGCAGATGCCCTAAGTCGAAAGGTAGTGTTAGATCCGAGGGCAATGTTTGCACATCTGAGCTTGTATGATGATGGAAGTCTGCTGGCAGAGCTGCAAGTTAAGCCGACGTGGTTGAATGAAGTGAAGGAAAGTCAGTTAATGGATGATGATTTAAGTGCTAAGCTACAGCAAGTACAGAATGAGGAGTTGGAAGATTATGGTATTAATGATGAGGGAGTATTGTGTTTCAAGGGTAAGGTCTGTATGCCAAAGGATAAGGAATTAAGGCGGAAAATTCTTCAGGAATCGCATAGTAGCCCTTATGCTATGCATCTTGGAGGTAGTAAGTTGTATAGAGATTTAAGGGAACAGTTTTGGTGGCCTGGACTTAAGAGAGAAGTTATCGAGTTTGTAGGGAAGTGCTTAACGTGTCAGCAAGTTAAGGCTGAACACCAAGTTCCGTCAGGATTGCTTCAGCCAATAAAGATTCTGCAGTGGAAGTGTGAGAGAATCACCATGGACTTCGTTAGTGGGTTTCCCCTTACGCCTACTAAGAAGGACTCAGTATGGGTGATAGTGGATCGGTTAACAAAGTCCGCGCATTTCATTCCAGTGCGGGTTGATTATTCTTTGCAGAAGTTGGCAAAGTTATATGTGGCGTAAATTGTAAGGTTGCATGGTGTTCCGGTATCAATCATTTCGGATAGGGACCCAAGGTTTACTTCTCGGTTCTGGAAAGTACTACATCAAGCTTTAGGCACCAGATTAGACTTCAGTACAGCTTTTCATCCACAATTGGACGGTCAATCTGAACGAGTAATCCAAGTGTTAGAGGATATGTTGAGGGGCTGTGTGATAGACTTCAGAGGAAGTTGGGAAGAATATTTGCCTTTAGCGGAATTTGCATATAACAACAGCTATCAAGCTAGTATTCGGATGGCACCGTATGAAGCGCTGTATGGCCGGAAGTGTCGCACTCCTACATGTTGGACGGAGTTAGGGGAACATCGAGTTTTGGGTCCAGAGTTAGTGGCGGAATCTGAAGAGAAGGTTAGTGTGATTCGAGCTCGGTTGAAGGAAGCATCGGATAGACAGAAGTCGTACGCAGATCTCAAGCGAAAGGAAATAGAATTTGATGTGGGAGATCAAGTGTTTCTTAAAGTGTCGCCTTGGAAGAAGGTGATGAGATTTGGTCGAAAAGGGAAGTTGAGTCCAAGGTTTATAGGACCTTATCGGGTATTGAAGCGAGTTGGACCAGTGGCATACCAGTTAGAGTTTCCACCGGAGTTGAAGCAGATGCACGACGTATTCCATGTTTCCATGCTACGTCGTTATCAGTCGGATCCATCTCATGTAGTACTGGTTGAAGAGGTGGAGCTAAGGCCAGATTTGCCCTACGAGGAAGAGCCGATTCATATCTTGGAACGGGATGTGAAAGTGTTACGGAGGAAGTCAGTTCCTCTAGTCAAAGTGTTATGGCGTAATCATGGATCGAAAGAAGCTTCCTGGGAGCCGGAAGAAGCAATGCGACAGTAATACCCTCACTTATTTCAGCCAGGTAATTTCGAGGACAAAATTATTTTAAGGGGGGTAGAACTGTAATATCCTGGAGTTTAGCTTATGCATTAATACTAAATTATATGAAGTAGCATGCCTTTGTATGTTATGAATGTGTTTTGTGAATTCTGTGAACCTTAGAGTGTAGGTAAGTGCCTTAGAAATTATTCGATTTTAAGTTTAAAAGAGGGAGTTAGTCTGATAAGGCCTTAAGAGAAATAGTAGAGGAAATATGACATGAAATTGGGCTTGTTAAAGTGGCTGCAAGGCGCCACTTAAGGCCTAGTAAGTGATGCCACAAGCAAGGGGAAAGGGCCTAAGTTCGAGTCGCATGGGAAGCAAATAAAAGAGTTTTATTTTGCAACAGAAATGGGCAGTAGTGGACGGCACTAAGACACTAAAGGGATGAGCTTAAGTTGGGATTAAATTCTTTTAATAATTTCGGCTAAGGTAATAGATAATTGGTGTTTTATTTTGGATTATTTGAATAGATGAAGAAGAGATAAATGTGGGATTATTTCTATTAATTTTAAATGGGTAAAGAGGAGAGAAAATAGGGGATTGGATATGAGGAAGGAGAGTTGGCCGATTGAGGGGTTCCTTAGGTGGTATTTTCGGCCAAGGAAGGAGAGTAAGGCCATTCTTCATTCTTTCTTTCCTCTTGTACCTCTGCCGAATTCTCTCTGCAAACCATTCTCTTTTTCTTTTCAATTCTCCAAAAGTCGAAAATAGGATTCCCTAGACTTGCCGATTTTTCCCTAAGTCCTATAATTTTCTTTTCTTTTCTTAAAGCCGATTCCTTCACTTGATCAAAAGCCGGAATTTGGGTGATCAACATCTAGCCATAGCCGAATATCTCAAGTGGTGTCAGGAAGGAATACTGTCGATTTCAACATTAAAGGTAAGATGGAATGTTGTTCGATTTCCTATCTTTTTCTTTTAGCCAAAATCTAGGAACTAATCCACTTAATGTCTTTGGTCGAGACTATGAAGGAGTGTTTCGGGATTCTGCAATTGTCGACTACAAGGAAGGATATTTCGGGACTTATAAAAATCTAAGGTAAGTCATGTATTCGGCCAAGGGCCATTTATTATGATTAAATGTTAGAATTAGATCTAACATATGCCATAGTGATTTCGACAGATACCCCAATCAAGTAGCACCTTTCGGGATTTAAGATTCACAAGGTAAGTGACTATAAGATTCGGCCAAGGCCCTATTTAGTGACTTAAGTATGTTTCTTATTTGTTCAAAAGCCGAAACTAACCAAGTCCAGTGAACTAGTGTTGGCCGATTGCAAGGAAGAAATATCATAGAATTTCGGGATTTGATTAGTAGTGAAATCGGCAGCAAGGTAAGGATTTGTGTCGCAATAATCCTTCGGGATTTGATTATTTAGCCGAATAGGCTTTTGCTAAACACTTGGTATTGACCGAATGTAGGGACTAAGGATCTAAAGTATTAGATCGGGATTTTCGGGATTCCAGTGGAAGCGTTAAGTATACCAGGTGTGTACCCCACACTAATTCTTAATAGATTTACGGTTTTAAGTTAATATATGTATGAATAAGAATGTGAAAGATATGGCTTAAGATACCATTCAATGCTATGGCATATTCAGGTATGTTATTCTCTAAAGCTATGTCAATAATGTTACGAATACCTGTTATGACACATATGTGAATATTGATAAGAATGTGGAATTAAGACTAGGGTGTAGTCTTTGCATGATTTGTATGACATGGGGCATATGGGTGATATGTTAAGGGGAAGTGATCTGGTGGTTTTATACCACAATATCTGAATGTGGTGACTTATGTCACGTAATCTGAATGTGGTGACTCATGTCACAAAATATTATCTGGTGGCTATGCCACAAAATATATATAAGGGCGATGAGCACGTCGTCTGCAGCGACTACCTTCGATGGTGTGTAGCGGATGGAGGGTTGACTTAGTAGTCCCCACGGTGTGATGGTTGGTACGGGTGATGTGTAGCGGATGGTATATAGGATTGGGTTTGGGTTTGCATCATTAAAGTTAATTGCTATATGTACATGTATGATTTGTTATGCCCTAAACTGTTGGGACTTAGTGTTGGTGGTTATACACACTGAGTCTGTTGGACTCACCCCGTTGTGGGAAATCTTTTCAGGTGACACTCAGTAGATGGACCGGGTCGGCAGGAGCTTAGTGGTGGCCATGATCAGCACGAAATTTATTTCATTTGGACTTTTTATTTTAAGTACTTTGAATTTATTTTGGGGTTTTGTTTTGATGTAATAAGGCCAGTAGTATTGAACTGTTTTATGCATGCATTTTAATTATTTTATTATGGTACGAGTTTCTATCAAATTAAAGTTCAAGTAAATTTTCTTAAAAATAAATGATAAATGTTTTGACACCTAAATACAAATGATTTTCAATAAACTCTAAAAACTCGACTTTTTTCCGATAACTTATAGTTTTGAGATATAACAATAAAGTTTTAACAAAACGAAATATTTGAAAATAACGATGTTTCCAATTTGAACTCAAATCAAATTTTCCTCAAAAGCCCTCAAAGTTTTTCCAAGGAACAAAAACTAATTTGAACCGTTTTACTCAAGGAACATACCAGATCTGGTCGAGGCTTGTGGGCCGGGTTTGGGTTGTTTCAAATAATCTACGCATGGAATAAAAACTCGAACGTAAGCTGTAACGCCCCAAATTTTGGGCCTAGAAGAAATGGGCTTCGCTTATTGGAGGAATTGGAATTTAGTTATGCAAGTGAATAACACAAAAGTATGTCTGCTTTGGTGATTAAGGGTCCTGAGGAGTATTGGAGAAGCCTTGGGTTCAAACCTGGGCTTTAAAAAATTTTTGTGTTTCAAGTGATCAAAACCCCTATCTTTGGTTAGTGGGGTTATATATAAAATGTGGTGGAAGGTGACAAAAGAGGAGCTGGTGGTGTGGTGGAAGGTGGCATCACAAGTGTGTTAAGAAGGTCAAAGGTTCGAGACTTGGAGTAAGCTATGGATTGTTTATTTTGCAGCTGTGCCACCCAATAGTTGTGTGGGAATTGAATTCTGCTCAAGTGGTTGTGGAATTGGTCTTGGAGGAGAGATTTATGGGATATGGACTTGGAGGAGTTTGAAAGGAGTTTGAATAGGTGGTTGAGTAGAATAAGGTGGAGAGATTTTAGGAGAGGGATAAGGGGGAGGAAAAAGGGGAGTTTGTTATGGAGTGAATTTGTGCCGAATTTGGGTGTTATGCTCATGGAAATTCAGCCAAGAGGGCTTTTCTCCCATTTGGTTTAGTTTTTGGTCACTTTTTGAGTTGGGAAAAATCTCCTTTCTGTGCCAAGTTGTTTTGAGCTCTAAAGTGTCGTATTAGTTCATTTTCTGTTAGTGTTTTTGTTACTGGGTTGTCAAATTGACTATTTGGGAAATTCTTTGTCATTTTTTCTTTTCGGTTTCTAGCCTAGCCGATTGCTCCTTCTCTATTACTTCTTCCCTCTTCTCTTTCTTCTACTTGGTAGACCGAAGGTACTCAACCTTCTTCTCTCCCTATCCTTGGCCGAATATTTCTATGCTCCACTATTGGTATTGTTAATAGGTTCTGCAAGTGTTCCTGACTGAAGGGTAGGTGTGTATACTTTCTCCTTTACACTCAAATTTGATTTCTTTTAGTATTTCTTTGGAAGTCGAATGCTTCTGTTCTTTTGGACTCTAATTACGTTTTTGATTCTCTTACGCGATATGATGCTCGATGGGGGCTAGTCAAATCCGAGGAGCAAAGAAGTTCTAGATTGCTAAGGTCATCGAGGTTTTTCTCTTATCGTCCGATTAAGGTAATTTAATATCTTACTCTTTAGGTATAGACCGATTAGGCCCTATGGGTTTGAAAAGTAAAATTTCGGTTGTAGGCTGCATCTATGATCAGTACTACCTAACAGAGATCTATTGTAGTGTAGTTTGGCGGCAAGGTGTGTGATCTATCATAGTTAGCAATTTTAAAGGACTGGAGGCACTCACTCAATCAAGGTAAGGGTGGTGAATGTTTTGGGGCTAATTATTAAGAAAGTGGTATGTTTATGTGACTATTAAGGTTGGTTGTATCCCTATCAACATGTGATTAATCGTGTGTTGGGAATCGATGTAGGTCTTGGTGATCAAGGATTATTCGTTTTCTTCGCAACAAAGGTGTGTAACAGTACCCTGTATTCGATAGTCGGCGAGAAAGTCAATAGAGTGTGTATTTGTATGCGGTATTCGATGATCGGCTGAAAAGCCAAAAGTATGTGTTGTTTACCCTGCTTTGACTGTAGATCGGCAAAATGCCGAAAAGTCGAAAATATGACGTATGATGCCATACGAGCGTGTGATCATACGTGTGGTGAACCGGGCCCACGAACATAGGCGTTAGTTTGTAGAGGCCACCACGAGCGCTCTCGTGGTCTAGGGCTGTTCTAGGCCTCGTTGGGTCAAAATGGGTTGTGTGGGCCCAGTGGGTTATGGGCCCACATGAATAAAATGTATGTGATGTGGTAAGTGTTGTTTGGACTGTGACGCCTGCATAACTATGGCTGTTTCTGGGCTAAATGGGCCACACGAGTGTGTGGGCCCACTTGGGCAGAGTAATGGGCCTTAGGCCCATTTACACTGTTGTAACTGTTTAGGTTACTTAAGTCGCTTGGGGCAACGATGGACCTTCTGTTGGGTCGCTAAGACCCTAATTTGTAAAATTACTGAAATACCTTCGGATTGTAAAATTACCGAAATACCCCCAATTTGTAAAATTACCGAAATACCCTCAGATTGTGAAACTACCGAAATACCCCCGATTTGTAAAATTATTGAAATACCCTCAGATTGTGAAATTATCGAAATATCCTTGATTTGTAAAATTACCGAAATACCTTTAGATTGTGAAATTACCTAAATACCCTCGATTTGTAAAATTACCAAAACACCCTCGGATTGTGAAATTACCAAAATACCCCCGATTTGTAAAATTATCGAGATACCTCGATTTGTGAAATTATCGAAATACCCCAATTTTTGAAATTACCAAAATACCCCCGGTTTGCAAAATAACCTAAATGCCCCTAGAGGGTAAATGATTGTTTTGCCCTTGTGGGTCAATGATTGACTTAGATTTTGAATTTGACTAATTTTATTGGGATTGTATGACTGTGTTTTAACTGACTTGACAGTGGTTGTATGACTGATATGCTTTTAATATATGTCTAAATGACTGTTACTGGCCATTTTGTATACACGTCTAATGATTGAGCATGACATACATGACATATTGCATGGGGTTGGGACATTGATACGGAAGAAGTTCTGATAGGGTCGCACGGGTCGCATGAGAAGACTGTGGACCGGCGGATGGCTTAAAGCTGCGTAATCTAATTTTGGCTCTGTGCCAAACTACATATGGCTTTGTGCCATCTTGATCATGGCATTATGCCAATCGTATTTACCCGTGGCTATGTGCCTAACATATATACTGATGACTCTGTGTCGATCATAATTACCCGTGGCTGTATGCCAATTATATTGACGTCGCTGATGGCTATGTGTCAAACTTATTACAGTTACCATCCGGATTATGGCTCTATGCCATCTTGATTATGATTTATAACCATTTTGCTTATGGCTTTTAGCCGTTCTGTTAACTGGCAGCGTTGCTGTGATGTTTATGGCTATTAGCCATTCTGTCCACGGCGCCGAGTCATTCTATCCACGGCACCAAGCCATTCTATTGACTTAGTGCCGCAACCGGTGCTAAGCTTGGTGTGTTGGCTGGATGGGTCGATTTTATCCCCACGTAAGTGTAGGGTTGGTACGAGTGGTGTGTTGGCTGGATCGGGGTGGGAAGCATCCTCATACTGTTGCATATCTGTTTATGAGATCTGTCACTGTATTGGGCTTACGCAACTTGTTCTGTCATTCATTTGGGCTAGGCTCAATTGATTCTGTTATGTGCTGTGACCCAAATGATATTGTAGTGGGCTTTGGCCCACTATGCTCTGAACTGGACTATACTGTTACTGTTAAAGGGCTTTGGCCCAGACTGTTTCGGTTTCTATTTCTGTATACTGACTGTTACTCTAGTAAGGAGATTACACACTGAGTTTTCATAAACTCACCCCGTTTTTAACTGTGCAGGTAATCCCGAGCGTTAGGAGGATCGGTGCTGCGAGGGACTCAGAGGTGGCCACACGACTGCTGCTGTTACGCTTTGGACTTTATATATGTTTTAAATTCTGTTTTGGGTTTTAATTTCTGTAATAAGGCCTCTCTGGATTTAATTCTGAATTTGGGATTTTGTTACGTTTTATATCTGTCAGACGTAGACGAGTTTTCAACTCAATTATCTTTAAAAAAAAAAGATATACATTTTAAACTTCTTTACCTTAAATTAGCTTCCGCAACTAAAAGATATTTTTAACAAAGTTAATAACGTTTTTTAAAGTGATTAACTTTTCAATGAACCACGTTTTGAAATTGAACGAACACAAACTCAAACTTTAGTTTTTAAATATTAAGGAGGGTTTTCAATGAAAACATGATTTTCGAAAAACACTTCAATGTGGCACGCCAGATTCGAGCCTAACTTTTGGGCCAGGTTTGGGGTGTTACATAAGCTTTTTACAATTCAGTGGTATTTTACCAAAATCTGGAAAAATATCATATAAGTAAACTAAATTACAAGCACTCAAGCATTATAATAGCAACATTTAATTCTAAAAGCTATTTAACAAAATGAACCACAATCGAAAAGGATCAAGCATAAAAATCATAGAATCACTTTAATACGACAAGGTAACATATAAGTTAACTGTTACACATTCGACACCATAAAAAACCAATTAGCCCAAGTAACCATTTGTGAGAAAAATATGTCGAATACAAGAGTATCCATTCGAACCCCGTAACGATAAGATATAACGATAATAATACTCCAGTGTGTGCAAAGCATGGCTTAGCCAACCAACACACCAAATG
This sequence comes from Gossypium australe, assembly GCA_005393395.2. Classification (NCBI taxonomy): domain Eukaryota; kingdom Viridiplantae; phylum Streptophyta; class Magnoliopsida; order Malvales; family Malvaceae; genus Gossypium; species Gossypium australe. The sequence goes on from CM016626.1 coordinate 87,896,559, forward strand.
CGCAAAGCGCAATGATACAATACTGCCAAGTGCATATAGTAGCCTGCATTAACACATATTTAAAGAGCTCTATACTCTATGGCATGTCTGCTATACCTAGACAACTTTCGTATAACATTTACAAGGGTTTAGAATAAATATAACATTCATTTCCAATTCATGACCACATGTGCATACTTTCAATACACAATATCAATAACAAGAGTATTCAATTTATAACACATTAACAACAACTAGTAATTTAGAAAAATTATAAAATATTTAAACAATAGAGAACACATGTAAAATCATTACGAGTAAATTCAATCAAGTGACACAAACAAAAAGAAATTAGAGCATAACATAATAGATAGAAAAACAAAAATTACAAGTTTACATAAAGAAAAATATTTTAACTAAATTATATAAAATCCTAAAATTAAAAGTAACCAAAACTAGATTTGAATTATATTAATGTAATTAAACTAGATTCTATAATAAAATTAAGCAATTAGATGTAATGAATTCATTTAATCGAAGTTAATCTTCTTAATCTAAACATGTAATTAAATAATAATAAATCACATATAAAATCATTACGAGTAAATTGAGAAATAATGATTACAAGATTACATAAAGAAACATGTTTTAGCTAAATTATATCAAATCCTAAAATCAAGTTCAAAATTAAGCCAACAAAACATATTACATGAATTTAAAATTAAATTAATTCTTAATGTTCTAACTCATCTTAACCAAAATAACATCAATATTTACTAAATGCGTCAATTAAAAAACTATCCTTAATACAAGTAACTGTGGGTAGTTTATTGAAGGACTTAAAGCAGCAAATTCAAGCGACAATGGCAGCAATGATCTGAACCAAATCGTAGCAATAACTTGGAGCAAAGCACTTACGAAATCTAAGAGGGATGATTGTTAGATAAATAGTAAGCAAAACAATATGTTTTTTTTTCAAATAGAAAACTCCATTTATTTTGGTGTGGGTGGCAGGCAGGCCTATATTTCTTGGTTTCAATAGAACTTCTTACGAGCGTTGTTTCTATCTACTATTATCTAAAAATAATCAAGTTATTAATGACTGGACGAAACCAAGAAATAACCCCTCGCATGCGAAATTATAGAAGATCATCTTTAAGATCAAACAATTCCATCGAATTGAGTATGATTGTATGTGTGATAGCATCTACTATACCAGGAATATCAATGAACCTAATTATTGCAATTGCTCAGGATACCCTTTTTTAGTTTAGCTTCTAGTTAGCTTCTAGAATCTATTTCTTAGTTCAAAGTCCCTCTTTACTATCTGGAATAAAAAAATTAGTAGATCTGTTCCGCCCAAAATGGGAATGGGCTGGGGTTATGAACTTATAATCTATAATCTGATGATCGAGTCGATTCCATGATTATAAGTTCATTCCATACCGGACCAGACCTGAATAGGGCTATATACATCGTAACGACCTAAATTTGGGCCTAGTAGAATTGGGCTTATTGGGCCTTGACCAGGGGAGCGTTTAACATTTTTGAGAACAAGAGAACGACACTAATGCAAGTTGGTCCTATTAGGTGAGTGATTTTGTAAGGTTAGGGCGCTTCTATGAAGTCCCGGGATCAAACTTGGGCTTTACGAAAATTTTGGTTTTAGGTGAATAAAACCCTGGGAGTTAGTAAGTAGGCTTTAAGAATAAAATGTGGAGAAAAATGACACAAAAAGGAGTTGTGGTCTAGTGGCAAATGATGCCACATAGGAGACAAGGTAATGATGCTGCAAGGAAGCAAGGGGTTCAAGGTTCAAGTCTTGGCGCTTGCATTTCATTTTGATTTATTTTTAAGTGAACTTAGACTTTGGCCCACTGACTTATATTTAATTGCGCATGATTTTATACACAAGAGGAGCTTGTGGCCTAGTGGCTAGCGGCGTGGATTAAGTTACAGGGGAGCCTGAGTTCGAATCCCATCGCAAGCAAAAAGGGATATTTATTTTGCTAAGTTGGGACAGTCAGAGTTTGTGTTGGAATTAAACTCTGCTGAAGGAGGGATCCCACATCGGGAAGCTAGCAAGAGGGAAGGTGAGAAGCTGGCTTTAAATAGAGCAATCTATGAGGAGAGTAAGCATACCTTGGTTGGCGTTTGGGCATAGGAGTGTTCGGAGCGCGGATTAACTCTAGATTCCTATCAGGTGTGTATTTCGCCCTACTCTAGCTGGAGAGCGGCAAATGCCAAAAAGCCGGTCACACGATGATGGTAGCCACACGAGAGCGCGAGTGCACGCGTGGGAGCTTCGACACGATAGTTGATGCCCTCATGAGTGTTCTCATGAATCTAGGCTGCCTTGGGCCAAGTGGGCTCATATGAATAAATTTTATGATCATGTAGTTGATAAACCGTAAAAGTAACATATTCTAATCCCACATTTAGTGTACGTTTGGATGATTTATCCCTTGATTTGTGTAAAAAGGTGCTCTTAATCCTTTCTTATACTCAGGAAAGCACAGGAGGATGGAAAGAACAAGAAACGAGCCTAAAACGAACCAAATTGGGCCAAAGTGGAAATCGACATGGCCTAGACTTAAGCCCACACGGCCGTGCCTCCTTGATAAACTAGAACACGGCCTGATCCCGATTCACACGGCCGTGCCTCATTAAAGAAATTTGAACACGACCTAAAGACGATTCACACGGGCGTGTGCCATGGCCGTGTCCCTGTCGCTGGAAAGAAGAGTTTCACTCGAATTTAGATACTTGGAGGCAAAGAAACACATTACAAAGCCTATTCAAACACCCTAGTAGGAATTCTACTTGAATTAGGATACTTAGGGGCCAAGTAAGGCATCTCAAAGTCTATATAAACACCCAATGGGGCAACTTGAAAGGGGAGTTTGGCAGAAGCCTTCTGCCAGGGCTTTTGTGGGCGGCTAGCTAGGCAAAGGAACCGAGCCAGAAAGGTCATATTTGTGGGAAATCACTAGAAGATAGCCAGTTGATCCATCTCAAGAAGCTGGAATTCTACTATATGATAAATATTTGACTTGTTTTAGGGATTTCTTATGTTTTGTTTTATCTTTTCTTCTGAGATGTTTTCTTTTATTGTTATGAACTAAACCTTCAGATACCTGAAGGGGATGAAACCTAAGATGGATCTTGTTATCGTTTGCTAAACTATATGATAAATATTTGACTTGTTCTTAATTATGTGCTCTTAATTCTTGTGTTGATATTTCCCGGATATTGATTCATGTATGATGTGCTTAGGTGGAGGAGCAAAAGTCCCTGCTTAAGAGTAGATCTAGCATAATTAAGTGGAGTTGATCGCATGCCTAGAGATAGGGTGACGAGATTTTGTCAGATTAGGGTGAAACCTAATATGGGAGTCTATAGATCGAGTTAATGCGATTCTAGGGGTTTTAATTAGAAAGAGATTTCAATTAATCAACCTAGGGTTAGACGTTATTTGCCTCGAGAGAGGGTTCAATATAAATTAGGGAATCTTACAGATCAAGTCAAGTGAATAAATCGTCTGGTTTAGTGTTAGATAACAAGTGAAGTCTAGGTGGATTCTTCCTAAGGGTATCGTCTTAATCAACTGAGTTTTCCCAACAATATTTCCCCAAATTCATTCTTTTTGTCTTTGCGTCTTTAGCTTAGTAGTTAGTTAAATTTAGATTAATAACAACTTCACTTATTTTAGGCTAGATTATAGAAATAGAGTTAGTATTAGTACTTTTGGTTCCTTTGGATTCCACATTCCGGTCTTGCCTTAATTATACTACTGTACAATAGGTGTTCTTGCCTCAAAAATCGCTGTCAGAGTTAGTTTCCAGGTTCGATCGTTCTCATTATAAATTTAAAACTCTGAAACCGATGATCAGTAGTAGATAGTGAACTGGACTATGTGAATCTCAGATCTATGGATAGATTTGGGCTAAATGGGCCACACGAGCGTGTGGGTCCATTTGGGCCGAGAATGGGCCCTAGGCCCATTCGCATCATTATCTCTGCTTAGAATACCTTGATTTATGAAATTACTGAAATACCATCGGTTTACAAATTACTGAAATACCCCTAGTTTGCAAAATTACCGAAATACCCTCAAATTGCTAAATTACTAAAATACCCCTGATTTGTGAAATTACCGAAACACCTCTAGTATATAGAATTATCGAAATACCATCGGTTTGCGAAATTAATGAAATACCCATAGTTTACAATATCAATAAAATACCCTTAGTTTACAAAATTACCAAAATATCCTTAGGCTACGAAATTACCAAAATACCCTTAGGTTGCGAAATTACTGAAATACCAAAGGGGTGAAAATGACCGTTATACCCTTGATTGAGGTTGAATATTGTATGTATGATTTTATTTATGTAACACGCTTAACCCATACCCATCATCGGATTAGGGTTATGAGGCATTACCGGACTCAACTCAGATCATCACAGCCATTTATCACAATTCATACATTTATTAAACTCAAAGAGATTTATTTCATACTTGTACATATCAACCATTGAATTATTGAATATATGCTATTCAAATGTTTAACACAAGTTTGAGTATGCACCTATCACTTTATGCACATGTAGTAACATAAATACATCTATCACTTATTCAACTATCACCTTGTCATTTCATAACTCATACGCACATACATACTTAATCATAAACTTTCATAGCACTCTATGGTATATCTATGCACATACGAAAGACTCAATCAAGGTTCGCATTTAACATAACCAACTCCATAAAATTTCCTTTTTACGATAATACAAATTTATCACATATGTATCAAGATACATAAATATATATATTATATAGATATAATTTAAATCCAATGTGTCCATTATACCATGAATTATAAACTCATCATCAATACCATTTCAAACTATCACTTGATCAACCACATATACGAATTCTACATAATCGAATACATGCAACTTATTACACATCACTTACAAACTTAAGTATTTGACCGAATATACAAGGTCCCATTTATGTCATTTCATGCTTATTACCTAACACAAGTCGAGTTTGGTAGTTTCATGCACTCAGTAAAATTTAAACAATCTCTCAAACCATTTATACATATATTATAGTTATGCACATTTCCATACTCAAACATAAGCCTAATCAACTAGTTCTTTGAGCATGTTAACTACGTTTGACTATAGCACATAGACTCAGCCGAATATACATACATACAATACACAACGTAGCCCCCTTTTTTTTCAAATTTATTTAATCAAAGCCACATTGAATACTAAGGTCATAAAGAAATACTATTAACCTACCAAACACATGAGCTAATATAGCTAGCGGAATTGCATAAGTATAATCAATTTTTTGACCACATGCTCGGTTCTCAAATAAACACTACAATGCTCAACCTCAAATATTCATGCATAAACATTTTCACTATCATCATCGACTCATAACCAAACTTCTCAATATAAATGTCATATTATATGCTTTCAAACTAAACTTAAAACATGACAAGAAGCATATAACCAAGAAAAATTATACAAACCAATCTATCAAACACATAAGTAAAGTTTAACCAAAAGTAATAGCCATTTCGCAAGGCTATACATATATATATATACAAGATTAAATACCATTAATAACAACATAGCCTAGCTTATACATGCCTTTCGAATCAAACTAGGTTTATAAGTACCAAAAGAGCTGATAGTGTGGTTGACTTCTCCGAAGATCCTCTGAACCCGTAGCTGACCCAAAATCTATATAACAGCACATTAAAACACACAAAGTAAGCTTACTGGCTTAGTAAGTCTCAAGCAAGTATTAATGCATAAACGAACATTTAAACATATTAATCTCCATGCTTTTGGCATTGTATCTAATCATTCCAACATGTGAATTATGCTTAACCGAATACTAGCAATGCATTGACTTAAATATTAGCACCTAGTTATCATAAACACATATACAACAAATCATTGAGTATTATGTTTATTCATCAATTTTGAGTCAAACAAACTCAATTGCAAATACTTTCAAACACTTTTATCATACATCTTTTCATTATAATCGAATCTTCCATGAGTTATAAATACATATCTTAACCTCGCACTTATTGAATCATTCACTTCATCACACCATACTTAAGTAAAATGATAATGAACTGAGCTGCTTCATTTCTTACTAATACAATAAGCCAACTCTTACCCGAGCTTCTAACACATATCATTTAATATGCCATACTCATTTCATTCTCAAGTTCTTCGTTTATAGCATATCACCAGTATTTAGCCTGCTGGGCATTCAAGCTCGAATTATCTACCGGCATTAAGCCTGCTAGACCAAAGGTCCGAAGTATAAACACCGGCATTAAGCCTGCTAGGCTGTAAGCCCGAATTAAATCACCGGCACAAGGCCTGCTAGGCTTGAAGCCCGAAATAACAACATACTAAATCGTTCAATGCACATTTCTCAACACTAGCATCTCAAACAACCTATATAATGCTTATCACTCTCACATAACAACCAAGCATATCTATTACACATTACTTTCAACAAATAAAACTCAATCCAATATCATACCCCTACATTCGGCCATTTGATATTTTTATGCTTAAAATATTCAAATTTCATCATTTATTATATTCACAAATAATTCTTTGACTTATATTTACTTAAGGACTTACCTCGACTGTCGACGGACGACGAAGACCAGCTATTCGTGAACTTTCGCTTTTCCCAGATCCAAATTCGATTTTCTTTGTTCTTGATCTGAGCACATTAAATTTAGCTCATTCAAGCACATTTCATCTCAATTTAGTCCCTAAACACATAAATGGGCAAATTACCATTTTACCCCTGATGTTTCACATTTTTACAATTTAGCCCCTATTGTACAAAACACAAAATACACATAATTTGCACTTAATTCCTTAGGGCTGAATCTTCTATGTATCCATACAAAAGGCATACATTTCATTTATTTTGCATTTTAGCCCCTCAAAAATTTATTTTTACTATTTAGCCCAAAATACTCAATTTCATCAAAAATTCAAAAACAAAAAAATATAAATCTATCACATATATTTTATATTCCATCCTTAGATAACATATATGTTAACATTTTATTAAATTACTAATTCAACCTTTATTATAAAATAACTAAACAATATAACTTAAGGGTAATCTTGTCCATGGCCGGCCACAAACTTAGAAAATGGGCTTTTTTGCCCTTTAAGGACTCCATATTAAAAAGCCGCTATCAAATAAGCACTTTTCACTATAGTTTGTAACTTTTACCCTTTACGCGATTTAGTCCTTTTTCTAAATTAAACATACAAACAATCAAATTTTCATACGAAACTTTCACACATTATAATTCACATATAATAAGCACAGAATATATTATTTAAATATAACTCAGACTCGGATTCATGGTCCTGAAACCACCATTCCGTTTAGGGTCAAATTCGGACTGTTACAATTTACACTTTTATACGTTGATACATTGCATTTTATCATGTTGCATGGGGTGGGTTTAATGACTGAAGAGAAGTGTAGCCTGGTGGCTCTGCCACATACTATTTTGGTGGCTATGCTACTTATTTATTTACTATTACTCTGGTGGCACAGCCACAAATATTTTGATTAGCAGCATGTCTGCAATATTGGTGTGATTGGCAGGGTGGGTTGACTTGATCCCCATAGGTGATGATTGGTTGGTACGGGGGTGTGATTGGCTGGATTGGGTTGGGTTGCATTACATTATTTGCACTATCATGATTATGGGGCTTAGGCCCAGTTTGATGTCATATGGGCTCAGGTCCAGCTAGTGATCGTATAGGGGATTACACACTGAGTTCTCGTAACTCACCCCGTTTCCATTAACCTTGCAGGTAATCCCCATCGTTAGAGGATTTGGAGCTGTGGAAGACTCGGAGGTGGCCATACATCGGAGTTATTTCTCGCGAACTTTAGTAAATTTCAGTTTTACTTTATTTTAAGTTTAATTATTTTGGGTTATTATTCTATAACAAGGCCTTTGGATTTTATTTTCCTTTTAAACTTTCATTTCAGTTATTTTTAGAATATTAATGATTAAACTCTGGGTTTTCTTAAGTCAACAATAACCGTTTTTCAAAATATCACGTTTCCGCAATTTCTTAATTGAACTTCAGAAATAATCAATGTTTTCGAAAATAATAATAACATTTTTACAAGAAAACAATTATAGCAAATCTGAATTTCACAAACAACAAAGTTCGAAGTTTCAAAAAGAATACAAAGTTTTAAATGAACGCGTAGCTTTTAAACAACCCTTTTATGTGACATGCTAGATCCGGTCATAGCGTCTTGGCCGGGTTTGGGGTGTTACATACATTCTCATTATGAGAAGGGTTCATTCAAGCGTATCTAAATAGATACTATGTTTACATATGGATCCTTACGTCGTTACATATCTCTCATTATTTGGGACCCTATTCACCTCTTTTCTTTTTTTCTTCTATTGAATCGAGAAATAAATAGGTTTGATTGTCCATCTTTTTAATATAATCTATATATATTTAATATAATCTTAATATAGACATCCTCTTGATACTTCAAAACGATGCAATTGGATGTCTGACTCGGGCCTATATGACATGAACGATCAATGGAAATACTCCAACAGTCCACCTTTGTCATATGTTCCATACATCACACTAGATAGATATCATATTCATGGAATACGATTCACTTTCAAGATGCCTTGGTGGTGAAATGGTAGACACGCGAGACTCAAAATCTCATGCTAAAGAGCGTTGAGGTTCGAGTCCTCTTCATGGCATAATATTAAGAATGCTCATTGAATTGGAATAAGTTCGGTAGCGGATCATGAGATCTTGGTGATCTTCTCTATCTAATGAATGGGGAGTCCGCTTTGAAATCGTTTGCCTTGCACCCACCCCCGAGTATATGCTTCAATAGGAATCACGCACACAAGGGTAGATTGATACAATATAAACCTCTGGTAACCCAGCGGATAAAGTACATTACATAATCCGTTTTAGGGATTGGCGACTTACCCATTTTGTGACTTTGGCACTGGACGTTCCAAAAATGGGTACTATCGGGTCGGGTGAATTCAATAATAGACGCCTGGTGGCATTCCAGCTTTCCTTCTCCTTTCAAGACCTATCTAAAAGAGAATCCAGTATTTGTAACACCCCAAACCCAGCCCAAACGGCACGACCAGATCTGGTATGTTACGGTTAATTGTTAAAAACTTTGCTTTGAAGGGATTTGAAATCTCGTTTTGATTATGTAGTTATTCATTAAATAAGTGATATTCGTAGAAAACCTATGGGTTTTTTTATTTTATTTAAAACTTGTTTGAAAATCCCATTTTATTTCCTCTTATGAGTAAGTCTTTGAACATAAATTTATATAATGTAAACATTAACAAATATAAATTGATAACCTAAACTACGGAGGCCTTATTACATAAGTAGTCCCAAAATTAAAACTTAAAGAAAAACCAGGGATAGTTTATGAAAATAAAAGACTTTATGGCCCCTCGAGTCCACCTCGGCTCCCATATCCACGATCTACTGCTCACTTGAAAGGTTAAGGAAAATAAAGGGGTGAGTCACTAAGACTCAGTGTGCAAATCCCGAAAACACATAAAAGGCTTGAGGCCCACAAACACATTATGGGCCTTGGCCCATACACAATGGCAACAGAATATTTACATGCAACATGGCCCATCCCAACCTAAAAGTCTATCCTCTACACACCAGCCCGTACCAACCAATACACCTCGGGGATTTCTACAATCAACACACCAACCGCTACACACCATATCGACAGTCATGCTGCCTATTCCTAACAATCAGGAATAAATTTAACGCGGCTTAGCCACTGATCACTATTGTGACCTAACTTTACAATTTGTGGTTTAACCACTGATCACCAAGTGACCTATTAACATGCTCTTCCCCTTCACCATATTAACCCCATCCTATGCATACATACATGCAGAATCAACACAATCTACTACCTAAAAGATAACAGACTATCATATACATCGATACACATAGAGAAGTTTCTATGATTACGTACCTGGCATCCCTTGCCTACCCTTTTAGGGTAATACGACTGTCCAAACAGCCTCTTTCCAGCTTTTAGCTCATAACATATATATAATACATAATAATTAGTGTGATAGAGATCTACACACCTGATTACAGTCAAGACGATACTTTCTATGTTGACACTGTCAGCAGCAGAAACGACTGCTAACTGCCTAAGGTTTTGCTCCGAAGCCGGTCCACAACCCGGCAGCCAATCCCGAACTGCTGACACCGCTCGTTTCTTAAACTTAGGGATTGGGTTTACAGATCCAATCCCCTCCTTTGCCTGATCGACATTTGATTCCAACAAAAGACCTTATCAGTTGCTACCATCACAACATATGGTTGTTAATCCATACCATAGAGTTAAGACCCCAAATACGATAAACGAACCTAAAGAAAATCTAAAGAGAACCCCTTACCTCGAAATCCTGAAAAGAGATGGAGTTTAGAGACTAGCAGTTTTCGGCTTTTAGATCTAGATGATCTACTTCGATTCCCGATGTGTCGCCCCAAAATAAGAACACGAGAACAACCAAAACATTATTCCAAAGAAAAATCTTATCACGCCAACTAGCCTTCCGGCTTTGGCCTCCAAAAACCGGAAGAGAGAGGAAACAGAAGAAATTGGCACTCACCTTTAACACCAACAGATTCGGCTACTCCTAACAGATTTTGGCTTCTAACATAATAAAAAGAAAGATTGTGCACAGGGATCTAGGGAGGTTCGGCTTAAGGAAGAAATTGGCAAAGAGAGAAACAATATCAATGAATATTCGGCATATAGGAAAAGAATGGAGAAGATAATTGAAATTAAGGGTTTTGGCTTTTTGAGAAAAATGATTGAAAAGAGAAAAGTAGAATGGAGTTTCAGCTTTTGCATAAAAGTGGAGATGAGAGGAAAAAGAAAAAGAAAAAGAGAATAGGATCCAAATGCCGGAATTTAAGAGATATCCCCCTTAATTAACCTAAATTTCGGCACCTACTCCCTAAAAACCGAAAATGACCCTTTCTAAAACTAAAACTAAGCTACTAATCAAGGGAAATTTCGACACCCCTTGAACATACCAGAACCGATTCCTCCTTCGCCTTAGTGTTGGAATTTTGGCCACCAGTGTGACCAGCAGATAAATCCTAAATTTTCTCCCTTATCATTATGTGATCTCTCATCCACAAGTGACCCAGATAACACCACCTCTTCCTTCCTTTATCTGCCACACTATCAGCCATATTATCCACATTATCCAAACAAATAAATCCTATTTTAAAGCATATTAGCCGTCCAACTTGCTCCCCCCTTTAATACCGAAAATAATTAAAATTAAATAAGAAAATTGGGCTTCATGCGACTCGAACTTGGGCCTCCTCAGCTGACGCCACCTCCCTGCTTTCTAAGTGGCGCCACTTTGCCACTGGGCCACAAGCCCATTTGTGTCTTAAAACACAGATAACATCTTTTAAGCCCTATCCTACCTGGCTCTCCACTAAAGTGCCCAACAAAAAATTTTAACTAAGGCCTCGGCCCAACCCTGAGCCCAATCTGAACCCCTTAAACACCCTAATTAACACATTGAGCATAACATAAACATCACAGCACATTAAATGCAAAGCCCTTCCAAATCAGGATGTTACAGTTTTACCCCCTTAAAGAAATTTCGGCCTCGAAATTACCTGATCAGAATAGATGCGGGTACTGCTACCGCATCGTCTCCTCTGGTTCCCAAGTAGCCTCCTCAGAACCGTGATTCAGCCATAGAACCTTAACCAACGGAACCGTCTTTCTTCGCAACACTTTGACATCACAATTCAAGATTTCCACTAGTTCTTCATTAAAGGATAGGTCAGGTCTTACCTCGATTTCCTCCACAGGCACCACATGAGATGGATCCGAACAATATCGTCTCAGTATAGAGACATGAAACACATCGTGAATCTGGCTTAACTCTGAAGATAGCTCAAGTTGATAGGCTACCGGTCCTACTCGTTTTAACACCCGATATGGTCCGATGAATCTGGGACTTAACTTACCCTTTCGTCCAAACCTTAATACTTTCTTCCATGGCGACACCTTCAAGAAAATGTTGTCACCCACTGCCAATTCTATGTCCTTACGCTTCAAATCAGCATAGGACTTCTGTTTGCCTAACGCTTCCTTTAGTCGAGCCCGAATTAACTCAACCTTCTCCTCTGTCTCGGTAACCAACTCTGGACCCAAAATCTGACTTTCCCTTAATTCTGTCCAACAGGTAGGAGTACGGTACTTTCGCCCGTACAATGCTTCATAAGGCGCCATCTGAATACTGGACTGGTAGCTATTGTTGTAAGCAAACTCTTCTAATGGTATAAATTCTTCCAAACTACCCCTGAAATCAATGACACAACCTCTCAACATGTCCTCCAAGATCTAAATTACCCGCTCAGACTGTCCATCAATCTGAGGATGAAATGCTGTACTGAAGTCCAACTTCGTACCCAATGCTTGATGCAACGCCTTCCAAAATCGTGAGGTGAACCTAGGATCCCTGTCCGATATGATTGATACTGGTACCCCATGCAACCTCACTACCTCCACTATGCATAGCTTAGCCAATTTCTGCAGGGAGTAATCGACCCGTACCGGTATGAAATGGGCAGACTTCATCAAGCGATCAACAATCACCCACTAACGAAGTCCATTATGATCCTTTCCCACTTCCATTGTGGAATCTTCACCGGCTGCAATAACCCTGATGGTAACTGATGTTTCGCCTTTACCTGTGACAGGTCAAACACTTCCCCACAAATTCAGTCACCTCTCGTTTTAGGCCCGGCCACCAAAACTGTTCTCGCAAATCTCGATACATCTTACTCCCTCTAGGGTGCATAGCGTATGGGCTACTATGCGCTTCTAACAAAATCTCATGCCTCAACTCAGGATCTTTCGGCATGCACACTTTCCCTTGAAAACATAATAGCCCTTCCTCATTCACACCAAAACCTGCTGATCTATCACTTGATCCTACCTGAGACTTCCCCTTCAGCAACTCATCAGTCTGCTTCTTCTCCTTAACCTGACTGACCTAAGAGGGTTTCACTTGAAGTTCAGCTAATAAACTCCCATCATTGTATAAACTGAGGTAAGCAAACATTTCTCTCCAGTCAGAGATTACTTTACAACTCAGAGCATCCGCTACCACGTTAGCCTTACCCGGATGATACTCGATCGAGCAGTCATAATCCTTTAACAGCTCGATCCACCTCCTTTTCCTTAGATTCAACTCCTTCTGGGTCAAAAGGTATTTTAAGCTCTTATGATCGGTATAAATGATAGCTTTCTCCCCGTACAGATAATGTATCCAGATCTTCAAAGCAAAAACCACCGCCGCCAATTCCAAATCATGGGTGGGATAATTTGCTTCGTGCGGTCTTAACTGCCGAGATGCATACGCAACCACCTTTCCATCTTGCATCAATACGCATCCTAGTCCCGTGTGTGAAGCGTCACAGTAAATCACGAACTCCTTTCCAGCCTCTGGCTGAATCAATACCGGAGCCTCCATCAAAATCCTTTTTAACTTCTCGAAACTCTCTTGCTGCTTATTAGACCAAACAAACGGAACCCCTTTCAGCAACAACTTAGTCAACGGTGCCGCGATCAATGAAAATCCTTCCACAAACCTTCTATAATACCCAGCTAAACCAAGAAAACTCCGAATTTCCACTACCGATTTAGGCGGATTCCAACCCAACACCGCTTCAATTTTTCGAGGGTCAACCCTAATCCCCTCTGCCAACACAACGTGACCTAGAAAAGTAACTTCCCTTAGCCAAAATTCGCACTTACTGAATTTGGCATATAGCTGCTTCTCCCTCAAAATCTGCAGAACCACCCGAAGATGTGAGTCATGCTCCTCTTCTGCTCTTGAATAAACCAGGATATCATCTATGAATACCACGACAAACCGATCCAAGTAGGGTTGGAACACTCGATTCATCATATCCATAAATGCTGCTGGCGCGTTGGTCAACCCAAATGGCATTACCATGAATTCGTAGTGACCATAGTGAGTCCTTAAAGTCGTCTTATGAATATCCGCCTCCTTGACCTTAAGCTGATGGTACCCTGACCTCAGATCTATCTTCGAAAAGACTGAGGCCCCTTTCAACTGATCGAACAAGTCATCGATCCTCGGCAACGGGTATTTGTTCTTAATTGTCAACTTATTCAGCTGGCGATAGTCAATGCACATACGCATTGATCCATCCTTCTTCTTAACAAATAACACTGGCGCTCCCCAAGGCGTCACACTTTGTCAAATAAACCCTCTATCCAGCAACTCTTGGATTTGTGCCTTTAATTCCACTAACTCTTTCGGCGCCATTCTGTATGGAGTGTTAGACACTGGTGCTATTCCCGGAAGAAGATCTATACCAAACTCCACTTCACGGTCCGGAGGTAATCCCGGAAGCTCTTCTAGGAAAACATCAGGAAATTCCTTCACCGTCCTAACATCCCCGACAGTTAGTTCCTTGGCTTCCAGAGCCCGAACAAACATTAAAATTGCCTCGCATCCTTTTCTCACCATCCTTTCTACTCTTAAGGCAAACACCACATTTGACAAACAGTTCCCCCTTTCCCCTATCACCAACACTTCGCCACCATCGGGGGTTTTTAACACCATACGCTTGGCTGCACAATCTACAGTAGCTTGATACCTCACCATTCAATCCATGCCTAAAATTAAATCAAACTCCCCGAACGGTAATTCTATTAAATCCGTCCAAAAAACTATCCCCTGAACTTCTAAAGGTATCTCCCGATAAAGTTTGTTTACCACCACAGATTGTCCTAACGGGCTAACTACAGTCATCTCCCTAGAGGAAATCTCAAAATCTATGCTTAAAGTTTAAGACACCCTACTAGCAACATATGAATGCGTTGACCCAATGTCAATCAATGCAATATAAGGCAAGCCAAAAACTAAAAACGTACCGGTTACGACATCTGGTGCGTCAGCCTCTTCTCGATGTCTGACAGCATAGAATAACCCTGGCTGTCTCACCTCAGTGTTTCCTGCCCCTTGGCCTGGTGCTCCACGACCTCGACCGAAACCGTTAGCACCTCTGGCTGGACCACAACCTCTTTGTGGCTGCTGACTTCCTCTTCCCGGCTGTGTATTCCCTTGACCTGTGGGCCCTTCACTGCCCCGTTGCTGCAGAAAGTTCCTAACTTGGTGGTCCGTAGATCCACACCTGAAGCACTTCCCACTGCCCAGCCAACACTCACCTACATGGAATTTACCACATCGAGCACACTTTTCTGTCTGACTAGTAGCAGGTCTCTCATCCCGTCTCGGCCCGTCTGACCTGGATCTTTTCTGGGTACGCCCAACTGCCACTGATGATCCAAAATTTCTCTTACTTCCACTCTTACCTCTATCCCGATTCAGTTTTTCTATCTGCTTAACCTCCTTAGCTATCTTAGCTATTTCCACAAGCACAACAAATTCCCTCGTCCCTCAGACCATCTTCAAATCGAACACAACGTTCATGGTCTGTGGCCACCATCCCTCGAGCATAACGGTTAAGGAGTAAGAGTTCCGCTTCATACGCAGCCGCCGACCTACTTCCTTGAACTAGATTTAAAAACGCTTTACGCTGCGCATCCATATAACTTGTCCCGATGTATTTACTCTAGAATGCCATTTCGAAGAAACCCCAGGTGATACGGTCAGCCACCGCACCATCCTTAACTGTAAGCCACCATTGATAAGCTTCGTTCCGTAGGAGGGATACAACTCCCTTCAGTTTTTCCTCCTCCATGAAATCCAGATCATCTATTGTACGCTCAACCGCCTCCAACCAGTACTCAGCCGTACTCGGGGCTATACCAGAAATTCCCCTAAACACTTCTGCCCTATTAGCTTTAAGTCGTTCTGACACAGAATTTCGGGCTCCTATGCCCATGCCTACCCCAACAACCCTCTCTGAAACCCTTAACATCGCCTGAGATACCGCATCATCTCTGGCCGTCTGATCCTGAAATTCGGCCTCCACAGCTGGTGGAGTTGGCATCTTGTTTCCTGACCTATGGCCAGATCCCACTGGTTCTGACACGGCCATCCTACCCCTACCACGGCCACGCGCAGGACGTCCACGACCCCTTGTACTCATTCTACCGACTCGCGTTTATCTGATTAGAAATTTTATGAATTATTAATTTCTTTCACTAATTAACCACGAACAATCTTATGGACAGTAGTTTCAAGAGTAGTTCTTTCAAATTCAGAGTTATATCTACAGGTTTCAGTCTCAAGTTCGTATCTCCTAGTTCTAGGAACCACATACATTCAACCATCATACATCAAAATTCAAGTAGCATTCATGAACTCACATTCATCACATAAGGGTATTCCACTACCCAGGGGTATTTTCGTAATTGTATCCTACTAGGGTATTTTTGTGATTTCATAAAATAGAGTATCTTGGTGATTTTTCGAAATAGAGGTATTTTGGTATTTTTTTAAACAGGGGTACTTCGGAAGATTTAATTTTGTAAATCGGGTGCTCTTGTGAATCTAGGGGTTTTTGGGTAAATTTGCAAAACATGGGTATTTTGGTAATTTTGCCAACCGGGGGTGTTTCAATGTCTTCACAAATTTTGGTAGTTTTACAAATCAAGGGTATTCTGGGAAATTTCCACAAATCAAGGGTATTTTAGAAATTTTACAAAACTAAGGGGTATTTTTAGTAATTTTTGCGAAATAGGGTGGCTGGTCCCTTTCGGGTTTTCATTATAAATTTTGGCCAGTCAACAAGTCTTCATGGCTGAGGTGAACAGTCACTATGCACCAGGTAGGATTCCAACGAAGAGGAGGTGGGTCACTAGGACCGCTTAAGTACCAGGCTCTCCCTGAATCCAATCCTAGACATGCGTATGCCTGTTACCACACCCTAACCCAGTGACTTGTTTACGGACATATTTAATTAGATTAAGTTTTATAAATTGAAGAGTTGTATAAACTAGGCCTAAGGTCCATTAACCCTATTCATACTAGTCTATGTCCATCAAGCCCATCAAACCCAACATGCATATCACATCAAGAGTTAGAATACTTACCTGCGTGGATCGGGTGCCGGTAGACTCGAAGGCCATATCTCTACCCAACGCATTTTCCTCAAATTCTCATCAATTTTACAAAACACTACTAGACCCATTTCACAGCTCGAGTTTTGCAACTCTACTCTGATACCAAAATGTAACACCCCAAACCCGGCCCAAACGCCACGACCAGATCTGGTATGTTACTGTTTATTGTTAAAAACTTTGCTTTGAAGGGATTTGAAATCTCGATTTGATTATGTAGTTATTCATTAAATAAGTGCTATTCGTCTCGGGGATTACACACTGAGTTCTCGTAACTCACCCCGTTTCTATTAACCTTACAGGTAATCCCCATCGTTAGAGGATTTTGAGCTGTGGAAGACTCGGAGGTGGCCATACATCGGAGTTATTTCTCGCGAACTTTAGTAAATTTCAGTTTTACTTTATTTTAAGTTTAATTATTTTGGGTTATTATTCTATAACAAGGCCTTTGGATTTTATTTTCCTTTTAAACTTTCATTTCAGTTATTTTTAAAATATTATGATTAAACTCTGGGTTTTCTTAAGTCAACAATAACCGTTTTTCAAAATATCACGTTTCCGCAATTTCTTAATTGAACTTCAAAAATAATAAATGTTTTCAAAAATAATAATAACATTTTTACAAGAAAATAATTATAGCAAATCTGAATTTCACAAACAACAAAGTTCAAAGTTTCAAAAAGAATACAAAGTTTTAAACGAATGCGTAGCTTTTAAACAACCCTTTTATGTGACATGCTAGATCCGGTCATAGCGTCTAGGCCGGGTTTGGGGTGTTACATACATTCTCATTATGAGAAGGGTTCATTCAAGTGTATCTAAATAGATACTATGTTTACATATGGATCCCTACGTCGTTACATTCCATTTAGGATTAGGAATGGGCGTAATCGGGCCTTCTTTTTACATATCTCTCACTATTTGGGACCCTATTCACCTCTTTTCTTTTTTTTTTCTTCTATTGAATCGAGAAATAAATAGGTTTGATTGTCCATCTTTTTAATATAATCTATATATATTTAATATAATCTTAATATAGACATCCTCTTGATACTTCAAATCGATGCAATTGGATGTCTGACTCGGGTCTATATGACATGACCGATCAATAGAAATACTCCAACAGTCCACCTTTGACATATGTTCCATACATCACACTAGATAGATATCATATTCATGGAATACGATTCACTTTCAAGATGCCTTGGTGGTGAAATGGTAGACACGCAAGACTCAAAATCTCATGCTAAAGAGCGTGGAGGTTCGAGTCCTCTTCAAGGCATAATATTAAGAATGCTCATTGAATTGGAATAAGTTTGGTAGCGAATCACGAGATCTTGGTGATCTTCTCTATCTAATGAATGGGGAGTCCGCTTTGAAATCGTTTGCCTTGCACCCACCCCCGAGTATATGCTTCAACAGGAATCACGCACACAAGGGTAGATTGATACAATATAAACCTCTGGTAACCCAGCGGATAAAGTACATTACATAGTCCGTTTTAGGGATTGGCGACTTACCCATTTTGTGACTTTGGCACTGGACGTTCTAAAAATGGGTACTATCGGGTCGGGTGAATTCAATAATAGACGCCTAGTGGCATTCTAGCTTTCCTTCTCCTTTCAAGACCTATCTGAAAGAGAATTTAGTATTTGTAACACCCCAAACCCGGCCCAAACGGCACGACCAGATCTGGTATGTTACGGTTAATTATTAAAAACTTTGCTTTGAAGGGATTTGAAATCTCGTTTTGATTATGTAGTTATTCATTAAATAAGTGCTATTCGCAGAAAACCTTTGTGGGTTTTTTTTATTTATTTAAAACTTGTTTGAAAATCCCATTTTATTTCCTCTTATGAGTAAGTCTTTGAACATAAATTTATATAATGTAAACATTAACAAATATAAATTGATAACCTAAACTACGGAGGCCTTATTACATAAGTAGTCCCAAAATTAAAACTTAAAGAAAAACCGGAAATAGTTTATGAAAATAAAAGACTTGGTGGCCCCTAGAGTCCGCATCGGCTCCCATATCCACGATCTACTGCTCACTTGAAAGGTTTGGGAAAATAAAGCGGTGAGTCACTAAGACTCAGTGTGCAAATCCCGAAAACACATAAAAGGCTTGAGGCCCACAAACACATTATGGGCCTTGGCCCATACACAATGGCAACAGAATATTTACATGCAACATAGCCCATCCCAACCTAAAAGTCTATCCTCTACACACCAGCCCGTACCAGCCAACACACCTCGGGGATTTCTATAATCAACCCACCAACCGCTACACACCATATCGACAGTCATGCTGCCTATTCCTAACAATCAGGAATAAATTTAACGTGGCTTAGCCACCGATCACTATTGTGACCTAACTTTACAATTCGTGGTTTAACCACCGATCACCAAGTGACCTATTAACATGCTCTTCCCCTTTATCATATTAACCCCATCCCATGCATACATACATGTAGAATCAACACAATCTACTACCTAAAAGATCACAGACTATCATATACATCGATACACATAGAGAAGTTTCTATGATTACGTACCTGGCATCCCTTGCCTACCCTTTTAGGGTAATACGACTGTCCAAACAGCCTCTTTCCGGCTTTTAGCCCATAACATATATATAATACAGAATCATTAGTGTGATAGAGATCTACACACCTGATTACAGTCAAGACAATACTTTCTATGTCGACACTGTCAGCAGCCGATACGACTGCTAACTGCCTAAGGTTTTGCTCCGAAGTAGGTCCACAACACAACGGCCAATCCCGAACTGATGACACCGCTCGTTTTTTAAACTTAGGGATTGGGTTTACAGATCTAATCCCCTCCTTCGCCTAATCGACATTTGATTCCATCAAAAGACCTTATCAGTTGCTACCATCCCAACATATGGTTGTTAATCCATATCATAGAGTTAATACCACAAATACGATAAACGAACCTAACAAAAATCTAAAAAGAACCCCTTACCTCGAAATCCTGAAAAGAGATGGAGTTTAGAGACTAACGGTTTTCGGCTTTTAGATCTAGACGATCTACTTCGATTCTCGATGTGTCGCCCCAAAATAAGAACACGAGAACAACCAAAACATTATTCCAAAGAAAAATCTTATCACGCCAACTAGCCTTTGGGCTTTGGCCTCCAAAAACCGGAAGAGAGAGGAAACAGAAGAAATCGGCACTCACCTTTAACACCAGCAGATTCGGCTAGTCCTAACAGATTTCGGCTTCTACGGTAATCAAAAGAAAGATTGATACACCCCAAACCCGGCCTACGAGCCTCGACCAGATATGGTATGTTCCTCAAGTAAAACCGGTTCAAATTCGTTTGTTCTTTGAGTGATTTTGGAGAAAAGTTGATTTGGGTTAAAATTGAAAACATAGTTATTTTCAAAGATTTCGTTTTGTTAAAACTTCATGGTTATAGTTCAAAAACCCGGAGTTACTGGTAGAAGTCGAGTCTTTAGATTTTGTTAATTAAATTGAAAATCATTTGTATTTAGGTGTCAAAACATTTTTCACTTATCATTGAGAAAAATTACTTAACTTTAAATTTGATAAAAATTCGAAACATAATAAAGCAATTAAAATGCATGCATAAACAGTTCATACTAGTGGCCTTATTACGTCAAAACCAAAACCCAAAATAAATTTAAAGTACTTAAATAAAATAAAATGTCCAAATAATAAAATTCGTGCTGAGCATCGCCACCACTAAGCTCCTGCCAACCCGGTCCATTACTGAGCGTCACCTGAAAAGATATCCCACAATGGGGTGAGTCAAACAGACTCAATGTGTACAACCAATACCAAGTCCAAACAGATTCAGGCATGTCAGATCATACATACACATATAGCATTAAAATAGATGATGCAATCCCGAACCCAAACCTAAATGCCGTCCGCTACACATCACCCGTACCAACCATCACACCGTGGGGACTACTAAGTCGACCCTCCACTCGCTACACACCATCGAAGGCAGTCGCTGCAGTCGACGTGCTCATCGCCCTTATATATATTGTGGCATAGCCACCAGATAATTAATCGTGACATAAGTCACCACATTCAGATATTTGTGACATAAGTCACCACATTCAAATATCGTGGCAAAGACCACCAGATCACTTCCCCTTTACATATCACCCATATGCCCCATGACATACATAACATGCAAATATTATGCCTTATACTTTATTCACATTCTTATAGTTGCCCTTATGTGCCATAACAGATATTTATCACAATATACTCATAGTAGGAGTAGGTAATGTACCTGAGTACTTCGTACCATTACATGGTACCTTAGCCATAATCTTACACTTTCATATTAACACATATAGTAAATTAAAGCCGTAAATCTATCAAGATTTAGTGTGGGGTACACACCTGGTACACTTAGTGAGTTCACTCAAATCCCGAAAATCCGATCTAAAGCTTTAGATTCTAATTCCTTGTTGCCGATTTGATTATTAATCAAATCCCGAAAATCCACGATATCTCTTCCTTGCAATCGACCCACACTAGATCACATAACAGGTTAGCTTCCGGCTTTTGAATGATTAAGAAATAGATCAAAATACCTAATTTTGGCCTTGGCCGAATGTGTATGTTCACTTACCTTGAGATTTTAAAACCCGAAATTGCGATTAGTACTTGGTGATGACGAGATCCCTATAAGTATATTGTTAGATTCGGTTCTGACACTTAACCTCAATAAATGGCCCTTGGCCGAATACATATTGCTTACCTTGAATACCTCAACTCCCGAAAGAACACCGTTACGTTGGTTACAACCAAAAGAAACACATTAATATGGCCTTAGGCATATTCGGCCATCCTTAGAAATCAAGGCCTACCCTTGATTTTGGCACACCAAAAAAGAAAAGATAAACCGATTGCTAAAAGAAATACTTACCAACGTTTGTCTGAAGATACTAAAAGAGGAAAAATTTCTGCTACTCTTCCGGCTTTTAAGACTTGCGGCAAAAAGAAAAGAATAGCTTACTTTGAGATTCGGCTATGGCTCCTAATAGAAATAGGATATTCGACTATCTCAAGGAACACAAGAGGAAGAGTATGAATCTTTTTAGGGTTACGGCAAAGATGAACTAGGGAGAAGGAGGTTTCGGCTAGAACAAATAAAAGAAAAAGAAGACTTTGAGAGAGGTAAAGTGGAAATTCGGCTAGAGGAGGAGATGGGGAAGAAAGAAAAGATGAATACTTTGCTTCTCAATTTCGGCTACCCACTCAAACACTAGCTTCTCCTTGTTTTTCTCCTCTTTTCCTCTTATCAAAATAAAATCATCATTTATCTTTACCTTAGCTGTAATTTTAAAAAGAGTTTAATCCTAACTAAAGCTCATCTTAAACTCCTCCCATAGACTCCCCTTGCCGTCCATCACTTCCCCTTGTTGCCGCAAAAATAAAAGCTTTATTTAGCTTCCCATGCGACTCGAACCTTGGCCCACTTGCACCTGTTTGTGGCGTCATTTACAGAGGCCCTAAGTGGCTCCTTCATGCCACTTAAACAAGCCCATTTCTGTGTCATATTTCCCTTACAAATTTTCTTAAGACCACATTGCTTAGCTTCCTCTTTGAGATTTAAAAATCTAATAATTTCTAAGGCATTTGTCTATGCACTAAGGTTCACAAAATTCATAGAACACATTCACAGCACACATAGGCATACTATTTCATAAAATTAAGCAATAATGCATAAGCCATAATCCAGGATATTACAAAGATGGTGCACAGGGATCTAGGGAGGTTCGGCTTAAGGAAGAAATCGGCAAAGAGAGAAACAATAACAATGAATATTTGGCTTATAGGAAAAGAATGGAGAAGAGAATTGAAATTAAGGGTTTCGGCTTTTTGAGAAAAACAATTGAAAAGAGAAAAGTAGAATGGAATTTCGGCTTTTGCATAAAAGTGGAGATGAGAGGAAAAAGAAAAAGAGAATAGGATCCAAATGCCGGAATTGAAGAGATATCCCTCTTACTTAACTAAATTTCGGCACCTACTCCCTAAAAACCAAAAATGCCCCTTTCTAAAACTAAAACTAAGCTACTAATCAAGGGAAATTTTGGCACCCCTTGAACATACCAGAACCGATTCCTCCTCCCCCTCAATGTTGGAATTTCGGCCACCACTATGACCAGCAGATAAATCCTAAATTTTCTCCCTTATCATTTTCTGATCTCTCATCCACAAGTGAGCCAGATAGCACCACCTCTTCCTTCCTTTATCTGCCACACTATCAGCCATATTATCCATATTATCCAAACAAATAAATCCTATTTTAAAGCATCTTAGCCGTCCAACTTGCTCCCCCTTTTAATGCCGAAAATAATTAAAATTAAATATGAAAATTGGGCTTCATGCGACTCGAACTTGGGCCTCCTCAGCTGACGCCACCTCCCTGCTCTCTAAGTGGTGCCACTTTGCCACTGGGCCACAAGCCTATTTGTGTCTTAAAACACAGATAACATCTTTTAAGCCCTATCCTACCTGGCTCTCCACTAAAGTGCCCAACAGAAAATTTTAACTAAGGCCGCGGCCCAACCCTGAGCCCAATCTGAACCCCTTAAACACCCTAATTAACACATTGAGCATAACATAAACATCACAGCACATTAAACACAAAGCCCCTCCAAATCAGGATGTTACAGTATTTCTCGGTCGTCAATATCTAAATAGGGCATACCGCCCCGTGGATATCTTTGCTTCGGAACAAAACAATTAGAATAGAATTAGGCTCGGTCAGCTGGAATGTGTATTATCCATATATTATTCATATAGGGGATCCTCCAGTTGAGAAGATCCATCGACCTGAGACGAAGAGAAAGGTCTATCTATTTTATTTAGTTATTTAGTTAAACCAATGATTTGTTATTGGAGCAGATAGCAACAACCATTTCATCTGACATACGTATTTTTGATTTTCCAATCGATTTACATCTTTCATTAATGGAAATTTTTTGATGTAGTGAGTAATAGCTTCGTTGTTCAAGAATTCTTGTTTAGGCAGTTCATACCATCCATACATATTGTTTTGATCTAAGTTTCAATTCTTCCATGTATCAACAGTAGCATATTGTTTCATGGAGCTAAGGTCCAAAATATGGAAGAGATGTTGGAAGCAATATGTTTTTTTTTTTTTTAATAATGATGGCCTAGCTTGGAAAAGTAGGCTGATTTTTACACCAAATTAGGTTTAGGGCAATCAGTTATTGATCCTTTAGGCAATTATCAATGTAAAGCGCCCAAATTCTTCCCTTGATCAAACTAGTCCTTAAGCTTTTAAAACTCCTAATTTTACTCTTTTTCAAGTCAATCCTTGGTAAAAATTAATACCTAGTAAATACTAAAATTCAAAAGATAACTATGCTCCACTTAGTGCTTAGTGGACTGTTTTTGTCAATGCAAAATGTTGACAACCATTAGGCTTCATTGTATCCTTGAGGTTCAATTATCAGTAACTCTTTTGCTCGCCATAATATAACTAGGGGCAAATAGAACTTTAAAGAAAGTTACATTGATACACGCCTTGAAACTTTTGTTAGTTTCTCATAACTTTATTTTTATCTCTACACACCAACAGGAGGGTGGTGGATAGGGTTTGTTCACACCATGGTGGAGATGTCGAGAGCCACAAGGTGAGGTGAGGTGAGGTGAGGAAAGTATGATAGATAATGGTTTTTTTATGGAGATCATCAACTCTGTAACACCCCAAACCCATCCTAGAAGTTAGGCTTGAATTCGGCGCGTCACATCAAAGGCATAATTCAAACGATTTTGCTAATTAAAAATTTGAAGGCCCAAAAGCCTAAAATCCTTGAGTCTTGTTAAGTAATGAAAAAAAAAACCCATTTTATAATTTTAAGTACTTCGGAAACCAAGTTTAAACGCAAGAAATTTACTCAAGTTTAATAAATAAGTAAGCAGTTGAAACAACAAAACCCAAAGTCTAAAGTCAAAACGGAGTACAAGGCCTTATTACATTCAACGAAAACAAGCACTGAAAACTATGTCTTTTGAAATAAAAAAATTAATCATCTTGTAGTGTAGCCATCTCTGAGTCCTCTCCCATGTCGAGCCATTTACTGAGGATCACCTAAAACATTCAATTCAATATACAATTATCAAAATGGCCTGAGCCCTATCAAAATCGTTGGTCTTGGGCCTTGGCCCACAATGACCTCATATCATATCATATGCAAATCAAGGTAATGCAAAACCCTCCCCAAAAATCCATCTGCTACACACCATTTCCCTACACACATGTGGGGATTTCTAAATCGACCCACCCATCCTCTACAATCAAAGGTAGCACTCACAGCAGCACTACTCAACGTTGCAGCAAAGCTGCTAATCATATAAAAGGGCTTAAAGCCACCGGTGGATCCATGGTTGTCGAGCGACTATGCGATCCTCAAATCTTCATCCGTACCATAATTCCCACCCATATGCGTCATAAGCAGAATATCATATGAATGCAACATGCACATGAGTAACATCCACAAAACTCATACTCATCACATAGGGGTATTTTCGTCATTTCACAACCCAAGGGTATTTCCGTAAATTTACTCTATAGGGGTATTTAGGTAATTTTGCAAAACAGAGGTACTTTGGAAATTTTGTAAATCAAGGATGTTTTGGTAATTCTGCAAACCAAGGGTATTTTGGTAATTTCATAATTCGGGGCTACTTTAGTGATTTTGCAAATCTAAGGATGTTTTGGGTAATTTTCAAACTAAGGGTATTTTGGTTATTTTCAAATCAAGGGTATTTTAGTAATTTTACAAATCTAGGGGTATTTGGTCCCTCTCGGGTTTTAGTTATGAACTTTGGCCCATTAACAAGTCCTTGCGGCTAAAGTGAACAGACACTATGCACCAGGTAGGATTCCAGAGAAGAGGAGGTGGGCCGCTAGGGCCGCTTAAGTACCAAGCTCTCCCTAGATCCAATCCTAGACATGCATATGCCCGTTACCACACTCTAACCTAGGGACATGTCCGCGGACATGTTTAATTATTAGAGAGTCTTATGCGGTTTAAGAGTTGTATAGTGCTACGCCTAAAGTCCATAAAATCATAGCATACTAGTCTACGTCCCTATAAAGCCCATCAACCTATTTCTCGTTCATATAACCCATAATGGCCACATCACATTTTTATGGCCCACTAGGCCCAAATCTCAATCATATGACCCATTAGACCCAAAACAAATCCAGATCATGTAACATGTATGCTTAACCCAATTCATATAATCAAATTAATCCATTTCATCAAACTTAGCCTCAGGGCCCACGAGCCCATTTAGCCACTTTCGGCTTTTCGGCATTGCTGATTTCGTGTGTGCATAGTGTTTGTACACACCTGGTTACAACGCATGTTATAAACCCCTTAATCACGAACCTACAATAGTCACGACTTAACGATTAATCTTGGCTTAATACACACTTTATCAAAAATCGAAACCTCACCGTAACCTTACCGTGTGCCACACGTTCTAGTAGCCCTTCCTTAGCTACTGTTCACGAATGTCCTTAGATCTGCACCCAAACATATATCATCAAAATCGAGTGGCTCATTTTTCACATAAGTCACCCCTATAAGCCATACCTACATTCGGCCATCCATTAATCCATAACTGAGACGAGTACACTTACCACTTTGCTAACGATCCTTACCACGCTTTCGATCTCTGAACCCTACCCTTGTTAATACAAGGTTAACAACGATGAGAAGTTAGCCCTTCGGCTTTTACCGACCATACTAAAGGGAAATTGACTAAGTACTTACCCAAGGAGTAATCAGCCCAGGAAGCTTTCGACTTTTGAGACTAGTATGGTGACGGGGACAATTCGGCACCAATAGGAAGAGGAAGAGAAGAGGTGATTCGGCTAGAACCAAAGGTGAACCAAAAATGGAATAAGAGGGTATGGAGGATTCGGCTTCTGAACACTTAGAGAGAGAAAAAAGGGTGTTTGGACAGCTCACAAGGGAAGAATTCGGCTAGAGGGAAAAATAAAATTTTGGCATTACCCTAGGAACCTAATTCGACACCTATATATATAGCCCCTAGCCGAAACTTCCTTTCCCCTAGATTCCAAATCGGCACCAATACATCCACCCCCCAATCCCTATCTTTTCTCCCTTATATTTACCTTAAATTTCTCCCTTGAACACTCCCTTCCAGAGTCCCTCCAATGCCACCACCTTTTGTCCAGGTGCAAAAATAAAACTCCTTAATTCACCCCTCTTAGGCCTCGAACCTTGGACCTCCTTAACTAACACACACGCCACCTTATAGCTCCCTAAGTGACGTCACTTGCCATTGGACCAAAAGCCCATTTGTGTCCTATTTTCTCTTAATCCGCTTAAGAGGCCTAATGCTTGAGACTAGGGTCCACTAAAGTAAGAAAAATAAATTTTCCCCTAAGGTCTTCCCTATCTTTAATACCTAAAATAATCCTGATAATGCTTTAAAATTATTATCCGAAGTGCTACTGAAAATACCAACCTCAATGCACAGAAATTTAAAATTTTGGGATTTTCGGGGCGTTGCAAGCTCTTTCGAAAGAGTTAGAAGTCTTAAATAGATAGTGGGTTTGGAGGTGAGCCGACTGTGGGTCCCAACCAATAACAACTCTACTTCATAGGTTAAGTGGTACGGTTGTGAGGGGTCCTGCCACGAGGCAATTGGATCGAAAAGGCTACTAGGTATATAGTTGGTGATAGAGTGCAACGACGCACATTAGAATGTAGTGAATGCGATGGGAGAGTCTTTAGCATATCATTAGTAATATATGAACTAGCAAGAATCATCTGATGAAATATAAGTATAGTAAAATTAAAATTACATGATAGATATTTATTTTAAAACATTATTTATAATATATTATCTATAATTTAATAAAACCTTAATTAAATTTATTCAAATAATTTAACTTATTCATATTTGATTAAATTATATTTTAAAATTGAAAAATTAATTTAAATAGCTCTAGTGTAAAATCTAAATGATGCAACTCGAAATAATTTAAATTTGACAAATCCAAAGTTTTGCCCGAATACCATGTACAGGAAATAATCTAAACCTACGTATAGATACCCAAGGGCGTAGCCAAGGGGCTGGCAGGGGCCCCAGTCCCCCCTAAAATGGTAAACTTTCCACTTAGGCCCCTTAATTTTTTTAAAGTTTTAAATTAGTAAATGTCAAATTATACTTTGGCCCCCCTAAAAATGATAACAATTTGATTTAATCTTTTAAAAATTATAAAGATATAGGCTGTCCAAATAGTAAAATTGCATTTTTGGTATAGTAAAAATTAAGATTTAATTTCGCCCCCTAAAACATTTTTCTACTTTCGCCCCTATAGGTAATACTTCCAAATAAAATCAACAGTATTAATTTTTTTTTCCTATGCAATAATAAATGCTACCTAGCACTTTTGGATTTTTTTACTCTTTAAAGACAACTCATATTTCCAAATTTTAAACAAATAATTAGCTAAAATTTTCACTTACCTAAAACGGATGAAAATAAACTAAATTTTAAAAAAAAAGTTACATTTAGATTTGATGATAAATTATTTTAGTGTTCATTTTGAATAGTCTAAAAAGTAATTATGGTTTGTGAATTCAAAGAATTAGACATGGAGTCAAAGGTCTCTGCAACCTTGCAAAATAATAATCTTCCAGGTGATTCTTCATCTCAATCTTCATTTTCTTCTTTAATTTCTGTTTAACATATATAATCTTCTATTTAGATTAACCAAACATTGGCTTGCTGGAATTTATTTGGATAAGGTTTTATTGTGTTTATTTTTGTCCTTGAATTCAATTTTACTAGGATAAAAAATGTTGGATTAATCTCTTTGTTATTTCTTTTATTTTTCCTTCTTTATAATTTTATTGTGCTTATTTTTGTTTAAATTACCTTATCATCATTATAATCTTTCTTGTTGTTGATGTTGTTGTTACAAATATTATAAGAGCATTACATATATCTTCTTTTAGAATATTTGATAATATAGACAAGTTTTCTTCTTCTTTTTTTCTTTTCATTTCTAAGATTGAGTTAATTTGGAATAATAGCTCAATGTTGCCCTAAATATCTTGATAAAAAAATTGAAGTTGTTTACTATCTAGATTTGTTTTTCTTATATAAAAATATGAAACCAAGATAAAAATTATTTTGTAATGAAAATGCAAACATATAAGTTAGCTCAATTGTTGGTAGATAAAAGAGTACAATATTATTTTTAAAAACAACAAACAAAAAAAAATGTCACCAAACCCATCACATTGCTTATACCTTTTTTTTTTTTTTACCGATTATTGGAGAGATGCCTAAATAGGTTAGTGTCAAAGACATACCTATTAAGGAAGAGGCCAAAATTGTTAGAAATATTACCATAATTGCAAGAAAATTTCCTTGTTCAGAAAATTTTAATAGCCAAGAAGAATTATTTACTATTGAATACCTTTCATAATAAAATTCGCAATGATGTTGTCCTACAATAAAAAAATAAAAAATACTTAGTCAACTAGTGATTGAAAAAGATTAACCTTGAAAAGGAAAGTGAAGAATGATTGCACTTTTATCACATAGAACTCTCTTGAATGGAAGACAAACTATTGTCAAGATGTTTGTGTTGTGTGACATGAAAACATAGGTTCAATCTTTCGTATCCTTACTTGTACTTCTAATTACCAAAAAAATCTTAAAACTTGTTAGATTAAATTCTATCCGATGAATATTTATTCATGTTGAATTTAATTAAAAAAATGGGATAATAAAGATTATGGAGACATAAAATGTACATATTTTGGATAAGACATTTCATTAAATACATATACTTCATTTTTCTAATTGATATATTATCCTATTGTTTTCCTATGACAAACTACAAAAACTAAAATCCAACACGGACCTTGGAAAAAGGTATGCATATTGTAAACCTAAGAAACAACCATACCTTAGGCCAGAACAATAAAAATAATTAAGACTCTAAAACAACCAACTATACCTAGACTTCATCAAGGAGATGAAGAAGCGTTGCAAATCCACCTTGGTCCCAAAGGCCTATGTTCTCATACACAATTCAAACTGAAAGTTTAATCAATAAGAAAGGAAAAAAACACTTAGACTAGATAAAAAAACATATTATTTAAGAAAAGATATAACCTAAACCTTGGCTAATATATATCAACAAAAGAACTCAAAAAGGGGATATATGTTGGGAAAATTCCATTAATTTTCCATTCTCTTATTTCGGGAAAATTAGGCACATATGCCAGTTTGAAAGAAAAATTGGGGGATTAGACCCTTTTTTAAATTTATGGAAACAAGTCATTTTTGTGGGGTACAGTTGCCACATAGGAAAAAGCACGCCCTGCTGGACGCACTTTCACAAAAAGCGCATCCAGCAGGGCGCGCTTACGTGGCAGTAAGCACACTGCACATAATTTTTTTTAAAAAAAAGCATTGCCATTCCTCATCCTTGTGGAATTGGCCCATAACATTTCCTAATATGATGTATATATAGTGTACATGATCCCATAGGCTTCCATGTCGATCGATCATAACATGTATTTCAAGTTTCGTATCATAAATGATGCATATATCGAGTTGTGGCATGACATGCCTTCTCAAGTTAATCAATAAGAAGTCACATAGGCTTTCACTGAAAGCGCGTCCTACAAGGCACGCTTTCCTTCTCTCTCCTGCCATGCTAGCAAAAAGCGCTCCCTGCAAGGAGTATTTTTGCCACCTAAATCAATCTATCTATCGTACTAATTATTTTTTAAAAACATTCCTTGTGAAAAACTTTTACATTCCATATAGTATTTTTTCCTTAACAAGGAAATTATATTTATCAATTAGAAAGTCAAAAGCTAGTTACAAATATGGTTTTGGAAAGTAATCTTGAATTCAAGAATGCACAAAAACACAAAAAAAGGCTTTGACAATCAAAACAAATCCATATCCAAAATCAAGATACATCAACATATAAGATGAAAAAAAAATGCTCAATTGATCAATTCATACATTAGCTAAGGCAACTAAAAATCCTTTAGGCTCTCACTAGACATTAGAAAAACCTCCAAAGAGCCCTTTCCCTAAATTCCATCATGAAAAAATTCAATATTTCCTTTGCACCACTCAAATAAAACCCCTAGACTAAAGTAGAACATAATGGACATATTGGTCTTCAACAGGTTGCCGATCCCATGCATAATCCATGACGACACCTTTATAATTAAGTCTAAAATTGAACAAATTCAAACCTTAAAAGTAGTCGAACATCCACCTCCACTCACCAAGGCATTAGTACAAAACTCCTCTACCACGATTACCAACCCAATCTAGTCCTCTTGCACATATTTGTCTCCCTCCATCCCATCTTCCATGGAAGAATCTTCAAACTCTATGGCAACAGTTTTGCCCTAACATTACCATTTTTTGAAATTTGAGGTATCACCAACTTTAAGCGCTCTTATTAGATACTACTCCTCTCTACATTCTAATATCACAACTCAACTTTTTCAATTGGTTAGTTGTGATTAACATCGCACCTTTAGAGAAATTAGAAAGATTGAGAGTGTTCTCTTCCATGGAGATAAAATCTCCCCCAATGACGTGCAATGTTTAGAATGTCTCCAAGTTGCACCCATGCAAAAGCAACCCTATAATCTCTAAATTAAACTGGAGGAAAATTGGCTGCAGCTTTAATATCAATAAGTGTAGGGCTAGTGATGATAAGGAGAAAACAATTTGATCCCTTAAGTTTAATACTAAACATTTCTACATCAATTCATATTTTTTTAAAAAATAATAAATGGTAAATTTATTTCATACAAATAGTAAAAATAATTTAGGGTTTCAAAAATTATATTTGTAAGCTATTGTTTACTTGTAAATGAACACTTAAATTAATAGCAAATTTACTTTTGGAAGCTAGTTTAAATCTAAAGAAGATTTTATGAAAGTTATTCAACACTTTCCACATAAGTTATGTCTTGTTTGGATACCATTATTTTTCCAAAAAAGGTCTCATTTTGAAATAGTAAAAAACACATAGTTTCTTACTTTCTATCATTACCTTAAGGTCGTTTTAGGTAAATTTTCTGATTCTTTCATATTTTAAATACATAGCAATGTGCCCTGCAATTTTACTTATAGTTATATAGTAGAACAAAGTTATTGTCCTTATCTCTAACATGATTTACCAAATGGTTTAAAATTGATAGACCCAAGAACAACAGCCCCTGTTCCTGTCGCACCTCCTGAAGCTCAAGTCCAGGTACTAAAGAGAAGAAATAAGAGGGTAAGAACCTAATTTCAAGAGCAGCCATACACCTTAGAAATTGAACAGATAATTCTGTTAACTACCATTTTTTGTAGATATTTTGTGTTATAATTATGGTTATCTTGAATGCTTTGCATGTCAGTTAAAGCCGCTGCCTGAATACATTAATAAATATATTATTTCTGAAAAGCCACGCCCAAATGGAAGATAGACAAGTTAATCATCTTTAAATGAATTTTACAACTCTTCCAATCTATTTTTTCGTAAAAATATCTCGTTTATCAATGTTGTCTAATAATATCTCATTATTGCAGTATTATAAACATAAAGAGTTCAATCTTAATTTTCGATCACTAGCTGAGGTGGAAAGGTATGAATCGAAAGGCATTTACCCTGGGTGTCCAAAGAAGAGAAAGAAGAACGAAGACCAAATTGGATTACATGAACCTTTGCTAGTAAGTGTGCTATTTTCATAAACTCTAAAACCTAAACAAGTTTAGTTCTCATATTTATTTACATAAAAAATTCAACTTTTCCTTGGTGATGATCCTTTTGAGAGTTGAATGTTTCTTCCCATGTCACTGTTATATTGGCATTTCAACTTTTGTAGGAATTGACTTATGAAGGAACTGAACAATTGAATGTAGAAGAACCAGATGCTTCAACTAAGGAGATAATAATTTATGAGAATATTGAAAATGTGGACACCTGTAATTATCCAAAGACGGGAATGCGTACTCCCCAAGAACAATGGCAGATGACAGAACCTTGCAACAATATGTACATGCCTAATCCTGCTACTGCTTCAGCACCAAAAGGTATCTATTCCTACTTATTTTTAAGCATATTCTACCACTAACTCCAACTTTTCAATTTTCATAAAGTACACATATCGAATACCTATATCTACTACCTACCCCTCTCTCTCTCTCTCTATATATATATATATATTCCTTAGAAAAGATTAATTTTCTTAATCATAGTGTAAACCACCCATAAAACATTGTACCCATGAATACTCCTTCCCATTTATACTTTAAATTCTTAAAGCCAATATCATATCTTCAACCTAAGAAATTCACCTATTAATAATAGAAAATATAAGTAAGATTATTTAGAGGGCACATTTACCTACCTATGCCTTGCTCAATCCTCATAATATCGGAAATGATAACCTCATCGAATCAACTAGCCTTTAGCCTAAGAGCTTTTCCCGTCTGCCATGTTTCTTCTACCTCATGACATAAGACTCACTTCTATTCAAGAAATCCAGGTCCATTAAGGAATCTTTAGAGCTATCTCTGACGTCAGGAAAAAGCCCTCCACCTACCTATTATATATATAGATTGATGCAGCAGCCTTTACACCCAAAGTAGAAATTGTTCCCTTCAGCTAGCTTTACAACTCTAACTATGTATTACGTCTCGTCGCAATTGAGATGAATCATATTACCAATCTTCTTAAGTTAGTTTCCACTAATGAGCATTATTTTTTTCCTTAAATCCTGAAATTTGAGAGAGTTACTTTCCATTGACAGGAGATCACCCCACGCTAGAGTAATGTTCTAAAATGTTTTGTAGTTCCAAGTTTCTAAGGGAATACCACAAATCGCTACCCATGTAGTTCTATTCTTGAAAAAGGTGAAACAAGACCAATAATCTATCTCAACGAACCATTCCTTCAAATTCCATCAAGAACTACCTCCCTGACATTTTATTAACATTAATGTCAAAGACTCCATTCTCCTTAACAATTTCAACTTCATAAACCCTTTCGTAATCCCTGCCAAGCACCTATCCAATTGGCCAACAACCATTATCAACCTTGATGGCTTGCATATCCTCCATATCAAATTTATGAACAACACATCGGTTTTCAATCTCCTTACAGTCTTAAACAGTCACCACTTGAGTCCATTTTCCATTCATCTTCATAATATGCTTTACTCTTTCTCCAAAACTTTGTTTGTTGTTGAATCTTATAAATCCCATAAATAACTTGCACCCATAAAGCCAAAAGTTTACTTTAGGAAATACAAATTTTCTTTTAGGTTGTAAATTTGACTATACCTAGCTTTAAACTCTTTTTGTTTTTCAATCAAAACTTCCTGCTCTTAGGGTAGGTTTTTTTTTTTTTTATATTTTGTTTAATTTGGAGGTACTTTTTTTCTTTAGAAGTAAGCTATTTCTATCATGTTATGCTAAGATTTAGTGAGTGTTGTCTTATTTTCTTCATTTTATAATAATTCATATTTCAATTTAAAAAAAAGAGAGAGGATTGAATTTCTTTTTTTGGTTTGGTCCACATAACCTTAACGCGGTTGAACAAAACCTAGCTTAATTGAAGTTGCATTTAAGAATAAAAATAAAACTTTCTCCAATTGAAATATATGTACCTATTTAATACAAGATATTGTGATTATGGCATCAATATGTTTCATATAATCTCCTATGAATTAAGTCCATGAGGTCAAAACTAAAACTAAGAGAGGAAGAATGAGAACTTGTAACACCCCAAACCCGGTCAACACACCACGACCGAATCTGGCATGTTACGGAGTGAAACCGTTTTGAAAACATAAGCTTGTCGATTAATTTTCTAAGGAAAACTCTTTTATTGCTCAGATTTAGATATCCCCGTTTAAAGTGATGTTGAAATCATTCTATTGTTATTTTGAAACCCAGAAAAACTCATACTCGAAAATCCACTGGTTGTTACAAATCTTAGAAACATATGATACTTGTTAAAAATGGAGTATGATGAGGATAATCAAGTTTAAAACCATTTGCATTTGAAGTTGTTTGCAAATTAAAGTTTTAAAACATCCAAATTACCTTTATTATCATGTGAACTTTGTTAACCGATGGTAACGTTTGAAAACCCGAAGAGTTATAATTTTGAAAACGTTGCTTTTACTGGTTATTTAAACAAATCGGTATATCCCACATATGTATAATATAATCAAAATAGAAGCAAATTATAAAACCCAAAATAATACTTAGCGGCCTTATTACAAAAACCTAAAACCAAATTTAAAGAAAATTAAATAAAACCGAAAGTGTAGCTTAAAGTTGAAACCCAAAATGTAGATGCATGGCCACCTCGAGTCCTCCCCGGCTCCATATCCGCAATCTATACCTCATCTGCAAAATATAAGGGAAGGGGTGAGTCACCGTGACTCAGTGTATAAATCCCTAACCCGACAGTTCAAGCACTTACATAGATCATCAGCAAAACATGCAAATCATGCAACCCCATAACCTAACTATCCGATCTCCTTTATCTACCCCGTGTGGTCAAAACCACTGGTGACCGAAGTCACAAATAATAATAGTGTGGTCAAAACCACTGGTGACCGTAGTCACAAATCAAGTGATGGGGCCAACCCATCGTGTGGTCAAAACCACTGATGACAATCCCGTAATATATCATGTGGGGCCAACCCACTGTGGTACCAAACCACTGGGACGAGTGACAATATCCATATGTGGTCAAAACCACTGGTGACCGTAGTCACAAATATCATAAGTGTGGTCAAAACCACTGGTGGTCAAAACCACTGGGACTTAGTCACAATAATATTAGTGTGGTCAAAACCACTGGTGACCGTAGTCACAAATCAAGTGATGGGGCCAACCCATCTTGTGGTAAAAACCACTGGTGACAGTCTAAATAAGTCATCCCCCTCCTCTCATCAATCCCATCATCATGTTCGTAGCATACGTGTCACAACATCATAATCATGCAAATAACATATAACATAGCATTTAACAGTAACATGATGATGTACATCCAAAAATCACATAACAGGGGACTTACTCGGAATCCAAGCTCATGCCCACAGAGCATAATCACCGATTTCATTGGCTATAACAGTAACATAATAGGCATATTATACTAAAAAAGTGTGTAAGCGTTACACACCTGATTACACGCAAGACTATGCTCTCTACGCCGGTACTGTCGTTAATCGACACTACCGCTATCAGTCTACTGCTTTGCTCTGATGCCGGCCCACACCCAAGTGGCCAATTGCGAACAGCCGACACTGCCCTCTTCTTGAATTTAGGGGCTGGGGTCTCAGATCCAACCCCCCTAACGTTCGGCTGACAACAGGGTCCATAACACCTTCGGTCACTAAATCGGATTAACACAGAGATTAACATTGAATAGAAATTAAACCCAAATGAATAGATCCCTTACCTAAGTCGACGAAACCCCGAGGCTCTAAGCGTAACTCACAACCAATGAACCCCGAAAGTTCACACAAGATGGCGTCACTACCCTCCCCTGCTTCCGGCCAAGCATAACACTATTAAGCAAATAGCCCTTCGGCTTTTTAAAGAATACGAAACAGATCCTAAAACGTTAGAACCCTTACCTAAATCGGAAATCGAATCCCGAAAGTTCCACTGCGTTAGGCTGTACTCCTCCCTACAATCGACCTTTACACATCATTATGAATCATAGGGCCATTCGGCCATGGCATAAATGCCGAAAGAAGAGAAGAGTTGCCGCACCCTTACCTTAATGATAGATTCGGCTAATCAAACACCAATGTTCGGCACCCCTAAATGATGTTAAAGGTTTGGCTCCCTTCAAAGAGCAAGAACCGGGTTTTTAATACTTAGATCTAAAATGGAAAAAGGGATGGAAGAGAAGTGAGTTTCGGTCACTACACAAATCGGTCAAGAAAAGAAAAAGATATTACTTACCAAGAGATTCGGCCACAACCCCAAAAGGAAGGATTAGATTCGGCTTTGAGAGCCAAGATAGAGATGGGTTTCGGCACTTAGAATGGTGAAGAGAAAAAACGCAAGGGAGAGGGATTTATGAGCAAAGCATTCGGCCAAGAAGAGAACTAGATCAAAGTTTCGGCCTTTTGTAGATGTTAGAGATGAAGAGATAAAATGAAGTGAAAGAGA
Source organism: Gossypium australe (assembly GCA_005393395.2). Taxonomy (NCBI): domain Eukaryota; kingdom Viridiplantae; phylum Streptophyta; class Magnoliopsida; order Malvales; family Malvaceae; genus Gossypium; species Gossypium australe. The sequence continues at coordinate 87,934,056 of CM016626.1, forward strand.
AGGGATTCGGCAAAAGGAAGAATGGAAGAACTTTCGGCACAAAGAAGATTGGAAGAAGAAAGAAAGAAGTCGACTGAGGAGTGGGTGTTGATTTCGGCCTTGAGCAAAAATATGAAGAAGAAAAGTGAACCAAAAGTGGTTTCGGCTTTGTACAAAATAAGAAGAAGAGGAAGAAGTGTGTAGGGTGGTTTCGACAATGAGAGGCTGATCAATGGGGACCGGAAAAGAGAAGAAGAAGCTACTTGTGTTTCAACTATACACAAGGAATTGGCTTACAAGGTTCGGCCAAATGCTCAAATTGCAAAAAGAAAAAGAGAGAAAATACTTGGGGTTCGGTTTTAGCACAAACGCAAGAAGGAGAAAGAAAGAAAAGAACTATCAAAGCTAGCCGAACACTCCCTTAACCCCTATAGACATTCTGCCACCTCTCAAAAGACCCCCAAAACCGATAGCTCCCCCCTTGCCCAAAGTCCACCATTCGGCCAACTCTTCCCAAATGAGTTTGAAATAATTCAAACTCCTAAATTTCCTCCCTTCCACCAGTTCAAATTCATTTGACTCCTTCCATTCTTATCCCCGAGAGTCCATCCTGAGCACTCCTCCTCTAGCTTGTGGCGTGAAAAAGAAATAGCAGGGAGTGCAACTCCTGCTGCTCGAACACAGGCCTGCATGTGGCGTCACTCCTTTGACACCTTAGTGGCACCTCCTTGCCACTTTTCCACTGGTATTCTTGTGTCTAAATCTCCCAATAAATTCTTTTAACCCCTAACTCTCTTAGCTCCCTCTCACTAAGTACCAAAACATAAATTTTTGGCCATGCCTCAGGCCTAACCCGAGGTCATTCCTAGACCCCAAAACATGCCAAATTCGTACAGCAGACAAACCATCACATGCAAACACATGCAAGATGCAGAGACCCCGATTTAAGGATATTACAGAACTTGAGTCAGCACCAACAATCCATATAAGAGTATACAAAATTTTGATTCAACACCACCAATCTTCCTCCTACCAACATTACCAAGAAAAAAAAGCCTATTTTAGATTTTTTTAGCTTGGTTGCACCACCTTAAAGCATTTTGAATAAAGTAAATTAGAAATGCCCCAATTAATAAGAGTGAGAGAAAAAGAGATCCCTTAAGTTCAGCACTAAAATTTACTATATCAGTTCATAATTTTTTTTTAAAAAAAATGGTAAAATTTATTTCATACAAATAGTGAAAACAATTTTAGTTTTCCAAAACAAAAAAAAAATTCTTTGAAGTAAATGAACACTTACAATTTTTTTTTGGATGGTAGTTTAAGGTTTAAAAATATTTTATGAAAATTGTTCAACATAAGGTTTTTAATATTAAACTCTTTCCACATATGTTATGTCTGGTTTAGAGGTTTTTTTAGGTAGGCTGTGATATTCATTTTGTACTTCTTTCATTTCAAAAGGTTAATTGTTTATAACGTGTGTGTGTGTGTTTTATATAAGCTATTTTAGTTCTTTACATATATAGTAGAACAAAGTTATTGTCCTGACAGATTTTTCTAAATGGTTTGAAACTGGTAGTCGCACAAACAACTAGTTATATAATAGAGGCAACCCCTGTCTCTGCGCTACCTCCTGAAGCTCAAGCTCCTACTCCGAAGAGAAGATACAACAAGGTAAGCATCCACACACCGTAGAAACATAAACAAATAGCTCTATTAACTACCATTTGCTTACACGGTTATTTTGAATGCTTTAGATATCAGTTAAAGCCGCTGCCTGAGTTCCTACGCAATTGGATTGTTATTGAAAGTCCACGCAAAAATGGGAGGATTGATAAAGTAATTATCTTTAAATGAATTTTACAACTCTTATAATCTATTTTTTCCCCATATGTAGGAAAATATATATATCTCATTTATCACTGATGTTTGATAATATCTCATTATTGTAGAAATATTGCCATAAAGAGCGCAATATTACTCTTCGATCACTTCTTGAGGTAAAAAGGTATGAAACAGATGGCATTCTCCCCGTGCGTGGAAAAAAGAAAAAGGAGAGCAACAACCAAAGTGAATAACCAGCACCTTTACTAATAAGCATGCTATTTTCCTAAACCCTAAACAAGTTCATTACTCATATTTCTTTACATGATTTTTTTTAAAACTTTTCCTTTGTAACAATTCTTTCGTGATTTGAGAGTTTCTTCCCCAATCATCTTTATATTGGTTTTCAACTTTTGCAGTTATTGACTTATGGAGAAACTGGAGAACAGAATGAAGAACTAGAGGCTTCAACTATGGAGAGAACAAATTCTAAGAATATGCACATGTCTAATCTTACCGCTTTAGCTTCAACTGCACCAAAGGGTATCTTTCTCTTTCTACTCACTTTTTAAGCATATTCTAGCCCTAACTCTAACTTTCCAATTTTCATGAAATACCCATATCTACTGTGTATTCAAATACTCAGGAATATGATTCTGAGCTAAAACACATATCTATATCTAGTTCTTTTCTAGAGTTATTCAACCATGGTTTTTTTTTTCATTCAGCAGGTGGAAGAAAGAGAAAGATGAAAACAGTGGTGAGTTCAGAAGCAGAAGCCAACATTGTAGTCGAACAGAATAATGAAGCTTCCCCGATAGATGTTCCAATCAATGATGAAGCTGCCCTGATAGATGTTCCAATCATTGATGAAGTTGCCCTGATAGATGTTCCAATCACTTATGTTGAGAATTTTAGTGATTTTGGCCGCTAAAGATGATCTTTCTCATTATATATTGTAATAGCCCAAATTTCAGCGATGTCAGAAATAGTGCTTCAAGACAACCAAATCTGACAAATAAATTCACAGATTATATTATTTAATATTTACGAGGGAAATATAGCTTTTAAAAGATTTTTGAAATAGTAAATTGTGATTTATAAAGATTTATTTGGTTAAGAAATTGAGAAAAAGAGGTATCGAGATCTTGGTGTTATAAACCGAGCCATAAATATTTTTATGAATACTTACGGAGTGTCAATAAGGTAATATTAAAATTTCATTAGAAAATTTTGACGTTCAGGTGATTAATTAAATAAAAATGACTAAATTGAAAAAGGTGTAAAAGTTGCAAGAAGGATTAAATAGTTGAATTGTCAAATGAGGAAGGACCTAAAGTGCAAATAAGCCTAAAGGAGATATTTTGGGCGGCAATTGCTGAGTAAAATCGGGAAATGGGTGAAATAAGGGCAAAATTGGAAAATTGCCAAAATTAGTTAAATAAAAATGGGACCAAATTAGAATATCTAGAATTCTCATCATTTTTCTTCATATTCATCAGCTGAAGAATAGCCATGGAAGAGGGTTCAAGATGGTTTTCATTGTAACGACCCGAAATTGGGCCTAGTAGGATTGGGCCCATTGGGCCTTGGGCGTAGGAGTGTTTAAAATTTTTAAGAACAATAGAACGGCACTATTTCAAGTTGGACTTATTAGGAAGGTGATTTTAGAAAGTTCCGTGTTCAAGTTGGGCCTCAGCAAAATTTTCGTGTTTAAGCACTTAAAGGAGAGAAGCTAAATGGCATCAAGTCTTAAGGAAATAAGTGTGCATTTTGCTAGCACAAGAGTCGACTGGTAAAGGTGGAAAGTGGTGTGTGGAGTGTACTAATGGTCTGAGGTTTGAATCCCATCTATTGCAAACTTTTGGACTTATTTTTGTGCTTCCTTTCCAAGTGTCGGCCATGGATTCAAATAAGGTAAGGAAGACTTTTTAATTTTTGGAAAGATGGCTCAGGATTATGGTAAGGAGAAAGACTAGGGAAAAAGAGGGAAAGAAATGGAGGAAAATGGTAAGAGAGGGGAACATGTTGGCCTATTATGTGGTGGATGTTTTGGAAAGCATTTTGGGGTCAACACTCATCTTTTGGTAAAGATGATACATGGTTTTGTTAGGGGAAAACTTGGTAGCCAAATTTCCTATAGTCTTTGACAAAACTTTGGTGTTTGTAAGGCTTGTTTCTTTTAGCATTTTTTTTAGTGTTTCTTTTTCAATCCTTTCTCTTTGCTTGCCGAAAATTCTAAAGCCATTTGTTCACCTTATTTTCTCTTGTTTTAGCCTAAACACTCTAGCCATTGTTCATCTTGTTCCCTTGTTGTGCCGTAACCCTCAATCCATCTTTGTTCATTCTTCCTTTGTTGCCGAAACTTTCATCTCTTGGCTAAGCCGAACTTAGCCACTTGTTCTTACTTTTAAACTCCTCTTGTTCTCTTTTGATAAGGGCCGAATCAAGCCATTCTTTGCTACTACATACCATTCTCATAAACTAGGTTTCGGAAGTTGATTAGTAAGTGGGTGACTAGGCCGAATATTGGTGGTAAGATGTTACTTTTTTATTTTGATGTTTTGCATCGCTCATGCGATTCTATTTTATGGTGAATATATCAACTTCCTGCTCTTGTGGAAGGGCCGAATATTGGATGAAGGCTAACCCCTTTGGTACATCACTTATTTACTTTAGGAACTCGTTGTAATAGTCAAGGTGCAAGGCCGGATTTTAGAACCTAGTAAGGAAGGATCGCGATTGTGGGGGCAACAAAGAATGGTTCTTTAGGGAAATCCAAATAAGGTGTGTAATCCTATAACCTTCCATATACATGTTTGAAATGGTGTGTAATCTCATACCTCTCTGAATGTTTGCATGAAATGTTCTATGATTCGGTCGAAATACCGAAGAAAACTGGAAACCGGCATCCGTGACAACTCGGGCGTGCGTATGTTCGTAACCATATTTTGCAATGAAACAGTTTGGTCAGCAGCAGTGACGTGATTTCGAAAAATCACGTAAAATAGGAGAAAGGGAATTAGAAAGTGAATAAGATATCGAATTAAATCCTACTGTGTTTTTTTTTATATGAAAGAAACGGAAGAGGAAGAGGAATTTTATATTCTGTGATATTTTAATTTTAGTGAGACTGGTTCTGATTGACTTTGTGGTTCCCTATTCTATCTTGTAAAAATCGTTTAAAATTGTACAAAGTGAATTACAGGTTATAATTTATATGTATAGATTCCTTAGTGTGTCTATTTTCAATAGAAACAAGTAGGAGCAACATATGAAAACTGTACAATGAGATATTTGAGTTTAAGTTAAGAGAGGTCAGAAACGTTGGTCAGTGAAACATGAGAAAATCTAAGGAATTAACTGTACTAAATGGCTAAGCCAAAAATTCTGGAAACATCTTAGTAAGAAGCTATATGAGTCTAGTTTCATGGAAAATTTACGGATCAAAATTTCGAGTTTCCTAACTCAAGTTATAGTCAATTTAGTTAGTATGACGCAGATGGACAGTTTCAATTTTTATGCCCCAAATTAGTAGTTAAGTTTAAGTTGCAAAATTACCAAAATACCCTTGGAGGGTAAATTACCGAAATATCCCTAGGTTGCGAGATTATCGAATTACCCTTAGTGGGAAAAATTATCGAATTACGAAAATGCCCTTATGGGCCAAATTACGAAAACACCCTTATGGGTCGAATTACGAAAATGCCCCTATGGGTCGAATTGCTAGAATGTTTTAATGGACCGGATTACCGTAATAAATTATTAGATTGATAATTATCATTTATATATGTGAATATTATGTTTTATTTATTATGTTGCATTTGCATATTTTGCATGGGATGGGAAAAATGTTAAAGAAGAGAAGTGTAGCCTGGTGGCTCTGCCACATTCTGATTCTGGTGGCTCTGCCACAAATTCTGATAATGGTTATGTGCCTAGCATATGAGCTAAAGACTCTGTGTCGATCATATTTACCCAAGGCTGTGTGCTAATTATATTACCGTAAATGATATCTTGTAACACCCCAAACCCGGCCTATGCATTAAGTCCAGATTTGGCATGCCACACAAATCAAACTTTCATCTAGTCGTCAATAATTTAAGAAAACAAATCTTCAAAACGATTTTGGAGATGGAGTTTATAAAAAATCGAGGTTAATTTGAAATCCATGATTTTGAAAACATTAGAGTTTATAATTTGATTTTCAGAGAAATAATTGGTTGAAATAAATTCATAAAAGAGTTTTCACAGAAATTTTATGAGTTAGTGATATTTAAGAAAAACCCCCTTTTTATACTCTAGTTTAAGAAAACATTTATAAAAATTAAAACAGCCCCATTTAAGTATCTAAAACATATTAAAATCCATCCACGAAATAAAAATCCATGAAACAATACCAGAGGCCTTATTACATTGCAACTAAAATAAAACTAAAATAAAAATACTTAAAAGAAGTTCAAAGTTTATATAAACCATCATTTGTAGTATGGCCTCCTCACGAAGTCATCTCCGGCCCAAGCCTCCATCAATTATCATTACCTGAGAAGGGTAAGAAAAACAGGGTGAGTTACTTAGAACTCAATGTATAACCCACTTACCTTGTTCACTGGGCCAGAATCAATTAAGCATTTCATTTGGGCTTAAGCCCATTTACAAATGTACAATATATAAATCAAATAAATATGCATTTGATATGCAATTCCCAACCAAGCCTAATTTCCATCCGCTACACAGCCTTTCTTCTATTCGTCAATTATCGCAACCCATGCAGTCATGTATATATATATATATATATAATGCATAACGATATATTCATAAGGTAAATTTCAACAAAAAGCCCATGTTACAAGTTATCAATTTGGCCCATTAGTCAAAATAGCAATTTGGCCCATTTAACCATCTAGCAAACTTTGGCCCATTTAACGATCTAGCAAACTTTTGGCCCATTTAACGATCTAGCAAATTTTGGCCCATTTAACACATGAGGCCTTTTTCACAATTTTCACACTTGGCCAACTTATCAAACTAATCATATGGCCCAAAATATCACTTTTTAACAATATAGCCCATTAAGGGCAAATCCGTAATTTTTTCCACAACCTTAATACCGGTTTCATGCATTCACACCAAAAAGTGCTAATATACCGTATTTTCCAATTTTACCGAATTTATGATTTTTATTCTATTACTACGGCATAGTATAACCCGTGAGATAAGTGTGAAGTTACACACCTGATTACGGTGAGAACTATACTTTCCCGCTCGTCGATACCTAAATACGTATCACACTCGATTAGAACACTGATACTAAATATAAATCTATATTAAGATAAACGATCTAGATATTTACCCTCGGAATTTCGAACAACAATTTTTCGTGGTCTCTCCCCGATTGATGGTTCATAACCCGATGAAGAACCACGAACAGTCAAAGGCTCAGGAGTACGAATGACTTCAAATAATTGATTTTCACCGGATGAGGGTCCACAACCTGGTGGAAAGTCTCGGATTCCCGAAACAACCCTTCGTTTGAAAATAGGGGAAATAGCAGAACCTCCCCTCTTCTGAACACTATTCACCGCTCTTTTCGAACCTATCTTGTTTGCCACAAAATCTTACGTTCACGAAAATGATAATCGAGCAATAGTGTCCCCTAAAATGAAATCGATTAGTAGTCCATCTATAACGATATGACGAGTAATATAGAAATCCTTACCTTAACACTTCGATTCGATTTTCTAACGAGTCACAAAGATTATGAATGCCCTGAGTTCGGCCTTCTCTATATCACGATTGCTTAAACGAAGGTTGAAAGAATAATCAACAAAACAATATAGATGAAGAGAAGATTCGGCTTTGATAAAAACAAAGGAGAGAAAAGAATGGTTCGACTATGGAGATAGTTTAACATTCAGCCATGTGAGAAAAATGATGAAGGAAGTATGGTTGAAAAGAAAATAAAAGAAGAAAGAGAGAGAATGAGGATGTGAGGTTTATGATTTAAAATTTCAAAGATAAGATAAAAGCAAAGAGAGAGGGTTTGAAACAATGATGCATTCGGCCATGGGAGAGAAGGAAAAGATGATGTTTGTTTTTGATGTTTTAGGCACTAGAAAAGAGATACACATTGAATTGACAAAATATGACCAAAAAGGTGAAACAAAGATAATTCTTCCTAGCCAATACACATTCGGTTTTTTAGAGCATGAGATGAAAAGAGAAAAAGATGTCTTGTAAAAGCAAAAGTGACCAAATGGAATTACCCAAAAGCTACTAACCATACCAAACCTATCACCAAAATTCGGCCTTCCCCCTTAGCCCCCTATTTCGTCCAAATACATGGTCAAACTTGGCCATCTTAACTTTCCAAAACACTCTCCCTTAAGAGGTACCTTATGTTCCTCCACCTTCCAAAAGTCTAGAAATCCTATCGCCAAAATCAAGCAAATTCTATCCCTAAATTCATGTTTGCCATAACCTTTAGCCACCTTACCATAAAAGAATTAGTCCATCCTTACCAAGAAAGAGCTTGGTCGACACTTGCTAAGAAAGAGTAAAAATAAATGTCACCAAAATGCTATCCATGGGATTCAAACCTCTCCCCTCAAGCTATACTCATGGCGCCAGTTCCACCTTGCTACTAGCTCAACTTATGCTAGATTTTGACACTTAGTTATCTTAAGCATCAGGATCACTTGTTCCACTTCAATAAAGTACTCATTTCTAAAATTTATTCTAATTCCGAATAAATCCCGAGCCTTCTCAAGACTAATAATAAGCACATAAATTTAATCATTCACAAGCTAAGCACCAAAATCATGCAACATATCGATACTCATATTTTTAGGATGTTACAATTCTACCCTCCTTAAAGAAAATTTCGTCCTCGAAATTTACCTGGTTAAAAGAGGTGAGGATATTGTTGCCGAATTACGTCCTGAGGCTCCCACGTAGCTTCCTCCGCTCCGTGATTATGCCAAAGAACCTTAACTAACGGCACAGTCTTCTTTCTTAGCACCTTAACATCATGGTCTAAGATTTTCACTGGTTCCTCCTCGAAAGACAAATCTGACCTCAACTCCACTTCTTCTATCGGTACTATGTGAGACGAATCCTATCTATAACGCCTCAGCATAGAAACATGGAAAACACTATGAATCTGACTCAACTCCGGAGGTAATTCAAGCTGATAGACCACTGGTCCTACACGCTTCAACACAGGGTACGGTCCAATGAACCTAGGGCTCAACTTGCCCTTCCTTCCAAATCTGAAAATCTTCTTCCAAGGTGAGACTTTCAGAAATACCTAATCTCCCACCACAAACTCAATATCCCTACGCTTCAGATCCGCATACAACTTTTGTCTATCCGAAGCTTCCTTTAACCGCGCTCGAATCACCTTTACCTTTTCTTCCGTCTCAGATATCAACTCAGGACCCAACAACTGTCGTTCTCCCAATTCAGTCCAACAAGTAGGGGTACGACACCTACGACCGTATAACGCTTCATAGGGCACCATTTGGATACTGGATTTGTAACTGTTATTATACGCGAACTCTGCCAATGGTAGAAAATCCTCTCAACTACCTCTGAAGTCGATCACGCAACCTCTTAACATGTCTTCCAAAATCTGAATTACTCTTTCTGACTGACCATCTGACTGAGGATGAAAAGCCGTACTGATACGAACTCACCTACGAAGCCTATGATGGACGTCAACCATGACCCAATGAAGCTACCTAATGGGCCGATTACACGTTCCCGTACCAAACAATTCAAAGATGCCGCAATGGTTTTGGTGGCACAAATTTGGAATGACATTAGAAAAGAGCCCAAAAACATGCTAAACTATTACAACTTACTTGAAGTTGAATATACTAGCTAATCCGACTGCTAGTTTATTTAACACCTTAAATTACGCAGTTGAATTATTTTCAGAAGTTGTTGCATTTTCTTATGTCATTTTGTCATTGTTAAATGTTAGTGTGTTTCAAATAAAGTAATTGAAGTGTGTGCTAACTATGCTTATCCGAGATAATTTTTAATTGTGCACTTTTGTTTTGTAATAGGGATATTCGGCTATGAAGATTTTTTTTCAGAATTGCAAAGCATCATGGGGGACTTAAAATATCTACAAGGAATAAATAAATACCACTAAGGCATGGGAGAGTGGACGGCTTGGAGGCTTAGCTAATGATGGAATAAAAAATTAATGAACATGTGGGAATTACTTGATACATGATAGTGGGATTTGAAGAGCAATGTGCGTGTGGGTGCATAAGATGGATGGACGGCATGCTTGTGGAATAAAATAAACAATTGAAGATTTTTAATGGAAGCTAGGCATGGGACAGCAAAGCATGAATGCAAGGCACAAAAGGGCTGAATTTTTAAAGTGAATTGCAAAGGCATGATGAATTAAATATGTATTATTCAATGGCATGTTGGACGGCACGAGAATAAAGCATGTATGGCTTTGGAATGAGCATGATTTTGGGGTGAATAAAAAAATACTTAGTGCTTCAAAGTATGGACGACAAGATGGGAGCTATAAACAAATGAAATGTACAAACATAGTGGAGACCATAGTGGACGGCAAAGGGGTAGTGCTTGAAGGATGGGATTTTTAAATTGAAATGATAAAAACATGCAAATAAGTCACCATGGAAGTGGACGGCCACACCTAAATTAGGCCATGTGCGCATAAAATAATAAGCAAATGGGAGAGCATGCATAGTGGACGGCTTAAGCACTTTTTAGGATAATCAAGCTTATGGCAAATACAAGTGGCATACGGCAGCAAACTTTGGTGGAGTTTAGCTTGAACGGCCACATCATTCAAGTGCTTTATTTTAATTGCAAGTGGCCATACCTTTATGATCTTTTTGTCTTACATGACATCTTGTCTCCAACGTGACTAGCCCTTCTCTTAGCCGAATGCTCACAAATGCCTCACCAAGTCAACTACTCATGCGCACAAATAGAGATTGAAGCCCTCTTGCCTTTCTGGAATCTTCAAGTTTATTCCTTCCTTATTCGGCTATCATTGGAAAAGTCTATAAATATTTTACAAGTTTCATTTTGTGAAAGACTTTGAATTTGAATGAAAGAAAAATTTCTTTTGGTGAGTATTCACTATCTAAATTCTCAAGGTTGAATTGACTTATCTAGTTTTCTAGCGGTGTCATTTTATCCTTGATCTGAACTTATCATCCTTTCGGGTGTGGCGTTCATTTATCTATACCGTCGGTTCCTATCTTGCTAGATAGTGGGTCTCGGTTTTGTTTCAAAACTCTTTTCATCAATTTGAAACTTATAAGATTCGGGTCTTTAATTTCTATTAAAGGTTCTTTCTTGTTTCAAATATGTATCCATCTCAACCTTTCACCTATCTTTACCTTTCGAAGATATTATTTCCAATAAAATTATCCCTTTTATTAATTAAAAGAAAAACGACCTAATTTATGATCGGGCAACATTCACGATTCGCCTCCTAACCCGAGACGGACCGTATCATCTGGTATCAGAGCCAATTAAATTAGGGACGTTTGATCATCTCAAGTTTTTCCGAGTAAGTTTCAAAAAAAAAATCGTAGTATCTGGATTTTTAAACTCATCATTTTTCACCACCTCTACTATCGAGCCTTATTTTTCGACCCACCACCTATCAACCTTTCTATCCTTTCTAAGCCTACCCATTTTCGAGACCAATCTTAGCTTTTTAACTCTTGAAACGACCTACGAGTTGCTAGTAAGTCGAAGACAACCTTCTAGAATCTAGAAGAGTGAATTCGAGCGGTAAAAGGCAAGAGTGATTACATTAAGGAAAAAGCCAGATATTGAGTGAAAACACGAGTGTGAGTGTTGATAATTTCTTTGTGAGTGAACAAGTGAGGATTGTAGTGAAGATTCATTAATTTTGTTTAAAATATGTCTAGGAGCCCCGAACGTCGAATAATAAGCGACGAAGCATCCGACGCCGCCGGAGGAGGAAGAGGATTACAACCCCGAAGGAATGATCCCGAAGGGAGAGATCAGGATTTGCAAACAGTAATGCGTGAAATCACACGATTGTTCCACTCAATCAACGAATGATTGGACCGAAGAGATGAACGGAGGCCTCGAGCAAACACCCCTCCAATTTCGAGAAGGGAACGAGAACAACCTTGGTTACGTGACAACGACATCTACGAACCAAGTGAAGCCGACAGTAATCCAGCTTTCGAATACAATGAACGGAGAGAAGGTCCACGAGTCCGTGAGCGAAGAGATCGAGAATGGGCTGATGACGACTTGAAGAATATTAAAATGGCGATTTCTGCTTTCCAAGGGCGGTCCGATCCAGAAGCCTACCTTGAGTGGGAAAAGAAGGTGGAATTAATCTTCGAATGTCATAATTACTCAGAAAATAAGAAGGTGAAACTTGCTGCCATCGAATTTTCTGATTACGCCCTTATTTGGTGGGATCAATTAACGACGAGTCGAAGACGGGATGGTGAATGCCCAATATCGACATGGGTGGAAATGAAGGCACTAATGCGGAAAAGATTTATCCCAACCTACTACCACCGCGAGTTGCATCAAAAGTTGCAAAGCCTAACTCAGGGTCACCGAAGCGTGGAGGATTACTACAAGGAAATGGAAGTGGCCATGATCCGAGCCAATGTAGAAGAAGAACGAGAAGCCACCATGGCACGTTTTAGCGCTGGCCTTAATCGAGATATCGCAAATATTGTAGAATTACACCATTACATCGATATCATCGAGATGGTTCACATGGCAATAAAGGTCGAAAAACAGCTAAAACGAAAAACTACGCCTAGAGCAATCCCCAATCATGCTTCAACATCTAAGTGGGGGCAAGTGACCAACAAAAGGGACATACCGAACCGGGCCAAAGAAACAAGTGGCACTCCCAAGTTTAACAAGCCGATCGGTGAAACGAGCAAAGGCAAAATGGAAGCTCTTCCGAATCGATCCCGAGATATTAAGTATTTCAAATGTTTGGGACGAGGACATATTGCAAGTCAATGTCCAAACCGAAACACTATGTTTATCCAAGATGATGGCGAGATCGAATCCGAAAGTGAAAAGGAAGATGATGCCAGTGAGACATCCCAAGACGAGGAAGAAGTAGAACAAGCCAAAATTGGAGAGATCTTGGTGGTAAAAAGGAGCCTCAGCTTACAAGGTGTCGAAAATGAACAACAACGCGAAAACATCTTCCATACGCGTTGCCAAGTACAAGGGAAGATTTGTTGCGTCATTATTGACGGAGGAAGCTGTACTAATGTGGCCAGCACCATATTGGTGGAGAAACTTGGATTGACTACCACCAAACATCCCCATCCGTATAAGCTACAATGGCTTAACGATGCGGGAGAACTCAAGGTCACAAAACAAGTTTTGGTTTCCTTTGCAATAGGGAAGTATCAAGATGAGGTCTTGTGCGATGTGGTTCCGATGCTAGCGGGACATCTCCTGCTTGGACGACCTTGGCAATTTGACAAGCGAGCAATCCACGACGGCTACACTAATCGGTACACTTTTAAGTACTTGGGCCGGAACGTGACACTAGCTCCGCTAACACCCAAGCAAGTTTACGAAGATCAGTTAAAGATGAAGGCATCAATAGAAAAATCAAAAGAAAGCGAGCAGAAAAATGAGAAAGAAAAAGAGAAGAATTTAAAAAAAAGAGGGGCAAGAAATTAAGTGATAAAGCAAGAGAGTGTGAACAAAAAGAAGAGAAAACGAAGGAAGAAAAAGAAAATGGAAAAATGAGTGTTTTTGCAAAAGCAAGAGATATTCGAAAAGCTTTGTGTGTGAGACAACCGATGTATGTCTTACTATACAAGGAATCGTTTTTGAACACTAACGACTTACCCGAGAATCTTCCTTCTTCTGTGTTGTCTCTGATTCAGGAATTCGAGGACATCTTTCCAGATGAAATACCAAGTGGTTTACCGCCTATTCGAGGCATAGAACACCAAATTGACTTGGTACCGGGAGCTTCTCTGCCCAATCGACCTGCGTACCGGAGCAATCCCGAAGAAACAAAAGAGCTCCAAAAGCAAATCACTGAATTGCTAGAAAAGGGATATATCCGAGAAAGCCTTAGTCCATGCGCGATACCGGTGTTACTAGTGCCAAAGAAAGATGGTTCGTGACGAATGTGTGTCGACTGTCGCGCCATCAACAAGATTACCGTTAAATACCGACACCCGATACCCCGACTCGATGATATGCTCGACGAGTTGAGCGGAGCTCGAATCTTCACAAAGATAGATCTCAAAAGTGGCTATCATCAAATTAGGATGCGGGAAGGCGATGAGTGGAAAACGACTTTCAAAACAAAGTTAGGTTTGCATGAATGGTTGGTAATGCCATTCGAACTTACAAACGCTCCAAGTACTTTTATGCGACTTATGAATCATGTTTTACGAGCTTTCATTGGCAAATCATGTGTTGTTTATTTTGATGACATATTAGTGTATAGTAAATCTTTGGAGGATCACCTCCAACATCTACGTGCGATTTTAGAAACACTACGGAAAGAGGTATTGTACGCCAATCTCAAGAAATGTTCTTTTTTGTACTGACAAGGTTATTTTCTTAGGATACGTCGTAGGTGAAAATGGATTAGAGGTGGACCAAGAGAAGGTTAGAGCAATCCAAGAATGGCCCCGTCCTACAACGGTTAGCCAAGTACGAAGTTTCCATGGTTTGGCTGGTTTTTACCGCCGATTCGTGCCCAACTTCAGCATGATAGCCGCTCTTTTAACGAGTGTGATCAAGAAGAATTCAGCTTTCCATTGGTCCGATGAGCAAGAACGATCTTTTAATGCCATTAAGGAATGTCTTGTTAAAGCTCCATTGTTATCCCTTTCTGACTTTACTAAAACTTTTGAAATTGAGTGTGATGCATCAGGTGTAGGGATCGGAGCCGTTCTAACTCAGAACAGAAGACCAGTGGCGTACTTCAGCGAGAAATTGAACGGAGCTACACTCAATTACCCCGTGTATGACAAAGAGATGTACGCTCTAATAAGATCGCTTGAAACGTGGCAACATTACTTGAGGCCGAAAGAGTTTGTTATTCATTCAGATCATGAAGCACTCAAGTACATTAAAGGTCAGCACAAGCTCAACAAACGGCATGCAAAATGGATCGAGTATTTAGAATCGTTTCCGTACGTAATTAAGTATAAGAAAGGTAAGGAAAATGTAGTAGCGGATGCGTTATCACGAAGGTACACTTTATTAACCTTTCTTGATTCTAAATTACTTGGTTTCCATCACATTAAAGAATTGTATGCTCGTGATGCTGATTTTGGCAATGTTTATAATGCTTGTGAGAGTGGTGCTTTTGATAAGTTTTACAGGCATGAAGGATTCCTTTTCAAGGAAAACAAGTTATGTATACCGCAAGGTTCTATGCGAGACATGCTTGTAATAGAGGCACATAGTGGTGGCCTTATGGGTCACTTTGGAAGAGACAAAACATTGTCCACTCTTCAAGAACATTTTTTCTGGCCAGGAATGAGAAAGGATGTCGAACAATTTTGCGAATGTTGCATAGCTTGCAAACAAGCAAAATCGCGGGTCCAGCCTCATGGTTTATATACGCCCCTTCCTATTCCAGACACTCCGTGGGCCGACATCTCCATGGATTTCATCCTTGGAATACCGATATCAAAAACCGGGAAGGACTCGATTTTTGTTGTAGTTGATCGTTTTTCTAAAATGTCCCATTTTATCCCTTGTTCTAAGAATGACGATGCTGTGCATATTGCAAACTTGTTTTTTAGGGAAATCATACGATTGCATGGAGTTCCGAAGACGATCGTATCTGATCGAGACGTAAAATTTTTAAGCCATTTTTGGCGAACTCTGTGGGGAAAGTTAGGGACGAAATTGCTATTTTCGACCACTTGTCATCCTCAAACGGATGGACAAACCGAAGTAGTGAACCGAGTCCTATCCACCTTGTTGCGAGCATTGGTGCAAAAAAACCACAAAACGTGGGAAGACTGTCTGCCCCACATCGAATTTGCTTACAACGGAGCTGTTCATTCTGCAACTAAATTTTCACCTTTCGAGATTGTTTATGGGTTTAACCCTCTCACTCCTCTTGATTTATTGCCATTTCCTTCAGATAAGTTTATCCATTCTGATGCTAGAAAAAAGGCGGAATACATAAAGGAACTGCATCGGAAGGTGCGCAAGAATATTGAAGCAAGAACCAAGCAATGCGTCCAACGAGCTAACAAAGGTCGTAGACGCATTCTCTTTGAACCAGGGGACTGGGTTTGGGTTCATATGCAAAAAGAAAGGTTCCCCAAGCAAAGGCGATCTAAACTTCTCCCAAGGGGGGACGGTCCATTTCAAGTCCTTGAACGCATAAATGACAACTCATACAAATTGGACTTGCCAGGTGACTATAATGTGAGCGCGAGTTTTAATGTTTCTGATCTTTCTCCTTTCGATATAGGTGATGATTCGAGGACGAATCAACTTAAAGAGGGAGGGAATGATACGAACTCACCTACGAAGCCTATGATGGACGTCAACCATGACCCGATGAAGCTACCTAATGGACCGATTACACGTTCCCGTACCAAACAATTCAAAGATGCCGCAATGGTTTTGGTGGCACAAATTTGGAATGACGTTAGAAAAGAGCCCAAAAACATGCTAAACTATTACAACTTACTTGAAGTTGAATATACTAGCTAATCCGACTGCTAGTTTATTTAACATCTTAAATTACGCATGTTGAATTATTTTCAGAAGTTGTTGCATTTTCTTATCTCATTTTTTCATCGTTAAATGTTAGTGTGTTTCAAATAAACTAATTGAAGTGTGTGCTAACTATGCTTATCCGAGATAATTTTTAATTGTGCACTTTTGTTTTGTAATAGGGATATTCGGCTATGAAGATTTTTTTTTTCAGAATTGCAAAGCATCATGGGGGACTTAAAATATCTACAAGGAATAAATAAATACCACTAAGGCATGGGAGAGTGGACGGCTTGGAGGCTTAGCTAATGATGGAATAAATAATTAATGAACATGTGGGAATTACTTGATACATGATAGTGGGATTTGAAGAGCAATGTGCGTGTGGGTGCATAAGATGGATGGACGGCATGCTTGTGGAATAAAATAAACAATTGAAGATTTTTAATGTAAGCTAGGCATGGGACGGCAAAGCATGAATGCAAGGCACAAAAGGGCTGAATTTTTAAAGTGAATTGCAAAGGCATGATGAATTAAATATGTATTATTCAATGGCATGTTGGACGGTACAAGAATAAAGCATGTATGGCTTTGGAATGAGCATGATTTTGGGGTGAATAAAAAAATACTTAGTGCTTCAAAGTATGGACGACAAGATGGGAGCTATAAACAAATGAAATGTACAAACATAGTGGAGACCATAGTGGACGGCAAAGGGGTAGTGCT
Organism: Gossypium australe; assembly: GCA_005393395.2. Taxonomy (NCBI): domain Eukaryota; kingdom Viridiplantae; phylum Streptophyta; class Magnoliopsida; order Malvales; family Malvaceae; genus Gossypium; species Gossypium australe. The sequence goes on from CM016626.1 coordinate 87,951,327, forward strand.
TGAAGGATGGGATTTTTAAATTGAAATGATAAAAACATGCAAATAAGTCACAATGGATGTGGACGGCCACACCTAAATTAGGCCATGTGCGCATAAAATAATAAGCAAATGGGAGAGCATGCATAGTGGACGGCTTAAGCACTTTTTAAGATAATCAAGCTTATGGCAAATACAAGTGGCATACGGCAGCAAACTTTGGTGAAGTTTAGGTTGAACGGCCACATCATTCAAGTGCTTTATTTTAATTGCAAGTGGCCATACCTTCATGATCTTTTTGTCTTACATGACATCTTGTCTCCAACGTGACTAGCCCTTCTCTTTGCCGAATGCTCACAAATGCCTCACCAAGTCAACTACTCATGCGCACAAATAGAGATTGAATCCCTCTTGCCTTTCTGGTATCTTCAAGTTTATTCCTTCCTTATTCGGCTATCATTGGAGAAGTCTATAAATATTTTGCAAGTTTCATTTTGTGAAAGACTTTGAATCTGAATGAAAGAAAAATTTCTTTTGGTGAGTATTCACTCTCTAAATTCTCAAGGTTGAATTGACTTATCTAGTTTTCTAGTGGCGTCATTTTATCCTTGATCTGAACTTATCATCCTTTCGGGTGTGGCGTTCATTTATCTATACCGTTGGTTCCTATCTTGCTAGATAGTGGGTCTCGGTTTTGTTTCAAAACTCTTTTCATCAATTTGAAACTTATAAGATTCGGGTCTTTAATTTCTATTAAAGGTTCTTTCTTGTTTCAAATACGTATCCATCTCAACCTTTCACCTATCTTTACCTTTCGAAGATATTATTTCCAATAAAATTATCCCTTTTATTAATTAAAAGAAAAACGACCTAATTTACGATCGGGCAACATTCACGATTCGCCTCCTAACCCGAGACGGACCGTATCACGTACTGAAGTTTAACTTTGTTCCAAAAGCCTCATGTAAAGCTTTCCAAAACCGTGATGTAAACCTGGGATCCCTGTCCGATATGACAGACACTGGTACCCCATGCAACCTCACGATCTCAGATACATATAGCTTAGCCAACTTATGCAGTGAGTAATCCGTACGAACTGGTAGAAAATGAGCAGTCTTCGTTAATCGATCAACTACCACCCAAACAGAATTTTTCTTAGTAGATGTTAAGGGTAACCCACTAACAAAATCCATCGTTATCCGCTCCCATTTCTATAGAGGAATCTTTACCGGTTGTAATAAACCCGATGGTAATTGATGTTCCGCCTTCACTTGTTGACAAGTCAAACATTTTCCCACAAAATCAGTAACCTCCGGGTTTAACCTTGGCCACCAATACTGCTCACGGAGATCCTGATACATCTTATTTCCTCCGGGATGCATAGCATAAGAGCTACTATACGCATCTCGAAGAATCATTTGTCTCAAATCCGAATCCATGGGCATACAAACTCTTCCACGAAAACACAGCACGCCATCCTTGTTCATTCCAAAGTCCCCTATTATACCACTTTCAACTTGTTGCATTAAAGGACCCAATTTTTCATCTGATAACTGCTTTTCCTTGATTTGTTCTAACCACAATGGCTTCACCTGAAGTTCCGCTAGCAGACTGCCATCCTCATACAAACTGAGATGAGTAAACATTGCTCTCAACTCCGACACTACCTTACGACTCAACACGTCTGCCACCACGTTAGCCTTTCCAGGATGGTACTCGATTGAGAAGTCATAATCCTTTAACAACTCCACCCATCTCCGTTGTCTCAAGTTCAACTCTTTTTGGGTAAGGAGGTACTTAAGACTCTTATGGTCCGTATAAATAATTGACTTCTCACCATAGAGATAGTGCCTCCAAATCTTTAAGGCAAACACCACCGTAGCCAACTCCAAATCATGAGTAGGATAGTTGTCTTTGTGCAGCCTCAACTGTCGAGAAGCATAAGCTACCACTTTTCCACTTTGCATCATTACACATCCTAAACCCGTATGTGACGTATCACAGAAAACGATAAACTCTTTTCCATCCTCAGGTTGAATCAGTACTGGTGCTTCCGTTAGAATTTTCTTCAGTTTCTCGAAACTTTCTTGTTGTTTATCGGTCCACGCATACGGTACTCCCTTTCGTAACAACTTAGTTAGGGATGCAGCAATCAACGAAAACCCCTCAACAAAGCGTCTATAGTAACCAACCAAACCCAAGAAACTCTGAATCTCAGCCACTGACGTAGGCGGTTTCCAATCCAACACTGCCTCTACCTTTCAAGGATCAACTCTTATTCCTTCGGCTGACACCACATGACCCAAGAAAGTCAATTCCTTCAACCAAAATTCACATTTACTGAATTTGGCATAAAGTTGCTTATCCCGCAAAATTTGCAACACAATGCGCAAATGTGAGTCATGATCTTCTTCATTCCTCGAATATACCAAGATATCATCTATGAACACCACTACGAACCGGTCTAGATAGGGTTGAAAGACTCGATTCATCATGTCCATAAATGCAACTGGTGCATTAGTCAAACCAAACGGCATCACCAAAAACTCATAATGTCCATAACGAGTTCAGAATGTCGTCTTATGAATATCTGCCTCTTTCACCTTGAGTTGATGATAACCCGATCTCAAATCAATCTTGGAGAAAACTGAAGCTCCTCTCAATTGATCAAACAGGTCGTCAGTTCTTGGCAATGGCTACCTATTCTTGATCGTCAACTTATTCAACTGCCTATAATCAATGCACATATGCATCGACCCATCCTTCTTCTTGACGAACAAAACCAGTGCTCCCCACGGAGACACACTCGGTCGGATAAATCCCCGATCTAACAATTCTTGAATTTGAGCTTTAAGCTTCGCTAACTCCTTCGACGCCATTCTATAAAGAGCAATGGACACCGGAGCCGTTCCGGGCAAAAGCTCAATGCCAAATTCTACTTCCCGATCTGGAGGTAGACTCGGAAGTTCTTTGGGAAAGACATCTGGAAATTCTTTCATCGTTCTCACACCTTTCACCGATAATTCCTTGGCATCCAAAGCACTAATGAAGGCTAGGAATGCTCCATCCCTCTCTAAGACTCGCAACATTGCTTGAGTCAAAGCATTGTCCTCTCTCGTATGGTCATGTGATCTAGTCTCACTCCCGAGTGACGCAGATGCATCCATTTCCGGCATATGACCCGGCACTTCAGTTGCACCTCTAACACCTCGTCCTCTACCACGGCCACGTCTACCGCGTCCACGACCACGTCCTCTAGTACTCATAATGACTAATTCAGTTTTATCTGATTACAAGTTTTATGAATCAGAATACTATTTCAGCATTTATTAACGATATTTTATGAGATATAAGAGGTAAAGTTGTTTTCACAATCACATCCTATAGTCTCAATCTCTACCATTTTCAACACCTAGAACTAGAAGTTCTAGACTGTTCCTATGATCATATCACAATAATGAACATTCAATATACAAATACTTACTTGACTTGGTGCCGGATGCTCGTGGTGCCATACTACCTTTAAAACATAAAATCTAGAAATTTAAGCAGTTTTTAGACAAAAATTGTTGCTGAACCCAAACCACAGCCGAGTTTTGAAATTGGCTCTGATACCATAAAATGTAACACCTCAAACCCGGCCTATGCGTTAAGTCCAGATTTGGCATGCCACACAAATCGAACTTTCATCTAGTCGTCAATAATTTAAGAAAATAAATCTTCAAAACGATTTTGGAGATAGAGTTTATCAAAAATCGAGGTTAATTTGAAATCCATGATTTTGAAAACATCAGAGTTTATAATTTGATTTTCAGAGAAATAATTGGTCGAAATAAATTCATAAAAGAGTTTTCACAGAAATTTTATGAGTTAGTGATATTTAACAAAAAACCCCCTTTTTATACGCAAGTTTAAGAAAACATTTATAAAAATTAAAACAGCCCCATTTAAGTATCTAAAACATATTAAAATCCATCCACAAAAGAAAAATCCATGAAACAATACCAAAGGCCTTATTACATTGCAACTGAAATAAAACTTAAATAAAAATACTTAAAAGAAGTTCAAAGTTTATATAAACCATCATTTGTAGTATGGCCTCCTCACGAAGTCATCTCTGGCCCAAGCCTCCATCAATTATCATTACCTGAGAAGGGTAAGAAAAATAGGGTGAGTTACTTAGACCTCAATGTGTAACCCACTTACCTTGTTCACTGGGCCAGAATCAGTTAAGCATTTCATTTGGGCTTGAGTCCATTTACAAATGTACAATATATAAATCAAATAAATATGCATGTGATATGCAATTCCCAACCAAGCCTAATTTCCATCCGCTACGCACCACCCGCACCAACCATCACACCTGTGGGGATCAAGTCAACGCACCCCGCCAACACACCAATCATAGGCATTAAGCCATTTTAAATATTTGTGGCAGAGCCACCGAACTAGATTTTGGCAACAGGCCTTTCTTCTCTTCGTCAACTATCCCAACCCATGCAGTCATGTATATATATATATATATATATATAATGCATAATGATATATTCATAAGGCAAATTTCAACAAAAAGCCCATATTACAAATTATCAATTTGGCCCATTAGTCAAAATAGCAATTTGGCCCATTTAACGATCTAGCAAACTTTGGCCCATTTAACGATCTAGCAAACTTTTGCCCCATTTAACGATCTAGTAAATTTTGGCCCATTTAACCATGAGGCCTTTTTCACAATTTTCACACTTGGCCAACTTATCAAACTAATCATATGGCCCAAAATATCACTTTTTAACAATATAGCCCATTAAGGGCAAATCCGTAATTTTTTCCACAACCTTAAAACCGGTTTCATGCATTCACACCAAAAAGTGCTAATATACCGTATTTTCCAATTTTACCAAATTTACGATTTTTATTCTATTACTACGGCATAGTATAACCCGTGAGATAAGTGTGAAGTTACACACCTAATTACGGTGAGAACTATACTTTCCCGCTCGTCGATACCTAAATACGTTTCACACTCGATTAGAACACTGATACTAAATATAAATCTATATTAAGATAAACGATCTAGATCTTTACCCTCGAAATTTCGAACAATAATTTTTTGTGGTCTCTCCCCGATTGATGGTTCATAACCCGATGAAGAACCACGAACAGTCAAAGGCTCAGGAGTACGAATGACTTCAAATATTGACGATATGACGAGTAATATAGAAATGATTACCTTAACACTTTGGTTTGATTTTCTAACGAGTCACAAAGATTATGAATGCCCTGAGTTCGGCCTTCTCTATATCACGATTGCATAAACGAAGGTTGAAAGAATAATCAACAAAATAATATAGTTGAAGAGAAGATTCGGCTTTGATAAAAACAAAGGAGAGAAAAGAATGGTTCGACTATGGAGATAGTCTAACATTCGACCATGTGAGAAAAATGATGAAGGAAGTATGGTTGAAAAGAAAATAAAAGAAGAAAGAGAGAGAATGAGGATGTGAGGTTTATGATTTAAATTTTCAAAGATAAGAGAAAAGCAAAGAGAGAGGGTTTGAAACAATGATGCATTCGGCCATGGGAGAGAAGGAAGAGATGATGTTTGTTTTTGATGTTTTAGGCACTAGAAAAGAGACACAAATTGAATTGACAAAATATGACGAAAAAGGTGAAACAACGATAATTCTTCCTAGCCAATACACATTCGATTTTTGAGAGCATGAGATGAAAAGAGAAAAAGATGTCTTGTAAAAGCAAAAGTGACCAAATGGAATTACCCAAAAGCTACTAACCATACCAAACCTATCACCAAAATTCGGCCTTCCCCCTTAGCCCCCTATTGCGTCCAAATACATGGTCAAACTTGGCCATCTTAACATTCCAAAACGCTCTCCCTTAAGAGGTGCCTTATGTTCCTCCACCTTCTAAAAGTTTAGAAATCCTATCCCCAAAATCAAGCAAATTCTATCCCTAAATTCATGTTTGCCATAACCTTTAGCCACCTTACCATAAAAGAATTAGTCCATCCTTACCAAGAATAGAGCTTGGCCGACACTTGCTAAGACAGAGTAAAAATAAATGTTACCAAAATGCCATCCATGAGATTCGAACCTCTCCCCTCAAGCTATACTCATGGCGCCAATTCCACCTTGCTACTAGCTCAACTTATGCTAGATTTTGACACTTAATTGCCTTAAGCATCAGGGTCACTTGTTCCACTTCAATAAAGTACTCATTTCTAAAATTTATTCTAATTCCGAATAAATCCCGAGCCTTCTCAAGACTAATAATAAGCACATAAATTTAATCATTCACAAGCTAAGCACCAAAATCATGCAACATATCGATACTAATATTTTTAGGATGTTACATATCTGGTGGCTCTGCCACAATCTGTATAGTGGCTATGCCACGCATAATTATGATTCTGGTGGCTCAGCCACAAATATTATAAATGGCATCTTGCCTGCGATTAAAAATGGCCACTGGCCTGCGAATTATTATATTAAATGGTATTTGCTTGTGATTTGGTGTGTTTGGCGGGGTGAGTTGACTTGATCCCCACAGGTGTAATGGGATGGCACGGGTGGTGTGTAGCAGATGGGTTACTAGGATGGGTTGGGTTGCATACATTGCATATATGTATATTCTGTTATGTAAATGAGCTTCGGTCAAAGATTATGCTATATGGGCCCAGGCCCAAGATATTGCTAAACGGGTTCAGACATAGTGGATGACAGTAAGGGGATTATAGACTGAGTTCTTGTAACTTACTCCCCCTTTTTCTTAACCCTTGTAGGTAATGCTCAGTGATGAGGACTTGGTGCCATGGATGACTCGGTGGAGGCCATACTTTTGGTATGTTATTTTCGGACTTTAGTAAACTTCTTTTCCGTATTATTTTGTTGCTTTTATTATTTCCGGTTTTAAAGTTGTAATAAGGCCTCTGGGATATTTTTATTTGTTTTTATGTTTAACTGTACTTATTATTTCTCTTGCATTATTTTAAATGGGGATTTTTTTTAAAAAATCATAAATAACGGTTTTCCAAAATTGATTAACACATGGTTTTTCATAATAAAATTTAACTCGGATTTTCTTTCAAATTATCAACAATATTTTCAAAGGTCACGGTTTTAAGGTTCAATAGTTCGATTTTTTATTAATCAATCAACTTCTCAAAATTTGTATTTTATCGAATAGTTATAAACCAAACTTGCTTTCTTAACTATATTATATTAATGTCAATCTTTAGTACACTCATAAGTTCTTTAAACATTTTCTTCATGTGATATACCAAATTCGCTCGTAACGCATGGGCCGGGTTTGGGTGTTACATTTTATGGTATCAGAGCCCGGTTGCAAAACTCAACTGTGGTTTGGGTTCAAAAATGTTTTCCAAAGCTGTTTGAATTTTAAATTATAATTACATGTGTTATAGGAAGTATGACACCATGGGTATCCGGCACCAAGTCAAGTAAGTATATGTTATCATTTTATGATTATGATTGTTGTGGTATGACTGTAGAATTACTCTAGAATTATTTTTAGCTTTAGGAGCTAAAATTATAGAGATTGAGACCTTAGGATACGTATTGCAAAAACAACTTTATTTCCTATACTTCATAAGATATTGTTTAATAAACACTGAAATAGCATAATGATTCATAAAACTCTTAATTAGATTAAATCGATTTAGTGAACATGAGCGCTAGAAGACGTGGACGTGGTAGAGGCCGAGGTGCTAGGGCTAGATCTTCAGCATCGGGGCATGTTTCCGAAAGAGAGGCGTTGGCATCGCTAGTGGCTGAGACGGATCTCATGATCGAGCTGGGGTTGATGAGCTGACTCAGATAGTTAAGGAGGTACTGGAGGAGGTTAGAGGAATTGGTGAAGCACTTCAAGTTGGGTGTGTGGACTGTAAGAAGAAAAGAGATCGCGGTTCTTTTGGGTCACAGTCTCGTTCCGTAAAGCGTGTTAAGACACATCCAAACTTTCTGGTTTGCGATTACTGCAGAAGGTGTCATCCGGGAGAATGCTGGAGGAGGTCAGAAGCATGCTTGAGATGCGGGTCTAAAGAGCATAAGGCTCAAGATTGTTTCATCACCATCAAGTCAGGTATGTTTTGGTTGGATGTGATGATTGAATGTAGAAAATTTTAGGTATAAGTGGTAGATAACTGCTTGCTTCTGTGGTTAGATGTTTAGTTATGTGAAAGAGGATTCAAGATTTTGTTACAAGAACATTAGTGTTAGCAAGGTCAGAGTACGCAACGAAAGCCTAGTAGTGTGATTTGTGCGGTGTGTTTAGTAGTAGGTTGGAAATTTCGAGGACGAAATTTCTTTAAGGAGGGTAGAATTATAACGACCCAAAATTGGGCCTAGTAGGATTGGGCCCATTGGGCCTTGGGCGTAGGAGTGTTAAAAATTTTTAAGAACAAGAGAATGGCATTATTTCAAGTTGGACTTATTAGGAAGGTGATTTTAGAAAGTTACGGGGTTCTAGGAAGTTCCGAGTTCAAGTTGGGCCTTAGCAAAAATTTTGTGTTTAAGCACTTAAAGGAGAGAAGTTAAATGGCATCAAGACTTAAGGAAATAAGTGTGCATTTTGCTAGCACAAGGAGTCGATTGGTAAAGGTGGAAAGTGGTGTGTGGAGTGTACTAATGGTCTGAGGTTTGAATCCCATCTATTACAAACTTTTGGACATATTTTTGTGCTTCATTTCCAAGTGTCGGCCATGGCTTCAAATAAGGTAAGAAAGGCTTTTTAATTTTTGGAAAGATGGTTAAGGATTATGGTAAGGAGAAAGACTAGGGAAAAAGAGGGAAAGAAATGGAGGAAAATAGTAAGAGAGGGGAACATGTTGGCCTATTATGTGGTGGATGTTTTGGAAAGCATTTTGGGGTCAACACTCATCTTTTGGTAAAGATGTTACATAGTTTTGTTAGGGGAAAACTTGGTAGCCGAATTTCCTATAGTCTTTGGTAAAACTTTGGTGTTTGTAAGGCTTGTTTCTTTTAGCGTTTTTTTTAGTGTTTCCTTTTCAATCCTTTCTCTTTGCTTGCCGAAAATTTTAAAGCCATTTGTTCACCTTATTTTCTCTTGTTTTAACCTAAACATTCTAGCCATTTTTCATCTTGTTCCCTTGTTGTGCCGTAACCCTCAATCCATCTTTGTTCATTCTTCCTTTGTTGTCAAAACTTTCATCTCTTGGCTAAGCCGAACTTAGCCACTTGTTCTTACTTTTAAACTCCTCTTGTTCTCTTTTGATAAGGGCCGAATCAAGCCATTCTTTGCTGCTACTTATCATTCTCATAACCTTGGTTTCGGAAGTTGATCAGTAAGTGGGTGATTAGGCCGAATATTGGTGGTAAGATGTTACTTTTTTATTTTGATGTTTTGCATCGCTCATGTGATTCTATTTTGTGGTGAAGATATCAACTTCATGCTCTTGTGGGAGAGCCGAATATTGGATGAAGGGTAATCCCTTTGGTACATCACTTATTTACTTTAGGAACTCGTTGCAATAGTCAAGGTGCAAGGCCAGATTTTAGAACCTAGTAGGGAAGGATCGCGATTGTGGGGGCAACGAAGAATGGTTCTTTAGGGAAATCCAAATAAGGTGTGTAATCCCGTACCCTTCCGTATACATGTTTGAAACGGTGTGTAATCTCATACCTCTCTGAATGTTTGCATGAAGTGTTCTATGATTCGGTCGAAATACCGAAGAAAACCGGAAACTGGCATCCGTGACCAGTCGGGCGTGCGTATGTTCGTAGTAGTAACCATATTTTGCAATGAAACAGTTTGGTGAGTAGCAGTGATGTAATTTTGAAAAATCACGAAAAATAGGAGAAAGGGAATTAGAAAATGAATAAGATATCAAATTAAAGCCTACTGTGTTTATTTTTATATGAAAGAAATAGAGGAGGAAGAGGAATTTCATATTCTGTGATATTTTAATTTTAGAGAGACTGGTTCTAATTGACTTCGTGGTTCCTTATTCTATCTTGGAAAAATTGTTTAAAATTGTACAAAGTGAATTAAGGGTTATAATTTATATGTATAGATTCCTTAGTGAGTCTATTTTCAAAAGACAAGTGGGAGCAACATATGAAAACTGTACAGTGAGATATTTGAGTTTAAGTTAAGAGAGGTCAGAAACGTTGGTCAGTGAAACAAGGGAAAATTTAAGGAATTAACTGTACTAAATGGCTAAGCCAAAAATTTTGGAAATATTTTACCAAGAAGATATATGAGTCTAGTTTCAAGGAAAATTTACAGATAGAAATATTGAGTTTCCTAACTCGAGTTATAGTCAATTTAGTTAGTATGACGCAGATGGACAGTTTCAATTTTTATGCCCCAAATTAGTAGTTAAGCTTAAGTTGCGAAATTACCAAAATACCCATGGAGGGTAAATTACCGAAATACCCCTAGGTTGCGAGATTTCAGAAATACCCTTAGTGGGTATAATTATCGAATTACAAAAATGCCCTTGCGGGCCGAATTACAAAAATGCCCTTATGGGTCAAATTACGAAAATGCCCCTATGGGTCGAATTGCTAGAATGCTTTAGTGGACCGATTTACCGTAATAAATTATTGGATTGATAATTTTCGTTTATATATGTGAATATTATGTTTTATTAATTATGTTGCATTTGCAAATTTTGCATGGGATGGGAAAAATGTTAAAGAAGAGAAGTGTAGCCTGGTGGCTCTGCCACATTCTGATTCTGGTGGCTCTGCCACAAATTCTGATAACGACTATGTATGAACTAACGACTCTGTGTCGATCATATTTACCTAAGGTTGCGTGCCAATTATATTACCGTAAATGATATCTGGTGGCTCTGCCACAATCTGTCTAGTGGCTATGCCACGCATAATTATGACTCTGGTGGCTCAGCCACAAATTTATAAATGGCATCTTGCCTACGATTATAAATGGCCATTAGCCTGCGAATTATTATATTAAATGGTATTTTGCTTGTGATTTGGTGTGTTTGGCTGGGTGGGTTGACTTGATCCCCACAGGTGTGATGGGATGGTACGGGTGGTGTGTAGCGGATGGATTACTAGGATGGGTTGGGTTGCATACATTGCATATATGTATATCCTGTTATGTAAATGGGCTTCGGTCAAAGATTATGCTATATGGGCCCAGACCCAATATATTGCTAAATGGGTTCAGACCCAGTGGATGACGGTAAGGGGATTATACACTGAGTTCTTGTAACTCACTCCCCCTTTTTCTTAACCCTTGTAGGTAATGCACAGTGACGAGAACTTGGGGCCATGGATGACTCGGTGGAGGCCATACTTTTGGAATGTTATTTTCAGACTTTAGTAAACTTCTTTTCCGTATTATTTCGTTGCTTTTATTATTTCGGGTTTTAAAGTTGTAATAAGGCCTCTTGGATATTTTTATTTGGTTTTATGTTTAATCGTACTTGTTATTTCTCTTGCATTATTTTAAATAGGGATTTTTTAAAAAAATCATAAATAACGGTTTTCCAAAATTGATTAACACATGGTTTTTCATAATAAAATTTAACTCGGATTTTCTTTCAAATCATCAACAATATTGTCAAAGGTCACGATTTTAAGGTTCAATAGTTCGATTTTTGATTAATCAATCAACTTCTTGAAATTTGTATTTTATCGAATAGTTATAAACCAAACTTGCTTTCTTAACTATATTATATTAATGTCAATCTTTAGTACACTCATAAGTTCTTTAAACATTTTCTTCATGTGACATACCAAATCCGCTCGTAACGCATGAGCCGGGTTTGGGGTGTTACATTCATACTCTAGCTTAATGTAAGTTTAATTCTTGCTTTCTCATTGAAATTTCTAAGTTTTTGGACTATTACAATTGGGTCCAACTTACCATGTCATTAGTTTTTGATTCCATAGCAATTTTTTAAAGTTGCTATGGATGAGTGTTGGAAGCATATGATGAATAAACATAGAATTGAAGCTTTAATTTTGATATATGATGATTTTATCAAGTAAAATTGATGAAAACTGACTTTAGGACCTAATAGTGAAATAGTTTGGAATTAAGGTCTAGTGCTAAAATTTTGATTTCCAAGGGTTATGAAGTAGTGATAGAATAAAGTATTAATTGAGAAAAATTAGCTTAATTGAGGGGTTAATTGAGCATGGACTGAATTGTGTGAACTGTGAAATTTGGGGCAAAATGAAAATCAACATTTTGCACTAAAATAATTTTAGACAGTAGCAGTAGTCTAACTTTGAAAATTCACCAAATATTTTAGAAATTAAATTAGAGGATAAATAAAATATGAAAGTAAATATTATTGAGTCTAGTTTCTTATAGAAGAAACGGTGTAAGTAATGGAATTATCAATCATGAGATATAATAATTTTTGTCAGACAAGGTCAGAATGATTTCGGGTTCTCCTGTTCTAACTTTGGAAAATCATAAAAAAATTGATGAAAATAATTAGGGGCTTAAATTTATATGTTTAAAATCATGGATGACTCTATTTTCAATATAAACAAACATGAATATCATTTAAATCTCATCAAGGAGATAATTAATTTCTAGTGAAGAAGGGTCGGAACTGTCAGACAGCAGAACAAAGGTGACTTTAAAGAATAAACTGTACTTATTGGCTACACCAAAAATTTTGAAAATTTAATGGTAACAAGATATGTGAGTCTAGTTTCGGGGAAAATTAGTGGATCTTAATTTGGAGTTCTGTAGCTCAAGATAAAAATAATTTAGTAACTATGACACGGATGGGCAGCTTGAATATCCATATAAGTAAATAGTGAAAATTATATATAATGTGACTTACAAGTGTGTTATTTATACTAAGGATGTGGAGGGAAAGGAGGAGGAGGAAAAATATATGAATGACTTGTGTATAAATTGATCACATGTCCGATTATAATCAATAAATGTTAAATTAGAAATGATATAATGTTTTATTTCGAATATTTACTATGAAATTGTGATTATCGTTATGATATAAAAATTGAATTTGTAAGTTCGTATGTTGATAAATGCTATTGATTTGTGTTAATTAAGCACCATTATCATATATTTGATTAAATTGTGGAAATTTTAGTAAATGTTCGAATTGAGTAAAAATGCAGGATTGATCACGATCGTTGCATAATGAAATATGAATTGATGGTAAAAAACCATGGTTAAACCATGGCATTGTGCTAAGTGAAATAAGTCCATGGCATTGTACTAAGTGAAATAAGTGATTCGGATGCTGGTCTGTACGTTCTATTGATGTCTGAGTTATCCGGCATGTGTTACGGATACTCGACAACTTGTGTGAGTAGCACCGTGTAGCTCGTCATGACCGAAAGCTTGTGTGAGCAGACCTGATATTTTGACTATATGAAACAAGTGTTGGTCTTATAAGTTCTACCAATGGCTAGGTAATCTGCCATATGTTGTGGATACCTGACAGCTTGTGTGAGCAGCACTGAGTAGTTACATATGACCGACAGCTTGTGTGAGCAGACCCGTGAATGTGAATAGCTCGAGAGTGACCTTCTATGTGATAAGCGATAAGTGGTAGCTTCGGCTACCTGATCAAGTGAAATGTAACACCCCCGGACTCGGCCCAGACGTTATGACCGAATCCAGTGATGTCACATCAAAGGAATAATTCAAAACGACGTCGCTTATTTAAAACTTAAATAAGAGCTTAGAAACCCAAAATCTAAGAAACTTGTTATGTAATGATAAAAGCCCATATTTTAAGAAAACACCCACATGTTATAGGTATTTCGAAAACCATGTTTAAACCTTAGAAATTTATTCAAGTTTAACAATTAAACAGTTGAAAACATAAGGAAACTTAAATGTAAAGTCAAATTGGAGTTACAAGGCCTTATTACAAACGAAATAATTAACAATAAGTAATTCGAAAACAAATAAACAAAAACTTCTAAGTAACTTGTAGTGTGGCCATCTCCGAGTCCTCTCCCAAGTCGAGCCGCCTACTAAGAGTCACCTGAAACATTTAATAAAAGGGTGTGAGTTTCGAAACTCAGTGTGTACGACCCTTGGTAATCCAATCAGGATGCAATTATCACATTAGGCCTAAGCCCTATCAAAAAATGGTGGTCTTGGGTCTTAGCCTACAATGGCCTCATATCACATCAGTATCACATGAATGCAATGTTCCCATCCCAAATCCAACCTTGCACTCCATTTCCCTTCTAACCCTACACTCCTGTGGGGATATAATATCAACCCACCCATCCCTACACTCCAAAGGTAGCACCAACAGCGTCACTACTCAAACGTTGCAGCAAGGTTGCTAAGCATATAATGGGCTTAAAGCCACTGGTGGATCCACGGTTGTCAAGCGACTATGCGATCCTCACATATCTTCCTCCGTATCATTAAACCCACCCAAGTGCAACATATATCTCATGAATGCAACATACACATTTTCACACATTAAGCACCTAGGGGTATTTTAGTCATTTCACTACCCATGGGTATTTTCATAAATCTACCCTATAGGGGTAGTTTGGTAATTTTGCAAATCAAGGGTATTTTGGTATTTCCATAAACTGGGGTATTTTGGTAATTTTGCAAATCAGGGGTATTTTGGTAATTTTGCAATAAGGGGGTATTTTGGTAATTTTGTAAATCACGGGTTTTAGTTATGAACTTTGGCCCATTAACAAGTCCTTGCAGCTAAAGTGAACAGACACTATGCACCAGATAGGATCCCAGAGAAGAGAAGGTGGGTCGCTAAGACCGCTTAAGTACCAAGCTCTCCCTAGATCCAATCCTAGACATGCAAATGTCCATTGCCACACTTTAACCTAACGACTGGTCCACAGACATGCTTGACTGTTAAATTAAGTTTTATGATATTCAAGAGTTTATCAGAACCAGGCCTAGAGTCCATAAACCCTAGCATGCATTTCTAAAATCCCATAAGGCCCACGAAGCCTATTCATGTCCATATAACCCTTTAAACCCCATCATGTTTATATGGCCCATTAGGCCCAATCTTATTCAAATCACACCACCATATCAATCCATCATTAAATTTTCACATATTAATTCCTGCCGATTTGGGCCCACGAGCTCAGCAGGTCCATTTAGCCCCTTTTGGCCCGGTCGGCCAAATAGTGGCCCGAGACCATGAGATCTCTCTTGCGGCCTCGATAATCGTATCGGTGTTCCCACACGAATGTTCGTACGCTCGTGTGGTTGTCGGTGCCAACCTTTTGACTTTTTGGCTTTTTCGACATTTCAGCTTTTTGGTATTTCGGCTTTTGCCAATTTGTCGTGCATGAAGTGTATGTACACACCTGGTTACTGTGACGTGCTACACTATCCTCAGCCTTAGCCTACAATCAATACCAATCTCCAGTCAATACACACTTATTTACCCAAAAACCGAAACCTTACCATAACCTTACTGTGTGCCACCGATTTTAGTAGCCCTATCTGCACCCACACAAATATTATCAAAGATCGAGTGACTCATATTCCAAACAAGTCACCTCTATAAGCCATACTTACATTCAGCCACCACCACTAAAACGAGTACACTTACCTCCTTGCTAACGATCCTTATCACGCTTGTGATCTTTGAACCCTACCCTTGTTAATACAAGGTTAACGACAAGGAAAAATTAGATAGCCCTTCGACTTTTAACAAAACACACTAAGGAGGTTGACTGAGTACTTACCCTTTGATCCTGTGACCTAGATAGCTACTGAACAAGATCCGACTTTTAATCACTTGATCAACAGATTTGTGATGGAGGAAAGACAACAAAGAATCGGCACAAATAAGGATTTTGGGAAGTAGGGATGATGGAATTCGGTAATGGAAAAAAAGATGAGGGGAAGAAAAGAAAAAAAGATGGAAACTCAAAGAACCCTTCTAATGAATTCAACACCCCCTTTTATAGCCAAAGTCGAACTACCTTTCCCCTAGGTCCAATTCGGCACCAACATATCCACACCTCAATCCCTTATCTTTTCTCTCTTATCTTTACCTTAAATTTCTCTCCTAAACACTCCCTTCTAGAGTCCGCTCTAGCGCTACTACCTTTTTTCCATGAGCAAAAATAAAACCCCTCAATTTACCACTCTTAAGCCTCGAACCTTGGATCTCCTCACCTGATAATAACACCACCTTGTGGCTCCCCAAGTGACACCACCTTGCCACTGGACCACAAGCCCAACTGTGTCCTGTTTTTCCCTTAATCTGCTTAAGAGGCCTCATACCTGAGACTAGGGTCCACTAAGGTAAAAAAGATAAAATTTTCCCCATGGGCTTCCTATCCCTAAGACCTCAAATAACCCTCAAAGCCCACATGCCAATTGTCATTTTCTCGCTCACTTAAAATTTTTCTAAAACCCAAAGCCCAATAGGCCCAAGTCTACTAAGTCCAAATTCGGGGAGTTACATGAAAAGTGGTTGCTCTTGCTTCCTGATCAGTGAAAAGTGGTAGCTCTGGTTACAAGTGAATAGTGGTAGCTTCGGCTACAAATGATAAGTGATATCTGTATAAGTCCATAGCTGGGCTATGGCATTCTAGTGAAAATACCATAGCTATGCTATGACATTAGTGATTATTAGTGAAATTCAGTGCATACTGGTGTAGACCAATTCTGTAAGATGTTCATTAATTTGACAAAGTCTGGTAAGTGTTACATGGAATTATGTGATAGAAGGAAATACGAGTTGATAAGACATGAACATAAATCTTGGTTGATGAATGAGTTCTTTTGTGATTATATATTTGTACACCTTGAGTGTATTGTCCATATGAATTGGTATTCCAAATGAGTTAATGAGAAAAGTTCTAATATGAAATAATCTGAATTCGAAATGAAAATGTACTTGAAATAAATTGGTATATCTTGTATATGTTATTTGAGTTCATAATGTGGAAAGTAAATGTATGTGGAAATTTGAGATGATGATATCTGTACATGGAATCTATTGGTGGATACATATAAATTTTAGTAAACATTGAAATTGGACTCAATAAGTGATTTGTCAATTTAAATTGTGATTGGCAAGAAGAGTTAGTGAGTTGCATGTTTATGAATTGTTATATATATTTGTCTGAAATACGAGGAAATGATGGTACTTGATACATAGAAATATGAGACTGTGATATATAAAAACATGGAATATTTTTGATAAATGTGTTTATTCATAATTATAGAACCGTACACCTCAAGTGTACTATTTGTGTAAAGATGATGTTTAAATGATTTGATGAGTAGAACTCAAATATGAAGTAGTTAGAAACCAAGACAAATTGTTATGAAAATGTATATGAAATACAGAGGTATGATTATTATATGTGATATGAATACATAATGTGAAAAAGTATAGGTATAAGAGGAATTTAATAAGAATTGAGCCTATATACGTTTCTTGTTATTTATATGAAGTGTACGACTAACAAATGGTAATACGCATAAGGCTTGGTTGAATATCTTAAATTGGTTCTTGACTGTATTAAAATGTTGGTAAAGATAAAAGATCAAGAGAGTGAGAAATATGGCTTGGAAAATAGCCTAATTTTCGTCCACAAGGGTAGACACGGGTGTATGTCTAGGCCTTGTGTGACAAGCGGTCTACCCCATGGGCGTATGGTCCAGTTATGTCTCCCTAGTCACACGGGCGGTGACCCTTATATGCGAGAAAAATTTTAAAAGTCGCGAAAAATTTTCTTGAGGATCCGATTTAGTCTCGACCCGATCTTAATGCATGATTTGGACCTCGAAGGTCCGTTAAAAAATGTTTATAATTAGTCTCGAAGGTCCATTAAATTAAAGTTCCTTAAGTGGTAAATAGACCATTTATGGGTTAGTGGATGATGATAGCATGGCAATTGGTCTAATTTATAATATTTTTAAAGGTTAAATAGGTAATTTGATAATTAAAGTTTATTACAATAAAACAAAGCCAGTTTATTCATCTTTCTTCATCTTTGTTGCCGAAAATTCGAAACAAAAGAAAGCCATTCTTTATGTTTTCTATTTCGTCACTTTGAAAGCTAAATTAAGGTATGGTTTTAGCTCAGTTTTTAATGATTTCTATGTTTTTGTGATCGTCGCTTCGTATTCTAGCTAGCCAGTACCTTAAATTTTGAAACTATTAAAGATTTATCATGTTGCCATTTTTGAATGCTTGAGCAATTTGATGGTCGATGATGGATTTTGAATAGTTGTTGATAGTTAAACTAGTTTTGTAAAGTAATTTTTGACAAAAATGTCAAAAAGGGATTAATTCGTGAAAATGTAAAATTATGTGGGAAAAGTGTGAATAAATTGAAAATATGGGCTAGTAGTAATATGTGTTAAATTCGCCTAAGCATGGGTTTGTACTAAATTGCATAAATGTAACAACCCGAAAATTAGGGGTTGGTGATTTTTGCATAATTGCATGTTGTGCTTACTCTGCGTGTTATTTGAGGGTGTTTAGGGGCTCTAGGGAGGCCTGGGTTCAAGTCCAAGCCCTGGTAAAATTTTGATTTTTGGGCCTTCAGTGGAGAGGGCTATTGGAAGCAGGATTTAAGTAAATTAAATTGTGTTTTGCTAACACAAGTTGGCCATGTGGTAGGATGGTTGTGGCATCAATGGGAGAGCAAGGGGGAAGGGGTTCAAATCCCACAAGCTACATATGGAAGCTTTTATTTTATGCTTTGGGAGAGGAGGAGGCAAAGTTGGGATCAAACTCTGCTATGGGAGTTGGGGATTGGGTCAAATGGTTTTAAATGGATGAAGGGGAGGAAATTGAGGAGGAAAAAGGGGAGAAAATCGTGGGATAGGGGAGAGTGGTAGAGTTGGCGGAACTTAGGAGTTTGTGGGGTTGAGAATTTCTGCTAAAGGGGGGCTTGGGTAGCTTATTCGGCCTTGAGTGAGGGAGAGTGCCGATTTTCTCAAGTGTTCTTTTGAGAGAATTTTGCTTTTTGCGTTTTTCGGCTATAGTATTTCGGGTCATTTTGCTTCAATTTTATTTTGCCGAAACCTCAACTTCTCTTATTCTTTTCCTCTCATCTTTTTCAAACACTCTTCTTTACTTATTATTGCCTAAACATTTGTTGGTCGAATTCTTCTTCTGACCTCTTTCTTCCAGTAGCCGAATCCTTCCTACACCAATATTTTATCTTGTGATCTCCAATTGGTAAGTCTCTACTCTTATATTCTTTCTTACCTCTTTGCATCATTCTTCTTCCTTGGCCGAATGCAACACTCTCACGTTCATTATTCTTTCTCCCGTCTCTGCTTAGCATAAGCCGAAGCACTTTTTTTTGGTGTGGGCTGAACCTGTTGGAGTTTAAGCATACCCTCCTCACCATTTTTTCAGCCTTCAAATTCCAGAAGTTGGTTGATAAGTATGGCTAGGGCTGAACAGGGGTGATGGAGTTCTTTTCTTATCAGTTTGTATTCGCTCAAGCCGCAAGGCTGTTATGATTTCAATTATTGCCATGAGTATTATGGCTAACATCTTCTCTCTGTTTTAACGTTGCAAGGGACTCAACGTGCTTAAACCAAAGAGCTGACTGAACACTTTCCTTTGCAGTGTATCTCTTGGTTGTTGGTAAGTAGTGTAGATTGATTTATCGATCTCAATTCTTGGAGATGTCGTATCAAGGATTAAGACTAACGGTTTGGAGTTGTTGACTTCTTAGGTGCGTAATTTTGGGAGTTCAACCTACGCTCGTAATAAGGTGTGTAATCTCACACCTCTGTTTAAACTATTATTGCTACAACCCGCGAGTCGGCTAGAAACTGAAATACTGAAAGCCGAAATACTGGCTATGAAGATCACTTGAGTGTGCGAGCGGTCGTAGTGACAAACCGAGCCTCTAGGGAGAGCAATATATCGTTGAGAGCATCATGAACGCTCTCGTGAAACTGAGGCCATAATGGGCCTTGTTGAGCCGATACGGGCTAAATGGGCCCAACGGGGTAATGGGCCCATGTAAGCGAAATGACGAAAAAGGTGAGTTGATCGATGCAACTGCAAAGTCTGCAGATCCGCAACTGAAAACGAACTGAGTGGGCTACACGAGTGTGTGGGCCCGAATGGCCCGAAATTGGGGTTTAGGCCCAATAGCACTGTAATGACCAGTAATGGTAACTGAGTCGCTCGAGGTGACATGAGGCCTTTGAAAAGGCCATAGTAGGGGAAACATTATTGAAATACCCTCAGTGGGTAAAATTATTGAAATACACTCGGTGGGTAAAATTACTAAAATACCCTCGGTGGGTAAAATTACTAAAATACCCTCGGTAAGTAAAATTACTGAAATACCCTCGGTGGGTAAAATTACTGAAATACCCCTTAAGGATGAAATTACTGAAACGCCCTCATTAGGTAAAATTACTATTATACCCTTGAGGGGTAAATTACCATTCTACCATCATCAACCCAGTTACCATACCGTTAGGGGCAGATTTAGTATGTTTGTGTGTAATCTGTTTAATTGCTATGATGGTACATTACTGCATACATTGAATTATTATGTCACGACATCTTGCATTGGGTTGGGATAAATATATATACATACATATATATATATAATGGAGGAAGTACTGTACTGGTGGCTATACCACATTATACTTATTCAGTGGCTCTGCCACGATATACTGATTTTAGTGGCTCAGCCATGTATACTGTTACTGGCAGCTTTGCTGCTTTTATACTGGCAGCTCGGTTGCGTTCTTGGTGTGTAAGGCTGGGTGGGTTGACTTGGTCCCCATAGGATTGTAGGGCTGGTAGGGGTGGTGTGTTGGTTGGATTGGGTTGGGCTGCATTCTCTGTTTGCATTACCATGATTGTAGGCCTTAGGCTGAACTGATACTGCATGGGCTTGGACCTAGACTGTGACTGTAACTGGGATTACACACTGAGTTCTTGTAACACACCCTTTTTCCTTAGCTGTGCAGGTAACCCCCAGCCTTAGAGGATTTGTGCTGCGAGTGACTTGGAGGTAACCCCCAGGCAACGAAGATGGATAGAGTTGCTAAAGAATTATGATTGCTCGATTGAGTATCATCCGAGAAAAGCTAACGTGGTGGCAGATGCACTGAGTCGCAAGGTGGTATCTGATCTGAGAGTAATGTTCGCTCGTCTCAGTCTATTTGAGGGTGGTAGTTTGTTGGCAGAACTGCAAGTAAAACCAACTTGGTCTAGTCAGATTAAAGAGAAGCAAATGTTGGATGAGTCGTTGAGTTCTCGTTTTCAACAGGTAGAGAAGGGAGAGACTATGGATTTTGAGTTGAATAGTGAAGGGGTCTTATGTTTCCGTGGAAGATTTTGTGTACCGAGGGACTTTGAGTTAAGACAGTTGATTTTGCGAGAAGCACATAGTAGTCCATATACTATGCATCCCGGTGGAAACAAATTATACCGAGATCTATGCAAACTATATTGGTGGCCAGGACTTAAGCGTGAGGTGACTGATTTCGTAAATAAGTGTTTGACATGCCAGCAAGTGAAGGCTGAGCATCAACTACCTTCAAGACTGCTGCAACCTGTAAAGATTCCACTATGGAAGTGGGAGAGGATAACAATGGATTTTGTTAGTGGGCTACCCTTGATGCCTACTAAGAAAGATTCAGTGTGGGTAATTGTTGATCGGATGACTAAATCTACTCACTTCATACCGGTCCGCACTGATTACTCATTGCAGAAGTTGGCCAAGTTGTACGTGGCAGAAATTGTGAGGCTACATGGGGTACCAGTGTCTATCATCTCGGACAGGGACCCTAGATTTACATATCGGTTATAGAAAGTGTTACATGAAGCTCCGGGTAGAAGGTTAGATTTTAGCATAGTGTTTCATCCACAGACCGATGGTCAGTCGGAGAGGGTAATCCAGATTTTAGATGACATGTTAAGAAGTTGTGTGATTGATTTCAAAGGTAGTTGGGAAGACTATTTACCGTTAGCAGAATTTGCTTACAACAACAGCTACCAATCCATTAATCAAATGGCACCTTACGAGGCATTATATGGTTGTAGGTGTCATACCCCTACTTGCTGACAGAATTGGGTGAGCGGTGATTGTTGGGACCAGAGTTAATTTCTAAAACTCAAGAGAAAGTGAAGTTGATACGGGTTCGGTTAAAGGAAGCATCGGATAGACAGAAGTCCTACGCTGATTTGAAGCGCTAGGAGATTGAATACTCAGTGGGAGATTTTGTCTTTTTGAAAGTCTCACCTCGGAAGAAAATTCTGAGGTTTGGACGTAAGGGCAAGTTAAGCCCTAGATTCATCGGACCTTACCGGGTGTCAAAACGTGTTGGACTGGTTGCCTATCAGCTTGAGTTGCCTCCTGAGTTAAACCGGATACATAATGTATTCCATGTCTCTATGCTGAGGCGCTATCATTCAAATCCTTCTCATATAGTGCCAGTGGAAGAAATTGAGGTAAGACTTGACCTGACTTTTGAGGAAGAACCGGTGCAGATTTTGGACCGTGATATTAAGATGCTGAGAAGGAAATCTGTTCCGTTAGTCAAGGTGTTGTGGCTTAATAATGGTTCAGAGGAAGCCACATGGGAGCCTGAGGAGGCAGTCCGACATCAATACCCTCATCTCTTTTGATCAGGTAAATTTCGACGCCAAAATTTCTTTAAAGGCGGTAGAATTGTAACATCCCAAAAATTAGGGGTTGGTGATTTTTGCATAATTGCATGTTGTGCTTGCTCTGCGAGTTATTTGAGGGTGTTTAGGGGCTCTATGGAGGCTTGGGTTCTAGTCCAAGCCCTGGTAAAATTTTGATTTTTGGGCCTTCAGTGGAGAGGGCTATTGGAAGCAGGATTTAAGTAAATTAAAGTGTGTTTTGCTAACACAAGTTGTCCATGTGGTAGGATGGTTGTGGCGTCAATGGGAGAGCAAGGGGGAAGGGGTTCGAATCCCAGAAACTGCATATGAAAGCTTTTATTTTATGATTTGGGAGAGGAGGAGCCAGAGTTGGAATCAAACTCTGCTATGGGAGTTGGAGACCGGGTCAAATGGTTGCAAATGGATGAAGGGGAGGAAATTGAGGAGGATAAAGGGCAGAAAATCGTGGGATAGGGGAGAGTGGTAGAGTTGGCCGAACTTGGGTATGTGTGGGGATGAGAATTTCGGTTGAAAGGTCTTGGGTAGCATATTTAGCCTTGAGTGAGGGAGAGTACCGATTTTCTCAAGTGTTCTTTTGAGAGAATTTTGCTTTTTACGTTTTTCAGCTATAGTATTTCGGGTCATTTTGCTTCAATTTTCTTTTGCTGAAACCTCAACTTCTCTTATTCTCTTCTTTTCATCTTTTTCAAACACTCTTCTTTACTTGTTGCTGCTTAAACATTTGCTGGTCGAATTCTTCTTCTGACCTCTTTCTTCCAGTAGCCGAATCCTTCCTACACCAACATTTCATCTTGTGATCTCTAATTGGTAAGTCTCTAATCTCATATTCTTTCTTGCCTCTTTGCATCATTCTTCTTTCTTGACCGAATGCAACACTCTAATGATCATTATTCTTTCTCCCCTCTCTGTTTAGCATAAGCCGAAGCACTTATCCTTTAGTGTGGGCCGAACCTGTTGGAGTTTAAGCATACCCTCCTCACCATTCTTTCAGCCTTCGAATTCCAGAAGTTGGTTGGTAAGTATGGCTAGGGCCGAATAGGGGCGATGGAGTTCTTTTCTTATCAGTATGTAGTCGCTCAAGCCGAAAGGCTGTTATGATTTCAATTATGGCCGTGAGTATAATGGCTAACATCTCTTCTTTGTTTTAACATTGCAAGGGACTTGACGTGCTTAAACCAAAGAGCTGGCTGAACACTTTTCCTTTGCAGTGGATCTCTTGGTTGTTGGTAAGTAGTGTAGATTGATTTATCGATCTCAATTCTTCGAGATACCGTATCAAGGATTAAGACTAACAGTTTGGAGTTGTTAACTTCTTAGGTGTGTAATTTTGGGAGTTCAACCTACGCTCGTAATAAGGTGTGTAATCTCACACCACTGCTTAAACTATTATTGCTACAACCCGTGAGTCGGCTAGAAGCCAAAATACCAAAAGCCGAAATACCAGCTATGAAGATCACTTGAGTGTGCGAGCACTCGTAGTTACGAACCCAACCTCTAGGAAGAGCGATAAACCGTTAAGAGTGTCATGAACGCTCTCGTGAAACTGAGGCCATAACGGGCCTTGTTGAGCCGATACGGGCTAAATGGGCCCAACAGGGTAATGGGCCCATGTAAGCGAAACGACCATAAAGGTGAGTTGATAGATGCGGCTGCAAAGTCCGCAAATTCGCAACTGAAAACGAATTGAATGGGCCACACGAGTGTGTGGGCCTGAATGGGCCGAAATCGGGGTTTAGGCCCAATGGCACTGTAATGATCAGTAATTGTAGCCGTGTCTCTCGAGGCGACATGAGGCCTTCGGAAATGCCGTTGTAGGGGTAAAATTACTGAAATACCCACGGTGGGTAAAATTACTGAAATACCCTCAATGGGTAAAATTACTGAAATACCCTCGGTGGGTAAAATTACTGAAATACCCCTTAAGGATGAAATTACTGAAACGCCCTCGTTGGGTAAAATTAATGTGATACCCCTGAGGGGTAAATTACCGTTCTACTCCTATCGACCTAGTTACCGTTATACCCTTAGGGGTAGATTTAGTATGTTTGTGTGTAATCTGTTTAATTGCTATGATGGTACATTACTGCATACATTGAATTATTATGTCACGACATCTTGCATTGGGTTGGGATAAATATATATACATATATATATTTATTGGAGGAAGTACTGTACTGGTAGCTATGCCACGTTATACTGATTCAGTGGCTCTGCCACGATATACTGATTTTAGTGGCTCAGCCAGGTATTCTGTTACTGGCAGCTTTGCTGCGTTTATACTGGAAGCTCGGCTGTGTTCTTGGTGTGTAGGGCTGGGTGGGTTGACTTGGTCCCCATAGGAGTGTAGGGCTGGTACGAGTGGTGTGTTGGTTGGATTGGGTTGGGTTGGGATGCATTCTCTGTTTGTATTACTATGATTGTGGGCCTTAGGCTGAACTGATACTACATGGGCATTGGCCCAGACTGTGACTAGAACTGGGATTACACACTGAGTTCTTGT
The DNA here is from genome assembly GCA_005393395.2 of Gossypium australe. Lineage (NCBI taxonomy): Eukaryota > Viridiplantae > Streptophyta > Magnoliopsida > Malvales > Malvaceae > Gossypium > Gossypium australe. The sequence continues at coordinate 87,976,439 of CM016626.1, forward strand.
AACTCACCCTTTTTCCTTAACTGTGCAGGTAACCCCCAGCCTTAGAGGATTTGGTGCCGCAAGTGACTCGGAGGTGGCCACACGTACCGTCTGTTTCGAGGGTAAATTTAGTATTTTATTTTGGGATTACTTGCCTTAATTATTAGGTTTTATAATTGTTGTAATAAGGCCATTGGAACTGTTTTAACCTTTATTTGGATTTTCTTTAAGCACTGCAAAATTTAATCAACTCGGGGTTTTCAAACCAGTAAACAACTGATTTTCTAATATCACGCTTTCGTAATTATTAAAACCCAACTTCTGTAACTGACACAGTTTTTAATGGACAAGATAATACGTGCGTTTTTGACAAGGTATTACAACAGGTAAAACTTCTTTTGGGAATAAGCAACGAGAAACGAAATTTTTAACGTTTAAGTTGGAAATTTGACAATGTGTTTTTCAAACAACCATGAGGTTTTAAACATCTCCCGGTGTGGCACGCTAGATCTGATCGTAACGTTTAGGCCGGGTTTGGGGTGTTACAATGAATTTGCAATTTTATGTGATAAGGACTAAATTGTAAAAATGTTAAAGTTTAGGGGCAAATTTGTAAAATAGCCCTAATGTGTGTTTTGGACTAAATTGAATAAATAGTTTATTAAATAAGCTAATTTTAATAATATATAAATTAAGATAAGCCGAGATCGAGATTAGATCGGGGAAAAGGAAAGTTGACGATTAGCCGATATTTCTATCCGAGTAACTCGAGGTAAGTTTGTATAATTAGAATTGAGCTTTTAAATACTTGTTATTATTTGAAATGAATATATGTAATTGAGTAAATGATCTACTTAAAATAAGAATGCCTTATTGATAAAGTCTGATGGTTACCGAGCCCCGTTTGAACCGTAGGAATTCATAGGATATGAGTGACATGTCACTAGAGTTACAATTTAGGTTGAGATCCTGCATGTGTTATAGACTCACCACAGCTCGTATGCGCTTATCGATATATCAGCTCGTAAGAGCTTACTGTTCTCAGCTCGTCAAAGCTTAGCGCTTTAGCTCAACAGAGCTTACTGTCCATCAGCTCAGGAGGAGCTTATAGATCATAGCTCGAAAGAGCGAAAGTGATAATGAATTGACGGATTACTGATTATTACACATAATGTATATCACCCGAGTATCCCCTGATATTCTAACAGGTTCAACAGGCATAAATTCTGTTATTGGTTATGTGAATAAGGTATGTGTTATACGGATGAGTTACTGTTATTGAATGATTTACTGTTTATATGATTGAGAGTGAAATGTTACAAATGATGTACATGATATATGTAACAGCCCAGTTTAGGTCCTAGTCGGAATAGTGGTTTTGGAACCACAAATTTGACGTTGAAAAATTATTTTAATATTATTTTTGATGTTTAGGCATGTGAGAATGTATGTGTGAAAGTTCTGTGTGAAAATTTTATTGTTTGTGTGCCGATTTGTGAAAAAGGACCTAATCATGTAAAAGCAAAAGTTGTGTGCTAGTAGTTAAAAGTGCTTAATTGCCATGGCCTATTATATGAAAGGTCCTTATGTTGATATTAGACCATTGATAGTGGAATTTGACATAAATGGCCATTACATGAATGATTTTATAATGTTTTAATTAATGGATAAAATAGTAATTTGGTTATTAAGTTATATTATTAAAACAAAATCAATTTTCTATCATATTTTATCATCCTTAGCTGAAAATCAAAAGAAAAGAAAGCCATGGAAGTTATTTTTAGGGTTCAGCATTTACAAGTTTGATTAAGGTACGATTTTAGCTTGACTTTTGATGATTTCTACGTTTTTGTGACCGTTCCTTTGAGTACTAGCTAGCCCATGCCTCAAATTTTGGAAGTGTTGATTATTTTGAATGTTTCCATTGATGAACTCATGAGTTTTATGATGTTTAATGATGAAAACTAATTATTTGATGATTGATATACATATTTTCTAAAGTGATTTTGAGTAAAATTGCATTTTTGGGATTTAATTGAGAAATGTGAAAACTTTGTGTTGAAATGTGTAATAAATGTGAAATATGGGCTCTAGGGGCACTATGGTAATTTGGCTAAGCATGGGTTAAATTGGATTTTGTGAATTTGATATATTTGTGAAATAAGGACTAAAATGCTAAAGTGCAAAATGCCCTAATTGTTTATTTGTGAATTGAATTGAGTAAAGATGAGATTGAATGAATTGAATTTGATATTATATAGATCAAGAAAAGAGAAATTCGAGTTTAGATCGAGGCAAGAACAAAGTGCTCGATTGATCGACTAGTATCGTTGTTTCTACGTTCAAGGTTATTTCGTGTATAATACGTATTGTTTAAATAATGTTCATATGTGATGAAATGAATGGAAATGTGATTGTGGAATTTGGTAATATGAAATGTGAGTTCGAAGAAATATGGCACTAAGTGTGCATAAATAGAATCGTTACAGTGATGAATGGCACTAAGTGTGCGAGATAAAGAAAGCATTGGCTGTATTATTTGGCACTACGTGTGCGATACCGAGACAAATTCAGTTTAATGTGATGGCACTAACTGTGCGATATTATTATAGCTTCGGCTAATTAATTGGCACTAAGTGTGTGAGTTCATCGAACGTTTAAAGAGGATCGAATGAATTATGGCATTGAGCATTGAAGTGGTAAATGTGATAGATAAATACGTGATGGTATAAGTATGTACAGAACCTAAGTGGTAGATGATATTGTGTATGAGATAGATGGAAGATTATGTGAATGAATGATGAAAAGAGTTGGATTGAGTAGCATTATAAATGCTTGTATATGAGCCTATAGATAAGGTATGAAAGTGAGTAATAGCCATGGATGAGATTGATTAATGATGTGAATTGAACTAAGTGTTAGTTAATTTTGCATATTGAATTTGAATTGTTGAGTTAACTGTGTTATATTACAAACTTACTAAGCTTTAAAGCTTACTGTGTGAAGTCTTTCTCTGTTTTACAGTGGTATTTAAAGCTAGCTCAGATTCAAGGATCGTCAGTGACTCAATCACACTATCAGACATCTATTTTGGTACCTTTTGAAAGTTGTATTTATGGTATATGGCATGTATAGGCTAGTGAGGTTGTTGAATGTTTTGAGATATATAAATCTTGCCATGTGGTAAGGCTTGATAACAGATGAGACTTTGGATTGATTTTGGTATATGTTTTGCAATGTGAAAATGGTGTATGTGATGTGTATATATGGTCTTGTGTGAATGGCCATTATGGTATGCTTTAGTGCAATAGAAATAGTATGATTCATACTTTATTTGGTAGTTGAGATGGTGAATATATTTCATGTTTGAAATGGTTTGAAATGAGATATGAATCATATGCTTTTGGTACGGAATTGGTTCATGAAATGGACATGTTTTGAGTTGTAATTGTATATGAAAATGAATGAGGATATTGTAGCATGTATTGTGCATGTTTTCCTAGGGTTTTGACCATTAATTGGGCATGATTTGTGTATAGAGTGATGTTTGTAGGAATGACCCAAAATGGGTGGCAATTTGTCTTTGTAAATGGCCTATAATTGCCCACACGATTGAGCACACGGGTGTGTGTCTTGACCATGTCCTTCAATGTCCCAATTTTAAGCAAGTCAGACTTGCACAAGGGCCAGACACGCGGGCGCGTGACAGGCCACGTGAATCAAGTCAGTGTTGCACACGGGCGTGTAACAGCCCATGTGACCCAAGTCAGTGTTGCACATGGGGTAAGACATGGTCTAAGGCATGGCCGTGTAAGGCACACGGCCTAGCCACACAGGCGCGTGCCCTGTTTTCTAGAAAAAATTTAAAGTTTTATAAAAGTTTACTCTGTTTCTTCTTCTGTGTTTTATAGAGGTTTGATAGCTCGCTCGATCCGGATAAAGTCAGAGTTACGCATCACACTATCTAGTTATTGATTGGTACTTTTGAACTCTTGGTTATATGTAAATATGGCATGTATAGGCTAGTTATAAAGATGATAGTTATGGTTACTTGAGATTGTGATTTTGGTGCATGTTGTGGTATAAGTTAAAGCCATGTGATTTGGCTTAACTTGGTATAATGTTTTGGTTGTGTATAAGTATTCAAATATGGTATGTTTTGGCAAGTAGTAGATGGAATGGAAATATGCAAATGTTGTCTTGATATGTAGTAGACTTATGAATGGAAAATGCATGGTATTAATTAGGTATTTGAGTACTATGTTAAGTTGGTATGATATGTGTATGAAATGTTATGGATTGGCTGCCTATTAGGTCATAAAAATGTTGCAATTTATGCTTTTGTACGTATGTAAAAAAATAGGGTGGCAAAATGGCTTTGCAAATAGCCTATTTTTGTCCACATGGGCAGAGACACGGGCGTGTGTCTCGGCTGTGTGCGGCACACAGTCATGTTACAAGGCCGTGTGTTTCTTGGTATTGATATTAAAACCAAGTCAGTATGCTCCACAAGGTCTCACACACGGGCATGTGACTGGCTGTGTGGTACAAGTCAATATACCCCCTAATTGGCACACGGCCTAGCACACGGGCGTGTGACTTAGCCGTGTTGAATAAGCCAATATACCCTAAAGGATTGGCATGGCCTAGCACACGGCCTGGCACACTGGTGTGTGTGGCCACTTCGAAGGGCACACAGGCTAGACACATGAGCGTGTGGTTGGGCGTGTGACCCAAGTCAGTATGTACCCCCTGTTTTCACACGGACGTGTCTAGTGGCCGTGTGAGGCACATGGGCAGAGACAGGGGCGTGTGTCCCCTGATTTGATAAATTTTTCAGAGTTTCGTGAAAGTTTTATAAGTTATTGGTTTAGTCCTGAACTACTCCTAAAGCATGTTTAAGGCCTTATAGGCTATTATAAGGGACAAATTGATTGAGATGGAATGATGATTGTATGAATTGATCGAATGTATAAGAAAAGTATGGTTATATGTATTATGAGTCCGGTAATGCTCCACAACCCTATTTTGGCGTTGCATACGGCCTGCCCACACGGGCGTGTGACCTCTGTAATTTTGAAAATTGCTTGATTTTCGAAAAAAATTTTGTATGAGCTCAATTTAGTCTAGACCCCTTCCAAATGCATGTTTAGGGTCTCGTAGACCTTTTAAAGGTGTGTAAGATTAGTTATGATATGATGATGATGTATCTTGTGTTGTGCAATGATCGTAAAAGTTTTTATATGTCTGGTAATGCCTCTTAACCCTATTCCAGCGATGGTTACGAGTTAGGGGTGTTACATTTTATTGGTATCAGAGCCATGGTTTAGTCGGTTCTAGAACTACCATAGTGTATGTGAGTCTAGCTATAGATGCCATATTTAGCTTGCGATAGTGTGGTATCTCCAGACTCTGACGAAAATTATTTTGATGAGACAGATAAATTTTCCAACCGAGCTTATTCTAATAGTACAGAAGTAAATACTCAAATATTTGAGTGAAAATGTGTTGATTATGAGTTGAAACTCATAAAGGTAATGATCAAATTGTATGACATGTTGTTAGATCATGTAATTATATGAGCATATGAGATATGATATTTGAGTTATGATTGCTATCTGAAATGCTTTGATTGTGAATTAGTAATTTGAGTTGGCATATGAACAATGTGTTAAGAACAAAATTGATTAAAAGCAAAAGTTTATTAAATGATTTGAGAATGAGAAATTGGTAATGAACTGGCTATTTGTGATAGTATGTGTTATGTGCATTTATGTGTAAGTTAAATTTGAGGCTTTACTACCCTCACCCCCTTATCAGTGAAATGTTATAATGAAATCTGTAAGATTTGGGTTGAATAAGCTCACGAGTGTGGAGTTATAGAAGTCCGTGTTCGGAAGATTAATAACGCGGTAAAAAAAAAGAGATTGAATCAGCAAATGAAGACAATATTAAAAGAGATATTGGATAGTTCTGAAAATTATTCATATTATGTAAAGTCACTGTTACAGAAGAAATTAACTCCAATTAAATGACCTATTCAAGTATGTTATCTAAAGAAAGTATTAACTGGAAGCTTCTCTGGATTGAATTCTGTTATTGATGGGATAATATGAACTTAATGATGATGGAATTAGACAATTGAATAATGTTTGAATTGTATTGATGGCTAAGTGCAGTGGTTATGTTATAGTCGGGTAGTTAATATGATTCCTTCTAGGCATTCTGTGCGAACATTTATCCTAAGAAGTATATATATGTTTGTTTAAATTTCGAAAGAAATTCTTATCGTATAAGAATATTAGCTAAACATATTAATAGACGAAAGCATCGTTGATCTATTTGGGTTATGTTAGACATTGTTATGTCTTTCTCTGATAATTTATTCCATTGTGTGGATATGAAAGACAACGGTAAAGTTTGTATGAGGCTAATATTTCGTTTCTACTTGTTATTGTTCTGTTGAATATACATGAAGATTAACTGCTTCTGTTATTGAGGATTTCAGTATCTATGAGTGACATTGTTCTTTCTGGACATTTTCTGGGATATCATCGAAATTGATATCATTCTATCTAGGTTGTAATTTTCAGATATCATGTATAGCTTCATATGCTGAAATTTCACTATTCCGGTTTTCTTATGATTTTATGTGATTATCTACAAGAGATCTCTATATGACAGAGATGACTATGTTTATTATGATTATAATTTCTGGCTTGAAATGTGAGAGTACAGTGGTACCGTCCTCAGAGTTTTAGAAGTTGTGTCTCTGCAGTGGTTGTTATTAAAATCATATTTGATTATTTTCTGTGTTCAAATGCTTCATTAATAGCCAGAATAATATTTATTATGGGGTTGAGACATCGTTCTTAGTAAGGCTCAATGATTTCTATTTGGTTAAGGTGATTTCAGTATAATTTAGAGTTTCAATGATTAATATATGAGATAGCTTCATTATAAACTCTTTTCTAGCTCTCGTGAAGGTTCGAAATTGATAAAAGTGAAAATGATAAAAGATCAAGATCAATATGTATAATGATATGTCTGGGGTTATTCCTTCTAATGAGAAGAAAGATTTCTTTGAAAAGACCGATTTAGTAGTTAGTATGATCTGAATTATTTGATTGAAAAGTTAATTGGGTTATATGTATTTGAACCTATATACGAATTGGAAATCAACTTTGAACGTATATGTATGAATTGAAGGATAGTCTGGAAGAAGAAATTGTATTCTTGAAGACTTGATGCAGAATTATATCTATCGGAACGATTTTATCTGAGAAATGTTATGGTAAATTAAAGTTAGTTCGATTATTGAAGCTTTCTTTTGCATGAAGACAATTTTGACCGAAACATCAATTCTGGTTCAGTCTGAGTTCAATAAAGAGATTATGCTTTTCGACCTTACATTATTGAATGGTTCGAAATGTGTTCTAATCCAGGAATATACAGAGATATTTTTGTGATTCTATACAGTTAAAGCTGCATAAAAAGAGTTATGTGACATATTTGATGATTATAAGAGTTTAAAATGTCTTATATCAGAGAAAAATCCGAACTTGGCACAGCAAGGTTAGCTTCAAATGTCGAAAAACTTTTGAGTCTGTAAGTAATTATTATCTGAGGAAAAACAATTATAGTTTCGGATGTACCGAATGGGAAACTCTTGTGTGCTTTATGAGTAATGAATACGTGATTGATCCTATCAGGTAATGAATAGTTGTTAGCTGAATTAGAGGCTAAATAAATGTTTATTTATTGAAGTTGTGAAATTTAGAAGTGTGTTTGCTAATTATAAGTTAAAAAAGGTTCAGCATAAATTGATTTCTAATTCAAAACTTCAGATATGGTATCGATGATTATTTGTTATTTCGAGATAGAGTGTGTATAAAAAAGCTCTATGAATATACAACAACTGCTACAAGAAACTCTCAGTGGTAATTTATTTGTTCATATGGGGAATAACAAGATGCATAACAGTCTGAGAAATGATATTAATGATGAGTGTGAAATGTGATATTTTTTGACTTTGTTGATTATATAAATGGAGGGTTGATGAATTCTGTATTGGGATTATCTTTATCATTGAAAAAGATAGAGTTATCTGAAATCTGATTAACTGTCTAAAGAAATCTCTCTGTACGTATAAATTTTCTCTTTTGATAAAACAGTTGAGTTATCCATTTCTGTGTTGGTAAGCCTGTCTATGGTGCCAGTTATCATTATTTTGGATTGAGATCTGAAACTCATGTGATAATTCTGTGAGAGATTACAGTAATCTGTGAGTATGAAATTGCATTGAAATCAAGAAACACAAACCAAATTCTCGAAATATTTATTTGTCATTGTGTTTTAGAGTTTTAAAGCAACTAAGAAAGACTATTACTGCTAGTTGAGTGATCATATGAGTATAAAGGCGACGTTGTATAAGGTATTGTATGGTTACAATTACTGAACTTCGTTGTACTGAATCGAACTTTGTGATAAAAAGATTCATGAGGTTGTTTTGATCAGAGAAATTGAAGAGAAAGAAAAAAGCAATTTGTAACAGTTTGAAAGCAGTTTCAAATTTACGCAAACTTGATACGTAAAGGCATTGAATTTCAGTTAGAGAACTGACTATTTGTAAAAGTATTACAGTGAGAATGAAATTCCTCGACTCAACTAAAAATAGAAGTTGATTTCGTGATTATTCGGGCTCTATAGAATTATTAAAAGGGTAAGACTAGTGATTTCTTCAACATAAATTATTGTGAAAATTTGAGAAGGTTTTTAAGGTGATACGTTTATCAATGTTGTGACAATAAAGATCAGACTCTTCACATAAAATTTCTTTGAACAAGATTGAGAAACAATCCGATATGTTATTGAATAAAGTTCAGATCAGAATTTTGGTTCGGAAGATTTAGGAGTCATGAGATTGAGACTATGTGAGAATTTGAAAGTACTATGTGAAAGTAAATCTTTAATCTATTTTCTGATAATATTTTCGGGAACGAAAATCCCTAAGGGGGGAGAGTTGTAACAACCTAGTTTAGACCCTAGTCAGAACAGTGGTTTCGGGACCACAAGTCCGAGTCAAAAAATATTTTAATAATATTTTTGATGTCTACAACATGTTAATTTATATGTGTGATTTCTTCGTAATTTAATTTTATTGTTTGTGTGCTTGATTTAAGAAAAAGGACTTAATCGCGTAAAGTAGAAAAGTAGCTTTCTATATGTTAAAGTGCTTAATTGCTTTGAGGAATTAATTATGGGGTCCTTATGTGGCAAATTGGCCATTAACTAATAACATGGCCAGTTTTGGGCTTGAAATGTATGGTTGACTAACTTAATTTATAAGGTTAAAGTGGTAATTAATATATTATAATGTAATAAAATAAAATCCAAAATGTACATGCATTCATCCCTTTCAGGGCCGAATCTTCAAAGGAAAAAGAAAGAAAAGAATAAGTTAGGTTCGACACTTTGAGGCTTAAAATCAGGTATGTTCTTTGTTCGGTTTTTGATAATTTTTACGTTTTTGAGATCGTTGCTTCAAATACTAGTAGACCCATGTCTTAATTTTTGGATTTAATGAAGAATTTGAGAATTGCCATTGTTGAATATATGAGCTCTTTGATAGTTATTGATGAAATATGAATATTTGATGTTAGATTTTCATATGTTATAAAGTGATTTTTGATGAAAATGCAAATTTGGGACTAAATTGTGTAATATTGAAATTATGTGGTTAAAAGTGTGATTATTTGGAAAATGCAGGCTGCTAAGGCAATAAGAAGAATTTGGCTAAGCATGGGTAAGATGAAATTGCATGAAATTGTGATTTTATGTGATAAGGACTAAATTGCAAAAATGTGAAATAATAGGGGCAAAACTGTATTTTTTCCAAAATGTGTAAATTGTGTTAAATTGAATGAATTAATGATTAAATAAGTAAAATTTGTTATTATATAGATTGAGAAAAAAAATGAGATTCAGATCTAGAATGGGGGAAAACAAAGTATCAGATTAGTCGACCTAATTCGTCGTTACATTGAACGAGGTAAGTTCGTATTTTAATAAACATTACAAAATTATGTTTTAAATGCATATTATTTGTATGATTGAATTCAATGCCGAACGGTAATGCAAATGTATGCATTTTGAATAAGTTATATATATTATTATGATATTAAAATGTTTCGAGAAGCAGAAATTATGAATACGAAAAGGTTTCGATAACGTGAACACTACCGAAAAGCCCCGTACGAACCCTAGGAGTAGTAGAGGATACATATGTCATGACATAGGATTCCAAGATATGATTTCATATAAGACCACGTCTGGGACGTTGGCATCGACTTGTGTTTACGTGTAAGACCATGTCTGGGACATTGGCATCATATTTGATTCGTGTAAGACCCTGCCTGGGATAGTGGCGTCAATATGTGATTACATGTAAGACCACATCTGGGATGTTGGAATTGTACGAGATTTTCGACTATCCGATTATCCTTATTGATTCCGAACGGTTCAACGGGCGTTCCGAGAAATAAGTGAATAAGTGCATGACATTCTGATTCAGGTATGTTGAAATGTATACAATATTTAATAATGAAAGGTAAGTATATATATGTGCAATGAATGTTATGTGATGTGTATGCAAATTAATTGTGAATATGTGCAAATGAAACATGAACAAGTGAATAAGATATGATTTATAAAGTGGCATATGTGAAATTGTAAGATACTATATGAATGAAAGGTGAATTTGGGTATAAGTGATGATATGTGATTCATTTGAGAAAGATATGTGATTAAATATATTATTTTCCATAATGTGCTTATTTGGTTATATGAAAGTGAGACTTGAATGCTATATGAGAATCGAATTGAATAAACTTGTAAAAGCTAAAGTTAGTAAGTAAGTATATTATTGAATAATGATGACTTGTTATGAAAATCATGTTATAAACTTGAGATAATTTGTGTTTTGACATTTGTGATAGCATAGTATGCTTATGGCATTGTAATAAATTCATTTGTTATATTAAATTTATTAAGATACGAGCTTACTAAGCTTTCAAAGCTCGCTTTGTGTGTTTTTCTTATGTGTATAGATTTTTCGGAGATTTGCTCGGGTTGGAAATCAGTGGAGATCTCATCACACTATTCAGTATTCATTTCGGTAAATAAATGTTTTGAGATTGGGTTATGTGGCATGTCTAGGCTAGTTTTGATATATTTGGTTTTGAATTTGTATATATATATAAGCCATGTGATATGGCTTGTTAATGGATGTGAATATGGTAATTTTAATATATGTTTTGTGATGCAAAGTTGGTATGTTTATGATGAATGGTTGGTATATTGAGTTGGTAAGTTTTGGATGGATTTTACGTAGAAGTGTTTGAGGTTGCTATAAGATAAATTGTGTACAAGATGATATGTTTGATATGCTCATGGATGGTTAGAAAAGATGGTCATTTTTGGTATGTTTTGGGTGCTTTTTGGAGTATGAAATGATGCTTGTTTGTGTTTGTAGGAATGACCCAAAAATGGGTGGCAAATTGGCCTTGTAAATGGCCTATATTTGAACATGGTTGAGCACACGGGCGTGTGTCTCGACCGTGTCTCTTAAGTTTGCATTTCGAAACAAGTCAGACTTGCACACGGGCGTGTGACAGGCCGTGTGAATTAAGTCAGTGTTGCCCACGGGTCAAGCACATGTTTGTGCCTTCGATCGTGTGGACAAGTCAGTATGTATGCCCTGTTTTGCCACGGCTTGGACGGAAGGGTGTGTCTGATGCCACGTGAGGCACACGGCCTACCCACACGGGCATGTGACCACTGTAATTTTGAAAATTGCTTGATTTTTGGAAAAATTTTGTATGAGCTCAGTTTAGTCTCGACCCTTTCCCAATGCATGTTTAGGGTCTCGTAGACTTTTTAAAGTGACTTTATGTGTAAGATTAGCTATGATATGGTGATGATGTATCTTGTGTTGTGAAATGATTGTAAAAGTTTCGATATGTCTGGTAATGCCTCTTAACCCTATTCCGGCGATGGTTACGGGTTAGGGGTGTTACAGTCTATCAGCTCAGGAGGAGCTTACTGATCATAGCTCGAAAGAGCGAAAATGATAATGAATTGACGGATTAATGATTATTACACGTAATGTATATCACCTGAGTATCCCTCGATTTTCTAATAGGTTCAGCGGGCATAAATTATGTTATTGGTTATGTGAATAAGATATATCTTATACGGAAGAGTTACTGTTATCGAATGATTTACTGTTTATATGATTGAGAGTGAAATGTTACAAATGATGTACATGATATATGAATTTGATATAATACAATGTATTGAGTATTAAATTGAGATAATGGATGATTACATAAACTAATGTGACTAACTTGTTTATGAATGCTTGTGTATAGGTATTTGGCAAGTGAATCTGATATACGTTTTTTAATTATTTGATTATGTATAAATGGTAAGTTAAATTCTAAATTATACGGGCTTACTAAGCTATAAAGCTTACTTTGTTTCTTCTTCCGCGCTTTATAGAGGTTCGATAGCTCGCTCGATCCGGATAAAGTCGGAGTTATGCATCACACTATCTAGTTGTTGTTTTGTACTTTTGAACTCTTGGTTATATGCAAATATGGCATGTATAGGCTAGTTATAAATATGATAGTTATGGTTACTTGAGATTGTGATTTTGGTACATGTTGAGAGGTATAAGTTAAAGCCATGTGATTTGGCTTAACTTGGTATAATGTTTTGGTTGTGTATAAGTATTCAAAATATGGTATGTTTTGGCAAGTAGTTGATGGAATGCAAATATGTAAATGTTGTCTTGATATGTAGTAGACTTATGAATGGAAAATGCATGGTATTAATTAGGTATTTGAGTACTATGTTAAGTTGGTATGATATGTGTATGAAATGTAACGACCCGAATTTGGGCCTAGTAGAATCGGGCTTATTGGGCCTTGACCAAGGGAGCGTTTAAAATTTTCTGGGAACAAGAGAACGACACTAATGCAAGGTGGACCTATTAGGTGAATGATTTTGGAAGATTAGGGAGCGTCTATGAAGTCCCGGGATCAAACTTGGGCTTTAAGAAAAGTTTGATTTTAGGTGAATAATACCATGGGAGTTAGTAAGTAGGCTTTAAGAATAAAATGTAGAGAAAAATGACACAAAAGGGGCGGTGGTCTAGTGGCAAATGACGCCACACAAGGAAGCAATGGGTCTAAGGTTCAAGTCTTGGCGGTTGGATTTTATTTTGATTTATTTTTAAGTGAACTTAGACTTTGGCCCATAGACTTATATTTAGTTGTGCATGATTTTAAACACAAGAAGAGCTTGTGGCCTAGTAGCTAGCGGCGTGGATTAAGTTACAGGGGAGCCTGAGTTCGAATCCCATCACAAGCAAAAAGGGATATTTATTTTGCTAAGTTGGGATGGCCAGAGTTTGTGTTGGAATTAAACTCCGCTGAAGGAGGGATCCCACATCGGGAAGCTAGCAAGAGGGAAGGTGAGAAGCTAGCTTTAATTAGAGCAATCTATGAGAAGAGTAAGCATACCTTGGTTGGCGTTGGGCATAAGAGTGGTCAGAGAGCGGATCAACTCCAGATTCTTATAAGGTGTGTATTTCGCACTACTCTAGCTGTAGAGCGGCAAACGCCGAAATATCGGTGACACGACAATGGTAGTGATAAACCGTAATAGTAACATATTCTAAGCCCACATTTAGTATGCTTTTGGATGAATTAAGCCTCGATTTATGTAAAAAGGTGCTCTAAATCCTTTTTTTTCATGTTTTATACCCAGGAAAGCACCATAGGATGAAAAGAACGAAAAAACGGGCCCAAAACGGAGTAAATGGGCTGTATCACGAAATCGACACGGCCTGGACTTAAGCCCACACGGTCATGCCTTGTTGATCATCCAGAACACAGCCTGGCCCCCGATTCACACGGCCGTGCCTCATTAAAGAAATCCGAACACAGCCTGGCCACGACTCACACGGGCGTGTGCCATGGCTGTGTCCCTGTCATTGGAAAGAGCAATCTCATTCGGGAAAGGATACTTGGAGGCAAAGAAACACATTCCAAAGCCTATTCAAACACCCTAGTAGGAATTCTACTTAAATTAGGATACTTAGGTACCAAGTAAGGCATCTCAAAGCCTATATAAACACCCAATGGGGCAACTTGAAAAGGGAGTTCAGTAGAAGCCGAAAAGGCGGTGAAGCTAGGCTAAAAAGCCAACCCGAAAAGGTCAGAGTTGTTGGAATCGCTCGAAGTTAGCCAGTTGATCCATCCCAAGAAGCCAAAATTCTACTCAAGACAGCGGATTTCTCCTTCAATTCCTTCAGGGAGTTTTAGGGATTTCTTATGTTTTGTTTTATCTTTTCTCTTGAGATGTTTTATTTATTTGTTATGAACTAAACCCTTCAGATACCTGAAGGGGATGAAACCTAGATGAATCTTGTTATTGATTTCTGAATTATATGATAAATACTTAGTTTGTTCTTAATTATGTGTGCTTAATTCAAATTTGATGTGCTTAGGTGGAGGAGGAATAGACCCTGCCTAAGAGTAGATCTAGCGTAATTAAGCAGAGTTGATCGCACGCCTAGAGATAGGGTGACGAGATTTTGCCGGATTAGGGTGAAACCTAATATGGGAATCCATAGATCGATTTACTGCTATTCTAGGGGGTTATTATTCGAGAAAGAGATTTCCATTAATTAACCTAGGGTTAGACGGTATTCGCCTCGAGAGAGGGTTTAATATATGTTAGGGAGTCCTACGGATCAAACTAAGTGAATAAATCGTATGGTTCAGTGTTAGATAACAAGTGAAGTCTAGGAGGGAGGATTCTTCCTGAGGGTATCGTCGTGATCAACTTAGTTTTTCTTCAAGTTATTTCCCAATTCATTCTTTTTGTCTTTGTGTCTTTAGCTTAGTAGTCATTAATTTAAAAACTCCACTTTATTTTAGGCTAAATAATGAAAAGAAAGTTAGTATTAGTACTTTTAGTTCCTTTGGGTTCGACAATCCGGTCTTGCCTAAACTATACTACTGTTCGATAGGTACACTTGCCTTTAATCGTTGTCAGAGTTAGTTTCCAGGTTCGATCTCATTCATTATAACTTTAAAACTCTGATTTCAGCGATCAAGTTTTTGGAGCCGTTGCCGGGGAACTAAAATATTAAGAAAGCTCTATTTTTATTACTTTAGCCATTATTTCTATTTTTTCGCAATTTACGTTTATTTTTTTTCTTTAGGTTAAATTTTGATTTCGCTAAATTTTCTTTCTTCTCCTAGCAGGTACCTCTAGTTTATGACTAGAAGGAATCCGAGGGGACCTTTGGTATACGATAGTGAAATTGAAGCTACCGTTCGTAGGACCCGCAGAGAAATCAGGCGGGCCCTAAATTACATAGAGGAAGTTCAAGAAAGCAGATCCAATCCTACTGAAGGGATGGACGAGAATAACCCACAACCGCATGATGTGGGGGAAAACAATGCTCCACGTACTATGTTTGATTATGCTAAACCGCATTTAACAGGAGCAGAATCGAGTATTGTTAGGCCTGCTATAGCTGCTGATAATTTTGAATTAAAGCCTAACACAATACAATTGATTCAACAATTTGTTCAATTTGATGGTTTGCATGACGAAGATCCAAATACTTATATAGCTAATTTCTTAGAGTTTTGTGATACCTTTAAAATAAATGGCGTTTCTGATGATGCCATACGTCTTCGGTTATTCCCTTTTTCATTAAGGAATAAAGCCAAATAGTGGTTAAACTCGTTACCACGAGGATCAATCACTACATGGGAACAAATGACCGAAAAATTTTTATTGAAATATTTCCCACTGGCCAAAACGGCCAAATTACGGAATGATATCTCTTCTTTTGTGCAGATGGATTTAGAGACATTATATGACGCATGGGAGAGATACAAGGATCTCTTGAGAAGGTGTCCACACCATGGTCTACCCTTGTGGCTACAAGTCCAAACATTCTATAACGGTGTAAACCCCTCAACGATACAACTAATCGATTCAGCCGCCGGTGGAACCTTTAACAGCAGAACTCCTAAAGCAGCCTATGAGTTCATTGACGAGATGTCACTGAATAACTATCAGTGGCAAGTGACAAGGACAAAACTGACTAAATCAATTGGAGTTTACAACCTCAATGCAGTGACCACACTATCAACACAGATAAAGATGATAAATAAAAAGCTTGATAGTTTGTGTTCTTCGCAGGTACACCCAGTCATGCAGTGCGACGCAAGTGGAACTGTGGCGAATCCTGAGTACCCACCCTACCAACCGGGAGCAGAGAGCGAACATATGAACTATATAAGTAGTAATTTCAGATCCAATAATAATCCTTATAGTAATACTTACAATCCAGGTTGGAGGAACCACCCAAATATTTCATGGGGAGGTTAAGGAAATCAAGGAAATCAAAGGCAACAACCTCCTCAAAAATTCCAAAATCAGCCCTATCCGCAAGAGAAGAAGCCAAACCTCGAAGAGATGATGACAAAATTTATGGCAAAGAAGGAAAACCGTTTACAAGAAAATGAGAAAACACTTAAAGATTGACAAGCGTCGATGGAAAAACTTTCTAATTCAGTCAAAGAAGTCACTAATGCAGTTAGTCAACTTGCAAAGTTAATGGCAGAACGACCGCAAGGACGTCTGCCAAGTAACACCGAGATTAACCCAAAGGAGCAAATTCAAGCCATCACAGCTCATGATAGCAAAGGATTAGACGAACCAAACAAAGAGATAGACGAATATAAAATAGAGGTAGCACAAGAAGAGCCGAAACTGGCAATCAAAGAGTACCAACCTTGCATACCTTATCCCGAAGCAATGAAAAGAGACAATTCAGAAGAACAGTTCAGTAAGTTTCTTAAACTTTTAAAGAAATTACTAATTTACCTCTTCTTGAAGCTCTTTTTCAGATGCCAGACTCGAGGAAATTTTTAAGATAGCTCTTGACAAACAAACGCAAATTAGACGAAGAGCACCATGTGGAATTAAACGCAGCATGCTTAGCAATGTTACAAAATAAACTACCACGAAAGCTAAAAGATCCAGGGAGTTTTACAATTCCATGTTTAATTGGTAGTTTATCTATTGATAATGCTTTAGCTGATTTAGGGGCAAGCATTAATGTTATGCCTTATAAAATGTTTAAACAACTAGGTCTAGGGAAACCCAGTCAAACTAGGATGAGCATTCAGTTAACTGATAAAACTATCAGAATTCCTAGGGGTATAATAGAAAATGTTCTAATCAAAATTGATAAATTCGTATTCCAGTAGATTTTGTTGTTTTAGACATGGATGAGGATAATCCAATCCCCTTAATTTTAGGAAGACCCTTTCTAGTAACTGCCAAGACTAAAATTGATGTTGCCATAGGAGAACTCATATTTTGTGTAGGTGATGAATCAATCAATCTTCAAGCTCTTGACTCGGCCAGGACATCAAGTGATGAAGGTGAGAAAGTAAATTCAGTTGATAATCAAATTGTTCAACTTTCACCACAGGAAATACCACAAGGCTACAAACCTGAGCCGAATCATGGGCCCCATGCCGTCAAAGAAGAATTATATGAGGAACGAAGCCTTGAGGTCGACAAATTAGAAGAGTGGACGACACACTTTAAAGAGGAACCCGAACCACACGAAGTAAACACGAAGGAACCCCCAGATGAGCTGATAGGAACAACAACTCACTTCAAAATAGGGGATCAGGTATTGATGAATAAGGAAGACCCTCGAATCACAACTTCAGACATCAAAACAAACGAAGAAATCACCTTTAAAGTACTTAATGTCTTCATATACGGGACAATCGAGGTAAGCAATCCTAGATTCAGCACTTTTGAGGTAAACACTACTCGACTTAAACTTTATATCAAAAACCGAGTTGATCGCATGAGAAAGGATTTTCACCTCCTCAAACCACCATGACCATACGAATGAGAGGTAAAGTCTAGCTTAAGACTATAAACGAGCACTTCTCGGGATGCAACCCGAGCACTAACACAATTTACTTTTACATTTTTATTCTTTTCTTTTCTTTCTGAATTTTTAGTTATAAACTAACCAAGGGTGCAGATTCCCAGGCCACACGGCCTTGCACATGGCTGTGGCCGTGGCCATGTGTACATCAAGAATCTTTGTACCAACATGGCAGAGGCGGTACAAATCAGAATCAACTAATTTTTTTTGAAGTTCACAGACCCAACCACTCCCCACGGGCACTGACAAAGTGGCACGACCATGTGAAGCTACTGACTTACAAACCACGGGCAGAACAAGCCCGTGCCTTAAAATCGTGCCAACATACTGACTTGTCACCAACGGGCATGGCTGGCTGAAAAATTGGCATGGAGAATCAACACGCTTAGACACACGGCCGTGCGAAGTGGCCGTGTGCATCGACACGCCCTTGGCCCACGGGCGTGGGAAAGTACCAGAATGGAGCCTCTATTTAAATCCCCTCCCCACTCTTCTCACTACTTTTTTGATTCTCTTTTCTTCCTTTTTCTCCCCTCTCCATAACAAAGTCTCCAGACTCTTGAACCACAAATATCAATGTAGAAGAAGCGGAAGAAGGCAAGCATAGTCTCCTTAGGGAGACCGACATTCATAAGCTCATGCCGGCCGCTTCATCCAAACAACAAGCCAAGGGTCTTCGAGACCATTAAGTTTTTATTTTTCTTTTCTCTTTTGCTTCAATTTCCTTCTCTTTGACAATCTTATACTTAATTTAGTTTAATGTATTTTAGTTTCTTAGTGTCAGGTTTGCCAGGCTGCTAGGGAACCACTCCTTGGGAATCACGACAACCACCACCGCAGCCCGAGGGGTTCTAAAGGCTGCTTGGGAATCACACCACTTCCGCCACTGCCAGCACCTCAGCAGCCCTAGAGGTCACACCCACCTCACAAACCATCCATCAATAAGGACTTTTCGGTCTATCCAACTTTTCTTTTAACTTTATTTTACTTTTTATTTTCATTTTCTTTAGTTTTCTTATCTTCAAATATATATTTAGTTTATTTTAAATGTGTCTTAATTACTCCTGGCTAATTCTCTATGAGCTCCCCAATTTCTTCATCTAGCGCAGAGCTCGGCAGTAGCCACCACCCCTATCGACTTCTAACTACGGGAAACCATCTAAATTCAGGAAGTTTCACCTCTCCCTCTCTCTTAAATCTTATATCTATCCTTGTACATTGAGGGCAATGTACATCTTAAGTGTGGGGGGGTTATTATTCGAGAAAGAGATTCCCGTTAATTAACCTAGGGTTAGACGTTATTCGCCTCGAGAGAGGGTTTAATATACGTTAGGGAGTCCTACGGATCAAACTAAGTGAATAAATTGTATGGTTCAGTGTTAGATAACAAGTGAAGTTTAGGAGGGAGGATTCTTCCTGAGGGTATCGTCGTGATCAACTGAGTTTTTCTTCAAGTTATTTCCCAATTCGTTCTTTTTGTCTTTGTGTCTTTAGCTTAGTAGTCGTTAATTTAGAAACTCCGTTTTATTTTAGGCTAAATAATAAAAAGAAAGTTAGTATTAGTACTTTTAGTTCCTTTGGGTTCGATAATCTAGTCTTGCCTAAACTATACTACTGTTCGATAGGTACACTTGCCTTTAATCATTGTCAGAGTTAGTTACCAGGTTCGATCTCATTCATTATAAATTAAAAACTCTGATTTCAGCGATCAGTAGCCACACGAGTGTGCGAGCGTACGTATGGGAGCTTCGACGCGATAGTTGAGGCCATTATAAGTGTTCTTGTGGGTTTAGGCTGTTTGGGCCACGATGGGCCGAAAGGGGCCATGTAGGGCCAATGGGCCTGTGGGCTCATATGAATAAATTGTATGATTGTGTAGTAAATAGTGAACTGGTCTATGTGAATCTCATATCTGTGGCTAGATTTGGGCTAAATGGGTCACACGAACGTTTGGGTCCATTTGGGACGAGAATGGGCCCTAGGCCCGTTCGTATCGTTATCTCTGTTTAGAATATTTTGGTTTAACTGGGAAAATCTCAATTGATCGTTCTAGTGAAGGCAAGTGACAATAAATCTCATGGTTAGGTGCTTGGAATAAAGATCTCCCAATTCTTTTGCTAAATGTGTTAATTGTGTGTTATGTTTTGTATAGGTGAAGGCACTTGTGATTATTTAGTACTCTACGTGATAAGGTTTGTAATCTCACACCCTTGCTTGTTATGTTATGCGTTATTATGTGAATCGACCAAAAGCCAAAATACCTTCAGTGGGTAAGTTACCGAAATACCCCTAGAGGGTATATTACTGAAATACCCTCGGTGGGTAAAATTACCGAAATACCCCTAGAGGGTAAAATTACCAAATTACCCTCGATGGGTAAAATACCTACCCCCAAAGGGGTGGAAATTACTGTTGTACACTTACATGAGAAAATGATCGTTATACCCTCGCTTTTGGTTAAATGTTGTGTATGTGATTTAGTTATATTGTTTATATTTGTAATACATTGCATTCATAACATGTTGAATGGGTTGGGTTTAATGATTGGAGGAAGTGTAGCCTGGTAGCTCTGCCACATATTTTATTTTGGTGGCTCAGCCACAAATACCGTGATTAGCAACTTGACTGCAATATTAGTGCGTTTTGCTGGGTGGGTTGACTTGATCCCCACATGGTGCGATTGGTTGTACAGGTGGTGTGATTGTTGGATTGGGTGGGCTGCATTCTTTTGACTGCATTATCATGATTATAGGGCTTTAGCCCAGATTGATACCATAAGGGCTCAGGCCCAGATAGAGACCGTTTAGGGGATTACACACTGAGTTCTCGTAACTCACCCCTTCTTTTAACCTTGCAGGTAATCCCCAGCGTTAGAGGATTTGGAGCTGCGGTGGACTCGGAGGTGGCCATACTTCGGATTTGCTCCCTACGGAGCTTAGTAAATTCAGTTTTTACTTATCTTATTTTATTTCCTTTATTTGGGTTAATATTAGTTGTAATATGGGCTTTGGGAATTTCTTTTAAAACTTTCATTTGGTAATCTTGTTAACCATGAAATGTTAATCAGTTAAACATGGGTTTTTAAAATATTTATAACTATTTTCAAAATAGAACACTATCCTCAAAATAGAACGCTTCCGCAACTATTCGATTTTCACGACAGACACAGGTTTCAGAAATTAATAACACTTTTACAAAAATAGACATTAAGCGAATCTTGCTCTTATAAACAAACAACAAATGCGAAGTTTCAAAAAGAGATGCAATATTTTTAGCGTACGCTTAGCTTTTCAACTACCTTTTTGAAATGACATGCTAGATCCGGCCATAATGCCTAGGTCGGGTTTAGGGTGTTACATGAAATGTTATGGATTGGCTGCCTATTGGGTCATAAAAATGTTGCAATTTATGCTTGTGTAGGTATATAAAAAAAGAGGGTGGCAAAATGGCATTGCAAATAGCCTATTTTTGTCCACACGGGCAGAGACACGGGCGTGTGCCTCGGTCGTGTACGACACACAGTCATGTTACACAGTCATGTGTTTCCTAGTGTTGATATTTAAACCAAGTCAGTATGCTCCACATGGTCTTACACACGGGCGTGTGACTGGTAGTGTGGTACAAGTCAATATACCCCCTAATTGGCGCACAGCCTAGCACACGGGCGTCTGACTTAGCCATGTTGCATAAGCCAGTATACCCTACAGGATTGGCACGGTCTAGCACACAGCCTAGCACACAGGCGTGTGTGGCCACTTCGAAGGGCACACAGGCTAGACATATGGGCGTGTGGTTCGCCGTGTGACCCAAGTCAGTATGTACCCCTATTTTCACACGGCCAGTGACACGGGCGTGTCTAGTGGCCGTGTGAGACACATGGCCTGGCCACACAGGCGTGTATCCCCTGTTTTGAGAAATATTTCAAAGTTTCGTCAAAGTTTTATAAGTTATTGATTTAGTCCCGAACCGCTCCTAAAGCATGTTTAAGGTCGTGTAGGCTATTATAAGGGACAAATTGATTGAGATGGAATGATGATTTTATGAATTGATCGAATGTATGAGAAAAGTATAGTTATATGTATTATATGTCCGGTAATGCTCCGCAACCCTATTCCGGCGTTGAATACGGGGTAAGGGGTGTTACAGTAATTTTAGGCATTTTATGAGTAGTTAGAAATTTGATATAAAAATTAATATTGTAAATGTATTTTTAAATGAAAATTTGATTTAAAAAAAATTAGCTAATTGAGTTTTAGTTCTATTGGCATCAACATTGTTGTCAAGAGAATGTGGGTTTGAGTGCACTGAAGTATATTATTCTCCTATTTAAGGGTTGGGGAGGAGATGTAAGTAGTTCTAAGCATTGTATCAAAATGAGCAGATAGAATAAAAACCTATAATGAGATTAATGTTATAAAAATAAAATAATTTTATTTTTTAGAAAAAAATTCCTCTTTAGTTAGGTAATTTCATTTTGTTCCGCAATGATATAATTCTAGTGCGTATATATATATAAAGTATTTTGAGTGTTTTCTAGTATACAATATATAAACTTTGTCACCCTATCTCTTTCTTTATGCTTGGGAGATTGAATTTTTAATGGTTGTCTTTGGTGAGCATTCGATCAAATTGAATCGAATGAAAAAATTTGAGTTAATGAGTTGACGAATCTTATTTTATCATCCTAATTCGATTCGAAATTTTCTCAAATCGAGTCGAGTGAGATGAAAATCGATCAAGTATATTTGTTCAAGTTAAATTGAAATAACTTTGGATGCTTATAGCCACAGTCACCAACCGTAATCAAATTTGTTATTAACTTTCATCTCCTTATAATTTATTTATTAATCTTGTATTTACGGGTTATGTTCTTTGCTTGCTTAGTTGCTTTAATTATTTTCTGATTCTTGTCACCAAGTATTTTAAAATTAAAATATATTAAATGTAAAAAATGTGATTTTTTTAATAAAAGTTATTTTGAAGATAAAATGTGAAATTAATATCAAGAGAAAATTTTAACATGAGTATTTTATGTCATCATCAATAAATCAATTTTAACAGAAATTGATAATGATTTAGTATGATTAAACAATTTAATAATATAAATAGTATAAAATGTGAAATCCAATTCAATAATATAAAAAATAGATATAAGTCTGAAAAAAATTTTCGGGGTTTAGTAGAAAGTAAAAGTTTTGGGGGAAAGGAAAAGGAAAAATATTTTATAGGGGGATTTGCGAGAAGTAAAAGGGAAAATATTTTGAGGGTTTGTGAGAAATAAATTTCTTTAGGGGATGTAAGTTTTGGGGTGGTAAAAGAAATTTTTTTTGAAGATTTGAGGGAGTAAAATTTTTGGAGAGAAAGTAAAAGGGTTTGACTTTTGAGGGGGAGGGAAGTAAAAGAGTTTCATATTTAGTTTATTCGAATTTGAAAATTCAACTTGATTCGAATTCGAAGTTCGTAAAACATTCAAGTTGGTTCGATTAATTCGATTCAAACAATTTAAAATTCTAAATTTTTAGAAAAAAAAATTTGAGTCGGTTTGAATTTTACATACCCTATTTGGATTAGTATTTTACAACATTATGGTTTGCTGAGATTGGGAATCTTCCTTACTTCTTTTATCAGTATGGAGGACATGGCACAGTGCAAGGGCAAAACTTCTAATGTGCCTAAGCTCGCCCTCCCTACCTCATCATTCCACCACCGATTGTACCAATTCACTGTTTGAAGTTTAACGTTGTTAGAATTAAGTGACCTGAATCCTTATTTAAATAAAAGATAGTGGTAAAATAAAATATAAGTAAATCCATATAGAACTACACTTCTTTTATTTTATTTTAGAATAAGGTTTTTAAACCTTATTAAACTCCATCTATTTTATATTGATTAGAAAAAGGTGTTTCAATCTTACTACACTCCTATTAGAATATGGCTTTACAAGCCTATAAATAAGCATAGTCTATTCCTCTTGTAATCATTCGAGTTCGACATAGTGAATTTTCTTCTCCTCTGCCGTGGTTTTTTTCTTGAAAGGGTTTCCATGTAAAATCTGTGTGTTCTTTATTTTTATTTCTCTTTTCTTTGCGATATATTGTTATTACCGACATTCTATTTATTTATTTTTTACAAATTGGTATCAAAGCTTTCGGGTTGTTCATCTCGATTACGATAATATCGTCTTTGATGTAACACCCCCAAACCCGGCCCAAGCGCTTCGACCAGATCTGGTATGCTACGAGTTGTACATTGAAAACTTTTGCTTTGTTGGTTTTTGAAGTCATAAGTTAATTAGACTTTATCTGAATAAATAATTGACATTTAAAAAAAAATTAGAACCTTTGTATTATTATTATTAAGTATAATAAAATCTTTGACACAAATTCATAAGTTATGGAACATTGAAAACTACTTAGTTGAATAAAAACTATGGGGGCTTATTACATAAATATTCCCAAAATAAGAACAAAATAAAACCTAATGAAAATCGAAATAATTTACAGAATTAACAACTTGATGGCCCCTCGAGTCCGTCTCGGCTCCCATGTTCACGTTCTACTGCTCATCTGAAAGAGTAGAGGAAAAGGAAAGCGTGAGTCACCAAGACTCAGTGTATAAATCTCAAAACACACAACGGCCTGAGCCCACAAACACATTATGGGCCCTGGCCCATACCTGAAGGTATCAATCATAATCATATATCAAATAATAAATGGTGAATAGCCCAACCCATCCTAGGTTTCCATCCTCTACACACCAGCCCGTACCAACCATCACACCTTGGGGATTTCTACAATCAACCCTCCATCCGCTACACACCAAAACGATAGTCGTACTGCCTGTTCCTGTTATTCAGGAATTATTAAATATGGCATACCCACCGATCACTATGTGACCTACATTTATGTGTGTGGGATTTCTACCACCGATCACCGAGTGACCTGTCATACACTTCCCCTTCAATATCATATTCCCACCCCATGCATACACATAAAGAAAACATCATACAGGCTTATATATACTTCGATACACATAGTGAATTTTATGATTCACGTACCTGGCATCCTTGCCTACCCCTTTAGGGTTCCATTCGACTGTCTATACAGCCACTTTCCGGCTTTTTAGCCCATAACATAGTTATATATATATACATACAGGGTTAATAGTGTGTTAGAGATCTACACACCTGATTACCGATAAAACGATGCTTTCTATGTCGACGCTATCCGTAGTCGACACAACTGCTATCTGCCTAAGGTGTTGTTCAGAAGCCGGTCCACAACCAAGTGGCCAATCTCGAACGGCAGATACTACTCGTTTCTTAAACTTAGGGATTCTCTCCTTTGCCTGATCCATATTTAATTCCATCACAAGTCCTTATCAGAACTACTATCACAATATTTGATCGTTAATCCTCATCATAAAGTTAAGATCTTGTATACAATGAACAAATCTAGTAGAAATCTAGGGAAATCTTCTTACCTTAAAATCCCGAAATTGGAGACTAGTGATTTTCGGCTTTTAGATCTAGACGACCAAGTTTCCTTCAAATCCCGGAATGCCGCCCAACACAGAAGCATTAAACTATTAGCTTTTCAGCTTTTTCCTTTCAAGAACTGAAATAGAACATGAGATCTAACAGAAGTCGACACTTACCTTAGTACGGGGAATTCGGCTAGCACTTTGAGAGAAGATCCGGCAATGTCAAAGAAAAGATTTAAATGTCGGAAGAATAGAACTAATTCTGAAATAGGATGAATAAAGAAAAACTATGGAGATTTTGGCTTTTTAGAGAAATCGGTTCTAGGGGGAAAAGAATGGAGAAGAGGTTTCGGCTTTTGAAGGAATTAAAGAAAAGAAATTGGAGAGGGAGAGGCTAAGGAATTCAGCACAAAGAATGAAGAGGAAATTAGGGTTTAAAATGCCAGAATCAATGAGATATCCCCTCCTATTTATAGAAATTTCGGCACCTACTGCTTAAAACTGAAAACGGCCTTCTGGATAATTAAAAATCAGTCTAAATAAAAGGGAAAATTCAGCACCCCTTTTCCATGAAGTAGCCGAATTCTTTACTCCTCTAAGTGGTGGATTTTCGGCCATCACCTTCCTTGATAGCTCCTATCTTTTCTCCTTTTTATCCTCTATATTATCAATTATAAAATCCATATATATCCTCCTATTTTTGAGCCTTGTAGCCGTCCACTTCATCAAACTCTAATGCCGAAATTTAACTCACTTAAATTAAAAGATTTGGGCTTCCTGAAACTTAAATTTTGGGCCATTAACTCCTTCTGTGTGGCGTCACCCCTTGCTCCATTTTAAGTGCCGAAAATGGCCCAAAAACATGGGCTCCTTGCGGCCAAAACTTGGGCCCCTTTAATTGTTAATGGCACCACCTTCTAATTCCCTTGTAGTGCCACCTTTTGTTGGGCCACAAGCCCACGTTGGTATTTTAAACACAATTACTACCTTTTAACTCTATAATTCCCAATCAGATAATTTAACCAAGGCCTTTGCCTAATTCTGAGCCCAATTTGGACCCCTATTACTTAAATTGACATATTAAACATATCCTTATACTAGACGCATAGACCCATTAATTCAGGATGTTACAGTTCTACCCCCTTAAAGAAATTTCGTCATCGAAATTACCTGATCATAAAAGATGAGGGTATTGCTGCCTCATTGCTTCCTCGGGTTCCCACGTAGCCTCCTCTGAACCATGATTCTGCCACAGCACCTTAACCAATAGAACTGTTTTTCTTCGCAACACCTTGACATCACGATCTAGAATTTCCACCGGTTCCTCTTCGAAGGATAGATCAGGTCTTACCTCGATTTCCTCACAGGCACAACATGAGACGGATCCGAAATGTAACGTCTTAGCAGGGAGACGTAAAATACATCGTGAATTTGGCTTAACTCTGGAGGTAACTCCAGCTGATAGGCTACTGATCCTACTCGCTTCATCACCCGATATGGTCCGATAAGTCTGGGACTTAATTTACCCTTTCGACCAAACCTTAGTACCTTTTTCCACGGCGACACCTTTAGGAAAACTCTATGTCCTTACGCTTTAAATCAGCATAGGACTTTTGTCTAACCGACGCCTCCTTCAGTCGAACCCGAATCAATTAAAACTTCTCTTCTGTCTCGGTCACCAACTCCGGACCCAAAATCTGACGTTCCCCTAGTTCGGTCCAGCAGGTAGGAGTACGACACTTCCGCCCATACAAAGCTTCGTAGGGCGCCATCTGAATACTTGACTGTTAGCTATTGTTGTAAGTAAATTCTGCTAACGGTAAGAACTCTTCCCAACTACCTCTGAAATCAATGACACATCCTCTCAACATGTCCTCCAAGATCTGAGTCACCCGCTCAGACTGTCCATCGGTCTGAGGATGAAACGCTATACTGAAATCCAACTTCGTACCCAACGCCTGATGCAACGCCTTCTAAAATCGAGAGGTGAACCTAGGGTCCCTATCTGATATGATCGAAACCAGTACTCCATGCAAACTCACCACCTCAACTATGTATAATTTGGCTAACTTCTGCAAGGAATAGTCAACACGTACGGGTATGAAGTGTGCGGACTTCGTCAGGCGATCAACAACTACCAAATCGCATCTTTCTTAGTGGGTGTGAGGGGAAGCCCACTAACAAAGTCCATGGTGATTCTTTCCCACTTCCATTGTGGAATCTTGTAACATCCTGAATTTTTGGGCCTATGCGTTTAATGGGTGGATATGTTTAATGTGTTAATTTAAGTGTTAGGGGTCCAAATTGGGCTCAGGCTTAGGTAGAGGCCTTGATTAAAATTATCTGTTTGGGCATTATAGGGTTTAAAAGGTAGTATCTATGTTTAAAATACCAAAGTGGGCTTGTGGCCCAATCCTAGGAGGTGACGCCACACAAGGGAGTAAGGGGCCCAAATTTAAGTTTCATGGAGCCCAATTCTTTTAATTTAAGTTAGCTAAATTTTGGGCATTATGGTTAGGTGGAGTGGACGGCAACAAGGCTCAAAAATAGGAGGATTTATGTGAATGGGATAATGTAGATATTATAGCTGATAATATGGAAGATAAAAAAAAAAAAGAGAAAAGATAGGAGCTATCCACAAGGCTAGGTGTTGGCCGAAATTCCATCGCTTAAAGGAGGGAAGAAATTGATTTCTTTATGGCAAAGGGGTGCCGAATTTTTCCTTTTTATTTGCTTAATCTTTAGTTATCAGGAAGGGCACTTTCAGTTTTTGATATGTAAGTGCCGAAATTTCTATAAATAGGAGGGATATCTCATCAATTCCGGCAATTGAACCCTACTCTTTTCTTCTTTCCTTGTGCTGAAATTCTCAGTCTTCCTCTGCAATTTCTTTTCTTTTGATTTATTCAAAAGCCGAAACCTCTCAATCTTCTCAACATCTTTCTTTCAAAAAGCAAAAAACTTTCTTAAGCCATCTTTCTCTTCTTACTCCTAAAAGCCGAAACTCCATTGTTCTTTTCTCTTCTTTTTTCTAAAAGCTGAAACCTCATAATCCTTTTTCTACATTCTTTTCTTTTGATCTTTGCTAAAGCCGAACCTACCTGTAATTTGCCGAAATTCTCTTTTCTTCTTCCTGCCGATTTCTTCATTAAAAGCCGAATCTACATAGACTCTTTCCTATCATCTTTTCTTCTGATCTTCTCAAAAAGCCGGAATCTCTAAGGGGTAGTCGAATTCTTTGTGTTAAGGTGAGTGTTGATTTCCCAATCTCTCCACTTTCTCTTTCGGGTTTTGGAAGACAAAGTCGAAACGCTAATGGTTTAATGGTTCTATGTATTCTCTTGTTGGGCGACATTTGGGAATTGAAGTAGATCGCTTAGATCTAAAAGCCGGAAACACTAGTCCCTGAATCTCATATCACTTTTCGGATTTCAAGGCAGATAGCGGTGGTGTTGGCTACGGATAGTGTTGACTTAGAAGGTCTCGTTCTAACGGTAATCAGGTGTGTAGATCTCTAACACACTAATTAATCTGTACTAAATATAAGTTATGGGCTAAAATTTGGAAAAAGGCTGTATAATTAATCTGTACTAAATATATGTTATGGGCTAAAAGCCGGAAAAAGGCTGTATAGACAGTCGTATTACCCAGAAAGGGTAGGCAAAGGATGTCAGGTACGTAATCATAGCAATCTCTCTATGTGTATCGATGTATGCGATAAACTGAAATCTCTTAGATAATACATTGTTTGGTTCTGCATGTATGTATGCATGGGATGGGATTGATATGATGAAGGGGAAGAAGGTCGCATAGCGATCGGTGGCTTTGCCACATAGGTCACATAGTGATCGGTCTTTATGACAAGTAGCTCAGCTGTCGAAATGCTACGATGTATTATTAGGGTCGTATGGCGATCGATGGCTTTTCCACATAGGTCACACAGTGATCGGTCTTTAAGACAGGCAGCACAGCTGTCGATATGGTGTGTAGCGGTTGGCGGGTTGATTGTAGAAATCCCCAAGGTGTGATGGTTGGTACGGGTTGGTGTGTAGAGGATGGAATTCTAGGATGGGTTGGGCCATTCATCATTTATTATTTATCATGCAATTCTGATTATTGCCTTTATGTTTGGGCCAGGGCTCATAATGTGTTTGTGAGCCCAAGCCTTTTATGTGTTTTCGAGATTTGCACACTGAGTCTTGGTGACTCACCCTTTATTTTTCATAACTCTTTCAGATGAGAAGTAGATCGTGGACATGGGAACCGAGACGGACTCGAGGGGCCATCAAGTTTTTTTTTATGGATTATTTCGGCTTTTTTTTAAGTTTTAATTTTTGGAATATTTATGTAATAAGGCCCCATAGTTTATACTTCACTGCTTAGTATTACTATTTGCAACTTATGAGATTTTGTCAAAAGGTTTAATTATGCGAAATAATAATAATAATAAGGTTTTTTTTTCAAATGTCACTTATTTATTCAAATATTGTCTAATTAACTTGCGATTTCCAAAACCAACAAAGCAAAAGTTTTCAATGTACAATCCGTAGCATACCAGATCTGGTCGAAACGTATGGGCCGGGTTTGGGGTGTTACATTTTGGTATTAGAACCAGGTTCAAAACTCGGGCTGTGAAATGGGCCTAGTAATGTGTTGTAAAATTGATGTGAATTTGAAAAAAAAAAATTCTGGAAGAAGATATGGCCTTCGAGTCTACCGACACCCGATCCACGCAGGTAAGTATTCTAACTCTTGATATGATATGCATGATTGGGTTTGATGGGCTTGATGGATGTAGACTAGTATGTTAGGCATTGATGGACTTTACGCTTAGTTTAAACAACTCTTTAAATTCATAAGACTTAATCTATCCAAACAAACCCTTGAACAAGTCGCTGGGTTAGGGTGTGGCAACAGGCATGCGCATGTCTAGGATTAGATTCAGAAAGAGCTTGGTACTTAAGCAGTCCTAGTAACTCACCTCCTCTTCGCTGGAATCCTACCTGGTGCGTAGTGACTGTTCACCTTATCCACGAGGACTTGTTGATGGGCCAAAATCTATAATTAAAACCCGAAAGGGACCAGCCACCCTATTTTGTAAAATTACTAAAAATACCCCCTAGTTTTGTAAAAAAAAATTGAAATACTCTTGATTTGTGAAAAATTCCCCGGAATACCCTAGATTTGTAAAACTACCAAAATTTGTAGAATTACCGAAACACTCCGGTTGGCAAAATTTCCAAAATACCCTTGGTTTGTGAAAATTTCCAAAACAACCGTGATTTTATAAAATACCTATGATTTGCAAATTTACCCGAAAACCCTATATTTAAAAGAGTAACCCGGATTGTGAAATAAGATTTTCCAAAGTACCCCTGCTTTATAAAAAAACAACAACAACATCAAAATATCCCTATTTCGAAAAAAAGATACCCTATTTTGAGGAAATTACCAAAATACCCACGTTTAAAAAAAATGTACCCAAATTACCTCTAATTCAAAGAAAATCACCAAGATACTCTATTTTGGAAAATACGCTGTAGGGCAAAACTACGGAAAAACCCCTAGGTAGTGAAATAACAAAGATACCCTTATGTGATGAATGTGAGTTCATAGATGTTATATGTTTGTTGATGTGTGATGGTTGAATGTATGTGGTTTCTAGAATTAGGAGATAAATCTAAGACTGAAACTGTAGATAGGTACGAATTCGAAAGAACTACTGTCAAACTACTATTCATAAGACTGTTCGTGGTTAATCAATGAAAGAAATTAATAATTCATAAAATTTCTAATTCAGATACTACGAGAATCAATGATGAGCGCTAGGAGAGGAAGAAGAGGCCACGGCCGAGGCCGTGGAAGTGTTAGGACTGATGTGCTGACTCAGCTAGTTAGGGAGGTACTGAAGGAGGTTAAAAAAATCGGTGAAACACTTCGGCTTAGGTGCGTGGACTGTAAGAAAAAAAAAGGATCGTAGTTTTCTAGGGTTGCAGTCTCGTTCTGTGAAGCATGTTAAGGTACGTCCAAACTTTCGGGTTTGCGAATATTGCAGAAGGCGTCATCCGGGTGAATGTTGGAGGAAGTTAGGAACGTGTTTAAGATGCGGGTCTGAGGAGCATAAGGCTCGGGATTGTTCAATCACCATTAAGTCGGGTATGTTTTGTGTGGATGCTATATTTTTGGGTATAGAAACTGTATGCATGCAATGTTTATATATTATTAAATTAGAGTGCGCAGCGAAACCATAGTGGTGAGACTTGGGTAGTACGATTAGTAGTTAGTTGGAAATTTCGAGGACGAAATTTCTTTAAGGGGGTAGAACTGTAACATCCTAAATTTTTGGGCCTATGCGTTTAATGGGTGGATATGTTTAATGTGTTAATTTAAGTGTTAGGGGTCCAAATTGGGCTTAGGCTTAGGTAGAGGCCTTGATTAAAATTATCTGTTTGGGCATTATAGGGTTTAAAAGGTAGTATCTATGTTTAAGATACCAAAGTGGGCTTGTGGCCCAATCTTAGGAGGTGACGCCACACAAGGGAGTAAGGGGCCCAAATTTAAGTTTCATGGAGCCCAATTCTTTTAATTTAAGTTAGCTAAATTTTGGGCATTAGGGTTAGGTGGAGTGGACGGCAACAAGGCTCAAAAATAGGAGGATTTATGTGAATGGGATAATGTAGATATTATAGTTGATAATATGGAAGATAAAAAAAAGAGAAAAGATAGGAGCTATCGCAAGGCTAGGTGTTGGCTGAAATTCCATCACTTAGAGGAGGGAAGAAATCGATTTCTTTATGGCAAAGGGGTGCCGAATTTTCACTTTTTATTTTCTTAATCTTTAGTTATCAGGAAGGGCACTTTCAGTTTTTGATAGGTAAGTGCCGAAATTTCTATAAATAGGGGGGATATCTCATCAATTCCGGCAATTGAACCCTACTCTTTTCTTCTTTCCTTGTGCCAAAATTCTCAGTCTTCCTCTGCAATTTCTTTTCTTTTGATTTCTTCAAAAGCTGAAACCTCCCAATCTTCTCAACATCTTTCTTTCAAAAAGCAAAAAACTTTCTTAAGCCATCTTTCTCTTCTTACTCCTAAAAGCCGAAACTCCATTGTTCTTTTCTCTTCTTTCTTCTAGAAGCCGAAACCTCATAATCCTTTTTTCTACATTCTTTTCTTTTGATCTTTGCTAAAGCCGAACCTACCTGTAATTTGTCGAAATTCTCTTTTCTTCTTCCTGCCGATTTCTTCATTAAAAGCCGAATCTAGATAGACTCTTTCCTATCATCTTTTCTTCTGATCTTCTCAAAAAGCCGGAATCTCTAAGGGGTAGTCGAATTCTTTGTGTTAAGGTGAGTGCCGATTTCCCTATCTCTTCACTTTCTCTTTCGGGTTTTGGAAGACAAAGTCGAAACGCTAATGGTTTAATGGTTCTATGTATTCTCTTGTTGGGCGACATTCGGGAATTGAAGTAGATCTCTTAGATCTAAAAACCGAAAACACTAGTCCCTGAATCTCATATCACTTTTCGGGATTTCAAGGCAGATAGCGGTGGTGTTGGCTACGGATAGCGTTGACTTAGAGGGTCTCATTCTAATGGTAATCAGGTGTGTAGATCTCTAACACACTAATTAATCTGTACTAAATATATGTTATGGGCTAAAATCCGAAAAAAGGCTGTATAATTAATCTGTACTAAATATATGTTATGGGCTAAAAGCCGAAAAAAGGCTGTATAGACAGTTGTATTACCCAGAAAGGGTAGGCAAAGGATGTCAGGTACGTAATCATAGAAATCTCTATATGTGTATCGATGTATGCGATAAACTGAAATCTCTTAGATAATACATTGTTTGATTCTGCATGTATGTATGCATGGGATGGGATTGATATGATGAAGGGGAAGAAGGTCGCATAGCGATCGGTGGCTTTGCCACATAGGTCACATAGTGATCGGTCTTTATGACAGCCAGCTCAGCTGTCAAAATGCTACGATGTATTATTAAGGTTGCATGGCGATCGGTGGCTTTTCCACATAGGTGTGTAGAGGATGGAATTCTAGGATGGGTTGGGTCATTCATCATTTATTATTTATCATGTAATTCTGATTGTTGCCTTTATTTTTGGGCCAGGGCTCATAATGTGTTTGTGAGCCCAAGCCTTTTATGTGTTTTCGGGATTTGCACACTGAGTCTTGGTGACTCACCCTTCATTTTTCATAACTCTTTCAGATGAGAAGTAGATCGTGGACATGGGAGCCGAGACGGACTCGAGGGGCCATCAAGTTTTTTTTTATGGATTATTTCGGCTTTTCTTTAAGTTTTAATTTTTGGAATATTTATGCAATAAGGCCCCATAGTTTATACTGCACTGCTTAGTATTAATATTTGCAACTTATGAGATTTTGTCAAAAGGTTTAATTATACGAAATAATAATAATAATAATAAAAGGGTTTTTTTTTTCAAATGTCACTTATTTATTCAAATATTGTCTAACTAACTTGCGATTTCCATAACCAACAAAGCAAAAGTTTTCAATGTACAACCTGTAGCATACCAGATCTGGTCGAAACATATGGGCCGGGTTTGGGGTGTTACAAATCTTCACTGGCTGCAATAATCCTGATGGTAACTGATGTTCCGCCTTGACCTGCTGACAGGTCAAACACTTACCCACCAATTCAGTTACTTCTTGCTTCAGACCCGGCCACCAGAACTGATCTCGTAAATCCCGAAACATCTTACTTGCTCTAGGGTGCATAGCGTATGTGCCACCATGCGCCTCATGCAAAATCCTATGCCTCAACTCCGGATCTTTTGGCATGCAAACTCTCCATCGGGAACATAATAGTCCTTCCTCATTCATACTGAATTCCGTTGGTCCATCCTTTGAGATTAGCTGCAATTTCCCCTTTAGTAACTCATCGGTCTGTTGCCTCTCCTTTACTTGGCTAATCCAAAAAGGTTTCACTTGAAGTTCAGCTAATAAACTTCCATCCTCATAGAAACTAAGGTGAGCAAACATTGCCCTTAAGTCAGAGACTACTTTACGACTTAGAGCATCCGCCACTACATTAGCCTTACCTGGGTGATACTCGATCGAGCAATCGTAATCCTTTAGCAACTCGATCCACCTTCTCTACCTTAGATTCAACTCCTTCTGAGTCAAAAGATACTTCAAGCTCTTATGATCTGTGTAAATGACAGATTTCTCCCCGTGCAAATAATGCCTTCAAATTTTTAAGGCAAACACCACTATCGCCAATTCCAAGTCATGAGTCGGAAAATTCAATTCATGCGGTCTTAACTACCAAGATGCATATGCAACCCCCTTTCCATCTTGCATCAACACACATCCTAATCCTGTGTGTGACACATCACAGTAAATTACGAACTCCTTCCCTGCCTCCGGCTGAATCAACACCGGAGCCTCCGTCAGAAACCTCTTTAACTTTTCGAAACTTTCCTGTTGCTTAGCCGACCAAACAAACGGAACTCCTTTCCGTAGCAACTTAGTCAACGGTGCTGCCACCGAAGAAAATCCTTCAACAAACCTTCGGTAGTACCCAGCTAAACCAAGAAAACTCCTAATCTCAGCCACAGACTTGGTTGGCTTCCAATCTAGCACTGCTTCAATCTTTCGAGGGTCAACCCTAATCCCTTCTGCTGACACCACGTGCCCTAGAAATGTAACTTCTCTTAGCCAAAATTCACACTTACTGAATTTGGCATACAACAGCTTCTCCCTTAAAACCTGCAAAACTATTCGCAGATGAGGGTCGTGCTCCTCCTCCGACTTCGAATAAACCAAGATATCGTCTATAAACACCACGACACACCGGTCTATGTAGGGTTGGAACACTCGATTCATCATGTACATGAACGCTGCTAGCGCGTTGGTCAATCCAAACGGCATCACCATAAACTCATAATGACCGTAGCGAGTCCTAAAAGCCGTCTTATGGATATCCACCTCCTTGACCCTGAGCTGATGGTACCCTGACCTCAGATCTATATTTGAAAAGACTGAGGCCCCCTTCAACTGATCAAACAAGTCATCGATCCTTGGCAACGGGTTCTTGTTCTTGATTGTTAGCTTATTCAACTGGCGATAATCAATGCACATACGCATTGATCCATCCTTCTTCTTAACAAATAACACCGGCGCTCCCCAAGGCGACACACTTGGCCGAATAAAGCCTCTATCCAGCAACTCCTGAATCTGCGCTTTCAACTCCACCAACTCCTTTGGCGCCATCCTATACGGAGCAATAGATACCGGCACTGTTCCCGGAAGAAGATCGATACTAAACTCCACTTCACGATCTGGGGGTAATCCCGGAAGCTCTTCGGGGAAAACATTAGGAAATTCTTTTACCGTCCTGACGTCCCCAACAGTCAGATCTTTGGCTTCTAGAGCCTGAACAAACAATAGAACTGCCTCGCACCCTTTCCTTACCATCCTTTCTGCTCTTAGAGCAGTTATTACATTCGACAGACAGTTCCCCCTTTCTCCTATCACCAACACTTCATCACCCTCGGGGGTTTTTAACACCATACGCTTGGCCGCACAATCTAGATTAGCTTGATACTTCACAAGCCAATCCATGCCTAAAATTTAATCAAACTCCCCGAATGATAATTCCATTAGATCCGTTCGGAAAACTATCCCCTAAACTTCCCGATAGAGTTTATCCACTACTACAGATTGTCCTAACGGGCTAACCACAGTCATTGCCCTAGAGGTAATTTTAGATTCTAACCTTAAAGTTCCAGATACGCTACTAGCTACATACGAATGCGTCGACCCAATGTCAATCAATGCAGTGTAAGGCAAGCCAAATATTAAAAATGTACCGGTTATGACATCCGGTGCGTCAGCCTCCTCTCGACGTCTGACAGCATAAACCAATCCCGGCTGTCTCGCGTCGGTGTTTCCTGACCCTTGACCTGGTGCTCCACGACCCCGACCAGCACCATTACCACCTCTGGCTGCACCACGACCTCTTTGTGGCTGCTGACCTCCTCTGCCAGGCTGAGCATTCCCTCGACCCATGGTCCCTTCACCGTCCTATTGCTACGGATAGTTTCTCACTTGGTGGTCCGTAGATCCACACCTAAAACACTTCCCACTGCCAGCCCAACAGTCACCGGCATGAAATTTGCCACATCGAGCACACTTTGGTGTCTGGTTAGTGGCAGCAGGTTTCTCTTCCCATTTCGGTCCATCAGACTTGGGCCTTTTTTGAGTACGCTAGGTTGACGATCTAAAATTCCTCTTATTTCCACCCCTATCTCTATCCCGATTCAGTTTTTCAGTCCGCTTTACCTCCTCGACTATCTTAGCCTTTTCCACTAAGACAGCAAATTCCCTCTCCCCCTTTGAGGCTATTAAAACACGCAAATCATCCCTCAGGCTATCTTCGAACCTAACACAATGTTCATGCTCTGTGGCTACCATCCCTCGATCATAACGGCTAAGGCGTAAGAATTCCGCTTCATACGCAGCCACTGACCTACTTCCTTGCACCAGATTCAGAAATGCTCTACGCTGCGCATCCACATAACTTGTCCCAATATAATTACTCTGGAACGCCGTTTTAAAGAGATCCCAGGTGATATGGTCAACCATAGCTCCATCCTTAACCGTAAGCCACCATTGATATGCTTCATCCCGTAGGAGAGATACAACTCCTTTCAAATTCTCCTACTCCGTGAAATCCAAATCATCCATTATGCGTTCTATCGCCTCCAACCAATACTCAGCTGAACTTGGGGCTACACTAGTGATTCCCCTAAACACCTCTGCCCCGTTGGCCCTAAGCCGTTCCGGCACAGGTTTCCTGGCTCCTGTGCCCATTCCAGCCCCAGCAACCCTCTCTAAAACCCTTAACATTGCCTGAGATACCGCGTCATCTCCGGCAGTCTGATCCTGAAATTCCTCCTCTGCAGCTGGCATCTCGTTTCCAGATCTATGACCAGATCCTACTGGTTCCGACACCGTCACCCTACCCCTACCACGACCACGTGGCAAACGTCCTCTACCCCCTGTACTCATTCTACCGCTTCGCGTTTATCTGATTAGAAATTTTATGAATTATTAGTTTTCTTCTACTGCTTAACCACAATCAGTCTTATGAATAGTAGTTTTAAGAGTAGTTCTTTCGAATTCGCATTCACAATTCAGTCTCAAGTTCGTATCCTCTAATTCTACGAAACACATACATTCAATCATCAATATATAATTAGCATCCATGAACTTACATTCATCATGTAAGGGTATTTTCGTTGTTTCACTACCCAGGGGTATTTTCGTAATTTATCCTACAGGGGTATTTTCGTAATTTTCCAAAATTGGGTTCCTTGGTGATTTTGTGAAATAAGGGTATTTTGGTAATTTTGCAATCCAGGGGCATTTCGATAATTTTACAATCCGAGGGTATTTCGGTAATTTAGCAATCTGGGGGTATTTCGGTAATTTGACAATTCGGGGGTATTTCAGTAATTTTGCGAATCAAGGGTGATTTGGTAATTTTACAAACCAGGGATATTTTGGTCATTTTGCAAAACAAGGGTAATTTGGTGATTTTACAAACCAGGGATATTTTGATGTTGTTGTTGTTGAAGTTTTTTTTTGTTTTTTGAAACAGGGGTACGTTGAAAAATCTCGTTTCATAAACCTAATTACTCTTGTAAACATGAGGTTTTCGGGTAAAATTTTTCCAAAACATAGGTATTTTATAAATTCATGTTGGTTGGAATTTGTTTTCTTTCAAATAGGGTGGCTGGTCCCTTCCGGGTTTTAATTATAGGGTTTAGCCCATCAATAAGTCCTCGTAGCTAGGGTGAACAGTCACTACGCACCAGGTAAGATTCTAGTGAAGAGGAGGTGAGTCACTAGGACTGCTTAAGTACCAAGCTCTCCCTGAATCCACTCTTAGACATGCGTATGCCCGTTGCCACACCCTAACTCAGCTAAGGTGAACAGTTACTACGCTCCAGGTAAGATTCCAGCGAAGAGGAGGTGAGTCACTAGGATTGCTTAAATACCAAGCTCTTCCGGATCCAATCCTAGACATGCGTATGCCTATTGCCACACCCTAGTCTTGCGACTCGTGTACGGGTTTGTTCAGAGAAATTAAGTCTTATGAAATTGAAGAGTTGTTTATCTAAGCCTATGGTCCATCAATACTATCATACTAGTCTACGTCCCTCAAGCCTATTAAGCCCACATATATATCACAACAAAAGTTTAGAATACTTACCTGCGTGGATCGGGTGCCGGTAGACTCGAAGGCCATATCTTCAACCCAAAACTTTCGTTTTTCAAAATCACTTCTATTTTACAAAACATTACTAGACCCATTTCACAGCCCGAGTTTTGAACTGGGCTCTGATACCAAAATGTAACACCCCCAAACCCGGCCCATGCGTTTCGACCAGATCTGGTATGCTACGAGTTGTACATTGAAAACTTTTGCTTTGTTGGTTTTGAAAGTCATAAGTTGATTAGACTTTATCTGAATAAATAATTGACATTTAAAAAAAAATAGAACCTTTGTATTATTATTATTAAGTATAATAAAATCTTTGACACAAATTCATAAGTTGCGGAACATTGAAAACTACGTAGTTGAATAAAAACTATGGGGCCTTATTACATAAATATTCCCAAAATAAGAATAAAATAAAACCTAATGAAAATCGAAATAATTTGCAGAGTTAACAACTTGATGGCCCCTCGAGTCCGTCTCGGCTCCCATGTCCATGTTCTACTGCTCATCTGAAAGAGTAGAGAAAAAAGAAAGCGTGAGTCACCAAGACTCAGTGTATAAATCTCGAAACACAGAACGACCTGAGCCCACAAACACATTATGGGCCTTGGCCCATACATGAAGGTATCAATCATAATCATATATCAAATAATAAATGATGAATAGCCCAACCCATCCTAGGTTTCCGTCCTCTACACACCAGCCTGTACCAACCATCACACCTTGGGGATTTCTACAATCAACCCTCCATCCGCTACACACCAAAACGACAGTCGTACTGCCTGTTCCTGTTATTCTGGAATTATTATATGTGGCATAGCCACCTATCATTATGTGACCTACATTTATATGTGTGGGATTTCTACCACCGATCACCGAGTGACCTGTCATGCACTTCCCCTTCAATATCATATTCCCACCCCATGCATACACATAAAGAAAACATCATACAGGCTTGTATATACTTCGATACACATAGAGAATTCTATGATTCACGTACCTGGCATCCTTGCCTACCCCTTTTAGGATTCCATTTGACTGTCTATACAGCCATTTTCCGGCATTTTAACCCATAACATAGTTATATATACATACAGGGTTGATAGTGTGTTAGAGATCTACACACCTGATTACTGATAAAACGATGCTTTCTATGTCGATGCTATCCGTAGTCGACACAACTGCTATCTGCCTAAGGTGTTGTTCAGAAGCCGGTCCACAACCAAGTGGCCAATCTCGAACGGCAGATACTACTCGTTTCTTAAACTTAGGGATTCTCTCCTTTGCCTGATCCATATTTAATTCCATCACAAGTCCTTATCAGAACTACTATCACAATATTTGATCGTTAATCCTCATCATAAAGTTAAGATCTTGTATACAGTGAACAAATCTAGTAGAAATCTAGGGAAATCTTCTTACCTTAAAATCCTGAAATTGGAGACTAGTGATTTTCGGCTTTTAGATCTAGACGACCAAGTTTCCTTCAAATCCCGGAATGCCGCCAAACATAGAACCATTAAACTATTAGCTTTTCCGCTTTTGCCTTTCAAGAACCGAAATAGAATATGAATCTAACAGAAGTCGACACTTACCTTAGTACGGGGAATTCGGCTAGCACTTGGAGAGAAGATTCGGCAATGTCAAAGAAAAGATTTAAATGCTGGAAGAATAGAACTAATTTTCAAATAAGATGAATAAAGAAAAACTATGGAGATTTCGACTTTTTAGAGAAATCGGCTCTAGGGGAAAAGAATGGAGAAGAGGTTTCGGCTTTTGAAGGAATTGAAGAAAAGAAATTGGAGAGGGAGAGGCTAAGGAATTCGACACAAAGAATGAAGAGGAAATTAGGGTTTAAAATGCCAGAATCAATGAGATATCCCTTTCTATTTATAAAAATTTTGGCACCTATTGCTTAAAACAGAAAACGCCCTTCTTGATAATTAAAAATCGATCTAAATAAAAGGGAAAATTCGGCACCCCTGTTCCATGAAGTAGCCGAATTCTTTACTCCTCTAAGTGGTGGATTTTTGGCCATCACGTTCCTTGATAGCTCCTATCTTTTCTCCTTTTTATCCTCTATTTTATCAATTATAAAATCCATATATATCCTCCTATTTTTGAGCCTTGTAGCCATCCACTTCATCAAACCCGAATGCCGAAATTTAACTCACTTAAATTAAAAGATTTGGGCTTCCTGAAACTTAAATTTTGGGCCCTTAACTCCTTCTGTGTGGCGTCACCCCTTGCTCCATTTTAAGTGCCAAAAATGGCCCAAAAACATGGGCTCCTTGCTGCCAAAACTTGGGCCCCTTTAATTGTTAATAGCGCCACCTTCTAATTCCCTTGCAGTGCCACCTTTTGTTGGGCCACAAGCCCACGTTGGTATTTTAAACACAATTACCACCTTTTAACTCTATAATTCCCAATCAGATAATTTAACCAAGGCCTTTGCCTAATTCTGAGTCCAATTTGGACCCCTATTACTTAAATTGACATATTAAACATATCCTTATACTAGACGTATAGACCCATTAATTTAGGATGTTACAGTTCTACCCCCTTAAAGAAATTTTGTCCTTGAAATTACCTGATCAGAAAAGATGAGGGTATTGCTGCCTCATTGCTTCCCCGGGTTTCCACGTAGCCTCATCTGAACCATGATTCCACCATAGCACCTTAACCAATGAAACCGTTTTTCTTCGCAACACCTTGACATCACGATCTAGAATTTCCACCGATTCCTCTTCGAAGGATAGATCAGGTCTTACCTTGATTTCCTCCACAGGCACAACATGAGACGGATCTGAACGGTAACGTTTTAGCAGGGAGACGTGAAATACATCGTGAATTTGGCTTAACTCCAGAGGTAACTCCGGCTGATAGGCTACTAGTCCTACTCGCTTCATCACCCGATATGGTCCGATAAATAGTTTACCCTTTCGACCAAACCTTATACTAGACGCATAGACCTTTGCCTAATTCTGAGCTCAATTTGGACCCCTATTACTTAAATTGAGATATTAAACATATCCTTATACTAGACGCATAGACCCATTAATTCAGGATGTTACATTTGAAGTATGAAATTCCACTGTTGGATCGTAACACTAGATTTGCGTTGTGGCAGATTAAGATGGAAGTAGTTATTGTACAGATGGATCTGAAGGACACCCTGCTAAGGATAGATAAGATGCCTTCGACATTAAAAGATGAAGAGAAGAAGCGTAAGGATCGAAAGGTGTTAACACAATTACATCTGCATTTGTCCAACAAAATTTTGCAGGATGTGATGAAGGAGAAGACTTCTGCTGCATTATGGAAGAGGCTGGAACAAATATGTATGTCAAAAACTCTAACAAGTAAGTTGCATATGAAGTAGCGTCTTTATGCTCATCGTTTGGAGTAAGGTGCATCTGTACACGAACACTTTACAGTGTTTAAAGAAATTCTCTCAAACTTGGAGGCCATGGAGGTTCAGTATGATAAGGAAGATCTAGGGTTGGTTCTACTTTGTTCGTTGCCCTCGTCTTATTCAACCTTTAGAGACACGATTTAATATAGCCGTGAGTCTCTCATAGTTGATGAGGTTTATGATTTTTTTACCTCGTATGATAAAATGAAACATCTTGTGGTTAAACTCGACTCTCAAGAAGAGGGTCTCATTGTTCGTGGGATACAAGATCGGAATGCTGATGATGATAGTGGAAGGACACAGGAACGGAATCCTCGCGGTAAATTTAAGGGTAGATCGAAGTCTTAAAATAGAGGTAAAACTTGTAACTTCTGCAAGAAGAAAGGGAACATTAAATCTGAGTGCTATAAGCAACAAAACAAGATTAAAAGGGAGGCTGCGAATCAAAAGGTAAAACAACCAGAAAATTTCGGTGAAGCTGATGTTGTAGAAGAATACAACGATGGTGAACTTCTAGTCGCTTCTGTCAACAATTCTAAAGTGAGCGAGGAGTGGATACTTGATTCAAGCTGCACCTTCCACATGAGTCCCAATCGGGATTGCTTTACAACTTACGAAACAGTGTCTGAAGGTGTTGTTTTGATGGGAAATAATGCTTCGTGTAAAATCGCAGGTATTGGAACAATTACAGTTAAGATGTTTGATGAAGTTGTCGGAACACTTAGTGACGTACGACATGTTTCAAAATTGAAGAGAAATTTAATTTTGTTGAGTACTCTTGATTCAAAAGGGTACAGATACGCAACTGAAAGTGGGGTTTTAAAGATTTCCAAAGGTTCCCTTGTTGTGATGAAAGGGTAGAGAAAGACTGCCAAATTATATGTTTTACAGGGTTCTACTGTTACTGGTGATGCAGCTGTTGCTTCCTCTTCATTGTTAGATGATGATATTACTAAACTTTGGCATATGTGCGTAGGGCATATGAGTAAGAATGGCATGGCAAAATTGAGCAAAAGAGGACTTCTTGATGAGCAAGGAAGTTTCAAACTGAAGTTCTGTGAGCACTGTGTTTTTGAGAAGCAAAAGAGAGTTTGATTCACCAAAGGAATCCATAACACGAAAGTAACGTTGGAGTATATTCATTCTGATCCGTGGGGGCCATCCAGAATGCCTTTGAGAGGTGGAGCTAATTATATGTTAACTTTTATTGATAATTTTTCCATAAAAGTTTGGGCGCTCTTCTTGAAGCAGAAAAGCGATGTGTTTTTCGTATTTAATTCTTGGAAAATTATGATTGAAAAATAGATGGGAAAACAAACAAAATATCTCCGCATAGACAATGACTTAGAGTTTTTTTCTGATAAGTTTAATAGAATGTGCAAGTTAGAAGGAATCGTGAGACACTTGACAGTTCGTCATACTCCACAGCAAAACGACATTGTAGAATGAATGTATAGAACGATCATGGAGAAGGTTTGA
The DNA here is from genome assembly GCA_005393395.2 of Gossypium australe. Classification (NCBI taxonomy): domain Eukaryota; kingdom Viridiplantae; phylum Streptophyta; class Magnoliopsida; order Malvales; family Malvaceae; genus Gossypium; species Gossypium australe. The sequence goes on from CM016626.1 coordinate 88,020,129, forward strand.
TGTATGATGTCAAATGCCAACTTACCAAAGTCATTTTAGGCAGAACCAGCCTATACTGCATGTTTTTTGATCAACCGATCTCCGTTCATTTCCATTGAGAAAAAGACTCCACAAGAGGTATGGTCTAGTATTTTTGCTAATTATTCTTATTTAAAGATCACTGAGTGTCCTGCGTATGCTCATGTTGATAAGGGAAAATTGGAACCGAGATCCATTAAATGTGTTTTTCTTGATTATAAAGCTGGTGTAAAAGGGTATAAGTTACAGTGTCCTGAAAATAGAAAAGTTATGATTAGCAGAGATGTTGTTATTGATTAAACTACTATACTACACAACTTATCTCTTAAAGACTCTTCCAATAAAGAAAATCAAAAGTAGGTGGAGCATCAGATTAATACAGAGTCGACTTCTCAAGCCAGTACAAAAATTGAGAATAGAGTTGCTTCTTCACCACAATACTCTATCGCGAAAAATAGAACTAGAAGAGAAATTAAACCTCTAAAGAAGTATGTCGAGACTGATCTAGTTGCTTATGCTTTAAATGTGGCTAAAGATATAGATGCAAACCAAGAGCCATCTAATTATTCTGAGGCGGTTAGCTGTAAAGACTCAAAAAAGTGGATGTTTGCTATGCAAGAAGAGATGGAATCACTTCACAGAAACAGAACATGGGATCTTGTGAAACTTCCTAAAGGTAAAAAGGTTGTTCATTGTAAATGGGTGTTTAAGAAGAAAGAAGAGACTTCAAGAGTTGAAGAACCCAGATATAAAGTAAGGCTGGTTGCAAAGGGTTACAGTCAAATTCCAGGAGTGGACTTCATAGATGTATTCTCCCCAGTTGTGAAGTATAGTTTGATTCTAGCTTTGCTTGGTATTATGGCCATGCATGATTTGGAGCTTGAGTAGTTAGATGTAAAAACTGCATTTTTGCATGGAGAACTTGAGGAGGATATTTACATGCAACAACCAGAGGGTTTTACAGCCTCAGAAAAATAGGACTATGTTTCCTTGCTAAAAAATTCCCTTTACGGTTTGAAACAGTCACTAAGACAGTGGTACAAGAGGTTTGATTACTTTATGACTTCTCATGATTTCAAAAGAAGTAGTTTTGATAGTTGTGTTTACTTTAAGAAAAATAGTGATGGTTCTTTTTTGTATCTACTTCTTTATATTGATTACATGTTGATAGCAGCAAAAGATAAAGGAGAGATAAGAAAGGTTAAAGCCCAACTAAGTGAAGAATTTGAGAAGAAATATTTGGACCAGCAAAGAAGATACTTGGTACGGAGATTCTCAGAGATAGAAAAGCAAGTCAATTGTACCTAAGTCAGAAGGGCTATATTGAGAAAGTTCTTTGCAGGTTCAATATGTAGAGTGCTAAGCCTATTAGTACTCCTTTAGCAGCCCATTTCAGACTTTCATCGGCTTTGTCTCCACAATTAGATGATGAGATTGAGTACATGCCACATTTTCAATACTCTAGTGCAGTGGGATCTCTCATGTATGCTATGGTTTTTTCACGTCTAGATTTATAATATACAGTCAGTGCAGTTAGCAGATACATGGCGAATCCTGGTAAAGAACATTGGAAAGCAGTTCAGTGGATTTTAAGATACTTACAAGGTGCTACTGATGTTTGCTTACAGTTTTGAAGAACTAGAGATGGAGTCATTGGGTATGTTGATGCTGATTTTGCTGAAGACCTTCATAGAAGAAGATCTCTCATAGATTATGTCTTTACAATCGGAGATTGTGCAATCAGTTGGAAAGCCACTTTGCAAACTACTGGGCCTGCTGGTCTGGTGGTTAAGAGGAGTGTTGGAGTAGAAAAGGTCTTGTGTTCGAGTGGTTGCATGAGCATTATTTTTGCTATTAGGGCCGTGTAGGAGTTTGAAGTGTAGGGAAATGCTGAGAATTAGAGATGTAGTGGGAAGTGAGGGAGAAAAACATGGGACTTGGGTGGTTATCGTGATATTCAGTCTTCTCCATCTCAATCTTCTTTTCCTTTTTGCAATTTTGATCAAAATTCCTCTCTTCTGTGCCGATTTCTTCATCTTCTTCCCACCGTTTGCTGCTGAATTATTTTGTTGTCCCCCACCCCTTCGCTCTTAATTTTGTTCACTTTTCCATCTCTTCCACTCTACGTTAGCGCGCGGTCAGTAGGTTATGCTTTTGATTAATTGCATCTATTCTTTATGAATGATTACTAAAGAGGAGTGTTTTCGTGTTTAAGAGTTCTGGCTGTGGTTCCCAAACTGTGCCGACTAAGCACATGTTTGTCGGTGTCCGCTCAAAGGTAAAGGTTTTCGTTGAGATTTAGGTTTTATCTGTTCCGAATAACTCATTTTAAGTGACTGATTTTGGAGTAGGGATTATCAATTTTAAGTGTTGGAGTGCTCGTAATTGGGTTAGTAGCGAAAACGAACCAGGTGTGTACCCGAAAACACAGAAAATGAGAATCGACGAAAGCCAAAAACTATTCCTGTCGACGCCACACGGCCGTGTGTAAATCTGTGAGCCACAACACGGCTGTGCACAACTGGCACGGCCGTGTGATGGCAGGGCAAGGCCGTGTATGACACAGGGCTCGACCTATTAGGCTGTGTGGGCCACATGGGTGAACCACACGGGCGTGTGGAATTCTGGGCCAGGCCATGTGATTCAACGGCTAAGGTTAATTTGGGTAGTGTGGGGCCCACGGGCGTATGGGTTGATAAACCGTAAAAGTAACATATTTTAAGCCCACATTTAGCATGCTTTTGGATGTTTTGAGCCTTGAATAATGTAATTTGGTGCTCGTAATCCTTTGTTTTCATGTTTTATACTCAGGAGAGCACCGGATGACGAAAAGAACGAAAAGAACGGAAAACGGCCCACATCACGAAATCCACACGGCCTCGACCCAAGACCACACGGTCGTGCCTCATTCAACAGGCTCGAACACGGTCTGGCCACGACTTACACGGGTGTGTGCCATGGGCGTGTCCCTGTCATGCGAAAAAAGAGTTTCATTCAGATTTGGATACTTAGGGGCAAAGAAACATATTCAGAAGACTATATAAACACCATAAGTATGACCAGAAACGGGGGAATGCAAGGCTTCAATCAGGGGCCGTCCAACTAGGCCAAAGAGGGCAGAGTTGTGGGAATCTACGCGAAGATAGCCAGTTGATCCATCTTAAAAAGCCGGAATTCTACTCAAGACGGAGGATCTCCCCTTCAATTCCTTCAGGGGGTTTTAGGGATTTCTTATGTTTTGTTTTATCTTTTCTTTTGAGATGTTTTCTCTTATTGTTATGAACTAACCCTCAGATACCTGAGGGAGATGAAACCTAAGATGAATCTTGTTATCGTTTGCTGAACTATATGATAAATATTTGACTTGTTCTTAATTATGTGTTCTTAATTCTTGTATTGATATTTCCGGGATATTAATTCAAGTGTGATGTGCTTAGGTGGAGAAGTAAAAGTCCCTGCTTAAGAGTAGATCTAGCATAATTAAGCGGAGTTGATCACACGCCTAGAGATAGGGTGACGAGATTTTGCCGGATTAGGGTGAAACCTGATATGGGAGTCCATAGATCGAGTTAATGCAATTCTAGGGGTTTTAATGAGAAAGAGATTTTAATTAATCAACCTAGGGTTAGACATTAGTCGCCTCGAGAGAGGGATTAATATAACTTAGGGAATCTTACGGATGAAGTCGAATGGATAAATCGTCTGGTTCAGAGTTCGATAACAAGTGAAGTCTAGGAGGATTCTTCCTTGGGTGTCGTCTTAATCAATTGGTTTTTCCTCAAAGTATTTTTCCCAATTTCATTCTTCTTTGTCTTAGAGTTTTTAGTTTAGTAGTTAGTTAATTGTAAATTAAATAAAAATCACTTTAATTCTTAGGCTAAATAATAAAAAGAGAGTTAGTATTAGTACTTTTGGTTCCTTTGGGTTCGACATTCCGGTCTTGCCTTAACTATACTACTGTTCGATAGGTGCACTTGCCTCAAATCGTTGTCATAGTTTGTTTCCAGGTTCAATCATTCTTTATATAAATTTTAAAACTTTGACATTGCGAAAACAACGATCAAGTTTTTGGCGCCTTTGCCGGGGAACTAAAATATTAAGGAAGCTCAATTTTTATTACTTTAGCCATATTTATTTTATTTTTGCAATTAAATTTTATTTCTGTTTTTCTAAATTTTCTTCCTTCTTTTGTTCCTTTCAGGTACCTCTAGTTTATGACTAGAAGGAACTTGACAGGACCCTTGCTTTACGATAGTGATATTGAATGTACCGTTCGCAGAAATGGCAAAGAAATAAGGCGAAGCTTAAATTACATAGAAGAAGAGCAATAAGCCGAAATTAATACTACAGAAGAGATGGCAGAGAATAATCTGCCACCTCCAGATATGGCCGAACATCATGCTCCACGTACTATGTATGATTATGCTAAACCTAGTTTAACAGGATCTCAGTCTAGTATTGTTAGGCCTACTATTGCTGCAAATAATTTTGAACTGAAACCTAACACTATACAAATGATACAACAGTTTGTTCAGTTTGATGGTTTGCAGGATGAGGATCCTAACACACACTTAGCAAATTTTCTAGAATTCTGTGATACTTTCAAGATAAATGGCGTTTCTGATGATGTCATCCGTCTTCGGTTATTTCCCTTTTCTTTGAGAAATAAAGCCAAACTGTGGTTGCATTCTCTTCCACGAGGGTCAATCACTACATGGGATCAAATGACTGAGAAATTTTTATTAAAATATTTCCCACCGGCCAAAACGACCAAGTTATGGAATGATATCTCTTCTTTTGTGCATATGGCTTTAGAGACACTTTACGATGCATGGGAGAGATACAAAGATTTGTTGAGGAGGTGCCCACACCACGGATTACCTTTGTTGCTACAGGTGCAAACTTTTTACAATGGGGTGAACCTTTCAACAAGGCAACTAATTGATTCAGCCGCCAGCGGGACTCTGAATAACAAAACTCCTGAAGCTGCCTACAAGTTTATAGAGGACATGTCACTGAATAACTATCAGTGGCAAGTTACAAGGACAAGGCCAGCCAAAGCAGCCGGAGTTTTCAACATCGACGCAGTGACTGTGCTATCAAATCAGGTAGAGTTATTACATAAAAAATTTGATGGTTTATATGGTTCTTCGCAGGCACATCCAGTTATGCAGTGCGACGCAAATGAAGGAGTGGTGAATCCTGAGTACCCACACTACGGACATGGCATGGAGAGCGAACAAATGAACTATATGGGTAACAATATTCGATCTAACAATAACCCTTATCGTAATACTTATAATCCAGGTTGGAAGAACCACCCCAATTTTTCATGGGGCGGTCAAAGAAATCAAAGGCAACAACCATCTCAAAACTTCCAACAACAGCCCTACCCACAGGAAAAGATTCTTGCAGGGGTTTTAGGGATTTCTTATGTTTTGTTTTATCTTTTCTTTTGAGATGTTCTCTTTTATTATTATGAACTAAACCCTCAGATACCTGAGGGAGATGAAACCTAAGATGAATCTTGTTATCATTTGCTGAACTATATGATAAGTATTTGACTTGTTCTTAATTATGTGTTCTTAATTCTTGTGTTGATATTTCTGAGATATTAATTCAAGTGTGATGTGCTTAGGTTGAGGAGCAAAAGTACCTGCTTAAGAGTAGATCTAGCATAATTAAGCGGAGTTGATTGCGCGCCTAGAGATAAGGTGACGAGATTTTGCAAGGTTAGGGTGAAACCTAATATGGGAGTCCACAGATCGAGTTAATGCAATTCTAGGGGTTTTAATTTGAAAGAGATTTCAACTAATCAACCTAGGGTTAGACGTTAGTCGACTCGAGAGAGGGATTAATATAACTTAGGGAATCTTACAGATGAAGTCGAATGAATAAATCGCTTGGTTCAGAGTTAGATAACAAGTGAAGTCTAGGTGGATTCTTCCTTGGGTGTCGTCTTAATCAATTGGTTTTTCCTCAAAGTATTTTTCCCAATTTCATTCTTCTTTGTCTTAGAGTTTTTAGTTTAGTAGTTAGTTAATTGTAGATTAAATAAAAATCACTTTAATTCTTAGGCTAAATAATAAAAAGAGAGTTAGTATTAGTACTTTTGGTTCCTTTGGGTTCGACATTCCAGTCTTGCCTTAACTATACTACTGTTCGATATGTGTGCTTGCCTCAAATCGTTGTCACAGTTAGTTTCCAGGTTTGATCATTCTTTATATAAATTTTAAAAATTTGACATTACGAAAACAACGATCATAGGTCCACATGAGTGAACCACACGGGCGTGTGGAATTCTGGTCCAGACCGTGTGATTCACACGACCAAGGCCAATTTGGGCTGAGTGGGCCACACGGGCAGGTCACGTGGCGTGCGAGCCCATTTTTTTGAACTGATCATTAAGGTTGCACGGGTTGCCCAAGTTGATTGTGGGCCTACTGTAGGGTCCGTAAGCATTACTTAGACCCCTAATTACATGATCTGATTATGTGGTATATGTATTAAGCATTTTGCACTTAGCATGTATACCAATTTGAATGTGTGATCTGTTAATTGCATTATAGAATGTCATCGATTGTATGCTGCATTACATTGGTGTGGATTGATGATATTGGAGGAAGTATCTAGAAGGCTATTAAGCCTGTTATCTGGAAGCTCAGCTGCAATTATCTGATTATGTGCCACATTTCGGTACAGCATGGTGTGTAGGGATGGGTGGGTTGATTTTATCCCCACATGGTGAGTAGGGTTGGTTAGAGATGGTGTGTAGAGGCTGGTGGGTAGGATTCTGATATTCTGTTATGTTCTATTTTGCATATTTTATCTGATGGGCTGAGGCCCTAAATTGTATCTTATTTTGTATCTGAATGGGCTAAGGTCCACACCGATTCTGTAATGGTCTTAGACTCGAACTATAATTATATGGCTATTTTCTGATATTATGATGTGTGCATGTTTTCTGTGGGGATTACACACAGAGTTTACGAAAACTCATCCTTTTTATGATTAGTCTGTTCAAGTAATCCCCAGCATTAGACGAATCGGTGTGGTGGAGGACTCGACGGTAACCACGGTTCTGGACTTTCATGATTTATATTCTATTTTATGATTATTGGTTTATTTTGATGTAACTCGCGGACTTTTTGGGACTTTTGCTTAAATTTGGATTTTTCGACCGTACATGGATAGGTTTGTTGTGGTCTTCATCGATGACATACTGATCTACTCTCGAGATGAAAACGATCACGCAGAGCATTTGAGTATGGTTCTACAAGTTTTGAGAGAAAAACAATTGTATGCCAAATTCAGTAAGACTGAATTTTGGCTCAAGGAAGTGGAATTTTTGGGGCATATTGTCTCGGGAGATGGGATTAGAGTCGACCCGAGTAAAATTTTGGCAATAGCTGAATGGAAACCACCGAGAAGCGTAACTGAATTGAGGAGTTTTCTAGGCCTAGCATGCTATTATAGGCATTTTGTCAAGGGGGTTTCCATGATAGCTACACTGATGACAAGACTTCTGCAGAAAGATGTAAAGTTCGACTGGACGGAAAAGTGTCGACAGAGTTTTGAGAAACTGAAGACACTGTTGACTGAGGCTCCTATTTTGGTGCAACTGGAACCGGGAAGAGAATTTGTGGTTTATAGTGATGCGTCCTTGAATGGACTGGGCTGTGTACTTATGCAAGAGGGTAAAGTGATTGCGTATGCCTCTAGACAATTGAAACCGCACGAGAAGAACTACCCGACTCATGATTTAGAATTGGTCGCAGTTGTGTTTGAGTTAAAATTTTGAAGACATCATTTATATGGTGAAAGGTGTCGAAATTTCACTGACCACAAAAGCCTAAAATATTTGATGACGCAAAAGGATTTAAATTTGAGGCAACGAAGATGGTTAGAGTTGATTAAAGATTATGAATTAGTAATTGACTACCATCCGGGAAAGGCAAATGTAGTCGCCGACACTTTGAGCAGAAAGTCATTGTTTGCACTAAAAGCCATGAACACTCAGATGACCTTGTTAGATGATGGTTTCGTTTTAGCCGAGTTGAGGGCTAAACCATTGTTCCTCCAAGAGATTTTTGAAGCTTAGAAGGATGATAACAGTTTGCAAGCCAAGAGGATATTATGTGAGTCGAGCGTTGAGACAGCCAAGAGGATATTATGTGAGTCGAGCGTTGAGACAGACTTTCGAGTAAATCTTGATGGATGTCTAACATTTTGAGATCGAGTCTGTGTACCCAGGATTGATGAGCTCATTCGCAAAATTTTGCATGAAGCACATAACGGATGTTTGAATGTACATGCAGGCAACACAAAGATGTACCATGATTTGAAGAGATGGTATTGGTAGTTGGGTATGAAGAAAGATATTTCTGAATTTGTATCCAAATGCCTGATTTGTCAGCAAGTGAAGGCTGAACATCAAGTACCTTCGGGTTTACTTCAGCCCCTTACGATTCCTGAGTGGAAGTGGGACCGCGTTACTATGGACTTTGTGACGGGCTTACCGTTGACTCCCAAGAGGAAGGATGTAGTATGGGTAGTGGTTGATAGACTCACTAAGTCAGACCACTTTATACCAGTGCGAGTCGACTATTCACTTGATTAATTGGCATACTTGTACATATCTGAGATAGAAAGACCTCATGGTGTATCATTGTCAATCATTTTAGATAGAGATCTGAGATTCACGGCACGGTTTTAGAAAAAAATGCAAGAAGCTTTGGGCATGAAATTGAGTTTTAGTACGACTTTCCATCCACAAACTGACTGGCAGTCAGAGAGAGTAATTCAGATACTAGAAGACATGCTTAGGTGTTTTGTGTTGGAATTTCATGGTAATTGGGAGAAATACTTACCGTTGGTGGAATTCGCCTACAACAGCTTTCAGTCAAGTTTGAAGATGGCGCCTTATGAGGCATTGTATAGACGTAAGTGTTGAACGCCCTTGTATTGGTCAGAACTCAGAGAGAAACAGATACATGGGGTTGACTTGGTTAAGGAAACTGAAGAGAAGGTAAAAGTGATACGTAACTGCCTGAAAGTCGCCTCAGATAGACGAAAGTCCTATTCGAATTTAAAAAGGAAAGAGATTGAATTCAAAGTCGGTGATAAAGTGTTCTTGAAGGTATCACCTTGGAGAAAAGTCCTCAGATTTGGCCGGAAGGGCAAATTGAGTCCGCATTTTATCAGACCTTATGAAGTTACTGAAAGGATAGGACCGGTAGCTTATCGATTAGCCTTGCCAACTGAGTTAGAAAAGATTCACGACGTCTTTCATGTGTTTATGTTGCGCCGATACTGTTCAGATCCTTCACATGTCTTAGTGCCGATAGAGGTAGAAATACAACCAGATTTGACATATGGAGAAGAACCGGTTAGAATTTTAGCTCGTGAAGTCAAACAGTTAAGGAACAAAAGCATAGCCTTAGTGAAAGTCCTATGGCAAAGGCACGCTATTGAAGAGGCTACATGGGAGCCCGAGGAAACGATGAGAAACCAATACCCCAATCTTTTCATTGGTAAGATTTTCAAGGACGAAAATCCTTAAGGGGGAGAATTGTAACAGCCCGATTTAGGGGTTAGCCGAAATAGTGATCTCGGGATCATTAATTCGAGATTTGAGAAATTTATTTTCATGTTATATTATGAGTTAGAACATGATAGTACATATGCATGAAAATTTTGGTGCTTTAATTTTAGCAACTTCGTGTTTAATTGTAAAAAAAGAACTAAATCGCATAAAGTGCGAAAGTTCCATTCTATAAGTTAAGGGTACCAAGAAGCTATAGATTCTTAATTGGAGGTCTTTAAAAGGCAATTAGACCCCCAAATTTGGCTTGGCCGGCCATAGAGATCAAAGGGGATAAGGATTGACCAAGTTGGTCAAAGTTGGTGGTGGTTGGTGGACAAAATTGGGAGTTTAATATTAGAATAAAAAAAGATGATGTCCATCTTTTTGCTCATTCTTCTCCACCAAAAATAGCAAGAAAACATGGGTTTTTGAATACTCAAAATTTCAGCAAGCTCTCATCCATTCAAGTAAGTGTTCTAGTGACCTTTCTTGAAAAGAATTGTACTTTTGAGACCCCTAAAGCTTAAGCTTACATTTGAGGAGACTAATGTGCAATATGATAAAGAGTTTAGAGTTTTGCCATGAGAGCCTCAATTGTTATTTGCTACATTTTTTATGGAAGAAATTGAGTCTTAGTTATTAGATGAACAACTTTTGTGAAGGTGTTAGCATGAAAACACCAAATAGGACCTTAATGAAAAGGTTTCAAATTTTGTAGTAAGTATGTGAAATATTGATTTTTGATGATAGCCTTACAGGCATTAAATGTTTACCTAAGCTTGTTGAAGGTAGAAATATGATTAGAATTTATTTCCGAGTCTAGGGACAAAATGGTCATTTTGCGAAAGTCTAAGGGCAAATTAGTAATTTTTGCCCAAGCATGATGCTTGAAATGCTTTTATTAATGTAGTGACTAAAATGAGCTAATTTGCTATTATAGAGCAAGAGGAGTCGAGAATCCGCCTCGATCGGGGAAAGAATAAAGTCTTGGACTGAACCAAAAAACTAGCTCATTTTGAAAACGAAGTAAGTTGTTTGTGATTTAAGCAACATTTATATTAGCATGTTGAGAAATGCTTGGCATTAGATTAAAGCATGATGGATTACTAAATTGAGTAGTTAATGTGAATGAGATGTTGAAGCCCTAGTGGGCCATATTGATTATAGAAATGCTATCGTTGAGATATGAAATAAATAAGGTCCCATATAAGACCATGTTCGGGACATGGCCTCGGTACCGAGTTGAGATCCCGTATAAGACCATATCTGGGATATGGCTTCAGTAATGAATATGGAAATCGTATAAGACCATATCCGGGATATGGCATCGATATAGGAGAGGTAATTCCATATAAGACCATATCTAGGATATGGCGTTGGTACCTAGAGGTAATCCCATATAAGACCATGTCCGGGATATGGCATTGCCATCTAGAGGTGACTCCATGTAAGACCACCTTGAAGATGTGGCATTGGCTTTATACTTACAGTAGTGACGATAAACACGCGCCTTTGACTATCCCCTGTGAATAGTGGGATAAGTAGATGAATTTAGAAGTAGAGAAGCGAATGATATTTAAAGTCATGTGAATGAGTGAATGTAGGTGCTCGTGAATGAGTCACGAAGAACTAGATTCGATACGTGGCATGGTATGTGCTAGATAAGGGCAATTGTAAGTAAATATTGTTAAGAAGCCTTGACTCGTGTACGGTAACTAATACCGTGGATGGATTATTTTATGAGCATCATTATTGCTATTTATTTCCATGCAACTTACTAAGCTTTATGCTTACTCCTTTTTCATTGACCTTCTTTCTTGTAGTATTGGCAAGGTAACTCGAGGATTGTGGACGTAGGAGTTTGGAAATCACACTATCTACGGCACTTTGGTGTAACAATTTTAGACTTATTTTGAGTATGGCATGTGTAGGACTTGAGCATTTTGTTAAGCTGTAATTGTTAGTCAAAGTGTTGGCTATGTAAGTTTGTAAAAGTCATTTTATAGATGGCTTATTGAGTTAGGCAAATACTTGGCAAACTCTTTTGCTTAATGAAGATGAAATTCATGGAGTGTATGCCCCTTTAATTATTTGTATGTTGGAATAAGCTCTTGGATTTGCTTGTGGCTAGGAGTGGTATTGTTTTGAGTAGAAGTATGTATGTGTGCATTCTAAGGTGGTAAGGGCTTGGTGTATAGCCTGCTATTTGCTCACTTAGCTGGACACACGGGCGTGGGTCTAGGCCGTGTGGAAGGCACGGCTAGCACATGGGCGTGCACCCAGGCCATGTGAAGTCTGCACCTTGCACTTGGGATTTTGAATTACCACACGGCTGGGGTACACGGACGTGTGTATAGGCTGTGTGGATAAGTCAAAATGCCAAGGTTTTTCACACGGGGTAGTGACACGAGCGTGTCAAGACCGTGTGAAATTAGTCAGTGTTGACCACGAGTGGGAGACACGGGCATGCCTTAGGGGTACACGGGCGTGTCCCTAGGCCTACACGGGCGTGTGGTCCCTGTTTTATTAATAAGTTTATCGAACTCGTGAAAGTTCCCGGATGAATTCCGATACTTCTTGGAAGTATATTTAGGGCCTCCTAGGCCAGATATGTGTGATTGATAGAGTTAAATGAAATTTTATAACCCTATTTTATATGTTCAAGCAAGATTAGCAATGTAATGCCTCGAACCCTGTTCCGGCTCGAACACGGCAAGGGGTGTTACATTTGTGGCTGATTACGAGACTGAGTTCTTAAGGCTTAGCCGTTATGCTCTTGGTATGGTAGCAGATGAGCCGGAATGGGGTTAAGAGGCATTATCAACATTTGAAACATTTCACAATCATTTCACGACACAAAGTCAATCATCATTAAAACATATCACAACATAATCATATAGTCCCTTAATGAGGTCCACGAGACCTTAAACACATGCTAGAAAGGGGTCGGGACAAAACCGAACACTTACGAAAGTTTTTAGAATTTCAAACATTTTTTAACACTGTTGAGATCACACGCCCGTGCAAGCAGGCCGTGTGCCTCACACGGCTACCAGACACACCCATGTGTCCGGGTCGTGTCAAAATAGAGGATGCATACTGACTTATCCCCACGGCCACTAGACACGTCCGTGTGCCATGGCCTTGTGTTACTAGGTTAGTTACTGACTTGATCACATGGCCACCATGAAAGCCTATGGGCCTCGCCCGTGTAACCTGTACAGACACACCGAGAAGTGACCCTTAAATCACACGGTAGAGACACACGCTTGTGTCTCTTGACCATATGTGCAAAATAGGTCATTTGCAAGGCCAATGTGCCACCCATACAAGGGACAACCCACATGTTCAATTAAACATCTTTCCATGTACCAATAGCAACCATAAACACATCAAAATATTCACCATATCAACCCAATTCAGTCTTAAATCTAGTATATCAACTTGTATACCAATTTGCTTAACTAATACATACATTACGAAGCATGATTCATCCACATTATCATTTGCTTACAATGTCTTCAATTCATCACTAAACTTACCATTCTTAAGACATTTCATATACTAACAAGTCATGCCAAAATATTACAATGTCTTCAATTCATCACTAAACTTACCATTCTTAAGACATTTCATATACTAACAAGTCATGCCAAAATATACTTCATAAACCAAAATCATTCATGCATTTTACCAACATCTTGTCTAGCCATATCAAATGGCTATTTACACATCACAAACATGTTTCAAATAACTAGCCTATGCATGCCATATTTCTACTATGCACATCTTTCCAAAAGTACCAAAATAGATTGCTGATAGTGTGATTGAGATACTGACGATCCCTAGATCCGAGCTAGCTTTACTGACACTGTAAAGCAGAGAAACAAATCACACAGTAAGCTTTCAAAGCTTAGCAAGTTCGAAATACAATACAATTAATTAATTGAATCAAATCAATATACTCATTAAACCATCACATAGATAATTTAACAATGTCACACAATTTCAACTGTATCTAATACTCACATAGAATTCCATTCATCTACGTTCAATGTCATCAACCACATAGGTATTATACATACCTTTGCCAACACATTGTTAATCACCAACCTTGATACTCAACCACTCGACTTTACATTTCGATCAACCTTTATTATTCTCTTGCTTTGTTCGTACACTTAGTGCCAACTTGCAAAGAAAACATAGTTGTCATCACACACTTAGTGCCAATACGTTATATCAAGCTTATATCGGTATTGCACACACAGTGCCGATTCAATAAGCCGAAGCTTCTATCATCTCGCTCACACAGTGCCTATCATTTCTATCTCGTTTCTAATTTCGCACACTTAGTGCTTTCTAACTTGATTCAGCACATAGCATTTCTAACCTCATAGTTATATAAATATTTATTCAGTTCACATCATATAGAACATAAATTAACAACTTGTACTATATCCAAACTTATCTCGGACGTCAAAATACCGAAATGGTCAATTAATCAAGAACTTTATCTTTGTCTCGATCTCGATCCGAACCTCTTCTCTCTTGGTCTATACACATTCAAATTCAATCCATTCAATCACCAAATAATTCATTTTAGTCCAAACACACATATTTAGGGCATTTTACATAATAGCCCTCAAATTTTCACATTTTAACACTTTAGTCCTCATTTCAAAAAATCATCAAATTCACATAATTTCTTTTCACACAAGCCTAGCTGAATTTTTCTTGTGTTCATACAAGCCCACACATTTCATTTATTTCACATTTAAGTCCTTCAATTTATCACTTTCACAATTTAACCCTAATTAGCTAAATTCACCAAAAATCCAAGAATTCATTAAACACATATCTTACATTTAACACTAATACTTATCACAAAGCTTACCATTTCATCAATGCCACATCTCATAAACATCATCAATTCCTCAAATTACCACATGGGCTTGATAGTAGGCTAAACAACAATATTAAAAACATAAAAATCATAAAAAACCAAGGTTAAAACATACCTTAATTTGGATCAAAAGCTAACTGAACCTAGCTTATCCTTTCTTCTTTTTCTTTGCTAATTTCGGCATAAAAGATGATAAGAATGGCTTATTTTTAGCCTTTTGTTTTATTAATCTTATGTTGTTAATCCATTTACAAAAATAACCTTTTATTCAACATATAAAACATATATATAATAAGGCCATTAATGTCTTTTAACCATCCACTATCTAAATATTGGCATATTTGCCTCATAAGACCTCCACATTTAATGACAACAATAATTAAACACTTAACAATTAGCACACAACATTTTACACTTTATGCGATTAAGTCCTTTCTCTTAATTTGACACACAGTCGTTAAAATTACCATACAGAATTTTCACACAGGCTATATCGCATATAATACACACCAAAAATAATATTAAAATATTATCCCGACCTCAGATTTGTGGTCTCGAAACCACTGTTCTGACTAGGGTCTAAACCAGGCTGTTACAACTCTCTCCCCCTTAGGGATTTTGGTCCCCTAAAATCTTACTGGTGAATAATTGTGGATATTGTTCTCTTATAACATTCTCAGGGTCCCACGTAGCCTTTTCAATTCCGTGCTTGTGCCACTTTCACTAAAGAGATTTTCTTATTTCTTAACTCTTTGGTCTCTTGTGCCAAAATTCGGATCGGTTCTTCACTATACAACAAGTCTGACTGAATATCAACCTCAGTAGGAGAAATCACATGAGACAGATCAAATCGGTACCGTCTAAGCATCGGCACATGAAACACGTTATGAATCATTTCTAACTCAGGTGGCAATATCAATCTATAAGCAACCGGTCCAATTCATTCAACGATCTCATATGGCCCCGATAAACCTTAGACTTAGCTTGCCTTTTTGGCCAAATCTAAGTATCTTTTTCCAAGGAGACACTTTCAAAAACACTTTATTTCCAACTTCAATCTCGATATCTTTCCGTTTCAAGTCTGCATAAGACTTATGACTATCTGAAGCCGTTTTTAAACTGTCACGAATCACTTTTACTTTCTGCTCAGTCTTTTTTATAAGATCAACTCTGTGAATCTTATTCTCACTCAACTCAGTCCAATACAATGGAGTTCGACATTTTCGACCGTAAAGAGCCTCATATGGTGCCATTTTAATACTAGATTGAAAACTGTTATTATACGCGAATCCAATCAATGGCAGATGCTTTTCCCACGTATTCTCAAATTCGGGTACACAACACCTCAACATATCTTCGAGGACTTGAATGATCCGCTCGGACTGACCATCCGTTTGCGAATGAAAAGCAGTACTAAAATGTAGCTTCGGGCCTAAAGCCTTTTGCAATTTCTTCCAAAACTGCGAGGTAAATCTCGGATCTCTATCAGATACAATAGACAGTGGCACCCCGTGCAATCTCAAAATCTCGGGAATATACAATTCAGCCAATCTATCGAGTGAATAATCTGTTCTCACCGGAATCAAATGAGTTGATTTAATCTATTTGTCAACTATCACCCATATTGCATCTTCCTTTCTCGAAGATAAAGGCAATCCTGACACAAAGTCCATCGTAATTCTCTCCCATTTCCACTCAGGAGTCATGATCAGTTGTAACAACCGAATGGAACTTGATGTTCAGCTTTAACTTGCTGACAAACTAAACATTTCGACACAAAGTCAGAGATGTCCCAAAAAACTACAGACTTCAAACACATTTCTCGGAGGCTTCCATTCTAAAATAACAAAGGTTTTACTCGGATCAACTCGTATTCCTGCAGCTGATACAATATGCCCCAGAAAACCAACCTCACGTAACCAAAACTCACATTTGCTAAACTTTGCATACAATTGCTTCTCACGTAGAGTTTGTAACACAATTCTCAAATGCTCGACATGTTGGGTCTCATCACGAGAATAAATTAGAATATCATCAATAAACACCACAACAAAGCAATCCAAGTACGATCTGAATATCCGATTCATCAGATCCATAAACACTACAGGAGCATTTGTTAGTCTGAAAGGCATCACTAAGAATTCGTAATGTCCGTACCTCGTTCTGAAAGTAGTTTTTGGCACATTAGATTCTTTAACTCTCAACTGATAGTAGCCTGATCTCAAATCTATTTTAGAAAACACTATAGCTCCTCTCAGCTGATCAAACAAATTAACGATACGAGGAAATGGATATTTGTTCTTTACCGTTACTTTGTTCAATTGTCGATAAGCAATACACATTCACATAGTACCGTCTTTCTTTTTTCACAAATAACAAATGAGCACCCCAGGGCGAGAAACTCGATCTTGCAAACCCTCTATCAGTTAACTCTTGCAACTGTGACTTTAACTCTTTTAATTTCGTTGGTGCCATTCTATACAGAGCTATTGAAATAGGAGTCGTTCCCAGTACCAAATCAATACCAAATTCAACTTCTCGAATCGAAGGTAATCCCAGTAACTCTTTGGGAAATACATTTGGAAACTCACAAATTACAGGCACCGATTCAACTTTCTTTTCTGTCACTTTTGTATCAATCATATATGCCAAATAAGCTTCGCAACCCTTTCTCACATAGTTCAAAGCTTTCATAGTAGATATAACAGCTGGTAACCCTTTCAAGTCACTGGATTCAATTCGAACTATCTCACCGTTCTGGCTTCTCAATTCAATACTCTTTCTTTTACAATTCACAATGGCATTATACAAAGTGAGCTAATCCATGCCCAAGATTATATCAAATTCATCGAATGGTAGCAACATCAAATTAACCGAAAAGCATATATCCCAAAACATCAACGAGCAATTCTTGCACACTTTATACACCAAGACACACTTGCCTAAGGGGTTCGATACTTTAATCACAAATTCAATAGACTCCACAGATAGAGTCTTAATACTAGATTCACACAAACATAGGAATGAGTAGAACCTAGATCTATCAATACAATCACATCAGTATCAAATAGAGTAAAAGTACCAGTGATAACGTCTAGAGATGACGCTTCCTCTCGTGCTCGTATAAAATAAGCTCGGGCAGGTGCTCTCGCCTCGGATATCACAGTTGTATCAGTCGTCCCTCTCTGGCTTCTACTCACATTTCCAGTGTTTTTGGGTGGTCTATCCCTACCCGTCATATTACTCGATCTCATATTCTGAACATTTTCTTCCTCAGCCATATTTGGGCAGTCTCGAATGAAATGATCTCGTGATCCACATTTATAGCAAACTCTATTGTTGTACTTGCCCCAGCATTCTCCCACATGTTGTCTTCCACACTGTCTGCACTGAAGTTTGTTACTTTTGGCACTATCAACACTTGACTCTATTGGAGCTTGAGTTCTCGGACGAACACTTAGTCTTACGCGGTCTTTATTCGGATGTCCAAATGAAGTATTTCATTGGTTGCTTGTATCTCTAAATCTCTTTGTCGAAGGTTGAGAAAACTTACTCATCGATCTTTTTCTTTCATCACGAGCTTCAGAATCAACTTTCTTCTTTTCTTTACTGAGTTCCTAGGCTTTGCAAGCTCTTTCGACTAGTACAACAAATTTGTTTATATCAAGTATCCCGACCAACAACTTAATATTCTAATTCAACCCTTCTATGAAGCGTTTAGACATAGTAGCTTCGGTCGAAACACATTCCCATGCATACTGGCTCAACCTCACAAATTCTCGCTCGTACTCAGTAACTGACAAATGGTCCTGTTTCAACTTTAGAAAATCTTTGCGTTTCTGATCAATGAATCGTTGATTGATATACTTCTTTCTGAACTCAACTTGAAAGAAATCCCAGGTGATTCTCTCTCTCAGAACCACAGATGTCAATGTCTTCCACCAGTTATAAGCTGTATCTCTCAACAAAGAAACTACACACTTGATACACTTATCAGGGGTCAACGACCTCTCATCAAATACCCGAATTGTACTCTCGAGCCAAAACTCGGCTTGCTCAGCATTGTCATCAGCTGTGGCTTAAATTCTTTGGCCTCGTACTTATGAATCTTATCTATAGGAGGATTATTCAATCTTATCGAATCTACAACTTGTGGCACAACAGGTACTTGTGGGCTAGAGGTTGTGGAGCAGCCGGATTCGTTCGAACAAACTCTGAAAACCACTCACTCATCATTTGGAAGAAGGCTTGCTTACCCTATCCTTCCTCACTACTTTCATTTGGCCTAGATATGGCCGGTGCTGTCCCTTGAGCGGGAGCAGGCGCGTTACTTTCTACATCGTCAGCAACTGCTCGATCGGGATCCATTGCTATACGAAAACACATTTATAACTGTCAGGATTCATCACACAATCGCAATATTCATATATGGCATGTCTAGCTAGACTCACACACTCTATGTTAGTCCGAGAATCGACTAAACTGTAGCTCTGATACCAATAAAATATAACACCCCTAACCCGAGACCGTCGTCGGAATGGGGTTAAGAGGAATTAACAAACATTCAAAACATTTCACAATCATTTCACGAGACAAAGTCAATCATCATTAAAACATATCACAACATAATCATATAGTCCCTTAATGAGGTCCACGAGACCTTATACACATGTTAGAAAGAGGTTGGGACTAAACCGAACACTTACGAAAGTTTTCAGAAAATACTGTTGAGATCACACGCCCGTACAATTAGGCCGTGTGCCTCACACGGCTACCAGACACACCCATGTGTGTGGGCCTTGTCAAAATAGAGAATGCATATTGACTTATCCCCACTGCCACTAGACACTCCCGTGTGCCTTGGCCGTGTGTTACTAGGTTAGTTACTGACTTAATCACACGGCTACCATGCACGCCCGTGGGCCCCGGCCATGTAACCTGTATAGACACACCTAGAAGTGACCCTTAAATCACACTGCAGAGACACACGCCCCTGTCTCTTGATCATATGTGCAAAATAGGTCATTTGCAAGGCCAATGTGCCACCCATATAAGGGTCAACCCACAACTAAAAACACATCAAACTATTCATCATATCAACCCATTTCAATCTCAAATCTAGTATATCAACTTGTATACCAATTTGCTCAACTAATACATACATTACCAAGCATGATTCATCCACATTATCATTTGATTACAATGTCTTCAATTCATCACTAAACTTACCATTCTTAAGACATTTCATATGCTAACAAGTCATGCCAAAATATACTTCATAAACCAAAATCATTCATGCATTTTACCAATTTCTTGTCTAGCCATATCACATGGCTATTTGCACATCACAAACATGTTACAAATAACTAGCCTATACATGCCATATTTCTACTATGTACATCTTTCCAAAAGCACCAAAATAAATTGCTGATAATGTGAATGAGATGCTGACAATCCCCGGATCCGAGCTAGCTTTACTGACACTGCAAAGTAGAGAAACAAATCACACAGTAAGATTTCAAAGCTTACTAAGTCCGAAATACAATACAATTAATTCATTGAATCAAATCAATATACACATTAAACCATCACGTAGATAATTTAACAATGTCACACAATTTCAACTGTATCTAATACTCTCATAGAATTCCATTCATTTACTTTCAATGTCATCAACCACATAGGTATTATACATACCTTTGCCAACACATAGTTAATCACCAAACTTGATACTCAACCACTCGACTTTACATTTCGATCAACATTTTCTATTCTCTGGCTTTGTTCGCACACTTAGTGCCAATTTGTAAATAAAACGTAGTTGTCATCGCACACTTAGTGCCAATACGTTGTACCAATCTTATATCCATATCGCACACATAGTGCCGATTCAATAAGCCGAAGCGTCTATCATCTCACACACACAGTGCCAATCATTTCTATCCAGTTTCTAATTTCGCACACTTTATGCTTTCTAATTCGATTCAGCACATAGCATTTCTAACCTCATAGTTATATAAATATTTATTCAATTCACATCACATAGAACATAAATTAACAACTTGTACTATATCTGAACTTACCTTGGACGTCGAAATACCGAAATGGTCGATTAATCGAGCACTTTATCTTTGCCTCGATCTCGATCCAAACCTCTTCTCTCTTGGTCTATACACATTCAAATTCAATCCATTTAATCACCAAACCATTCATTTTAGTCCAAACACACATATTTAGGGCATTTTACATAATAGCCCTCACATTTTCACATTTCGACACTTTAGTCCCTATTTCACAAAATCATCAAATTCACATAATTTCTTTTCACACAAGTCTAGCCGAGTTTTCCTTGTGTTCGTACAAGCCCACACATTTCATTTATTTCACATCTAAGTCCTTCAATTTATCATTTTCACTATTTAACCCTAATTAGCTAAATTCACCAAAAAATCCAAGAATAAAACATGTTCATTAAACACATATCTCCAATTTAACACTAATACTTATCACAAAGCTTACCATTTCATCAATTCCACATCTCATAAACATCATTAATTCTTCAAATTACAACATGGGCTTGATAGTAGACTAAACAATAATCTCAAAAACATAAAAATCATCAAAAACCAAGGTCAAAACATACCTTAATTTGGATCAAAAGCTAATCGAACCTAGCTTATCCTTTCTTCTTTTTCTTTGCTAATTTCGGCATAAAAGATGATAAGAATGGCTTATTTTTAGCCTTTTATTTTATTAATCTTATGTTATTAATCCATTTACAAAAATAACCTTTCATGAAACATATAAAACATATATATAATAAGGCCATTCATGTCTTTTAACCATCCACTATCTAAATATTGGCATATTTGCCTCATAAGACCTCCACATTTAAAGACAACAATAATTAAACACTTAACAATCAGCACACAGCATTTTACGCTTTATGCGATTAAGTCATTTCACTTAATTTGACACACAGTCGTTAAAATTACCACACAGAATTTTCACACAGGCTATATCACATATAATACACACCAAAAAAATATTAGAATATTATCCTGACCTTGAATTTGTGGTCTCGAAACCACTGTTCTGACTAGTGTCTAAACTAGGCTGTTACAAAAATGACCTATTTTCATGCTTTTTATTTTATTTAACTTAATTATATACGTTTTATTATTTTACCCTTATTAATTAACATATAAAACTTATAATATTAAGGCCATTAATGTCCATTATCCATCATAATGGTTTAATTGCCTCATAAGGCTACTACATTCAAAAGCCAACTCAATTAAGCACATTAACATATAGAATGTCACTTTTACCTTTTATGTTATTTAATCATTTTCTCAAATTAAACATACAAACGGACAAATTAATTTATGAAACTTTCGCACATGCTAAATCACATATCATAGGCACCGAAAATAATATTAAAATATTTGTATGACTCGGATTTGTGGTCCCAAAACCACTATTCTAACTAGGGTCAAAATTAGACTATTATAGGCATGTATACTGAGCTGTATGTGCATTTGATAGACTTATTATAACATGACATATTACTGTATGTTGCATTGCATTGGGTTGGGGTTGATATTATTCGGAGGAAGTGTACTGAAAGTCTTGTAAGCCTAATATACTGGCAGTTCAGCTACAAATTACTATTTTGTGCCGCATTCGGTACTACATGGAGTATAGGGATGGGTGGGCTGATTAAATCCCTACATGGAGTAGGACTTTGTTATTGTATTTCTACTACTGTTACTGATGGGCTTAGGCCCTTGTGCATATTAATTTTGATATTGTATTGGGCTAAGGCCTAACTGATTCTGATACTGAAATGGGTTTAGGCTCAAGACTGCTATTGAATGTGCACTCGATTGTTGCTTGTTTTGCTATGCGGGCTTACACATTGAGTTTATGAAAACTCACCCTTCTTTGTTTAATGTGCACAGGTAATCCCTAGACATAGATGGATCGGTGCGGCGGAGGACTCGATCGTGACCCCGGTTCTGGACTATCATGGTTTTAATTTATGATTATTGGTTTTTTTATTATTCTATTTTTACTGGTTAATTTTTTGGGTTGTAATTGGAGTTTCGGACTTTGGTTTGGTTTTGAGTTTTAAATATCTTTACTTTATAGATTACAACTACTAGTAGTAGAAAACCTCAATTTTCAAAAGAAACAAACGATTTTTAAAAATGAACGATTGTTATAACTACTTAAAAAGCTTCTGCATCGAATAACTCTTTAAAACTATCGACTAAATGAGTAACACGATTTTGGAACTAATAAGATATTAAGATAAGTAGTTCAAAGGAAATCGTTTTATCGCGACGGCACAGTTTTCAAAACCCTGTCATGTGACATCAAGAGATCCGGCCATAGCGTCTAGACTGGGTTTGGGGTGTTACATTTAGTGGTATCAGAGCTAGTTGCAAAACTAGTTCATGGATTATGAGTTTTAAAATTTGGTTTTGAAGAATTGATTACACAATGATTTGAAATGTTTTACTGAGTAAGTGGTACACCAAGTTTCCGACGCCAATCCTGTAAGTGTTCTGAACTGTGAATTATTTTAAACTGAAACTGTTATTGATAGTATATTCTGAAACTACTATAAGTAGTATACGGTACCAAAAACACTTTAGTTAGTGTACTCAAAACTGTAGTGAAACTGCGGTATACGAAAACAAACTCTGAATTACCGATAATGTTCTACATAAAACATCTATTAATAAATATTGAATTGTAATTAATTCATAAAATTTCTAAATACAGATAGTTTGATTAGATATGAGTACATGAGGTATCCGTGGACGGGGTACTAGAGGCCATGGTAGAGGCTGTAGAGGGGCTCGAGCTGGGTCTTCATCTTCTGGCAACCTACCTAACTTGGATACTAGTGAGACGCCAGTTTCACCTGTGATTGAGACTTGGTCTCAAGACAACATAGTTGTGGACGACGCACTGTCCCAGGCTATGTTCAGGATTTTATAGAGGGTCGTTGTGCCCAATACTGGATCTAGGGGCCGAGGGTCGGTTATGAAACGACTCTGGTCTAATGGGGCTGAGTTATTCTAGGGTGTCACTGGAGTTTCCCTTAATGTGGCCGAGTACTGGGTTGAGGCCAAAGAGAGGATCATGGACGATCTAGATTGCACCCCAGAGTAGAAATTAATGCTTACAGTCTTGCTGTTGCGTGATGAGGCATACCAGTGGTGGCTTACTGTTAAGGAGGGCACTCAGCCAAAACATTTGACCTGGGAGTTCTTTAAGACTGCTTTCTATGGAAAATATGTGGCAACTAGTTACGTGGATGCCCGTAGGAGGGAGTTTCTAAATTTAACTCAGGGAGAACGATCGGTGGCCGAGTATGAGGCCGAGTTTTTGAGATCGAGCCGCTTTACGCAGGGTATGGTGGCGTTTGAGTATGAGCGATGTGTCCGCTTTGAGGATGGCCTAAGAAATAACTTGCAGGTTTTGATAGCTCCAAAGAAAGAGTAGGATTTTTCTACCCTGATTGAGAAGGCGAAGATCACTGGGGAGTTGAAGCGTGCTGAGTGCCAAAATCAGGATAAAGAGAGAGGTAGGAATAAGAGGGATTCGGAGCCCTCGGGTGTGATGCAGAGGCCTAGGAAAAAGGCCAAAGTTCATGGGCCGGTTAGAGTTGGGCCCCCTGTTGCTACTACTAGACTGCAGCCATATACTGATTGTGGTAGACACCATCAGGGTGAGTGTTGGAAGAGGACCGTGGCATGCTTGAGATGTGGGTCATTGGAACATCGCATTAGAAAGTGTCCATTGAGGGCTGATCAGAGGCAAGCTCTGGGCACTAGTACTGTACAGCCACCAAGCATAGTTCAGTAGCCATTGAGGGGCCGTGGTTAGGCCAGAGGTGGTAATGGTATGGGTCGTGGGTAGAGAGCACCAGGCAGAGGTGCCGGACAGATTGAGGTGAGGTAGTTGGCTCTAGTTTATGCTGCTCATCACCGAGAGGATAGAGATGCTCCGGACGTCATCACGGGTATGTTTCTTATTTTTGATGTACCATATATTGCATTGATAGATATAGGATCCACTCACTCCTATATAGCATGTATTGTGTCTGGAAATTTGGGGATCTTGGTTCAGAGCACTACGAGTGAGGTTAATGTACTGAGTCTGTTGGGGCAATCTATAAGGGTTAACAAGTTGTTTATAGACATTCCTTTAGAGGTTCAAGGAGAAATTTTTCTGGCTGATCTGATGGAGCTTTCCTTTGGGGAGTCCGATTTAATTTTAGGGTTGGACTGGTTGGTCAAGCATCGTGTTAGCTTGGACTATGCAACTAAGAGGGTCATATTAAGGACTGAAGAGAATGATAAGGTAGTTATGATTGGAGAGCACCGGAATTATTTAATTAATGTGATTTCTACACTGGTGGCAGAAAAGTTGGTATGTAAGGGATGTGAGGCGTTCTTGGATCACGTAAGTGTTTCAGATTCTGGGGATTCCTCTGTTAAGGACATCAGAACGGTAAAGGATTTTCCAGATGCCTTTCCTGAGGAGCTACCTGGTTTACCTCCGGATCATGAACTGGAGTTTGGTATTGAGCTCTGATAAATCGTAACATATACATATTTTAATCCCACATTTAGCATACTTTTGGATGCTTTATTCCTTGAATTGTGGAATTTGGTGCTCTTAATCCTTTAATTTCATGTTTTATACTTAGGAAAGCACCAGAGGATGAAAAGAACGAGAAACGGGCCTAAAACAGAGTAAATAGGCCAACTTACAAAATTGACACAGCCTGGGCCCAAGACTGCACGGCCCTGCCTCTTTAACAGAACTGAACACAGCCTGGCCATGATTCACACAGGCGTGTGCCATGGGCGTGTCCCTAACGTGACCTGTTTGAATTTCACTCGGAATAGGGTACTTAGAGGCAAAGAAAGGCATTCCAAAAGCCTATATAAACACCCTAGAGGCCAACCTTCAAGGGGGCATCCAGTTAGGCCAAAGAGCCAAGCCATAGAGGCCAGAATTGTGGGATTTACTCGAAGAAAGGCAGTTGATTCATCTCAAGAAGCCGGAGTTATACTCAAGATGGAGATCTTCCCTTCAAATTCCTTCAAGGGGTTTTAGGGTTTTTCTTATGTTTTGTTTTATATTTTCTTCTAAGATATATTCTTTTATTATTATGAACTAAACCCCTCAAATACCTGAAGGGGATGAAACCTAAGATGGATCTTGTTATTGTTTTCTAAACTATATGATAAATACTTGATTTGTTCTTAATTACGTGTTCTTAATTCTTTCTTTGATATTTCAGGATATTGATTCAAGCATTGATGTGCTTAGACAGTGGAGCAAAAGTCCCTGTTTAAGAGTAGATCTAGCATAGTTAAGCGGAGTTGATCGTAACCCTAGAAATAGGATGACGAAAATCTGCCGGATTAGGGTCAAACCAAATATGGGGATCGAGTTCATGCAATTCTAGAGGTTTTAATTAGAAAGAGATTTCAATTAATCACCCTAGGGTTAGACGTTAGTAGCCTCGAAAGAGGTATTAATATAAATTAGGGAATCCTACGGATCAGGTCAAGTGAATAAATCATCTGGTTCGGAGTTAGATAACAAGTGAAGTCTAGGTGGATTCTTCCTCAGGTATTGTCTTAATCAGTTAGTTTTTCACACAAGTATTTTCCCAAATTCATTCTCTTTGTCTTAGTATATTTAGCTTAATAGTTAGTTAATTAATAATTCCCTTAATTCTTAGGCTAAATAATAGAAAGAAAGTTAGTATTAGTACTTTTGGTTCGATAATCCGGTCTTGCCACTAAACTATACTACTGCTCGATAGGTGCACTTGCCTCAATCGTTGTCATAGTTAGTTTTTAGGCTCAATCATTCTTTATATAAATTTTTAAGACTCTAACACCCGATCAAGTTTTTGGCGCCGTTGCCGGGGAACTAAAATATTAAGAACGCTCAATTTTTATTACTTTAGCCTTTTTTATTTTTGGAACTTATTTTTTCTATTTTTTTATTTTGCTTTTAACTTTACTAATTTTCCTTCTTTTATTTGTTCCTAGCAGGTACCTCTAGTTTATGACTAGAAGGAACCTGACAAGACCCCTGATTTACAACAGTGATATTGAAGGTACTATTCGTAGAAATCGTAGAGAAATAAGGCGAAGCTTAAACTACATAGAAGAAGAGCAAGAAGTCGAAACCAATACCACTGAAGAGATGGCTGAGAATAATCCGCTACCTCTAGAGGTGGCCAAAAATCATGCTATTCGAACTATGTATGATTATGCTAAACCTAATTTAATAGGAACTAAGTCAAGTATTGTTTGATGGTTTGCTGTAAATAATTTTGAACTAAAACCTAACACTATTCAGATGATACAGCAATTTGTTCAGTTTGATGGTTTGCAGGATGAAGATCCAAAAAATCACTTGGCGAATTTCCTAGAATTTTGTGATACTTTCAAAATAAATGGCATTTCTGATAATGCCATTCATTTTTGATTGTTTCCCTTTTCTTTGAGGAATAAAGCCAAACAGTGGTTGGATTCTCTTCCACGAGGATCAATCACTACATGGGAACAAATGACTGAAAAGTTTTTATTAAAATATTTTTCGCCGGCTAAAACGGCCAAGTTAAGGAATGATATCTCTTCTTTTGTGCAGGTGGATTTAGAAACACTTTACGATGCATGGGAGAGATACAAAGATCTATTAAGAAGGTGTCCACACCATGGATTACCCTTGTGGCTACAGGTCCAAACTTTTTACAATGGTGTGAACTCTTCAACTAGGCAATTGATTGATTCAGCTGCCGGCAAAAATTGAACAACAAAACACCTGAGGCTGCCTACGAGTTCATTGAAGAGATGCCACTGAACAACTATCAGCGGTAAGTCACAAGGACCAAGCCAACAAAAGCAACCAGTGTTTTCAACCTCGACCCAGTAACCATGCTATCAAACCAGGTAGAACTGATAAATAAAACGATTGATGGCGTATGTGATTTTTTGCAGGTACATCCAGTCATGCAGTGCGATACGAATAGAGGAGGGACGAACAACACAGAATATCTACCTCACAACCCGAGCACTGAGAACGAGCAAGTTCACTATATGGGTAACAATTTTAAATCTCAAAATAACCCTTATAGTAATACTTATAATCCAAGTTGGAGGAACCACCCCAATTTGTCATGGAGTGGTCAAGGAAACCAAAGACAACAACCCCCTCCAAACTTCCAACAACAGCCCTACCCACATGAAAAGAAGCTGAACCTTGAGAAGATGCTGACAAAATTCGTCGCAGTGACAGAAACTCGTCTTCAAAACACCGAGACAACACTTAAGAATCAACAAGCATCGATTCAGGGGATCGAGAACCAATTAGGCCAACTTGCCAAGATCATATCAGAACGACCACAAGGCAGCTTGCCAAGCAACACTGAAACTAACCCAAAGGAGCAACTTCAAGCCATAAAAGTTTAGGATAGTGTAGGGTTAAATGAGCCCAAATTAAGCCAAGAGAATTTGGTACAGAAAGGTAAGAACGAGGTAAGTGACGAGAAGCCAAAATCGGTAATTAAAGAGTACCAGCCTCGTATACCATATCCCGATGCGATGGAGAATGACAACACAGAAGAACAATTTGGTAAATTTCTTAAACTTTTAAAGAAATCACATATTAACTTACCGTTTCTTGAAGCTCTTTCGCAGATGCCAGATTCAATGAAATTTTTAAAAGAGTTTTTGACAAACAAGCGAAAGTTAGACGAGGAATCGCATGTGGAACTGAACGCAATGTGCTCAGCAATGTTGCAAAATAAACTACCACAAAAATTAAAAGATCCAGGAGTTTTACAATTCCATGTTTAATTGGTAGTTTATCTGTTGATAATGCTTTAGCTGATTTAGGGGCAAGCATCAATGTTATGCCTTATAAATTGTTTAAACAGCTAGGTCTAGGGAAACGCAAACAAACTAGGATGAGCATTCAATTAGCTAATAAAAGTATTAGAATTCCTAAGGGTATAATTGAAGATGTACTTGTGGAAATTCATAATTCGTATTCCCAGTAGACTTTGTCGTTTTAGACATGGGTGAGGGCAATAGTATCCCCTTAATTTTAGGAAGACCCTTTTTAGCAACTACTAGGACGAAAATTGATGTCAGAGCAGGTGAACTCATACTTTGTCTAGGTGACGAATCAATCAGTCTTCAAGCTCTCGACTCATCTAGGACATCGAGTAATCAAGGTGAGAACATAAATTCTATTAATGACCATTCGGTTAAACCTTCTTTTTAGGAAGCACCACGGAACAACACAACTGAGCCAGATCCTAGACCTCATGCCAACAAAGAAATAACTCATGAGGAACGAAGGCTTTAGATCGATGAACTAGACGAGTTGAAGACACATTTCAAGGAGAAATTAGGAATACACAAAGCAGAACCAACACCAGTCCATGGGATAAACGAATTTAAGATCGGAGATCAGGTATTGTTAGATAAGACAGCCCCTCAAATACCTCCTCCAGACCCTAATACAAACAAAGAAATCTCTTTTAGGGTACTCAAGGTTTTCCCATACAGAATAGTCGAGGTAAGTAATCCTACATTCAGTACTCTTAAGGTAAGTGCTACTCGACTCGAATTACATACTGATAATAGGACTGATAGCATGAGAAAGGACTTTCAACTCCTCAAACCACCATGAATGTACGAATGAGAGGTAAGTCTAGCTTAAGACTTTAAATGAGCACTTCTCGGGAGTCAACCCGAGCGCTAACCCCATTAATTTTTACATTTTTATTGTTTCTTTAACTTTTCCTTTTTAGCACCTAACTATAAACTAACCAACTGCAGATTACCATACCACACGGCTGTGGCCGTGGCCGTGGCCGTGTGGATACTACGGATTTTCGCACTGACATGGCAGAGATAGTACGAAACAGAACGAAAAATATCTTTAAGCCACGGCCCTTAGCTGAACACCACGACCGTGCGATGCGGTCGTGGCCGACTCTGTTTTAGAAGCACGGACGTGGCGACCTGCACATGGGCCTGGGAGAAATGAATGATGCATAACACGGCCGTGCGACACGGTCGTGTGACACAACACGCCCACGGTACACAGGCGTGGGACCTGAAATTTCTATTTAAATCACCCTTCTCCTCTTCTCACCTACTCCCCATTCTTCTTCTTCTTCCATAACCCTGTACACTCTTAACTCTTCATTTTCATTTTTTCTTCATTCCCTTAACTCAAGATCTAACCATACCCATGACGAAAAAGTGGAAGGATCCTAGCACAGTCTCCCTCTGTGAGACCGATCTCCATAAGTTCATGCCTGCCGCTTCATTAACTCGACGGGAAAAGGACTTTTGAGTCCATTTAACTTTTCTTTTTATTTTCCCTTCTCCTTTATTTTTCTTTTCTTTATTTCTCTTTTACTTAGTTTAATCTATTTCATTTCATTTTCTTTGATGTAGGTTCTAAAGGCTGCTTGGGAATCACCACACCACGACCATAGTTACGATACCACGGCCTTAGAAATCACACACACCTCGCTACCCATCTAACAATAAGGACTCTTCGGTCCATTAATCTTCTCTTTTAATTTTATTTTACTTTCTATTTTCTTTCACCTTATCTTTCTTATCTTTAAATATATATTTAGTATATTTTGAATTTTATCATTATTTCCTGGCTAATTCTTCACGAGCTTCCCAATTTCTTTATCTAGCGCAAAGTTTGTCGGCGGCCATCATACCACGACACTTCCAACGCAAGGAAGCCATCCAAATTCAAGAAGTTTCACCTCTCCCTAAATATTAAATTTCATATATATCTTTGTACATTGAGGGCAATGTACATCTGAAGTGTGGGGGGTGAATATTTACTTCGAGAAAATGCCTAACTTTCTGCATTATTCTCAAATCCCTGAATGATATCTTGTCTTTAAGTAATTTTCTCAGATTACTATTAGGATGAAATTTCCTGTGATCCATGATTTTCTTTTATATGTTTTGGAATAAGTCATTGATAATTGTGCAGTGATGATTTAAACTTTAGGAGACTAGAGAATCAAGCATGATGAGTCTATTTTCAAAAAAAAAAAAAAATTAGGTTGTCTACCTGAATCTAATTATTACCTTGAAGTTTGAAATTTACAAGGTTGATATAAAAAACCCAAAAATTTTGTGAGATTTTGAGCCTTTTAGAGCATACATTCTTTTCATGCTCACTTTTTGATTATGAGTGTGTCAACAATGATTTGTTATTCTAGAACTTGCTTCGATTATACATGTCAAGACCATATCATTGATTTGATATACGGAGATGATAAAGGCACTTAGGATCCAACCTACTTAGTCCATTAAAAAGCTTACCTTCACAATTAACCCTTAGTGAATCCCTTTGATCCTAACAACCCTTTTCTTTTTGACTCACCCACTAATATTAACCCCAAAACCCATCTTGTATTTGTTATCACCATTCCTTAACTCCCTTTTTGTCGAGATTTGATTTTGAACAGTTTCCTAACTATGTTCTATTTTTTAGTTGTTAAAGTTCTTTCTTATTATTATAATGATTTGTTTAAAAAAATCGAAGTATATTCATTGTTAATTTTATGATTAAGTGAGCTTATACGTTTAAATTTTACATCATGAGTGTAATATCCTGGATTTTGGGGATTTGCATTTAATGTGTGTTGTGTGTGTATGTTATACTCTGTGTGTTATTTTGGTGTGTTTGAGGGTCCCGGGAAGGCTCGGGCTTAGGTCTGAGCCTTGGTGAAATTTTTCTTTTTAGGCTCCTTTGGGGGAGAGCTGTTAGAGGCATGAGTTAAGAATAAATATTTGTGTTTAGTTAGCACAAGAAGTGATGCGGTAAAGTGGCAAGGAGACGCCACTTAGAGTGCTTGAAGTGGCGTCGCAAGGGAGAAGCTGCAGGGAGAAGGGGTTCGAGTCGCATCGTCAGCAATGAGAAGCTTTA
This sequence comes from Gossypium australe, assembly GCA_005393395.2. Taxonomy (NCBI): domain Eukaryota; kingdom Viridiplantae; phylum Streptophyta; class Magnoliopsida; order Malvales; family Malvaceae; genus Gossypium; species Gossypium australe. Next base: position 88,051,667 of record CM016626.1, read on the forward strand.
ATTTTTGCGCCTGGGGAGCTTGGGTGGCGGATTCGGCAAGGGCACTGCATGGATGGGTGTTGATTGAGTCAAATAATTTGAATGAAAGGCCATGAGGAAAAGGGGGAGTTTGAATTATTCAAACTGTTTTAAATGGGTGAACAAGAGTGAATGTAGGAGCAAAGTAAGGGAATTGAGGTTGGTGGGGATGTTGGCCGGTTGTGGAAAGATTGTTAGGGAGAAATCGGTTGGTGTTAGGCATAGGGGTGTGCCGAAATCTTTTAGGCTAGTGGCACTTGGTCTTTCTTTTTGGGGGTGTGGCTTAATAGGGTTTAAGGGTATCTTATGGTGCCCTTTTCTTCTAAGGGTCGATTTTAGAAACACTTCCATTCCCTTTTGCATTTTTGACCTTTTTCTTTTCTCTTCTAACCAAAACCGAAACTCTCACCCCATTTCTCTTTTGTTTACCAAAACCAATTAGCTATTCTCATTTTCTTCATCTTTTCTCCTCTTTTGTGACTAGCCAAACCTTTGGAAGTTGTCTACTCGTGCATTCTTCTTCTTCATCTTTCTTTCTCCCTATTTGAGTGCTAGCCGAAACTCAACTCACTTCTTTTCATTCTCTCTGGTTGCATCGTCTTCTACACCATTAATACTTGGCCGAACCTTCCTATTCCTTGTCTCATTTACTCTTTGCCGCAACAAACCGAAACCCCTACTATCTTCTTCTTTTCTTCTTCGGATCCTCTATCTTCATCTTTGTCAAGAGCGAATATCCCTTGCTCCATCGTTCTCTTCTCTGATCAGCAGTCGACTTGGTGAGTTTCGCTTCTTTCGGGACTTTTTCTGTTATTTTTGTCAACCCTTTCTCTTTTGGTCGAAGGCATGGTATGTTGTTGTGAGTATTCTTTTCTCTTGGTTAAGTCATTGGTGACTTCTAATTGTTTAAACGCTACTTTGTTTCATTTTAGTGAAGGGCCGAATCTAAGCACCCTTGCTACCGATCATCTTTCTTTTGACTTTGATCTTCAGAAGTCCTTTGGTAAGTGGGTATAGCCGAATGAGGGGAAGGCCCTCCTTTATGTTCCGTTTAGGCCATTTGGCCATTTCTTCTTCATTTTGAAGCACTATTCTCTAACTTATGGGCTGTTTAGGGGATCATCTGAAGCTGCAAGCCGAATCAGTTGGTGCTATTCATTAGAAATCAAGGTAAGGAATCATTCGTTATTCTGTTCGGTAGGAATTTATTCGTGTTGCTCTATCTAAATCAAATATTTTGGGTTTAGTACCCAGCATTCTTTTTTTTTGAGTAACTGATCATGTCTCTTAATGGATCCAGCTACTAGTCAATCCAAGGAGGGAGCGAACCCATAGTTTCGGCTCCTAAGTTTAAGAAGCGTGTTGTGTCGGCGGTTCAGGACTTTTTCCCAGGCTGTGGTAGACAGCCGACGTCTGTCTGGGATAGACAGATAGCTGTCGTTCCTGCTAGTGAAAGCGTCGACATAGAGGGTATAACCTTACGAGTTACCAGGTGTGTATTACTCACACGCCTTCATTGTTATTGCTATTGTGTTATCAACTGAAAAAGGGCGAAAAGCCGAAATAATTGATATGATAGGTTAATACCCTTATGGGTAAGGTTGGAGACGCCGGATACATTCTCGATACTGATATTGTTGTTAAATTGCATGTATGTATCTTTTGATGTTATGCATGTATATGATCTGTTATACACTGTGATATAAGCTGCATACATATTAGGCGCAATGTAAAGAGCATGGGCTCAGGATTGAATGAAAGAAGGACGGAGAAAAGTGACTACTGTCACGAGTGACTACGGTCATGAGTGGTCTAAGTACCATGGTGGTTAATACCATGATTTCTTATAACAGTGACGTATCTCGTTGGTCTAAGACCACAGTGGGTTGGCCCCACGTAAACAAATACTATTCAGAGATCGTCACGATGGTCTAAGACCACGGTGGGTTGGCCCCACGATTATATTATAGTGACTTTGTCATGAGTGAACACGGTCACAAGTGGTCTAGGACCACGGTGGTCATGGACCACGGTGGCATAATGCCACGGGAGTTTGGATGGAGAGCTATTCTGGGATGGGCTGCATCGCATGCATATAAGATGAGCTATATTGAGTGAGCTAAGGCCCAATTTGCATTACATGGGGATGTACACACTGAGTTTCGATGACTCACCCCTTGCTAATTTTGCAGGTAATCAGTAGATGGCGGATTATGGGCCAGGATAGACTCAAGGTGGCCATGCATTATAGTTTCTTCAGTAAATTCGAACTTAATTTAAAATTTATTTCTATTTTGGGATTTCAAGTTGTAATAAGGCCTCTTTAACTTTATTTTTAGTTTTTTTTCGGGTTTTTATCATATGTTGATTTTATACATGGTAGAATCAAAAGAAAAATGGGTTTTTCTTAAAACGTAAATAAAGGTTTTCCAAAAGATTAACAAATGTATTATAAGTCGTAAATAATTTAACTTGGTATTTTTCTCAAACACTGCTAAACCTATTTTCAGAAGATTGCATACCCCAACATTGTTTTCCAAACATCATTGCACAAAATCTACTAAATTCGGTTTCTTTTTAAGGAAGAAAAAAATAGATCTACCGGTTTCTATCATCTAGCCACCCTTACCAAGAGTTTAACAAGTTTTAAATCATGAATAGTTCTTAACATGGAATCACCAAAACTAAACATTTTTTTCATATGACGATACTTTACCAATATTTCCAAATCTTATTTTCTGTAATGTTCCAGATTTGGTCGTAACGTATTGACCGGGTTTGGGGTGTTATAATTGGGGTATCAGAGCGAGGTTTCAAAAATTTGACCGTGGGTATGGGGGTTTAAAATGTTTTAAAAGATGGCTAGAAAGTGATTTAGAAATATATATGTCTTTTGAAAGCATGGCACTCGAGTCTCCGGCACCCAAATCCGCATGGTAAGTTCTCTGACTGTTGGTTGTTTTATATGAACTATGTGTGATGTACTATGACTACTTGTACTGAGAAATGTAACTCTAGGGATTGAAACCTTAGGTTTGTGTGAATAGGGCGAGAATTACTCATACCGCAATCTTCATAAAGCTGCTCTGGAATAAATAGTGGAAGAAAACACTAACTCATAAAACTATTAATCAGATTAAATCGCGTTAGTAAGAATGAGTACTAGAGGACGTGGACGGGGTATGCGAGGTCGTGGAAGAGGCCGAGATGCTGGGGCTGAGCCTTCGGAATCTGAGCATGGGCCGAAAGGTGAAGTACCTGCATCGCCAGTTGGAGAAGCAGAATTTCAAGATCAAACTGGTGGAGACGATGCTGTGTCACAGGCTATGTTCCGCGTTCTGGAGAGAGTGGCTGGAGCGAGCACGGGACCGGTGGCTCAGCAATATGTGCCTGAGCGACTCAGGGCTAATGGGGCTGAAATGTTTATGGGCGTTTCTGGTTTGGCTCCTAATGTAGCTGAGTACTGGTTAGAAGCAGCGGAACGGATCATGGATGATCTTGACTGCACCGCAGAGGAGAAGCTAAAATGGGTTGTGTCTCTTCTCCGAGATGAAGCCTACCAATGGTGGCTCACGGTTAGGGATGGTATAGCTACAGACCGTATTACCTGGGACTTCTTTAAGTCTGCATTCCAGGGGAAATACATTGGGTCAAGCTATGTGGACACTCAACGTAAGGCATTCCTAAACTTGGTACAGGGGATTAAGTCAGAGGGTGAATATGAGGCGGAATTCTTGCGCCTAAGCCGGTATGCTTGTGGTATTGTGTCTACAGATCATGAGCGTTGTGTTCGATTCGAGGATGGTCTTAGGGATGAGTTGCGAGTACTGATAGCTCTGCAACGAGAAAGGGAATTCGCTGTTCTGGTGGAAAAAGCTAAGACAGCCGAGGAAGCAAAGCGTTCTGAAAGACAGAATCAGGATAGGGATAAGGGTAGAAATAAAAGAAGTTTTGGACCGTCAAGATCTACTAGGAACTTTCAGAAGAAGCCTAGGTTGGATGGGCCGAGTCGAGCGGTGAGACCCGCTGTTACTGGTCGGCCATCACAATGTGCTACGTGTGGGAAGTTCCATTTTGGGGAATGCTGGGCAAGAAGTAATGGATGCTTCGAATGTGGATCAGTGGATCATCGGGTGAAAGACTGTCTGCAAGAGCCAAACGGAATGCGACCCGTAGGTCAGAACTATGTTCAGCCTGGTAGAGGTGGTCAGCAACCACAGAGAGGTCCTGGTCCGGGCAGAGGAGGTAATGGTTTTGGTCGTGGACATGGAGCACCGGGTAGAGGTGCTAGGAACACAGATGCAAGGCAACCTGGGTTAGTCTATGCAGCTAGACGCCGAGAGGAGGGCGATGCACCGGACGTCATAACCGGTACGTTCCTTATTTATGGACTGCCTTTTTCTGCACTAATTGATATTGGGTCAACACATTCCTATGTTGCTAGTACTATGTCTGGAACTCTGAACATAGACTCTGAGATTGCTTCTAGGGAGATGACTGTGCTTAGCCCTTTAGGACAATCTGTAATGGTGAACAAACTCTTTAGGGATGTGCCTCTAGAAGTACAAGGGATGGTTTTCCCGGTTGATCTGATGGAACTGCCATTCGGGGAGTTCGGTTTAATCTTAGGTATGGACTGGCTAGTGAGGTATCGAGCAAACATGGACTGTGCTGCCAAGCGCATGGTGTTAAGGACTCCTGAGGATGATGAGGTGGTAGTGATAGGTGAAAGGAGGAACTACTTGTCTAACGTAGTATCCGCATTAAAGGCTAAGAGAATGGTGAAGAAAGGCTGCGAGGCTTTCTTAACTTATGTTTGTGCTCTGGAGGCCAAGGAGTTGACTGTAGGGGATGTCAGAACGGTGAAGGAATTTCCCAACGTTTTTCCATAAGAGCTTCCAGGGATACCTCCGGATCGCGAGGTGGAGTTCAGTATTGATCTTCTTCCGGGGACAGCGCCAGTGTCTATTGCACCATATAGAACGGCGTCGAAGGAACTAAAAGTCCAAATTTAGGAACTATTGGACCGGGGTTTTATCCGACCAAGTGTGTCACTGTGGGGAGCGCCGGTGTTGTTTGTTAAGAAGAAGGACGGGTCAATGCGGATGTACATTGACTATAAGCAGTTGAACAAGTTGACGATTAAGAACAAGTACCAGTTACCTAGAATAGACGATCTGTTCGATCAGTTGCGAGGTGCTTCGGTCTTTTAAAAGATAAACTTGAGGTCGGGTTATCACCAGCTTAAGGTCAATGAGGCAGATATCTATAAGACAGCTTTTCGAACTCGTTATGGTCACTACGAGTTCTTGGTGATGCCGTTTGGTTTGACCAATGCACCAGCAGTGTTTATAGACATGATGAACCGGGTATTCCAACCCTATCTGGACCGGTTCATCGTGGTGTTCATAGACGATATTTTGGTTTATTCAAGTTCGGAAGAGGAACATGATTCGCATCTTCAGTTGGTTTTACAAATTTTGACGGAGAAACAGCTATACGCCAAATTCAATAAGTGTGAATTCTGGCTGAGGGAAGTTACCTTTCTGGGCCATGTGGTGTCTGCTGAGGGGATTAGGGTTGATCCCCGGAAAATTGAAACCGTGTTGGATTAGAATCCGCCTAAGTCTGTGGTTGAAATTCAGAGATTTCTTGGTCTAGATGAGTATTATAGAAGATTTGTGGAAGGGTTCTCAGTAATAGCTGCACCGTTAACCAAGTTAATACGAAAAGGGGTACTGTTTGTCTGGTCAGATAAGCAACAGGAAAGTTTTGAGAAGTTGAAGAGGATCTTGATTGAGGCTCCAGTGTTGATTCAGCCTGAGGCTGGGATGGAGTTTGTTGTTTACTGTGATGTGTCGCACACAGGGTTGGGATGTGTGTTGATGCAAGAAGGGAAGGTAGTGGCATATGCGTCTCGACAGTTGAGACCGCATGAAGTGAATTATCCCACGCTGATCTGGAATTGGCTGCAGTGGTGTTTGCTCTGAAGATCTGGAAACATTATCTGTATGGGGAGAAGTCCGTTATCTATACAGACCACAAGAGTCTGAAGTATCCTTACCCAGAAGGAGTTGAAATTAAGGCAGCGGCGCTGGATTGAATTGTTAAAGAACTATGACTGTTCGATTGAATACCACTCGGGTAAAGCTAAAGTGGTGGCGGATGCGTTGAGTCATAGGGTGATCTCAGATCTGAGAGCAATGTTTGCTCATATCAGCTTATATGATGATGGAAGTTTATTAGCTGATCTACAAGTGAAGCCTTCTTGGGTCAGTCATATTAAGGAGAAGAAATTGTCTGATGAGTCGCTAAGCTCGAAACTTCAATTAGTGGCAGGAGGTGAGGCAGGAGATTTCAGTGTGAACAACGATGGGGTATTGTGTTTTCGGGGAAAGACTTGTATGCCAAAAGATTTTGAGTTAAGACAGAAGATCCTACAGGAAGCGCATAGTAGCCCAAACGCTATGCATCCTGGAGGAAGTAAGATGTATCGGGATCTGCGAGAAGAGTTTTGGCGGCCAGGCCTGAAGCGAGAGGTAACTGAATTTGTGAGTAGATGCTTGACATGTTAGCAGGTAAAAACAGAGCACCAATTGCCTTCAGGGTTGCTACAGCCAGTAAAGGTTCCAGTCTGGAAGTGGGAGAGGATAACGATGGACTTTATGAGTGGGCTACCCCTTACACCTACGAAGAAAGATTCAGTATGGGCAATTGTCGATCGGCTGACGAAGTCTGCTTATTTCATACCGGTTTGGGTTGATTTCTCATTATAGAAGTTAGCCAAGCTGTATGTTGTGGAGATTGTAGATTGCATGGGGTACCCGTGTCTATCATATCATACAGACAACCCAGGTTTACGTCGAGGTTCTAGAAGGCATTGCATCGAGCGTTGGGTACGAGATTGGATTTTAGCATAGCGTTTCATCCACAAACTGATGGTTAGTCGGAGAGGGTAATTCAGATTTTGGAAGACATGTTGAGAGGTTGTGTTATTGACTTCAGGGGTATTTGGGAGGAGTTCCTACCGTTGGCGGAATTTGCGTACAACAATAGCTATCAATCCAGTATTCAAATGGCATCTTATGAAGCGTTGTATGGCCATAAATGTCGCACTCCTACTTGCTGGATAGAGTTGAGTGAGCGACAGTTGTTGGGGCCAGAATTGGTTTTTGAAACAGAGCAAAAGGTCAAGCTAATTCGGACTCGGTTGAAGGAAGCTTCTGACAGGCAGAAATCTTATGCGGACTTAAAACGTAAAGACATAGAATTTGCAGTGGGTGAGTAGGTTTTCTTGAAGGTATCACTGTGGAAGAAAGTCTTAAGGTTTGGATGAAAGGGAAAGCTAAGCCCCAGGTTCATCGGGCCTTATCGTGTGTTGAAACGTATGGGACCAGTAGCTTATCAACTCGAACTACCTTTGGAATTGAGACAGATACATGATGTATTTCATGTCTCGATGTTAAGGCGCTACCGTTCGGATCCATCTCATATAATGCCGGTGGAAGAAATCGAAGTAAGACCTGACTTATCTTTCGAGGAGGAACTAGTTCAGATCCTAGACCGAGATGTTAAAGTGTTGCGGAGGAAGATAGCTTCGTTGGTTAAAGTGTTGTGGTGGAAACATGGTTTCGAAGAAGCTACATGGGAGCCAGAGGAGGTGATACGACAGCAATACCTTCATCTCTTTTGACCAGGTAAATTTCGAGGCCTAAATTTCTTTAAGGGGGTAGAACTGTAATATCCTGGATTTTGGGGCTTTGCATTTAATGTGTGTTGTGTGTGTATGCTATACTCTATGTGTTAATTTGGTGTGTTTGGGGGTCCCGGGAAGGCTCGGGCTTAGGTCTGAGCCTTGGTGAAATTTTTCTTTTTAGGCTCTTTAGGGGGAGAGCTGGAAGAAGCATGAGTTAAGAATAAATATTTGTGTTTAGTTAGCACAAGAAGGGATGCGGTAAAGTGGCAAGGAGACGCCACTTAGAGTGCTTGAAGTGGCGTCACAAGGGAGAAGCTGCAGGGAGAAGGGGTTCGAGTCGCGTCGTCAGTAATGAGAAGCTTTAATTTTTGCGCCTAGGGAGCTTGGGTGGTGGATTCGGCAATGGAACTGCATGGATGGGTGTTGAATGAGTCAAATAATTTGAATGAAAGGCCATGAGAAAAATGGGGAGTTTGAATTATTCAAACTGTTTTAAATGGGTGTCCAAGAGTGAATGTAGGAGCAAAGTAAGGGAATTGAGGTTGGTGGGGGTGTTGGCTAGTTGTGGCAAGATTGTTAGGGAGAAATCGGTTGGTGTTAGGCATAGGGGTGTGCCGAAATCTTTTAGGCTAGTGGCACTTGGTCTTTCTTTTTGGGGGTGTGGCTTAATCGGGTTTAGGGGTATCTTATGGTGACCTTTTCTTCTAAGGGTCAAAATCGATTCTAGAAACACTTCCATTCCCTTTTGCATTTTTGACCTTTTTCTTTTCTCTTCTAACCAAATCTAAAACTCTCACCCTATTTCTCTTTTGTTTACCGAAATAAATTAGCTATTCTCATTTTCTTCATCTTTTCTCCTCTTTTGTGCACTAGCTGAACCTTTGGAAGTTGTCTACTCGTGCATTCTTCTCCTTCATCTTTCTTTCTCCCCATTTGAGTGCTAGCCGAAACTCAACTCACTTTTTTTCATTCTCTCTGGTTGCATCTTCTTCTACACCATTAATACTTGGTCGAACCTTCCCATTCCCTATCTCATTTGCTCTTTGCAGCAACAAACCGAAACCCCTGTTATTTTCTTCTTTTCTTTTTCAGATACTCTACCTTCATCTTTGTCAAGTGCCAAATATCCCTTGCTCCATCGTTCTCTTCTTTGATCAGCAGTTGACTTGGTGAGTTTCGCTTCTTTTGGGACTTTTTCTGTTATTTTTGTCAACCCTTTCTCTTTTGGTCGAAGGCATGGTGTGTTGTTTTGAGTATTCTTTTCTCTTGGTTAAGTCGTTGGTGACTTCTAATTGTTTAAATGCTACTTTGTTTCATTTTAGTGATGGGTCGAATCTAAGCACCCTTGCTACCGATCATCTTTCTTTTGACTTTGATCTTCAAAAGTCCTTTGGTAAGTGGGTATAGCCAAATGAGGGGAAGGCCCTTTTTTATGTTTTGTTTAGGCCATTTGGCCGTTTCTTCTTCATTTTGAAGCACTATTCTCTAACTTGTGGGCTGTTTAGGGGATCATCTGAAGCCGCAAGCTGAATCAGTTGGTGCTATTCATTAGAAATCAAGGTAAGGAATCTATTGTTATTTTGTTCGGCAAGAATCTATTCGTGTTGCTCTATCTAAATCAAATCTTTTGGGTTTAGTACTCATCGTTCTTTTTTTTGAGTAACTCATCAAGTCTCTTCATGGATCCAACTGCTAGTCAATCCAAGGAAGGGAGCGAACCCCTAGTTTCGGCTCCTAAGTTTAAGAAGCGTGCTGTGTCAGCGGTTCAAGACTTTTTGCCAGGATATGGTAGAGAGCCGACGTATGTCTGGGATAGACAGATAGCTGTCGTTCCTGCTAGTGAAAGCATCGACGTAGAGGGTATAACCTTACGCGTTACCAGGTGTGTATTACTCACATGCCTTCATTGTTATTGCAATTGTGTTATTAACTGAAAAAGGCGAAAAGTCGAAATAATTGATATGATAGGTTAACTACCCTTATGGGTAAGGTTGGAGACGCCGGGTAAGTTCTCGATACTGATATTGTTGTTAAATTGCATGTATGTATCTTTTGATGTTATGCATGTATAAGATCTGTTATACACTGTGATATAAGCTGCATACATATTGTGCACAATGTAAAGAGCATGGGCTCGGGATTGAATGAAAGAAGGAGGGAGAAAAGTGACTACTGTCACGAGTGACTACGGTCACGAGTGGTCAAGTACCACGGTGGTTAATACCACGATTTCTTATAACAGTGACTTATCTCGGTGGTCTAAGACCATAGTGGGTTGGCCCCACGTAAACAAATACTATTCAGAGATCGTCACGGTGGTCTAAGACCACAGTGGGTTGGCCCCACGATTATATTATAGTGACTTTGTCACGAGTGACCACGGTCACGAATGGTCTAGGACCACGGTGGCATAATGCCACGGGAGTTTGGACAGAGAGCTATTCCGGGATGGGCTGAATCGCATGCATATAACATGAGTTATATTGAGTGGGCTAAGGCCCAATTTGGATTACATGGGTATGTACACACTGAGTCTCGATGACTCACCCCTTGCTAATTTTGCAGGTAATCAGTAAATGGCGGATTATGGGCCGGGACAGACTCGAGGTGGCCATGCATTACAGTTTCTTCAGGTAAATTCGAACTTAATTTAAATTTATTTCTATTTTGGGATTTCAAGTTGTAATAAGGCTGCTTTAACTTTATTTTTATTTTTTTGGGTTTTTATCATATGTTGATTTTATACATTGTCGAATCATAAGAAAAATGGGTTTTTCTTAAAACATAAATAAAGGTTTTCCAAAAGATTAACAAATGTATTATAAGTCGTAAATAATTTAACTTGGTATTTTTCTCAAACACTGCTAAACCTATTTTCAGAAGATCGCATACCCCAACATTGTTTTCCGAACGTCATTGTACAAAATCTACTAAATTTGGTTTCTTTTTAAGGAAGAAAAAAATAGATCTACAGGTTTCTATCATCTAGCCACCCTTACCAAGAGTTTAACAAGTTTTAAATCATGAATAGTTTTTAACATGGAATCACCAAAACTAAACAATTTTTTTCATATGACGATACTTTACCAATATTTCCAAATCTTATTTTCTATAATGTTCCAGATTCGGTCGTAAAGTATTGACCGGGTTTGGGGTGTTACATTGAGAAAAAGCTCGTATTATTAGTATTACAAGTGTTCAATTGATGTAATTATTTAGGATTAATTCATTTTTCTAGTTAGGTAAATTGTCAATTCAATCTCGATTCTAACCTTCTAATTCAGCCTTTATCCACACCTTTAACCAGAGCCCCATTACTATCCTTTTTAAAGACCTTTTTATTTGTGTATCATCTCATTTTACAGTGGTGGAGATTTGATTTTCATACAAGTCTATGGGATTAACTTTTCATGTTCGACTTTTGAGTACTTAATTTTGAACCTTAAACACTATGAGTGATTTGAGTGAATCTTTAGTGAGGATGTCAACTCTTGTCAATTTTGAATTAAAAGGTGATTATTTAGGTAAGGGGAAAACACCTATATTTTCATGCTACAGAAACTATGACTTTGATTGTTTGAATCTTTAAGACCCTTCTACTTATATTATCAATGTATGAATTATCTATGAATTAAGATGAAACATTATTGATGAATATTATGAATCAAGGAAGTTCATTTTAATTGTGAGTTGAGAATTTTGCTTGAGAACAAGCAAATGCTTAAGTGTTGGGGTATTTCATAAACCGTAACATATATATATATTTTAATCCCACATTTAGCATACTTTTGGATGATTTATTCCTTGAATTGTGAAATTTGGTGCTCTTAATCCATTAATTTCATGTTTTATACTTAGGAAAGCACCGGAGGATGAAAAGAACAAGAAACGGGCCTAAAATAGAGTAAATGGGCCAACTTACAAAATCAACACGGTCGTGCCTCTTTAACAGAGCCGAACATGGCCTGGTCACGATTCACACGGGCATGTGCCATGGGCGTGTCCCTGATGTAACCTGTTTGAATTTCACTCGGAATTGTGTACTTAGAGGCAAAGAAAGCCATTCCAAAAGCGTATATAAACACCCTAGAGGCCAACCTTCAAGGGAGCATCCAGTTAGGCCAAAAAGCCAAGCCAGAGAGGCCAAAATTGTGGGATTTACTCGAAGAAAGCCAGTTGATTCATCTCAAGAAGCTGGAGTTATAGTCAAGACGGAGATCTTCCCTTCAAATTCCTTCAGGGGGTTTTAGGGTTTTTCTTATTGTAACATCCCGAAATTGGGCCAAATAGGATTGGGCCGATTGGGCCTTGGGTTTTTAGGAAAAATTTGAGTATCATCTTGTTGCTTGTGTTAATTTAGGTATGATTTTATTGTGGGCTTAATATAGTCTTGTGAAGGCTTGGAATTAATTGGTTTAGAATAATTTTTAGCATGGAGAATTTAGTGAAATGGATCAAGTGATTATGATGCTTAAGTTAATTTAAGTGTTTAATGTTAGCATAAGTGAGCTAGTAGTAAAGTGGAGCTGGCGCATGAGTTATTGCATGAGGGAAGAGGTTCGAATCCCATGGATGACATTAAGGTGACTTTTAATTTTTGTATGGCATGTGTTGGTCAAATTTTACTTATGGTAAGGATGGACTTTGTTATTTTTGGATAGTAGACTATAGGAAAAAGGCAAGTACTTATTTATGGTATGGAATCAAGGAGTTATGGTATGATGAGGGGACAAAAGGCATGGATTATGGAGTGTTGTTTTGGAAACTCTTCTATGGCATTTTGTCCATGAACATGGATGGTTTCATGGACTAGGGGGGAGTTGGCCGAATTTTGGAAGGAATAGGATTAGGAGGAAATAAAGAGGAAATTGTGGGATTTGTGATGAATATGTGAGTTGGATGGCCAAGGGGGATTTCTTTGATGACCATTTCAGTTTTGTGAGTAGAGGGGAGTAGCCAAATTTCTCTTAAGAAGTTTAGGTGTTTTCTTTTCGGGTTTATTCTTCTTTCTCTAGTGTGGTGCCGAAATCCTAATGCAATCAAAGTGCCGTTTTTGTGCATAAGCCATTTAGTTTCGGTTTCCCTTCTCTTTGTTTTGTGTTCGAAACTTCAAAGACCATTAAGGTCACTAGCGTTTTCTTCTTCTCTCTATTTGCTAGTTTGGCCGAATCTATCTCCTTTCCCAAACTCCTTCTTTTCCTTTTGATAGCCGAGTTTGTCATCACCTTTGGTAAGGCTTGGCCGAACCCTATAGCCTCTTTCTCTCTTGTCTTTGCTTGAAACTTTAAGGAAACCCCATAGCCGAATCTTGTAGCCTTCTTTGTGTACCCTTTTCTCTTGGTTTGAAGCCTTAAAGAAACACCATAGCCAAATCCTCTAAGCATTCTACTCCCTCCACTTTGGCGTAATTCCTTTTCATCATTAAAGTGCCGAAACACCATCTCAACCTCGTTTCTATACCTATCTTTGTGTTAGCCGAATATCCCATTACCATTGGGAAGGTTTAGCCGAAACCTTTTTCTCTTATTTGGTCTCTTCAAGCAACGGGGTGGTAAGTAATTTCTATCCTAGCAATCGGTTTGGGATTTCTTTCTTTTAAGTGTGCCGAATCAAGGATTAAGCCTTGGTTTAGGGATGGCCGAATATGCTTGTGCCATGATATGTGTTTCTTGTGAAGGTAGCCAACATTAAGGAACATTAAAGGAGAAGCTTTCGGGATTCGATTCTTCAAGGTAAGTAAGTGTAGCATTCGGCCAAGGGCCATTCTTTTGGATTATTTCTTAAAGCCGATTCTAATGTGGGTTGTTTAAGGAATTTCGACAGAGTTCATAATCAAGTGGCGTTTTCGGGATTTAATCGACTGTGCCAAATAGGTGCGTAGTTATCACACTGTCTCTTGATTGTGTGTATGTGTTATATTTATGTATATGTGATATGATGTTAATGGTAGCCGAATTAAGGGCTAAGATTGTGAATACCCGTGGTGGGTGATCGAATACTCAGGTCAGTGATTTACGAAATTAAATGATCTTCGATAAATATATGAAATGTGATGGCATGTGATGCATAATTGTTCAAGTGATATGTTGACATGATACACATATATGCATGGGACTTGGGATGTGACTATCGAAGGAAAGGGTGTACATTATGTACGTGGTCTGATGTTAGCCTTGTGCTACATTGGCGCTTGATGGTGGCTATGTGCTCCATCAAGGGAGGTGTTGGCTAGGTGCCCATCTCGGTGGATGATAGCTGTGTGCATCACCGTAGATTGAGGATGACCTCGAGTCACCTCGTGGATACAGATATGTGGATCACTATGTGATCGGTGGCTTAGCCACGGCCTTGGGCAGCAAGTCTGCCAAGGTAAGATATGTGGATCACTATGTGATCGGTGGCTTAGCCACGGCCTTGGGCAGCAAGTCTACTAAGGTAAGATATGTGGATCACTATGTGATCGGTGGATTAGCCACGGCCTTGGGCAGCTAAGGTAGGAGTAACGGGTGGACTCTAGGTTGGGTTGGGCTTCATGTTGCATATTTATGCATTTTGCATGACTAATTATGTGGATCAATGTGGATATGGGCCAAGCCCAACATGTGGAATTATGTGGATATAATGCCTTATCATCTGATATGTGATTGATGTGTGGATATGGGCCAAGCCCATACGTGGAGACATGTGAAATAACTATGCACTGAGTCTGTTTGACTCACCCAAATTTTTACCAACATCGCAGGTGATGCTTAAAGCTTGGACCGGGTTGGAGTGGATACGAGGTGGCCCATGCAGAAGATATTTTATTTGTTTTGCACATTTATTTATGAAAGGTTATTTATTGTAATAAGGGCCACTTTAAGTATTTAAGAACTTTTATTATGTTTCAAGTTGGATTGTTGATTATATTATTATTTGAAAATGTTTTATTTTAAACAACTTAATTTTATTTGGAACCTTAATTATACAATGTTTTAGTAAAGACAACAAATTTTTATGTTTTTAACTCTAAGCCAAAAGTTTTTCAAACGTTTTCCGCAGTGGCATTTCAAATTCGGTCATAGCGAATGGGCCGGGTTTGGGGTGTTACAGTTTGGTATCAGAGCGTGGTTCAAAACTTGGCTTCAAGGGTTTTGGGCCCAAAAACATTTTTTTAGGATGGGTTTTTCAAAGATTTGGGCTTTCATAAATTTTTCAGGTTTATTCTAGCATGGCACCTGTATCTCCGACCCGAAGTCCATCAGGTAAGTACCTCTAATTGTTGTGTGAATTATTATATGATTGGTATGTAGGCATAATTGGGCTCGTAGATTAGAAGATTAGGGCTATTGAACCCTAGGGCTAGTGCACTCAAACACATGCATAAGACTTAAGAACAACCAAACAAACCTGTAAGTAAGTCGCCGAGTTAAGGTGTGGCAACCATTGTGCGCATGTCTAGGAGTGGATTCGGTAAGAGCTTGGTATTTAAGCAGTCCTAGCGACTCACCTCCTCTTTATTCAAATCCTACCTGGTGCGTAGTGATGGTTCACCCTAACCAAGAGGACTCATTCACGGGCTAAACCCGATAATTAAAACCCGGAAGGGACTAGCCATGCTGTTTTATAAAAACCTTAGTTTTTAAAATCACTACATTACCCCTTTTGATTTGTAGCAAAATTTATTTTGAAATTTTTTTTCAAAAATGATTCCGATTTACAAAATTACCTAAATACCCCTAGTGGTAAAATTACTAAAATGCCCTTGGTTTCTAAAATTTCCATACTATCCTCAATTTTAATAAGATTTTCTTACTTTGTAAAAGTATCCAAAAACCCTATTTTGTGAAAACTCAAGATACCCGGATTTGGGAAAATTTACGAAAATGCCCCTAACTTTCAAATTACCGAAATAACCCCTGAATTTTAAATTTTTTTTGTAATATCTTGATTTGGAAAATCTTTCTTTCAAAAATATCCATGAGTTTGGAAAATTTCGAAATGACTTTTGGTGATTTTTGAATTTACCTCGGTTTATTACCAAAATACCCCTATAGGGAAAAATGATGAAATTACCCCTGGGTTGGGAATGGACAAGGATGCCCATAGTAGCATGGTAAATGTTGTGGATGAATGAATGTGTCTCTATTGATGTGAATGAATGTGAATGTGTGATTCTCTGAATTAGAATAGTGATCTTGAGATGAAAACTTTGATTGATCGAAAGAACCACTATTAAACTTCTTTTCATAAAAATTGTTCGCAGATAAACAATGAAACAAATTACTAATGCATAAAATTTCTTAAATCAGATTAAATCGCGACGTTAGATATGAGTTCTAGGGGACGTGGTCGTCGTGGACGCGGTAGAGGCTAAATGGCTGTGTCGGAACCATCGCTAGTGAAGCATCTAGAACCTTGAGTGTGAACTTGGAGACTGTACCTAGAAAGTATATTGGTTTTATTAAGATCAGAGTGCGCAGCAAGAGCGTAGTGTGGTGAGATAGGATGTATGACTGTTAGTTAGTTGGAAATTTCGAGGACGAAATTTCTTTAAGGACGGTAGAACTGTAACATCCTGAAATTGGGCCTAATAGGATTGGGCCTTGGGTTTTTAGGAAAAATCTGAGTATCATCTTGTTGCTTGTGTTAATTTAGGTATGATTTTATTGTGGGCTTAATATAGTCTTGTGAAGGCTTGGAATTAATTGGTTAAGAATAATTTTTAGTATGGAGAATTTTGTGAAGTGGATCAAGTGATTATGATGCTTAAGTTAATTTAAGTGTTTAATGTTAGCATAAGTGAGCTAGTAGTAAAGTGGAGCTGGCGCATGAGTTATTGCATGAGGGAAGAGGTTCGAATCCCATGGATGACATTAAGGTGACTTTTAATTTTTGTATGGCATGTGTTGGTCAAATTTTACTTATGGTAAGGATGGACTTTGTTATTTTTGGATAGTAGACTATAGGAAAAAGGCAAGTACTTATTTATGGTATGGAATTAAGGAGTT
This sequence comes from Gossypium australe, assembly GCA_005393395.2. Classification (NCBI taxonomy): domain Eukaryota; kingdom Viridiplantae; phylum Streptophyta; class Magnoliopsida; order Malvales; family Malvaceae; genus Gossypium; species Gossypium australe. The sequence goes on from CM016626.1 coordinate 88,068,371, forward strand.
ATGGTATGATGAGGGGACAAAAGGCATGGATTATGGAGTGTTGTTTTCGAAACTCTTCTATGGCATTTTGTCCATGAACATGGATGGTTTCATGGACTAGGGGGGAGTTGGCCGAATTTTTGGAAGGAATAGGATTAGGAGGAAATAAAGAGGAAATTATGGGATTTGTGATGAATATGTGAGTTGGATGGCCAAGGGGGATTTCTTTGATGACCATTTCAGTTTTGTGAGTAGAGGGGAGTAGCCAAATTTCTCTTAAGAAGTTTAGGTGTTTTCTTTTCGGGTTTATTCTTCTTTCTCTAGTGTGGTGCCGAAATCCTAATGCCATCAAAGTGTCGTTTTGTGCATAAGCCATTTAGTTTCGGTTTCCCTTCTCTTTGTTTTGTGTTCGAAACTTCCAAGAGCATTAAGGTCACTAGCATTTTCTTCTTCTCTCTATTTGCTAGTTTGGCTGAATCTATCTCCTTTCCCAAACTCCTTCTTTTCCTTTTGATAGCCGAGTTTGTCATCACCTTTGGTAAGGCTTGGCCGAACCTTATAGCTTCTTGCTCTCTTGTCTTTGCTTGAAACTTTAAGGAAACCCCATAGCCGAATCTTGTAGCCTTCTTTGTGTACCCTTTTCTCTTGGTTTGAAGCCTTAAAGAAACACCATAGCCAAATCCTCTAAGCATTCTACTCCCTCCACTTTGGCGTAATTCCTTTTCATCATTAAAGTGCCGAAACACCATCTCAACCTCGTTTCTATACCTATCTTTGTGTTAGCCGAATATCCCATTACCATTGGGAATGTTTAGCCGAAACCTTTTTCTCTTATTTGGTCTCTTCAAGCAACGGGGTGGTAAGTAATTTCTATCCTAGCAATCGGTTTGGGATTTCTTTCTTTTAAGTGTGCCGAATCAAGGATTAAGCCTTGGTTTAGGGATGGCCGAATATGCTTGTGCCATGATATGTGTTTCTTGTGAAGGTAGCCAACATTAAGGAACATTAAAGGAGAAGCTTTCGGGATTCGATTCTTCAAGGTAAGTAAGTGTAGCATTCGGCCAAGGGCCATTCTTTTGGATTATTTCTTAAAGTCGATTCTAATGTGGGTTGTTTAAGGAATTTCGACAGAGTTCATAATCAAGTGGCGTTTTCAAGATTTAATCGACTGTGCCAAATAGGTGCGTAGTTATCGCACTGTCTCTTGATTGTGTGTATGTGTTATATTTATGTATATGTGATATGATGTTAATGGTAGCCGAATTAAGGGCTAAGATTGTGAATACCCGTGGTGGGTGATCGAATCTCAGGTCAGTGATTTACGATATTAAATGATCTTTGATGAATATATGAAATGTGATGGCATGTGATGCATAATTGTTCAAGTGATATGTTGCCATGATACACATATATGCATGGGACTTAGGATGTGACTATCGAAGGAAAGGGTGTACATTATGTACGTGGTCTGATGTTAGCCTTGTGCTACATTGGCGCTTGATGGTGGCTATGTGCTCCATCAAGGGAGGTGTTGGCTAGGTGCCCATCTCGGCGGATGATAGCTGTGTGCATCACTGTAGATTGAGGATGACCTCGAGTCACCTCGTGGATACAGATATGTGGATCACTATGTGATCGGTGGCTTAGCCACGGCCTTGGGCAGCAAGTCTACCAAGGTAAGATATGTTGATCACTATGTGATCGGTGGCTTAGCCACGGCCTTGGGCAGCAAGTCTGCCAAGGTAAGATATGTGGATCACTATGTGATCGGTGGATTAGCCACGGCCTTGGGCAGGGAGTCTGCTAAGATAGGAGTAATGGATGGACTCTGGGTTGGGTTGGGCTTCATGTTGCATATTTATGCATTTTGCATGACTAATTATGTGGATCAATGTGGATATGGGCCAAGCCCAACATGTGGAATTATGTGGATATAATGCCTTATCATCTGATATGTGATTGATGTGTGGATATGGGCCAAGCCCATACGTGGAGACATGTGAAATAACTATGCACTGAGTCTGTTTGACTCACCCAAATTTTTACCAACATCGCAGGTGATGCTTAAAGCTTGGACCAGGTTGGAGTGGATACGAGGTGGCCCATGCAGAAGATATTTTATTTGTTTTACACATTTTATTTATGAAAGGTTATTTATTGTAATAAGGGCCACTTTAAGTATTTAAGGACCTTTATTATGTTTTAAGTTGGATTGTCGATTATATTATTATTTGAAAATGTTTTATTTTAAACAACTTAATTTTATTTGGAACCTTAATTATACAATGTTTTAGTAAAGACCACAAATTTTTATGTTTTTAACTCTAAGTCAAAAGTTTTTCAAACGTTTTCCGCAGTGGCATTTCAAATTCGGTCATAGCGAATGGGCCGGGTTTGGGGTGTTACACTTATGTATTGTTTTATATTTTATTCTGAGATGTATTCTTTTATTATTATGAACTAAACCCCTCAAATACCTGAGGGGGATGAAACCTAAGACGGATCTTGTTATTATTTTCTGAACTATATGATAAATACTTGATTTGTTCTTAATTATGTTTCTTAATTCTTACTTTGATATTTCAGTATATTGATTCAAGAATTGATGTGCTTAGACAGTGGAGCAAAAGTCCCTGTTTAAGAGTAGATCTAGCATAGTTAAGCGGAGTTGATCGCAACCCTAGAAATAAGATGGCGAAAATCTGCCGGATTAGGGGCAAACCTAATATGGAAGTCCATAGATCGAGTTAATGCAATTCTAGGGGTTTTAATTAGAAAGAGATTTTAATTAATCAACCTAGGGTTAGACGTTAGTAGGCTCGAAAGAGGTATTAATATAAAATAGGGAATCCTACGGATCAAGTCAAGTGAATAAATCGTCTGGTTCGGAGTTAGATAACAATTGAAGTCTAGGTGGATTCTTCCTCAAGTATTGTCTTAATCAATTGGTTTTTCACACAAGTATTTTCCCAAATTCATTCTCTTTGTCTTAGTATCTTTAGCTTAATAGTTAGTTAATTAATAATTCCCTTAATTCTTAGGCTAAATAATAGAAAAAAAGTTAGTATTAGTACTTTTGGTTCCTTTGGGTTCGACAATCCGGTCTTGCCACTAAACTATACTATTGTTCGATAGGTGCACTTGCCTCAATCGTTGTCATAGTTAGTTTTTAGGCTCGATCATTCTTTATATAAATTTTTAAGACTCTGACACACGATTAAGCTCCTACCTGGTGCAGCTCCGGTGTTTATTGCTCCCTATTGAATGGCACCAAAGGAGCTTGTGGAGCTAAAGGCTTAGGTTTAGAAGTTATTGGATCGTGGGTTCATCTGCCCTAATGTGTCTCCATGGGGATCATCGGTACTGCTTCTGAAGAAGAAGGATGGATCCATGCGGATGTGTATTGACTACCGGCAACTAAACAAGTTGACCATTAAGTATAAGTACCCTTTACCGAGGATAGATGATATGTTTGACCAGTTTCGAGAAGCTTCGATGTTCTCTAAGATTGACCTCCGATCTGGGTATCATCAGTTGAGGGTCAAGGAGGCTGACGTACATAAGGTGGCATTTAGGACTCATTATGGACATTACGAGTTCCTAGTAATGCCATTTGAACTAACTAATGCATCGACAGCTTTCATGGATTTGACGAACTGAGTATTTAAGCCTTTTGAGGGAGAAGTAGCTCTATGCTAAGTTTAGCTAGTGCGAGTTCTGGCTATGTGAGGTGACATTTTTGGGTCATGTGGTTTGTAAAAGCCTGGTTTAGATCCTGGTCAGAACAGTGGTTTTGGGACCACAAATCCGAGGTCGTAAAAATATTTTAATGATATTTTCTGTGTAAATAGTATGTGATATAGTTTGTATCAAAATTCTATGTGATAATTTTATCGATTGTGTGCTGATTTATGAAAAAGGACTTAACTGCATAAGGTATAAAAGCTGTGTGCTGATTCACAAGTTTCAATTTGTTGATGGATTTTTAATGTGGGGGCCTTATGTTGTTAATAAACCATTTACAAGTTAGCGGCTAGTTAAATGACATAATAACCTTATTGTTAATTTGTCTTTTATGTTAATAAAAAGGATAATATGGTAAAATGTATATTAATACATTTTATAATAAAACAAAAGAAATAGATAGTGGCATTTGTTCATCCACATTGCCGAATTTTGAAGGAAAGAAAGGAGAGAAAACAAAGCTAGGTTTCGGCTAGCTTTTGATACAAATTCAAGGTATGCTTTTAATCGGTTTTTGATAATTTCTACATTTTTGTAATCGTTGCTTCGTGCTTTAGCTAACCCATGCTGAAATTTTGTGAATTGATGAAGTTTTTGTGATAAGTCTTTGATGAACATTTGAGCTATGTGCTAGTGGATAGTAAAATATGAAAACTTGGTGTTGGATTAACATAGTTTGTATTGAGATTTTTGGTGAAATTGAGTATTTGGACTTAATTGAGAAAATGAGAAATTGAAGGGTTAAAATGTGAAATAAATGAAATGTGTGGGTTTGTATAGACATTGGTAAAATTTGGCTAAGCTTGTACTAGGGGAAATTATGTGAATTTGGTGATTTTGTGAAATAGGGACTAAAGTGTCGAAATGTGAAAATGTTAGGGTTATTGTGTTAAATGCCCTAAATATGTCTGTTTCGATTAAAATGAATCATTTGGTGATTGAATGGACTGAATTTGAATGTGTATAGACCAAGAGAGGAGAGGTTCGAATTGAGATCGAGGCAAAGATAAAGTGCTCGATTAATCGACCGCTTCGAGAGCTCGACGTCCGAGGTAAGTTCGGACATAATAGTGTATTATATTGATCGCTTCTGTCAGAGTCTTAAAATTTATAAAAAGAATTATTGAACCTGGAAACTAACTATGACAACAATTTTGAGGCAAGCGCACCCATTGAACACTAATATAGTTAAGGCAAGACCGGAATGTCAAACCCAAAGGAACCAAAAGTACTAATACTAACTCTCTTTTTACTATTTAGCCTAAGAATTAAGTGAATTGTTTATCTAATCTAAAATTAACTATAAACTAAACTAAAGATGAAAAGACAAAGAGGATGAATTGAGAAAATAACTTGAGAGAACCAATTAATTAAGACGACACCCAATGAAGAATCCACCTAGACTTCACTTGTTATCTAACTCTGAACCAGACGATTTATTCATTTGACTTGATCCGTAAGATTCCCTAATGTATATTAAACCCTCTCTCGAAGCGAATAACGTCTAACCCTAGGTTGAATAATTGAAATCTTTGTCTAATTGAAACCCCTAGAATCGCATTAACTCGATCTATGGACTCCCATAATAGGTTTCTCCCTAATCCGGCAAAATTTCGTCACCCTATCTCTAGGCACGCGATCAACTCTGCTTAATTATCCTAGACCTACTCTTAAGCAGGGACTTTTGCTCCTCCACCTAAGCACATCATACTTGAATTAATATCCCGGAAATATCAACACAAGAATTAAGAACACATAATTAAGAACAAGTCAAATATTTATCATATAGTTCAGAAAACAATAACAAGATTCATCTTAGGTTTCATCCCCCTCAGGTATCTGAGAGTTTAGTTCATAACAATAAAGGAAAACATCTCAAAAGAAAAGATAAAACAAAACATAAGAAATCCATAAAACCCCCTGAAGGAATTGAAGGAGAGATCCTCCGTCTTGAGTATAATTTCGGCTTCTTGAGATGGATCAACTGGCTATCTTCGAGTGATCTCCACAAATCTGACCGTTCTGGCTCGGCTCCTTGGCCTAGCTAACCGCCCCTTTCTAGGTTATACTTAGGGGGTTTATATAGGCTTTTGAGATAGGTTTCTTTGCCCCTAAGTATCCAAATCCAAGTGAAACTCTTCTTTCCAGCGACAAGGACACGGCCATGGCACACGCCCGTGGAAGTCATTGACAGGCCGTGTTCGGACTTTTAATGAGGCACGGTTGTGTGATCTTTGGGCCAGGCCATGTCGATTTCTATCGTGGCCCAAATTGGTCGTTTTAAGCCCGTTTCTCATTCTTTTCATCCTCGGGTGCTTTCCTAAGTATAAAACATGAAAATAAAGGATTAAGAGCACCAAATTACATAAATCGAGGCTTAAATCATCCAAAAGCATACTAAATGTGGGCCTAAAATATGTTACTTTTACGGTTTATCATATATTTAGCTATGTTTAATGTTTGGAATGAATGCTATGGAATTAATACATTAGGAATACTATGTAAGAGCTCGATGTTACATGGCACTAAGTGTGCGTATTCAGAGATAGGACCGAGATAATCAGCACTATGTGTGCGAAATAATATAAGCTTTAGCCTTGTGGTGGGCACTATGTGTACGTTACCAATATATAATTGGTTTGATATAAAATGCACTAAGTGTACGATGTTACTAAGCTTCGTCTAATGATTTGGGCACTGAGTGTGCGAATGAACCGAGGAAGTGACGAAAGTTGATAGAAATGAAATCAGTGAGTGATTAGTAGTATGTGATTGATAACTAAGTGTTGGCTAAGGTACGTTCGGAACCTATGTGGTTGATGAAATTATGATTGAGATCATGGAATGTTAATTGAACATATTAGTTGATATGGTATGGTACATAATTATTTGAGAAATCAACACAAGAAGAGATCATCCGTCTTGAGTATAATTCCAGCTACTTGAGATGGATCAATTGGCTATCTTCGAGTGATCTCTACAAATCTGACCGTTCTGGCTCGGCTCCATGGCCTAGCTAACCGCCGCTTTCTAGGTTATACTTAGGGGGTTTGTATAGGCTTTTTAGATAGGTTTCTTTGCCCCTAAGAATCCAAATCTGAGTGAAACTATTCTTTCCAGCGACAGGGACACGACCATGGCACCCGCCCGTGTGAGTCGTGGTCAGGCCATGTTCGGACTTTTAATGAGGCACGGTCGTGTGATCTTCCGGACAGGCCGTGTCGATTTCTATCTTGGCCCAATTTGGTCTTTTTAAGCCCATTTCTCGTTCTTTTCATCCTCGGGTGCTTTCTTGAGTATAAAACATGAAAATAAAGGATTAAGAGCACCAAATTACATAAATTGATGCTTAAATCATCCAAAAGCATACTAAACGTGGGCCTAAAATATGTTACTTTTACGGTTTATCAAATGCCCCCACACTTAAGCTTTTGCTTGTCCTCAAGCAAAATTCTCAAGTCACAATTACAATTAACTTCCTCGATTCATAAAATTCATTAATCATGCTTTATCATAATTCAAAGATAATTCATACATGGATAATTCAACTCAAAGAGTCCTAAAGATTCAAACAATCAAAGTCATACATTTATAGCACAAAACATAGGTGTTTCCCCTCATCTAAATAATTACCTCTGATTCAAAATTAACAAGAATTGACATCCTCACTAAAGATTCACTCAAATCACTCCAAGTGTTTAAGGTTCAGAATTAAGCACTCAAAAGTAAAACATGAAGAGTTAATCCCATAGGCTTGCATGAAAATCAAATCTCCACCACTATAATATGAGATGATACACAAATCAAAAGGTCTTTAACAGGGTTGTAACGGGGCTTAGGTTAAGGTTATGGATATAGGCTGAATTAGAGGGTTAGAATCGAGATTGACCTAACAATTTACCTAACTAGAAAAATGAACTAATCCTAAATAATTACATCAATTGAAAACTAATAATACGAGCTTTTTCTTCAATATTTAAAATTTAAACATGTAAGCTCACTTAATTATAGAACTAATAATGAATATACTTCGTCAGTTTTTTTAAGAACAAGTCATTACATAATAAAGGATTAATTTAACTATTGAAATAATATAATTAGGTAACTAATCAAATCAAATCTCGATATAAGGGTAGTCAAAAGGAATGGTGATAACAAATACAAAGGGTTTTGGGTTAATATTAGTAGGAGTCAATAAAAAGGGTTGTTAGGATTAAACAGGGTTCACTAGGGGTTAATTATGAAGGTAGGCTTTTTAATGGAGTAAGTGGGTTAAAACCTAGGTGCCTTTATCACCTCGGTATATCAAATCATAGGTGTGGACTCGACATGTATAATCAATGCAAGTTCTAGAATAACAGATCAATGTTGACACACTCATAATAAAAAAATGAGCATGAAAAAGAATATATGCTCTAATAGGCTCAAAGTCTCACAAAAATTATGAGTGTTTGATATCAACCTTGTAAAATTCAAACTTCAAGGTAACATTCAGATTCAGGTAGACAACCTAAAAAAAAATTCCTGAAAAATAGACTTATCATGCTTGATTCTCTAGTGTTCTTCAAATTTAACCATCAATACACAATTATCAATGACTTAATCTAAAACACATTAATAAAAATCATAAATCAAAGGAAATTTCATCCTAATCATAACATGAAAAACTTACTTCAAGACAAGGCATAATTCAGGGATTTTGAGAATAATAAAGAAAGTTAGGCACTTTCTTGAAATAACTATTCACCCCCCACACTTAAGATGTACATTGCCATCAATGTACAAACAAGTATATGCAATTTACGAGAGAGAGGGAGGTGGTACTTCCTGAATTTGGATGGTTTCCCAGAGTTGGAAGTCGATAGGGGTGGTGGCTGCTACCGAGCTCTGCGCTAGATGAAGAAATTGGGTAGCTCGTAGAAAATTAGCCAGGAATTATTAGGACACATTTAAAATAAACTAGATATATAAATAAAGACAAGAAAGATAAAGAGAAAGAAAATAAAAATGTAAATAAACTAAGGCTAAAAGATAAAGGGGCTTGAGAATCCTTATTGGTAGATGGTTTACGAGGTGGGTGTGACTTCTAAGGCTATGGAGGTGCTGGCGGTGGCAGAAGTGGCGTGATTCCCAAGCAGCCTGTTGAACCTGACACTAAGAAACTAAATTAAAATAAACTAAATTAAGCATAAGATAGTCAAAGAGAAGGAAAATAAAGGAGAAGATAAATGGTTTCAAAGACCATTGGCTTGTTGAGTGAATGAAGCGGCCGGCATGAACTTATATAGATCGGTCTCCATGAGGGAGACAGTGCTGGGATTCCATCGTTTCTTCAACATTGGTGTGGTGTATCTCGGTGGTTGTGTGAAGACATTAGGGATGCAAAGTAGGGAGAGGGTTGAGAAAGAAAAGAAAAACTAAATGGGTTGAATGGGTGACAAGAGGGAGGGGTGGGTGGTTTAAATAGAATTTTCAAGTCAGGTACATTCAAACGTCTGTGTACCGTGGGCGTTGCGTCTCACACGGCCACATCGCATGCCGTGGTAGGCTTCGTTCGTTTCTCCCACGCCCGTGCTCAGGTTGCCATGCCCGTGTGTAATCTAACAGTGTCGACCACGACCACATCGCACGGCCGTGGGGTTTGGTGCCCGTGGGGCGATGGTTGGAGTCCGTGACTCTAAAATTTGATTTTCTCTGACTCGTACCATCTCTGTCATGTCAGTATAAAGGTTTTGTGTACCTACACGGCCACGACCACGACCGTGTGTAAGGCCGTGTGGCCTGGAAATCTGCACTTTTGGTTAGGTGCTATAAAGAAAGAATAAAATAAAAAAATAAAAAAAATGAAAAATATAGAAGTTAATGAGGTTAGTACTCGGGTTGCCTCCCGAGAAGCGCTCGTTTATAGTCTTAAGCTAGACTCTCCTCTCACTTGTGTGTTCATGGTGGTTTGAGGAGTTGAAAGTCCTTCCTCGTGCTGGCGGTTTCATTATCGTGATAGAGTTTAAGACGAGTAGCGTTTATTCTTAAAGTGCTAAAAGTAGGGTTACTTACCTCGACTGTTCCGTACGGAAAAACATTGATTACCTTGAAAGGGATTTCCTTGCTGGTGTTAGGATCAGGAGGGGACACTCGTGGATCTGCTTTATCTCGAAATACTTGATCTCCAATTTTGAACTCATGTGCCTCGTACGGTGGCTTTGGTTCTGGTTCAGGTATCCCTAGTTCTTTTTTAAGATGCGTTTTCCCCTCTTTTATTTCATCGATTTGAATCCCTTATTCCTCATGAGTTATTTCTTTGTTGGCACAAGGACTAGGATCAAATTCAGTTGTGTTCTTCTGTGGTGCTTCCTGAAAAGAAGGGTTAACCGAATAGTTATCAATAGAATTTACTTTCTCACCTTGGCTATTCGATGTCCTAGCTGAATCGAGGGCTTGAAGAGTGACTGTCTCGTCACCTACACAGAGTATGAGTTCTTCTGCGTCAACATCAATTTTAGTTCTGGCAGTTGCTAAAAATGGACGTCCTAAAATTAGGGGGATCGTGTTGTCCTCATCCATGCCTAAAACAATGAAGTCTACTGGGAATACAAATTTATCAATTTTCACAAGTACATCTTCAATTATACCCCTAGGAACTCTAATGGTTTTATCAACTAATTGAATGCTCATCCTAGTTTGTTTGGGTTTCCCTAGACCTAGTTGATTAAACAATTTATAAGGCATGACATTTATGCTTGCCCCTAAATCAGCTAACGCATTATTAATAGTTAAACTACAATTAAGCATGGAATTGTAAAACTCCCTGGGTCTTTTAATTTCTATGGTAGTTTATTTTGCAACATTGCTGAGCACACTGCGTTTAGTTCAACATGTGATTCCTCGTCTATCTTCCGTTTCTTTGTCAACAGCTTCTTTAAAAATTTCTTGGAATCTGACATCTGCGAAAGAGCTTCAAGAAACGATAAGTTAATATGTAATTTCTTTAAAAGTTTAAGAAACTTACTGAACTATTCCTCTGTGTCGTCTTTCGTTATTGCTTGGGGATATGGTATACGAGGTTTGTACTCTTTAATCACTAGTTTTGACTTTTTATTGACCTCAACCATATCTTCCTCTACCACATTCTTTTGCTTCAAATTAGGCTCGTCTAACCCTTCACTATCTTGAGTTGTTACGGCTTGAACTTATTCCCTTAGGTTAGTCTCGGTGTTGCTCGGTAGTCTTCCCTGTGGTCTCTCATAAATCTGCTTAGCAAGTTGCTCGAATTGATCTTTGAACACCTGTGACAATGCCTCAAGTTTTGTTTCTACCTTCTGGAAACGTGTTTCTGAGGCTACTATGAAGTTTGTCAGCACTTCTTCAAGGTTCGGCTTCTTTTCCTGTGGGTAGGGCTGTTGTTGGATGTTTTGGGATGGTTGTTGCCTTTGATTTCTTTGACCACCCCATGAGAAATTGGGGTGGTTCTTCCAACCTGGATTATAAGTATTACTATAAGGGTTATTGTTAGAACAGAAATTGTTACCCATATAGTTCATCTACTCACTCTCCATGCCTTGTCCGTAGGGTGGGTACTCAGGATTCACCACTCTTTCACTTGCGTCACACTGCATAACTGCATGTGCCTGCAAAGAACCATAGAAATATCAATTTTTTATGTAACAATTCTACCTGATTTGATAGCGCAGTTACTGCATCAATGTTGAAAACTTCGGCTACTTTGGCTGATCTTGTCCTTGTAACTTGCCACTGATAGTTATTCAGTGACATATCCTCTATAAACTCGTAGGCTGCTTCAGGAGTTTTGTTGTTCAGGGTTCCACGGGCGGCTGAATCGATTAGTTGCCTTGTTGAAGGGTCCACACCGTCGTAAAAAGTTTGGACCTGTAGCCACAATGGTAGTCCGTGGTGTGGGCACCTCCTTAAAGAATCCTTGTATCTCTCCTATGCATCGTATAGTGTCTCTGAATCTATCTGCACAAAAGAAGAAATATCATTCCTTAGTTTGGCTGGTGAAAAATATTTTAATAAAAATTTTTCGGTCATTTGATCCCATGTAGTGATTGAGCCTCGTGGAAGAGAATGCAACCACTGTTTGGCTTTATTTCTCAGGGAAAAGGGAAATAACCGAAGACGAATGGCATCATCAGAAACGCCATTTATCTTGAAGGTATCACAGAATTCTAGAAAATTTGCTAAATGTGTTTTAGGATCCCCATCCTCAAACCATCAAACTGAACAAACTGTTGTATCATCTGTATAGTGTTAGGTTTCAGTTCAAAATTATTTGCAGCAATAATAGGCCTAACAATACTAGACTCAGTTCCAGTTAAACTAGGTTTAGCATAATCATACATAGTACGTGGAGCATGATGTTGGCCATCTCTGGAGGTGGCGGATTATTTTCAGCCATCTCTTCTGTGGCATTTATTTTGACTTCTTGCTCTTCGTTTATGTAGTTTAGGCTTCGCCTTATTTCTCTACAATTTCTGCGAATGGTACCTTCAATATCACTATCGCAAAGTAGAGGTCCTGTCGGGTTCCTTCTAGTCATAAACTAGAGGTACCTGAAAAGGACAAAAAAAAAGAAAGAAAATTTAGAAAAACAAAAATAAAATTTAATTGCAAATAAATAAAAATAAATATGGCTAAAGTAATAAAAACTAAGCTTTCTTAATATTTCGTTCCCTGGCAACGGCGCCAAAAACTTGATCGCTTCTGCCAGAGTCTTAAAATTTATAAAAAGAATGATCGAACCTAGAAACTAACTATGACAACGATTTTGAGGCAAGCGCACCTATCGAACAGTAGTATAGTTAAGGCAAGACCGGGATGTCGAACCTAAAGGAACCAAAAGTACTAATACTAACTCTCTTTTTATTATTTAGCCTAAGAATTAAGTGAATTGTTTATCTAATCTAAAATTAACTATCAACTAAACTAAAGATGCAAAGACAAAGAGGATGAATTGAGAAAATAACTTGAGAGAAAACCAATTGATTAAGACGACACCCAAGGAAGAATCCACCTAGACTTCACTTGTTGTCTAACTCTGAACCAGACGATTTATTCATTTGACTTGATCCGTAAGATTCCCTAATGTATATTAAACCCTCTCTCGAAGCGAATAACGTCTAACCCTATGTTGATTAATTGAAATCTCGTTCTAATTAAAACCCCTAGATCGCATTAACTCGATCTATGGACTCCCATATTAGGTTTCACCCTAATCCGGCAAAATCTCGTCACCCTATCTCTAGGCGCGTGATCAACTCCGCTTAATTATGCTAGACCTACTCTTAAGCAGGGACTTTTGCTCCTCCACCTAAGCACATCATACTTGAATTAATATCCCGGAAATATCAACACAAGAATTAAGAACACATAATTAAGAACAAGTCAAAAATTTATCATATAGTTCAGAAAACAATAACAAGATTCATCTTAGGTTTCATCCCCCTCAGGTATCTGAGGGTTTAGTTCATAACAATAAAGGAAAACATCTCAAAAGAAAAGATAAAACAAAACATAAGAAATCCCTAAAACCCTCTGAAGGAATTGAAGGATAGATCCTCCGTATTGAGTATAATTTCAGCTTCTTGAGATGGATCAACTGGCTATCTTCGAGTGATCTCCACAAATCTGACCGTTCTGGCTCGGCTCCTTGGCTTAGCTAACCGCCCCTTTCTAGGTTATACTTAAGGGGTTTATATAGGCTTTTTAGATAGGTTTCTTTGCCCCTAAGTATCCAAATCCGAGTGAAACTCTTCTTTCCAGCGACAAAGACACGGCCATGGAACACGCCCGTGGGAGTCGTGGCCAGGCCGTGTTCGGACTTTTAATGAGGCACGGTCATATGGTCTTTGGGCCAGGCCGTGTCGATTTCTATCGTGGTCCAATTTGGTCGTTTTAAGCCCTTTTCTCAGTCTTTTCATCCTTGGGTACTTTCCTAAGTATAAAACATGAAAATAAAGGATTAAGAGCACCAAATTACATAAATCGAGGCTTAAATCATCCAAAAGCATACTAAATGTGGGCCTAAATTATGTTACTTTTACGGTTTATCATATATTTAGCTATGTTTAATGTTTGGAATGAATGCTATGGAATTAATACATTAGGAATACTATGTAAGAGCTCGATGTTACGTGGCACTAAGTGTGCGTATTCAGAGATAGGACCGAGATAATCAGCACTGTGTGTGCGAAATAATATAAGCTTCAGCCTTGTGGTGGGCACTGTGTGTACGTTACCAATATATAATTGGTTTGATATAAAATGCACTAAGTGTGCGATGTTACTAAGCTTCGTCTAATGATTTAGGCACTGAGTGTGCGAATGAACCGAGGAAGTGACGAAAGTTGATAGAAATGAAATCAGTGAGTGATTAATAGTATGCGATTGTTAACTAAGTGTTTGCTAAGGTACGTTCGGAACCTATGTGGTTGATGAAATTATGATTGAGATCATGGAATGTTAATTGAACATATTAGTTGATATGGTATGGTACATAGTTGTTTGAGAAATAATCTATGTGATGGTTGGTTTAGTATAATGTTTTATGTTACGAACTTACTAAGCTTTGTAAAGCTTACTGTGTGACTTGTTTCTCTGCTTTGCAGTGTTAGTAAAGCTAGCTCGGATCTGGGAATCGTCAGCATCTCAATCACACTATCGGCATTCTATTTTGGTACTTTTGGAAAGATGTACATAGTTGAAATATGGCATGCATAGGCTAGTTGTTTTGGATCATATTTGAGATGTGTCAATAGCCATGTGATATGGCTAGCTAAATGTTGGTAATGTGCATGAGTGAATATGGTATTTGGTGCATATTTTGATATGGCATGATGGTAATGAATTAGCTTATAAATGGTGACTTCAATGATGAATTAATGCCTTAGTGATTTAGTGAAGTTATGGATGATTTATACCTAGATTTATATGTAAACTGGTTGTATAAATGGTATGCTTGGAAATGAGATTATATGTGATGATATGATGATTATTGGACATGAAATTGGTTGCCAAATTGTGAGTATAAAGATGCTCAAATGTGCTTGTAGGATTGACCCATGTGGGTGGCATTTTGGCCTTATAAATGGCCTATTTTTTGCCACATGGTTGTGGCACACGGGCGTGCCTAGTGACCGTGGGCATAAGTTAGTATATGGCCTAAGAGCATACGGCCACGGCACACAGACGTTCCTGGTAGCCATGTGGTTTTGACAGGATCGACCACGGCCAAAGTACACGGGCGTGCTTGGTGGCCGTGGAGCAAAGGCCAGTTTCAACCACGAGGAGGACAAACGGGTGTGTCTAGCAGCCGTGGGAGGCACACGGCTTACCCCCACGGGCGTGTATCCCCTAAAACTTAGAAAAGTTATAAATTTCCATGAAGTTTCTGTATGTGCTTTGGTTTAGGCCTGACCCCTCTCTAGCATGTGTTTAAGGTCTTATACGCCTTAATAGGGGACTAATTGTTTATGTTTCATGTATTATGATGATGATCGACTTTGTGTCGTAAATGAGTTGTGAAATGATCCTATTGTCTGGTAATGCCTCTTAACCCTAATCCGGCGACGGTTTCGGGTTAGGGGTGTTACACAATTTCTTCTGAGGGCATTCGAGTTGATCCTCGAAAGATTGGGGCTGTGTTAGAGTGGGAGTAGCCTAGGAACGTGTCTGAGATCTGCAGTTTTCTGGGACTGGCGAGTTATTATCGACGATTTGTGGAGGGCTTCTCATTGATTGCAACACCCTTAACAAAGCTGATATGTAAGGGTGTGTCGTTTAACTGGACTGATGCGCAGAAAGAGAGCTTTAAGAAGCTCAAGTTTGTACTGACTGAGGCTTCTGATTTGATACAGCTAGAACCTGGGAAGGAGTTCACAATTTATAGTGATGCATCACTTCTCGGTTTGGGATGTGTTGTAACACCCCTAAACTCAGCCCAGAAGTTAGACCCGAATTTGGCGTGTCACATTGAAGTGTTTTTCAAAAACCATGTTTTCATTAAAAACCCTCCTTAATATTTAAAAACTAAAGTTTCAGTTTGTGTTCGTTCAATTTCAAAACGTGGTTCATTGAAAAGTTAATCACTTTTAAAAAAACGTTATTAACTCCGTTAAAAACCTCTTTTAGTTGCGGAAGCTAATTTAAGGTAAAGAACTTTAAAACGTATGTATTTAGAAACAGTAATTGGGTTGAAAACTCGACTACGTTTAGCAGATATAAAACGTAACAAAATCCCAAATTCAGAATCAAATCTAGAGAGGCCTTATTACAGAAATTAAAACCCAAAATAGAATTTAAAACATATATAAAGTCCAAAGCCTAACAGCCGCAATTCTGTGGTCACCTCTGAGTCCCTCGCAGCTCTAAGCCGTTTAACGCTGGGGATTACTTGAAAGGTTAAAAACGGGGTGAGTTTACAAAAATCAGTGTGTAATCTCATTAGTAGAGTAACAGTCAGTATATAGAAACAGAATCAGTCTGGCCCAAAGCCCTTTAACAGTAACAGTATAGTCCAGTTTAGAGCATATGTGGGCCAAAGCCCAATACAATATAATTTGGGTCACAGCCCATAACGGAATCAATTGGGCCCAGCCCAAACCAATAACAGAACAAGTGGACCTAAGCCCAGTACAGTGACAAATCTCATAAACAGATATGCAACAGTATGAGAATGCATCCCAACCCCATCTAGCCAACACACCACCCGTACCAACCTTGCACTCCTATGGGGATAAAATCGACCCACCTAGCAAACACAACAAGCTTAGCATCGGTTGCGGCACTAAGTCAACAGAACGGCTCGGGGCCGTGGACAGAACGGCTAAAAGCCATAAACAAAATGTTTATAAACATACTCAGGATGGCACAAAGCCATAATCAGGATGGCACAAAGCTATCGATAAATGTAATAAGCTTGGCACATAGCCATCAGCGATGGTAATATGACTGGCACACAGCTCCGAGTAATTATGATCGACACATAGTCATCAATATATATGTTAGGCACATAGCCACGGGTAAATACGACTGGCACAAAGCCATAATCAACATGGCACAGAGCCATATTTAGGTTGGCACAGAGCCATAATCAGATTACGCGGCTTTAAGCCGTTCGTCGATCCACAGTCATCTCATGCGACCCGTGCAACCTTAACAGATCAATATTGGATCCACAGTCGTCTCATGCGACCCGTACGACCCTATCAGAACTTCCTTCGTATCAATGTCCCAACCCCATGCAATATGTCATGTATGTCATACTCAATCATTACACGTGTATGCAAAACGACCATGCCCAGTAACAGTCATTTAGACATATATTAAAAGCATATCGGTCACACGACCACAATCAAGTCAGTTTAAACACAGTCATATGATCACAGTCAAATCAGTCAAATTCATAGTCTAAGTCAGTCATTTACCCACAAGAGCAAAACAGTCATTTTACCCTATAAGGTTATTTCGGTAATCCTACCCTTTAGGGGTATTTTGGTAATTCTACCCTACAGGGGTATTTCGGTAATTTTGGCAAACTTGGGGTATTTCGGTAATTTCACAAATCGTGGGTATTTCGGTAATTTCACAAACTGAGGGTATTTTGGTGATTTCACAAATCGAGGGTATTTCAGTAATTTCACAAATCGAGGGTATTTTGATAATTTCACAAATCGAGGGTAGTTTGGTAATTTTGCAAATTAGGGGTACTTCGGTAATTTTGCAAACTGATTTAATAATTTTCACAAATCGGGGGTACTTCGGTAATTTTGCAAATTGGGGGTATTTCTGTAATTTTCATAAATCAGGGTCTCAGCGACCCAACAGAAGGTCCACCATCACCTCGATCGACTTAAGTAACCTAAACAGTCACAACGGTGTAAATGGGCCTAAGGCCCATTACTCGACCCAAAAGGGCCCACACTCTCATGTGGCCCAATTAGCACAAAAATAGCCTCGGGTATGCGAACAGCATAGTTCAAACCAATAGAAACCATATAATATGCATTTTATCCGTGTGGGGCCTACCATCCTAGTGGGCCCATATGACCCATTGCCCAAAAACGACCCTAGCCATGTGGACTACACGGCTCGGTCTAACATTTACCACAATATGTAAATTTAATCCGTGTGGGGCCTACAGGCCTATTAGGCCCACACAACCCATTTCGACCCAACATGGCCCAAAATGACCTAAGCCCATGAGAACGCTCATGGTGGCCTCAACCATCTTACGCCCATATTCGTGGGCTTGGTCCACGACACGTGCGATAGTACACTCGTGTGGCATCATTCACCGGTATTTTGGCTTTTCGGCATTTTGTCGATCTACGATCAGAAGGAGTGTGGTTACACACTTGCTCGTGAAACGAACCGCACCCCAAATATCCTCGCACCTAGATTAAAACATCATAACGATTATTTATCCACAGCAAAACAAAAAGAAACTGACAGAAAACTAAATCAACTACTGTGACCTTATCAACAATAAAACACCTGTTTCCCCAACGTTCAAACAATTGTCAGACCCCCCTCGTCCACAACCAACCTGCAGAATCGGTTCCAAACTAAAGGAGTAACACACAAGTGTTGGGTAATGCATTGAGCCAGAGAGAAATGATCAGCGAAGAGTATTCGGCTTAACAAAATGTGAGTGTATCAAAAGAAAATAGAAAAGGGATGGGCAACGAGATGAGGAGGAGGTTCGGCTAGGAAAGCAACCAAAAGAAACTCCACAAAGAACCGGTCAAGATAGAATCAGAGTACAAGAGAGAGGTTAAATTCGACCAACAATGGGAAGGTTATTAAGGGTAGAAGAAAAGTAGTTGAAGAGGGAGAGAAGGGCTAATGTAGTCGACTATGGTTGTGAGAGACGAAGAACACAGGCTTGGCCAAATACCACAAGAGTAATGCCGAAAAGAAGAAGAGAAGAGAAAGGCACTCAAAAGAAACAGAGAAGTAAAAAGACTACCCAAATAGTCACACTCAAAATTGGCTATACTTGCAAAAAGAAAGAGTAGAACAAAAATACCAATTCGGCACCCATTCAAAAACCAAATGCCGAAAATGCACATCCCCAAACCCCTTTGCCGAATTTTGCACCAACCAATTCCCTAATTTGGCTACAACTTCTTCCAATCTCAAACTCCTTGAAAATATCCATGATCCTCTCCACAACCAACACATAAGACCAATTCAAACTCTCCAACAAATTCATCCAAGACCAAGTCAACAACCACCTCAAGAGAGTTTTAATCCAACTCTACCTCTCTCACCTCATGGAAATAAAATAAAATCACCTTTGCATCCCATGCAATTCGAACTCAAGATCCCTTGCTAGACCACATTGCTCCTTGTGATATAAATTCATCCTAAAAATATTCTTAAAACCTACCCACTAACATCAAGGCTCCTTTAATAGAAAACATAATTTTTTGCTAAAGCCCAGGTTTGAACCCAGGAATTCTCCAACACTCCCAAACACTCATAATCACTTAGCCATTAAAGCAAACAAGCAATTTGTTATATTTCTTGCACCCATAAAATTTTATGTGCAGTCTCCTAGCGGCTCCCACTCACAAGGCCCAATCCTACTAGGCCCAAATTCATGGCATTACATGTGTGTTGATGCAGGATGGTAAGGTGGTAGCGTATTTGTCTCGACAGCTTAAGACTCATGAGGTGAATTATTTGATGCATGACTTGGAGTTGGCCGCGGTAGTTTTCACACAGAAAATCTGGAGGCATTATTTGTATGGTGAGAAGTGTATCATCTACACTGATCAAAAGAGCCTCAAGTAACTCCTTACTCAGAAGGAGCTAAATCTTAGGCAGCATAGATAGATTGGCCTGGTGAAGGACTATGACTGCACCATTGAGTATCACCCTGGCAATGCCAATGTGGGACCGATGCACTGAGCCATAAAGCTATGAAAGATTTAACAGCAACGTAACACCCCTTACCCGTATTCGACACCTGAACCGGGTACGAGGCATTACCGAACTTAACCTGCTCAATCATACAATATTAATCCTAAAGAACTTCTTTCCAAAATTTAAAACTTTTCATTCGAGACCATAATGTCCTTACTATAGGTCCACGTGACCCTAAACTTACACACGGAATGATTCAGGATCAAACTGGAAACTTTTGAACACTTATAAAATTTTGAAATAAAACAGGGGCACATGCCCGTGTGGCATATCACATGCTCGTGTTTCACACCCGTGTGGATTTCAACCTACATCATGACCATAAGGCACTCCCAAAGAACCAAAAATCAAGTCATTCACACAAACATGCACTTTATGAATTTCATATTCATTTATAAATAGACATTAATAGAATTGAACAACATTAATAGACAACACCTTGGCTAACAAAAATATGACATAACAAAATAACAAGTCCTACACATGCCATACTCAAAATAAGTCTAACTTTGCTATACAAAGAAGAAGTTGATAGTGTGATTTTTGAACTCCGACGTTCCACGAATTCCCAAGATAGCTTGGCAATACTACAAGGAAAAGGGAAATAAGAGGGGTAAGCATAAAGCTTAGTAAGTTTGCATGAAATTAATAACAACATAAGGTTCATAATGTCATCCATCCATGGCATTGAATAAAACACAAAGTCTTAGGCACATTACCATAACTTACCTATGCTTACTCTTACCAATTACATATCATATCACATTCTCGTGAATTACTCACATGTGCCTGTATCACTTCATCACATAGCTTTAGCACTAATCATATCTCTATTACAAGCTTAACTATTACCCCATTGAATCACTTGGGATACTCGAAGATACATAATTATTATCATTTACATAAATACGATGCCAATGCCATATCCCATATATGATCTTACATGGGGTCACCTCTAGATGCCGATGCCATATCCCCGATATGCTCTTATACGGGATCTCATATCGATTGTCGATGCCATATCCCGAATATGGTCTTATACGATTCTCATATTCGATGTCAATGCCATATCCTAGATATGGTCTTATACGGGATCTTAATTCGGAGCTGAGGCCATGTCCCAGACATGGTCTTATACGGGTCCTTACCCATCTCAAGTCATGATGATATTATTCTCTCATTTATTAAAGTCCAACCGGGACTTCCACATCACAATTCTCATCATTTTCTCATTCAACATCATTACTCAAATTCATAGAAAAATTATACAACATCACTAATATCAAACATTTAGAAACTTAATAACATGATGTTGAATTTATTACTCACAAACTTACCTCGATTCCAGAATAGGCTAATTTGTCGATCTAGTCCAATACCTTGCCCTTTCCTCGGTCAAGGTTAATCCCTCGTTCTTCTTAATCTATAATAGCAATTTAGATCATTTAATTATCACATTAGTCAATGCATTTCAAAAATCATACGTTGGTACCATTTTGCCCTTAGACTTTCACAAAATGACCATTTTACCCCTAGGCTCATAAACCAATTCTAATCAAAATTCTTCCTTTAATAAGCCTAGCTGAACATTTATTTCTCTTATAACAACCCTTAACAGTCATTATTTCACACATTTAACACCTATACTATAACATTTACAAAGAGGTCCTCTTAGGTGTTTTCATGGAAACACATTTCATAAAAGTTGTTTATTTAACAACTAAGACTTAGTTTCTTCCATAAAAATGTAGCAAACAACATAATTAATCACATGGAAAAACTCTAAACTTTCAACCATTTTGCAAAATAGTCCCTTCTTTAGCTAGCTTAAGCTTTAGGGGTTCCAAACGTACAAATATCATCAATGAAGGACACCAAAATCACTTACTTGCAAGTAGAGAAGCTTGCTAAAATTTTGAGCTCTCAAACCCCTTAGTTTGCTGCTAATTTTCGGTGGAGGAGAAGAGAAGAAAAGATGATATATTTTCTTTCTTTATTTTATGATTAAAAATCAATTTAGTCACCAAATTTTCACCTAACCAATTAACAAAGTCTTTTCTTTGTCCCTATGACTGGCCACAACCATAAACAATGCCTAATTGCACATTAGGGATCTCCCATTAATATTCCTTAGCTATTTGACACCCTTAGCTTGTGAAATAGAACTTTCACACTTTTTACGATTTAGTCCTGATGGGCTCGAAACTAACTAATATTTCAACAAAGGCAAGCGCACCTATCGAGCAGTAGTATAGTTGTGGTGAGTCCGAAAGATCGTATCCTCAAGGACTAAAATTTCTAGTAATAACTATCTTTTTATTATCTAGCCTAATAATTAAGGGTGATTTCTTTTAAACTAAAACTTAATTAAAAATACGACACAGAAAGAATTGAGAAAACACTTTTAGACAACTTATATAAGATAAGCAATACCTAAGGAAGAATCCACCTAGACTTCACATATTACTTTTGATTCATACAATTTATTCACTTGTCTTAATCCATAGAAATCCCTGATTTATGTTAATATCTATTTCAAGACTAAAAACAACTGACTCTAGGTTGATTAATTAAAATCTCTTCGTAATTAAAACCCCTATTGTCGCATTAACTCGATCTATGGATCCCCTTATTAGATTTGACTCTAATCTGGTAGATTTATGTCGCCCTATTTCTAGGGTTGCAATCAACTCTGCTTAATTGTGTTGATCTACTCTTAAACAGGGACTTTTGCTCCACTGAATAAGCACATTCGTCTTGAATTAATAACCTGAATTATCAAAACAAGAATAAAAACTCACAATTAAGAATAAGAACAAGTATCTATCTTATAAATCAAATGATAATAAGATCTGTCTTAGGTTTCATTCCCTCAGGTATTTGAGAGGTTTAGTTCATAACGATAGAGGGAAATATCTTAAAATAGGAAAAACAACAAAACATAAGAAAACCCAAAAACTTCTAAAGAACATGATGGAAGATCTTCAGTCTTGATGGAGATCCTTCTCCTAAGCTGCTCCCGATGGCTGTCTTCGAGTATTTTCTACCTTCTACTCGGCGTCTACTCGACGTCCCCTTCAGGTTGCCTCCTAGGGTGTTTATATAGGCTTCTAGAACGCCTTTCTTGGCCCACAATCAACCTTTTCCAAATAGAATTTAACTCGGGTCCTACAAGGACATGCCCATGGGACACGCCTGTGGTCGATAGTCTAGGCTGTGTTCGTTTCTACTTAGCACACAAGGGCATGTGGATTTGCCCGTGTGCGGTGGTTCAGGCCATGTAGGCCCATTTTGTCCCTTTTTGGCCCATTTCTCGTTCTTTTCGACTCCCTAAGCTCTCCTGAGTGTAAAACATGAAATTAATGGATTAGAAGCATCAAATTCATCAAATCTAATAAAAATTCATCCAAAAGTAAGGCAAGCATGGGGTTTAAAATATGTGTAAATTATGGTTTATCAAATATCCCCATACTTAAGCCTTTTCTTATCCTCAAGCAAAAATCATCAACTCACAATTAAAATTAACTCCTTCAATTCATAATCCTCATCAATAATGTTTCATCATAGTTCATAGATAATTCATACATTGATAATTTAACTAAAAGAGTCCTAAAGATTCAAACAATCTAAGTCATAAATTTTTATAGCACGAAAATATAGGTGTTTCCCCTTATCTAAATAATTACCTTTGATCTAAAACCGACAAGAATTGACATCCTCACTAACGATTCACTCAAATCATTCAAAGTGCTTTAAGGTTCAAATTAAGCACTCAAAAGTCAAACATGAAAAGTTAATCCCATAGGCTTGCATGAAAATCAAATCTCTACCAAATGAGATGATACACAAATCAAAATGTCTTAAAAAGGGTTGTAATGGGGCATGGGTTAAAGGTGTGGATAAAGGCTGAATTAGAGGGTTAGAATCGAGATTGAATTGACAATTTACCTAACTAGAAAAATTGAGCTAATACTGACTAATTTCATTGATTGAAAAATTATCACTAATAACATGAGCTTCTTCTAAAGATGTGACATTAATCGTTTAAGCTTAAAACTAATAATGAATAAATTTCCAATATTCTTTTTTATATAAGTATTTTCAATAATAAGATAGAATTTAACAATTGAAATAAAGAAATTAGTTAGGCAACTAATCAAATCAAATCTCGACATAATGAGAGTCAAAGAAGGAGAAGTAAAATTTGGTTTTGGGTTAATATTAATGGGTGAGTCAAGAAATGGTTTATTAGGCTAAAAAGGGCTTACTAGGGGTTAATTACGAGGGTAGGCTTTTTATAGAGTAAGTGGGTTAAATCCTAGGTGCCTTTATCATCTCAGTATATCAAATCAAGGGTGTGGCCTTGACATGTATAATCAACGCAAGTTCTAGAATAACAAATCAATATTGGCACACTCATAATCAATAAAGTGAGCAAGAAAAATAAATGCTCTAAAAGGCTCAAAATCTCACAAATATTATGGTTTTTGATGTAAACCTTGTAGATTTCAAACTTCAAAGTAATTTCTAAATTTAGGGAAACAATCTAATAAATTTTAAATTCTAAAAATAGACTTATCATGCTTGATTCTCTAATGTCTTAAAGTTTAGATCATCAATGCACAATTACTTATGACTTAATCCAAAACATATCAATAAAAATCATAAGTCAACAGAAGTTTCATTCTAATAGTAATATGAGAAGGTCACTTGAGAACAAGATATAATTCAGGGATTTTCAAGTAGTTCTATAGTTGACCTCCCTACACTTAAGATGTACATTGTCCTCAATGTACAAAGATAGATAATATAGTAAGAAAATCTTAAGAGAGGGAGAGAAGTGAAACTTCCTGAATCATGGATGAAATCCCTGAAAATGGAACTCGTAGTAATGAAGCCAATGAAAAGCATGATGAACTAGGCAGAGGTGAAGGTGGGGGAGAATATTCTAATTCCTTAGTAGCACCTTGAACCTTTTGAAACTGCAGATTCATCAGTAAAGTTTTAGGGGGTTTATTAAATGGATTTCGTTATGATTACTCGATAATTAACAGCCAAAGATAAAAAGAAATCAACATAATTAATATAATTTAAAGACAAGAAAAGGAAATAGTTTACAACTTAAAATAAAGAAAATGAAAAGAAAAATGAAAATAAATGGACTTAAAGGTCCTCATTCCCAGATGGATTGTGAAGTGGCGGTGGCGGCGATATGTGAAAATGCTAACAAATCGGTTGAAGAGTCGCCTCAGTGCCGTTGAATCGTCGAGCGTTGTCGTTAAATTGCTGCGTACAATACTGCTCGAACCTAGTGAGGCACTCAGAAATGTTAGTCAGTGAAGCTGCCGCAGGAGCTGGTCGGCGCGGCGGTGATGCAAACGGTGGCTCCTCGTGCTGTGGGGGACATCATCAGTAATGTCCTATGGGTTGTCCTGCCTGGTGGGTTGTGAGAGCCGGTACTGTGGAGGATCAAACCCACGTCGGCGTTCAGTCATCCTCATGTGAAGCATTGTCTGAATGCCCTGCGGGGACATCTGTCCGATAAGGGTGAGCGAGGAGGATTGAGCTGCGGTATTGAGGAGCCCAAAATATTGAGCCAGGCGTGTGATGTATGGGCCCATGGAGATGAATCCTCTCCTATTCCGCTCTATCTGATGCTGAATGGCGTGGGTGATGAAGTAAGCTAAGTCGAAGATATGCCCGTTCGCCACGCACCATAAAAAGTAGGCGTCGTGAGTGTTGACGACACCGGTGCTCTCTCGCCTGCTCGTCAAAGTGTGAGCTACGATAGCGTGTAAATACCTCAATGATGGGGCGAGAGCTGACACTTTGGAGCGGCTGGGGTCATAGGTGGCCGAGCCGGGGACTAAGTCTCTCCAACATGTAGAACGAGAGTAATGGATGTGGTGATGGAGGTCCTCGAAGTTATCTTCCTCCATGAACTCCTTGGTGTGAAGTTCCAAGGCGACTCTGAACTGTGGGACACTCAGCTCACGTACGAGGCCTCTGAGACGAAATTGGATTGTGCCAGAGTCATCAAAGTTCATCATGACCGTCTGGAGCTGGAATGTGGAATAGAGCTCCAAGGTAAGCTATATGTAACACCCTTAACCTGAGACCGTAGCCAGAATAGGGTTAAGAGGCGTTACCGAACAACCACAATAATTCACATCCATTCCATGACACATAGTCTATCATCAATCATAGATGCTCAAATACAAACATACAGTCCCTCATCTAGGTCTACGAGACCTTAATCAAGTGTTAGAAAAGGGTCAAGACTTTCGAAGGAAATGGTTTTATCGCGACGACACGGTTTTCAAAACCCTATCATGTGACATCGCAAGATCCGGCCATAACGTCTAGGCCGGTTTGGGGTGTTACGAGTTGTGAATAAGTATGCTTACAAGAGCTGTGAAAATGGGCTTGCTCACACGAGCTGCGGGTCAAAACGTAGCTACATGATACTACTCACATGAGCTATGGAGTATCTACAACACATGCCGGACCTCAGCCATCGGTAGGACATTCAAGACCAACACCCGAATCATAGAAACCCTTATAACATGTCATTTATATCCTACGAATTCCTAAAGTACAAATGGGGCTCGGTAGTCGACATAACATCATTGGATATGCAATCAATATATATAGCATCCACAATACATGTATATTTCAAATAAAGACACGCAAATACAATGTAATTACATGAACTTACCTCAACGATTAAACGTAGATATGGAGGCAATTATTCCGAAACTTTATCTTCGCCTCAATCCAAAGCCGTATGAGGTTTTTCTTGACCTAAACGAATAAATTCAGCTCAATTCAATAATTATTTTATTCAATTTAAGCCAAACTCATATTTTAACAAAATTACATTTTTTTCACTTGTACGGGATAAATGTAAAAAGCCCTAAAAATGTTGTATTTTCCTTGAAGAATTGATGGAGAAGATGAATTCATGAAGAAAATGTTTTGTTTTCTTTAATTTTAACCTTTATTTACCTAATTACCAAAATAACCTTTAAAATTATTCAATATTTCAATAATACCAAGACTTGTATATCCACTATTGTCATTAATGGTCTAATTACCGTATAAGGACTCATACTTTTAAGGTTCTATAACTATTTAATATCTTTAGCTACTAGAACACTACTTTTTCACTTTATGTGATTTAGTCCTTTTTATCAAATTAAGCATGCAAACGGTAAAATTTCTAAACAAAATATTTATACAGTAATACTAACATAATGTAGACGTTAAAATAATATAAAAATAAATATTTTCACGTCAAATTTGTGGTCTCGAAACCAATGCTCCGATTTCACTTAAAATAGGATGTTACATAAATGATGGGAGAGGAATACATTTTGTCATAGATGAGGAAGTGACAAATTCCACAATTGCAGATAAAAACCTACTAACAAAACTTACTCTGGGATGATGGTTTCTAAAAACAACAACGTTTCTAGATAACCATAGTTCCCAAAGGGCAAAAGCAAATACTGCATACCAAGGAAGGCTAGAAGAAGTCATCCATTCCTTTGAGGAGAAATTATTGATGAGGCAGTTAATCCATGATGAATAAGGATGCAGCTTGCATTGAACCTTGAAAGCCAAGGACTCCAAAAGGGTATGGGAGGTAACACAATCACGAAGAATGTGAGAGATCTCTTATAGGAAAGAGGAATACAATGGACGAAGGTCCTCCGAGATAAGATGTCTACCTTTAAGTAAAAATCGCATAAGAATAATATTATGACCACACTTCCATAGGAAACAATTGATCTTTGGAGGTAATTTGGCTTCCTATATGAGTTTCCAATGGATGCATTGAGACAGGGGGTCTTGGAATCGAATCCAACCATTAGAGCATAAGCATTAACAAGAGAGAAGTTTCCATCATTAGAACAACCCCAACATAAGGTGTCCAACTCATTGCGAATATTAGGAACGAGAGTACTAAAAAAGATATCCAACAAAACTTGGGGTAAACTTAAAGAGATAAACAAAGGCCCTTGGTCTTCCCACCTATTACGAACTTGTTTGAAAGAAAAAAGTTCTTTAGACCATAACAAAGGCACCTGTAATGTAATGATCTATTTTCTAGGGTGTCGGGAGTAAAGATTAAGGGACCACAATTTCGGCTAGTGAGTCAGTACATATATTCATTATTTAGTAATTTTATGGTACTATGAATGTTGTATAAAAATTTGGTTACAAAATTTTAATGTTTAAATAGCTAATTTTTGAAACAGGTGTAACAGTCCAATTTAGACCCTAGTTGGAATAGTGGTTTCAGGACCACAAATTTGAGTCAGAAAAATATTTTAATATTATTTTATGTGCTGGCAATATGTGATTAAGCATGTGTGAAAGTTTCGTGATTTAATTTTATTGTTTGTGTTCTTAATTTGAGAAAAAGACTTAATTGCAGAACATGTAAAAGTGGCCTTCTAATTGATTAAGTGCTGAATTGATGTGTCTTTATTAAAATGGAGTCCTTATTATGCAAATGGACCATTGATATGGTTAATGGACATTTATGACCAACCCTTATGTATTATTATATGTTTTTGTCAAAGGTTAAAATTGTAAATTAGATAATAAGTATTGTTAAAATAAAACAAAACATAAAGATGACCATTTTATCATCTTTAATGGCCGAATGAAGCAAAGAAAATAGCTAAAAATAGGGTTTGATATTCGACACTTGCATAGCTTAATCAAGGTATGTTTTTGTTTCGGTTTTTGACAATTTCTACGTTTTTGTGATCGTTGTGGAACACCCCAAACCCAGCCTAAACCTTACGACCGGATCTGGCATGTCACATAAAAGGGTTGTTTAAAAACTGCGCATTTGTTAAAAATTTTGAGTTTAAATATTTATTCGCTTAATACCCTTTTGTTAACATTTTGAAAAACGGTTATTAAGGGTTTAGGACATTCCCGTATTGAACATATTAAAAGCTAAACCAGATAAAATACCAAAAATACAGTTAAAGCGGCCTTATTACAACTTAAAATCTCGAATTAAAAATAAGTTGAAATAAGGGAACAAGTTTACGAGAAAATAATGTATGGCCTTCACGAGTCCGCCTCAGCTCCCAAATCCGCGATCTAACGATTACCTGCAAAATTAACTAAGGGGTGAGTCATCGAGACTCAGTGTCTAAATCCCCATCCAAAGTATGTTAAGCTCATACACAGATCCATGTGCAAATATGCATGTCATGCAACCCATCCATCCTATCCATCCGAAACTCCCAAATCTACCCCGTGTGGTCAAAACCACTGGTGGTCAAAACCACTGGTGACCGTAGTCACAAATAATATCGGTCTGGTCAAAACCACTGGTGACCGTAGTCACAATAATATGTGTGGGGCCAGCCCACAATATGGTCAAAACCACTGATGACAATCCCGTATATCGATATGTGGGGCCAACCCACTATGGTACCAAACCACTGGGACGAGTCACAAAGATAGCAATATGTGGTCAAAACCACTGGTGACAGTCTAGAATCATATCTTCCCCCTCCTCTCATCATACCCATGCAATATGACATAATAATTCGTATGCAGTATGACATGTATGCAAATCATATATCACAGATAACGTATGAAACGAATTACCATCATAATCAGAATAACCAATACAACATAATCAAGCCAATCAACCTCTAAGGGTATAACAGTAATTTACCTTCTAGGGGTATTTTGGTAATTTACCCACTAAGGGTATTTCAGTAATTTCGTACCTGGAATGGCCTTTCCGAAGGCCCAATGTCGCCCCGAGTGACTCGACTACCAATTCTATCTTTACCGGACTATTGGGCCTAAAACTCGATTCCGGCCCATTCGGGCCCACACGCTCGTGTGGCCCACCTAACATAAATCTAGCCACGTATATAAGTTCCACCTAGTCTAGTTCACTATATACTATACCATCATACATTTTGCTCAATTGGGCCCACGAGTCCATTGGGCCTACTTCGGCCCATCGTGGCCCAAGCAGCCCCAACCCACAAGAATACTACTGATGGCCTCAACTATCGCGTCGAAGCCCCACACGTGCGCTCGCATGCTCGTGTGGCTACTATTGCCGTGACCGGCACTTCGGCATTTGCCGCTCTACAGCTAGAGTAGAGAGAGTTACACACCTGATAGGAATCTGAAGCTGCTAAACCGCGCTCCGAGCACTCCTTTGCGCAATGCCAACCAAGTATGATAACTCTCCTCCTAGAATGCTCTTTATATAGCTAGCTCTTCACCTTCCTTCTTTGTATCTTTCCAATGTGTGATCCCTTCGTCAGTAGAGTTTAAATTCAACTGAAACTCTTGCCGTCCAATCTGCAAAATAAATACTCCCTTGCTTCTCATGAGATTCGAACCCAGGCTCCCTTACAACATAATCCACACTGCTAACCACTTGGCCACAACCTCCTCTTGTGCCTTAAACCATGCGCAACTAAATATAAACTATGGCCCAAATTCTAAGATCCAAGTAAAAGAAACTAAAATGCAAAAGCCAAGGCTTGAACCTTGGACCTCCTTCCTTCCTTGTGACGTCATTCCCTTGTCTCTTATGTGGCGTCACTTTGCCACTACACCACACTCTCCACTTGTGTCATTTTCCTCCACTTCTTATTCTTAAGGCCTACCTGCCAACTTCCAGGGTTTTTTTCGCCTAAAACCAAAATTTCCCCAAAGCTAATGTTCGATCTTGGGACTTCATAGAAGCCCTCTAACCTTCCAAAATCACTTATCTAATAAGTCCAACTTGTACTAAAGCCGATCTCCTGTTCTCCTAAAAATTTTAAACGCTACTACTCCTAAGGCCCATTGGGCCCAATCCTACTAGGCCCAACTTCGGGATGTTACACGTTGCTTCGAGTACTACAAAGCCCACGTTTTAATTTTAGAATTTAATGAAGATTTTGAGATATGCCATTGATGATTTTGTAAGCTTTGAGAGGATAGTTGATGAAATATGAAAGATAGGTGATAGATTAATATGTTTTGTTTTTGAATTTTTTATGAATTTGATTATTTTGGGCTAAATTGTGAAAATAATATTTTGAAGGACTAAAATGTGAAATAAATGAAATGTATGGACTTGTATGAACATGAGGAAGATTCGGCCTAAGCATGTAATGTTGATGTTTTGTATATTTTGTGAATTTATGAAATAGGGTCATAAATGTCAAAATGTGAAAATGTGAGGGCTAATTTGTTAAATGCCCTAAATGTGTGTATTTGGATTGAATTGAATGATTTGGTAAATAAAAGAGTTAAATTTGAATATGTATAGATCAAGAACCAAAGAAAATAGATTTAGATCAAGGGAAGTCGAAAGTGATCGAGTAGTCATATCTGTCCGTTCATATCCTTACGAGGTAAGTCGATATACAAATAAATGTGTTTAGATTGAACTAATATGTAACACCCCAAACCCAGTCAATACACCACGACCAAATCTGGTATGTTACGGGGAAAAACGTATTTGAGAGGATAGGTTCCCGTTTAAAAGTTTGATAAAAATACTTTGCTATATTTTGTACTTGTAGAAGTATTGGGCATGATTGTTTAAAAGCCGATGGTGCATTTGAAAATCCAGAAATTTTGAAAACTTAATTGAATCCATAAGTAAAAGAAATTGATATCATTTAGAAATCCAAATACTTCCTTTTTGTTGCTTAAAAACAATTTGGACTTAGTGAGAAAATGAATTCAAGTTTGGAAACATTTGAGTTACGATCATTTTGATTTGCAGCGTGATACCCGATGGTAAAGTTTAAAACATATCGTGTTGTAGTTTGAAAACCTTCTCTTTCCAAGTTTTAGCAAATTTTAACCCAATAATTTGTTAAGGCATATTTGAGAACACATCTAAGCATAAACATAACAAAACATAAGTTTAAAAGGCCTTTACAAACCCAACAAAACCAAATGAAAGTAAACGAAATAAAGTACCAAGTTTTAAAAGTCAGAGCAAATCCGTATGTTTATTCATGGCATGATCACCTCGAGTCCATTCCGGCTCCATGTCCGCGATCTAAGTGTCACCTGAAATGATAAGGGAAAGAGGTGAATCGCAGGACTCAGTGTATAAATCCTCCCCCCCGAATAATGCAACATACCAACACATATCATAGCAGAGCAATACAATTAATGCACCCGATCCTAACCATCCACAACACCTTTTCTACCCCGTGTGGTACCAAACCACTGGTGGTGCCAAACCACTGGTGACCCAAAGTCACGATATCCATCAATGTGGTACCAAACCACTGGTGACCCAAAGTCACGATATAATCCATCTGTGGGGCCAACCCACGTGTGATACCAAATCACTGGCGACAATCCCGTATCTCAAAAGTGGGGCCAACCCACGGTGGTGTTAAACCACAGGGACGAGTCACTATGAGGTGCCAAACCTCTGGTGTCCCAAAGACACAAGTGTGATACCAAATCACTGGTGACCATAGTCACGAATCGAATGATGGGGCCAACCCATCGTGTGATACCAAATCACTGGCGTCAATCCCGTAATATCAACGGTGGGGCCAACCCACTGTGGTGCTAAGCCACTGGGACAAGACACTGAGGTGCCAAACCTCTGGTGACCCAAAGTCACAATAATCAATCTGTGGTACCAAACCACTGGAGGTGCCAAACCTCTAGTGTCCCAAAGACACAGATATCATATTCCCCCTCCTCTCATATCACCTATACATGTCATACTGATGCAAATCATGTAAATCATGCAGTCATGCTAATATGTTTAATATCGCATCTCATATCACATACATCAGCAATCATGATAGCATATACCATTAATAGAACTCGCAATGAAACGGACTTACCCGGATCCGTACACATACCCCATTGGGTACCATATCAATCATCATACTGTTTTGGTCTTAATATGCAATCAGGCTATTAAACATATCACTAAGTAGATAGTGTGTTGGTTTACACACCTGCTAAAACGCAAGCTTAAATTCAACGAACCGATCTAAATCCCTCGAATACCTTGCTCCTCGCAAATGGTTTGGTTTCCTACCAAACCCGAACCAAACAATGGTTCCTTTTCCAATCGACCACACCCTAAAATGAAAACGGTTAATCCTTTAGTGACTTGGCTTAGTGAAAACTAAACGAATAGACTAAAAGAACCCACTCTTACCACCACTTACCAATCGATTGACAGAGAAAGAAGGCTCCTCTCGATTGCTTCCCAAAATCCGGATGTCCTATAATGAAATCGGTTTAATCACAAGGGGTTAACTCCTTACATCAAGAGCCAAAATCGGCTCTAACCAAACCAAAGTCGACAAAGAACAAGAAGAAAGAAAATAACCATTCGGCCATGTACTTACCTTCTCTAACGATTGGAACTAAGAGAACGAGAACAACACCTTTCTAATATTCGGCCAAAGTGCAACTTAAGAGGAGAGGGGAGATTCGGCTAACACTCTAAACAAGAAGAAAAAGAGGATTTCGCTTGACTCTTGAGGGTAAAAAGAAGAAGAAATGTGGTTCAAAAGGAGAAGAGAAATCGGCAAAGGTTGAAGAAGGATTCGGCTCAGTGAAATGGAAAGAAATAAATGGAAAATTCGGCTAAGAAAGAAATGTGAATTCGGCACAAGAGTTGTAAAAATGAAAATATGAGAAGGAGAGGATAGCTAGTTTCGGTTTACACAAAATGAAAATAAGAAGAAAAACATGGAAGAGAGCATTCGGCCACAACACAAAATGTAGAAAACACAAGTGCAAAAATTCGGCAAGTAGAGTTGTTTGAGGTTTCGGTTTCAAGAAGCAAAAATGGAAGAGTTTTTCCTGAAATTCGGCTTAGGCTATTGACAAAAAAAAAAGAAAAGGAACTTTGGCTTACAAAACTTTTGACCGAAAACACCAAAATGCCAAGGTGAAATTCGGCACACTCCCACTACACCTACCAACCGGCCACTCCCCCAAAATCTCTCCAAAAATTCAGCCACAACTCCCCCAAACACTCCAAGCCACAACTTCAAACTAGTTTGAACTAGTCCACCCCCACAAATCACTCTCCACCCACCATTTGAGCATTTGACTTGGTCTTAGGCAGAGTTTGAACTGCCTACAACTTCTCCCCTCCATGCCGTCAAAATGGAAGCAAAATGAGAGCACTCTGAAGCTTGAACACAGGACCTCCCCCCTGCAGGTGGCGTCACACACACAAGCCTCAAGTGGCGCCTAGCTTCCCACTCCACCAGCTCCTTTCTTGTGCTACAATTCGCCAAATAATACTTAAAACCCCAGCTTCTTCAGCTCCTCTCACCTAAGCCCAAAAGCAAAGATTTTTCCTACCACTCAGGCTTACACCTAGCTCACAACTAAGCCCCAAAAAATCAAGAACAACAACATAGCACACCAGACACATGCAAACAAAGCCATAACCGAAATAGCCCCCTAACCCGGGATATTACAGTTCTACCCCCTTAAAATAATTTCGACCTCGAAATTACCTGATCAGAAGAGTTGCGGGTATTGCTGTCTCATCATATCCTCGGGTTCCCACGTAGTTTCTTCCACGCCATGATTTCGCCATAGTACCTTAACCAAAGGCACAAACTTCCTACGCAGAACCTTCACATCCCGATCTAGAGTCTGCACAGATTCTTCCTCCATGGTCAAATCTGGATTTACCTCGATGTCTTCCACTGCTACCACGTGCGATGGATCTGAACGATAACGCCGAAGCATCGAAACGTGAAATACGTCGTGAATCTGACTTAGCTCTGCTGGCAACTCAAGCTGGTAAGCTACTGGTCCCACTCGTCTCAGTACCTTATACGGCCCAATAAATCTTGGACTTAGCTTGCCTTTCCTTCCGAACCTCAACACTTTCTTCCATGGCGAGACCTTCAGAAAAACTTGATCCCCTACAGCAAACTCTATGTCTCTCCGCTTAAGATCGGCATAAGACTTTTGCCGGTTCGAAGCTTCCTTCAATCGAGCCTGAATCAACTTAACCTTGTCTTCGGTCTCAGCAACCAACTCGGGTCCCAACAACTGACGTTCACCCAACTCCGTCCAACATGTAGGTGAACGACACTTCCTACCGTACAACGTCTCATATGGTGCCATCTTGATGCTCGCTTGGTAACTACTGTTGTAGGCAAACTCAGCTAACGGCAAAAACTCTTCCCAACTGCCCCTGAAATCCAGAACACAACCTCTTAGCATATCCTCTAAGATCTGAATAACCCTCTCCGACTGCCCATCAGACTGCGGGTGAAAAGCCGTGCTGAAATCCAAACGCGTACCCAGAGCCTGATGCAACGCTTTCTAGAACCTTGACGTAAATCTGGGATCCCTATCCGAGATGATCGATACTGGCACATCGTGCAGCCTCACTATCTCTGACACATACAGTTTTGCCAACCTCTGAAGTGAGTAGTCAACCCTCACCGGAATAAAGTGAGCTGATTTAGTCAGTCGATCCACAATTACCCAAACTGAATCCTTCTTGCTTGGCGTAAGAGGTAATCCACTGACGAAATCCATGGTTATCCTTTCCCACTTCCACTGAGGAATCTTCACTGGCTGAAGCAACCCTGACGGCAGCTGATGCTCAGCCTTAACCTGCTGGCATGTCAGACACTTCCCTACAAACTCTGTCACTTCTCTCTTCAGACCTGGCCACCAAAACTGCTCTCTGAGATCCTTATACATCTTGCTACCCCCAGGATGCATAGCATATGGGCTGCTATGTGCGTCCTGAAGAATCTTCTGCCTCAGCTCAACATCCTTGGGCATACAAGCTCTTCCTTGAAAACACAGCACCCCGTCATTAGACAAACTGTAACCTTCCAACCCACCAACCTGCACCTGCAACCTCTGTGCACTCAAAACCTCATCCTCTAACTGTTTCTCCCTGATCTGCTCAACCCAAGTAGGCTTAACCTGCAACTCTGCCAGAATACTCCCGTCGTCATACAAACTCAAATGGGCAAACATCGCTCTTAAGTCTGAAACAACCTTACGGCTCAACGCATCTGCCACCACGTTAGCCTTGCCCGGATGATACTCAATCGAACAGTCGTAGTCCTTTAGCAACTCAACCCATCTGCGCTGCCTCAAATTCAAATCCTCCTGAGTCAAAAGGTACTTCAGACTCTTATGATCTGTGTAGACTATCGATCTCTCTCCGTACAAGTAGTGCCTCCAAATCTTCAAAGCGAAGACTACAGCCGCTAACTCCAGATCATGTGTCAGATAATTAACCTCATGTGGCCTCAACTGCCGAGATGCGTAAGCCACAACCTTACCTTCCTACATCAGCATACAACCCAATCCCGTATGTGATGCATCGCAGTATACTGTGAATTCCTTACCAGCCTCAGGTTGAATCAAAACCGGAGCTTCTGTCAGAATCTTCTTAAGCTTGTCGAAACTCTCCTGCTGTTTCTCAGTCCAAACAAATGGAATCCCTTTCCTTAACAACTTGGTCATCGGCGCTGTGATCAACGAAAATCCCTCGACAAATCTTCGGTAGTATCCTGCCAAACCCAGAAAACTCCGAATCTCAGCCACTGACTTAGGCGGCTTCCAATCCAAAACTGCCTCAATCTTCCGAGGATCCACTCTAATCCCCTCAGCTGACACTACATGACCCAAGAAAGTCACTTCTCTAAGCCAGAACTCGCACTTACTAAACTTAGCATAAAGCTGCTTCTCCCTCAAAATCTGTAGCACCACTCGTAAATGCGCATCATGCTCTTCTTCTGTCCTTGAGTATACTAAGATGTTGTCTATGAAAACCACAACGAACTGATCCAAATACTGCTAAAACACCCTATTCATCATATCCATGAATGCTGCCGGCGCGTTAGTTAACCCGAACGGCATTACCAGAAATTCGTAGTGCCCATACCGAGTCCGAAACGCTGTCTTGTGGATATCCGCTTCCTTTACCTTTAACTGGTGATACCCAGACTTTAAATCGATTTTCGAAAATACCGCTGCACCCTTCAGCTGATCAAACAGGTCATCTATCCGTGGCAACGGATACTTGTTTTTGATCGTCAGCTTATTCAACTGGCGGTAGTCTATACACATCCGCATCGTACCATCTTTCTTCTTAACAAAGAGTACCGGCGCACCCCAAGGTGAAACACTTGGCCTGATAAAGCCTCGATCCAACAACTCCTGGATCTGAGCCTTAAGCTCCACTAACTCCTTTGGCGCCATCCTATACGGAGCAATAGACACCGGCGCGGTTCCGGGTAACAAATCTATCCCGAACTCTACCTCACAATCCGGTGGCAAACCCGGAAGCTCCTCAGGAAACACATCAGCAAATTCCCTAACTGTCCGAACCTTCTCTACAGCAGACTCTTTAGCCTCCAAGGCATACACATGAACCACATACGCCTCACAGCCCTTCCTGACCATTTTCTCAGCCTTCAGAGCAGATATCACATTAGATAAGTAATCTCTCCTATTACCTATCATAACCACTTCATCACCCTCAGACGTCTTTAGAATCATGTGCTTAGCCGCGCAATCCAACCTCGCCTGGTACTTAACCAACCAGTCCATCCCAAGAATCAGATCGAACTCCCCAAAAGGCAGTTCCATCAAATCAGCAACAAACACTACCCCTTGGAGTTCTAGAGGTACATCCTTAAACAGCTTATCTACAACTATAGAGTGACCTAGAGGGCTAATTACTGTCATCTCCCTAGAAGTAGTTTCAGAGTCTAAATCCATGGTCTCTACTACACTACTAGCAACATAGAAAGGCGTCGAACCCACATCAATCAAAGCAGTAAATGGAGAACCAAAGATAAAGAACGTACCTGTTATGACGTCCGGTGCGTCGCCCTCCTCTCGGCGCCTCGCTGCATACACTAACCCAGGCTGTCTCGCCTCAGAACTACCCGCACCTTTGCCCGATGCTCTACGGCCCCGACCAGAACCATTACCTCCTCTGCCATTACCACGACTCCTCTGCGGTGGCGGTCCATTATTCCTAAACTGAGTACGGCCCTGACCCTCGGACTGAATCCTAGCCAACTTACGCAGACAGTCCCTCACTCGGTGATCCAAAGAGCCACACTCAAAGCACCCTTTTCCACCGGTCCAGCATCCTCCCCAATGAGATTCCCCACAACGGTTACACTGCGGCGGTCCCTGACTAGCAGCAACAATCCTACCAGACTGATTCGGCCCACTCTGTCTAGCCCTTTTCTGAGGATTACCCGACGACCCAGAAGATCCAAAACTCCTCTTATGCCTGTTCCTATCCATACCTTGCCTTACAGACTCTTTCACTCCCTCGGCTACCTTAGCCTTCTCAACCAGGACAGCAAACTCACACTCCTGCTATGGAGCAATCAGCAACCTCAACTCATCTCTCAGACCATCCTCGAAATGAACACACCTCTCGTGTTCAGTAGCCACCATACCTCTAGCATACCGACTCAGCCTCAAAAACTGTGCCTCGTACTCTGACACAGACTTACTCCCCTGGACCAACCTCAGGAATGCTTTTCGCTGCGCGTCGATGTAGCTAGCTCCAATGTACTTTTTCTGATAAGCAGCCTTGAAATAATCCCAAGTAAGATCTTCCGCCGCAGCACTGTCCCGAACCGTGAGCCACCACTGGTATGACTCATCCCGAAGAAGCGATACTATGCCCTTCAGCTTCTCCTCAGCAGTCAGGTCTAAATCGTCCATAACCCTCTCTGTCGCCTCCAGCCAATACTCAGCCGTACTGGGAGCAACACCAGAAACACCTCGGAAAACTTCAGCCCCGTTTGCCCGGAGTCGCTCAGGCACAGATTTCCTAGCTCCTGCGCCTCCACCTACTCCAGCTACCCTTTCCAAAACTCGCAGCATCGCCTGCGACACTGCATCATCCCCAGGCTGATCTTGAAACTCACCACCTCCAGCTAGTGGCAGTACCGGTATCTTATTCTCTGACCCCTGACCAGATCCTACGGGTTCAGAAACTGTCATCCTACCACGACCACGTCCACGACCGCGTCCACCTCGAGCACTCATGACTAAAATCTCTACGTATCTGATTTAGGAGTTTTATGCATCAGTAATTATTCCACTGTTTAACAGCAAAGTCTTATGATTATTAAAGAAGCTTTGTTTTTGCGAGTTCACGGAATCCTATCAATTTCAGATTCTAAGGTAATCCACTATTGCTAATCATCCAATCCCATCAACATCAAAATCATAAGCAATAGTAAGGGGTACTTACCTGAGCGGATTGGTGCCGGAGACTCGGTGCCATGCCTTTCAAACCATATATTTCAAAACAAGAACACTTAAAACAGATTTTTGAAAACATTACGAGCCTCAGGCCCACAGCCGAGCCTTTGAACTTGGCTCTGATACCACAATTGTAACACCCCAAACACGGTCAATACACCACGACCAAATCTGGTATGTTACGGGGAAAAACGTATTTGAGAGGATAAGTTCCCATTTAAAAGTTTGATAAAAATACTTTGCTATATTTTGTACTTGTAGAAGTCTTGGGCATGATTGTTTAAAAGCCGATGGTGCATTTGAAAATCCGAAAATTTTGAAAACTTAATTGAATCCATAAGTAAAAGAAATTGATATCATTTAGAAATCCAAATACTTCCTTTTTGTTGCTTCAAAACAATTTGGACTTAGTGAGAAAATGAATTCAAGTTTGGAAACATTTGAGTTACGATCATTTTGATTTGCACGTGATACCCGATGGTAAAGTTTAAAACATATCGTGTTGTAGTTTGAAAACCTTCTCTTTCCAAGTTTTAGCAAATTTTAACCCAATAATTTGTTAAGGCATATTTGAGAACACATCTAAGCATAAACATAACAATACATAAGTTTAAAAGGCCTTTACAAACCCAACAAAACCAAATGAAAGTAAATGAAATAAAGTACCAAGTTTTAAAAGTTAGAGCAAATCCGTATGTTTATTCATGGCATGATCACCTCGAGTCCATTTCGGCTCCATGTCCGCGATCTAAGTGTCACCTGAAATGATAAGGGAAAGAGGTGAGTCACAGGACTCAGTGTATAAATCCTCCCCCCGCGAATAATGCAACATACCAACACATATCATAGCAGAGCAATACAATTAATGCACCCGATCCTAACCATCCACAACACCTTTTCTACCCCGTGTGGTACCAAACCACTGGTGGTGCCAAACCACTGGTGACCCAAAGTCACGATATCCATCAATGTGGTGCCAAACCACTGGTGACCCAAATTCACGATATAATCCATATGTGGGGCCAACCCACGTGTGATACCAAATCACTAGCGACAATCCCGTATCTCAAAAGTGGGGCCAACCCACGATGGTGTTAAACTACAGGGACGAGTCGCTATGAGGTGCCAAACCTCTGGTGTCCCAAAGACACAAGTGTGATACCAAATCACTGGTGACCGCAGTCACGAATCGAATGATGGGGCCAACCCATCGTGTGATACCAAATCACTGGCGTCAATCCCGTAATATCAACGGTGGGGCCAACCCATTGTGGTGCTAAGCCACTGGGACAAGACACTGAGGTGCCAAACCTCTGGTGACCCAAAGTCACAATAATCAATCTGTGGTACCAAACCACTGGAGGTGCCAAACCTTTGGTGTCCCAAAGACACAAATATCATATTCCCCCTCCTCTCATATCACCCATACATGTCATACTGATGCAAATCATGTAAATCATGCAGTCATGCTAATTTGTTTAATATCGCATCTCATATCACATACAACAGCAATCATGATAGCATATACCATTAATAGAACTTGCAATGAAACGGACTTACCCGGATCCGTACACGTACCCCATTGGGTACCATATCAATCATCATATTGTTTTGGTCTTAATAGGCAATCAGGCTATTAAACATATCACTAAGTAGATAGTGTGTCGGTTTACACACCTGCTAAAACGCAAGCTTAAACTCAACGAACCGATCCAAATCCCTCGAATACCTTGCTCTTCGCAAATGGTTTGGTTTCCTACCAAACCCGAACCAAATAATGGTTCCTTTTCCAATCGACCACACCCTAAAATGAAAACGGTTAATCCTTTAGTGACTTGGCTTAGTGAAAACTAAACGAATAGACTAAAAGAACCCACTCTTACCACCACTTACCAATCGATTGACAGAGAAAGAAGGCTCCTCTCGATTGCTTCCCAAAATCCGGATGTCCTATAATGAAATCGGTTTAATCACAAGGGGTTAAATCCTTACATCAAGAGCCAAAATCGGCTCTAACCAAACCAAAGTCGACAAAGAACAGGAAGAAAGAAAATAACCATTCGGCCATGTACTTACCTTCTCTAACGATTGGAACTAAGAGAACGAGAACAACACCTTTCTAATATTCGGCCAAAGTGCAACTTAAGAGGAGAGGGGAGATTCGGCTAACACTCTAAACAAGAAGAAAAAGAGGATTTCGCTTGACTCTTGAGGGTAAAAAGAAGAAGAAATGTGGTTCAAAAGGAGAAGAGAAATCGGCAAAGGTTGAAGAAGGATTCGGCTCAGTGAAATGGAAAGAAATAAATGGAAAATTCGGCTAAGAAAGAAATGTGAATTCGGCACAAGAGTTGTAAAAATGAAAATATGAGAAGGAGAGGATAGCTAGTTTCGGTTTACACAAAATGAAAATAAGAAGAAAAACATGGAAGAGAGCATTCGGCCACAACACAAAATGTAGAAAACACAAGTGCAAAAATTCGGCAAGTAGAGTTGTTTGAGGTTTCGGTTTCAAGAAGCAAAAATGGAAGAGTTTTTCCTGAAATTCGGCTTAGGCTATTGACAAAAAAAGAAAAAGAACTTTGGCTTACAAAACTTTTGACCGAATACACCAAAATGCCAAGGTGAAATTCGGCACACTCCCACTACACCTACCAACCGGCCACTCCCCCAAAATCTCTCCAAAAATTCGGCCACAACTCCCCTAAACACTCCAAGCCACAACTTCAAACTAGTTTGAACTAGTCCACGCCCACAAATCACTCTCCACCCACCATTTGAGCATTTGACTTGGTCTTAGGCAGAGTTTGAACTGCCTACAACT
Source organism: Gossypium australe (assembly GCA_005393395.2). Taxonomy (NCBI): domain Eukaryota; kingdom Viridiplantae; phylum Streptophyta; class Magnoliopsida; order Malvales; family Malvaceae; genus Gossypium; species Gossypium australe. The sequence goes on from CM016626.1 coordinate 88,110,144, forward strand.
TCTCCCCTCCATGCCGTCAAAATGGAAGCAAAATGAGAGCACTCTGCAGCTTGAACACAGGACCTCCCCCCTGCAGGTGGCGTCACACACACAAGCCTCAAGTGGCGCCTAGCTTGCCACTCTACCAGCTTCTTTCTTGTGCTACAATTCGCCAAATAATACTTAAAACCCCAGCTTCTTCAGCTCCTCTCACCTAAGCCCAAAAGCAAAGATTTTTCCTACCACTCAGGCTTACACCTAGCTCACAACTAAGCCCCAAAACATCAAGAACAACAACATAGCACACCAGACACATGCAAACAAAGCCATAACCAAAATAGCCCCCTAACCCGGGATATTACATAATATTACTTACATGTGAATGAATTGTGTTATATGATTATTTCAACAGAATATGTGAAATCCGTCAAGGCTCTGATATTGTGACGATATCTGAAAAGTCTCATACGAACCTTAGGAATAGTTAGAATACATATGTCATGACATAGGGTTCAGATATGTGGTATCGTGTAAGACCATGTCTAGGACGTTGGCATCAATTTGAGAATTACTTGTAAGACCATGTAACTCCCCCCAGACCCGGCCCAGACGTTATGGCCGAATTCAGTAAAGAAACATCAAAGGAATAATTCAAAACGACTTTGCTTAGTTAAGACTTAAGTTTAAGGCTTAGAAACCCAAAAATCTAAGCAACTTGTAAAGTAATGATAAAAGCCCATGTTTTAAGAAAACACCCGTATGTTATAGGTATTTCGAAAACCATGTTTAAACTTAAGAAATTTATTCTAGTTTAACAATTACGCAGTTGAAAACATAAGGAAATCCAAATGTAAAGTCAAATTGGAGATACAAGGCATTATTACAAATGAAATAATTAACAATAAGTCATTCGAAAACAAATAAACAAAAACTTCTAAGTAACTTGTAGTGTGGCCATCTCCGAGTGCTCTCCCAAGTCGAGCCGTCTACTGCGGGTCACCTGAAACATTTAATAGAAGGGTGTAAATTTCGAAACTCAGTGTGTATGACCCTTGGTAATCTAATCAACATGTAATTATCACATTGGGCCTAAGCCCTAACAAAAATGGTGGTCTTGGGTCTTAGCCCACAATGACCTCATATCATATCAGTATCACATGAATGCAATGTTTCCATCACAAATCCAACCCTGCACTCCATTTCCCTTCCAACCTTACACTATTGTGGGGATATAAATATCAACCCACCCGTCCCTACACTCCAAAAGTAGCACCAACAGCGGCACTACTCAAACATTGCAGCAAGGCTGCTAAGCATATAATGGGCTTAAAGCCACCGGTGGATCCACAGTCGTCAAGCAACTATAAGATCCTTACACATCTTCCTTCGTATCATCAAACCCACCCAAGTGCAACATATATCTCATGAATGCAACATACACATTTTCACACATTAAGCACTTAGGGGTATTTTAGTCATTTCACTACCCAGGGGTATTTTTGTAAATCTACCCTACAGGGGTATTTTGGTAATTTTGCAAGTTAGGGGTATTTGGGTAGTTTTGCAATCCGGGGATATTTTGGTAGTTTTGCAATCCAGGGGTATTTCAGTAATTTTGCAAATCGAGGGTATTTTAGTAATTTTGCAAATTGGGGGTTTTAGTTATGAACTTTGGCTCATTAACAAGTCCTTGCAGCTAAAGTGAACAGACACTATGCACCAGGTAGGATCCCAGAGAAGAGGAGGTGGGTCACTAGGGCCGCTTAAGTACCAAGCTCTCCCTAGATCCAATCCTAGACATGCATATGTCCATTGTCACACTCTAACCTAGCGACTTGTCCACAGACATGTTTGATTATTAAATTAAGTCTTATGCTATTTAAGAATTTATCAGAACTAGGCCTAGAGTCCTTTAAAACCCTAGCAGGCATTTCTAAAATCCCATAAGGCCCACTAAGCTTAATCATGTCCATATAGCCCATTAAGCCCAATCATGTTTATGTAGCCCATTAGGCCTGATCACAATCAAATCATACAACCATCCATCATTCAGTTACACATATCAACTCTTGCTGACTTGGACCCACGAGCTCGGCAGGCCCATTTAGCCCCTTCTGGCCCGGTCGACCAAATAGTGGCCCGAGACCATGAAATCGCTCTCTTGGCCCCGGTGAACGTATCGATGTTACCACACGAATGTTCGCACGCTCGTGTAGTTGTTGGCGCCAACCTTTCAGCTTTTCGGCTTTTCGGCATTTCGGGTTTTTTGGTATTTCAGCTTTTGCCGATTTTTCATGTGTAAAGTGTATTTACACACTTGGTTACTGCAACGTGCTACACTATCCTCAGCCTTGAACCTACAACGAATACCAATCTCCAATCAATACACACTTAACTACAGTATTTACCTAAAAACCAAAGCCTTACCACAACCTTACCGTGTGCCACCGGTTTTAGTAGCCCTTCATTAGCTACTATTTACGTAGATCTGCACCCACACAAATATTATCAAAGATCGTGTGACTCATATTCCACACAAGTCACCTCTATAAGCCATACTTACATTCGACCACCACCACTAAAACGAGTACACTTACCTCCTTGCTAACGATCCTTATCACGTTTGTGATCTTTGAACCCTACCCTTGTTAATACAAGGTTAATGACAAGGAGAAATTAGATAGCCCTTCGGCTTTTAACAAAACACACTAAGGAGGTTGACTGAGTACTTACCCTTTGATCCTACGGCCTAGATAGCTATTGAACAAGATTCGGCTTTTAATCACTTAATCAACAAATTTGTGATGGAGGAAAGACAACAAAGAAACGGCACAAACAGGGAGTTCGGCAAATAGGGATGATGGTATTTGGCAATGAAAAAAAAAGATGAGGGGAAGAAAAGAAAGAAAGATGGAAACTCAAAGAACCCTTCTAATGATTTCGGCACCCCCTTTTATAGCCAAAGCCGAACTACCTTCCCCCCATAGTCCCATTCAGCACCAACACATCCACACCTCAATCCCCTATATTTTCTCTCTTATCTTTACCTTAAATTTCTCTCCTGAACACTCCCTTCCAGAGTCCACTCCAGCGCCACTACCTTCCTTCCATGTGCAAAAATAAACTCCTTAATTTGCCACTCTTAATGTAACATCCCCAAACCCGGCCCACGAGTCTAGACCAGATCTGGTTCTGTCACTGCGGAAAGACGGTTGAAAATCTTTGACTTTAGATTAAAACGTGAAAATTCGTTAACTTTGAAAATTATGTCCACTTAAAAATTAATAAATAATATAAGTTTGTTGAAAATTTCTGAAATAAAATTATTATAAGTATAATATGAATCTTTTATGAAAATATTTTTAAATATAGTATTAACTCCCACAATCATAAATAGAGTACTTTAAATCAAAGGGGCCTTTATTACATCAAGTAAAATTCCAAAATATTGATAATATAAAATACTTAAATGAAGTAAAACATCTTCTGCATGGGCCACCTTGTATCCACTCCAACCCGGTCCGATCATCCTGTCACCTGCGATGTTGGATAAATAATTGGGTGAGTCATAATGACTCAGTGTGTAAGTTAACCACTGAAATCCACCCACATGCTAGCCACATAATATCCCAATTATCAAATGCAATAAGTAATATATATTTATTTTAACAATTACCACAATCTGGGCTTGGCCCACATTCAAATCATACTCAAATACTGGGCTAGGCCCATTCCTCAATAAACCACATATCAACTGGGCTTGGCCCATTTCCACGTATGTTCCCAAAAGATACCTATCCACATGTCATATTGGGCTTGGCCCATTTCCATATTATTACAAAAATAATGCAACATGATTCCCAACCCAAACCTAGGGTCCATCCGCTACACACCCCCTTATCCAGCCTACCACACACCAGGGGACTATCGAGTCACCCTCTCCTTTTCCCTCCAAAAAGGCAACCAATGCCATCCACGATGTAGCGTATAGCTAACATCAAACCACGATGGAGCACACAGCAATCCATCAAGCCACGATATGGCATAAAGCCGATATCAATCAAGGTAACCGAGCAAACTAAATCGCAAAGATCCACAACGCGACCTCAGTCAGCGCCAATCCACGATGTAGCACAAAGCTGACATCAACCACGTACTCGAAGTACACCCGTACCTTATTTCATAACCCACCCATGCACAAAGCAGAGGGAATGAGAGGCCAAATGATTCGGCAATGGTATGCAAAGTATGAAGGAAGGGAGGGAAAATAAATACACAAAAGGCTATGGCTTTCAACAAGGAGTGAATATTCGGCTATACAAGGAGAAAGTATTGGAAAGAAGAAAAGAAAAGATGGCTAAGGGGAGAGAATAGAAGAATTCGGCAAGGGTCTAAAGAAAATATGAAAAAGGCTGCCCACTAGAAAGAAAAAAAATTCGGCACTAGACTTCCCCCCCCCAATTTATAGAATTCGTCCACCTCCTGCTAATTCAAAGTAATTTGAATTAGCCCAAATTCCCTATTTTAATCCATTCAAACTAGTTTGAATGGTTTCAACCATTATCTTCACTTAATCCCATTAATAAATTAAACCCCCAGCCATTATCTTTATTCTACTTTAATACTAACCAAAATAATCCTTTATTAATCTAAAATAATAAAATAACCAAATACTTATCCCCTACCTATTTAAATAAAATAATAATTATCCTACACTAAAAAAAACAAATACAAGATAATTAAAACACTACCCCACCTACCGTCTAACACTTACCAGCTGCTGCCAAAAGAGAAAAAAAATAAAACTTCAATGTGCAGCCCACTTCCATGCCGACCAGCAGCAAAAAGAATGAGGAAAAACCCGCAAGCAGCCCCCAAGATTCGAACACAGGACCTGGGGGAAAGCCAGCAGCCAACTAGCGCCCCAGCCATTCGGCCAACCTGCTTTTCATGCCAAAAAGCCCCAACAATTATTTATAACACTTTCCTATCTAAGCCCATAACTGCATATGAAAAATAAACACGCAAAAATACTGCTGCAGGCCCTCGAACCAGCGCCTCCGCTCACCTCTAGCACCTATGTGACGCACGGGCACCACTTGGCCAAGCTGCTGCTTGTGACAAAACACGCCCCAAATTATTTTAAGGCCTTCTACCTTGCAACGCCATAATCCAAAAATTAAAACCATTTTGCTACCGCTTGGTCTCGAACCCAGGCCCTCAATGGCGCTACTCCCAGCCCCCTAAGCAGCGCATGGAGCCACTTTGCCAATGCCGTTCTTGTGCCATAAATTACCAAAAAATATACTTAAGGCCTCCCTTGGCCCGATTCCCTTCCTTATACTAAAAATCCAAAATTTTCTTAAGCCTTCCCCTTTCATCCCAAGATTCTTAAAACCTCTAAAACACCTCCAAACACACCCAAAAACCTACTAACACCTGAATTATACTTAAATTACCTAGCCCCTAAACCAGGGTGTTACAATTCTACCCTCCTTAAAATAATTTCGTCCTCGAAATTACTTACTACCATGCAATCCTAACTCCCTACTCTACGCCTCCGCTGCGCACTCTGATTTCAATTCATCATACTTCCCAAACGTAGTCTCTAAGTTCTCACTCAAGATCCAAATCATACAGGAAAGAATTAACTTACAAACAAGGAGAACAATTAAAGAGTATTCCAAAACAAAGGAGCTTACCCGATATCACATCCTTGGTTGACTTTGACTAGAACCACAACCCTTCGTTGCTCGAGGACAATTCTTAACTAAATGTGCCTTAGATCCGCACCGAAAGCATTCTTTATTATTCCCCCAACACTCTCCCGTGTGAGGTCTTCCACATCGAACACAAGAACGATTCCGATTCTCAGCAACTGGCACAGGTGGACGTACCGTATTCTCAACTCTCGGTCTTTTCTGAGCATCTCCAAACGATGCTGATGGTCCAACCCTTCTCTTATTCTCGTTCCTATTCTTTTCTCGGCTCTCCCTGATAGTCTTCCTAACCTCTTCAGCGATCCGAGCTTTCTCCACTAGCACCGCGAAGTCTCTCTCCCTCTGCGGAGCAATCAGCATTCGAAGTTCATCTCGCAATCCGTCCTCAAACCGGACGCACCTCTCATAATCAGTGGCCACAATTCCCTTAGCATACTGGCTTAACCGCACAAATTCCGCTTCGTACTCAGCTATCGACTTACTTCCTTGCACTAGATTTAGAAACGCTTTCCTTTGCGAGTCCAAATAACTGGCTCCTACGTACTTTCCTTCAAACTTAGCCTTAAAGAAGTCCCAATCCAGTCGATCTGCCGGGACACCTTGCCTGACAGTGAGCCACCAACGATAAGCTTCGTCGCGAAGCAACGAAACAGCACCCTTCAGCTTTTCTTCATTGGTGCAGTCCAAATCATCCATGATTCTCTCGACTGCTTCTAGCCAATACTCTGCTACATTCGGAGCTACTCCTGACACTCCTCTAAAGACTTCAGCCCCGTTCGACCTGAGTCTCTCGGATACTGACTTCCGAGTTCCATTTCCCCTACTAGCTCTTGCTACTCGTTCTAGCACTCGTAACATGGCCTGCGATACTGCGTCATCTTCTCCTGTTTCATCTTGCCCCTCTACGTCCACTGCTGGCGGCACTTCACTTTCTGATCCATGGCCAGACCCTACCGGTTCCGAAGCTGCCATCCTACCTCTACCACGTCCCCTAGAACTCATCTCTATCGTCGCGATTTAATCTAATTTAAGAAATTTTATGCATTAGAAATTGTTCCACTATTTTACCGCGAGCAAATTTTATGAAAGAAGGGTATTTAGGAGTAGTTCTTTCGATCACACAAAGTCTCAGTTCAAGCCTGCTACCCTAATTCAAAGAATCACATTTACACACACATTCATTCGTCCACAAGAACACATTTCTCCCTCAGTAGAGGCACATTCAGTGGTATCCACCACACACATCCACTATTCGGACCTTTCTGCCCGTTTCTACCCCAGGGGTATTTCCTTCATTTTCCCACAGGGTATTTTCGTAAATCATCAGAAAAATTTTGAAAGCCTTAATAAATCAGGATATTTGGATATTCCAAGCCTTTAAGGGTATTAAAAAAAATCACAATTTAAAGGTATGACAAGATTTTGGAAACCAGGGGTATTTTGGTAATTTATCAGTCAGGGGTAATTTTGTAAATTCTCAAATTAGGGTATCTCGAAATTTTACGAAATAGCATTTTCGAATACTTTTGCAAAGTAAGGGGATTTTATTAAAATTGGGGTTAAATCGAAAATTTTAAAAGTCAGGGGCATTTTAGTAATTTTCAACATAGGGGTATTTTCGTAAATTTTCGCAAATCGGAGTATCTCGATATTTTGAAAACTAAAGATTTTGGTATTTTACAAAGTAAAAATTATTTTAACAAAAGTTGAGGGTAGTGCGGTAATTTACAACACAGGGGTATTTTTGTAATTTTGCCGCTAGGGGCATTTTGGAAATTTTGGAAATCAATGATACTTTAGAAAAAATTTTCACAAGAATCTTTTACTACAGTAAAAAGGGTAATTTAAGGATTTTAAGACTAGGAATTTTATAAAACGGCACGGCTAGTCCCTTTCGGGTTTTAATAATTGGTTTAGCCTATGAACAAGTCCTCTTGGTTAAGGTGAACCGTAGCTACGCACCAGGTAGGATTCCTGCGAAGAGGAGGTGAGTCACGAGGACTGCTTAAGTACCAGGCTCTTCCGGATCCAATCCTAGACATGCGCACATAGGTTGCCACACCTTAATTCGGCGACTTATTTCGCAGGTTTGTTTATTAGACACTTTAAATCTTATGCACGTGATTGAGTAGACTAGTCCTAGGGTCCAATAGCCCTATCATTCTATTCTACGAGCCCAACTAAGCCCATAACAGTTCATAATAGTAAAGCACTTCAAAAGTCCGAAGTACTTACCTGGTGGACTTCGGGTCGGAGGTATAGGTGCCATGCCAGAATAACCTGAAAAAAGTTTCTTAAAAGCCCATATTTTTGAAAAGCCCATTTTGAAAATGTTTTTGGGCCCAAAACCCTCAAAGCCGAGTTTTGAACCGGGCTCTGATACCAAACTGTAACATCCCCAAACCCGGCCCACGAGTCTAGACCGGATCCGGTTCTGTCACTGCGGAAAGACGGTTGAAAATCTTTGACTTTAGATTAAAACGTGAAAATTCGTTAACTTTGAAAATTATGTCCACTTAAAAATTAATAAATAATATAAGTTTGTTGAAAATTTCTGAAATAAAATATTATTATAAGTATAATATGAATATTTTATGAAAATATTTTTAAGTATAGTATTAACTCCCACAATCATAAATAGAGTACTTTAAATCAAAGGGGCCTTTATTACATCAAGTAAAATTCCAAAATATTGATAATATAAAATACTTAAATGAAGTAAAACATCTTCTGCATGGGCCACCTTGTATCCACTCCAACCCGTCCGATCATCCTGTCACCTGCGATGTTGGATAAATAATTGGGTGAGTCATAATGACTCAGTGTGTAAGTTAACCACTGAAATCCACCCACATGCTAGCCACATAATATCCCAATTATCAAATGCAACAAGTAATATATATATTCATTTTAACAATTACCACAATCTGGGCTTGGCCCACATTCAAATCATACTCAAATACTGGGCTAGGCCCATTCCTCAATAAACCACATATCAACTGGGCTTGGCCCATTTCCACGTATGTTCCCAAAACATACCTATCCACATGTCATATTGGGCTTGGCCCATTTCCATATTATTACAAAAATAATGCAACATGATTCCCAACCCAAACCTAGGGTCCATCCGCTACACACCCCCTTATCCAGCCTACCACACACCAGGGGACTATCGAGTCACCCTCTCCTTTTCCCTCCAAAAAGGCAACCAATGCCATCCACGATGTAGCGTATAGCTAACATCAAACCACGATGGAGCACACAGCAATCCATCAAGCCACGATATGGCATAAAGCCGATATCAATCAAGGTAACCACGCGAACTAAATCGCAAAGATCCACAACGCGACCTCAGTCAGCGCCAATCCACGATGTAGCACAAAGCTGACATCAACCACGTACTCGAAGTACACCCGTACCTTATTTCATAACCCACCCATGCACATGTAACATAATATAACGCGGAGATGATGCATGTGCATGATATTCACAATCATAGGCATACTCACATATTAAAAATCAATTATCACATATTAACAAATTTGCTACTTACCTGGTCATCACCATACCCCCTTCAAAGGTATCTTTTTCACATTTACTGCACTTGTTAGCAAACTTATAAAACAGGCAAATATCACGCAAATCCCGGAAACAATGGCTAACTACACACCTTATAACCTGAAGCTCTAAACCCTCGATCCCGACGCTATCGTTTTGCGAGACTACAGCTATTTGCCTAATGTTTTCTGCTGCACGTCCACACCCCGGTGGCCAATCCCGAACTGCCGAGACGGCTCTTTTCTTAAACTTCAGGACAGGAGCTTTCCCTTTCCCCTCTTGACTGGTATTGGTCTCCATCAAAAAGGTTAATCAGAATCACAACATTAATCAACAAGTCATAATCTACTTATTAACGAGTCTAAGTTACTTACTAATATCCTTACCGAAATAAACTGAGATCCCGAAGGCTTTCCCTTGCTTTTGCCGATCTGCCCTATAAACCAAAGTCACTATTCGGTCAACACATAAGCACATACAATGGCCTAAGGCCGATTACCAATGGATCACTTACCCTTTATATTTGGATCCTGAAACACCAACGGTCTTAAGAAGTTGCCTGAAAACCCCTTGAGTAGCCGAATTTGAACAGCCCCTAATTGCCCCCTCACGCTGGTTATACACAAAAGAAGTACGATATTAAAGGCCTAAGAACATTCGGCCACATCAAACACCAAGACCACCCTTGATTAACCACTATTTAAAAGAGATAGGTTAATGACATAAATCCTTACCTTTCTCAACGACTAAAGAAACGACCCCACGCTCCAACCTTTGCCCGACCAATAATCGGCCACCACAAGGAATAGGTTCGGCTTCAGGGACTTGTAAACAAAGCAGAGGGAATGAGAGGCCAAATGATTCGGCAATGGTATGCAAAGTATGAAGGAAGGGAGGGAAAATAAATACACAAAAGGCTATGGCTTTCAACAAGGAGTGAATATTCGGCTATACAAGGAGAAAGTATTGGAAAGAAGAAAAGAAAAGATGGCTAAGGGGAGAGAATAGAAGAATTCGGCAAGGGTCTAAAGAAAATATGAAAAAGGCTGCCCACTAGAAAGAAAAAAAAATTCGGCACTAGACTTCCCCCCCAATTTATAGAATTCGTCCACCTCCTGCTAATTCAAAGTAATTTGAATTAGCCCAAATTCCCTATTTTAATCCATTCAAACTAGTTTGAATGGTTTCAACCATTATCTTCACTTAATCCCATTAATAAATTAAACCCCCAGCCATTATCTCTATTCTAATTTAATACTAACCAAAATAATCCTTTATTAATCTAAAATAATAAAATAACCAAATACTTATCCCCTACCTATTTAAATAAAATAATAATTATCCTACACTAAAAAAAACAAATACAAGATAATTAAAACACTACCCCACCTACCGTCTAACACTTACCAGCTGCTGCCAAAAGAGAAAAAAAATTAAAACTTCAATGTGCAGCCCACTTCCACGCCGACCAGCAGCAAAAAGAATGAGGAAAAACCCGCAAGCAGCCCCCAAGATTCGAACACAGGACCTGGGGGAAAGCCAGCAGCCAACTAGCGCCCCAGCCATTCGGCCAACCTACTTTTCATGCCAAAAAGCCTCAACAATTATTTATAACACCTTCCTATCTAAGCCCATAACTGCATATGAAAAATAAACACGCAAAAATGCTGCTGCAGGCCCTTGAACCAGCGCCTCCGCTCACCTCTAGCACCTATGTGACGCACGGGCACCACTTGGCCAAGCTGCTGCTTGTGACAAAACACGCCCCAAATTATTTTAAGGCCTTCTACCTTGCAACGCCATAATCCAAAAATTAAAACCATTTTGCTGCCGCTTGGTCTCGAACCCAGGCCCTCAATGGCGCTACTCCCAGCCCCCTAAGCAGCGCATGGAGCCACTTTGCCAATGCCGTTCTTGTGCCATAAATTACTGAAAAATATACTTAAGGCCTCCCTTGGCCCGATTCCCTTCCTTATACTAAAAATCCAAAATTTTCTTAAGCCTTCCTCTTTCATCCCAACATTCTTAAAACCTCTAAAACACCTCCAAACACACCCAAAAACCTACCAACACCTGAATTATACTTAAATTACCTAGCCCCTAAACCAGGGTGTTACACTTAAGCCTCGAACCTTGGACCTCCTCACCTGCTAGAAACGCCACCTTGTAGCTCCCCAAGTGACGCCACCTTGCCACTGGACCACAGGCCCAACTGTGTCCTATTTTCCCCTTAATCTATTTAAGAGGCATAATACCTGAGACTAGGGTCCACTAAGGCTAAAAATATTTTTTCCCTATGGTCTTCCCTATCCCTAAGACTTCAAATAACCCTCAAAGCCCACATGCCAATTGTCATTTTCTTGCTCACTTAAAAATTTTTTCTGAGACCCAAAGCCCAATAGGCCCAATTCTACTAAGCCCAAATTCGGGGCATTACAGACCATGTCTGAGACATTGGCATCTTATATGATTTCGTGTAAGACATTGTCTGGGACAGTGGCATCGATATTTGATTGCATGTAAGACCATGTCTGGGACATTGGTATTGTACGTGTATTCTGAGTTATCTGAGTATCCTATTTTATTTTGTATGGTTCAATGAGTATTCTGAGAATTGAATGACTATGTGAAATGTGTATCTGATATAGGTACGTTTGAAGTGTATGCAAAGTTTGTGTATGAAAATTAAGTATTTGTGAGATTGTGTAATTTAGATACATGTATGGACTTAATGAGATGAGATGTGTTATATACCAATGTGCTATGATCTAATGAAATACTTGGAGATGTGATTTGTTGGTAAGCATGTAGTTAGAAACAATTGAGCCAAAGAAGAAATACGAATTTGCTATTGTGTTATGCTAAAGATCATGTGAATGAAATGGTTATAAATGTTTTACATGTTAAGTTTATTTGTATATGGTTCACTAAGCTTTTGAAAGCTTACTTTGTGTGTGTTTGCATTGTTTTATAGATTATCAAAGCTACGGAAAGCTCGGGGATTGTCGAGAATCATCACCACACTATCGAATTATACTTTGGTACCTTTTGAAAATGTATATATATTAAAGTATGACATGTACACTCTAGTGAGTTTTGATTATGGTTTGAGATGTGTAAAAATAGCCATGTGATATGTCTTGTTAAAGAATGTGTTTTTAGGTGAGCTTTGTTTTAGTTTATGATGCATAAGGTGAAATGTTTTGATGAGCTAATGAATGGCCAAAATGAAATGGTCAATGTTGGTAAGTTTCTTGATTAATTTGTGAAGTTGATATGATGAGAAATGTTATAGATTGGTATGGCTTAAAATGTTATATAGGTATGTGTTTTGATGTGAAGTTGATACTTGAATTGGTATACTTGAGTAAGAATTGAATATGGAAATGAATGATATTATTAAGAGTCAAATTGTGCATGCTTTGGTATGTTTTGGATGCCTTTGGAGTATGAATTTAGGTTGGTTTGATGCTTGTAGGTTTGACCCTTGTAGGTTTGACCCAAAATTTGGGTGGCAAATTGGCCTTGCAAATGGCCTAAATTTGCCGACACGGTTGAGCACACGGGTATGTGTCTCGACCTTGTCACTTAAGTTTGTAATTTGAAACAAGTCAGACTCACACATAGGCCAGACATACGGGCGTGTGACAGGCCGTGTGAATTAAGTCAGTGTTGCCCATGGGTTAAGTACACGGGCGTGTCTTCAGCCGTATGGACAAGTCAGTATGTATGCCCTATTTTGCCATGGCCTATACACACGAGTGTGTCTAATGCTGTGTGAGGCACACGGCCTGCCCACACGGGCGTGTGACCTCTGCAACTTTGAAAAAGTGTTTGATTTTCAAAAAAATTTTGTATGCGCTTGGTTTAGTCTTGACCCCTTCCCAATGCATGTTTAAGGTCTCGTAGACCTTTTTAAGGGACTTTATGTGTAAGATTAACTATGATATGATGATGTTGTATTTTGTGTTGTGAAATGATTGTAAAAGTTTCGATATGTCCGGTAATGCCTCTTAACCCTATTCCGGTGATGGTTACAAGTTAGGGGTGTTACAAGAGGACTAAATTGCAAAAGATGCAAAAGTTAGTCTCTATTATAAAAATGTTAAATTCCCTAAAGTTTTTCATTTTATTCAATTTAGTCCCTAAAATTGAAACAAGTATGATTTTCACAATTGAACTTTCTTTATCATTTTTATTTCAATTATATCCTTCTACAACCCTATAAAATATAAATTTATAGAAATTTCATGTGAAATTTGACATATTCACAATTTAGTCTTTAAACTCAAAACTAGCAAAAATCACTTTACAAACCAGTCCTTAATCATTTCCAAGCTTACAAATCCACCATTTAATATCAAAAACATCAAAATTCATCAATGGTAACATTTTAAAACTTTCAAAGTTTTGAAAACAGAGGTACGATTTAATTAAATCGGGTTACAATGATAAAAAAACATAAAAATTACGAAAAATGAATTAATAAAGGCCTACCATGAAATCACACAAGCTTGGACAAACCTTTAAGCTTCAACAATGGTGTTTTTATGCTTCCCATTCCTTGAGAAGACCAAATGAAGATGATGCCCTTTTGTTTTACTATTTTAACATAATTTAACATTAATTTAATGTAATATCCAGGATTTAGGGGTTATGAAATTTTCGCTTGAATGTGTGCATTGTTTTGTTGTGTGCCCTTTGTATGAGTTTTAGGGACTTCGAGAATTTTAGAATGTAAGGGATTGCCTTAGAAAAATATTAGATTTTTAATCTTAGAAGGGGAGCTATGCAAGTTTGGCCTTAAGAGAATTTATTTGAGGTTTTGATCATAAGATGAGCAATTGGTAAAGTGGTGTTGGTGCATGGGTGAATGCATGAGGTGAGAGGTTCGAATCCTTTAGCTAGCAATTGGGAGGAATTTTAATTTTGTTCTTTTTCCTATAGTGTCAGTCAAACCTTATCTTGATTGGATGGACTCTTCTTTTATTTTTGGATAGTAGACTAAAGGAAAAAGGCAAGTTAGTAGTTATGGTAAGGAATCAAGTTGTTAAGGAAGGTTTAGGGGACAAAAGGCTTGAAGAGTGGGTGATGTTTTGGAAGCTTTTCCATGGTCATTTGACCATGAACCTAGATGGTATAAAGGGCTAAGGGGGTTGGTTTAATTGTGATGGAGATTAAGGGGTTGATAGGGAAGAATTGAGGAGGAAAAAGGGGGATTGTGTTGGCTAATGAGTTGGCCGAATGTGGTATGGGATTAGGGAGGTTTTAGTTGACCAAAAGTTGTCAAATTGTGCATCTTTTTCCTTTGTCCAAATATTTTCTCTTAGCCGAAATTGTCAATTGGCATTTGGTAAAAACTTTGCTTTGTTTTGGCCATTACATTTTTGACCAAATTGGTACTTTTTATTTCTTCTTTTTCTCTCAACTTTTACTCTCTTTTGGTACCAAAATATTGTCACTTTTGAAGACATTTATCATTCTTTTCTTCCTCTCTAGTGCCAAATTCATCCTATCACCAAAAGCATTTCTCATATTTTCTTTTTCTTTTTCATTCTCTTTTTCTCTTCTCTTTCTTTCTAATAGCCGAAACTATCCTATACTTTTCACCATTTTTATTTCTTTTCTTTTTGTTAAAAACCGAAATCACCATTCCTTTTCTTTTAATTTGTTAAGGCCGAATTTCTTTATAGTTCAAGTAAGGGTTAATCAATCTTCGTGTTTCGGGTAAGGATTATCTATCAATCGTTTTTCTTTATTTTCCCTTGGATTAACCGATTTTAGGAATCTAATTCTCTTACTTTTCCATGGCCAAATCTTTGAAGGAGGATTTCGGGGTTTCTTGTAGTTGACGTTTAGGGAGAGATCGTTCGGGTTTTGATTAATCCAAGGTAAGAAGATGTTGATATTCAGCCTAAGGCCATATCTTTTAGTGATAACCGATTTTTCACATAGTGATATGTAGGTTCTGTCGACGTTGTAGGCAAGAGTCGGAAATCCTAAATATTCCATCGCTCTTTGTGTTTGCAAGGTGTGTAACTTATACTAAACTTCTAATAGATTAATAGCTTTATTGATAAAAATGTGTTTCTAAAGAAATATAAATGATTATGGCTTCGGGTACCATTCAATGGTACGGTGAATTTAGGTACGTTATTCCTTTGTACTATGTATGATTTTAATATGAAACATATTCGATATTTGATTATGATTTTTGGGATAATGTACAAGGCATGATATTTGCATCGTTAATAATGTTATATGCATAATATGAAATGTGTCCGATTCCGATATGATTATGGGGTATATGGCATGATAATGAAATAATATGTTATTGCATGGGCATATGGGTAATATTGAAAGGGGAAGTGTTCCGGTGATTTTTACCACATTATCCGGTGACTTCGGTCACGATATTATGAATCCGGTGACTTCGGTCACGATACTATGAATCCGGTGACTCTGTCACAATTATTTGGTGGCTATGCCACGATTATAAGGGCGATGTGCATGTTGACTGCAGCAACTGCCTTCGATGGTGTGTAGCGGATGGAGGGTCAATTTAGTAATCCCCACGGTGTGATTGGTAGGTACGGGTGGTGTGTAGCGGATGGATATCTAAGTTGGGTTCGGGATTGCATTTCATGTTATATGTACATGTGATATTTAATCCATTATTATTTGCTATGATCGATTGGACTTTTTAGTGTATTGTTACACATTGAGTCTATGGACTCACCCTTTTATGGGATATCATTTCAGGTGATACACAATGATTTGGACCGGGTCAGTATGGACTTCGTGGTGGCCATTGCTCAATTCAGTAATTGGGTTTTTCCTTATTATTAAATTTATTACGTTACTTATATAATTTTGAGATTTAAATTTGGGATATGCTTTTGTAATAAGGCCGCCATTAACTATGTTTCTTTTACATTGTTAATTTATATTCTGCTACGATCAACTTCAATTAATTAATTAAATATTTTCGATAATTGTATTTTAAAATAAAAATGTTTTGACACCGAAATACTTATGGATTTAAATAGTAATAATAAGACCTAAATTTTAAATTTTCTTTTGATAAATGATTTTTTCTAAAAACATAGAGTTTAATGATTTTTTTTATATAAATACAAAATTTAAGTTACAAAATGATTTTTAACAAGTTCAAATTTCAAATTTATTCTCTTACTCCAAAATCACATGTTTTTGCAAAATCACAAAACGAGTTTTTATCGAGGAGCATACCAGATCCGGTCGGGGCTTGTGGGCCGGGTTTGGGGTGTTTCAACTTGGTATCAGAGCCCAGTTTTAAACACTCGGCCTTGGGTTTTGAAGTCCACAACGTTTTCAAAATTTGGCCCAAATGAATGATTTTGAAAATTTTTGGTTAAAAATGGTTTTATGGAAGCATGGCACCCGAGTTCTTGACCCGAAGTCCACCTGGTAAGTACCTCTAATTGTTGAGTGAATTATTATATGATTGGTATATGGTCAAACTTGGGCTCGTAGATTAGTGAACTAGGATCTATTGAACCCTAGGGCTAGTGCACTCAAACACATGCATAAGACTTAAAAACAACCGAACAAACCTGTGAAGTAAGTCGCCGAGTTACGGTGTGGCAACCATTGTACGCATGTCTAGGAGTGGATTCGGAAAGAGCTTGGTATTTAACCAGTCCTAGCGACTCACCTCCTCTTTATTCAAATCCTACCTGGTGCGTAGCTACGGTTCACCCTAACCAAGAGGACTTATTCACGGGCTAAACTCAATAATTAAAACCCGAAAGGGACTAGCCATACTGTTTTATAAAAACCCTAGTTTTTAAAATCACTACATTACCCCTTTTGATTTGTAGCAAAATTTAGTTTGAAATTTTTTTAAAAAAATAAAAATGAAAAATGATGATGAATCCGATTTACAAAATTACCTAAATACCCCTAGAGGTAAAATTTCTAAAATGTCCCTGACTTCCAAAATTTATCAAAATGACCCTGATTTATTACCAAAATATCCTTATAGGACGAATGATGAAATTACCCCTGGGTTGGGAAGGTCTGAAATGACCATAGAGGTGTAGTGAATGAATGTGTCTCTGCTTATGAATGTGAATGTAACTATCTGAATTAGAGTAGTGAACTTTAATTGAACCTTTGTGTGATCGAAAGAACTACCTCTAAATACTTTATTTCATAAAAATTATTTGCGGTTAATAAGTGGAACAAAATTTTGATGCATAAAATTTTCGTAAAAACAGATAAGACGCTAAGTAGACATGAGTTCTAGGGGACGTGGTCATCGTGGGCACGGTAGAGGCAGAATGGCTGTATCGGAACCAGTTAGGTCTGGTCAGGGTTCCGAAAATGAAGCTCCGCCACCAGCTGTTGGAGCGGAATTTCAAGAGCAAACTGGAGGAGATGACGCTGTATCGCAAGCTATGTTGCGAGTCTTGGAGCGAGTAGCGAAAGCTAGTATGGGTAATGGAGCACGAAAGTCGGTGGCTGAGAGACTTAGATCTAACGGAGCCGAGGTTTTTAGGGGAGTATCTGGGGTAGCTCCGAATGTAGCGGAGTACTGGTTAGAAGTAGTCGAGAGGATCATGGACGATTTGGACTGCACTGCCAAGGAGAAACTGAAAGTCGCTGTTTTGTTGCTTCGTGACGAGGCGTACCAGTGGTGGCTCACTGTCAAAAAGAGTATTCCTGCGGATCGTGTGGATTGGGGGTATTTTAAGATTAAGTTTGAAGGGAAATATGTCGGAGCTAGCTACATTGACTCTCAGAGAAAGGCATTCCTAAATCTGGTACAAGGAAATAAGTCGATAGCCGAATATGAAGCGGAGTTTCTGCGATTAAGCCGTTATGCCAGAGGGATTGTAGCTACTGATTATGAGCGGTGTGTCAGATTTGAGGGTGGATTGCGAGATGAGCTGCGAGTATTGATTGCACCGCATCGAGAGAGGGATTTTGCAGTTTTAGTGGATAGAGCTCGGATAGCTGAAGAAGTCAAGCGGACCGAGAGACAGAACAGAGATCGAGGTCAGAATAAGAATAAGAGGAGCTATGGGTCTTCAGGGTCATCCATGAATTTCCAAAAGAAACCTAGAGTTGTTGGGCCGCGAGTTCAGCAAGTTGCTACGGGAGGACAGTACCGTACTTGTGCTCAGTGTGGAAAAATGCACCCGGGAGAATGTTGGAAGAAGACGGGGGGATGTTTTAAGTGCGGATCCAAGGATCATATGATTAGGGATTGTCCATTGGATACTGAGAGGAATCGTCCAGTAGGTTAGGGTTTTAATCAGGCTGGCAGAGGTGGACAGCAGCCGATGAGGGGTCGTGGTTCGAATGGCAGAGGTAATGGTTCTGGTAGAGGTCGCGGGACCCCGGGCAGAGGCAGTGGTAGCACTGAGGCTAGACAGCCAGGTTTGGTGTATGCGGTTCGTCGGAGGGAAGATAGTGATGCACCTGATGTTATCATGGGTACGTTTCTTATTTCTGGGTTGCCCTTTATTGCTTTGATAGATATAGGGTCAACTCATTCTTACATCGCTAGTGAGGTATCTGGAACTCTGCATGTGAACTCTGAGACTGTACCTAGGAAGATGACTGTACTTAGTCCTTTAGGACAGACTGTAGTAGTAGATAAACTCTTTAAGGAAGTGCCTTTAGAAGTTCAAGGGACGCAGTTTCCGGCTAACTTAATGGAGTTGCCATTTGGAGAATTTGACTTGATCCTAGGCATGGATTGGCCAGTGAAGTATCGTGCAAATGTGGATTGTGCTGCTAAGCGGATGTCACTAAGATCTATGGACGATAAGGAAGTTGTGGTGATGGGCGAGAGACGGAACTACTTATCAAATGTAGTATCTGCTCTTAAGGCAGAAAAGATGGTTAGGAAAGGTTGTTTGGCTTTTCTTATGTTGATCAGTGCTTTGGAGGCTAAGGAGGCAACTGTTGAAGAAGTCAGGACCGTGAGAGAATGCGTGGATGTCTTTCCGGAAGAACTTCCAGGATTGCCTCCGGATCGTGAAGTGGAATTTGGGATTGACTTGTTGCCTGGAACGGTGCCAGTATCTATCGCTCCGTATAGAATGGCACCAAAGGAGTTGGTTGAGCTTAAGGCTCAAATTCAAGAGTTGCTTGATCGTGGGTTTATCCGATGTAGTGTGTCTCCATGGGGAGCACCGGTCTTGTTCGTGAAGAAGAAGGACGGGACTATGCGGATGTGCATAGATTACTGACAGTTGAATAAGCTGACCATCAAGAACAAGTATCCTTTGCCGAGGATAGATGACTTGTTCGATCAGCTTAAGGGAGCTGCGGTATTCTCAAAGATAGATCTTAGGTCGGGGTATCATCAGCTTAAGGTGAAGGAAGCAGATATCCATAAGACAGCTTTCCGAACAAGATATGGGCATTATGAATTTTTGGTAATGCCGTTCGGATTGACGAACGCCCCAGCTGCATTCATGGATATGATGAATCAGGTTTTTCAACCCTACTTGGATCAGTTTGTTGTTGTGTTCATAGACGACATTCTTGTGTATTCCAAGTCTGAGTTAGAGCATGATGAGCATCTTCGGATAGTGTTGCAAGTGCTAAGGGAGAAAAAGCTTTATGCCAAATTCAGCAGGTGTGAATTTTGGCTGAAAGAAGTTGCGTTTTTAGGTCATGTGGTGTCTGCGGAAGGGATAAGGGTGGATCCTCGGAAGATTGAGGCGGTGTTAGATTGGAAACCACCTAAGTCTGTAGCGGAGGTTCGCAGTTTCTTGGGATTAGCGGGTTACTACAGAAGGTTCGTCGAAGGATTCTCCTCGATAGCGGCACCTTTGACGAAGTTGTTGAGGAAAGAGATACCTTTCGTGTGGGCAGATAAACAGCAAGAGAGCTTTGAGAAGCTTAAGAGGGTTTTGACTGAAGCTCCGGTTTTAATTCAACCTGAGGCAGGGAAGGACTTTGTGGTGTATTGTGATGCGTCTCACATTGGATTGGGATGTGTTCTGATGCAAGACGGGAAGGTGGTTGCGTATGCGTCTCGGCAATTGAGGCCTCACGAGGTTAACTATCTGACGCATGACTTGGAGTTAGCAGCGGTAGTCTTTGCTCTTAAGGTGTGGAGGCATTATTTGTATGGAGAAAAGTCAGTAATCTACACGGATCACAAGAGTCTTAAGTATCTACTGACTCAGAAGGAGCTGAATTTGAGACAGCGAAGATGGGTGGAGTTGTTGAAAGACTACGATTGTTCTATAGAGTATCACCCGGGCAAGGCGAATGTCGTGGCAGATGCCCTAAGTCGGAAAGTAGTGTCGAATCTAAGGGCGATGTTCGCACATCTTAGTCTTTATGACGACGGAAGCTTGTTGGCGGAATTACAAGTAAAGCCGATGTGGTTGAGTCAGGTGAAAGAAAGACAGTTGGTAGATGATGATTTAAGTGTTAAGATGCGGCAAGTGCAAAATGGGGAGTTGGAAGACTATGGTGTTAACAGCGATGGAGTTTTCTATTTCAAGGGTAAGGTCTGTGTGCCGAAAGATGAAGAGCTTAGGCGAAGAATTCTTCAGGAATCGCATGGTGGTCCTTATGCGATGCATCCGGGAGGTAGTAAGTTGTACAGGGATCTTCGGGATCAATTTTGGTGGCTTGGTCTTAAGCGGGAAGTTACGGAGTTTGTGGAGAAGTGCTTAACGTGTCAGCAAGTTAAGGCTGAACACCAAGTTCCATTGGGATTGCTTTAGCCGATAAAGATTTCGCAATGGAAGTGGGAGCGTATCACCATGGACTTTGTTAGTGGGCTTCCCCTTACGCCTACTAAGAAAGACTCGGTATGGGTGATAGTGGATCGATTGACGAAGTCTGCACATTTCATACCTGTGCGAGTGGATTACTCTTTGCAGAAATTGGTGAAGTTATATGTGGCAGAGATTGTAAGATTGCATGGAGTGTCGGTGTCGATTATTTCAGATAGGGATCCGAAGTTTACGTCTCGGTTTTGGAAAGCATTACATCAGGCTTTGGGCACCAGACTACACTTCAGTATGGCATTTCATCCTCAGTCTGATGGCCAGTCTGAGCAAGTAATCCAAGTATTAGAGGACATGTTAAGGGGATGTGTGATAGATTTCAGAGGAAGCTAGGAAGAGTTTTTGCCTTTAGCTGAGTTTGCATACAACAACAGTTACCAAGCCAGTATTCGGATGGCACCATATGAAGCACTATATGGACGGAAGTGTCGCACTCTTACGTGTTGGACAGAATTAGGAGAACGTCAGGTTTTGGGTCCAGAGATTGTGGCTGAATCTGAAGAAAAGGTTAAAGTAATTCGGGCTCGGTTGAAGGAGGCATCTGATAGGCAAAAGTCGTACGCAGATTTGAAGCGAAAGGACATAGAGTTTGTTGTAGGAGACCAAGTATTCCTAAAGGTTTCGCCTTGGAAGAAGGTGATGAGATTTGGTCGCAAAGGAAAGTTAAGCCCCAGGTTTATAGGACTTTATCGAGTTTTGAAGCGGGTTGGACCAGTGGCATATCAGTTAGAGTTACCTTCGGAGTTGAAGCAAATGCACGATGTGTTTCATGTTTCGATGTTACGTCGTTACTGGTCGGATCCATCTCATGTAGTGCCAGTTGGGGAGGTGGATTTACAACCAGATTTGTCCTATGAGGAGGAGCCGATTCAGATTCTAGATCGGGATGTGAAGATGTTACGGAGAAAATCAGTTCCTCTCGTCAAAGTGTTATGGCGCAATCACGGATCGGAAGAAGCTTCGTGGGAGCCGGAAGAAGTTATGCGACAGCAATACTCTCACTTATTCTTGTCAGGTAATTTCGAGGTCGAAATTTTTTTTAGGAGGGTAGAACTGTAATATCCAGGATTTAGGGGTTATGAAATTTTCGCTTGAATGTGTGCATTGTTTTGTTGTGTGCCCTTTGTATGAGTTTTAGGGACTTCGAGAATTTTAGAATGTAAGGGATTACCTTAGAAAAATATTAGATTTTTAATCTTAGAAGGGGAGCTATGCAAGTTTGGCCTTAAGAGAATTTATTTGAGGTTTTGATCATAAGATGAGCAATTGGTAAAGTGGTGTTGGTGCATGGGTGAATGCATGAGGTGAGAGGTTTGAATCCTTTCGCTAGCAATTGGGAGGAATTTTAATTTTGTTCTTTTTCCTATAGTGTCAGTCAAACCTTATCTTGATTGGATGGACTCTTCTTTTATTTTTGGATAGTAGACCAAAGGAAAAAGGCAAGTTAGTAGTTATGGTAAGGAATCAAGTTGTTAAGGAAGGTTTAGGGGACAAAATGCCTGAAGAGTGGGTGATGTTTTGGAAGCTTTTCCATGGTCATTTGACCATGAACCTAGACGGCATAAGGGGCTAAGGGGGTTGGTTTAATTGTGATGGATATTAAGGGGTTGATAGGGAAGAATTGAGGAGGAAAAAGGGGGATTGTGTTGGCTAATGAGTTGGCCGAATGTGGTATGGGATTAGGGAGGTTTTAGTTGACCAAAAGTTGTCAAATTGTGCATCTTTTTCCTTTGTCCAAATATTTTCTCTTAGCCGAAATTGTCAATTGGCATTTGGTAAAAACTTTGCTTTGTTTTGGCCCTTACATTTTTGACCAAATTGGTACTTTTTATTTCTTCTTTTTCTCTCAAGTTTTACTCTCTTTTGGTACCAAAATATTGTCACTTTTGAAGACATTTATCATTCTTTTCTTCCTCTCTAGTGCCGAATTCATCCTATCACCAAAAGCATTTGTCATATTTTCTTTTTTCTTTTTCATTCTCTTTTTCTCTTCTCTTTCTTTCTCATAGCCGAAACTATCCTATACTTTTCACCATTTTTATTTCTTTTCTTTTTGTTAAAAACCGAAATCACCATTCATTTTCTTTTAATTTGCTAAGGCCGAATTTCTTTATAGTTCAAGTAAGGGTTAATCAATCTTCGTGTTTCGGGTAAGGATTATCTATCAATCATTTTTCTTTATTTTCCCTTGGATTAACTGATTTTAGGAATCTAATTCTCTTACTTTTCCATGGCCAAATCTTTGAAGGAGGATTTCGGGGTTTCTTGTAGTCAACGTTTAGGGAGAGATCGTTCGGGTTTTGATTAATCCAAGGTAAGAAGATGTTGATATTCGGCCTAAGGCCATATCTTTTAGTGATAACCGATTTCTCACATAGTGATATGTAGGTTCTGTCGACGTTGTAGGCAAGAGTCAGAAATCCTAAATATTCCATCGTTCTTTGTGTTTGCAAGGTGTGTAACTTATACTAAACTTCTAATAGATTAATAGCTTTATTGATAAAAATGTGTTTCTAAAGAAATATAAATGATTATGGCTTCGGGAACCATTCAATGGTACGGTGAATTGAGGTACGTTATTCCTTTGTACTATGTATGATTTTAATATGAAACATATTCGATATTTGATTATGATTTTTGGGATAATGTACAAGGCATGATATTTGCATCGTTAATAATGCTATATGCATAATATGAAATGTGTCCGATTCCGATATGATTATGGGGTATATGGCATGATAATGAAATAATATGTTATTGCATGGGCATATGGGTAATATTGAAAGGGGAAGTGTTCCGGTGATTTTTACCACATTATCCGGTGACTTCGGTCACGATACTATGAATCTGGTGACTCTGTCACAATTATTTGGTGGCTATGCCACGATTATAAGGGCGATGTGCATGTTGACTGCAGAAACTGCCTTCGATGGTGTGTAGCGGATGGAGGGTCGATTTAGTAATCCCCACGGTGTGATTGGTAGGTACGGGTGGTGTGTAGCGGATGGATATCTAAGTTGGGTTCGGGATTGCATTTCATGTTATATGTACATGTGATATTTAATCAATTATTATTTGCTATGATCGATTGGACTTTTTAGTGTATTGTTACACATTGAGTCTATGGACTCACCCTTTTATGGGATATCATTTCAGGTGATACACAATGATTTGGACCGGGTCAGTATGGACTTTGCGGTGGCCATTGCTCAATTCAGTAATTGGGTTTTTCCTTATTATTAAATTTATTACGTTACTTATATAATTTTGAGATTTAAATTTGGGATATGTTTTTGTAATAAGGCCGCCATTAACTATGTTTCTTTTACATTGTTAATTTATATTCTGCTACGATCAACTTCAATTAATTAGTTAAATATTTTCGATAATTATATTTTAAAATAAAAATGTTTTGACACCTAAATACTTATGGATTTAAATAGTAATAATAAGACCTAAATTTTAAATTTTCTTTTGATAAATGATTTTTTCTAAAAACATAGAGTTTAATGATTTTTTTTTATATAAATACAAAATTTAAGTTACAAAATGATTTTTAACAAGTTCAAATTTCAAATTTATTCTCTTACTCCAAAATCACATGTTTTTGCAAAATCACAAAACGAGTTTTTATTGAGGAGCATACCAGATCCGGTCGGGGCTTGTGGGCCGGGTTTGGGGTGTTCCATTTAATATAATAAAATTGTTTTCACCAAAACCCACACATACAATCGTCCACTATAAAATATAATGGCTTACTTATCGTTCAAAACCTTGGAACAGCACTTTTTAACTCATTTAACCAATAAAAATCTATACCACTTAATTTTTACAATTTTTACGATTTAGTCCTTGTACCCTTAATTAACTATCAAATTAATAATTTTTTAGACCAAACATAAATTCACCTATATAATGTTTCCATAAATATTCAATGGAAATATTTATGAGCTCGATTTACAGAAACGAGGTCTCGATATCTCATTTTCCTAAACCACTTGTACTTGAACTAATCGTTCAATTAACAAAATTTACCATATAAGTATTCACTATCACTATATTTGACTCGTAAATATTAAATAAACATATTTACGGCCTCACTCATTGGAATTGTAGTCCCAAATGTAAATTTTTCGACTCCACTGAAAAATGGGATGTTACAACTCTACCCCAATAGGAAATTTCATCCCCGACATTTTTACATGAGAATAGATTGGGTTAGATTTCATAGATTCCTCAGTTTCCCATGTAGCTTCCTCTGTGCCATGTTTCTGCCATATAACTTTTACTAATGGTAAGGATTTATGCCGAAGTTCTTTAAGCTCTTGTGCCAAAATCTTTACCGGTTCTTTTGAATATGTAGATCAGGTTGTATCTCAACCTAGTCAGGAGATATCACATTTGTGGGATTAGAATGGTAACAACACAACGTTGGCCCGTTGAAAAAATTATGAATTTTCTCGAGTTATGGAGGTAAAGCTAACCGATAAGATATTGGTTTGAACCTTCCCAGAGTCTCATACAACCCAATGAATCTCAGACTTAACTTTCCTTTTTTTCCAAACCACAATACCTTTCTCTAGGGTGAAACTTTCAGAAACACTTTCTCACCAACATTGGATTCAATATCTTTTCTTTTTAAATGGACGTATGATTTCTAATGATCTAAGGTAGGTTTTAGACATTCCCTAATAACTTTGACTTTATCTTCCGTTTCCCAAATCAAAGCAGTCCAAACAAGTTTTCTTTCGCTCAACTCAGACCAATAAAATAGAGTTCTACATTTTCGACCATATAATGCCTCAAACGGTATCATTTGTATACTTGACTAATAACTGTTATTGTAAGCAAACTCATTTAAAGATAAATATTTTTCCCAGTTACCTTTAAACTCTATTACATAACAACATAACATGTCTTCGAGTATCTGAATTACTCTTTCTGATTGCTCGTCTATCTGAGGGATGGAAAGTTGTATTGAAGTGTAGTTTCGTACCCAAAGGCTCATGTAGTTTACCCTAAAATTTGGGGTAAATCTCATATATCTGTTAAAAATTATAGACAGTGACATATCTTGTAATCGAACAATATCTAAATTATACAACTCAACTAATCTTTCAAGTGAGTAATCGGTTCTGGTTGAAATGAATTGTGTAGACTTAGTTAATTTTTCTAAAATCACCAAATAGCATATTTATTATTTGGAGTTAATGGAAATCCCAATATAAAGTCCATAGTAACACACTCCCATTTCTACTCAAAAATCATTACAGGTTGTAGCAAACTTGACAAAACCACATGCTCGACTGTTACTTATTGTTATACCCAACATCTAGATACAAACTCAGATATTTCTCGTTTCGTTCCCGACCACCAGCAACGTTGTAACAACCCGTTTTTCAGTGGTGTCAAAAATAGTGGTTTTGGGGCCACCAAATTCGACAAGTAAGTTCGTAAATATTATATTTAATATTTATAAGTTAATTTTAACTTTGAAAAGGTTTTTGATATAGTGATTTTTGTTTTATATGTGATTTATTAAGTTCAAGTGGTAAGACCTTAAGGTCAAGTGGTTTTAGAAAATGAGGTATTGGGACCTCGTTTCTATAAATTGATCCGTAAATATTTTTATAAATATTTACAGAGTGTCATTAAGGTGGCATTAAAGTTTCGTTGAAAATTTTTAACGTTTCGATGGCTAATTATTTAAAAAGGACTAAATTGTAAAAGATGTAAATTTTTATCACTATTTGATTTGAGTGATTAAATGGTTAATTGAATAAAGGAAAAGGGACTTAAATGGTAATTAAACCATGGTCAAAGTTTCCAAGCAGTGGTGTTATGATTGAATCCACTAGCTTTTCGATTAAGTGTTCTTTTAGTCCTAATTAGTTTAGGATTAAATTGTAAATAAGTTTATTTTGTAACATCCTGAAATTGGGCCTAGTAGAATTGGGCCGATTGGGCCATGGGCTTTAGGAAAAATTTGTATGGCATCTAGTTATTTGTGTTAGCTCGGGTATGAATTTTTGTGTGCTTAGTATATTTGTGTGAAGGCTTGGAAATATTAGGAAGCTAGAATAAATTTTAGTATGGTTTATTTAATGAAGTGGATTAAGTGAGCTTAGCACTTAAGTTAATTTAAGTGTTAATTAAAGCATAGGAGGAGTAAGTGGCAAGTTGGTTAAGGAGCTTGAAAGGTTGCTTGAGGTTAGTGGTTCGAGTAGCATGTTTAGCATTTTGAGGTTTTTATTTCTTGACAGCATTAATGGCCGGTCAACATATGTTTACGATAGGTGGACTAATAACTTTTGGTAAGTTGAATTTATTTTTAAGGAAAGCATGGAAAAAGGGATAAGATTCCTAAGGTTATGGTAGGATATCTTGAAGTTATGGTATTAAGAGGGGACAAAGGCTTGGTTTGTGGAAAGTGTTTTGGAAAGAAATCCTATGCCTTAATGCATGAATGTGGACGGCATGTAAGGCTAGGGGGAGTGGCCAAATTTTTGGTAGGTAGCTTGGGGGGAATATTGGCCAAACTTTTGTTTTGTGTATCATTTTGTGCTTGTTTTTCCTCTCCAAAAAGCTCTCATCTTTGGCCGAATGTCTAGGGTGCTTTTAGTGCCAAATTTCTTTTGAAGACAACTTCATTTTGTTGGAAACAAAATATCACTTTCTTTCTCTCATTTGTCTTTTGAACCAAACTACATTTTGCATCTTGTGCATTTTCTTCCTTGGTAAAGTTTGTGGTAACCGAATATCATTTCTTCCATCTCTCTTTTTCTTCCTTTGATCAATTCTTTCTCATTCTCTTTTCAACCTTTATCAAAAACCAAAAACCATCCTTTCTTTTTCTAAACTTTGGTCGAATCTTCTACACCATTATCTTTCATCTACTACTTTTCTTTTCTTTTCAAAACCGAATCCCCATTTCTCCTTTCTTCTCAATAATTTCTTTATTGGCCGAATATACTCCTTGGGTATGCCGAAACTCTCTTCTTTCATTTAGAAGTATCTTGGCCGAATATTGAAGGTAACATAGTTTTCCTCGGGACTTCTCTAGCAATCGATTTTGGTAAGGTGGTAAGGGTTTATTTCAAAGGATTATTCTTTTAAGTTTTCGTTTAAACCGAAGGCTAATAACCTTAATGATGATGGTTGGTTTTAGGGAAGTGAGGCCGATTCATTTAGAAGTGTGTTGGCTAGTGTTCCAAGGCTTTTGGGTAAGATTTTGGGTTCACAAGGACCCCTTTTCAATTATTTTGGTTTGGCCGAATAGGCCATGGCACTAATGTTCATTTTATGCCGAACATAGGGGCAAGAATACTTGTGTGGCCGATTTGTTTATTCGGGATATAGAACTCTTGTTGGTGCCAGGTGTGTACATACACACCTTATAACTTTTTAATATGCAAAGTGTTATATTATGCCTAATCGATTTGTGTAGACATGAATGTAATACTATCATGGTATTAACAAGGATTCGGGTAAGTCCTTATTTGCTATGATATTACTATTTGATGCTTTTGGGAAGCATGACACATTTGGTATGTGTATTATTGGATATATGGCAATGATAAATTTATTAATGTTGTTAAAATAAACCTTTTTGCATGATTCAGTAAATATACGTAATTGTTTGATATGGGTTTATGAGTGGAGGGGGCAGTGATATTCGTGTCGACGGACACCAGTGTTTTGGTAACACATTGTGACTACGGTCACCAGAGGTTTGGTACCTCCAGAGGTTTGGCACCTCATAGCGACTTGTCCCTGTGGTTGATACCACCGTGGGTTGGCCCCACTTTGAGAAATGGGATCGTCTGCCTGTGATTTGGTATCACACGATGGGTTGGCCCCATCATTCGATTTGTGTCTTCGGACACCAGAGATTTGGTATCTCCAGTGATTTCGCATCACAATTGTGACTATATGTCACCAGTGTTTTGGTAACACAATTGTGTCTTTGGACACCAGTGGTTTGGTACCACACGGGGTAGAAAAAGGCGTATGGATGGTTAGGTTGGGTGCATTTTAAACTTATGCATGTTAATTGGTTATGATTTGTGTATGTTATTGCACTAAATCGGGGAAGGGTTACACATTGAGTCTTGGTGACTCACCTTCTCCTTTAATTTTTCAGGTGACTCGTAGATCGCGGGTGAGGAGCCGGATGGACTCGAGGTGGCCATGCAGTGGAGATTTTTAATAAATGAATTTTGGATTTTATCTATCTTTCGTTTGGGTTTATGTTGCTTAATTGTAATAAGGCCTCTTAGAATGATTTTATTATTGCTGCATGTTTGAATGTTTGGTTTAAACTACTTGATGATGTTAAAACTGTTGCACATGTTTTCTTAAATTAAACGCAAAATGTTTTAAAGTACCATCGGGTACCTTTGAAATTTTTAAAACAACTCGACTCAGCAAATATTTTAAGTTTGGTTTTTAACAAAGAAAATTTAAATTGAAAGGCATTTCGACTAATTTCAAAATTGGTTTTAAAATGGTTTTCAAAATGGTTTCTCTGTAGCAAACCAAATTCGGTCATATTGTTTGGGCCGGGTTTGGGGTGTTACAAAATTGGTATCAGAGCCCAGTTCAAAGCTCGGCTGTGGGGGCCCAAGGCCCAAAAATGTTTTTGGTAGGCCTTTTTGAAATATTTTGGTTTTGAATAAGCATGGCACCGAGTCTCCGGCACCGATCTGCCCAAGTAAGTATCTCTGACTTTTTGTATAAATTATTTACTGTAGAAGGGTAGAAAGCATGGGACGTAGATAGTGATAAGTATTTTAAACTTTAGGACTAGTTTATCTCAAACAAAGACATAAGACTTTAATGGCCTAATTAGAACCAACCCGTGACCAAGTCGCCGAGTTAGGGTGTGGTAACCTTGGTACGCATGTCTAGGATTGGATCCGGAAGAGCTTGGTACTTAAGCAGTCCTCGTGACTCACCTCCTCTTCGCGGGATTCCTACCTGGTGCGTAGCTTCGGTTCACCCTAACCAAGAGGACTCGGTCATAGGCAAAACCCTAAATAAAACCCGAAAGGGACTAGCCATGTTTTAAGGAAAACTTCGGTTTTAAAATCACTAAATTATCTCTTTTTGATAATAGGACAAATTTATCTTCAAAAATTTTCAAATAATCCCGGTTTACCAAAATTACCAAAATGCCCCTAGTGGCAAAATTACGAAAATACCCTTGGTTACTAAAATTTCCATATTACCCCAATTTTGATCAAATTTTTATTTTACAAAAGTACTCAAAAATGTTGTATTTCAAAATAATACCTTGACTTTGGAAATTTACAAAATTACCCCTGATTGACAAAATTTCCAAAATACCCCTGGTTTTCAAAATTTTGTTATATCTTCAAATTGAGAATTTCTCAAAAATACTCCTCAATTTTAGAAATTTCAAAATATCTCGATTTATTAAAGTTTTCAAATTTCTTCGGTTTATTACAAAAATACCCTATAGGAAAATGACGAAAATACCCCCGGGTTAGAAACGGACAGAAATGCCCGAAGAGTGCATAGCTATGAAAGGTATTAGGGAATGGATGTACTTTTCTGTGTAACTAGGATAGAAGACTTAAAACCTTGTTTGATCGAAAGAATCTCTACTAAACTCTTTTCATAAAATTTCTTCGCGGATAATCAAGTGAAACATGTACTAATCCATAAAAATTTCCTAATCAGATTAAAGCGCGATAGTTAGAATGAGCTTTAGAGGACGTGGCCGTCGTGGACGCGGAAGGGGTAGGATGGCCGTATCGGAACCTGTCGGGTCGGGTCAAGGATCTGAGAACGAGATACCGCCACCACCACCCCCAACCTTTGGAGCTGAGGAGCAGGACCAGACGGGTGATGACGCTGTGTCACAAGCGATGCTACGGGTTCTGGAAAGGGTAGCTGGAATTGGAGGAGGTGGAGGAGCTCGAAAGTCGGTACCTGAGAGACTTAGAGCTAACAGAGCTAAATTTTTCCGAGGTGTGTCTGGTGTAGCGCCCAATACGGCTGAGTATTGGCTAGAATCGACCGAAAGAATCATGGATGAGATAGATTTGACAAATGAGGAGAAACTGAAAGGACCGGTGTCGCTTCTCAAGGATGAGTCCTATCGATGGTGGCTCACGGTGCGTGATGGTGCTACGGCAGATGATCTTACTTGGGAGTATTTCAAAATTTCTTATCAGAAGAAGTATGTTGGCTCTAGTTACATTGATGCTCAGAGGAAAGCTTTTCTGGGGTTAGTACAAGGAAATAAGTCTGTGTCGGAGTATGAAGCGGAATTCTTGAGGCTGAGCCGCTATGCTCAGGGAATAGTGGCATCGGAGCATGATCGTTGTGTTCGCTTTGAAGATGGACTTAGAGACGAGTTAAAGTTGCTGATTGCTCCGCAGCAAGAGCGTGAGTTTGCTGTCTTGGTGGAGAAGGCCAAGATAGCCGAAGGAATAAAGGAATCTGGAAGACAGAGCTACGACCGGAATAAGCATAAGAGAGGTTTTGAATCATCTGGGTCGGACGAAGATTCTCAAAAAAGGGTTAGACAGAATGGGCCGAATCAGTCTAGAAGGCCTGTTACTGCTAATCAGGGTCCAGCACGGTGTAACCGATGTGAGAAGTTTCATTGGGGCGAATGTCGGACCGGAGAAAAAGGATGTTTCGAGTGTGGTTCGCTGAATCATCGTGTGAGAGACTGTCCACGTAAGCAAGCTAGGAATTAGTCTGAAGGTCAAGGTCGTGCTCAGTTCCGAAAGGAGGGACCGCCACCGCAGAAGGGTCGTGATAATGGTAGAGGCGGTAATGGCTCTGGTCGAGGTTGCGGAGCAGCTGGCAGATGTGTTGGCAACACTGAGGCTAGGCAGCCTGGTTTGGTGTATGCTGTGAGGCGTCATGAGGAGGGTGACGCACCGGACGTCTTCACCAGTATGTTCTTGATCATTGGATTTTTATATACCGCTTTGATTGTTAGTAGTGTTATTAAGATCAGAGTGTGCAGCAAGAGCGTAGTGTGGTGAGTTAGACTGTACGATTGATCGTTAGTAAGTAATTTCGGGGACGAAATTATTTTTAACGAGGGTAGAACTGTAACATCCTGAAATTGGGCCTAGTAGAATTGGGTCGATTGGGCCATGGGCTTTAGGAAAAATTTGTATGGCATCTAGTTATTTTTGTTAGCTCAGGTATGAATTTTTGTGTGCTTAGTATATTTGTGTGAAGGCTTGGAAATATTAGGAAGCTAGAATAAATTTTAGTATGGTTTATTTAATGAAGTGGATTAAGTGAGCTTAGCACTTAAGTTAATTTAAGTGTTAATTAAAGCATAAGAGGAGTAAGTGGCAAGTTGGTTAAGGAGCTTGAAAGGTTGCTTGAGGTTAGTGGTTCGAGTAGCATGTTTAGCATTTTGAGGTTTTTATTTCTTGACAGCATTAATGGCCGGTCAACCTATGTTTATGATAGGTGGACTAATAACTTTTGGTAAGTTGAATTTATTTTTAAGGAAAGCATGGAAAAAAGGATAAGATTCCTAAGGTTATGGTAGGATATCTTGAAGTTATGGTATTAAGAGGGGACAAAGGCTTGGTTTGTGGAAACTGTTTTGGAAAGAAATCCTATGCCTTAATGCATGAATGTGGACGGCATGTAAGGCTAGGGGGAGTGGCCAAATTTTTGGTAGGTAGCTTGGGGGGATATTGGCCAAACTTTTGTTTTGTGTATCATTTTGTGCTTGTTTTTCCTCTCCAAAAAGCTCTCATCTTTGGCCGAATGTCTAGGGTGCTTTTAGTGCTAAATTTCTTTTGAAGATAACTTCATTTTGTTGGAAACAAAATATCACTTTCTTTCTCTCATTTGTCTTTTGAACCAAACTACATTTTGCATCTTGTGCATTTTCTTCCTTGGTAAAGTTTGTGGTAACCGAATATCATTTCTTCCATCTCTCTTTTTCTTCCTTTGATCAATTCTTTCTCATTCTCTTTTCAACCTTTATCAAAAACCAAAAACCATCCTTTCTTTTTCTAAACTTTGGTCGAATCTTCTACACCATTATCTTTCATCTACTACTTTTCTTTTCTTTTCAAAACCGAATCCCCATTTCTCTTTTCTTCTCAATAATTTCTTTATTGGCCGAATATACTCCTTGGGTATGCCGAAACTCTCTTCTTTCATTTAGAAGTATCTTGGCCGAATATTGAAGGTAACATAGTTTTCCTCGGGACTTCTCTAGCAATCGGTTTTGGTAAGGTGGTAAGGGTTTATTTCAAAGGATTATTCTTTTAAGTTTTCGTTTAAACTGAAGGCTAATAACCTTAATGATGATGGTTGGTTGTAGGGAAGTGAGGCCGATTCATTTAGGAGTGTGTTGGCTAGTGTTCGAAGGCTTTTGGGTAAGATTTTGGGTTCACAAGGAACCCTTCTCAATTATTTTGGTTTGGCCGAATAGGCCATGGCACTAATGTTCATTTTATGCCGAACATAGGGGCAAGAATACTTGTGTGGCCGATTTGTTTATTCGGGATATAGAACTCTTGTTGGTGCCAGGTGTGTACATACACACCTTATAACTTTTTAATATGCAAAGTGTTATATTATGCCTAATCGATTTGTGTAGACATGGATGTAATACTATCATGGTATTAACAAGGATTCGGGTAAGTCCTTATTTGCTATGAGATTACTATTTGATGCTTTTGGGAAGCATGACACATTTGGTATGTGTATTATTGGATATATGGCAATGATAAATTTATTAATGTTGTTAAAATAAACCTTTTTACATGATTCAGTAAATATACATAATTGCTTGATATGGGTTGATGAGTGGAGGGGG